>OV702280.1:264847411-266239286 GCA_916181665.1 Avena sativa | reverse complement strand
GATTTATTAATATCCAATTTTATTTAAGTAAAGACAATTTC
Source organism: Avena sativa (assembly GCA_916181665.1). NCBI lineage: Eukaryota > Viridiplantae > Streptophyta > Magnoliopsida > Poales > Poaceae > Avena > Avena sativa. The sequence continues at coordinate 266,239,245 of OV702280.1, read as the reverse complement.
CTATTTTGAATGAACATTAAAACTTAATAAAGTATTTTAAATAAAAATTCAAAGTGTTTTATTTTTCAAATAAAACCTACTGAAAAGGTTTTGGCAAAATTTAGAATTCAAAAAGTGTTTTAGAACATATTTAAATCCTATTTTGAAATAAAGACTAATGTCTATTTATTTTTAATAATTAATAAACCCCAAAATTAATTATTCTAAATTTGACTTTAGAATATGTTAAATAACAGTATTAAAATCTACACAAAGTTTGGTGGAGGTTTGAATTCAAATGGAGTTTGAATTGTTTGAATAAAAATCAAAACAGAAATTTAAAATAGAAAAAGAAAAAGGTTTTGTATAAAAAAAATGAAGCCAGCCCAGGAGCAAGGCCCATTCCAGCCTAGCAGCGCAGCCCATCTTCTTTCCCTCCCCCGAACCATTTTCCACTCAAAAACGAACCCGCTAAGTCAGTGAGTTGCGGACCCCACTCTCTCTCCCTCTCTCTCATAGACAACGCGGCCCCACACTGTGAGTCATCGTCTTCACCTCGACTGTTCCCCCCTCGCCGTTTCTGCGGCGATTCAATTCGTGTTAATTCGCGTTGATGGCTGGATTAATCTCGCCAGCGACCACGAACACTTAAGCGCCTCCCTCCCCTCTTCCATTTCCCCCAAGCAACGCCTCCTCTCTGCCTCCAGGCTGCCCCAATTGCAAGCTCGAACCCCTCTGCCCCGACGAGCCTCTCCGGCCAATTCCGGCGACGTAGCTCCTCCCCTCGGCTCCTAGTGCACGCGAGCCTGCTCCCCATCTCCTAGTGCTTCTCCCTGTACCACTGACTCGCTCGCGCTTGCTCCAAATCGTCGGCAAGTACCACTTCTGAACACCGCCGTCGACTGCCACTCCTCCTTGAGCTTCACCACAACCACGCGAGCACGGTGAGCATGTTGGAATTATGCCCTAGAGGCAATAATAAAGATGTTATTATTATAATTCTTGTTCATGATAAAGTTTATATTCCATGCTAGAATTGTATTAAGCGGAAACTTTAATACTTGTGTGGCTTGTGAACAACACCGTGTCCCTAGTATGCCTCTATGGACTAGCTCATTGATTAATGATGGTTAAGGTTTCCTAACCATAGACATGAGTTGTCGATTAATAATGAGATCATATCATTGGGATAATGATATGATGGATAGACCCAAACTAAGCGGAGCAATTAGATCGTGTCATCGTGTTCATCTTTGCGAAGCTTTTCCTATGTCAAATATTGTATTCCTTAGACCATGAGATAATACAACTCCCTGGTATCGGAAGAAAGCTTTGAGGTCATCAAACGTCATCCTATGAGAGGGTGATCATAAAGGTGTCTCTCAGGTGATCGGAAAGTACCTGTTGGGTTGTATGTATCGAGATGGGATTTGTCCCTCCCAAGTCGGAGAGATATACTTCGGGTCCACTCGGTAATCGATATCAACACCGCTTGCAAGCATGTGGTTAAGGAGTTAATCACAAAGTGATATCGGATTGCGGAACGAGTAAAGTACTTGCTGTGAACGAGATTGAACTAGGTATGACGGTACCGACGATCAAATCTTGGGCAAGTAAAATATCGCGAGACGAAGGGAATATATATGGGATTGAATGAATCCTGGCATCGTGGTTCATTTGATATGATCATCGATGAATGTGTGGGAGTCAATATGGGTTTCCAGACCCCGCTGTTGATTATTGATAGAAGATCATGTCTGCATATTCTCGAACCCGAAGGGTCACCCACTTAACGTGTCTCGATAGGGCCCAGCCGGCCAAACCTAGGGGAAACCCTAAGGGAGCTTCTAGAAGGAGGGGGGAACTTGCCCCCCACTCTTCCCTCCTTGGCCGCCGGCCTAGGCTTAGGGGAGGGGCTAGGGTTGGCGTCCACCCTCTAAAATGGATCGTATGGGCACCTAGAGGGGGGGTGAATAGGTGCTAACCAATTTTTAATACTTTTTCAATTCTAGGCTTGACACAAAGTAAATTCTCTAGATATGCAACTACGAGAATTTCCCTATATGTAACCCTAACTACTAAGCATGTAAAAGAGGAGCGAGGAAACCGTAGTGGAGCACGCGGAGACACAGGGATTTGTTTTACCGCAGTTCCTTCCTTGTTAAGGGAAGTACATCTGCGTTGGAGGGGTGGGCGGTTCTAAGACCACCACGCCACAATAGGCCTCACCCTATTCTCCGATGGATCTCGCCACGAGAGGCCTGATCCACCTTCTCCACTATTTGATCCCTTCGAGGCGGGAACCGGTGCCTTTTACAACACTATCGGGGCACACACCCACAACCGAATTGGGGGCTCCCGAGATGACAACAAGCTGCCACAAGAACAAGGTTTATCAATATAAACAAGAACGAGGATCTAGATATTTGCAAGAAATACTAGATCGGAGGTTCTCCAAAATGAATGGAGAGGAGATGAAGCGCTTGATTGCTGATGATGAAGATTGAGTTCTCCTCCTTCGATTCCCCAAGGGATGGGGCCTTTGGGTGGATCTAGGTGGAGCACTCTTGGATGAAGCTTTCATATCTGATCTGGTCTTTTTTGTGATGAATCAAGAGTTCTGGCAGGAGGGGGATGGCTGGCTTAAATACCCCCTCCCCAGATCTGGCCGTTGCACAACTTTGGGGGAGGATTATCTGCCCCCCACTTGGGGCGGATTATCCTCCCCCTGGGAAAACTCCGGCCCAAGGGCGGATTCTCCGGGGGAAACTCCGCCCCCTCCCTGGGGCTTGCGCCTTGGTGAAGCTTGGTGAAGTTCTTGGGGGGCGGATAATCCGGCCACCCTGAGGGGCGGATTATCCGGCTAGACCGGAAAGTCCGGCCAAAACTCCGCCCCCTCTCTAGGGCTTGCACCTTGGCGATGAGCAGGGGGCGGATTATCCACCCTGGTGGGGCCGGATTATCCGCCCCCAAAGGCAGAGTCCTTTTCCCTTTATTCTCAAATAGAGCTGCAACACTTCAACACACATTAAATGATCCTTGGTATTGTTATCTAACACACAAAACACTAGGGATTAAGAAATGTTCTTTCAATCTCCCCCTTTTTGGTGTTAGATGACAATACTAGGATTTGCAATAAAACCGGCAAATGCCACCTTAAATAATGAAAGACGCTCCCCCTAGATGTGTGCATATTTAAGATTTGCATTTGAATACAAATACACACACTAGGGAGAACACTACTTTAAGGTTTTGGAAATAAGGTCATACCACCGGGATGAGAATATAGCCAAAGCATACATAGATACTCCCATGAATCCATATGCCATCAAATATGCTCCATAATTCCAGAATTCCATGAGGTCCATGATAGATAAATCCAGAATTCCATGAATACCAAACATAGTACCAAACTGAGGAGTACGACATAGTCTTACATAAACAAACACAAATAGCAACTGAGTTCACGCTAGAAAAGGCACAAGCAAGCAAATAAGAACGACTAAAATCGAAAAGCTTGTGCCCGACCCTTGCAAATCCACGAGACCTAATAGAACTACTTCTCCCCCTTTGGCATCGAAATGCCAAAAAGGAAGAAGAGCGATGCTAAGACCCAAATTTGCAAGAATCAAATCAATCAAAAGCCAAATTTGAGTGTGTTTTCCATAAGAACAAGAGATATGCAAGAAAATCCAACGGGACCCATGAAAAACCAACTCTTCTCAAGGAAGAGGGCGGTGGCCGAAGCCACCATGTTGGAGCGCATGGCATGACACCGCGAAGATGTATCTTGAGTTCAAAACCAATGCTCATCGATGACCCACATATCACAAAATGATATTAAGGGAAATGATTTTACTTGCTTTCGGCATTATGGGGGGAGGGTTGGCCCAATCAATTAGGACCACACTCTCCCTATGTCTATGCCCACATCTAAACCAAATACATGAATAAGAGCAAGTGAGTGTGCAAGGGTAGTCAAGCCAAGCTCCTTGAATCTATGATATTTAGCTCATTCCTCAAATAACAAAATCTTGCTTCATCAAGAGGCTTCGTGAAGATATCAGCAAGTTGGTTCTTCGTGCTCACAAAAGATAGAGCAATATCTCCACGAGCAACATGACCCCGAATAAAGTGGTTGCGAATCTCTATATGTTTTGTTCTTGTATGTTGCACGGGATTGTAAGCAATTTTGATAGCACTTTCATTGTCGCATAAAAGAGGCACTTGGTCACAATTGACACCATATTCCTTTAAAGTTTGCCTTATCCATGACAATTGAGTACAAGCACTTGCAGCAGCAACATATTCAGCTTCAGCAGTTGAGAGTGAAATACAATTCTGTTTCTCTGATGACCAACACACTAGAGACCTGCCCAAGAATTGGCATGCACCAGAGGTTGATTTCCTATCATCTTTGTCACCAGCCCAATCTGAATCAGTGTAACCACATAGAGAGAAACTTGAACCCTTGGGATACCATAGCCCAAAATTTGGGGAATGAACCAAATATCGAAAGATTCGCTTGACTGCCACTAAGTGGCTTTCTTTAGGAGCGGCTTGGTACCTTGCACACACTCCTACACTTAACACGATATCGGGCCTAGATGCGCAAAGGTAAAGGAGAGAGCCGATCATGGATCGGTATACCTTTTGATCCACGTCTTTACCCTTGGGATTGAGCTCAAGATGACACTTTGTTTGCATTGGGGTAGCAACGCCATTGAGATCCGTCATCTTGAACCTTTTGAGCATGTCTTGGATGTACTTAGCTTGATTAATAAAGGTTCCCTCTCTAAGTTGTTTGATCTCAAATCCAAGAAAGAACCTGAGCTCACCCATCATGGACATCTCAAACCTGTCAGTCATAAGCTTTGAAAATTCATCGTTAAAAGCTTGGTTAGTAGAGCCAAAAATAATGTCATATACATAAAGTTGGCATACAAAAAGCTCCCCATTAACCTTCTTAGTAAAAAGAGTGGGGTCGATTTGCCCAACTTCGAATCCACGGTCTAGCAAAAGCTCTTTAAGGTGCTCATACCACGCACGTGGGGCTTGTTTAAGGCCATAGAGCGCCTTATCGAGTTTGTAGACATGGTTCAGAAATTTGGGGTCCTCAAACCCCGGGGGATGCTTGACGTATACTAACTCATGTAGTGGACCATTAAGGAAAGCGCTCTTAACATCCATTTGTTGTAATTTAAAATTATGATGGGCTGCATATGCAAGAAGGATACGGATAGACTCAAGGCGAGCCACAGGAGCGTAGGTCTCGCCAAAATCAATTCCTTCCACTTGAGAGAAACCTTGAGCCATGAGTCGTGCTTTATTCCTCACAACAATGCCATTTTCATCCTGTTTGTTCTTGAAGATCCACTTGGTGCCGATAACATTGCGGCAATCCTTTGGTTTTTCAACGAGCTTCCAAACTTTGTTGCGTTCGAAGTTATTTAATTCTTCATGCATTGCAACAACCCAATCGGGGTCTTCAAGAGCATCAAAAACCTTCTTTGGTTCAACCATGGAAATGTGAGCTTGATGATCACAGAAGCTGGCAAGCTCTCTTCTAGTGGATACCCTTCATCGTAGATCACCAACAACCTTGTCAAGAGTGTGACCTCTTAGTTCAAGGTTCCGATCAGAACGAGCCTTGCGACGAGCCTCAATGTCCTTATTGTTTCTAGGAGGAGTGGATTCGATAGTTGTATCCTTGTCTTGATTACTGCCCTGCCCTTGATCTTGGTCACTGTTACTACCAGAAGATTGTTGCTGAACATTTTCTTCAGGCCCGGATAATCCGCCCCTTGGAGGGGCCGGACTATCCGGCCTGGGAGGTGAAGTACCAGAACCATCTTCCTGAGAAAGCCTGACTGGAGTTGGAGACCCAGGGCCAGATACTCCGCCCCTGGGGGGCGGAGAATCCAGCCTAGGGGCTTCAGAGTTGTTGACTTCTCCTTCGGCTCCTCTGGAACCAGTTGGAGTGCCAGGGGCGGATTTTCCGCCCCTTGGAGGGGGCGGATAGTCCGTCCTAGGACTACCAACTTGTCCAGGGGACAGATGGTCTTCAGCAGATTGTGGTGTTGGTGCAGGATTGTCTCCAACAGTAGGAGCTTGTTGATCTTGTGAAGATGAGGGCTCCACATGTGTGGAGCATTGTCCTTCCCGATCCGCCACAAGGGGTTCCTCAATGGGGCGGAAAAATCCCACGCCCATTCTTCTTATGGCATCTTGGGGTATTTCAACATCTGCATCACAAACATCAACTTGCCCTACAAAGGAGCCGTTATTTTCATCGAACTCCACACTACAAGATTCTACAACAATCCTAGTGAGCTTGTTGTAGACTCTATAAGTGTGGGATTCGGCACCGTAACCAACAAAAATACCTTCTAAAGCCTTGGATTCAAATTTTGACAAACGGACACTTTTAATAAGAAAGAAACACTTACACCCGAATACCCTGAAGTATGAGATGTTGGGCTTGTTACCGGTAAGTATTTCATATGGAGTCTTGTCCAAGATCTTCCGAAGGTAGAGGCGGTTTGATGAGTGACAAGCAGTGGATATGGCTTCAGCCCAAAAATTATAAGGAGACTTGAATTCAGCTAGCATGGATCTTGCCATATCCATCAAAGTCCGGTTCTTCCTCTCGGCTACACCATTTTGTTGAGGAGTGTACGCAGCGGAATATTGGTGTCTAATCCCCTCTTCGCTTAGAAACTCGTTTAAAATGTAGTTCTTGAATTCTGATCCTTTGTCACTTCTAATTGCCAAGATGGGAACATTGTGTTGACGTTGAACTTCATTGGCAAAGTCGATGACAGTTTGTTGAGTCTCACTTTTCAGCTTGAAGAAATAGACCCATGTATATCTTGAGTAGTCATCGACTATGACCAAGCAATATTTCTTCCCACCAAGACTTGCATGAGAAGGAGGACCAAATAAATCCACATGAAGTAATTCCAAGATCCTCTTTGATGACACATTAGTCTTCCTCTTGTGGGGAGAGTCATGCATTTTTCCTTCAACACAATCCCTGCAAACACGATCTTTGGCAAAAGAGACATTGTCTTTTAGTCCAAGGATGTGGCCACCCTTTTGGAGACTTTGCAAAGTTCTCATGTTGACATGGGCTAAACGGCGATGCCATAGCCAGCCCACGTCAGCCTTCCCGAATAGACACATCGGACCTGAAGTGGTTTTCCCCGAGAAGTCCACCACATACAGGTCATTTCCGACGTATCCAACGAAAGCGACCTTTAGAGACTTGCTCCATAAGAGTACCACCAAATCATCATCGATAAAAACAGCAAAACCCATCTTGCCAAGGGCACGAACAGAAAGAAGATTGTAGCCAAGGGTCTCAACAAGCATGACGTCCACGAGAGAGATATCGTGGGCAACCACAACCTTGCCAAGACCCAATACCTGAGATTTAGACTTATCACCATAGGAGACTGTGATATTATCATGATTTGGACGCATCTCCGTGATGATCTCCTTGCTTCCGGTCATATGACTAGTGCAGCCACTATCCAGCACCCATTTCGACCCACCGGAAGCATAGCCCTGCAAGAAAATTACTTCTTGGTTTTAGGTACCCATTTTTCAATGGGTCCTTTCATGTTAGTAACAAGGGTCTTTGGGACCCAAATAGACCAAGCAATATATTCATCAAAAGGACCAACATAATAAGCATAAACATCGCCATAGTCATCACAAAAGAGTTCATAATTCGGATTGTGAGACCCTGCAAAACCAATATTATTAGTCTTGTCTTTTGTGACAACCTTCTCAGCAGTGCTTGTCTTTAATTGCACATTCTTGGTGTTGTTCTTCTTGGTTTTCTTCTTCTTGGACTTGGTGACATACCCAAGTCCCTCTTTACCATGATTTGACCTTTTCTTGCCAAGGACTTCATCAAGCACACCTTTGTCCTTTGTAGTGATGTCCTTGATCACTTCTTTTTCCACACTAGCATTTTTCTTGTTACTATATGTTGAGTTGGACGAGCTAGGAGTATCATATTTGGCCAATCGACTTTGAAGCTGATCATGTGACTCATTGAGAATAGAGAACTCGTTTTTCAACGCCTTGTGAGCATTGTCAAGTTTCTCCAATTCCTCGGAGAGTCTATCATGAGCAGCCCCAAAGTCAATCCTTTCCTTCTTTAACTTCTTTGCCTTGGTGATAGCATTGTCACGTTCCTTAACAAGTTTAGTCACAATTTCTTCATGTGACTCTTCCATAGACTCAAGCCTCTCTTCAAGAGAGACCCGAGCTTCTTCTTCTTCAAGAGCATTTTTTAGGGATGCAATTTCCATTGCATCCTCCCTTTCAATTCTGCCCTTTTCTTCGAGGAGTGCTTCGTTTTGGGCCAGCTGATCCATAAGAGCCTCAAAACGAACTTTGTGCTCACCTTGCAGGTTAGTATAGAAATAATCCAAAGCAATAATCTCTTATTTAACCTTAAGACTAGCAGGATCATCCATGTCTACCATAGCCTTGGGAAAAGAAGAGTTAGAAGCAGTTACCTCGGAGCTTCTTGCCATGAGGCAAGTAGCATTCTTGTTGATGATGTTTTTGTTTGGAGAGTCAAAGAGAGATGTTGATGTAGATGTGGTGGCTATAGCAGCCACCTCTTGAGAGCTATCGTCCTCATCTTCACTCCCCGATGAATATTCTTCTTGAGCCACTAGAACAATCTTTGGTTGCTTCTTGAAAGTAGCATTCTTCTTTACAAACTGTTTCTTACATGGAGCTTTTGATTTGTCCTTGAAAATGAGTCTTCCTCCATTATTCTCTCTACTTTGATATGGACACTCAGCTACGAAGTGCAGCCGGTCACCACAATTAAAGCATGTTCTCAGCTTGGGACCATTTTCTTTTCTTCCATAGGCTCCACTCTTGCGATCTAGTTCAGCTTTAGCCTTGGCTGGATCTTTCCAAAAGTTTCTTGCATAAAGAGCCAAGTATTGTCCGTGGATCCTTTTTATATCTTCGGGACAGTCTAGACCTTCTACCGCATATTCATCATGATCAATCACACTAGTCTTCAAGGCCATGTTGACCCCCTTTTGCATCCCCATAGCTCGAGCACGAGCATCTTCGTCATTCTTGGCAGCCACTTTGAAGGCGGCCATTTCTTGCATTACCTCATTGGATGACATGAGGTGATAGTTATGCCTACCTTGGAGACTTTTGAAATCTGTGGGCTCAAATGGCATAAGAGCACTGACATACTTGCGCTTGATCCAAGCATCATCAACATGAGCTGCACCGTGGTTTCTGAAGGTTGTGGCTATTGCCTTGAGCCTCCTATACATGTCCTCGTGGTCTTCTCCATCCAGCATGTAAAATCATTCAGCTTCATTTCTCAAGGCATCATATCTATTCCTTCTCATACTTTCATTTCTAATGAAGAGCTCGGTGAGAGCATCCCAAGCTTCTTTAGCTGTGCTAAGATGCTGAATGTGTGGCATTCTTTGTCACCCACACCAAGTTGTATCATGTGTAGAGCTGTAGCATTGAGTTGGCTATCGACCACTTCTCTCCTTGTGAGATTGTTAGGATTTCCAACGTGAAGACCATTTTCGATGATCTTCCACAACTCTATGGAGGAACTGCACACATGAGATTTCATCAAAAATTGCCATTGAGAGAAAGTAGATGCTGAAAGTTTGGGTGGATCACCCCTATTATGTATATGTGGGTGAGGAATAGGCGGATCAGGGGAATACACATGAGAAACCTCATTGTATCCATCCTTACCGCTATCCTTTTTCGAGGAGGAGCTCTTGCTAGTATCATCACCTACCACTTCGTTATCTTTGGACACAGTTTTACCCGTTTCCTTGGATTGCGGAGTGGTGTCCTCAGAGTTAGATGGAGGTGATGCTGCGGATGTGGAGAGACGCATTATCAATTGACGCATCTCTTCCATCTTAGCCTCAATTGAACTCACCAAGGTTGTTTCCAACGTCTTGAGATCGTTCATGGTGACTACCTCCGGAGCATCACTCCCATCTCCCTTGGAACCCATACTTCTCTTAGGCAGTTAAGCCCGAAATAAGAGCCGAGGCTCTGATACCAATTGAAATGGATCGTATGGGCACCTAGAGGGGGGTGAATAGGTGCTAACCAATTTTTAATACTTTTTCAATTTTAGGCTTGACACAAAGTAAATTCTCTAGATATGCAACTACGAGAATTTCCCTATATGTAACCCTAACTACTAAGCACGTAAAAGAGGAGCGAGGAAACCGTAGTGGAGCACGCGGAGACACAGGGATTTGTTTTACCGCAGTTCCTTCCTTGTTAAGGGAAGTACATCTGCGTTGGAGAGGTGGGCGGTTCTAAGACCACCACGCCACAATAGGCCTCACCCTATTCTCCGATGGATCTCGCCACGAGAGGCCTAATCCACCTTCTCCACTATTGGATCCCTTCGAGGCGGGAACCGGTGCCGTTTACAACACTATCGGGGCACACACCCACAACCGAATTGGGGGCTCCCGAGATGACAACAAGCTGCCACAAGAACAAGGTTTATCAATATAAACAAGAACGATGATCTAAATATTTGCAAGAAATACTAGATCGGAGGTTCTCCAAAATGAATGGAGAGGAGATGAAGCGCTTGATTGCTGATGATGAAGATTGAGTTCTCCTCCTTCGATTCCCCAAGGGATGGGGCCTTTGGGTGGATCTAGGTGGAGCACTCTTGGATGAAGCTTTCAGATCTGATCTGGTCTTTTTCGTGATGAATCAAGAGTTCTGGCAGGAGGGGGATGGCTGGCTTAAATACCCCCTCCCCAGATCTGGCCGTTGCACAACTTTGGGGCGGATTATCCGCCCCCCACTCGGGGCGGATTATCCGCCCCCTGGGAAAACTCCGCCCCAAGGGCAGATTCTCCGGGGGAAACTCCGCCCCCTCTCTAGGGCTTGCGCCTTGGTGAAGCGTGGTGAAGATCTTGGGGGGCGGATAATCCGGCCCCCCTGAGGGGCGTATTATCCGGCCTAGCCGGACTTTCCAGCCAAAACTCCGCCCCCTCTCTGGGGCTTGCGCCTTGGCGATGAGCAAGGGGGGCGGATTATCCGGCCCCCCTGAGGGGCGGATTATCCGGCGGGGCCGGAAAATCCGGCCAAAATTCCGCCCCCTCTCTAGGGCTTGCGCCTGCTTGGGCAAAGGGAGGGGCGGATTATCCGCCCCTGGTGGGGCCGAATTATCCGCCCCCAAAGGCAGAGACCTTTTCCCTTTATTCTCAAATAGAGCTGCAACACTTCAACACACATTAAATGATCCTTGGTATTGTTATCTAACACACAAAACACTAGGGATTAAGAAATGTTCTTTCACCCTCTATATAAAGAGGGCTGGGGGCGCACCACCCCCCACACCTCCTCCTCAAGCCCTAGCCACCCTGTTGCCCTCCTCTCTCTCTCCCTCCCGACTGCACGTAGGCGAAGCCCTGCTGCAGAAAATCTCCACCACTTGCACCACGCCGTCGCGTTGTAGATCCAATCTGTCTCTCCACCATACTTGCTGGACCGAGGAAGGAGGAGACGTCGAGGTGCCGCACGTGTGCATCTCTCGGAGGCATCGCCACTTGCGGTGTTAGATCGGAGCGGATCGCGAGGAGGAGAAGCGAGTACGACTACATCACCCATGTTCCGACGAACGTTCCGCTGTGCAAATCTTCAAGGGTATGAAGATCTCATCTAATCCCTCTCTTTGTTTGCATCTCCTAGATTAGATCTTGGCTTTCCCGTTCGCATCCGTAGAAATTTTTTGATTTACTATGCTGCGAAACCCATCAGTGGTATCAGAGCTAGATCTATGCGTAGATGTGTTTCACGAGTAGAACGCAACATGGTTGTTACGGGCGTTGATGTTTTCTGTTGCAAGCCTCTTGTTTGTGTTCTTATTATGACGCAGGATAGTGAGATTGAAGCGGTCCAGGCCAACCTTACGCGACGTCGTTCGCGAGACCGGCTCCGCACTTGACGTGTGGCTTGTTCCACACATGCGGCTGGTGGATGCCTGTTTCTCTCACTATAGTTGTCATGGGATTTACACCGGAGTTTGGCAACCATAATAACACCGTTGTGGCTTTCCGTAGGTAAGAATCGTTCTTAGCTTGCTACTCCCATAAGCCACGTAAAACATGCAACAACAAAGTAGAGGCGTCTAACTTGTTTTTGCAGGGAGTGTTTTCTGTGATATGGTATGGCCCAAGATGTGATGTGTATATTGTATGCGATGATCATGTTTTGTAATGTTTCACGACTTGCATGTCGATGAGTACACAACTGGCAGGAGCCATGTGGTTGTCTTTATAATTGTGTATGACCTGTGAGTCAACTTCTTATACGCCATGTAATAGCTTTACTTTATCGCTAAGTAGTTAGCAATAGTTGTAGCTGCTATTCGTGGTGGAGGCAATCATGGTGGAGTGATGGAGATCATGCCGGCACGCACAAGATGGAGATCATTGCACGAAGATTGGCTATACCATGTCACATAAAGTTATATGCATGTGATGTTTATCCTTTTATGTATCTTATTATGCTTAGATCGCGACGGTAGCATTATAAGATGATTCCTCACTTAAAGATCAAGGTAAAACTGTGTTCTCCCCATGTATGCACCGTTGCGAAAGTTCGTCGTGTCCAAGCATCACGTGATGATCGGGTTCTATAGACTCTATGTTCACATACAACGGGTGCAAGCCAGTTTTGCACACGCGGAAATACTTGGGTTTGACTTGACAAGCCTAGCATGTACAGACATGGCCTCGGAACACAAGAACCGAAAGGTTAAGCATGAGTCATATGAATGATATGATCGGCACTTTGTTGTCCACCATTGAAACCACATCTCTTCTCGTGAAGATCGGATTAGGTGTGGTGAATTTGGATCATGTTCACTAAACAACTGGAGGGATGTTGAATTTAGTGGGAGTTCATCTAGTAATTTGATTAAAAGTTGAACTAGTTATCATGAACATAGTCTAATTTGTACTTGCAAACATTGTAGATCAAATGGCTAAGTCCAACTTCAACTTCAACGTTTTTGCTGAGAAGGAAAAGCTTAGAAACAATGGGTCTAACTTCACCAATTGGTTCCGCAATCTGAGAATCATTCTCTCTGGCGGTCAAAAGGACTATGTCCTTGAGAAAGCGTTAGGTGACGCCCCTGCTGCAACTGCGCCGGCTGATGAGAAAGCTGTCTATCAGTCGCGCAAAGATGATTATGGTGTGATTAAGAGCACTATGTTGTTTGCTATGGAATCGGACCTTCAAAATCGTTTTGAAGATTATCCCGGGCCCTTTGAGATTCTTGAGGAGCTGAAAACTATGTTTCAGACTCAGGCCCGTTCTGAGAGTATGAGATCTCTGAGAAATTCTTTAACTGCAAGATGGAAGAAGGGAGTTCCGTTAGTGAGCACGCCATAAAGATGTCGGGTTACACTCAACGCCTTGAGCAACTGGATTGCAAGATTCCAGAGGAGCTCGATATTGACAGGGTTCTGCAATTACTCCCTCCCAGCTACAAAAGTTTTGTAGTGACTCATAATCAGATTGGTTCCACTGATACGATCACCGAGCTCTTCGCAAAGCTGAAGGCTGCGGAGGTGGACATCAAAAAGGATAATCATGTGTTGATGGTCAACAAGCCCCCCACCTTCAAGAAAGGTAAGGGTGCAAAGAAGCCCTTCAAGAAAGGCGGCGGCAAGCGCGTTGCCCCTGCTGAGAAGAAGCTCAAATCTGGACCCAAGCTGGACACTGAGTGCTTCTATTGCAAGGACAAGGGTCACTGGAAGCGCAACTGTCCGAAGTACTTAGCGGACAAGAAGGCTGGCACCATCAAAGGTATATTTGATATACATGTTATTGATGTTTTCCTTACTAGCCCTCGTTGTAGTGCCTAGGTATTTGATACTGGTTCAGTTGCTAATATTTGTAACTCGAAACAGGAGCTACGGAATAGACGGCGGCTTGCGAGGGATGAGGTGACGATGCGCGTTGGCAACGGATCAAGAGTTGATGTGATGGCCGTCGGCACGCTCTCCTTAGTTTTACCTTCAGGATTAGTTTTAAACCTTAATAAGTGTTATTATGTGCCTGCGTTGAGCATGAACATTATTTCTGGATCGTGTTTATTGCAAGACGGTTATTCATTTAAATCGGAGAATAATGGTTGTTCTATTTATATGAGTAACATCTTTTATGGTCATGCACCTGTTGTGAATGTTTTATTTCTTCTGAATCTCGAAAGGGATGAAACACACATCCATAACATTGAGGCTAAGAGATGCAAAGTAGATAGTGATAATACTACTTATTTGTGGCACTGTCGTCTAGGTCATATTGGTGTAAAGCGCATGAAGAAACTCCATTCTGATGGACTATTGGAGTCTCTTGATTTTGAATCATTTGACACATGCGAACCATGCCTCATGGGCAAGATGATCAAAACCCCGTTCTCCGGTATGATGGAGCGAGCAACGGACTTGTTGGAAATCATACATACCGATCTATGCGGACCGATGAGTGTTTCGACGCGCGGTGGATATCGTTATTTTCTCACTTTTACCGATGACTTAAGTATTAAAGAATTTCAGAATGAAGTAGAGAACCATCGTAACAGAAAGATTAAGTTTCTACGATCCGATCGTGGAGGTGAATATTTGAGTTATGATTTTCTCACGCATCTTAAAGCAAGCGGAATCGTTTCACAACTCACGCCACCCGGAACACCATAGCGCAATGGTGTGTCTGAACGCCGGAATCGAACCCTATTAGATATGGTCCGATCGATGATGTCTCTTACTGATTTGCCGTTATCATTTTGGGGTTATGCATTAGAAACCGCTTCATTCACTTTAAATAGGGCACCATCTAAATCCGTTGAGACGACACCGTATGAACTGTGGTTTGGTGCTAAACCTAAGTTGTCGTTTCTTAAAGTTTGGGGATGCGAAGCTTACGTCAAGAAATTGATGCCGGACAAGCTCGAACCCAAAGGGGAGAAATGCATCTTCATAGGATACCCTAAGGAAACTATTGGGTATACCTTCTATCACAGAACCGAAGGCAAAGTGTTTGTCGCAGAGAACGGTTCCTTTCTTGAGAAGGAGTTTCTCTCGAAAGAAGTGAGTGGGAGGAAAGTAGAGCTGGACGAGGTTGTTGAACCTTCTCTTGAATTGGAGAGTAGCGCAGCACCTGAAATTGTTCCAGTGCCGCCTGCACCAACAATAGAGGAAGCTAGTGACAAGGATGATGAAGCTTCGGACGATGCTGCTACTGAAAGTCGCAGGTCGACAAGGTCGCGTGCCCCTCCTGAGTGGTACGGCAGCCCTGTCTTGACTGTCTTGTTGGTAGAAGATAGTGAACCTACGAACTATGAGGAAGCGATGATGAGCCCAGACTCTGAGAAATGGCTAGAAGCCATGAAATCCGAATTGGGATCCCTGAGCGAAAACCAAGTATGGACTCTGGTGGACCCTCCTAGCGACCGAAAGGCCGTTGAGTGCAAATGGATTTTCAAGAAGAAAACGGACGCGGATGGTAATGTTACCGTCTATAAAGCACGGCTTGTCGCGAAAGGTTTTCGACAAGTTCAAGGTGTTGACTACGATGAGACTTTCTCTCCCGTAGCGATGTTTAAGTCCATTCGGATTTTATTAGCAATTGTTGCGTTTCATGATTATGAAATATGGCAGATGGATGTCAAGACTGCGTTCCTCAATGGCAACATTGATGAAGAGTTGTATATGATGCAACCCGAAGGTTTTGTCGATCCTAAGGATGCTGATAAAGTGTGCAAACTTCAGCGTTCCATTTATGGACTAAAGAAAGCATCTCGGAGTTGGAACCTTCGTTTTGATCAAGTGATCAAGAGCTTTGGATTTGTTCCAAATTGCTACGAAGCTTGTATCTACAAGAAAGTGAGTGGGAGCTCGGTGAAATTTCTAGTACTATATGTGGATGACATATTGATTATTGGAAATGACATTAACATGCTTAACGATGTGAAGAGTTATTTGAACAAGTGTTTTTCAATGAAAGACCTAGGTGAAGCTGCTTATATATTGGGCATCAAAATCTATAGAGATAGAGAAAGACGCCTGATAGCTTTAAGCCAGAGTACATATCTAGACAAAGTTCTGAAAAGGTTCAGAATGGATAAGGCAAAGAAAGGTTAAGTGCCTATGTTGTCAGGTAAGATATTGAGCAAGGCTCAGTGTCCAGCTACGGTAAATGATAGAGAAGCTATGAGAAAAGTGCCTTATGCCTCGGCCATAGGTCCTATCATGTATGCCATGCTGTGTACTAGACCGGATGTGTCCAATGCTCTTAGTTTGATGAGCAGATATCAAAGTGATCCAGGAGTGGAACACTGGACAGCCGTGAAGAACATCCTAAAGTACCTAAATAGGACTAAAGAAATGTTCTTAGTCTATGGAGGTGATGAACAGCTCGTCGTAAAGGGTTACGTCGATGCTAGTTTCGACACCGACAAGGATGATTCTAAATCTCAGACAGGATACATTTATATTTTGAATGGAGGAGCTGTGAGCTGGAGAAGCTGCAAGCAAAGCGTGATCGCGGGATCTACAGTAGAAGCGGAATACATGCTGCTGCAGAAGCGTCAAGTGAAGGAGTTTGGATCAGGAACTTCATCACTGAGCTTGGCGTGGTTCCAAGTGCATTGGACCCACTGGAGATATTGTGTGACAACACTGGCGCCATAGCACTCGCTAAGGAACCAAGATATCATCCAAAGACCAAGCATATCAACCACAAGTTTCATATAATTCGAGATTATATAGCAGATGGAGATCTGAAGATTAGCAAAGTACATACAGATCTGAATGTCGCAGATCCATTGACTAAACCTCTTCCACGTGTAAAACATGATCAGCACCTTAGTGCCATGGGTGTGAGATTGTTGCCAAATGTAAACTAGATTATTGACTCTAGTGCAAGTGGGAGACTGTTGGAATTATGCCCTAGAGGCAATAATAAAGATGTTATTATTATAATTCTTGTTCATGATAAAGTTTATATTCCATGCTAGAATTGTATTAAGCGGAAACTTTAATACTTGTGTGGTTTGTGAACAACACCGTGTCCCTAGTATGCCTCTATGGACTAGCTCATTGATTAATGATGGTTAAGGTTTCCTAACCATAGACATGAGTTGTCGATTAATAATGAGATCATATCATTGGGAGAATGATATGATGGACAGACCCAAACTAAGCGGAGCAATTAGATTGTGTCATCGTTTTCATCTTTGCGAAGCTTTTCCTGTGTCAAATATTGTATTCCTTAGACCATGAGATAATACAACTCCCTGGTATCGGAAGAAAGCTTTAAGGTCATCAAACGTCATCCTATGAGAGGGTGATCATAAAGGTGTCTCTCAGGTGATCGGAAAGTACCTGTTGGGTTGTATGTATCGAGATGGGATTTGTCCCTCCCAAGTCGGAGAGATATACTTTGGGCCCACTCGGTAATCGATATCAACACCGCTTTAGGGTTTACCCCTTTAAATATTCTATGTGAGAGAGCCTCCTCGTCGTGCCCTCCTATCCTTTATATAGAGGTAGGCAGGTTTCAGGCACAGATCAAGTCGGTTACAGGTTTTAGGGTTTACCTCTTTAAATATTCTATCTACTCTAGTATTGCTCTTCAAGGATCCGAAGGCGTCATGGGCCTTGGTCACCCAAAAATCTTCATGGGCTGGTGCATATTCGTTGTGGGCCTTCCTGGACCAGGTATGCTAAGGTCGTGTACCCGCAGGATATACCCATGTCATCTGGACCCACTTTCACTAACGACACCGGATGGAATCCTCCCAAAGCTCGCTGTTTTGTCCTCGCCATAACAGCTGCACCCAAAGTAGTGGCAAAACTAAGCATAGTTTTCGTCTAGTGGCAAAACTGAGTACTTCGCGACCTTTAGTGGCAAAGCAATAATTATCCCTTAAGAAAACCATATGCATGCCTCCACGGATTATGATGTGGTACTTGTGTGTAAGCATGCACGACGAGTGTGTGTGTCTGCCCATCCCGTGTCATTAAAAATCTTTGTAGATTAGTCTGTACACTTACTCGAACATCTGTATGTGTTAGCATATATTTGAATGGCTTATGGTTAAATAAATATCTCGACAGAGGTTTCTAGTCTAAATTCTGTGAGTATTTCCAAAGTAGCTTGGGTGAACAGACGAGTTAAAGTGTGTTCGCACATAACCATGTACCCTCGGCATTGAGGGCGATGTGCGGCAGTATGCGCCGAGATAGGCTCTCCAGAAGCGTGGTACGCAAGATAAACCCGGCGGACGCTTTTGACAACCAAAACCCTGCTCGGGAGAGACCCCATCAGGGCGGTGGGATGTCTATGGGCTGTCTTAGGTCAGCATGACCACCCTTAGAGCCTTATGGATCCGTAGCCTCCAATCTTGAAGAACGGCGAATTACAAGAAAAAATACAAGAGAGAATCTTGAAGAACGGCGAATTACGAGAAAAAATACAAGAGAGAAGAATAAAATGTAGATGAACAGAAAATATAGTAGATGTGTTTGTTTGATTAATGTTGTTTTAATCGGCCTTCACCCATCACTTATATAAGGAGCTTCTGAACTTTACGTGCAAGAAAGATGGTTGAATTCACTCCAAAACCCTAATTGAGACCCAAATCACAAGCCAAGGGTGTCATCTTTCTAGCCTTCTAAAGCCAACCATAGCTGCCGCATTTCTTCGGTCTCAACAGGAGGTTCTCTGCCAAAATTTGGGCCCGGATGGGGGCCCTTGTACTTTTCGAAAAGGCGTGCATCCTCATACTCCTACAGACGAGCAAATAATTAATCATTCAAGTAACAAAATCTGGGGTACAGTTACAGCACGAGGTATGCCCTTACCGTATACTCGGCTCTTAACCTTTCCTCCTCAGCACGATGCAGCTGTAAATGGCACACAGTTAGCAACAAACATGGAACATAAATGCTAAACGCTAGCTCAATAGGAAATAAATCATCATACTTACTTCATCCTCATCGCCTACAGGGTATGCCATGGGAGGTAATTCAGGTCCCCCAAATGCAAAAAATCCGTTCCTCAGATGACCACCGGTGTATGCAGAAGCATCGTTGGGGTGCTTCATATGCTCACCACTTCCATTATTTTGACAACCATGGCAGGTACCTTGCAATAGAAACAAAACAGGATAAGAAGCACAGATGCATGATAGTGATAACTATTATTAATTAGAGGTAATAAAACATGTGTGCATGAACCAGTTTGAGATGCTACAATTGCAATTGTAGAGCCAGAAACGCATGTAGTACAAAAGTATCTAACAGGTAGGTTCATGATAATGCAAACTAGAATAAAATTCATTCAAGGTAAGAGTATATACAAACCATTATCAGAAGATTCAAGCATTCGTAAACAGCTGGGAACCAATTCCTCAAGTTCTCCTTTAGTACATATGACTTCAGCAAAAAATAGACTGGTGGTGATGCCACGATCGACTACTTTAGCCTTTGTAGTGAAATTGATATGATTGTACCACTCAAACACATCACCCTCAAAAATTGGTTCGATGCGCACGACTTCTTTGACTTGATGTGCACAATCCTAAATTAACAAGCATGGATCCGATCAATAAATAATATTGTGAGATGGATGAATAAGACAGTACAGCATAGTGTTAGCACGACAGAGTGTGGGGGCAGACAGGAGGGGCAGAGAGAAAACCCCCACAAGACCATGCTCCTCATTATACTCATCCATCAAAGCTTGAGCCAACTGGTGCGGCCAGTTACGAATTACATCCCCTTCATGGGATTTTGAAGGTGTCTTCCTAGTGCCATCAGGCCAGTAAAGGTTCCATTTTACACGCATCTCCACATGAGAAAGCCCATCCATGAACCTAGTTTAGATCAGAGTATTTTATATGACAAAGGTGGAGTAAAAACTGGTACTAAGAACTCGGTAAATGTTATCAGGCTGACAGATGGTTAGGGTCAATTGTGTCGATGGTTTGTAGATTAGGAATCAAACAAATTGTAAGTTATTACCTCTTATAACATAGCTAATGGGCTGTAAGCAACAAAAGCGGAACAGAACTGAACCATGTACATGTCAGTAAGTTGTCATAAAGAAGGGAAAAAGGTATCCATTCATTTTAAGATCCCAAACCCAGTCTACTCTTAATGTTGTTTTCACCAGTTAATTGAACATGTTGGTCTCGCCTTAGCATTATTTAGTTAGTACGTGGAAGAAACTGAGATGTGCATGTTCATGACGAAGAGATATACACATACAGAATGGTAGCATAGCATCAATATGTATACTTCACTATGTATTATTTCAACAACTCAACTGTTCATCTAAGTTTAAGTGAACCGAAACAAGAATTTTGAAATTCATGTGGGCTTCAACATATATACTTTGTCATTTTCAGCTATCCTTACCACTATGTACTATTTCAACAACTCGACAGTTCATCTAAGTTCAAGTACCGAAACAAGAATTTTAAAATTCACGTGGGCTGTGTTTTTGCCTGTGAACTTGACAGCATTTTCTAGCCCAGCCTTAGGGGCATTTTTTTTCTTCTGGATTACTGCTGAAAATACAATTTTGTGTTGCCTGCATCATAGAAAACCATGTTGGCTCTGTAGACCTGCTAGTGGTAATCAAATGGAAGTATGCACAGAGAAGAAATCTAGAGCGCAAGTGGAGAGCTTTACATTGTTGGGTCCTGGCGGTCACGAAGAAAGTTATCAATAGCATTTTGAGCTTCCTGTAAGCTCTTGAATGGCCCACCCACATCAGCAGGATATGTGTGGAAGAAAGAGCGTTCACGATCAGTCCTGATGTAAAATACAATACCCCAGTCATTGCGTCGCACAGTCAAAATTGGCGGTGGTGGTGCGTCCTTAACGGTGTCACGAGCTCCCTCCAATGTTGTAGTTTCGAGCGACGACTCCAAGAAAGAGACATCTTTTTTCCGAATGCAGAACCATCCTCATGGTCCACCTCCCCTTCACGCCTAAAGGAGTAGAAAGGGTCGATGAGAAGAAGAATCTATTTATCTCATCTAAAGAGTTACAAAGAAAAATTCAGCGTGCAATGCATGGCAAAAATTGGTTTTTTCTGGAAACGAGTTAATAGATGCCAGAAATCTGACAAAAAATGTGTACACCAAAGGACCCATCAAATCAATCCCAACCGATAAACAACTAGATCCTCGCCCTTTTTGACTAGACCAAAAATAAAAAATGAACCGAACGACAAACTGAGAGGGTAGTAGTCTTACCGATACGGCAGAGGGGCATCAATGGCTGACGGAGAAGGTCTTAGTGAATCAAGTACTCTCATCCTCCTCCTGAAGAGGAACAAGCCGGCACAGATGATTAGAAGGAACAATTTATCCTATGTTACGAGATGGGGAAAAAACAATATGCTATGTCCAACTTGACAGAGGCCATGAAAGAAAAAAAGTTAACTTGTGACATGAATCCCCACTGAAATATACCCCGATCTATACAAGAACCCCAAGCCTCCTAGCAATCAATCCCCATAGGTAACAATCCACGCCCTTCCTACTAGATCAGAGAACAAAAAACGAATTATAAAGCGAGGGGGGGAGAGAGCGGTTCTCCTACTCCAAAGATATCTTGATGAAATCATGGCGCTGGTCCTTTCTGCGTCGACAGCGGCCCATCAGGCCTTCTACAATATCATCGATGTCCAATATACAAAAAGATTGCCAGCTTAACGGTGATGCCTAGAATTTTTTTTGAGGCACCATGCTCATAGCGTGAAGACTTTGGGCATCAACAGATAGTAGGACCCACAACTTGATAAACAAATAGGCTGCCAATTTTGAGCGCTTTATCTCCACAGGAATTCCTCCCGGCTGCATGCAAAGTATACATATACTAATATTTTACTAGTTGGAGCATAGGAGCACTTACTTGCTCTGGTTCCTGAAAAAAATCTAGCACCGTCTCCACAATGGAGGGCACCGGTGCTCAACTCCTCAAAAGTGGTTTGGGCATCGATAAAATCACACGTTGTGGAGGGCCTTAGCGTTTGGTGATTCGTTGGGAGGGGAAGAAATGACAGGTCAAGGGAGGGGAATATAGAATCTCGTGGCTGCGGTCGAGAACATATATATCTAGTGCTCCTAGCGGTTAGCGCTACCTGGATTTCTACCCGATCCACAACTTTGGACATGAAATGAACGACGCATGATTTGTTCGCCGAAACATCCATAGACCCTTGAGTTTAGCCCAAATTAAGTTGCACTCCTATCCAGAGCATAGCTGGGGAGATGGAGTCCAGGTGGGAGTGCTGGTTGATTGTAGTTAAACATGAGGTTTAATATGCAAATGTGGTAGTCTTATCGCACTTTCTTGGCGGCCGACTATCGTTTTCCATATTAGAACCATGCCGCAATTTCTTTCGACAGAAGAAAAATGAATGTCCTTTTCTGAAGAAAAAGTTTAGAGATGAAACGCTTCTATGTCAAACTACGGTGTATTATCGGATTAAAACACTTCAATCCTAGAAAAGTACTATTATGAGTACCTACAATTAGTTTGTCCCTGACAAAGAGCGGTTTTACAAAACTCAAAGTTTACATTAGGAGGACGATGCAAGCCAAAGTTCATGTCTAGCCACGCACCCGAAAAGAAGAGGTAGAAGAAAGAAGTGGCACCATAGACAGAAGGGATTTCGTGCAAATAGGCACCAGTGCTCCCTTCATTTTCAGATTTTTGAAAATTTTAAAACCTTACACTTCTATGTCTCCAAATATTATGACGTTAAATATATATAGATGGATATATACATGAGAAGTATACACAAAAAAATCCTGTTAAAAACACTTTATATTTTTGGAGATATAAAAAACACAAATTTTAGGTGACCGCCCAACTTACTATACCCATAGTTCAAAACCGCGACACTTATATAGGATCGGAGGGAGTACTAAAAAGACAAATATCTTTTCTGTACCTAACTTATCACTAGAACTAGGAAACCTAGCAGATAAATATGTTGCTTGAGACTTTCACATTGCGTGACTCCATGTACTATTTCATATTTTTCATTATTCCACAATCAAATCAATCAAAAGTCCAGAGATAGTAAACATTCTTATTAAAGAGGAAAAACACAAAGGGAAAAAACATAACTTGTCTAGGATATATGGCATGCCATGAACCAACGAGAGGAAACACGGCAAACCCTAATCGAACCCGTAAATCAACCAACCTTACTAGTACTAATAATAGGATAAATATCTCGCTTTCAAAGTTCCTCGAGGTGAGGCAACGGAAATAAAATGCAATACGAGAAGACGACATCTACAAAACCCACCATGCTGAACCAAGATAATTAAGGGATCGATGATTCGTCCATCGGAAACGAAGAGAACTAAGCATGGATCGCGAACGACCATATATAGAGAGGCACTTACGTATCTTGATGATTCTCCATATACTTGTCGATCGGGGTCCTTTCGATGCGTCCGCTTAATTATCTACCGACGGACGATTTTCCTTTGCCTTGGACACATATATGATGTTTATATCCAACGATCGCGCTGGCGAACCTGCAGAACATGGGATCTACTCGGATACAGCTAAAAGATATTCTAGTCGGTTACTTCTTCTCTCTTTTTTTTTTCTTTCTCGACAATGTCGGTTTTTTTTCTTTTTTGACTATACGAGGAAACAATATATGTAACACTTCTGCTTTGGTCCCACCTCGTGTTGGCATCGATGCATTATCTTCTCATTTATCACCTAACAATTGGCCCTTAGAGCATCTCCACTCGTCTACCCAGGAGGCCGATCCGGACGCCGAATTTTAGTCCGGAAGCCGAAAATCGGCAGTCGCGTACTCATGGATTTGTTTTCGGCCGGATTTCGCCCATTTTTAGTCCGGACTACCCAGGCCGAACCCAGGTTTCCAGGTACGCCCTGGGGACGCCGGACTCAGCGATATCGGCGAAAAAAAATCAAAGCGGCGCGTGGACCCGCCGAGTCAGTGAAGGAAGCCGAGTCGTCGTCGTCCTCGGAACCACGCGGCGATGTCGGTTACTTCTTCTCTTTTTTATTATTTTCTTTTTCGACAATGTCGGTTTTTTTTTCTTTTTTGACTATACAAGGAAACGATATATGTAAAAAAGAGAGAGAGAAGCGGTTACTTCTTCTCAGGTGTACGAAACCGAAAGCAAATCATCACGTAAACAAAGGTTCGATTTGGGAGTGCGTTCAAAAAGAAAAAGTTCGTTTTGGGAGTAAATTTACCAGTAGCTTGCCAACGACTGTCAACTTGTGGACTTGACGGAAGATATCTCTAGTCGATCCCCATACACATTTTTAATATCCTATAGAATAATGGATCATACAACAACGATTTATACACACATTTAAATGATCGTTTTGAGAAGGAATTTTTATTTTTAATGTTTTATATTTATACATATGGCTGCGCCATCGGCAATGGTCTCTTCGTGGACGACTGCTCCAACAATTTCACTTCCGCTATGTTGCCGAGACCGGGACCGGGAGCCCCGCGAAAAAGCTGTTGCTAAGTCTGCCCACTTTACAGCCGTTCTTCCAGCCCATCATTAAAGCGTGTGTGTTCGACGCCGACCACCCGGTGGTCCGGGCCATAGATGCCTCGGCCTCCGTACCGCTACCAGAAATCAGTAATTTTCCCACGGCCAGGAACCCACAGGAAATTATACTTCACCGCCAGGATAATAGTCTCTGTTAGCTGGCCGACGGAAAATTTCCTCCGGGACAATTCCGATAAGGAAAATAAGAATGCTTGTTGGTTGAATGATAGGAAATATTTTCTTGGCGGATGTTTCTGCCCCGTCAGATTTAGCAATTTGCTTTCTGTGTCAGGTAACCCACAAGAAAAAGGCGTCAAAAAAAGACTTCACGCATGACACTAGACTACGCATAGGAATATAGCTGTACCGCTAGGAAAATAAATATGAGCATAATCATATTTCTCACAAAATTATTTAGTAAATACACATTCAAGCTAATGACCCACTTCATATTCCAGTACATACATCCAGAACGAGTCTATAAATAACAATGCACTAAAGGTTGATGATTGTAATGTACATACTTTCCAAAAGCAAATAAAGCAAGTAATAACAGTGACACACATACATGGGATATGCCACCACCACTCTAGTTTGCATCCACCACAATTGCACATGACAGTGCAATGTAACAACAAAATACATGAACTCCAAAGTCAAACATGTTCATGATCAGAAGCATCACCTACATACAAAACTTCACTATTTCTCGAAACAGGCTTTCGCCCCGCTTTATAAATAAAGCCACAACCGTTCAGTCGGAACAACAACACAGCCGGCCGCAGCCAAAGGGACAAAGAAAAGAAAAATAATGCATCATTGCTGGGGCAACAGCACAAAAGCGCCCAAGAGAAAAAGCAAAAAAACGGCCCGGAGGCCAGAGCAAACGCTAGCGACCACCAGGCGACCCGAGCGGCAGCGAAGGGGGGGCGCCGAGAAGGGAAGCGATGCCGACCGCAGGGCCCGAAGAGCGGTGTCGAAGTCGGCCCGATCACGCTGGCGTACCAGAGGAGACCACTGCTGAATGAAAGCAAGAAAAGCAAAAATCGAGTCAGAAGCGCGCGTGGGGTAGATCTTCTCAATCACCATCTTGTTCCGGACATTCCAGAGAGTCCAGGCAATGGCCGCAAACACAAGCCAAAAGAGGCGACGGCCGCGCCCGGCCCTAGTGGCCTGGGACTGGAGAAATTCCCCCAGATCCTGAGCCTGCAAGGCCGTCCCAAGGGCCTCCCTGACAAAGCTCCAAAGAAACTGGGCCGCCGAACACGAGAAGAAGATGTGGGCGCATGTCTCCGGTGTCCCACATAGGGGGCACCGGCCTGTGCCGGGGCCATTGCGCTTGGCCACCTCCACACCGGACGGCAGCCTGTCACGCAGCAACTGCCAAACGAAGATGCGAATACTAAGAGGGAGGGGGGCTTTCCAGAAGGGGGCCGTCCACCTTAGCTCTGGGCCCTGGAAGAGGGCCCGGTAAGCCGAGCCGACCGAGAACTCACCGGAGGGGAGGAGCCTCCAGGAGACCACGTCGGGGGCGCCTGCCAGAGTAGCGGGGAGAGCAGCCATAAGCTGCCAAAATTCCGATGCCTCAAGCAAGCTGAAGGCACGGCGGAAGAGGAGGTCCCAGCGATCCCCGCTGAACGCCTCGGCCGTGAGGGCCGACGGGGCAACGGAGATAGCAAAGATGGCAGGAAACCGGACCCCCAACAGGATCTGGGAAAGCCAAGGGTCCAGCCAGAAGCGGCAACCCTGACCGTTCCCAACGGTGAAGTCAATGCCCAACCCAATGAAATGCTTGATCTCCTGGATGGCACGCCAGAATTGGGAGCCCTCCCGGCGATCGCAAGCCAAGAGTGGACGGCCACCGAGGTACTTGGCCTTAATGAGCTGCAGCCAAAGGCCTCCCTCGCCCCGAAGAATGCGCCAGACCCATTTCAGCATCAGGGCGAGATTGAAGCGGCGAGAGTCTAGAATACCAATGCCCCCAAGGGATTTGGGGGTGCAGACGTCCGCCCATTTCACCATATGGTACTTCTGGTGGCCGTCCCTAGCTGCCTAAAAGAATCTGGACAACTCCTTGGCGAAGTCGGCATGGGTCCCCTCGGGGAGCAAGTACAGCCCCATCTGGTACATAGGTAGGCTCGAGAGACAGGAGTTGATTAGAACCGTCTTGCTACCCTTAGTCGTGAGTCCCGCTCGCCAGGGTTCCGCCCTCGAACGCACCCTCGTGACCAAGGGTGAGAGGTCCCGGATCAGCACTCGCGTCTCCCGAAGGGGCATCCCCAAATAAGAGATGGGGAAATCGGCCAGCCTGCAGTTGAGGTTGTCAGCAATGCGTTGGCGCTCCTCCTCCGAGTACCCTAGCACCACCACTTCACTATTTCCAATCCATCACTTAACCTAAGTTTTTCAATGACATAGTAGCAACACAAAAGATCCAAAACCATAAGAGTGTCAATAAGTCGTTGAAGTGCAAGCGTAGTTACTATCACCATCTTGGTTGTAGCCAAAGTTGTTGCTATCACCACCAATATTCTCACCATCATTGCTACGTCCAGTGTTTCCATGGTCGTGGGAACAACATGATTCATTACTTGGGTGCCACTGCACCGATTTCTTGCATCTTCCACAAAGTTATTCGATAGAAATTCCAAAGTTTGCAAATCTGCATCTAGCTTCTCCAATCATAAAGCGTGGAGATCACAATTATTTGTGGCATCTTGCCTTGCTTATCAAGGGAGCAAGCATCTCAACACTCAGCTATAAAACAAGCTCCATGGATCTGCTAAAGGCGATCGAAGCTATTCGAGTCCTGAGATAATCAAGTAGATACACTGAGCCAGGTAAATCATGGCGCAGGAAAGGGGCAATGATCTGAAGCCTCTCTTGGAAAAGCTGCTCCAGGCGTTCGACGACGAGGACGACCGGGACCTGCTTCACAGGACGGAGCTGGACCACATGTTCCGCATCCTCAGGGCGAACAAGGAGAAGATCACCTCGCAGCCACCGGACGTGGAGAAGAAGGAGGAGCTGCCTGAGCTGCTGCGCAAGATCGACGAAGCGCTGCAGCAATGCAAGGCACGCTCCAAGCAGCAGCAGACTGACAATGCCAAGAGCAAGAAGATGACGCTGCCGTCGGTGAGCGACTGCAACCCTTTCAAGTCCCGATCGCCGGAATTCTCCGTCGAGCCCTTGCTGCAGCATACCATCACCATCCTCGGCGACGCTCCTTCCACCTCTGCTCCTGCTGCTAATCATGATGCAGCTGGTGAGGACACGGTGCTCTACGAGTGGACGACGAGCTACGTGGACGAGAGCCGCATATACGGCTGGGCCGACGAGGCGGACAAGGTGGTCGACGCCCTCGTCGGCCTCCAAGAGGAGGAGGGAAAAGAGGATCAGTTGCTGTTCAGGGCGGCGGGGATCGCTGGGATCCACGGCAGCGGCAAGACGGCGCTGGCGCAGAAGGTGTTCGTCCACGACAGGATCAAGGACGCCTTCCCTCTCCGGCTCTGGGTCTGCGTCGGCCCGCCGGACCACGAAGACAGGTTCAACCTCCTCTACCGGATGCTCGACAACCTCGGGCTCGACACGGCCAAGGTCGAGGACATCGTGGACAAAGCCGACGTCGTCGTCAAGGCAGACTCCGCGGACAAGGACAGATCCAAGATCGGCGTGCTGCTCTTCATCCTGTACGTGACGCTGTACAAGACGGGGTACCTGATCGTGTTCGACGACATCAGGGCGTACGGTGGCGGCGACGGCTGGTACAGCAACCTGACGCTGGAGCCACCAAAGAACGGCGAGTGGTACGAGCGGCTTGCCTACGGCCTGCCCAAGGCGAGGAAGAGCGCGGTGCTCGTCACGTGTCGCAGTGAGGACCATGCCAGAACCATGGTGCGCACCGGCCGGGTGTTCCGCCCACCCAGGCTCGGTGTCGACGACGGATGGAAGCTCTTCCAGCGGGAGTACGAGGAGGCCAAGAAGAAGGGCAAGGAGGAGAGTGTGGAGAAAGTCAAAGACGAGAAGGAGAAGGAGAAGCAGGAGGACAAGCTCTACCATGAGCTGGAACAGATGAAGGAGGAGATTGTCAACAAGTGCCTCGGCCTGCCGGTGGCCATAGTCGAGGCGGCCAAGGGCTTCGCCTTGCTCGAGCACAAGCCCGATGATCCACCGAAGGCGGATGAGGTTAAAGTCGCTGTGCCGGCGGACGAAACTGTGCCGAGCAAGACGGAACCTGGAACTCAGGCGACGGAGGCTAATCAGCCTGCTAATTAAGTGACTCCTGCGTGCTTCTCTTGCTATAGTTTTTGTTTCTTACTGTCGAGTTCGTTTTTTCTCGTGTTATCTATTTACTATGAAGGTCTTTTATTTTGCTGTTAATCCGCTTGATCATGGAGTTTGTATTTTTATTTTTTTTCAGGGGGTTTGTAATATTTGTATGTTTGACCGACCAAGCAGAGGCTTCTCCATATTTGAAAATTTCACCTACGGAACATTTGAATAACATTCTATTGAGCAACTTCGAGAAAAAAAGTTTTTTATGCAAAAAGACCTTCACATTAAAAGAAACATCAAACAGTAAGCACCTCAACAAAAAGTGAAATTACAACGAAATGCTTGAGATGTCTTTCATCTTCAACCTCCGGACCATGTCGACTATGCACCGTTGCTGCCGCTCCTCCCAGAGCCGGCCTAATGTTGTTTGTTCAAACAGGAAGTCGCCAAACGGGTCAAGAAGACCACATCCGTCCTGGAGACGAAGAAGAAGAAATAACCATCGATGAAACTCCTTGATGATCTAGAGATCCCCACGCCAAAAGAAGTCCTCGAGAACCACACCACTCGCACAAGATTCTTGACGTCGCCGCCGAGATGGGGCTAAATTCAGGGAGACTTTATTGGATAAGACGTCGTCGCCACCACCTGAGCGCTGCTCCACCAAACCTTAATCCTAAAACCAGGAAAACAGAGCCCTCTTGCCGACGGGGGCCAAGATGAACCCACCTCCCTGGGCCGAAAGCCACAAAAGCAACTCACATCAGCCGTGCCGCTGACGAGAGGCAGAGGAACCCTAATCCCCTATGTGGTTTATCTCGGGGCGAAGGGATACTCTTCTTGGCTCTATCTCACATTAAGTTTTGCTAATATATTCCGACTTGCTTCAACTTTCATAGATCTCGGTCACCTAAAAATTGTCCTCCAGTTAGACAATTCCCGTAAACGATCCCAGGGGTTGGATACACCTAAGGTGGTAGAATAAAAAATGGTAAAAAATGTTAAATATGTTAGACGAAAAGGGATCAAAGTTTGGTTAGGTTCCGAACTAGAGAATCTCACGGTTTAACCGGACTTGAAGATTTTGTCTTTCTATTTACACGAGTGAGAAATACCTATTTCTAAATGACCGATAAGAACGTTCCGCACCTGAAGATTCGTGCGATGACAAAGTAGATGACAAGTATTGATCTCATGGCTATTTTTTTAAAAGAAA
Source organism: Avena sativa (assembly GCA_916181665.1). Taxonomy (NCBI): domain Eukaryota; kingdom Viridiplantae; phylum Streptophyta; class Magnoliopsida; order Poales; family Poaceae; genus Avena; species Avena sativa. Next base: position 266,209,120 of record OV702280.1, on the reverse strand, counting down.
TGGCAGACTACCTTGGGAATCGATGTTAATCAATTTATTTCATTATTAAAAACGTCCATACACTTTATATACTCCATTTGTTTCAGTTTATAAGTCCCGCACTTATACCTAGTTCATCAATTTAATCAATAAAATATAAATTATATAGCACAAAAATTATATATTAAAAACTTTAAATTTTATATTTTCTAATAGTATATTTTTTATGCTACAAAATTTATATGTTAGTGGTCAAGTTAATAACCTAGGTTTACGCGTAGAACTTGTAAACCGGAATCGAAGGGAATATAGATGTCCGGTTGAAGTTGACGTCTTGGCAACATGATTCATATTGATGTTGAATTGTTTCCTATTTTTCACGAAAACAATGGTTCTTCTTGCCTTGCCAATTCCTTATTGCCAAATTATCTTTTGTTTAAATTATTTTTTGGTGAAAAAGCCACATAAATATCTTAATTTTAAGTGGCACCTTTACTCTCCAAATATACTTATGAAGGAACCTAGTATGTCCATTCATTAAGTCAACATACACATATTTGATTAGAAAGAAAACAGATGAAGTCAAACCCATCTGAAAGCGTCTACTTCATCACACAATTCAATTTCCGTCAAACGTTGAAATAAATGAAGCCACCTCGGCCATTTATTCCTTGTTAAATCCCTTCTAAAAGCTATGATGAGACGGATTTGCGCCATAACATCGGCCACCGAACATATTTTCAATGTGCAATGTCATAAAATGATGGATATTGACTTGTGGTGAACCCATAACCAAGTCTCATCCCAAAACCTTGTACGACGGCCATTTCCAACTACAAAAGACCCTCTTAAAAATAACTTATCCTTAACTCACTAAGCCTTTCCAAAAGGAGGAGGTAGTTGCTTGCAACAATGCTTTAGAGTCAAGGTTTTTGTTTTGTAGTAATTTTTTCCACACCCCTTGCTCATTAAAAGCTTAAACAATGGCTTGATGAGTAAACATATATTTTTTATGTATAAAGATTCTATGCCTAGATGTCTGAATCCTTTGGTCGGCATATGATACTCCAGTTAGTTAATCTTTATTTTTTGTGACCATCACTCTACCAAAAGAAATGTGATGTAAAAAATTAATATCTTACATACTTCGTTAGGTATTTCCAATAAAGACTGCATGAACACCGACAATCTAGTAGCCACTAAATTGATTAAAACTAAATGATCTCCATAAGATAGTAATTTACCCATCCAATATACCAGATTTTTCTCAAGAAGACTTCTACATGTTTCCATTCTCCATTCTTAAATATGTCTAAGGTGAATTGGTACTCTCAGATATCTGAAAGAGAGAGATCCAGGTTCATGGCCAAATATATATTTGTATTGATCTTCAACTTCTTTTGTTTTCCCAATGTAGAAAAATCTCTCTCATGAAAGTTTATCTTCAAACCAGAATGGTATTCAAAGATACAAGTAATTAGTTTCATATTGAAAGCTTTCTCAAGGTTCCGATCCAAGATCTTACGGCTCTTAGTGAGATTTAACTAGATGCTGGTCCTAATTCGTAGTTATAGAAGATCTCCAAGTGAAGGGAGAAGACAAAAAAAGTTTATATATTTGTGAAATTAATATTTGATGTAACGGAGACAAAGGATCATCAATTCAAGGGCTCTTTCTATCACTCTTTTTTCCGAATGACTGGCTATACATTTATAAAAAAAATATCTAAAACTTCAATACCATAAGTGTACAATTCCAATAGTAGAATGTAATGTTTATATAGTTTTCTATGAGAAGGGAATTAGAAATATGATGGTTTAGTGTGAAAATATGTTTGAGATGTAAGAAATTTCAGGCATCTTAGAAATAGAAGGGTGATCATGGCTTGGATATTCGTATGGACAAGAACTTCTTATTGTACTGTCTTGAATCTTAGTATATAGATTGAAATGTTTTCATATGCCACTAGGAAATACCCAGCCCCTTGGAAATAAAGAATTCAATAAAAAGGGAATTCCTAATTTAGTCATGGGAAAAGTAATTTCTCTCTCATAAACTATTTTTTGGCTCACTTTCCCTTAAGAAATTATGTTTCCCACTACTTTTGCAAGGATTACTATTGTTCTTATCTTATCCCCCTAAACAATACATTTTGGTTTAGTTTACACCCTAAATGATTTTGGAAAAGGGTTTCAACGAAGTGGTAAGTGGTTATGTATGCATCGTGTACACGTTTTGCAGCGCGGACCGCCATGGAATATTCTTATTATTTCAGGTCTTTAGGTTAGCATGAAACCATTTTTGTCTACCTCACTATAAAACTAATATGCCTTATATTTTATAAAGGATGGAGTACTTATATAAGCTAATACACACAACCAATTGCAGTTACACATTGCTTAAAACTGTACACTTTCAATACCGCGAGTGATGAACAATTTTTATTGGCTATGGTCAGTACAAATGGCAAGCGACCAACTTAGCAAAACTGCACCTAAAGTTCTAATAGACAATTTGTGTATTATGTAAATTATAATTTTATTTTTTTACTGTGGAGATGACAGTGACAAACAATTGATCGAAAATGTTAGAAGTGTGATTGGGATAAGTTGATTACAAGCTACAAGCAAATAGTCATTTGAATTACTTAGCATGGCATCTCATAGTTATATGACTAAAATATACAAAATATCATTTTCATTCCCTTCTCTACCTCCGCTAAAGTGAAATTTGCTCAAATAAAAAAATTGCACCAAAAAGTGTGAATACACGCAACAAATGCAAAATTAAAACAAAACACCAACATAAAAATATCGATAAAATTAAATATACAAACCTTAAGTTACGAAAAATATACAAATATGACAAAAAATATCATAAAGTGACTAAAACACAATTGAACAAAAAGTGATAGAATTTCACAAAACTTGAGCTACGTGTACTTGCTTTGTCAATTCTTCGCTAAAATATTGGTAGTATACAAAATTGCTATTAGAGTCATAGTATTACATAAAAATGAACACTTTTATTCCTTTGGAAAAGCAAGAAGATAGTGAAACATTTCAAAGTCAACATAGAAACTAAAAATCATAGAGATATTACTTTCATCAATTTTTAACCAAAGGTCGTAATGACAATGTTGTAGATTTAGCTGATGTGGTAATTTCTATAAATCAATATGCTTTTCGTCAACAATATTTTATTTTAGATACTTATGCTCCATAAAACTATTCATCACATTGGTATAACTAAGATAATTATTGTGATGCTTAAAGTTGATTTTCAAAAATCACCTGACAAAATAAATTGGTAGTTTTTATTTTTTATGTTTTGCATGAAAGATACATTTTATTTATTGATGACAATAGAGTTGATAGACTCAACAACAACTAGATCATCTAAACTGATTGGGACAGATCCCAACCGGAAAACAATTTGACTCAACCTAGCTAAAGCAACTAGAAAACGAGTTGTTGAATTATTCTCTCATTTTACCATCATAGACTCAAAGCGATAAAACTTTGTATTCAAGACTTTGATGGCGTCGAACATCCTCCACTTTCTTGATTTTCCTTGGTTATGTTTTGTATTGCCTCTTAATCAATATAAAAAGCAAGTGGTTCGCAAAGGAAATGTATCATGTTAAATAAGAAAACTGAAGAAAATATGCCCTAAAGGCAAACATATAGATGATTATATTTCACATGTATTCATGTGTTATTATAATGTTTCTTGAATATCCATATCAGTCAACTTGTATTGACTGGAAATTATGTGAATTGTTTGTGAAACTCTTTACTTGTATGGTTATCTAATAGTTGTCCCTAGTCGGAGTTCATGTGAGGACACACGTGAATATTATATTAGCACATCGATTGGTTGATATCAAACTAATGATGTGCACACATGTTATGAACATGGGGTTGGACTGACCCAACTTGAGACTGGCAATTAAACTTGCAGCTCTCTCTACACATCATGTACGTTTTGTCCTTAGACCTGAGATTGTCGCATGTACTTGAGATGTGGATCGACCTACTTTGGGGATATCAGACGTTACTCCGTAACTAGGTAGTTATAAAGTTAGCTTTCGGGTTTGTTCCGAAGCATGTTGCAAGGCATTGGTCAATCAAGATGGGATTTGCCCCTCTCTACTTGAGAGATATATCTCTGGGGTCCCTCGAGTGATCGAATTCATAAATGCATGGTCGTGCTACATATGGTTAAGAGTTAACCTAGTAAAGGGACTCCGTATCACAGTATCGAGAAAGAGAGGTCAGCTTGGAGCTAGACCAAATAACGTGAGACAAAGGGAAATACATGTACTAAATCTTGTGAGGGTTCGTCCGAATAATATTTATATGCGTTTAGGAGTTGGCACGTCTTGCTAGAGGCCGCTACCAACTATTGACGGAGTAAGTGTACTCGTGTCATGTCTATACATGTATGAACCTATAGGGTCACACACTTAAAGGGATGAAAGCCTAATGAGGATTGAATCCGAATTAAACCAGGCTTAGGCTACTAATGGGTGGCTAATGTAGAAGCCCATTAGGGACGCCTATATAAGAGAGGGTGGGCGAGCTGACCAGGGTTGAGCATTCCACCCACCGCCACTCCTCATGCTTGTGTTGCACGCACGGACCTATCAGTCCGGCATATGACGCTTCCACCCCGCACGTGTGGATACCTCGGAGGTGTTGTATCTGTAGCACTTGGACGAGCCGAGTAAGGGGAGCTGTTCGTGGGATAGGGACGAGGAGGAGACGTAGAACATATACACTGCCCCGACGTGCTTCATCAAGTTCCGCAATTGCGGGTCTAGTGGTAATCCCGAGATCAATGACAACAGTATTCCTGGTTTACGCGATAGAATTTTTTAATTTGCGCTAGTGTAGCATACCTGTATCCCTACAAAAACTAGTGCATGTTTTCAAACTAGAAAGGTCATTAGACAAGGGGATCCCATTTCTCTATTGCTTTTTAGTATTTTTGAAGATGTTCTAGCTACTCTGAGTAAGACAGGACCTAACCATGGTTAATTAAAGGTATAGTTCTAGTGGTTTATCTATCCCGCCATATGTAAATAGTTAGATATTTATTTTGAAGATGGTTTAACAATCGCAATATTTACTCAAAATTTTAGTTGTATGGGATTTAGAAGGTGTCTATGAGGAGACCATGGATATGTGAAATAATATTTTAGAAAGTTGAGGGAAGATGTTCTATTTGAAGAACCTGCTACAGTTAGTTCAGGTTTAACAAAGTCTAGAGAATTCTTAGTTAAATACCTTTTTACATAACTTATTACTCATCAAATTGTTTTCAAGACCTGGAGAATGGAATCCCTGTTAAGGTCGAGTTGCCTGGCATCATGTCTATGCGCAACAAAAAGGGATGCGGCCCTTGTCCTTATCCCCTTGATGACCCACAAGTATACGGGGTGTATCGTAGTACTTTTGATAAATAGGAGTGTCGATCCGAACGAGGAGCAGAAGGTGCTGAACAGTGGTATGGAGCAGGAACTCTCTGTAAATACTTAGCAAACAGATTTTTAGTGGTTTTCTGATAAGGCAACAAAACAAAGAGCAAGTAATAAAGACAACGAAAAAACAGATCAAGAGGCCCAATCCTTTCTTAGAAAAGGACAAGCCGGTGGAAATACTTATAAGGACCAAACATTTTCGAGGACACATGGGAATTCTGTCAAGTGCTTTCGCTTCAAATAGCTGAGTACTCTTCTCTGGTGTTGTAAGTGTTGTGTGGGTGAACCTGTGCTAACATACCGACCTTACTTGTACTAATATATACTTGTGATTAAACCCCCTGCAAACATCCATAACTACAGGAAAGTAATTAAGATATAAATCTAACCACAACCTTAAACTTTGAGATCCTACGCTCCCTTGTGCAAAGGTGTCCTAATGGGGGTTCAGGTTTCTGTCACTCCGGCAACCTCATAATTAGTAGCCAAATACACAATGCATCCCCCTAGGCCCATAAATGGTGAAGTATCATGTAGTCGACGTTCACATGACACCACTAGAAGAATAGCACCACAACTTAAATACTAAACCATTGAATAATAACTCAACACAAATCCACTACTAACAACATGACTTCTCCCATGTCCTCAAGAACTAAACGAACTACTCACGAGACATCATATGGATCAAGATCAAAATATGGTAATGGATAACAATCTGAACATAAACAATAATCCAATGGTTCCACTCACAAGCATCAACTACAATAGTAATCAACATCGGGAAAGTTTCCCCTAAGAACTAAAGCAATATCCAACACAATTGTTACAGCGGGACGGAGTAATGATGATGGTGCTGGTGGAGATGATGGTGTGGATGATGATGATGATCCCGACGAAGCCTAGCTTGGTGATGGTGTTGATGGCGACGATCTCCCCTCTCCGGGAAAGAATTCCCCCGATAGAAATCTGTCTGCTGGAGAGATCTTTCTCTCTCGGTGTTTTCCGCCCCTAGAGGCGGCGGAAATCTATCTGTGGTCGCTCCCCTGGTATTAGGGTTCCGTAGGGAAGATATAGGCGAAAGGGCGGAGTCAGGAGCCGAGCAGGTGGGCCACACCTGCCCTAGGCGCGGCCTAGGGGGACCCTTGCCTAGGAGGGTGTGGTCCCCCTACGGCCCTTCTTCGCCCCTCCTTCTAGCTTCCTCTGTCTTCTGGGAAAATATAATTTTCCCATATTTTTCTGGTATTTTTCTGATCTTCGCAAAATTGCATCAAAACGCCTTCTTTTCCATCAGAATCCGGACTCCGGCAGTTCATCCTCCAAGAATCATCCAGCATGTATAAATAGATGGAAAGACATAAGTAATACCCCATAATAAGACATATATCAATGAATAGAGGTAAATTATGATATATAATGGTGATGCAAATTGGGCGTATCACCCCTCACCTACAATTTCGTCCTATTGCATATATAAAGGTTTTACCTCCTTAGATCTTGGGTTAAACTAAGAATAGACTTGGGAGTTTGCTCCCCCAATTTCCCTCATGTGTGGAATCCAAGACCTTTTGGATTGATGAAGACTTCTTCGAAGTAGCAAGTCATTCCCATGCATAGGGATTCTAGTAGACCTTTGCCAATTTTCATAATTGGATATTGTTGAACCAGTGGGATGACTTGGGTTTTAAGATCTAGAGGGTTCATCCCTGGAGTTTGTTGCCGGATTCACTCCTTCGTCGTATGCTTTTCTATTTATCTCCACTATGTGTTTTAGTTATTTCATGTCATTATTCCTTGTGATCATCCTTGTGGTTAATTCGTGAACATCGGGACTCCCCAGGCTATATCGGAGAAGGAAAACATTGATATTATGGTTTTTCTTTGTCCTATGGAGCAATATTTTACGGAGTGTGATAGCAAGTGTTCTAGGAAAAATATATCCTCCTGGAGCCTTATAGGATATTAGAAAGAAACCTTGTGCATTGAAGTGAAAATATCCTTATTAACTCTATTGAGTAAATGGAAGGATATAAGGCACATGAAACATGAAGGTTTTTATGGTAATATTCAAGATTTGATTGTTCACAATAGTTGGAAGGCTAAACTTAATGTTGTCAAATATTTGTGTATTTAATAGCTAAAAATTGATGGCATGGATTATATGGCTCAAAGAATTGATGGCATGCTTGTTTTCAAAGTCTTATGCAAAATGATCCACTAGTGTGACATTTTTTGTTCGTCGACTCTAGAATGCTTGGTCGGTTCCATTGAAAGGAGGGGCGCAAAAGCTTCTTCGTACTGTAGCTAAAAGGTTACTTCAAGAGGCAAATGAGGTATTTGCATATCAGCATGACTAAGTTGTTTGGAGTAGGAGGCTTGGCGAAAGCTGATGTTTTATTTGTCCATATGCAAGTAAAATAGTAGAACTATTTGTGTTTTTATTTGAAGTTTAGGGTGTGTCCAATTCTTAGTCGACTAAGAATTTGCTTAATTCTCGGTTAGGTGATGTCATCAATCTTAGTTGCAAATCCACTTGCAACTAGAAATATTGTAACTGCGATCTCACTTGAAACTCCTAGTTGTATCCCCACTCGCAACTCAGAGACACACGAATAACGATGCAAATCTAATAGATTAGGACCCCACTTGCAACTTAATTCCTAGTCGACTAAGAACTAGCAAAACCCAAAATTTTAATAACTTGTATTATTGGCTCTTAAGAGGTTTTACTTTACTCGTTTTGTTATTATCATCTCATTGTCGGGGTTGTGCCTTTGTGAGATTTTTGTGCTGGTTTGCTAAAATGTTGTAATTCGGACTCCAATTTATCCAATAGATAGAAATTGGGGGTCGTTAGCCCCTTTAATCAAAAAATAAATAATGAGAAATGTATGTAATTAAAAAGTGATCATAACTTTACATAATATTAAGTCGGAATTTCTAAAACGCAGCTAGCTGTGTTTTAAGATACGTCACAGCTAACTCGCCGACCGTCCAATCATCTCGACGTGATTAACAACGAAGGGAGTTACCTTGTCCGGTATTGTTTGTTTGGCATCAGGCCCATGTTTTGATCAGGCTATTTTGTTGTCGTTTGGGCTGTTGCATGGGCCTTTTTCTTTTGATATTGTTTTGTTTGGCTTTGATCCAGATCACTGTTGTAGCTCGGTCGAAAATGTGCGCAGACACGAGTGACATGTCTTTTTTTATATAGCGGAAGGCAACAGCAACGCTTGTCTTGTTCTCTTTTTTCCAAGATAAATAAAATGGTTTTATTACTATGGGTACTAAATTTGTATATGCCGCTAAAGTAGATGTGTTGCGTTTTTTAAGTTTTCCAACGTGAAACATTTTCCTAGTTGGCTTTTCTCCATAGTTGACTTTTTTCTTTTATATCTTTTGTCATGTTTTTCAACTTTTTATGTTTTTCTATTAGTGATGTGATCCGTAAGTATTTTTTTGTTCCACCAATCAAATTGATTGGACAAAATTATTATTTGTCCTTCGGCGCTAATTTTGTGTTCCACGTATACTTATATTTTGTTCCATGATCGGTAATGTTTTATTCAATCACATAAACAGATTTTGTTCCCTCGGAGAACCCGTCTCGCGTTGTGATGCGGCGACGCGACATGGGTTTGTCCCCAGTTCCTTTTCTAGAATGTTGCTTGGTATTTTTGCTGGGCCGTTTACTAGTAGTTGTTTCGTGTTTTCATGTGTTGTTTTTCTTTTTTTTGTTGCCTTAGTTTTGATAGCTGTCCGCGCCCCGTGTTTGTTCGGGTTTCTCTCATTAGATGTGAGCTACGATCGCGCACCGATTTGCTAGTTGAGCGGCAAACAATGAGCTGCTATATATAGAACGCTCAAAAGTAGTGTGTGTAGTTTGTTTTAACTTTTAGCGTAAAAAGTTTTCATAGTTGAATTTTCTAACTTTTTTTATGTTGTTTGTACGAAGACGCTTTGTCATTCTCTTATTTAAATCATACTTCCTCCGTTTCATAATATAAAATGTTTTAGCTTTGTGAATATAACATATCTAAACTTCTTTTAGTGTGTAGGTTCGTAGAAGTTTATTTCGAATCTACACGCTAAAAGCTGTCTAGATATATTACCTTCACAAATCTAAAATATTTTATATTTTAAAACGGATGAAGTACTTTGTTGCATTTTTAGAGTGAGATAGAGAAGGTTCAGAGATATTGCTTATATATATTTTAGAGGCCACTGTACTGTTAGAGAAGGATTTTCCATGTTATTTTTTTGTTATCCTTTGTTCTGGTCATTTTTTTTTCAATACCACCTGATAGCAAATAACCATATTTTAGAAAGAGAAGGGGACATATAGTTGCAATTGGGGTTGCAACTTGAGATTGCTCCATCATCCTATTGTTAGTTGCAAATCGACTCGCGGCTGGCTTTTCTCATGGGAGTTGTAACTAGTGTTACAATTGAAGATTGTTTTCGCGATCCTTTCTCACTACGTGTTGTAACTGTATTTGCAAATTGCGTTCTCACGACAACTGCAACTAGACTTGCAACTGAAGATAGTTGTGTGGTTATTTATTTACTATGAGTTACAACTGGCTTTTTGTCTGGGAAGTTGCATCTTAGGTTGCAACTAAGGATTGTTTTTATGGTCTTTTATTTTCTATAAGTTGCATCTGGACTTGGAACTAGCTTTCTCACAGGAGTTGCAAATAGGGTTGAAACTGATGATTGTTTCGTGGCCTCTTCTTTTTTCTATGAGTTGCATCTAGACTTGCAAATGACTTTTTCTCGTGAAAGTTGCAACCAGCTCAGGATTGTTCGCGTGATTCACTTTTTTTTAGACGAGTTGTAACTGGACTTGCAACTGGCTTTTTTCATGGGAATTACAACTAGGGTTACAACTAAGAATTTTTGTGGTTCCTTTTTTACTATGGGTTGCAACTGGACTTGCAATTGGCTTTCTCATGGAGGTTGCATCTGATTTTTGCGTTCCCTTCTTTACTACGTATTGCAACTAGACTTGCTACTGACTTTCTGGACCCTTTTTTTACTACGACTTGCAATTGGCTCTGTCATGGGAGTTGTAGTTTTTCCATTTATTTTTTGTGGTCCCTTCTATATGTTTTTATCATTCTTTTCTAATGTTTGAAAAATCTTTTTCATGTATAGACTACATGTATATAGTGTATGGTTGTGATCGCAGGTGGTTCACATTTCCTATGAGTCACACTCAGACTCACAACTGGTTAATGCCATATATATAGTGTGTGATTTTGGCAATTAGATTTTTTTGTTTTGAATATTTTTGCACTTATGATTTTTTTTACTCTTCATATAAGTTGCAATCGGTCTTTTTATTGTAGCTAACTCATGTTTCATATGAGTTGCAATCGTACTTGCAACTGACTTGTGTTGTTTATGAGTTGCAATCAAATTTGCAACTAACTCATGTTTTCTTGTTTTCTATGAGGTGCAATTGTACTCATAACTGGTTTATATTTCCTATGAATTTGCAATTAAACTTTTTTTTTGTAACTGGGATCCTTTATGATTGCAAGTAGGGCTGCAACTGGGATCCGCTTGCAAGTGGGGTTGCAACCGGGTTTTTTACGGTTTTACTAAGTCATGACTAGCTGACATAGTTACGTTGCCCACCGTTCATCTATTGTCTCGCATCAAGATTGGTATCGTTATGTTGCTTGTGTTTGGGCCCTCGTTGCGCACGTGTTGTTGTCGTGAATCATTGTGTCGCCCATTGCGTCACGGTGGCCGTTGAGGTGATTCATGGGCTTGTCCGAGCCTTTTGTTCTGGCAGCCGCCGAGACTATGTTGTCCTCCTTTTGTTTTTTTGTAGTATGACCAATTCTTTTTCTTCTTGTATTGTGTTTGTTGATGCAGAGTTTTCCTTTCTATTTTTAGATCGGCTAAACTTAGTAGTCTCTCGAATTTAACCTTTGAATTATAAATCTTTTTTTTGGAAATTTAATTTTGTTTCTCTTTATCTCTTTTTCTTTTCTATCTGGATGTACCCATTGACGTTTTTTAATTTTAATACGAAGTCCAATCAAGGGCATAGCTATGTACACGCATGATAATGATGTCTTGCAAGGATCATATTTACGTCATGGAGAGTACATGAGTTTTGATGATAACTCTGACGAATTTTGTGATATCGCAAACTTATGAGTTACAATTAGACTTGCAACTATTTTTTCGCTCGACTTGAAACTAGCCAAGTTAAAATCAACCCACGGAGTGTTAGTTACTCCAATAATAAATTGTGTTAAAAATAATGGGCTAAATCATTAGACCCATGTGTGATTTTAGATTTTTCCTAAATCTCAAAGCCCATGTATGTGGCACATATGTGATTTGGCCCAAGTTGGTGGTAGCTCATATATGTGTGGCAAGAGCTATGGGAGCTAAAGTTTAGTCCCACATGGAAAGTTGAAGAAGAGTTGCACCACCTTATAAGGTGAAGTGTTGCACCACTTTGTAAGTGAGTGACAATAAGAGAGCTACACGCGCGCTCCTCCTCCGACGCTGCCGCTCGCACGCACACTCGCCTCGCCTCGCCTCGTCACGACGCACGCGCCACGGGTTGCGGACCCGAACGTGCGCGACGTGGGCTTGGTCCACTTCATGTCTTGTACGGGATTTTTGAGCCGCTCTATATAAACGCATGTGCGGCTTCCACAATGCATGCCATCCTATTTGCTTGCGCCGCCACCGTAGTCTACTCCATCCCACTTGTCGGCGTGCACCGGCGATCGGGAGAGCAGGTCTCCGGAACCACTCGTCTTTGTGATCCTGTACGGGAGAGGACGAATAAGTTTTTTAGGAAATGCTCCGCGCGACTGCTCAAGTTCGTCATCACGGCGCGTCTTTCCGGTCGTCAAGCCGGACCTCGTGCACGTCGTCTTCAACGCCGACTTTTTCGATGGGCTACTGCACCAATGGCGACTACATCGACAACCGATCAGTACGTACACCGTCATCTGATCCGTTGTTTTACTATGGCTGTTAGTGCGTATAGTCTGCTACTGTTCATCTTGATCAATACATCTAGTATGTTAGAGGTTCACGTGATTATAGCTGCTGTTTTCATGATTTATATTCTGCAATTAATCGTGGAAATTATGCCTAATAATCCAACAATCCAAAAACCTTATTATAGGTAATTTCCTGAATTAAACATGAGACACTTGGCCGATGCTATGAAGCCGGAAAAGTTTATCGGTGTTTATTTTAAGAGGTGGAAGTATAAGACCACTATGTGGCTGCAAGGTTTGAAAGTATTCGAGGCCAGTGAGGGTTTACCTGAAGGAACTACATCTGACGAGGTTTAGAACAAGTTCAAAGAAACCAATCTTGCCTTTGTTCTGAGTATTCTTGACAATAAGCTATTTGATGTGTATGGAAAAGAGCTCTGGGAGGCACTGAACGCTAAGTTCGGTGTAGCATATGCTGGCAGTGAGCTATACATCATGGAGAACTTTCATGATTACAGGATGGTTAATAATCGTTCTTTAGTTGAGCAAGATCATGAGATACAGTTCTTTGCCAAGGAGTTTGAAATCCTCAAGTGTATCTTACCCGACAAGTTTGTGGCTGGGTGCATTATTGCAAAGTTGCCTTCTTCGTGGAGGAACTTCGCCACAACTCTCAAACACAAGAGACAGGAGATATCGGTTGAAAACCTAATAGCGTCTCTTGATGTTGAGGAGAAGGCTCAGGCTAAGGACACTGCTGAGAGAGGAGGCGAGGGTCAGTCTAGCGCCTACATGGCACATAAGAAGACCTTCGGCAAGAACAAAGGGAACTATAAGCCCTCGTTCAACAAGCCTGAAAAGACTACAACCTTCAAGAAGAAGAAGAAGAAGCCGAACAAGGCCGGGCTACATTGTTATTCATGTGGAGAGCTCGGCCACTTTTCCAAGGACTTCCCAGATCGTGCAAATCGTAGAGGGAAAGGTGGGAAGACTGTCAACGTCGTGACCGCTAGCAACACTGATGAGTACGGTAATTTATTTACTGTTCTTTCAGTATTTCAATCACCATGTTGGTTGATTGATACGGGTGCTAATGTTCATGTGTGTGCTGACATCTCTATATTCACATCTTATCAGGTCGCTCGGGATTCAGCGGTCCTAATGGGGAATGGATCACATGCTTTTGTTTATGGTGTTGGCACGGTGGATCTGAAGTTTACTTCCGGAAAGATCGTGCAGCTGATGAACGTGCAGCATGTCCCTACTATGAACAAGAATCTCGTTAGTGGCTCCCTTCTGTGAAGATATGGGTTTAAGGTTGTGTTAGAGTCCAATAAAGTCGTTGTTTTGAAACATGGACAATTTATTGGTAAAGGTTATGAGTTTAGAGGCTTGTTCTGGTTTCACTTTCAGAGTTTTGTAGTAAATCCGTGAATCATATTTATGGTGATGTTAATGATGATACTAGTGTTTGGCATTCTCGTTTATGTCACATTAATTTTGGTTTGATTTCTCGGATGTCCAGTATGAGTTTAATTCCGAATTTCACTATTGCCAAAAGTTTCTAAGTGCCATAGTTGTGTGCAATCAAAGCAATCTCGAAAGCCTCACAAGGCTGCCGAGGAGAGAAACTTGGCACCTCTAGAACTCATACATTCTGATCTATGCGAGATGAATGGTGTGTTGACAAAAGGTGAAAAGAGATATTTCATGACGTTGATAGATGATGCTGCTAAATTTTGCTATGTTTACTTGTTGCAAACTAAAGATGAGGCTTTAGACTACTTTAAAATCTATAAGGGCGAAGCTAAAAATCAACTAGAGAGGAAGATCAAGCGTCTTAGGTCGGATCGTGGTGGTGAGTATTTTCCCAAAATATTTGACGAATTCTGTCAGGAACACGAAATTATTCATGAGAGGACGCCTCCCTACTCGCCCCAATCAAAAGGGGTTGCCGAGAGGAAAAACCGCATGCTGACTGACTTGGTGAATTCCATGTTAGCCACTGCTGGTTTATCAAAGGCATGGTGGGGGGAGGCTTTGTTGACTTCATGTCATGTCCTGAATAGAGTTCCTAATAAGAATAAAGAAAAGACCCCTTATGAGGAGTGGGCTGGGATAAAACCATCACTTTCGTATCTGCGCACTTGGGGTGTTTGGCGAAGGTCAACATACCGATCCCCAAGAAACGCAAGCTCGGACCCAAGACAGTGGATTGTACCTTTCTAGGATATGCTCCACGGAGTGTAGGCTATAGATTTCTAGTGGTTAAATCTGAGGTACCTGATATGCATGTTGATACTATAATGGAATCTCGTGATGCAACATTCTTTGAGAATATTTTTCCTATGAAAGATATGCATAGCAATGGTAGGATTTCTTCTGAAATACTTCCTGAATCTAGTACAGCTATTGAGAATTCTGAACAACCACATGAGGAATTCCTTGAGAAGGATGACGATGAACCTCTCACGAGGAGTAAGAGACAGAGGATTGCAAAATCCTTTGGTAATGATTTCATCGTGTACCTTGTGTACGATACTCCCAGATCCATTGCAGAGACATATGCATCTTCTGATGCAGATGATTGGAAAGAAGCTGTCCAAAATGATATCGACTCGATTCTTTCTAATGGAACTTGGGAATTATTAGAACGACCCTATGGTTGTAAACCTATGGGCTGTAAATGGGTGTTCAAGAAGAAGCTAAGGCCTGATGGTACTATTGAGAAGTACAAGGCGTGTCTTGTAGCTAAGGGCTACACACAAAAAGAAGGCGAAGATTACTTTGACACCTATTCACCTGTCACTAGACTGACCACCATTCGAGTACTACTATCCCTGGCTGCCTCTTATGGTCTTTTCATTCATCAAATGGACGTGAAGACAACTTTCCTTAATGGAGAGTTGGAAGAGGAGATCAATATGGATCAGCCAGATGGTTTTGTGGTAAAAGGTGAAGAGACAAAGGTGTGTAAGTTATTAAAATCTTTATATGGCCTGAAACAAGCACCTAAGCAATGGCATGAGAAGTTTGATAGAACTCTACTTTCTGCTGGCTTTGTCATTAATGAGGCTGATAGGTGTGTTTACTATCGCCATGGTGGGGGCGATAGCGTTATATTATGTTTGTACGTGGATGGCATTCTGATCTTTGGTACAAACATGAAAGTGATAAATAAATTCAAGTCTTTCCTGTCAAAGAGTTTTGATATGAAAGATCTGGGAGAGGCTGATGTTATTCAGAACATCAAGCTTATTAAGAATGAGAATGAGATTACTTTAACGCAATCTCATTATGTTGAGATGGTCTTGAGCCGATTTGGCTTTAATGATGGCAAGACTTCTCCAACACCTTACGATTCCAGTTTGACATTACGAAAGAATAAGAAGGAACCAACAGATCAGCTGAAATATTCACAAGTTGTTGGTTCTCTCATGTACTTAGCAAGCGCTACAAGACCCGATATCTCTTTTGTTGTGAGCAAGTTGAGTAGGTTCATGTCTAACCTGGGTATTGATCATTGGCATGCACTTGAAAGGGTCATGCACTATCTATATGGTACAATGAGCTATGAGATTCACTATTCAGGGAACCCTGCTGTGCTTGAAGGATATAGTGATTCGAACTGGATCTCTGATGTTGATGAACTCTACGCCACGAGCGGGTATGTGTTTACCCTTGGAGGTGGCGCGGTGTCATGGAGGTCTCGTAGACAAACCATATTGACGAGGTCAACTATGGAAGCAGAACTTACTGCTTTATACACAGCCACTATTGAGTCAGAATGGTTGCGTGAGCTCTTGATGGACTTGCCTGTGGTTGAGAAACCTATGCCGACAATCCTTTTGAATTGTGACAACCAAACTGTTATTGTCAAAGTGAAAAATTATAAGGATAACGCGAAGTCATCAAGACACGTGAAGAGACATTTGAAATCTGTCAGGAAATTGAGAAACTCCGGAGTAATAACTGTTACGTATATTTAAACAGACAAAAACCTGGCAGATCCCTTTACAAAGGGACTATCACGAAATGTGATAGAAAGTGCATCAAGGGAGATGGGGTTGAGACCCATGGATGTCACACCTTAGTGGTAACCCAACCTATGTGATCGGAGATCCCGTGAATTAGGACCTGGGAAGAACAAGCTAGTGGTTTGACGGAGGAGAGTATTTTGTAACCCTCTGTATGTAAAGATGCATAACTCTCATAATCTGTAAGGCAGGTTGGCAACACGCTTTAATGTGTTTCTGTTGGCTTTAACTAGCAAAGATGCTGTCCTACAGGGCATTCTTGAAAGAACACACCTATATGAGCTCGACTGTAAACGTCGCGGTCTATGAGACTTGGGTGATCTCTAGTAAACTGATGAAGAGACCAGGGGGTATGACGCATATGCTCCAACCCGCGGGGTAGGCTACTGGCAGCCAGGTACTAGTTATGATTTTGAGTGAAATCTATTGGCACCAAACTTGCAATTCAAGGTTCATCCATTGTTCAAGTTGTTGATAGACTTAGTTCAAGATTCTAGGTGGAAGTTCAACTTAACAGTCTCTGCTGAAACACTGGTATATAAACAAGTAGCAAGGATTGGCCAATCTTCAAATGGGCATTTGAGAACTGGTGGGAAATTGTTAGAAATAATGGGCTAAATCATTAGACCCATGTGTGATTTCAGATTTTTCCTAAATCTCAAAGCCCATGTATGTGGAAGCCCATATGTGATTTGGCCCAAGTTGGTGTCACATGTGTGTGACAAGAGCTATGGGAGATAAAGTTTAGTCCCACATAAAAAATTGAAGGAGAGTTGCACCACCTTATAAGGTGGAGTGTTGCACCACTTTGTAAGTGAGTGACAATAAGAGAGCTACACGCGCGCTCCTCCTTCGACACCGCCGTCGCCGCTCGCACGCACGCTCGCCTCGTCACGACGCGCGCGCCGCGGGTTGCGGGTTGCGGGAATCTCGCCGAGCCGAGCTTTATTTTGCTGCTTAGGAAAATGTGTGCGGTTAGACAGACGTGTCAACAATTAGCGGATTCGGGGGATTTGGGTCGCTCCTGGATCATGGGCAATCTGTAACCGACCCGAACGTGCGTGACGTGGGCTTGGTCCACTTCGTGTCTTGTACGGGATTTTCGATCCGCTCTATATAAACGCCTGTGCGGCTTCCACAACGCACGGCAACAAAACCAATCTAGGGTTTTGCCATCCTCTCTGCTTGCGCCGCCACCGTAGTCTTCTCCATCCCGCTTGTCGACGTGCACCGGCGGTCGGGAGAGCAGGTCTCCGGAACCATTCGTCTTTGTGATCCTGTACGGGAGAGGGCGAATAAGTTTTTTGGGAAGCGCTCCGCGCGACTGCTCAAGTTCGTCATCACGGCGCGTCTTCTCGGTCGTCAAGCCGGACCTCGTGCACGTCGTCTTCAGCGCCGACTTTTTCGACAGGCTACTGCACCAACGGTGCCTATATCGACAACCGATCAGTACGTACACCGTCATCTGATCCGTTGTTTTACTATGGTTGTTAGTGCGTATAGTCTGCTACCGTTTATCTTGAATCAATACATCTAGTATGTTAGAGGTTCACGTGATTGTAGTTGTTGTTGTCATGATTTATGTTCTGGAATTAATCGTGAAAATTATGCCTAATAATCCAACAAATTGTATCCCCTCTATTCTAAAATAAGTGATTTATCTAAATATATAGTATTTACACATGTTTTATTGTTAGATAAATGTATATCTAGACAAATTGAAGTCATTTATTTTGAGGGACGTGGCTATTTAACGGTAGCCTAGAAACACTGCACATGCACTGTTCAACAATTCGTGTAGCTAGTGCGCGGAGTACCTTGGTGATCTAGGAAGGGCTAATTTTTTTTAAATAATATAATTTTTTATTGAATTGCATAAATAATATATAAAACGGACAAATTGTAAATCTATTGGTTGGTCGACCGTTCGACAGACGACAGACTCGTTTCGTCCGTTCAATAGACGGCACACTGCCTTCGTCCGTTCAACGGACGACACACAACGGACGAATCACCCTGCAAACCCCTCCTTTATCAAACAGCCGCCATTGTTGCCTGCAGGGTGACAGGGTGTCGTCTGTTGAACGGACGAAGGCAGAGTGTCGTCTGTCGAACGGCCGACCGACCAACAGATTTGTAATTTGTCCGTTTTGTGTATTATTTGTGAAATTTAATAAAAAATGTATAATTTAAAAAAATTCGACCTAGGAAGGTGCTATATATCCTTGTCTCATACCTTACTGATTTGGGTTTTTCTAACACAAAGAAGTAGTGTGACCAACGTCGTTCTAAAAGACAACTAATTCTGAAATGAAAAGAAAATAGAGCGAACCACCCGAACGAGAGCCAGCTTTTTTTTAGTAATGATCGAGAGCTAGCTTACCTGACGCGAGTTAACATGGCTACAAATCGGAATAGTCCAACAAAACATAAACAACAACCGGAGTAGCCTAACATAAAGGACCAACAAGACATCCCTGGTAACGGATGTGGTAATGGGCCGATGAAAAAATCCACGACGCAGCTGACTGTGACGTAAGTAAAGTCACAGTCGACTGGGACATAGACCCCGACCCATATTATGTTTACAATTGTGACTGAAACCATCATAAATATTTGTGAAACACCATAGAAGAAAAGGTGACTAACGTTTGCAAATTTGAATTATGTGCGCTTTAAGAATTCGGCTAGAACGTTACGTACTAGCTAGCAGATGAGATTGCCATGCATGGGGTCATATAATTCCCGAAAAAAATGAACTCTTTTATTCCTTTGGTGAAACAGTTCAACTTCAACCTGAAAACTAACATTCATCACACAACAATCATAGAAGAGAAACTCAAGCGGTTAAATAGCTGAAACCGATCTATCGGGAAAGGAAAAAACAGGGATATGCATATATAGAGCAATTAATGGCTACTGGTCACGGACGATGAGCTTGGCCTTGGCGTCTCCCTCGTGGATCCGGTACATGTCGCCGAGGCCCATGTGCGCCATGAGGAACCAGACCATGGTGATGAGCTCGCCGCCGCGGCTGAGCTGCCGGACGTGCGTGCTCCCACGGCACTTGCCCGCGGCGTAGGTGAGCATCTCCCCCCACACCTTGGCCACCACCTCCCACATGAGGTCCTCTCCCAGATCCCTCAGCGCCTTAGCCAGGATCACGCCGTCGAACAGAACAGACTTGCACCTGTCGCCCTTCACCGCTGCCGGCTCCTTGGTCGTGTTCACGCTCAGCAGCATCCTCCTGGCGTCGCCGTGGTCGGGGTCCCATGCCGCCGCCGAGTCGAAGAACCGCTTCGCCTCCGCGCACGTGTCGCGGTAGCGGAGCAGCCCGATGCCCGCCGTCGCGGATAGCATCTCCGGCTGCTTGATGAGCAGGTACAGCATGTACTCCGACAAGGTCTCGCCGATGGGCCTCATCTTCTCCACCGTGTCCTTGGTGGGCGCATTTTGCTCGCTCAGCTGGTGGCAGCACAGGTCCGTGGCGATGTGCCACAGCAGAAGGGACTCGTCGAACTCCCTCTTCACGCTGCCCATGAGGACTGTATCCAGCCTTTCCCTTGCACGATTTTTGAGCACCTCTTCACTCTCTTCCTCCCCTGGTGCGGCGGCCTGTCGCGCCGCCTCCACCAGCTTCTCGGTGATTTCCTCACGACGCTCCTCGAAGACTCCCTCGCCACGGCACCCGCACGCCTTCTTCATCTCGTTGTAGTCCACCGTGCTCTTGGATATCGTGGCCCTCTTCTTGAGCCCACCAAACAAAAAATTAAGGAGGAGGCCCTTGTCCTGCCCCTGCCCCTGCCCCTGTCTGCAGCAGAGGGGCTCGCGCCGGATGAAGAAAAAGTCGTCGAAGATCTCCCTGACGCGCAGCTTCTCGGCGACCTTCGCGAGCACCCGGACAGCCCGTGGGCCGCCGAGGCGGCGGCGAAGACCTCGACTGAAAGGGTCCGGCTTGCCCAGGCAGTAGCTGACGAGGTTCAGCTGCGAGGTCCTCTCCGACCAGCGCCGCAGCCTTGGGCGCACTCTCCTGACGGCGCTCGCGATCCACGCCAGCCGCCGCGTCTTCTCGAGGAAGACGAGCATCCGGTGGGAGGAGAGGAGCATGGCGAGCGCGGCCGCGTCGAGCGCCAGGCCACCGAGGATCAGCGCGTAGGTGATGGCGACGTCGACCCGCAGGATGCCGCCCTTGTCGCGGCGGAAGAAGAAGATGAGCAGGGAGGAGACGAGGCAGGCCGAGGCGACGAAGCGGAGGACGCAGCCGGCCCTGCTGTGCGCGATGGGCGCCTTGGTGTAGACCATGTCGTAGATGAAGTTGAGCTCCACCTCGATGACCTCGAACGCCATGGCCGGTGACTTGGTGACCTCGTCGCGCTCGAGGAAGTACCTCTGGCTGATCTTGCGCTCCTTGTAGCTGAGGATGAGGTTGACGAATAGGCGGCGGAAGATGAGGAAGAAGTCGTACGCCTGCGCCTCGAGGGTGGTGCTCCTCTCCAGTAGGCGCGTGGCCTCGCCTTGCTCCAGGGCGGCCAGGGCTTTCTTGGCCTCGCTGTCGGCACCGGAGATGACGATCGCGACGTCCAGCCCGGCCTTCTCCTTGGCGTCGAACTCGGTCATGAGCTTGGCGTAGTTGGGCCCCGGGTCAGGCGGGTCGAGGATGTTCTCGCGGAAGCCGTCGACGCTGCCGGAGTAGAGCGAGTAGGTGCGCTCGCCGTACTTGATGATGCCGACGACGAACATGAGGACTGTGGCCGGGATCATGGGGTTGCCCTTGAGGGAGCAGAAGAATATGACGGATGCGGAGAAGAGCTCGAAGAGGAGGCCGATGAGGTGACGGAGCCAGAGCTCGTTGTCCTCGAGGGAGTAGGCGGTGATGGTGTCGGGGCCGCCCAGGTGGAGCAGCAGGAACGGGGTCCAGAAGGCGAAGATGATGGGGCTGCTGCTGCCGTCGGCGTTGGAGACGGCGGCGGAGGGGCCGCGTTTGAGGCCGACGGCGTGGAGCTGGGAGGTGGTGGAGGAGGAGCTGGACTTGCCGCCGATATTGCCCATGTTGTTGAGGAGGAGGCCGAGGGCGAGGTCGGCGACCCAGTCGGCGAGGAGGTAGCAGGACCAGACGAGGAAGCGGGGCACCGGGGAGGAGGAGCGCTTGCGGACGGGGCCGACGAAGATGAGGATCATCTGGAGGAAGAGGCTGAGCAGCACCGCCACGCGGATCTCCCAGTCGCTGTCATCCTGCGGGATTGGAGGCGTGAATCCTCCCATCGCCGCCGGCCAGCTGCCGCGTCCGAGCTAGCTAGCTCTAGCTACTCCTACGTGTACGTCGTGTCTGCTGTGTGCATGCATATGCACCGACCACAGGGTAGAGTAAGACTCGCCATGCACAGTCTTCTTAAAATATAGAGGATAGGAATGCAAATGGTATGGTCTTTCGCTGGCCGTAGAGTTCGTGGAATAAATCCTTTCCTTCTTGGGAGAGAAAAGAAATCAAAAGAAAAGGGGAAAGTTGAAAGTGTGTGATAATTAATCCACCTTCAAAGGAAAACTCGCATGCGCTGGTGTCTGTATCAAGACAATCAAAAGCCGCGGACGAGTATGCATCAAGCTTAACGGTTTTGCTATTTCTCACACGACTGAAAAGTAGTCTCACCGTTGGATTTTGGTTCCAAGATTCGATTTGAGCCATCTGGTTGCAGTTTTTTATTTGTAAACCATGCATATTTCTATTCGATTAAGCCAGCCACGTCAGCCAACTGAGAAATAGTTATTTCTCAATCGCCTAAGACGTATGCGTTTCCCAAGATTAAGTGCTATACTACCGCCCATCGGGACAACCGACAAACAAGAGCAAGATCAGCAGCTCATCTCTAACTCATCCCCTTTATTTATTTATAGAACAAAAAGGCTCCCTAGCTATATCTAGACAAGCAAATTTCACTATGGCGTATGGGTATTTACATAGACAAAGCCTTTGTCATGTGTATACACGCGACAAATGTCACACGGCAGCGATCGTCACAGCAAAGGCTTTTTGCATGTGCTTTTTAAAAAAGACACGGTAAAATCTTTATCGTCTGTCTTACACGTAGATACAGTAAAGTAAAGTCTTTGCCTTGTGTCTCGTCAAAAAGTACATGGCAAAGAGGCTGTCTTTTTAAAAATATATTTGAAAAAAAATCAATTTTATTTCAGACTTTTTTAATATTTTTTACTCGATAACTCATATAGGATATTTTTAACCCTAAGTATGCTTAATATAAGATCAAATTACACTCATGGTCAAGAAAGAAATCATACCTTGTCGATAATACTTTCGTATCAATTTTATTAATTCTTGGACCATGATGTCACACATCTCAATTTTAGATTTCAAACAATTATTTAAGTAGAAAATAATGAATAAGTAATAATAATCTTGAATCTAAATAATTTTTAGATTTTATTTTTTTGCCTTTTATATTTAATATAGAATAATTCATATATTTAAATCCGTAAATCGGAATTTGACAAATAAAATGTCTAAATCGATCAGAAAAATGAGAGGAATACTAATATGACATCCATATAATCTTGTGAACCTAAAAATGATTGATAAACCTTGTCATATTGTTTCGATCTTTTTAAATTTTTTATGCCCGTTTTAAAATATGGTCAAAACGGTGGGCATGAAGATTCTTATCTTGGGGCTGAGCCTCGCTAAACTTGCATTGGATCTCTGATGAAATAGCATACTGTAAACATAAAAATGATTTTTGTAAAAAAATCATAAGCATAAGATCATGTACCTATGGTTTATATGTGATCTACTTCATACCGATTCGGCGGGAATTTATCTTTTTCACCAGGGGTGGACGAAAAAGTTTAAGATCCCCCTGTTGGGACATTTTCCATGTAATGTGGTCTAGTGTTTTTGAAAAATGGGGTGGTAGCATTTTGAATTATCCATTTGGTGGTTGCTTCATAAATGTCAACACCCGGATTTTTAATCCCAGATGCCTGTTATGCCATACATCACAATCCCAGGATTACCATTTTTGCGAGACATAACAGAATTGGATACCGCAGTACATCATCCATTACAAACCATACATAAGGTCTTACACAAATAAGGATCTCATGATCCAGTTCTTAATACAACACAAGCAACGGAATACGTAATAATAACGGTAGCGTAGGCGAAGCTCCATCTTCGGGGTCACAGGCAATGCTGACGATGGGATATGATCCTAGTTGTCGTAACCTTCCTGGGGTCCATCCTCCAGGTATTCCTCTTCATAGTCTGGCCACGGGAATAGCCAGGGACAAAGCCATGAGTACTCTTTAAGTACTCGCAAACTAATACTAACAAGTGAAGGGGGGTTTTTGATAATAGGACACTAGGCTCTAGGGTTGTTTTGCAAGAAGCCAGATTTATTTCTACCAAGTTCAGAAACAACGAATGCTAGTTAAGGTTTTATAACTCCTAAGTGGGAACTTGTATCTCATGCCACAACTCTGTTGTGGTCAAGTCAAAGTCTCAATTCATTTCACAAGTCATTTTTGAAAACATCTGACGGGGAACAGTATGGCCACTCCAACTGTCCATAACCGCGGACGCGACTATTCGAATAGTTTGACACTCTGCAGAGATTGTACACTTTCACCACAACATTCAATACATCCGTCAGGAACAAATCCTGAATTCACCATACTTAGTATGCGGATAATCAATCCTAACCTTTCAATTACACGCCCTAGTATAAGCACCTCTCCTCTGAGTTTGGCCTCCTAACCATGACCAACTGTCATCTTGGGTAAGGCACAGGTGGACAATATTCACAAGGTAGCCTCAGCTCAGACCTTGGCCGGGAGGGAACTAATACTAAGGTATATAAGTTTCTAGTCAAGCCTACCCAATCTTCGGGTATTGTGGTTGTACGATAAAATTGGAATGGTATCGCATCCAGACAACCATCAGTTTTATAAAGGAGTAAGGCTCATGCCTTAACATTTTCATCATCCAAATCATCTGGTGTTCGGAAAACCCATATCAAAACATCTCAATAGAATGATCCATCATTCCAAGTTTTTCATAACCATTTTCCACCAAGTATTCGCATCTAAAGTTGATCAAGTTTTATGCTTAGCACTAGCATCTACAAGTGGGGGTAAGTACTAATGAGGGGTGGTAAACTAGTGGAGTTTAACTAAGTTTAATCTCATGCCTTAGGATGACATTAAGATTATCTAGCTTAGGCCAAATTTTATGCTCTTTATGAAACCTTCAATTACCCTTCTAGGATCTACCATTTATTCCAGTAAACTCTAAGTAAGAGCTTTGATAAAGAAATAAAGTAATAAGCTTGCAAGTAAAACTATGATTGGGTATCATCAAATGTATCTAACCAAGCATGCTTAGTGCATTGCATAGGTTATTTAACTCTCATAATTGCAAGTGTTAGCTTGCACATTCAACTAGTAGTATTAGGCTTGCCTTGTGCAGAGCAGTGGTTGAAGTTCTCCTCGGCTTCTTCTTCATAGTATCCTCCTTCCTCCTCGTAACCTTGGTCGGTACTAGCGTCTATGAATAAATACGAGGTACACAATCACCAAACAATACTTAACTACTTTCACTCATCACACACAAGGGTTCTATAGATGACCTAGCATCATGACTAACATTACAAGATTAAAGCTTGGTTTAATTACTTTTTATTTTTAGAAAAGTAATTTCTACTCATTGAAAAACTACTTAAGATTTAATAATCGCTGGCCCCCTTCTTCTGGGGCGGCTCCAATCGCTGGCCCACTTCTTCTCCAGTAGCGGCGGGCTCCGGTGCAATTCTGGCGAAGCGCTGCTCGCCTTGCTTCGGGACTGAGGCGAGGTGGTTCTGGGTGAGAGGGGAGTGAGGTGGTGTGCTCAATTCGGCTGGGGGTGGCCTCTATTTATTGTGGCGAGAGGGAACCGACGGGCGCAAGCTGAGGTCGTCGTGGTCGACGGCATAGAAGGCTAGTGGTGTGGGCGACGGTAGGGGGCGGTGCGGTGCTCCCTGGTGATTCTCAACGACATGGTGGCGAGGCGTGGGGCGGTGCGGTTTGGTCGGAACGCGACGGTGCTCTGCGCGTGCCCAACGGAGGTTTTTAATGCGCACAACGTGCGTGGTCCGCGCGACGGCGAACGAGCGTGTCTACAGGGTTGTTGGGACGGTGGTGATCACGTATGCACGCGGCGAGGGCGGCGCGCGGTCTGTGGGCGTCGGTCGAGCGTGGCGCACGGGGCACGCTCTCGGCATGGTTGCTGGCGAGCTTGGCATGGTCCGTGCGTGTGGTCCAGGGGTTGGCAAGGTTCGAGCACTGGACAGGGAGTGGCGGTGGGGTGTTGGCTTACTCCCAGACATGTTGGCTAGGCTTGTTTCTTCTTCTAGATTGTTGTCGACATGGGGGTGACAAGGGTGCATTCGGCCTGCTCACCATTGATGGCATTGCCAAGCTTACAGTGATGCTAGAGGTTTGCATTTGAGCTAGATGATCTATTAAAGCCTAGTTGCAACCAGAGAGGGAACAAGTTAGGCTCCAATCACTGCTCACAATAGTGTTTGGATTTTGTTTGATTTGAATCTACAAGGTGTTTGATGAAATGGCCGCAAGAATTCAATTTTTGAATTTTGAAAAGATTTTTGGTGGGTGTGCTAGGTTGGTGCTGGTGAGTCTGCAGATGCTTGGGTTTTGGAAGTTGAGCTTGTTTGAGTGGTTTTTGAAAAAGTGGGATCTTCCCATATGATAAAGATTCAATTTTGAACTGTCCTTTAAACTATGGATTTGAAAGTTTTTGGATGATCACAAGGTGGGCCTCGATACTTTGTTATGAGTACAATCAAGGGGTGTAAATATCCAAACAAGTTTCTGTTAAGTTCTGAAAGTTTGGGACAACCAAAGTAGGCATGGGAGTTAAATTGGTCAAAATGACCATTCACTCATTTTGTTTGTTTTGATTTATTTGTCTTTGGGAAAAGTTTGGGAATGGTTTAGATGATGTTTTTTTCACCTAATAATCCTTTTACAAGCACAGAAACACAAAAACAAGGCAATTCAAAAGAATTCAAAATGGGATGCATACACACATGCATGCCTTCATATTTTTATTTAGACAGGTTTTTGTTAACCCTAATTTTGATGATTAGAGTTTGATGATCCAAGTTTAGTATTTTTGGGATGTTACAAACCTTCCCCCCCTTAAACAAAATCTCGTCCCGGGATTTGAAAAAGGACGAAAAAGATTACCTAGGATTTGAAGAGATCGGGAAACTCCGTCCTGATGTGGTCTTCGCGCTCCCAGGTAGCTTCCTCTTCTGTGTGGTTGCTCCACTGAATCTTGAGAAACTTGATACTTCGGGTTCGGGTAGTTCGGAAGGCTTCCTCCAAAATACGGATGGGTACTTTGGGATAGGTCAGGTCATCGTTGATCTCTATGGTTCTATGATCGATATTCTTGAACACTTCGGTCTTCTCTGGGACTTCGAGACACTTGCAAAGTAAAGAGATATGGAACACATTGTGCACGGCTGACATCTCTTCGGGTAGTTCCAATTGATACGACACTTCTCCTCGACGGTTCAGAATCTTGAAGGGTCCGATATATCTGGGGGCTAACTTTCCTTTGAGTTGGAAACGATGCATTCCCTTCAATGGCGACACTTTCAGATATGAAAAATTTCCTATGTTGAAGGCGAGGTCTCGACGTCTCTTGTCGGCGTAACTCTTCTGTCTGGACTGGGCGGTCTTGAAGTGCTCATGAATCTTGTGAACCTTCTCTTCTGCTTCTCGTAGGATGTCGGGTCCGAAAATCTGACTCTCTCCTACTTCCGACCAGTTCAAAGGGGTGCGACACTTCCTTACGTACATGAATTCAAATGGGGCCATTTGCAAACTAGCTTGATAACTGTTGTTGTATGAAAATTCTGCAAATGGCAGACAGTCTTCCCACTTGGATCCATATTCTAACACACAGGCTCTCAGCATATCTTCGAGTATTTGATTTACTCGCTCCGTTTGTCCATCTGTCTGAGGGTGGTACGCGGTGCTGAAATCTAGGCGGGTTCCTAAACCTTCTTGGACTTTCTTTCAGAATCTCGAGGTAAACTGAGTTCCTCGATCCGATACGATGTTCTTGGGGACTCCATACAAACTAACTATTCTAGCGATGTACAACTCCGCTAGCTTCGAACTCTGATATGTGGTCTTGACAGGTAAGAAATGGGCGACTTTGGACAATCGGTCCACTATGACCTAGATAGAGTCATTTCCCCTACTAGAAGTAGGCAATCCGGTGATAAAGTCCATTCCAACGGAATCCCATTTCCATTCCGGGATCTGTAAGGGTTGCAACAATCCAGCGGGTCTTTGATATCCTGCCTTGACTCACTGACATATATCACACTTGGCGATATAGCTTCCGATTTCTCTCTTCATCTTATGCCACCAAAATTGCTCTTTCAAATCCTGATATATCTTCGTTCCTCCGGGATGGATAGAATAAAGAGTATCATGAGCTTCCTTTAGAATAACTTCTTTCAACTCAGAATCTGCTGGTACACAAAGGCGTCCTTTGTACCACAGAACTCCTTCTTCGTCTTCGGTGAATCCGGGTACTTTGCCTATACCGATACGACGCTTGATTCCGTCGATACTAGCATTTCCTTTCTGCGCCTCTTTGATCTGGCTGATCAAAGTGGGTTGAAGTTTGATGCTAGCCAAAAATCCTTCACTTACTAATTCTATTCGAAAATCTTCCATCTCTTGTGCAAACTTGGTTGCTCCTTTAAAATCATGGAGTTCAAGCGGCACGGCAATCTGCTAAGGGCATCTGCTACCACATTGGCTTTACCAGGGTGATAGTGAATGTCCAGATCGTAATCCTTGATTAGCTCAATCCATCTTCTCTGACTCATATTCAGCTCCTTCTGAGTGAATATATACTTCAGACTCTTGTGATCCGAATAAATATCACAACGGTTTCCCATCAGGTAATGCCTCCACGTCTTCAGGGCTAGAACTACGGCTGCGAGTTCGAGGTCATGGGTTGGGTAATTTTGCTCATGTTGCTTCAGTTGTCGGGATAGATAAAATATAACTTTGCCTTCTTGCATTAGCACACATCTGAGACTGATCTTGGATGCATCACAATACACGTCGAAGGGCTTCGTGATATCTTGCATGATCAAGATTGGGGCTGAAATCAATCTCCTCTTGAGTTCTTGAAAACTCGCTTCACATTTGTCGGTCCATTCAAACTTCTTGTCCTTCTTCAGCAATTGGGTCATGGGTCTGGCGATACTCGAGAATCCTTCTACGAACTTGCGGTAATATCCCGCCAATCCTAGAAATGCACGAACTTGGGTTTGAGTGGTTGGGGCTTGCCAATCTTCGACATCTTTCACTTTTGCGGGATCAACGGAAATTCCTCCAGCCAATACAATGTGACCGAGGAATCCTACCTCCTGTAACCAGAATTCACATTTTCTAAACTTGGCATACAACTGATGCTCTCTAAGGGTTCCAAGAATGGTCCTTAGGTGTAGCTCATGTTCTTCTTCCGATTTGGAATAAATCAGAATGTCTTCAATGAAAACAACAACAAACTTATCCAGGAAGTCCATAAAAATCTTATTCATGAGATTCATGAAATAAACGATGACATTGGTTAATCCAAAAGACATGACTTTATACTCGTACAATCCATATCGGGTGGTAAAGGCAGCCTTGGGAATATCTTCTGCACGAATCTTGAGTTGATGATAGCCAGTCCTAAGATCAATCTTAGAAAACACTTTGGCACCGGTCAACTGATCAAACAAATCTTCTATCTTGGGCAAGGGGTATTTGTTCTTGATGGTGACATCATTCAACTTCCGATAATCCGTACACAAACGGTTACCTCCATCCTTCTTGTCCACAAACAAGACAGGTGATCTCCATGGTGACGCACTTGGTTGAATCAATCCAATTTCCAACATGGAATCCAGTTGCTTCTTCAGTTCTGCCAGTTCAGACGGGTTCATACTATAGGGTCTCTGGGCTATTGGTCTAGTTCCGGGAATTAGTTCGATGATAAACTCGATATCCCGATCTGGGGGCATACCAGGCAAAACATCTAGAAATACATCAGGGTATTCACAGACTATCCGGACTTGGTCAATGGTAGGTTGGGCTATACTCTTGTTGCACTTAAATTGGCGAGGTAAGGTTTCCGAGATATGCTCGACTGATATTCCGGCTATACTGGTCATGGTTATGGCTTTCTTGGCACAGTCAATCAATCCTTTATGTTTGGACATACAATCCATTCCTAGTACTACTTCCAAACCTTTAGTTCCGAGTACTATCAGATTAGCATAAAAATCTATGTCATGGATTCTGATAGGGACGGCTTTGCAAATTTGCCTAGATTTGGTGGTTGATCCAGGAATTTGAACAATCATAACATGCTTCAGTTTTGTTTGTTGAATTGTACTAGTGCATGCAAATTCTTTGGTGACAAATGAATGCGATGCACCAGAATCAAACAACACTCTTGCAAGTACTGAATTAACAGAAAACATACCCAGCACGACGTCTGGCGCTTCCTGAGCTTCTTTAGCATGCAAGAGGAAAAGACGACCGTTGCGGTTGAGTGAATTCCCTGGGGCAAACCTTCTTCCTGGCTGAACACGACGCTGCTGCTGAGCTGGGGCATTTGCATTGGGTGTTGCGGCATTCTTCTTGTTGGGGCACTCGTTGGAGTAGTGAGCCTTATTTCCATAGTCATAACAAGTTACCTGCGACTTGTCCTTTGCTGCTACAGGCACAACATTGCTTCCAGTCCTCGGGGCAGTGTTGGTGTTGGTGGTAGCATTGTTGTTGAACTTGGGTGGGACACGGTTGAAATTGCTAGAGTTGCCGGGGTTATTGTTATTTCCTCCGGGCCTAGGGTTTCCACGGTTGGGGTAGGTCGTACGGTTCATCGGGGGTCTATTGGTTCTCGGGGCCAATCCTGGAGATGGGTTAGGGCGATACTTTGGGGTCTGATGGGTTTCTGGCTGATGCATCATGCGACGCTTGCGGTTCTCATTGGCTTGGTTGATCTTTCCTTCCATCTGGATAGCAGAGTCGACAAGGGCTTCAATATCAGCAAAGGGGATATTGACTAACAATGTCTGCATCTCATCGTGCAGAACTTTCAGGAATCTTTCTTTCTTCTTGGCTTCGGTGTCGATATCATCCGGGGCATACCTATCTAATGACAAAAATTTGTCACAGTATTCCACTACGGTCATCCTCCCTTGCTTCAGTTCTCTGAACTCGTCTTTCATCCTCTTGATTAAACCCGGCGGCACATGGGTTCTGCTAAACTTGACCTTGAATTCCTCCCAGGTCATCATCTGTCCTCCGGTCATTGCACGAACACTGTTCCACCATGCTCTGGCATCTCCGGCTAGATAGTGGGTGGCGAACAGAACTTTCTCGTTAGCTTCCACTCCGGCGACTTCCAGGTTATTTTCCATGGTTTGCAGCCAATCGTCGGCATCTAGGGGCTCTTCAGATTTAGTGACAACCGGCGGGTTGGTATTCTGGAAATTCTTGAGCTTAGATCCATGGTTGTCCTAATTTCCTTGGCCTTGATTGTTGTGGGCAAGCTGAGCTATCTGTTGCAGGGTGGCTAGGTTGGCTTGACGTTCCGCTCTTTCAGCTTCGCGGTCAGAAACCAACATTTGCAGGATCTGCAACATCGGGTCCGGGGATGAACCACTTCCTCCGCGTGGCATCTGAAGATTGAGATAGATCATGAGGAAAGAGGGGAATTTCTAAGGTTCTGGGACTTTGAAAAAAATTTAAAGTTTGACTCAGATTTTTCGAGCAACTTGCTTTTAATTCATTCATTCATTCATTCATTCATAGCACCCGATACAAACACACACCACAACAAGGTAAATAGATGGTTTTAGGAACCATTCAGGAATCTACGATACAGTGGGACCAAATACTACTCACTACGCTAGTGCTCAAGTGCTACTACTCTTCGGAGTCGGTGTAGTCGTCATACTCATCATCCTCGTCGTCATCGATGAAGGCGTAATCATCCTAATCGGTGAAGAAATCCATAGCCTGATCCTCTAGAAAATCATCATCATCGCTGAGATAGGAGTAGGGGTCTCCACGAAGATCCTCTCCGGCATTCTCCCTTTCCTCCAACTGCATGTACCTCTCGTGGATGGTCTCGTCCAAAGCCGAGATACGGTGGCGAAGACGGGCAATGATGCGCTCCTTCTTGTCGAGCTGACGGCGGTGAGACTTGCGATCCTTCGCTAGCATGGCGATGGTTTGGTCCTTCGTCTTGATGATGGAAGACTTGTGGTTGGAGTAGTCAAGGCAGTTGTCCAACTCTTGCTGATGATCGTACATCATGAAGCTAAGGTGGTCCAATTGGGTCTTCAGCTCGTGATGGTATGGGGCTTCCAGTGGTTGTCCATTAGCATCATGCCTTGGGCAAAACTCAAAGCGGGTACCCTTGATCTAGTTGATACTCTGCCCACACAGACGGGCAAGAGCTTCCTGCATGGCCCTAGCAAGTCCATCGAGCCAGTTGTTCTCTCTTAAGGTGAATTGAATTCCTTCCACGGTAGGAGGTTCAATCTTTCCTCGGAGACTTGCAACAATTAGCCACTGCAGATCTTCTCCTCCTTGATCATTGAGATGAGTTCCGAAGAACTCGAGGTGTGGACGCTCCAGAAGTTCCGAAAGCTGGTCCAAATCCCTCTCAAAGATAAGGTATCCTCCATTTCCCAATTGGTAAAACTTGATGTACTTCACGTCCATCTAAAAGAGTATAAGATGAGTAAGTTAGTAGAGTGATCAAGTGTGTCAAATTTTATGTATTTTGCAAGAGTTTTTAAGGAACATGAATTTTTGTGAAAGAATCAAAGTGATAAGAATGGGAATAAGTTTTTGTAAATATTTGCTTCCTTTGGTTTTGAAACTAAGTTTTTGATTCCATCATCCAGTCTAACTAGGGTCTCCTATGGTCAGGATAGCTCTGATACCAACTTGTCAACACCCGGATTTTTAATCCCAGATGCCTGTTATGCCATACATCACACTCCCAGGATTACCATTTTTGCGAGACATAACAGAATTGGATACCATAGTACATCATCCATTACAAACCATACATAAGGTCTTACACAAATAAGGATCTCATGATCCAGTTCTTAATACAACACAAGCAGCGGAATACGTAATAATAACGGTAGCATAGGCGAAGCTCCATCTTCGGGGTCACAGGCAATGCTGACGATGGGAGATGATCCTAGTTGTCGTAACCTTCCTGGGGTCCATCCTCCAGGTATTCCTCTTCATAGTCTGGCCACGGGAATAGCTAGGGACAAAGCCATGAGTACTCTTTAAGTACTCGCAAACTAATACTAACAAGTGAAGGTTTTTTTTGATAATAGGACACTAGGCTCTAGGGTTGTTTTGCAAGAAGCCAGATTTATCTCTACCAAGTTCAGAAACAACGAATGCTAGTTAAGGTTTTATAACACCTAAGTGGGAACTTGTATCTCATGCCCCAACCCTGTTGTGGTCAAGTCAAAGTCTCAGTTCAGTTCACAAGTCATTTTTTAAAACATCTGACGGGGGAACAGTATGGCCACTCCAACTGTCCATAACCGCGGACGCGGCTATTCGAATAGTTTGACACTCTGCAGAGATTGTACACTTTCACCACAACATTCGATACATCCGTCAGGAACAAATCCTGAATTCACCATACTCAGTATGCGGATAATCAATCCTAACCTTTCAATTACACGCCCTAGTATAAGCACCTCTCCTGTGAGTTTGGCCTCCCAACCATGACCAACTGTCATCTTGGGTACTGCACAAGTGGACAATCTTCACAAGGTAGCCTCAGCTCAGACCTTGGCCGGGAGGGAACTAATACTAAGGTATATAAGTTTCCAGTCAAGCCCTACCCAATCTTCGGGTATTGTGGTTGTACAATAAAATTGGAATGGTATCGCATCCAGACAACCATCAGTTTTATAAAGGGGTAAGGCTCATGCCTTAACATTTTCATCATCCAAATCATCTGGTGTTCGGAAAACCCATGTCAAAACATCTCAATAGAATGATCCATCATTCCAAGTTTTTCATAACCATTTTACCAAGTATTCCCATCTAAAGTTGATCAAGTTTTATGCTTAGCACTAGCATCTACAAGTGGGGGTAAGTACTAATGAGGGGTGGTAAACTAGTGGAGTTTAACTAAGTTTCATCTCATGCCTTAGGATGACATCAAGATTATCTAGCTTAGGACAAATTTTATGCTCTTTATGCAACCTTCAATTACCCTTCTAGGATCTACCATTTATTCCAGTAAACTCTAAGTAAGAGCTTTGATAAAGAAATAAAGTAATAAGCTTGCAAGTAAAACTAGGATTGGGTATCATCAAATGTATCTAACCAAGCATGCTTAGTGCATTGCATAGGTTATTTAACTCTCACAATTGCAAGTGTTAGCTTGCACATTCAACTAGTAGTATTAGGCTTGCCTTGTGCAGAGCAGTGGTTGAAGTTCTCCTCGGCTTCTTCTTCGTAGTATCCTCCTTCCTCCTCGTATCCTTGGTCGGTACTAGCGTCTATGAATAAATACGAGGTACACAATCACCAAACAATACTTAACTACTTTCACTCATCACACACAAGGGTTTAATTCCTTTTATTTTTAGAAAAGTAATTTCTACTCATTGAAAAACTACTTAAGATTTAATATTCTCCAAACCAAACATGGGATCATGTTGACACATGTCATTACCACATATTTTAGTCCATGGGAATATGATTTAAAGTGGTGTCACAATTTAATAAGGTTTTACCCTTTTATTTTAATTAAATAAAGTGACTAGAAATGCCTATGTAGCATTCTTTTATTACTTGAATATTATTTCTGTAAGTAAACCTATATATTTTTATATATTCTGAAAGGTATGGTGGAATGTGATTTTTGAGAGTTGGAATCAACTCAAAAGCTATTATGGTTTTAATTTGAAAAATGTTTGAATGCAGAAAAGCTTCTGCCTTGTTCTTTTTACCAAGGATGTGTTGGAATTATACCCTAGAGGCAATAATAAAGATGTTATTATTATAATTCTTGTTCATGATAATGTTTATATTCCATGCTAGAATTGTATTAAGCGGAAACTTTAATACTTGTGTGGTTTGTGAACAACACCGTGTCCCTAGTACGCCTCTATGGACTAGCTCATTGATCAATGATGGTTAAGGTTTCCTAACCATAGACATGAGTTTTCAATTGATAATGAGATCATATCATTGGGAGAATGATATGATGGACATACCCAAACTTAGCGAAGCAATTAGATCGTGTCATCATGTTCGTCTTTGCGAAGCTTTTCTTATGTCAAATATTGTATTCCTTAGACCATGAGATAATACAACTCCCTGGTATCGGAAGAAAGCTTTGAGGTCATCAAACATCATCCTATGAGAGGGTGATCATAAAGGTGTCTCTCAGGTGATCGGAAAGTATCTGTTGGGTTGTATGTATCGAGATGGGATTTGTCCCTCCCAAGTCGGAGAGATATACTTCGGGCCCACTCGGTAATCGATATCAACACCGCTTGCAAGCATGTTGTTAAGGAGTTAATCACAAAGTGATATCGGATTACGGAACGAGTAAAGTACTTGCTGTGAACGAGATTGAACTAGGT
Source organism: Avena sativa (assembly GCA_916181665.1). Lineage (NCBI taxonomy): Eukaryota > Viridiplantae > Streptophyta > Magnoliopsida > Poales > Poaceae > Avena > Avena sativa. The sequence goes on along the minus strand of OV702280.1, from coordinate 266,173,896 downwards.
ATGACGGTACCGACGATCAAATCTCGGGCAAGTAAAAATATCGCGAGACGAAGGGAATATATATATGGGATTGATTGAATCCTGGCATCGTGGTTCATCCGATATGATCATTGATGAATGTGGGGGAGTCAATATGGGTTTCCAGACCCCGCTGTTGATTATTGATAGAAGATCATGTCTGCATATTCTTGAACCCGCAGGGTCACACACTTAACGTGTCTCGACGCTAGGATAGATTGGATAATTGGTTTATGAGTTTTTGTTCGGAGTCTCGGATGGGATCCGGGACATCACGAGAGGTTCCGGAGTGGTCCAGAGAATAAAATTCATATAAGGCAGTGCAGTTTTTGGAGTTCGGAATTGTTCCGGGTTAATCGGTATTGTACCGGAAGCTTCTAGAACCTTCCGGAAGGGGACCAACGTGGCCCCACCTTCCGGGAGGAGGCATGGGCCTATGAGGGAGTGCCCTGGCCGCATTGGGCCAGGGGCACAAGGCCCCATAGGGCCCAGCCGGCCAAGAGAGGTTTAAACTCGAGATAGACCTTCTAGAAGGGGGGGTTTCCTTGCCCCCACTCCTTATCCTTTGGGGACGCCGGTTTGGGCTTGGGGGAGGGGCTAGGGCTGCGCCCCCCTCTATATAAATAGGGGTGGGGGCGCACCAACCCCTTACACCTTCCCCTCCAACCCTAGCCGCCCTGCTGCGCTCCTCTCTCCCTCCCGGCTGCTTGTAGGCGAAGCCCTGCTGCAGAAATTCTCCACCAATTGCACCGCGCCGTCACGTTGTAGATCCAACCCATCTCTCCACCATACTTGCTGGACCAAGGAAGGAGGATACGTCGAGGTGCCGCACGTGTGCATCTCACGGAGGCACCGCCACTTGTGGTGCTAGATCGGATCGGATCGCGAGGAGGAGGAGAAGCGAGTACGACTACATCACCCACGTTCCGACGAACGTTCCGCTGTGCGAATCTTACAGGGTATGAAGATCTAATCCAATCTCTCTCGTTGTTTGCATCTCCTAGATTAGATCTTGGCTTTCCCTCTCGTTCGCATCCGTAGAAAATTTTGATTTACTATGCCACGAAACCTTTAGTGGTATCGGAGCTAGATCTATGCGTAGATGTGTTTCACGAGTAGAACGCAACATGGTTGTTGCGGGCGTTGATGTTTTCTGTTGCAAGCCTCTTGTTTGTGTTCTTCTTATGGCGCGGGATAGTGAGATTGAAGCGGTCCAGGCCAACCTTACGCGACGTCGTTCGCGAGACCGGCTCCGCACTTGACGTGTGGCTTGTTCCACACATGTGGCTGGTGGATGTCAGTTTCTCTCACTATAGTTGTCATGGGATTAACACCGGAGTTTGGCAACCATAATATCACCGTTGTGGCTTTCCGTAGGTAAGAATCGTTCTTAGCATCTACTCCCATAAGCCACGTAAAACATGCAACAACAAAGTAGAGGCGTCTAACTTGTTTTTGCAGGGAGTGTTTTCTGTGATATGGTATGGCCCAAGATGTGATGTGTATAATGTATGCGATGATCATGTTTTGTAATGTTTCATGACTTGCATGTCGATGAGTACACAACCGGCAGGAGCCATATGGTTGTCTTTATAATTGTGTATGACATGTGTGTCAACTTCTTATGCGCCATGTAATAGTTTCACTTTATCGCTAAGTAGTTAGCAATAGTTGTAGTTGCTATTCGTGGTGGAGGCAATCATGGTGGAGTGATGGAGATCATGCCGGAACGCACAAGATGGAGATCATTGCGCGAAGATTGGCTATACCATGTCACATTAAAATTATATGCATGTGATGTTTATCCTTTTATGTATCTTATTATGCTTAGATCGCGATGGTAGCATTATAAGATGATTCCTCACTTAAAGATCAAGATAAAAACTGTGTTCTCCCCAAGTATGCACCGTTGCGAAAGTTCGTCGTGTCCAAGCATCACGTGATGATCGGGTGCTATAGACTCTACGCTCACATACAACGGGTGCAAGCCAGTTTTGCACACGCGGAAATACTTGGGTCTAACTTGACGAGCCTAGCATGTACAGACATGGCCTCGGAACACATGAACCGAAAGGTTAAGCATGAGTCATATGAATGATATGATCGACACTTTGTTGTCCACCATTGAAGCCACATCTCTTCTCGTGAAGATCGGATTAGGTGTGGTGAATTTGGATCGTGTTCACTAAGCAACTTGAGGGATGTTGAATTTAGTGGGAGTTCATCTAGTAATTTGAATAAAAGTTGAACTAGTTATCATGAACATAGTCTAATTTGTACTTGCAAATATTGTAGATCACATGGCTAAGTCCAACTTCAACTTCAACGTTTTTGCTGAGAAAGAAAAGCTTAAGAACAATGGGTCTAACTTCACCAATTGGTTCCGCAATCTGAGAATCATTCTCTCTGGCGGTCAAAAGGACTATGTCCTTGGGAAAGCGTTAGGTGACCCCCCCTACTGCAACTGCGCCGGCTGATGAGAAAGCTGTCTATCAGTCACGCAAAGATGATTATGGTGTGATTAAGAGCACCATGTTGTTTGCTATGGAACCGGAACTTCAAAATCGTTTTGAAGACTATCCCGGGCCCTTTGAGATTCTCGAAGAGCTGAAAACCATGTTTCAGACTCAGGCCCGTTCTCAGAGATATGAGATCTCTGAGAAGTTCTTTAACTGCAAGATGGAGGAAGGGAGTTCCGTTAGTGAGCACGCCATTAAGATGACGGGCTACACTCAACGCCTTGAGCAACTAGAATGCACGATTCCAGAGGAGCTCAAGATTGACAGGGTTTTGCAATCACTCCCTCCCAGCTACAAAAGTTTTGTAGTGACTCATAATCAGATTGGTTCCACTGATACGATCACCGAGCTCTTCGCAAAGCTGAAGGCCGCGGAAGTGGACATCAAAAAGGATAATCATGTGTTGATGGTCAAGAAGCCCACCTTCAAGAAAGGTAAGGGTGCAAAGAAGCCCTTCAAGAAAGGCGGTGGAAAGCGCGTTTCCCCTGCTGAGAAGAAGCTCAAGTCTGGTCCTAAACCGGACACTGAGTGCTTCTATTGCAAGGACAAGGGTCACTGGAAGCGCAACTGTCCGAAGTACTTAGCGGACAAGAAGGCTGGCACCATCAAAGGTATATTTGATATACATGTTATTGATGTTTTCCTTACTAGCCCTCGTTGTAGTGCCTGGGTATTTGATACCGGTTCAGTTGCTAATATTTGTAACTCGAAACAGGAGCTACGGAATAGACGGCGGCTTGCGAGGGATGAGGTGACGATGCGCGTTGGCAACGGATCAAGAGTTGATGTGATGGCCGTCGGCACGCTCTCCTTAGTTTTACCTTCGGGATTAGTTTTAAACCTTAATAAATGTTATTATGTGCCTGCGTTGAGCATGAACATTATTTCTGGATCTTGTTTATTGCAAGACGGTTATTCATTTAAATCGGAGAATAATGGTTGTTCTATTTATATGAGTAACATCTTTTATGGTCATGCACCTATTGTGAATGGTTTATTTCTTCTAAATCTCGAAAGGGATGAAACACACATCCATAACATTGAGGCTAAGAGATGCAAAGTAGATAGTGATAATACTACTTATTTGTGGCACTGTCGTCTAGGTCATATTGGTGTAAAGCGCATGAATAAACTCCATTCTGATGGACTTTTGGAGTCTATTGATTTTGAATCATTTGACACATGCGAACCATGCCTCATGGGCAAGATGATCAAAACCCCGTTCTCCGGTATGATGGAGCGAGCAACGGACTTGTTGGAAATCATACATACCGATGTATGCGGACCGATGAGTGTTTCGACGCGCGGTGGATATCGCTATTTTCTCACTTTTACTGATGACTTAAGTAGATATGGGTATATCTATTTAATGAAACATAAATCTGAAATGTTTGAAAAGTTCAAAGAATTTCAGAATGAAGTGGAGAACCATCATAACATAAAGATTAAGTTTCTACGATCCGATCGTGGAGGTGAATATTTGAGTTATGATTTTCTCACGCATCTTAAAGCAAGTGGAATCGTTTCACAACTCACGCCACCCGGAACACCACAGCGCAACGGTGTGTCTGAATGCCGGAACTGAACCCTATTAGATATGGTCCAATCGATGATGTCTCTTACTGATTTGCCGTTATCATTTTGGGGTTATGCATTAGAAACCGCTGCATTCACTTTAAATAGGGCTCCATCTAAATCCGTTGAGACGACACCGTATGAGGTTTGGTGCTAAACCTAAGTTGTCGTTTCTTAAAGTTTGGGGAGGCGAAGCTTACGTCAAGAAGTTGATGCCGGACAAGCTCGAACCCAAAGCGGAGAAATGCGTCTTCATAGGATACCCTAAGTAAACTATTGGGTATACCTTCTATCACAGAACCGAAGGCAAAGTGTTTGTCGCAAAGAACGGTTCCTTTCTTGAGAAGGAGTTTCTCTCGAAAGAAGTGAGTGGGAGGAAAGTAGAGCTAGACGAGGTTATTGAACCTTCTCTTGAATTGGAGAGTAGCGCAGCACCTGAAATTGTTCCAGTGCCGCCTGCACCAACAATAGAGGAAGCTAATGACAAGGATCATGAAGCTTCGGACGATGCTGCTACTGAACGTCGCAGGTCGACAAGGTCACGTGCCCCTCCTGAGTGGTACGGCAACCCTGTCTTGACTGTCTTGTTAGTAGAAGACAATGAACCTACGAACTATGAGGAAGCGATGATGAGCCCAGACTCTGAGAAATGGCTAGAAGCCATGAAATCCGAATTGGGATCCATGAGCGAAAACCAAGTATGGACTTTGGTGGACCCTCCTAGCGACCGAAAGGCCGTTGAGTGCAAATGGATCTTCAAGAAGAAAACGGACGCAGATGGTAATGTTACCGTCTATAAAGCACGGCTTGTCGCGAAAGGTTTTCGACAAGTTCAAGGAGTTGACTACGATGAGACTTTCTCTCCCGTAGCAATGTTTAAGTCCATTCGGATTTTATTAGCAATTGCTGCGTTTCATGATTATGAAATATGGAAGATGGATGTCAAGACTGCGTTCCTCAATGGCAACATTGATGAAGAGTTGTATATGATGCAACCCGAAGGTTTTGTCGATCCTAAGGATGCTGATAAAGTATGCAAACTTCAGCGTTCCATTTATGGACTGAAGCAAGCATCTCGGAGTTGGAACCTTCATTTTGATCAAGTGATCAAGAGCTTTGGATTTGTTCCAAATTGCTACGAAGCTTGCATATACAAGAAAGTGAGTGGGAGCTCGGTGACATTTCTGGTACTATATATGGATGACATATTGATTATCGGAAATGACATCAACATGCTTAACGATGTGAAGAGTTATTTGAACAAGTGTTTTTCAATGAAAGACCTAGGTGAAGCTGCTTATATATTGGGCATCAAAATCTATAGAGATAGACAAAGACGCCTGATAGCTTTAAGCCAGAGTACATACCTAGACAAAGTTCTGAAAAGGTTCAGAATGGATAAGGCAAAGAAAGGTTCAGTGCCTATGTTGTCAGGTAAGATATTGAGCAAGGCTCAGTGTCCAGCTACGGTAAATGATAGGGAAGATATGAGCAAAGTGCCTTATGCCTCGGCCATAGGTTCTATCATGTATGCCATGTTGTGTACTAGACCGGATGTGTCCAATGCTCTTAGTTTGACGAGCAGATATCAAAGTGATCCAGGAGTGGAACACTGGACAGCCATGAAGAACATCCTAAAGTACCTAAATAGGACTAAAGAAATGTTCTTAGTCTATGGGGGTGATGAACAACTCGTCATAAAAGGTTATGTCGACGCTAGTTTCGACACCGACAAGGATGATTCTAAATCTCAGACAGGATACGTGTATATTTTGAATGGAGGAGCTGTGAGCTGGAGAAGCTGCAAGCAAAGCGTGATTGCGGGATCTACAGTAGAAGCGGAATACATGGCTGCTGCAGAAGCGTCAAGTGAAGGAGTTTGGATCAGAAACTTCATCACTGAGCTTGGTGTGGTTCCAAGTGCATTGGACCCACTGGAGATATTGTGTGACAACACTGGCGCCATAGCACTCGCTAAGGAACCAAGATATCATCCAAAGACCAAGCATATCAACCGCAAGTTTCATATAATCCGAGATTATATAGCAGATGGAGATCTGAAGATTAGCAAAGTACATACGGATCTGAATGTCGCAGATCCGTTGACTAATCCTCTTCCGCGTGCAAAACATGATCAGCACCTCAGTGCCATGGGTGTGAGATTGTTGCCAAATGTAAACTAGATTATTGACTCTAGTGCAAGTGGGAGACTGTTGGAATTATACCCTAGAGGCAATAATAAAGATGTTATTATTATAATTCTTGTTCATGATAATGTTTATATTCCATGCTAGAATTGTATTAAGCGGAAACTTTAATACTTGTGTGGTTTGTGACAACACCGTGTCCCTAGTACGCCTCTATGGACTAGCTCATTGATCAATGATGGTTAAGGTTTCCTAACCATAGACATGAGTTTTCAATTGATAATGAGATCATATCATTGGGAGAATGATATGATGGACAAACCCAAACTAAGCGAAGCAATTAGATCGTGTCATCGTGTTCGTCTTTGCGAAGCTTTTGTTATGTCAAATATTGTATTCCTTAGACCATGAGATAATACAACTCCCTGGTATCGGAAGAAAGCTGTGAGGTCATCAAACATCATCCTATGAGAGGGTGATCATAAAGGTGTCTCTTAGGTGATCGAAAAGTATCTGTTGGGTTGTATGTATCGAGATGGGATTTGTCCCTCCCAAGTCGGAGAGATATACTTCGGGCCCACTCGGTAATCGATATCAACACCGCTTGCAAGCATGTGGTTAAGGAGTTAATCACAAAGTGATATCGGATTACGGAACGAGTAAAGTACTTGCTGTGAACGAGATTGAACTAGGTATGACGGTACCGACGATCAAATCTCGGGCAAGTAAAAATATCGCGAGACGAAGGGAATATATATATGGGATTGATTGAATCCTGGCATCGTGGTTCATCCGATATGATCATTGATGAATGTGTGGGAGTCAATATGGGTTTCCAGACCCCGTTGTTGATTATTGATAGAAGATCATGTCTGCATATTCTCGAACCCGCAGGGTCACACACTTAACGTGTCTCGACGCTAGGATAGATTGGATAATTGGTTTATGAGTTTTTGTTCGGAGTCTCAGATGGGATCTGGGACATCACGAGAGGTTCCGGAGAATAAGATTCATATAAGGCAGTGCAGTTTTTGGAGTTCGAAATTGTTCCGGGTTAATCGGTATTGTACCGGAAGCTTCTAGAACCTTCCAAAAGGGGACCAACGTGGCCCCACCTTCCGGGAGGAGGCATGGGCCTATGAGGGAGTGCCCTGGCCAAGGCCCCATAGGGCCTAGCCGGCCAAGAGAGGTTTAAACTCGAGATAGACCTTCTAGAAGGGGGGGTTTCCTTGCCCCCCACTCCTTATCCTTTGGGGCCGTCGGTTTGGGCTTGGGGGAGGGGCTAGGGCTGCACCCCCTCTATATAAAGAGGGGTGGGGGCGCACCAACCCCTTACACCTTCCCCTCCAACCCTAGCCGCCCTGCTGCCCTCCTCTCTCCCTCCCGAGTGCTTGTAGGCGAAGCCCTACTGCAGAAATTCTCCACCAATTGCACCGCGTCGTCGCGTTGTAGATCCAACCCATCTCTCCACCATACTTGCTGGACCAAGGAAGGAGGATACGTCGAGGTTCCGCACGTGTGCATCTCACGGAGGCACCGCCACTTGTGCTAGATCGGATCGGATCGCGAGGAGGAGAAGCGAGTACGACTACATCACCCACGTTCCGACGAACGTTCCGCTGTGCGAATCTTCAAGGGTATGAAGATCTAATCCAATCTCTCTCGTTGTTTGCATATCCTAGATTAGATCTTGGCTTTCCCTCTCGTTCGCATCCGTAGAAAATTTTGATTTACTATGCCGCGAAACCCTTCAGGATGATCTACAGATCCAAATGACTTGAATCCAACGGTCTTGGATTCAGCATTTCAAGACCTTTCTAACAAAATTGGTTTCATTAAATTTGGTTCACTGAATCGATCTGGGTTGATTTTTGAATCTAGGTGCAGAAGTATGTTTGAAATAAAATGGAAAAGGTTAAATTCAAATGACTGGGCAGCGCGGGAAGCGATACTGGGCCGGCCTGCTAAGCACAGCGCTTACGCGGGCTGGTTAAGTCATTGTCCCCACGCGTCAGTGAGACGAAGGGGTGCAAATCGGTATGGGGCGATGTGAGCGGTGGGATCTTGTTCTAATCTAACGGCCGAGGGTCATCGTCCACGTCGGGCAAAGCCGGCGAGACTGAAACCTAACGCGGCGGGTGAGGGTTGTTGGGGGCTCACCGGGGCTCAGGCGAGGGTCGGCGAGGCGGGCGAACGACGAAGTCGACGACAGCGAATCTCCTGGTACCGGCAGCTTCTCCTGGGGCGGTCCAATCGTTGGCCCCCTTCTTCTCCAGTAGCGGCGGGCTCCGGTGCAATTCCGGCGAAGCGCTACTCGCCTTGCTTCGGGTTTAGGGCGAGGTGGTTCTGGTGAGAGGGGAGTGAGGTGGTGTGCTCAATTCTGCTGGGGGTGGCCTCTATGTATAGTGGCGAGAGGGAATCGACGGGCGCAAGCTGAGCTCGTCGTGGTCGACGGCACAGAAGGCTAGCGGTTTGGGCGACGGTAGGGGCGGTGCGGTGCTCCCTGGCAATGCTCAACGACATGGTGGCGAGGCGTGGGGCGGTGCGGTTTGGTCGGAACGCGGCGGTGCTCTGCACGTGCCCGACGGAGGTTTTTAATGCGCACAGCGTGCGTGGTCCGCGCGGCGGCGAACGAGTGTCAACACCCGGATTTTTAATCCTAGATGCCTGTTATGCCATACATCGCAATCCCAGGATTACCATTTTTTTCGAGACATAACAGAATTGGATACCACAATACATCATCTATTACAAACCATACATAAGGTCTTACACAAATAAGGATCTCATGATCCAGTTCTTAATACAACTTCAAGCAGCGGAATACGTAATAATAACGGTAGCGTAGGCGAAGCTCCATCTTCGGGGTCACAGGCAATGCTGACGATGGGATATGATCCTAGTTGTCATAACCTTCCTGGGGTCCATCCTCCAGGTACTCCTCTTCATAGTCTGGCCATGGGAATAGCCAGGGACAAAGCCATGAGTAGTCTTCAAGTACTCGCAAACTAATACTAACAAGAAAAAGGGTTTTTGGATAATAGGACACTAGGCTCTAGGGTTGTTTTGCAAAGGCCAGATTTATCTCTACTAAGCTCATAAGCAAGAGAGCTAGTTCAAGTTTATAACACCTAAGTGGGAACTTGTATTTCTTAGCACAACCCTGTTGTGGTCAAGTCAAAGTCTCAATTCATTTCACAAGTCATTTTGAAAACAGCTGACGGGGGAACAGTATGGCCACTCCAACTGTCCATAACCGCGGACGTGGCTATTCGAATAGTTTGACACTCTGCAGAGATTGTACACTTTCACCACAACATTCGATACATCCGTCAGGAACAAATCCTGAATTCACTATACTTAGTATGCGGATAATCAATCCTAACCTTTCAATTACACGCCCTAGTATAAGCACCTCTCCTGTGAGTTTGGCCTCCCAACCATGACCAACTGTCATCTTGGGTAAGGCACAGGTGGACAATCTTCACAAGGTATCCTCAGCTCATACCTTGGTCGTGAGGGAACTAATACTAAGGTATATAAGTTTCCAGTCAAGACCTACCCAATTTTCGGGTATTGTGGTTGTACGATAAAATTGGAATGGTATCGCATCCAGACAACCATCAGTTTTATAAAGGGGCTAAGGCTCATGCCTCAACATTTTCATCACCATAATTATTTGGTGTTCGGAAACACATGTCAAAACATCTCAGTAGAATGATCCATCATTCTAAGGTTTTCATAACCATTTTACCAAGTATTCCCATCTAAAGTTGATCAAGTTTTATGCTTAGAACTAGCATCTATAAGTGGGGATAGGTACTAATGAGGGGTGGTAAACTAGTGGAGTTTCAACTAAGTTCAATCTCATGCCTTGGGATGATATCAAGATTATCTAGCTTAGGCCAAATTTAATGCTCTTTATGCAACCTTCAAATATATCTTTCTAGAATCTACAGGTCACTTGAGTACTCTCTAAGGAAGTAGCTTTGGTAAAGAAATAAAGTAGAAAGCTTGCAAATAAAACTAGGATTGGGTTATCAAGTGGATATGATCACATATGCTTAAGGCATATAGTTGGCATGGTAACAAGTAAGGGTTTGTTTGCATCAGTAGAATATCTTGCAAGGGTTAGCTTGCACATTCACTAGTAGTATTAGGCTTGCATAGGTCAACTTTATTAGTAAGGCTTGCAAGTATTAGCTTGCACAATATCAGTATAAGCTTGCCTTGTGCAGAGCAGTGGTTGAAGTTCTCCTCGGCTTCTTCTTCGTAGTATCCTCCTTCCTCCTCGTATCCTTGGTCGGTACTAGCGTCTATAAATAAATACGATGTACACAATCACCAAACAATACTTAACTACTTGCAATCATCACACAAAAGGGTCCTATAGATGATCTAGCATCATCACTAACATTACAAGATTAAAGCTTGGTTTAATTCCTTTTTATTTTTAGAAAAGTAATTTCTACTCATTGAAAAACTACTTAAGATTTAATATTCTCCAAACCAAACATGGGATCATGTTGACACATGTCATCACCATATATTTTAGTCCATGGGAATGTGATTTAAAGTGGTGTCACAATTTAATAAGGTTTTACCCTTTTATTTTAATTAATTAAAGTGGCTAGAAATGTCTATGTGGCATTCTTTTATTACTTGGTCAATATTTCTGTAAGTAAACCTATATATTTTTATATATTCTGAAAGGTATGGTTAAATGTGATTTTTGGAGAGTTGGAATCAACTCAAAAGCTATTATGGTTTTAATTTGAAAAATGTTTGAATGCAGAAAAGCTTTTTCCTTGTTATTTTTACCAAGGGTGATCTACAGATCCAAATGACTTACGTCCAACGGGCTTGGATTCAGCATTTCAAGACCTTTCTAACAAAATTAGTTTCATTCAATTTGGTGCACTGAATCGATCTAGGTTGATTTTTGAAACTGGGTACAGAAGTGTGTTTGGAATAAAATGGAAAAGGTTTAATTCAAATAACTGGGCTGCGCGGGGAAGTTTAACGGGCCGGCCTGCTAAGCATAGCGCTTCCGCGGGCTGCGTAAGTGGCTGTCCCCACGTGTCAGTGAGATGAGGGGGTGCGAAGCGGTATGGGGCGATGTGGTGCGTTCGATCTGGTTCTAATCCAATGGCTGAGAGTCATCGTCGACGTTGGGCAACGCCGGCGAGACAGAAACCTAGCGCGGCCAGTGGGGGTCGTTGGGGGGCTCACCGGGATCAGGCGAGGGTCGGCGAGGCGGGCGAACGACGAAGTTGACGACGATGAACCTCCTGGTACCAGCAGCTTCTCCTGGGGCGGCTCCAATCCCTGCCTCCTTTCTTCTCCAGCAGCGGAGGGCTCCAGTGAAATTCCGGCGAAGTGCTGCTCGCCTTGCTCCGGGAACGGGGTGGAATGATCAGTGAGGGGAGGGGAGTGAGATGGTGTGCTCCATTCGGCTGGGGGTGGCCTCTATTTATAGTGGAGCGAGGGGACCGACGGGGCGCACGGTGAGCTCGTCGGGGTCGATGGTACAGACGGCTATCGGCATGGGCGAAGGTAGGGGCGGTGCGGTGCTCCCTAGCGATGCTCAAAGACATGGTTTCGAGACGTGGGGCGGTGCGGCTTGGTCGGAATGCAACGGTGCTCTGTGCGTGCCCGACGGAGAATTTAATGGCGCACAACGCACGTGGTCCGCGCGGCAGCGAACGAGCGTGTCTGCGGGGTTGCTGGGACGGTGGTGATCACGTATGCACGCGGCAAGGACGGCGCGCGGTCTGTGGCCGTCGGTCGAGCATGGCGCACGGGGCGTGCTCTCGGCATGGTTGCAAGCGAGGTTGGCATGGTTTGGGTGTGTGGTCCAGTGGCTGGCAACGTTCGAGCGCTGGACAGGGAGTGGCGGTGGGGTGTTGGCTTGCTCCCAGACATGCTGGCTAGGCTTGGTGCTTCTCCTAGCTCGCTGTCGACATGGGGGTGACAAGGGTGCATTCGGCCTGCTCACCATTGATGGCAATGCCAAGCTTACAGTGATGCTAAGGGTGTGCAATTGAGCTAGATGATCTACTAAAACCTAGATGTAACCAGAGAGGGAACAAGTTAGGCTTCAATCACTGCTCACAATAGTGTTTAGATTTTGTTTGATTTGTGTCTGCCAAGTGTTTGATGAAATGGCCGCAAGAACTCAAGTTTTGAATTTTCAAAAGATTTTTGGTGGGTGTGCTAGGTTGGTGCTGGTTAGTCTGCATATGCTTGGGTTTTTAAAGTTGAGCTTGTTTGAGTGGTTTTTGAAAAAGTTGGATCTTCCCATATGATTAAGATTCAATTTTAAACTGTCCTTTAAACTATGCATTTTAATGTTTCTGGATGATCACAAAGTGGGCCTTGATACTTTGTTATGAGTACTATCAAGGGGTGCAAAGATCCAAACAAGTTTCTGTTACGTTCTGAAAGTTTGAGACAGCCAAAGTAGGCATGGGAGTTAAATTGGTCAAAATGACCATTCACTCATTTTGCTTGTTTTGATTTATTTGTCTTTGGGAAAAGTGTGGGGATTGTTTAGATGATGTTTATTTCACCTAAGAATCATTTTACAAGCAAAGAAACATCTAAACAAAGCAATTCAAAAGAATTCCAAATAGTATGCATACACACATGAATGCTTTCTCATTTTATTTTAGAAATTTTTTTGTTAGCCCTAAATTTTGATGATTAGAGTTTGATGATCCAAGTTTAGTATTTTTGGGATGTTACAAACCTTCCCCCCTTAAACAAAATCTCGTCCCGAGATTTGAAAAAGGACGAAAAAGATTACCTACGATTTGAAGAGATCGGGAAACTCTGTCCTGATGTGATCTTCGCGCTCCCAGGTAGCTTCCTCTTCTGTGTGGTTGCTCCACTGAATCTTGAGAAACTTGATGCTTCGGGTTCGGGTAGTTCTGAAGGCTTCTTCCAAAATACGGATGGGTACTTCGGGATAGGTCAGGTCATCGTTGATCTCTATGGTCCGGTGGTCGATGTTCTTGAATACTTCGGTCTTCTCTGGGACTTCGAGACACTTGCGAAGTAATGAGATATGGAACACATTGTTCACTGCGGACATCTCTTCGGGTAGTTCCAATTGATATGATACTTCTCCTCGACGGTTCAAAATCTTGAAAGGTCCGATATATCTAGGGGCTAACTTTCCTTTGAGTTGGAAACGCTGCATTCCCTTCAATGGCGACACCTTCAGATAAACAAAATCTCCTATGTTGAAGGCTAGGTCTCGACGTCTCTTGTCGGCGTAACTCTTCTGTCTGGATTGGGCAGTCTTTAGGTGCTCACGATGTTGGAGATATGCCCTAGAGGCAATAATAAATGTAGTTATTATTATATCTTTGTGTTTATGATAAATGTTTACATTCATGCTATAATAGTATTAACAAGGAAACCATTAATACTTGTGTGAATTGTAAACTTAAATTGAAGTCCCTAGTATAGCCTCTATACTTCACTAGCTTGTTGGTTGATTAAATGATTGTGGTTTCCATATCATGAACATTGAGATGTTATCAACAACAAGATCATATCATTAGGAGAATGATATGGTGGACATACTCCTATTGATAAGCGTAGCATAAAGATCAAGTCATTTCAATAGTTCAATTGCTATATGCTTTCTGATACATAGTAACCTAATTCCTTCGACCATGAGATCATGCATATCACCTTTACCGGATGGATGCTTTGATGACATCAAACACCACACCGTAACTGGGTGGTTATAAAGGTGGCATTGAGTGTTCGGAAAGTATTGGTTGAGATACATGGATCAAGAGTGGGATTTGTCCATCCACATGACGGATAGATATACTCTGGGCCCTCTCGGTGGAATGTCATCCAATTAGCTTGCAAGCATGTGACTTGGTCACAAGGGATCACATATCACGGGAACGAGAAAAGAGTACTTATCAGTAACGAGGTTGAACTAGGTATGCAGAGATACCGACGATCATAACCTCGGATAAGTAACATATCGTGAGACAAAGGGAAATTGGTATCGTATGTAAGTGGTTCATTCGATCGCAAAGTAATCGTAGAAATATGTGGGAGCCATATGAATTTCCAGATTCCTCTATTGGTTATTGTTCAGAGAAGTGTCTCGATCATGTCCGCATAATTCACGAACCGTAGGGAGACACACTTAAGGATTCGACGTTGTTTGAGTAGTTATGGTATTATGAGAAAGATACCGAATGTTGTTCGGAGTCTCGGATGGGATCCGGGATATCACGAGGTGATCCGGAATGGTCCGAAGAATAAGATTCATATAAGGAAAGTCCCGTTTCGGAGTTCGGGAATGATTCCGGTGTTTTCATCGGGAATGTTCTAGAAGGTTCCGGATTGTCCGGCACTCCGGGGGGGGAGGGTACATGAGTGTGTCATTGAATGATTGCATCATGTACTAAGTGTTCTTGCTGTTCCAAAAACATGAAAGTCAAATTGCCAGTTTGAAAGTCAAACGGCTAAAACAGGAAACTGTGGGAAACAGGAAACTGTGGGAAACAAGCATGAGGAGTTGGAACCAACTTGGAGGAGGAGTCCACTCCTCCAAGCCGGCGCCCAGCCCAAGGCCGACTTGGGGAGGGACTCCCCTTCCCTGGCCGCGCCTCCCCACCCATAAAAGGAGGGGCAGGGCTCCCCTCCTAGAACACACAAGTTCCTATCTTCTACCTCCGGTTTAGAGCCGTTTTGGTTTAGAGCTTCTAATTGCTTTAGCCAGCGGTTTAGAGCCTTCTAATTGGTTTAGAGCCTTCTAATTGGTGTGTCTAATTACTAGACCACTAATAGCCTCTCTCATAAGCTCCACCATACTCGCACCGGCTTAAGGCGAAGCCCTGCGGGATTTCCCCTCTACTTCCGGTACCACGCCGTTGTGCTGCCGGAATCGCGAGGAGAGTGCTACAACCTCCGCTGCCTGCTGGAACAAGGGAGAGGAAGGTCTTCGTCGAGTACCGAACGTGTGACCGACTGCGGGAGCGCTGCCGGAACGTGGCGCCGGAAGGATCGTCTACACGATCTTGAGATCGGAAAGAGTACGACTACATCACCCACGAGAATCCGCTCTCGTTAAACGCTTTGGAATCTTCGAGGGTAAGTTATACCATCGACTCGTTGCTACAATCTAGTAGATAGATCTTGGCTTGTTTGTTTGTATGCGATAGAAAATTTTTGTTTTCCATGCTACGAACCCCTACAGTGGTATCAGAGTCGTGTCTATATGTAGATCTGTTGCACGAGTAGAACACAATGGTCATTGTGGGCGTTGATGCTTTTATTGTCGATTACTTCTTGTGTACTTTGCATCTTGCGGTATGTTGGGATGAAGCGGCCCGGGCTAACTTTACATGACATCGTTCATGAGACTTGCTCCACGCTTGACATGCAACTTGTATTGCATAAGTGGCTTTGCGGGTGCCTGTTTCTCCTAGCATAGTTAAGATCCAATTTACAACGGGTGATCAACAATGCTAGTATCAATGTTGTGGTTCTTGTTCGTAAGTTAGAACGACACTTATTGAAAGCCCCAAACCACGTAAAATATGCAAAGAAAGTAGAGGCGTCTAACTTTGTTTTGCAGGGGTGTGCAGTGATGTGATATGGCCATGATTGTGATTATATTTGATGTATGCAATGTTCCTTATTGTAAGTTGGCAACCGGCAAGAGCCATATGGTTGTCTTTAATTTATGTTAAGACCCGCGTGTCTATTCAAAGTAGTTGTAATAGTTGAAGCCGGTGGACGACAACCATGGAGAAGCGTCATTGACCTTGATGCAATGCCGGTGATGATGGAGATCATGTTCGTGCTTGAAGATGGAGATCGGAAGCACAAAGAAGAAAGGCCATATCATATCACATATATTGAATTGCATGTGATGTTAATCCTTTATGCATCTTGTATTGCTTAGTAGACGACAGTAGCATTATAAGATGATCCCTCATGCACATCAATTTCAAATCAT
Organism: Avena sativa; assembly: GCA_916181665.1. Taxonomy (NCBI): domain Eukaryota; kingdom Viridiplantae; phylum Streptophyta; class Magnoliopsida; order Poales; family Poaceae; genus Avena; species Avena sativa. The sequence continues at coordinate 266,157,637 of OV702280.1, read as the reverse complement.
AAAGTGTTCACCCTTAGTTAGCACCGTTGCTAAAGCTTGTTGTTTCGAAGCACCACGTGATGATCGGGTGTGTTAGATTCTGCAAGTGTATACAACGTGAGCAAGCCAGATTTGCTCATGCAGAAACTAAGGTTTGATCTTGACGAGCCTAGCATGTACAGACATGGTCTCGGAACACGGATCACCGAAAGGTAAAGCATGAATCATATAGTAGATGTGATGAACATGTCGATTGTTCGCCATTGAAACTATGTCAACTCTCGTGATGATCGGTGTTGATATGGTGGATTTGGTTCGTGTGATCACTAAAACAATGTGAGGGATATTGTTTTGAGTGGGAGTTCACCTAGTTTAATTTTATTATTAATTTGAACTCAATTTGTCATAAACTTAGTCTAAACTATTGCAAACATGTTGTAGATCAATGGCAGCCCCTACCATCAATTTTAATGCGTTCCTAGAGAAAGAAAAGTTGAAAAACAATGGAAGCAACTTCGCGGATTGGTTCCGCAATTTGAGGATTGTCCTCACAGCTGGTAATTTGACCTATGTGCTGGATGCACCGCTGGGTGACCCACCTGCAGCTGATGCTCCCGATGAAGTAAAGAATGTTTACCTCGCTCGGAAGAATCAGTACTCCATAGTTCAGTGTGCTATCTTGTATGGTTTGGAATCGGAGCTTCAGAAAAGGTTTGAGGATTCAGACCCATATGATATTGTCGAAGATCTCAAATTGATTTTTGAGACTCATGCGGCAATTGAAAGCTATGAGGCTTCTGAAAAGTTCTTTAACTGCAAGATGGAAGAGGGCAGCTCCGTCAGTGAGCATGTGCTTAAGATGTCTGGGCACGCAAACAAACTTCAAAGCTTGGGTATAGTGATTCCTAATGCTTTGGGGATTTACCGTGTCCTCCAATCACTACCACCAAGTTACAAGAACTTTGTGATGAACTACAACATGCAGAACATGAACAAGACGTTGCCAGAACTCTTTGCCATGTTGAAATCTGCAGAAGTGGAGATCAAGAAAGAGCACCAAGTGTTGTTGGTCAATAAGACCACCAAATTCAAGAAAGGCAAGTCTAAGCAAAAGGGACACTTCAAGAAGGGTGGTAAGAAAGCTACCACGCCGACGAAGAAGACCAGGGCTGGACCTAAGCCTGATACTGAGTGCTTTTACTGCAAGGGAGAAGGTCACTGGAAGCGGAATTGCCCAAAGTACTTGGCGGATTTGAAGAACGGCAACATCAAGAAGAAAGGTATATCTGATATACATGTTATTGATGTGTATCTCACTAGTACTCGTAGTAGTGCCTGGGTATTTGATACTGGTTCGGTTGCTCATATTTGTAACTCGAAACAGGTGCTGCAGAATAAACGGAAGCTAGCGAAGAACGAGGTGACGATGCGCGTGGGAAACGGATCAAAGGTTGATGTGATCGCGGTCGGCACGCTACCCCTTCATCTACCATCGGGATTAGTTTTATACTTAAATAATTGTTATTTGGTGCCTGCGTTGAGCATGAACATTATATCAGGATCTTGTTTATTGCGAGACGGTTACTTGTTTAAATCTGAGAATAATGGTTGTTCTATTTATATGAGTAATATGTTTTACGCACATGCACCTTTGATAGATGGTCTATTCTTATTGAATCTCGATAGTGGAAATACACATATCAACAACATTGAGGCTAAACGTTTGAAATCAAGCGATAATTCGACCTATATGTGGCACTGTCGTCTTGGTCACATCGGAGTGAAATGTATGAAGAAACTCCATTCCGATGGACTTCTTGAATCACTTGATTTTGAATCACTTGAAAGATGCGAAGCATGTCTGATGGGTAAAATGACTAAGACTCCATTTTCTGGTATGATGGAGCGAGCTACGGACTTATTGGAAATGATACATACCGATGTGTGTGGTCCAATGAGTGTAGCATCGCGTGGTGGTTATCGTTATGTTCTTACCTTCACGGATGACTTGAGTAGATATGGGTATATCTATTTCATGAAACATAAGTCCGAAACTTTCGAGAAGTTTAAGGAGTTTCAAAGTGAGGTAGAGAATCAACGTAACAAGAAGATTAAATTTCTACGTTCTGATCGTGGAGGTGAATATCTAAGTTACGAGTTTGGCGAGCATTTGAAGAAATGCGGAATACTTTCACAATTGACACCGCCGGGAACACCACAGAGTAATGGTGTGTCCGAACGTCGTAATCGAACTCTCTTAGATATGGTTCGTTCTATGATGTCACTTACAGATTTACCGCTATCATTTTGGGGTTATGCATTAGAAACAGCCGCATTCACTTTAAATAGGGCACCGTCTAAATCCGTTGAAACGACACCGTATGAATTATGGTTTGGGAAGAAACCTAAATTGTCGTTCCTTAAAGTTTGGGGATGCGAAGCCTATGTAAAGAAGTTACAGCCGGACAAGCTTGAACCCAAAGCGGAAAAATGCGTCTTCATAGGATACCCGAAGGAAACTATTGGGTATACCTTCTATCATAGATCCGAAGGCAAAACATTCGTTGCCAAGAATGGATCCTTTCTAGAGAAGGAATTTCTCTCGAAAGAATTGACTGGAAGGAAAGTAGAACTCGACGAGGTTGTCGAACCTTCTCTCGAAATTGCGAGTAGCGCAGCACCGGAAGAAGTTCCTGTGGTGCCTGCACCAATAAGAGAGGAAGCTAATGATGGTGATCATGAAACTTCGGTTGAAGTTGCTACAGAGCCTCGGAGGTCAACGAGAACTCGTACCACTCCAGATTGGTATGATTCCGTTATGAATGTCATGGTGGTGGACAACACCGATGACCCCGAGACATATGAGGAAGCGATGATGAGCCCAGATTCCAATAAATGGCAAGAAGCCATGAAATCCGAGATTGGATCCATGTACGAAAACCAAGTATGGAATTTGGTGGACTTACCGGATGGCCGGAAGGCTGTCGAGAACAAATGGATTTTCAAGAAGAAAACAGATGCTGATGGTAATGTTACTGTCTATAAAGCTCGACTTATCGCAAAAGGGTTTCGACAAATTCAAGGAGTTGACTACGATGAGACTTTCTCACCGGTAGCGAAGCTAAAGTCTGTGAGGATTATGTTAGCAATCGCTGCATATTATGATTATGAGATATGGCAGATGGATGTCAAAACAGCATTCCTCAATGGAGACATTGATGAAGAGTTGTATATGATGCAACCCAAAGGTTTTGTCGATCCTAAAGATGCTAACAAGGTATGCAAACTTCAACGGTCCATCTATGGATTGAAGCAAGCATCCCGAAGTTGGAATCAACGTTTTGATAAGGTAATCAAAAGTTTTGGTTTTATACAAACTTATGGAGAAGCTTGTATTTACAAGAAAGTGAGTGGGAGCTCTGTAGCATTCTTAATACTGTATGTGGATGACATATTGTTGATTGGGAATGATGTAGACCTTCTTAATAGTGTCAAGGAATATTTGAATAATAGTTTTTCAATGAAGGATCTTGGCGAAGCAGCTTACATATTAGGCATAAAGATTTATAGAGATAGATCGAAACGCCAAATATCATTGTCACAGAGTACATATTTGGACAAAGTTCTAAAGAGGTTTGGAATGGAAGAAAGCAAGAAAGGTTTCTTGCCCATGTTGCCCAATACGACCTTGAGTAAAACTCAAAGTCCGACATCGGCAGAAGATAGAGAAAGGATGAGTAAGACTCCCTATGCATCAGCCATAGGATCTCTAATGTATGCCATGTTATGTACTAGACCCGACATCGCATATCCTGTTAGTCTAACTAGCAGATATCAAAGTGATCCAGGAGTGGATCATTGGACAGCGGTCAAAAACATCCTTAAGTACTTGAGAAGAACTAAGGATATGGTTCTTTCTTATGGAGGTGATGAACAGCTCGTTGTTAATGGTTACACCGATGCTAGTTGGAACACCGATCCGGATGATTCTAAATCACAATCTGGATACGTATTTATTTTGAATGGTGCAGCAGTTAGCTGGAGGAGTGCAAAGCAAAGCGTTGTGGCGAGATCTTCAACTGAATCGGAATACATGGCTGCTTCGGAGGCTTCACAAGAAGCGATATGGATGAAAGAGTTCATTACAGAGCTGGGTGTGGTTCCTAGTGCGCTGGACCCAATGTCTATCTACTGTGATAACATGGGCGCCATAGCCAATGCACAAGAACCAAGGTCACACAAGAAGCTGAAGCATATCAAGCTACGTTTTCATGCTATTAGAGAACATATCCAGGATGGGGATATAAAGATTTGCAAAGTACACACAGATCTGAATGTGGCGGATCCGTTGACTAAACCTCTCCCGAGGGCAAAACATGACCAACACCAAACTGCCATGGGTGTTCGGTATATTACCATGTAATCTAGATTAGATGACTCTAGTGCAAGTGGGAGACTGTTGGAGATATGCCCTAGAGGCAATAATAAATGTAGTTATTATTATATCTTTGTGTTTATGATAAATGTTTACATTCATGCTATAATAGTATTAACAAGGAAACCATTAATACTTGTGTGAATTGTAAACTTAAATTGAAGTCCCTAGTATAGCCTCTATACTTCACTAGCTTGTTGGTTGATTAAATGATTGTGGTTTCCATATCATGAACATTGAGATGTTATCAACAACAAGATCATATCATTAGGAGAATGATATGGTGGACATACTCCTATTGATAAGCGTAGCATAAAGATCAAGTCATTTCAATAGTTCAATTGCTATATGCTTTCTGATACATAGTAACCTAATTCCTTCGACCATGAGATCATGCATATCACCTTTACCGGATGGATGCTTTGATGACATCAAACACCACACCGTAACTGGGTGGTTATAAAGGTGGCATTGAGTGTTCGGAAAGTATTGGTTGAGACACATGGATCAAGAGTGGGATTTGTCCATCCACATGACGGATAGATATACTCTGGGCCCTCTCGGTGGAATGTCATCCAATTAGCTTGCAAGCATGTGACTTGGTCACAAGGGATCACATATCACGGGAACGAGAAAAGAGTACTTATCAGTAACGAGGTTGAACTAGGTATGCAGAGATACCGACGATCATAACCTCGGATAAGTAACATATCGTGAGACAAAGGGAAATTGGTATCATATGTAAGTGGTTCATTCGATCGCAAAGTAATCGTAGAAATATGTGGGAGCCATATGAATTTCCAGATTCCTCTATTGGTTATTGTTCAGAGAAGTGTCTCGATCATGTCCGCATAATTCACGAACCGTAGGGAGACACACTTAAGGATTCGACGTTGTTTGAGTAGTTATGGTATTATGAGAAAGAGACCGAATGTTGTTCGGAGTCTCGGATGGGATCCGGGATATCACGAGGTGATCCAGAATGGTCCGAAGAATAAGATTCATATAAGGAAAGTCCCGTTTCGGAGTTCAGGAATGATTCCGGTGTTTTCATCGGGAATGTTCTAGAAGGTTCCGGATTGTCCGGCACTCCGGGGGGAGGGTACATGAGTGTGTCATTGAATGATTGCATCATGTACTAAGTGTTCTTGCTGTTCCAAAAAACATGAAAGTCAAATTGCCAGTTTGAAAGTCAAACGGCTAAAACAGGAAACTGTGGGAAACAGGAAACTGTGGGAAACAAGCAAGAGGAGTTGGAACCAACTTGGAGGAGGAGTCCCACTCCTCCAAGCCGGCGCCCAGCCCAAGGCCGACTTGGGGAGGGACTCCCCTTCCCTGGCCGCGCCTCCCCACCCATAAAAGGAGGGGCAGGGCTCCCCTCCTAGAACACACAAGTTCCTATCTTCTACCTCCGGTTTAGAGCCGTTTTGGTTTAGAGCTTCTAATTGCTTTAGCCAGCGGTTTAGAGCCTTCTAATTGGTTTAGAGCCTTCTAATTGGTGTGTCTAATTACTAGACCACTAATAGCCTCTCTCATAAGCTCCACCATACTCGCACCGACTTAAGGCGAAGCCCTGCGGGATTTCCCCTCTACTTCCGGTACCACGCCGTTGTGCTGCCGGAATCGCGAGGAGAGTGCTACAACCTCCGCTGCCTGCTGGAACAAGGGAGAGGAAGGTCTTCGTCGAGTACCGAACGTGTGACCGACTGCGGGAGCGCTGCCGGAACGTGGCGCCGGAAGGATCGTCTACACGATCTTGAGATCGGAAAGAGTACGACTACATCACCCACGAGAATCCGCTCTCGTTAAACGCTTTGGAATCTTCGAGGGTAAGTTATACCATCGACTCGTTGCTACAATCTAGTAGATAGATCTTGGCTTGTTTGTTTGTATGCGATAGAAAATTTTTGTTTTCCATGCTACGAACCCCTACACACGAATCTTGTGAACCTTCTCTTATGCTTCTTGTAGGATGTCAGGTCCGAAAATCTGACTATCTCCTACTTCCGACCAGTTCAAAGGGGTGCGACACTTTCTTCCATACATGAATTCAAATGGGGCCATTTGCAAACTAGCCTGATAACTGTTGTTGTAAGAAAATTCTGCAAACGGCAAACAGTCTTCCCACTTGGATCCATTTTCTAACACACATTCTCTCAGCATATCTTCGAGTATTTGATTTACTCGCTCCGTTTGTCCATCGGTCTGAGGGTGATAGGTGATGCTGAAATCTAGGCGGGTTCCTAAACCTTCTTGGACTTTCTTCTAGAATCTCGAGGTAAACTGAGTTCCTCGATCCGATACGATGTTCTTGGGGACTCCATGCAAACTAACTATCCTAGCGATGTACAACTCTGCTAGCTTCGAACTCTGATATGTGGTCTTGACGGGCAAGAAATGGGCAACTTTGGACAATCGGTCAACTATGACCCAGATAGAGTCATTTCCCCTACTAGAAGTAGGTAGTCTAGTGATAAAGTCCATTCCAACGGAATCCCCTTTCCATTCCAGAATCTGCAAGGGTTGCAACAATCCAGCGGGTCTTTGATGTCCTACCTTGACTCGCTGACATATGTCACACTTGGCGATATAGCCTACGATTTCTCGTTTCATCTTATGCCACCAAAATTGCTCTTTCAAATCTTGATACATCTTAGTTCCTCCGGGATGGATAGAATAAAGAGTATCATGAGCTTCCTTGAGAATAACTTCTTTCAACTCAGAATCTGTGGGTACACAAAGGCGTCCTTTGTACCACAGAACTCCTTCTTCGTCTTCGGTGAATCCGGGTACTTTGCCTGTACCGATACGACGCTTGATTCCATCAATACTAGCATTTCCTTTCTGCGCCTCTTTGATCTGGCTGATCAAAGTGGCTGGAGTTCTATGCTAGCCAAAAATCCTTCACTTACTAATTCCATTCGAAAATCTTCCATCTCTTTGTGCAATCTTGGTTGCTCCTTCAAAATCATGGAGTTCAAGCGGCACGGCAATCGGCTAAGGGCATCGGCTACCACGTTAGCTTTACCGGGGTGATAGTGAATCTCTAGGTCGTAATCCTAGATTAGCTCAATCCATCTCCTCTGTCTCATATTCAGCTCCTTCTGAGTGAATATATACTTCAGGCTCTTGTGATCCGAGTAAATCTCGCAACGGTTTCCCATCAGGTAATGTCTCCATGTCTTCAGGGCTAGAACTACGGCTGCGAGTTCGAGGTCGTGGGTTGGGTAATTTTGCTCATGTTGCTTCAATTGCCGAGATAGATAAGATATAACCTTGCCTTCTTGCATTAGCACACATCCGAGACCGATCTTGGATGCATCGCAATACACATCAAAGGGCTTCGTGATATCCGACATGATCAAGATTGGGGCTGAAATCAATCTCCTTTTGAGTTCTTGAAAACTCGCTTCACATTTGTCGGTCCATTCAAACTTCTTGTCCTTCTTTAGCAATTGGGTCATAGGTCTGGCGATACTCGAGAATCCTTCTACAAATTTGCGGTAGTATCCCGTCAATCTGAAAAATGCACGAACTTGGGTTTGAGTGGTTGGGGCTTGCCAATCTTCTACATCTTTCACCTTGGCAGGATCAACGGCAATTCCTCTGGCTGATACAATGTGACCGAGGAATCCTACCTCCTGTAACCAGAATTCACATTTGCTAAACTTGGCATACAACTAATGCTCTCTAAGGGTTCCAAGAATGGTCCTTAGGTGTAGCTCATGTTCTTCTTCCGATTTGGAATAAATCAGAATGTCATCGATGAAAACAACGACAAACTTATCCAGGAATTCCATAAAAATCTTATTCATGAGATTCATGAAAGAAGCGGGGGCATTGGTTAATCCAAAAGACATGACTGTATACTCGTATAATCCATATCTGGTGGTAAAGGCAGTCTTTGGAATATCCTCTGCACGAATCTTGAGTTGACGATAGCCTGTTCTAAGATCAATCTTAGAAAACACTTTGGCACCGGTCAACTGATCAAACAAATCTTCTATCTTGGGCAAGGGGTACTTGTTCTTGATGGTGACATCATTCAACTTCCGGTAATCCGTACGCAAACGGTTACCTCCATCATTCTTGTCCACAAACAAGACAGGTGATCTCCATGGTGACACACTTGGTTGAATCAATCCAATTTCCAGCATGGCATCCAGATGCTTCTTCAGTTCTACTAGTTCCGACGGGTTCATACTATATGGTCTCTGGGCTATGGGTCCTGTTCCAGGGATTAGTTCAATGATAAACTCGATATCCCGATCTGGGGGCATACCGGGCAAAACATCTAGAAATACATCGGGGTATTCACAGACTATCCGGACTTGGTCAATGGTAGGTTGGGCTATACTCTTGTTGCATTTGAATTGACGAGGTAAGGTTTCAAATATATGCTCGACTGATATTTCGGCTGTACTGGTCATGGTTATGGCTTTCTTGGCACATTCAATCAATCCTTTATGTTTGGACATCCAATCCATTCCTAGTACTACTTCCAAACCTTTAGTTCCGAGTACTATCAGATTAGCATAAAAATCTATGCCATGGATTCGGATAGGGATGGCTTTGCAAATTTGCCTAGCCTTGGTGGTTGTTTCGGGAATTTGAACAATCATAACATGCTTCAGTTTGGTTGGTTGAATTTTACTAGTGCATGCAAATTCTTCGGTGACAAATGAATGCGATGCACCAGAATCAAACAACACTCTTGCAAGTACTAAATTAACAGAAAACATACCTAGCACGATGTCTGGTGCTTCCTGAGCTTCTTCAGCATGCATGAGAAAAAGACGGCCGTTGCGGTTGAGCGAATTCCCTGGGGCAAATCTTCTTCCTGGCTGAACACGACGCTGCTGCTGAGCTGGGGCATTGGTATTGGGGGCTGCGGCATTCTTTTTGTTGGGGCACTCGTTGGAATAGTGGCTTTTATTTCCATAGTCATAACAAGTCACTTGCGACTTGTCCTTTGCTGCTACAGGCATAACATTGCCTCCAGTCCTCGGGGCAGTGTTGGTGTTGGTGGTAGCATTGTTGTTGTTGAACTTGGGTGCGGCACGGTTGAAATTTCTAGAGTTGCCGGGGTTGTTGTGATTTCCTCCGGGCCTAGGGTTTCCACGGTTGGGATAGGTTGGACGGTTCATCGGGGGTCTGTTTGTTCTTGGGGCAAATCCTGGAGATGGGTTAGGGCGATAGTTTGTGGTCTGATGGGTTCTTGGCTGATGCATCATGCGACGCTTGCGGTTCTCGTTGGCTTGGTTGATCTTTCCTTTCATCTGGATAGCAGAGTCTACAAGGGCTTCAATATCGGCAAAGGGGATATTGACTAACACCGTCTGCATCTCATCGTGCAGACCATTCAAGAATCTTTCTTTCTTCTTGGCTTCGGTGTCGATCTCATCCGAGGCATACCTAGCTAATGACAAAAATTTGTCACGGTATTCCACTACAGTCATCCTTCCTTGCTTCATTTCTCTGAACTCGTCTCTCATCCTCTTGATCAAACCTGGTGGCACATGGGTTCTGCTAAACTTGACCTTAAATTCCTCCCAGGTCATCATCTGGCCTCCGGTCATTGCGCGAACACTGTTCCACCATGCCCTGGCATCTCCGGCTAGATAGTGGGTGGCGAACAGAACTTTCTCGTTGGCTTCCACTCCGGCGACTTCTAGGTTATTTTCCATGGTTTGCAACCAATCATCGGCGTCTAGGGGCTCTTCTGACTTAGTGAAAACAGGTGGGTTGGTATTCTGGAAATTCTTAAGCTTAGATCCATGGTTGTCCTGATTTCCTTGGCCTTGGTTGTTGTGGGCAAGTTGAGCTATCTGTTGCAGGGTGGCTAGGTTGGCTTGACGTTCTGCTCTTTCAGCTTCGCGGTCAGAAACCAACATTTGCAGGATCTGCAACATCGGGTCTGGGGATGAACCACTTCCTCCGCGTGGCATCTGAAGATTGAGATAGATCATGAGAAAAGAGGGAAATTTCTAAGGTTTCGGGGACTTTGAAAAGTTTTTAAGTTTGACTCAGAGTTTTCTAGCAACTTGATTTTCATTCATTCACTCATAGCACACGATACAACACACACCACAACAAAGGTAAACAGATGGTTTTAAGAACCATTCTGGAAACTACGATACAGTGGGACCGAATACTACTCCCTACGCTAGTGCTCAAGTGCTACTACTCCTTGGAGTCGGTGTAGTCGTCATCCTCATCATCCTCATCATCCTCATCGTCATTGATGAAGGCGTAATCGTCCTCATCGGTGAAAAAATCTATAGCCTGATCCTCCAGAAAATCATCATCATCGCTGAGATAGGAGTAGGGGTCTCCACGAAGATCCTCTCCGGCATTCTCCCTTTCCGCCAACTGCATCTCTCTCGTGGATGGTCTCCTCCAAAGATGAGATGCGGTGGCGAAGACGGGCAATGATGCGCTCCTTCTTGTCGAGCCGACGACGGCGAGACTTGCGATCCTTTGCTAGCATGGTGATGGTTTGATCCTTCGTCTTGATGATGGCAGACTTGTGGTTGGAGTAGTCACGACAGTTATCCAACTCCTGTTGACGATCGTACATCATGAAGCTAAGGTGGTCCAATTGAGTCTTCATCTCGGGGTGGTATGGTGCTTCTAGTGGTTGTCCATTTGCATCACGCCTCGGGCAAAACTCAAAGCGAGTTCCCTTGATCTGATTGATGCTCTTCCCACACAGACGGGAAAGAGCTTCCTGCATGGCCCTGGCAAGTCCATCGAGCCAGTTGTTCTCTCTCAAGGTAAACTGAATTCCCTCAGCAGTGGGAGGTTGAATCTTTCCTCGGAGACTTGCAACAATTAGCCACTGCAGATCTTCTCCTCCTTGATCATTGAGCTGAGCTCCGAAGAACTCGGGGTGCGGACGCTCCAGAAGTTCCGAAAGCTGGTCCAAATCCCTCTCAAAGATAAGGTCTCCTCCATTACCCAACTGATAAAACTTGTTGTACTTCACGTCCATCTATAAGAATATAGGATGAGTAAGTTAGTAGAGTAATCAAGTGTGTCAAAATTTTATGTATTTTGCAAGAGTTTTTGAGGAACATGAATTTTCATGTGAGAATCAAAGGGATAAGAATGAGAATAAGTTTTTGTAAATATTTGTTTTCTTTGGTTTTGAAACTAAGTTTTTTATTCAAACGTCCAGTCTAACTAGGGTCTCCTATGGTCAGGATGGCTCTGATACCAACTTGTCAACACCCGGATTTTTAATCCTAGATGCCTGTTATGCCATACATCGCAATCCCAGGATTACCATTTTTGCGAGACATAACAGAATTGGATACCACAGTACATAATCCATTACAAACCATACATAAGGTCTTACACAAATAAGGATCTCATGATCCAGTTCTTAATACAACTTCAAGCAGCGGAATACGTAATAATAACAGTAGCGTAGGCGAAGCTCCTTCTTCGGGGTCACAGGCAATGCTGACGATGGGAGATGATCCTAGTTGTCGTAACCTTCCTGGGGTCCATCCTCCAGGTACTCCTCTTCATAGTCTGGCCATGGGAATAGCCAGGGACAAAGCCATGAGTACTCTTCAATTACCCACAAACTAATACTAACAAGAAAAAGGGTTTTTGGATAATAGGACACTAGGCTCTAGGGTTGTTTTGCAAAGGCCAGATTTATCTCTACTAATCTCAGAAGCAAGAGAGATAGTTGAAGTTTATAACACCTAAGTGGGAACTTGTATTTCTTAGCACAACCCTGTTGTGGTCAAGTCAAAGTCTCAATTCATTTCACAAGTCATTTTGAAAACAGCTGACGGGGGAACAGTATGGCCACTCCAACTGTCCATAACCGCGGACGCGGCTATTCGAATAGTTTGACACTCTGCAGAGATTGTACACTTTCACCACAACATTCGATACATCCGTCAGGAACAAATCCTGAATTCACCATACTCAGTATGCGGATAATCAATCCTAACCTTTCAATTACACGCCCTAGTATAAGTACCTCTCCTGTGAGTTTGGCCTCCCAACCATGACCAACTGTCATCTTGGGTACTGCACAGGTGGACAATCTTCACAAGGTAGCCTCAGCTCATACCTTGGCCGTGAGGGAACTAATACTAAGGTATATAAGTTTCCACTCAAGCCCTACCCAATTTTCGGGTATTGTGTTGTACGATAAAATTGGAATGGTATCGCATCCAGACAACCATCAGTTTTATAAAGAGCTAAGGCTCATGCCTCAACATTTTCATCACCATAATCATTTGGTGTTCGGAAACACATGTCAAAACATCTTAGTAGAATGATCCATCATTCTAAGGTTTTCATAACCATTTTCACCAAGTATTCCCATCTAAAGTTGATCAAGTTTTATGCTTAGCACTAGCATCTATAAGTGGGGATATGTACTAATGAGGGGTGGTAAACTAGTGGAGTTTCAACTAAGTTCAATCTCATGCCTTGGGATGATATCAAGATTATCTAGCTTAGGCCAAATTTTATGCTCTTTATGCAACCTTCAAATATATCTTTCTATAATCTACAAGTCACTTGACTACTCTCTAAGGAAGTAGCTTTGATAAAGAAATAAAGTAGAAAGCTTGCAAATAAAACTAGGATTGGGTTATCAAGTGGATATGATCACATATGCTTAAGTCATATAGTTGGCATGGTAACAAGTAAGGGTTTGTTTGCATCAATAGAATATCTTGCAAGGGTTAGCTTGCACATTCACTAGTAGGGTTACTTGGTCAATATTTCTATAAGTAAACCTATATATTTTTATATATTCTGAAAGGTATGGTTAAATGTGATTTTTGGAGAGTTGGAATCAACTCAAAATCTATTATGGTTTTAATTTGAAAAATGTTTGAATGCAAAAAAGCTTCTGCCTTGTCATTTTTACCAAGGGTGATCTACAGATCCAAATGACTTGCATCCAACGGGCTTGGATTCAGCATTTCAAGACCTTTCTAACAAAATTAGTTTTATTCAATTTGGTGCACTGAATCGATCTGGGTTGATTTTTGAAATTGGGTACAGAAGTGTGTTTGAAATAAAATGGAAAAGGTTTAATTCAAATAACTAGGCTGCGCGGGAAAGTTTAACGGGTCGGCCTGCTAAGCACAGCGCTTCCGCGGGCTGCGTAAGTGGCTGTCCCCACGCATCAGTGAGACAAGGGGGTGAGAAGCGGTATGCGGCGATGTGGTGCGTTCGATCTGGTTCTAATCCAATGGCTGAGAGTCATCGTCGACATTGGGCAACACCGGCGAGACAGAAACCTAGCGCGGACAGTAGGGGTCGTTGGGGGCTCACCGGGTTCAGGCGAGGGTCGGCGAGGCGGGCGAACGACGAAGTCGACAACGGCAAACCTCCTGGTACCGACAGCTTCTCCTGGGGCGGCTCCAATCGTTGGCTCCTTTCTTCTCCAGCAGCGGCGGGCTCCGGTGAAATTCCGGCGAAGTGCTGCTCGCCTTGCTCCGGGAACGGGGTGGAATGATCAGTGAGGAGAGGGGAGTGAGATGGTGTGCTCAATTTGGCTGGGGGTGGCCTCTATTTATAGTGGAGCGAGGGGACCGACGGGGCGCACGGTGAGCTCGTCGGGGTCGATGGTACAGACGGCTATAGGCATGGGCGAAGGTAGGGCGGTGCGGTGCTCCCTGGCGATGCTCAATGACATGGTTTCGAGACATGGGGCGGTGTGGCTTGGTCGGAACGCGACGGTGCTCTGCGCGTGTCCGACGGAGAATTTAATGGCGCACAGCGCGCGTGGTCCGCGCGGCGGTGAACGAGCGTGTCCGCGGGGTTGCTGGGACGGTGGTGATCACGTATGCACGCGGCGAGGGCGGCGCGCGGTCTGTGGGCGTCGGTCGAGCGTGGCGCACGGGGCATGCTCTCGGCATGGTTGCTGGCGAGGTTGGCATGGTTCGGGCGTGTGGTCTAGTGGCTGGCAACGTTCGAGAGCTGGACAGGGAGTGGCGGTGGGGTGTTGGCTTGCTCCCAGACATGCTGTCTAGGCTTGGTGCTTCTCCTAGCTCACTATCGACATGGAGTGACAAGGGTGCATTCGACCTTCTCACCATTGATGGCAATGCCAAGCTTACGGTGATGCTAAGGGTGTGCAATTGAGCTAGATGATCTACTAAAACCTAGTTGTAACCAGAGAGGAAACAAGTTAGGCTTCAATCACTGCTCACAATAGTGTTTGGATTTTGTTTGATTTGTGTCTGCCAAGTGTTTGATGAAATGGCCGCAAGAACTCAAGTTTTGAATTTTGAAAAGATTTTTGGTGGTGTGCTAGGTTGGTGCTGGTGAGTCTGCAGATGCTTGGGTTTTTAAAGTTGAGCTTGTTTGAGTGGTTTTTGAAAAAGTGGGATCTTCCCATATGATAAAGATTCAATTTTAAACTGTCCTTTAAACTATGCATTTTAATGTTTCTGGATGATCACAAAGTGGGCCTTGATACTTTGTTATGAGTACTATCAAGAGGTGCAAAGATCCAAACAAGTTTCTGTTAAGTTCTGAAAGTTTGAGACAGCCAAAGTAGGCATGGGAGTTAAATTGGTCAAAATGGCCATTCACTGATTTTGCTTGTTTTGATTTATTTGTCTTTGGGAAAAGTGTGGGGATTGTTTCGATGATGTTTATTTCACCTAAGAATCATTTTACAAGCAAAGAAACATCTAAACAAAGCAATTCAAAAGAATTCCAAATAGTATGCATACACACATGAATGCTTTCTCATTTTATTTTAGAAAAGTTTTTGTTAGCCCTAAATTTTAATGATTAGAGTTTGATGATCCAAGTTTAGTATTTTTGGGATGTTACAACGAGCGTGTATGCGGGGTTGCTGGGATGGTGGTGATCACGTATGCACGCGGCGAGGGCGGCGCGCGGTTTGTGGGCGTCGGTCGAGCGTGGCGCACGGGGCGCGCTCTCGGCATGGTTGCTGGCGAGCTTGGCATGGTCCGTGGGTATGGTCCAGGGGTTGGCAAGGTTCGAGCGCTGGACAGGGAGTGGCGGTGGGGTGTTGGCTTGCTCCCAGACATGCTGGCTAGGCTTGGTGCTTCTCCTAGCTCGCTATCGACATGGAGTGACAAGGGTGCATTCGACCTGCTCACCATTGATGGCAATGCCAAGCTTACAGTGATGCTAAGGGTGTGCAATTGAGCTACATGATCTACTAAAGCCTAGTTGTAACCAGAGAGGGAACAAGTTAGGCTTCAATCACTGCTCACAATAGTGTTTGGATTTTGTTTGATTTGTGTTTGCCAAGTGTTTGATGAAATGGCCGCAAGAACTCAAGTTTTGAATTTTGAAAAGATTTTTGGTGGGTGTGCTAGGTTGGTGCTGGTGAGTCTGCAGATGCTTGAGTTTTTAAAGTTGAGCTTGTTTGAGTGTTTTTTGAAAAAGTGGGATCTTCCCATATGATAAAGATTCAATTTTAAACTATTCTTTAAACTATGCATTTGAATGTTTCTGGATGATCACAAAGTGGGCCTTGATACTTTGTTATGAGTACTATCAAGGGGTGTAAAGATCCAAACAGTTTCTGTTAAGTTCTAAAAGTTTGGGACAACCAAAGTAGGCATGGGAGTTAAATTGGTCAAAATGACCATTCACTCAATTTGTTTGTTTTGATTTATTTGTCTTCGAGAAAAGTTTGGGAATGGTTTAGATGATGTTTATTTCACCTAAGAATCCTTTTACAAGCACAGAAACACAAAAACGAGGCAATTCAAAAGAATTTAAAATGGGATGCATACACACATGCATGCCTTCAAATTTTTATTTAGACAGGTTTTTGTTAACCCTAATTTTGATGATTAGAGTTTGATGATCCAAGTTTAGTATTTTTGAGATGTTACAATAAAACTCCTCGTTTTTTGCGCTCGAAAAATGGAAAATGGCTTTTTGGTACGACAAAAAAGACTTCCTACAACATTGTTCGCCATCCCATGATGCACATGTATGCACAATATGAACACATTATCATAAACTATGCCTTGATTCTAGCCATAATATTGGTTATTTGACCCGAAAGTTAGGAAACCCAGAATGAGATAGGTCATTTTGTGAAGGGTTTTTTGGCACATAAACAATATACCGAGTTTGATATTTTATTTCCAACTATCTCACATAATATGACACCACGTGAAGGTTTCGCATTGTTTTGATCATTTTTGAATTTCTTATGCCTGTTTTAAACTATCGTCAAACTTTGTCGAATGCCGGGTATGAAGATTTTTAGCTCAGGGCCGAGCCTCTCTAAACTTGTAATAGTTCTTGGATTAAATAGCATACTGTGAACCTAAAAATGATTTTTGTAAAAAATCATGAGCATCAGATCATGTACATGTAGTTCATATTTAACCCACTTCCTATCGATTCGGCGGAAATTTGTCTTTTTCACCAGGGGTGGACGGAAAGGTTTGAGATCACCCTGTTAAGACATTGTACATGTAAGGTGATCTTGTATTTTTGAAAAATAGGGTGGTAGCATTTTGAATTAGCCATTTGGTGGTTTCTTCACAAAACCCCCTATTTATTGCGCTTAAAAAATAGAAAATGGCTTTTTGGTGCGACAAAAAAGAAAACTTTCTCATGCAACATTGTTCGCCATCCCATGTTACACATGCATACACAATATGGGCATATTATCACAAATTATGCCTTGATTTTAGCCATAAAATTGGTCATTTGGCCCGAAAGTCAGGAAACCTCGAATGAAATAGGTCATTTTGTGAAGGGTTTTTTTGACACATAAATAATATACCAAGTTTGATATTTTTCCTTCTAACTATGTCACATAATATGACACCACGTGAAGATTTCAGATTGTTTCGATCATTTTTGAATTTCTTATGCCTCTTTTAAACTATTATCAAAACGGCAAGTATGAAGATTATTATTCAACATAAATATCAAATATTTTAGTGTAGATAGATAGATATTATTTTTCTGCAAATTTTAATATATTATTTGTATTTTTATGAATTAGAATTGTTTTTTTATGATTTTCCTAAGAGTAATATGATAAACGGGAAAAATAAAAAAGTTCTTTGCCACGTCTACTACGGAATACACATGGCAAAGACTCTTTGCCGTGTATACTCTGAAATACACATGGCAAAGGGCCGGCGATGGCACACGATAAATAGACCACCGCCTGCAGCCATTAGCTTCTCCCCGTCAAGTGGACCTGTGGGGTCACAGGTCCCACCTCGTTGTCGTGACGACACCTATGCCGTATGTCGCTGTCGACTTTGTCTTGTCGTGTTTCTTTATGGGTCTTTGCCGTGTATATTTCTTTGTCGTGTTCTTTTTAAGAAATCTGTCATGTTCGCGTACTTTGTCGTGTGCTTTCTGGATTACATATGGCAAATACACATTTTGCCATGTTCTGGTACATTTGGCATACAGCAAAGCCGTGTCCACACCTCAGCGGAATTTTCCCCGTAGTGTTCAGTCCTCTAAAAAATGACCGGTAAAACCGATACCCAATAATTTAGAGGAGTAAATATTTTTCAACAAAATTCGTAAAATTAAACATATGAGTACATGAGAACATATGACATAAAATTCATAATTCATATAGATCGATAGATAAGTCATACAAATTGATAGCATCAATATAATTTTTTCAAAGTCACACATACGGACTAAGCTTTACTAACATTATTAGCGCGGTATTTAGCGCACTACTAGCATGTTCCACCTACATAATCACCATCATAGTATTCTAGGAACGCGCATTAGAGCGCAATACTAGCATGTTCCACCTATTCATAATTGATATTAATGACCGAGCTTCTTCACTATTTTTTTATTATAGTTATCATGGATTGCTTCCTAAATTGTTGGAACGGTTGGTCGGCTCCAACCCGTGTTTGATGATCCCATACGAAATAGTCATCGTCCTTCGACCATGTTGCTTGTTTCTTCTTCATGTTGCCACAAAGAATCATCCTTTTTATCCTCGGAATTTTATGAGCTTTAAAATAAAATGGGGATAAAACTCACCTTGTTCCGCCGCCGGGATGAGAAGGTACCAATGCTGGCGCCTGTGCGGGTGTTGGTGCCAGTGTCAGAGCTAGTGGCGGTGCGGGTGCTGTCGCCGGTTCTCCAACGAGCTTGGGGATGTCTAAAGCTAGGGAGTTGCAACGGCACAGAGAGGACAAAGACATGAAGAACGTGCTCAACCACGTGAATCCGGCTGTAGTCGGGGAGTTGCAACGTCGAATCGACCTTGTCGCGGCCGGAATCAACGGCGGGATCTGGCTCGGTGCGGCAGCTCTCGGAACCGATTCCGGCAACGGCTAGCACTGGCGAGTGGGACGGACAGAGGGGAAAATGGCGGCAGGGTGTTTCAGGCTATCGGCGGAGGCGACCGGTGGTCAGCGATATGAATGCCAGCGGCAATACGGCGGCGAGGCGGCGGCATGAAGATTGAGGACTTAAAATTTAAATCCAACACCCGCTGTCGGCGATATTTGTGGGCCGCGGGGGCCAAGGACTACAAATTATTTTTCACTAAAGCCGTTTGGGATCCGGCTAGAGACGGTTTCGACTGTTAATGGCGTATTTTTATCTTTTAAAGCGGCTAGAGATGCTCTCAGGTTGAAAGCTCGGCACACGCATCCTCCTGGCATGCATGAATTGCAGTGGTGTCTGTATCAAGATATAATCAAAGCGGAAACTGATTCTAGCTACCTCTCCTTTGTAATCAAGTGGGATTATAGACGCAAACCACAACGACGTTACTTCACGGAATTTTGTTTTGACGTAACCATGGAGGTTTAGCTCAATTAACAAAGCAGGCTATCTATACTTATACTTGGTGGCAAGCAAGCAAAAGACCTCCATCTGCAAAAGAAAAGCAAGAGCGGTCGATGAGCATATATACGTAGTCAGTTAGGAGTAGGATATAGCATCTTCACTTTGGAACGAAAGTAATTGGAGTCCCCTTAGAACATCTCCACTAGCATTTCCACGACGCCGATCCGGACGTCGAATTTAGGTCCGGACGCCGAAAATCGGTCCAGTCATATTTTCAGGAACCTCTTTTCGTCTGAATTTGGGCCAACTTTGGTCCAGACTTCCCAGGCCATTCCCAGGATCCCGGGAACGCCCTTGGAACGCCGGACGAAGCGAACTCGGCGGAAAAAACGAAGCGGCGTGTGGACCCGCCGAGTCAGCGACGGAAGCCGAGTCGTCGTCATCCTCGCAACCGTTGGACAATAACTATTCGTCGCTTCGGCCACGCGTCGCTGAAGTGCCGCGCCACCGCGGCCGCCTCGGCTCCCGCGATGGACCGGCGGGCACTAACTTTCCGCCGTTTTCCCTTTTCCCGCTCTCGCCGCTACACCCCTCCCGCCCTCGCCGCCCATCTCGGCCTTTATAAGTCGTGCCCCTCGCCGGAGCTCCTCACACTCTCTCACAACTCCCAAGCCCACAACTTCGGCGAACCAACAGTCAGGCGAACTCGCAGCTCTCCTTTCCCACTTAGCCATGGCCGAGCGCTATCCCGGTGACGGTGCAGCGGCGAACGGCTTCGGCCGGCACACACACTCCAGCCTTGGGAGGCGTGCATGCTCTACGACGCTGGCTATATGGCGCCGCCGGAAACACGGAACCCGCCAGCGTGAAAGATTAGCGCCGGTGGCATCCCAATCCCGCCGACGCCGGACGAACTGCCCGACGAGATCCATGCCTTCATCGCGGCCATGGACGATCCATCCGACGCCAAGAGCCCCGACAACCTCCTCTACTGGGAGACATTCTTCGCCGACCGCCGCGCCCAGGAGCTCGCTCGCCACGAGGGGCCGCCCGACTTGCCGCTGAAGCGCAATAACGCGGCGAGCCATCAGCATTTTCGAAGCGCACCAGGCCAGACGCTCGCGGAGGTGCTGCAGCACATCCACGCCGGGAACACTCCGCGTCTCGGCTTCCCGCGCACATCCACGCCGGCGGCTAGGTCGGGGCGGCGCCCTCCGGCGAACTGGCTGCCGAGGAGGATGGCCAGCCTAAGCTCTTCCTCCTTCGCCTCGGCCTCCCACTCCTCGGCAGGGACGGAGGCAAGGGGGGACGAGCGGGGGCGAGACCCCCGCCAACGATCCCGTCGTACCTCAATAAAGATTAGATAAAACGCTAATCTCTCCCGTCCTGGACTAATTTCGCCCCCCCTGTCTGCTGTAAACTCACGTAAAGGATGCCCTCTTCAAGCCCATTAGAAATGCCATAAGAGATAGGCCCAAACCAGCAAATATATTAGAACTACTAGTAGTACGTCTGTAGGTCCAAACGTGGCAATTAGCCCATTCGAAAGAAGGTTTGAGGTCCAGGGAACGCACGAACACAGCCGCCGGTGTTTCGTTTCTTTTCCTCGTCCGCTGTTTGTCTGCCGGTCGCAGATGTGAAGCCGTCTATGACAGTTCCCAATAGCAAAGTCGGCGGGACACCGTATAACAAATGTGGCAGCGATCTACGGAGCACCACTATACGGACACAGAAGTAGCCGGAACGGGAACGAGGCGAAGAATTCACCGCTATACGGGCGCAACAAGTAGCCGGAACGGGAACGAGGCGAAGAATTCAGGTTAGTTTATACTCCCTCTAATCCTTATTGTCTGAAATATGCCTCATATAGTTTCAGAATGTTAGATTAGTTTTTGTCTCAAATATATCGAAGTATTGTAGATCTTCTAAAGGGAAAAACTATAGAAGTAGAGTTGTAGGAACTACCAGGACGTGGGAACTACAAACATGAAAATTTGTTGGCAAAATATTCGGTTCTCCACTTTACCTTCAACAAGATATGAAGAAAAAAGACTGAGATCAATTACTCCTTCCGACCCATATTAGTTGACTTTAATTTGGATGTATCTATCACACAAACTTGTCTAGATATATCCAATTGAAATCGACTAATATGGGTTGGAGGGAGTATAAAGAATTCTAGCCAACTCCATGTGAATATGATGTTAATGCAAATCCGAACGATTTTGCAAATTAGTTTATAATACTCCCTCAGACCCATATTACATGACTTAGATTCATCTAGATATGAATGTATCTAGTCAAATTTTAATGGTAGATATATATATCTAAACAAATTTGAATCATCTAATAGGGATCGGAGAGGAAGCAGAACAATCCTAATTCTAGTGACGGTGATCTTCGTAATCAAAGAGCCAACTTCACATTAATATATTGTGACTATCTGAACTTTACGATATCTACAATGGTATGGATGCATTGGTTTTGAACTTTTGTTACCTCTCGCCACCCCTATCCCTGAATCCTGGCTCCGTCCCTGCTCCTCGGGCTCCATGCAGATGCGTACGCTGACTGGGCCTTCGCCGAGGCTGCGCCCAGTCAAGTGCGAGGTGGTCTCGCATGTACGCTCGCCACCGTGGACATGCTCGCGGGGCATCGTCATCAGCGAGACACGCGTGTCAGCGCTGTCGGCTCCCACTGGCCGCCTTCGCCTTCGCCGACTGAAGCCTGAGCTGGCGGACTGGTCGGCGCCGCCCGAGGATAGCACCATAAGGATGGCGATGGAGCAGTCGCTCCGCGACTCGGCACCGCAGTTGCCGCTGGTGGAGCCCTCATCGTCGGATATCCTGGCCTAGTCCAGGACGGATTGGGAGGAGCAGGAGCGCCTCCGTATCCAACGCCTACAGCAGGCGGCCGAGGAGCAGGCGGCCAGGAGGCAGGCGTGGTATGGGTGCACGCTCGCCTACCAGGGCGCCCCGCTCTTCGTCCTCGATGACAACGAGGATGGCCCCTCGTACCAGCCCTGGAGGTGCGGCGGCGCCGGTCAGGGGAGCTCCCGCCCGCCACAGCCGCCGAGCGACGACGACGACAGCCAGGACGACAGCAGGGTTGATCCCGGCTAGACGTCCTTCTACAGCAACTTCGGCATGTAGAAGTGGCGACGGCATCGGCGAAGGCAACGGCAACGGCCTTTTTAATGTTTTAGTTTATTATCTAGTTTAAATTCGATGTAATCCGCCTATATTCGCCCATCTTTAATGAAGTCCGCCTGAATTTGCCAAACTCATCTGAATTTTAGCCGAACGCGGGAACTCGGCCCGAGAACACGAGTGGAAAACTCGGCGTTCCTAGGCCGAAATCAAGTTTCGTCCGGCCAAAATTTGGTCTGAATTTCGGTCTGGGATCACCCAACGAGTGGGGATGCTCTTAGCTTTTTGTTTGCTGGCCAAGCAGGAACGTTTTCATTTCGGGCGTGGCTTGTTCGCATCTCCGTTTCTCGCATCTGTCGGAAAGAAATAAGGGTGTTTGGTTGCTCACGCAAAAAATATTCGCTACATAATATTAGTTTTAAAGCAGAAAAAAGTTGGTCCTGGAGAAACGCCGATTTTGGGCATTTCCACGGAGCTAGGCCCATATCCATGAAAAGGGGGAAAGTCGCTTCCCACGCGGTGCAAGTCCATGGCCTTCGGCGTGCAACTCCTTCATAGCCTTTGCCCCTAATCTTAGACTAATCCCCTCCTCTTCCTCGCCTCTTTGCCGCTTCTATCTCGTTGATGTCTGTGAGCCGTCCTCCCCTTTCAATCTGAAGCATCCATGGTGATGGAATCTCCCTCTTCCGTCGCCGTCGTGACGGTGCCATTCCCAGTGCAGGGCTACCTGAATCAGCTGTTGCACCTCACGCTGCTGCTCGTAGGTCGGGGCATCACCGTGCACTTCGCCGCGCCTGAGCCACACATCCGGGGGGCCCACACGCGTGCACGTCTAGGACGTGGCAACGCTCCTCTCTCATTGTAACACCCTTAGAATCGGCCCTATGCAAGTCTCAGCGATTCCCGCCAAACCCGCATAGAAACTATTCAAAGGTGCCCACCGGGCACTTTCGTGCGGGTGGAAAATGAAGTAATATCATTACACAATAGTCCTCGATAGAACCCACAGAACAGATATATACAACACGACTCCATGAGTCAAGAATACAGATATACAGTACAAAGATCCAAATCACCCTGAAAACGATACAATGTCCGATTACGGACAAGATGCAAATGCGGCTAAGAGCCCTGAAGAATAACCAATGGCGTCCATAACCCTGCCCAGGCCAAGTCGGAAGGGTAACCCTGCTAACGACGTCCATCTCAAAACCTGCTAAAAACAAAAGGGGTGCCGACAAAGGGCAAAGGAAAAAGAGAGCGGTCAGTACTGAGGCCAGTACACGGCGAGACTAGAATTCGGCGGTCCTCGCCTACATAGGTATAGTGGACTGAAGCGGCAGCGCAACATGCACTAAACAACCTATAGAGACTCGATACAACTGTCGGCTATCAGGTAGAGATAAGAAAGACCTATTCGAAACCATCCTGATACTACCACCAAACATACCCATCCTGGTATTTCCCCCTCGAGACCAAACGAGGAAGTCCACCGAGGAACTCACACAGTTGGCAGTTTTATTTATTCAGTTATCGTTGCAGCAATTACTAGTCAGGTATAGATAGTCATCCTGATATAATAAGCAGTGGGCACTTTTAGTTAACCATTCCGTTGTAGTTGCGACACTTACTAGTCAGATACAATTAGCATGAGATATCCCAAACCCAGCAGTTGTTGGTACTTTTATTTAGCCATTCCGTTGTAGTGAAGCTGATTACTAGTCATATCGGATACAAGCCAAATTATAACAGTAAACTTTAGTTGTAGTTGTCTATGATCGAGAACCGTGCTCCAAGTCGTCCATAACCGCAGACACGGCTTCTCGAAAAGATTTAACCCTGCAGGGGTGCATCAAAGTTTCCACACGCACCTACACCCTTGTTTTTTGATCAGGTAGGTACAAGATCACAAAACATACACCCAACGGTATGTCGACGGGGTTTCGGACACGACGTTTCCCAGACCCAAAGCAAGCACATGGGGGGCCACCCCACTAAGCTACCCGTAATGAAGTCGGCCGGTCTCCGAGACGGACCCAGGGTTTGCGAGAACGGCTGTAAACGACTAGGAACCCGAAAGTGTGACTGGGCTTATCGATACCGCGAAATCGTGCCGCGATCCAAAATAGTACAGGCGCTCCACGCGCAATAGTAAATAAAGCAGTAAAACATGGCATACGTACAGGATAGTAATAAAGCCCCAAACTACTTTGTGGCCCCCGGTACAGTACTTTGAAATCAGGTACTAATCGATGGGGGTGCCCACACACCCCACCTGTGGTTAGCGCGCTCGATCTCGGAACAGGTGTCAAGAACTCGGGGTCCTATGGGACAACAGTGAGGGTTAAAAACCAAATATTGTCTATTACCCGCCGGTGCCTCTGCATTTACCTACTTAAATTTTAGTTATTAAACGATAATTAAAGCCATGATCATCTCCAACATTAAACATACGGCAATACTCCAACAACTGTTGTACTTGACGACACGCAACAGCACTTGAGCAAGCGACTACGACAAGAAGTCCTACTATCTACCAAACAACAGGTAATAGGATGTGTCCAAGGCAATATAAGGCTGCAAGGGATATCCCGGGTACAAAAACTAGAGCATCGCAACACAGATAGCAATAGATCAACATGAGGAAATAAAAACTATAAAAGTAAAATAGGTAGAAAGGGGGAGAATGTTCGCCTGAAAAACATTGTCGAAGATTCATCCGAAGATCGGGTCGACACTTGCATCAACTCATCGGCCTAATCCGTGAAGAAGCAAAGCACTAGCATAAACACCGGATGCACTATTTAATACTACGACAGAAGATCAGGCATGATGCATGTATGATGTATGGCATAGCAAATATGCGATGCAACTAGGCCACATTAAGCAGAACCGGAGTCCCGACAATTAATTATTAAGTTCATGTTGTTTAGATACCCCGCAATTTAAATATTGTATTATCAAGGCAAAATTATATCATCGGTTCGCTACACAAATTTAAATGGGGCCAATATAAGACTAGATTCGTCCGCATATGGCCTCCATATTTATTATGAGGTGAATCGACAACATCCCCCAAGCCACAATATGTATGCAAGCATGACAATTTAATATGCAACAAGTGTATATAGCATTTAATAAAATAAGGGCTCGGGTTTGGGGTCACACATGGTCCGAAGATCTTGTGGTTCACCCAGGGTTCGGTCTCAAACACCGGGATCGGTCTTCGGATCAGGACGTCGGGGTTCGGATCCAGGTCTTGACGTCCGTGAAGGAGGCTTTTGGAAAATTCACCTAGAACGATGGTGACGACTTGGTATGGGCATTGAGGTCAATCTTGCTTGTTGGTCGAGGGAATTGTGTCCCAGGGCATCGGCATACTTTGGGGCACTTATCTCTCTTCACCGGGTCATCTGTCCTTACATACAAGCACAATTCAACAAAATTATCTAGATCATCACACCGAAGTGATCAAATCGGAGGGTGACCGAGCAACAGAGGAACGACCTGGACACGTGAGACCCTTACACGTTGACAGGCGACAGGCAAGCTTGCAGGGTCATGGGCAGAGCGGCCCTGAGATGTCGAGGATGGTGCAGGGAGCCTAGGGCCGGGCTCCGGGGCGGCGCTGCAGCGTCCAAAGCAGCAGAGGTGACTGCGGAGCTCCTCGAGGCGGCGGGCGCAAGGGACCGGCAAAGCAGGGTCTGCGGTGAGCTTGGCGAGCGCTCGCGGGCAGAGGCTGGACGAGGCCGACGGAGAGAGGAAGAAGGCAGCATGGCCTGGACGCGAGGGAGCCGAGGCAACGGAGGCGGCCATTGGGCCTGGACGCGGACGAAGGATGGCGGCATGTCGAGCTCCTGCCGAGGAGGAGAGAAGCAGCCGTGGCGGTAGGAAGCAGAGGCGGCGGCGTGCTTGTAGGAAGGGAGGAAGATGGGTCGCGGGGGCTTGGGGATCGAGCACAGGAGGCGGGCGAGAGAAAGCGTGCGGCGCTTGGGGTCGGCTGGCGAGGGAGCGATGGTGGCGGCGGGGTCCTGCGCGAGGTGGGGAGAAGGAAAACGCGAGGGGAGAGAAGGATCGGGGAGGGGAGCGTGCGGGGTTGGTTCGAGGAATGTGTTGGGAGCGGTGTGGGGCCCGATTGTCGGCCAGGGAGGTGGGTGGGTCTGGTTCGCGTGTGTTAGAGGTTTGTGTGGTGTGCGCTGGGGTGTGTTGCTGTGTGTGTCGGCGGCTAGGGCAGTGGGGTGGGGTGTAGAGTCTAGGGTTTGGTTAGATGTGTGGCTAGGATTAGGTCTAGGTTTTGCTGGGTGTGTTGGGCCGGGCTGCCGGGGTGGTAGGTGGCCTGGCCTACGAGCTGGGTCGCCTCCCCCGGACAAAACATTTTATTATTTATTTTATTTTTAAAACATTTTTGTAAATACTTTTTAGACAAATAAAACCCTCAGAATCGGCCCTATGCAAGTCTTAGCGATTCCCGCCAAAACCGCATAGAAACGATTCAAAGGTGCCCACCAGGCACTTTCGTGCGGGTGGAAACCGAAGTAATATCATTACACAATAGTCCTCGATGGAACCCACAGAACAGATATATACAACACGATTCCATGAGTCAAGAATACAGATATACAGTACAAAGATCCCAATCACCGTGAAAACGATACAATGTCCGACTACGAACAAGATGCAAATGGGATAAGAGCCCTGAAGAATAACCAATGGCGTCCATAACCCTGCCCAGGCCAAGCCGGAAGGGTAACCCTGCTAACGACGTCGATCTCAAAACCTGCTAAAAAGAAAAGGGCTGCCGGCAAAGGGCAAAGGAAAAAGAGAGCGGTCACTACTGAGGCCAGTACACGGCGAGACTAGAATTCGGCGGTCCTCGCCTACATAGGTATGGTGGACTGAAGCGGCAGCGCAGCATGCACTAAACAACCTATAGAGACTCGATACAACTGTCGGCTATCAGGTAGAGATAAGAAAGACCTATTCGAAACCATCCTGATACTACCACCAAACATACCCATCCTGGTATTTCCCCCTCGAGACCAAACGAGCAAGTCCACCGAGGAACTCACACAGTTAGCAGTTTTATTTATTCAGTTATCGTTGCAGCAATTACTAGTCAGGTATAGATAGTCATCCTGATATAATAAGCAGTGGGCACTTTTAGTTAACCATTCCATTGTAGTTGCGACACTTACTAGTCAGATACAATTAGCATGAGATATCCCAAACCGAGCAGTTGTTGGTACTTTTATTTAGCCATTCCGTTGTAGTGAAGCTGATTACTAGTCATATCGGATACAAGCCAAATTATAACAGTAAACTTTAGTTGTAGTTGTCTACGATCGAGAAATGTTCTCCAAGTCTTCCATAACCGCGGACACGGCTTCTCGAAAAGATTTAACCCTGCAGGGGTGCACCAAAGTTTCCACACGCACCTACACCCTTGTTGTCAGATCAGGTAGGTACAAGATCACAAAACATACACCCAACGGTATGTCGACAAGGTTTCGGACACGACGTTTCCCAGACCCAAAGCAAGCACATGGGGGGCCACCCCACTAAGCTACCCGTAACGAAGTCGGCCGGTCTCCGAGACGGACCCAGGGTTTGCGAGAACGGCTGTAAACGACTGGGAACCCGAAAGTGTGACTGGGCTTGTCGATACCGCGAAATCGTGCCGCGATCCAAAAGAGTACAGGCGCTCCACGCGCAATAGTAAATAAAGCAGTAAAACATGGCATAAGTACAGGATAGTAATAAAGCCCCAAACTACTTTGTGGCCCCCGGTACAGTACTTTGAAATTAGGTACTAATCGATGGGGGTGCCCACACACCCCACCTGTGGTTAGCGCGCTCGATCTCGGAACAGGTGTCAAGAACTCGGGGTCCTACGGGACACCAGTGAGCAGTTAAAAACCAAATATTGTCTATTACCCTTCGGTGCCTCTGCATTTACCTACTTCAATTTTAGTTATTAAATGATAATTAAAGCCATGATCATCTCCAACATTAAACATACGGCAATACTCCAACAACTGTGGTACTTGACGACATGTAACAGCACTTGAGCAAGCGACTACGACACGCAAGTCCAACTATCTATCAAAAAACAGGTAATAGGATGTGTCCAAGGCAATATAAGGCTGCAAGGGATATCCTGGGTATGAAAACTAGAGCATCGCAACACAGATAGCAATATATCAACATGAGTAAATAAAAACTATAAAAGTAAAATAGGTAGAAAGGGGGAGAATGCTCGCCTGAAAAACATTGTCGAAGATTCATCCGAAGATCGGGTCGACACTCGCATCAACTCATCGGCCTAATACGTGAAGAAGCAAAGCACTAGCACAAACACCGGATGCACTATTTAATACTACGACAGAAGATCGGGCATGATGCATGTATGATGTATGGCATGGCAAATATGCGATGCAACTAGGCCACATTAAGCAGAACCGGAGTCCCGACAATTAATTATTAAGTTCATGTTGTTTAGATACCCCGCAATTTAAATGTTGTATTAACAAGGCAAAATTATATCATCGGTTCGCTACACAAATTTAAATGGGGCCAATATAAGACTAGATTCGTCTGCATATGGCCTCCATATTTATTATGAGGTGAATCGGCAACATCCCCCAAGCCACAATATGTATGCAAGCATGACAATTTAATATGCAACAAGTGTATATAGCATTTAATAAAATAATGTTGGAATTATGCCCTAGAGGCAATAATAAAGATGTTATTATTATAATTCTTGTTCATGATAAAGTTTATATTCCATGCTAGAATTGTATTAAGCGGAAACTTTAATACTTGTGTGGTTTGTGAACAACACCGTGTCCCTAGTACGCCTCCATGGACTAGCTCATTGATCAATGATGGTTAAGGTTTCCTAACCATAGACATGAGTTGTCAATTGATAATGAGATCATATCATTGGGAGAATGATATGATGGATAGACCCAAACTAAGCGAAGCAATTAGATCGTGTCATCGTGTTCGTCTTTGCGAAGCTTTTCTTATGTCAAATATTGTATTCCTTAGACCATGAGATAATACAACTCCCTGGTATCGGAAGAAAGCTTTGAGGTCATCAAATGTCATCCTATGAGAGGGTGATCATAAAGGTGTCTCTCAGGTGATCGGAAAGTATCTGTTGGGTTGTATGTATCGAGATGGGATTTGTCCCTCCCAAGTCGGAGAGATATACTTCGGGCCCACTCGGTAATCGATATCAACATCGCTTGCAAGCATGTGGTTAAGGAGTTAATCACAAAGTGATATCGGATTACGGAACGAGTAAAGTACTTGCTGTGAACGAGATTGAACTAGGTATGACGGTACCGACGATCGAATCTCGGGCAAGTAAAATATCGCGAGACGAAGGGAATATATATATGGGATTGTTTGAATCCTGGCATCGTGGTTCATCCGATATGATCATCGATGAATGTGTGGGAGTCAATATGGGTGCCCAGACCCCGCTGTTGATTATTGATAGAAGATCATGTCTGCATATTCTCGAACCCGCAGGGTCACACACTTAACGTATCTCGACGCTAGGATAGATTGGATAATTGGTTTATGAATTTTTGTTCGGAGTCTCGGATGGGATCCGGGACATCACGAGAGGTTCCGAAATGGTCCGGAGAATAAGATTCATATAAGGCAGTGCAGTTTTTGGAGTTCAGAATTGTTCCGGGTTAATCGGTATTGTACCGGAAGCTTCTAGAACCTTCCGGAAGGGACCAACGTGGCCCCACCTTCCGGGAGGGGGCATGGGCCTATGAGGGAGTGTCCTGGCCGCATTGGGCCAGGGGCACAAGGCCCCATAGGGCCCAGCCGATCCTAGAGAGTTTAAATCGTTTAAACTAGAGATAGGGTTTCTAGAAGAGGGGAGAGTCCATGCCCCCCACTCCTTATCCTTTGGGCTTGGGGGAGGGGCTAGGGCTGCGCCCCCCCCTCTATATAAAGAGGGGTGGGGGCGCACCAACCCCACACACCTCTCCTCCAAACCCTAGCCGCCTTGCTAGCTTTCCTCTCTCCCTCCCGACTGTTTGTAGGCGAAGCCCTGCTGCAGAAATTCTCCACCATATACACCACGCCGTCGTGTTGTAGATCCAATCTATCTCTCCACCATACTTGCTGGTCCGAGGAAGGAGGAGACGTCGAGGTGCTGCACGTGTGCATCTCACGGAGGCACCGCCACTTGTGGTGCTCGATCGGATCGGATCGCGAGGAGGAGAAGCGAGTACGACTACATCACCCACGTTCCGACGAACGTTCCGCTGTGCGAATCTTCAAGGGTATAAAGATCTAATCCAATCTCTCTCGTTGTTTGCATCTCCTAGATTAGATCTTGGCTTTCCCTCTGTTCGCTCCGTAGAAAATTTTGATTTACTATGCCGCGAAACCCTTCAGTGGTATCAGAGCTAGATCTATGCGTAGATGTGTTTCACGAGTAGAACGCAACATGGTTGTTGCGGGCGTTGATGTTTTCTGTTGCAAGACTCTTGTTTGTGTTCTTCTTATGACGCGGGATAGTGAGATTGAAGCGGTCCAGGCCAACCTTACGCGACGTCGTTCGCGAGACCGGCTCCGCACTTGACGTGTGGCTTGTTCCACACATGCGGCTGGTGGATGTCAGTTTCTCTCACTATAGTTGTCATGGGATTAACACCGGAGTTTGGCAACCATAATATCACCGTTGTGGCTTTCCGTAGGTAAGAATCGTTCTTAGCATCTACTCCCATAAGCCACGTAAAACATGCAACAACAAAGTAGAGGCGTCTAACTTGTTTTTGCAGGGAGTGTTTTCTGTGATATGGTATGGCCCAAGATGTGATGTGTATATTGTATGCGATGATCATGTTTTGTAATGTTTCACGACTTGCATGTCGATGAGTACACAACCGGCAGGAGCCATATGGTTGTCTTTATAATTGTGTATGACCTGCGAGTCAACTTCTTATACGCCATGTAATAGCTTTACTTTATCGCTAAGTAGTTAGCAATAATTGTAGTTGCTATTCGTGGTGGAGGCAATCATGGTGGAGTGATGGAGATCATGCCGGAACGCACAAGATGGAGATCATTGCGCGAGGATTGGCTATACCATGTCACATAAAGTTATATGCATGTGATGTTTATCCCTTTATGTATCTTATTATGCTTAGATCGCGACGGTAGCATTATAAGATGATTCCTCACTTAAAGATCAAGATAAAACTGTGTTCTCCCCAAGTATGCACCATTGCGAAAGTTCGTCGTGTCCAAGCATCACGTGATGATCGGGTGCTATAGACTCTACGCTCACATACAACGGGTGCAAGCCAGTTTTGCACACGCAGAAATACTTGGGTCTAGCTTGACGAGCCTAGCATGTACAGACATGGCCTCGGAACACAAGAACCGAAAGGTTAAGCATGAGTCATATGAGTGATATGATCGACACTTTGTTGTCCACCATTGAAACCACATCTCTTCTCGTGATGATCGGATTAGGTGTGGTGAATTTGGATCGTGTTCACTAAACAACTTGAGGGATGTTGAATTTAGTGGGAGTTCATCTAGTAATTTGATTAAATTGAACTATTTATCATGAACATAGTCTAAATTGTACTTGCAAATACTGTAGATCACATGGCCAAGTCCAACTTCAACTTCAACGTTTTTGCTGAGAAGGAAAAGCTTAGAAACAATGGGTCTAACTTCACCAATTGGTTCCGCAATCTAAGAATCATTCTGTCTAGCGGACAAAAGGACTATGTCCTTGGGAAAGCGTTAGGTGACCCCCCTGCTGCAACTGCGCCGGCTGATGAGAAAGCTGTCTATCAGTCGCGCAAAGATGATTATGGTGTGATTAAGAGCACCATGTTGTTTGCTATGGAACCGGAGCTTCAAAATCGTTTTGAAGAGTATCCCGGGCCCTTCGAGATTCTCGAGGAGCTGAAAACCATGTTTCAGACTCAGGCCCGTTTTGAGAGATATGAGATCTCCGAGAAGTTCTTTAACTGCAAGATGGAGGAAGGGAGTTCCGTTAGTGAGCACGCCATAAAGATGTCGGGCTACACTCAACGCCTTGAGCAACTGGAATGCACGATTCTAGAGGAGCTCAAGATTGACAGGGTTCTGCAATCACTCCCTCCCAGCTACAAAAGTTTTGTAGTGACTCATAATCAGATTGGTTCCACTGATACGATCACCGAGCTCTTCGCAAAGCTGAAGGCTGCAGAGGTGGACATCAAGAAGGATAATCATGTGTTGATGGTCAACAAGCCCTCCTTTAAGAAAGGTAAGGGAGCAAATAAACCCTTCAAGAAGGGCGGCGGCAAGCGCAATGCCCCTGCTGAGAAGAAGCTCAAGTCTGGTCCTAAGCCCGACACTGAGTGCTTCTATTGCAAGGACAAGGGTCACTGGAAGCGCAACTGTCCGAAGTACTTAGCGGACAAGAAGGCTGGCACCATCAAAGGTATATTTGATATACATGTTATTGATGTTTTCCTTACTAGCCCTCGTTGTAGTGCCTGCGTATTTGATACCGGTTCAGTTGCTAATATTTGTAACTCAAAACAAGAGCTACGGAATAGACGGCGGCTTGCGAGGGATGAGGTGACGATGCGCGTTGGCAACGGATCAAGAGTTGATGTGATGGCCGTCGGCACGCTCTCCTTAGTTTTACCTTCGGGATTGGTTTTAAACCTTAATAAGTGTTATTATGTGCCTGCGTTGAGCATGAACATTATTTTTGGATCGTGTTTATTGCAAGACGGTTATTCATTTAAATCGGAGAATAATGGTTGTTCTATTTATATGAGTAACATCTTTTATGGTCATGCACCTCTTGTGAATGGTTTATTTCTTCTAAGTCTCGAAAGGGATGAAACACACATCCATAACATTGAGGCTAAGAGATGCAAAGTAGATAGTGATAATACTACTTATTTGTGGCACTGTCGTCTAGGTCATATTGGTGTAAAGCGCATGAAGAAACTCCATTCTGATGGACTTTTGGAGTCTCTTGATTTTGAATCATTTGACACATGCGAACCATGCCTCATGGGCAAGATGATCAAAAACCCGTTCTCCGGTATGATGGAGCGAGCAACGGACTTGTTGGAAATCATACATACCGATGTATGCGGACCGATGAGTGTTTTGACGCGCGGTGGATATCGCTATTTCCTCACTTTTACCGATGACTTAAGTAGATATGGGTATATCTATTTAATGAAACATAAATCTAAAACATTTGAAAAGTTCAAGGAATTTCAGAATGAAGTGGAGAACCATCGTAACAGAAAGATTAAGTTTCTACGATCCGATCGTGGAGGTGAAGATTTGAGTTATGATTTTCTCACGCATCTTAAAGCAAGTGGAATCGTTTCACAACTCACGCCACCCGGAACACCACAGCGCAATGGTGTGTCTGAACGCCGGAATCGAACCCTATTAGATATGGTCCGATCAATGATGTCTCTTACTGATTTGCCGTTATCATTTTGGGGTTATGCATTAGAAACCGCTGCATTCACTTTAAATAGGGCTCCATCTAAATCCGTTGAGACGACACCGTATGAACTGTGGTTTGGTGCTAAACCTAAGTTGTCGTTTCTTAAAGTTTGGGGATGCGAAGCTTACGTCAAGAAGTTGATGCCGGACAAGCTCGAACCCAAAGCGGAGAAATGCGTCTTCATAGGATACCCTAAGGAAACTATTGGGTATACCTTCTATCACAGAACCGAAGGCAAAGTGTTTGTCGCAAAGAACGGTTCCTTTCTTGAGAAGGAGTTTCTCTCGAAATAAGTGAGTGGGAGGAAAGTAGAGCTAGACGAGGTTATTGAACCTTCTCTTGAGTTGGAGAGTAGCACAGCACCTGAAATTGTTCCAGTGCCGCCTGCACCAACGATAGAGGAAGCTAATGACAAGGATCATGAAGCTTCAGACGATGCTGCTACTGAACGTCGCAGGTCGACAAGGTCGCGTGCCCCTCCTGAGTGGTACGGCAACCCTGTCTTGACTGTCTTGTTGGTAGAAGACAGTGAACCTACGAACTATGAGGAAGCAATGATGAGCCCAGACTCTGAGAAATGGCTGGAAGCCATGAAATCCGAATTGGGATCCATGAGCGAAAACCAAGTATGGAATTTGGTGGATCCTCCTAGCGACCGAAAGGCCGTTGAGTGCAAATGGATATTCAAGAAGAAAACGGACGCGGATGGTAATGTTACCGTCTATAAAGCACGGCTTGTCGCAAAAGGTTTTCGACAAGTTCAAGGTGTTGACTACGATGAGACTTTCTCTCCCGTAGCGATGTTTAAGTCCATTCGGATTTTATTAGCAATTGCTGCGTTTCATGATTATGAAATATGGCAGATGGATGTCAAGACTGCTTTCCTCAATGGGAACATTGATGAAGAGTTGTATATGATGCAACCCGAAGGTTTTGTCGATCCTAAGGATGCTAGTAAAGTATGCAAACTTCAGCGTTCCATTTATGGACTGAAGCAAGCATCTCGGAGTTGGAACCTTCGTTTTGATCAAGTGATCAAGAGTTTTGGATTTGTTCCAAATTGCTACGAAGCTTGTATCTACAAGAAAGTGAGTGGGAGCTCGGTGACATTTCTGGTACTGTATGTGGATGACATATTGATTATCGGAAATGACATCAACATGCTTAACGATGTGAAGAGTTATTTGAACAAGTGTTTTTCAATGAAAGACCTAGGTGAAGCTGCTTATATATTGGGCATCAAAATCTATAGAGATAGACAAATACGCCTGATAGGTTTAAGCCAGAGTACATACCTAGACAAAGTTCTGAAAAGGTTCAGAATGGATAAGGCAAAGAAAGGTTCAGTGCCTATGTTGTCAGGTAAGATATTGAGCAAGGCTCAGTGTCCAGCTACGGTAAATGATAGGGAAGCTATGAGCAAAGTGCCTTATGCCTTGGCCATAGGTTCCATCATGTATGCCATGCTGTGTACTAGACCGGATGTGTCCAATGCTCTTAGTTTGACGAGCAGATATCAAAGTGATCCAGGAGTGGAACACTGGACAGCCGTGAAGAACATCCTAAAGTACCTAAATAGAACTAAAGAAATGTTCTTAGTCTATGGGGGTGATGAACAGCTTGTCGTAAAAGGTTACGTCGATGCTAGTTTCGACACCGACAAGGATGATTCCAAATCTCAGACAGGATACGTTTATATTTTGAATGGAGGAGCTGTGAGCTGGAGAAGCTGCAAGCAAAGCGTGATCGCGGGATCTACAGTGGAAGCGGAATACATGGCTGCTGCAGAAGCGTCAAGTGAAGGAGTTTGGATCAGAAACTTCATCACTGAGATTGGCGTGGTTCCAAGTGCATTGGACCCACTGGAGATATTGTGTGACAACACTGGCGCCATAGCACTCGCTAAGGAACCAAGATATCATCCAAAGACCAAGCATATCAACCGCAAGTTTCATATAATCCGAGATTATATAGCAGATGGAGATCTGAAGATTAGCAAAGTACATATGGATCTGAATGTCACA
Source organism: Avena sativa (assembly GCA_916181665.1). Classification (NCBI taxonomy): domain Eukaryota; kingdom Viridiplantae; phylum Streptophyta; class Magnoliopsida; order Poales; family Poaceae; genus Avena; species Avena sativa. The sequence goes on along the minus strand of OV702280.1, from coordinate 266,121,751 downwards.
GATCCATTGACTAAACCTCTTCCACGTGTAAAACATGATCAACACCTCAGTGCCATGGGTGTGAGATTGTTGCCAGATGTAAACTAGATTATTGACTCTAGTGCAAGTGGGAGACTGTTGGAATTATGCCCTAGAGGCAATAATAAAGATGTTATTATTATAATTCTTGTTCATGATAAAGTTTATATTCCATGCTAGAATTGTATTAAGCGGAAACTTTAATACTTGTGTGGTTTGTGAACAACACCGTGTCCCTAGTACGCCTCTATGGACTAGCTCATTGATCAATGATGGTTAAGGTTTCCTAACCATAGACATGAGTTGTCAATTGATAATGAGATCATATCATTGGGAGAATGATATGATGGATAGACCCAAACTAAGCGAAGCAATTAGATTGTATCATCGTGTTCATCTTTGCGAAGCTTTTCCTATGTCAAATATTGTATTCCTTAGACCATGAGATAATACAACTCCCTGGTATCGGAAGAAAGCTTTGAGGTCATCAAACGTCATCCTATGAGAGGGTGATCATAAAGGTGTCTCTCAGGTGATCGGAAAGTATCTGTTGGGTTGTATGTATCGAGATGGAATTTGTCCCTCCTAAGTCGGAGAGATATACTTCGGGCCCACTCGGTAATCGATATCAACACCGCTTGCAAGCATGTGGTTAAGGAGTTAATCACAAAGTGATATCGGATTACGGAACGAGTAAAGTACTTGCTGTGAACGAGATTGAACTAGGTATGACGGTACCGACGATCGAATCTCGGGCAAGTAAAATATCGCGAGACGAAGGGAATATATATATGGGATTGTTTGAATCCTGGCATCGTGGTTCGTCCGATATGATCATCGATGAATGTGTGGGAGTCAATATGGGTGCCCAGACCCCGCTGTTGATTATTGATAGAAGATCATGTCTGCATATTCTCGAACCCGCAGGGTCACACACTTAACGTATCTCGACGCTAGGATAGATTGGATAATTGGTTTATGAATTTTTGTTCGGAGTCTCGGATGGGATCCGGGACATCACGAGAGGTTCCAGAATGGTCCGGAGAATAAGATTCATATAAGGCAGTGCAGTTTTTGGAGTTCGGAATTGTTCCGGGTTAATCGGTATTGTACCGGAAGCTTCTAGAACCTTCCGGAAGGGGACCAACGTGGCCCCACCTTCCGGGAGGGGGCATGGGCCTATGAGGGAGTGTCCTGGCCGCATTGGTCCAGGGGCACAAGGCCCCATAGGGCCCAGCCGATCCTAGAGAGTTTAAATCGTTTAAACTAGAGATAGGGTTTCTAGAAGAGGGGAGAGTCCATGCCCCCCACTCCTTATCCTTTGGGCTTGGGGGAGGGGCTAGGGCTGCGCCCCCCCCCTCTATATAAAGAGGGATGGGGGCGCACCAACCCCCCACACCTCTCCTCCAAACCCTAGCCGCCTTGCTAGCTTTCCTCTCTCCCTCCCGACTGTTTGTAGGCGAAGCCCTGCTGCAGAAATTCTCCACCATATACACCACGCCGTCGTGTTGTAGATCCAATCTATCTCTCCACCATACTTGCTGGTCCGAGGAAGGAGGAGACGTCGAGGTGCTGCACGTGTGCATCTCACGGAGGCACCGCCACTTGTGGTGCTAGATCGGATCGGATCGCGAGGAGGAGAAGCGAGTACGACTACATCACCCACGTTCCGACGAACGTTCCGCTGTGCGAATCTTCAAGGGTATGAAGATCTAATCCAATCTCTCTCGTTGTTTGCATCTCCTAGATTAGATCTTGGCTTTCCCTCTGTTCGCTCCGTAGAAAATTTTGATTTACTATGCCGCGAAACCCTTCAAATAAGGGCTCGGGTTTGGGGTCACACATGGTCCGAAGATCTTGGGGTTCACCCAGGGTTCGGTCTCAAACACCGGGATCGGTCTTTGGATCTGGACGTCGGGGTTCGGATCCAGGTCTTGACGTCCGTGAAGGAGGCTTTTGGAAAATTCACCTAGAATGATGGTGACGACTTGGTTTGGGCATTGAGGTCAATCTTGCATGTTGGTCGAGGGAATTGTGTCCCAGGGCATCGGCATACTTTGGGGCACTTATCTCTCTTCACCGGGTCATCTGTCCTTACATACAAGCACAATTCAACAAAATTATCCAGATCATCACACCGAAGTGATCAAATCGAAGGGTCACCGAGCAACAGAGGAACGACCTGGACACGTGAGACCCTTACGCGTTGACAGGCGACAGGCAATCTTGCAGGGTCATGGGCAGAGCGGCCCTGAGATGTCGAGGACGGTGCAGGGAGCCTAGGGCCGGGCTCCGGGGCGGCGCTACAGCGTCCAAAGCAGCAGAGGCGACTGCGGAGCTCCTCAAGGCGGCCGGGCGCAAGGGACCGACGAAGCAGGGTTTGCGGTGAGCTTGGCGGGCGCTCGCGGGCAGAGGCTGGACGGGGCGAGGAAGAAGGCGGCATGGCCTGGACGCGAGGGAGCCGAGGCAACGGAGGCGGCCGCTGGGCCTGGACGCGGACGGAGGACGGCGGCGTGTCGAGCTCCTGCCGAGGAGGAGAGAAGTAGCCGTGGCGGTAGGGAGCAGAGGCGGCGGCGTGCTTGCGCGAAGGGAGGAAGATGGGTCGCGGGGGGCTTGGGGATCGAGCACAGGAGGCAGGCGAGAGAAAGGGTGCGGCGCTCGGGCTCGGCTGGCGAGGGAGCGATGGTGGCAGCGGGTTCCTGCGCGAGGTGGGGAGGAGGAAAACGCGAGGGGAGAGAAGGATCAAGGAGGGGAGCATGCGGGGTTGGTTCCAGGAATGTGTCAGGAGCGGGGTGGGGCCCGATTGTCGGCCAGGGAGGTGGGTGGGTCTGGTACGCATGTGTTAGAGTTGTGTGTGGTGTGCGCTGGGGTGTGTTGTTGTGTGTGTCGGCGGCTAGGGCAGTGGGGTGGGGTGTAGAGTCTAGGGTTTGGTTAGATGTGTGGCTAGGATTAGGTCTAGGTTTTGCTGGGTGTGTTGGGCCGGGCTGCCGGGGTGGTAGGTGGCCTGGCCTACAGGCTGGGTTGCCTCCCCCGGACAAAACGTTTTATTATTTATTTTATTTTTAAAACATTTTTGTAAATACTTTTTAGACAAATAAAAGATCTGAACAGATCGAGGTTTTAGTTTGAGATTAAAGGACAGGGCTAATTAGAAAACAACATAGTCTTTTAAGAAAATAGTTTTATGGAAAATATATGCATGATGTCATGATGATGCACAAAATATAAACAACATGCAATTTTCTAGTGGTGGCTTTACCCGGGATGCTACACTCATGTTCCTGAATGACTTCAACACGCGGAGGCGCTCCTCTCTCATGGACCGGCTGAAGCAGATCATCGCGTCGTGGCTGACGAAAGCCGCCTGATCTCGTGGACCGGCTGAAGCAGATCACCGCGTCGTGGCTGACGGAAGAAAATCATCGTGTCATGGCTGACGGAAGCCGCCTGATCTCCCAGGACACGATGGGCGATGCGGATCCCCATGTGGCTGACGGAGGTGGACGTCGCTGGCGGTCCGATGCAAGCGCATCACCTCTGCGGGAGGCGTACGTGCACCCGGTGCAGGGGGTGATCATGTGGTCGGCGTGGGGATGCAGCACCGACAACAATTTCAAGAACCTGCCGCAGGGGGACGTCGTGGGTTGGCTGCTCGGCGAGTGGAGGACGCCGGCGTAGACCGACACCACGCTGGTAGTGAAGCTGACAGGCGCCGCAGTGAAGCGGGTGACGGACAATTGCGTGGAGGTGCGTGCGCGCCAGACGTCCAACAGCTTCCGCCGACGACCTCCTCAAGCTCTACTCTAACAATGTCATGTCCGTGTGTGGCCACTGCATCTTCTGGGAGACACGGGATGGTGTTCCACCTGGCTAATGCCTGCGCCACCAAGGAGTTCATGGCGCTCAAGCGCCACCACGCGCCCGGCGCTGGAATGGTGGTGAACACCTGCCGTGCGCTCGAGGGCGAGTTCCTAGATGTGCTCGCCGCCTAGAGCATGCGCCCGCTAGTAGGTGTCATGGACCTAGAGGAGAAGGAGACATTCAAGCCTACATGAAAGTAGAGAAGGCGTTTGGGAAGCTTCGGCAGAAGGCCAGCTCGGATAAGTGGGCCAGAGTGGACAACCTAAGGTCCAATCGTCTGTTGACATGTGGCGGAGGTGACGCGACCAAGTTGGGGGTCGAGGGGCTGGTAGTTTATATGTTAGTATTTGTTGTCAGTAGTGGTTGTCGATTGACCAAGTTGTAACCGAATCCCTCCCATCCTCTCGTTCTCCTATCTTCCCCTCCAACTATTCCTCCCTATGAACTCCTTTGTATCTCTGAAATTGCCACTGTTAGTGCTACTCTGATCTATGGAATAGAGAGGGAACATAACAATTGGTATCAGATGTCATCTTGATTCTACCGTTGCATTGTAAAATCCCTCAGTCTAGTGGTAAAATCCATCGACAGGCGCTGGTCCTTTGCGGAATCGGCACAAAATTTCCTCGCAGAATGCCTTAGATTGGTACCTAGATTTAGGTTTCGCACAACAGTTGGAGCTCTGGAGAAGCCGCATCAAACTCGGTGGGCGACATCGAATCGCATCAGCGCGCTGGAAGGAGACATGGAGGAGGTGTTGAGGCAGCTTCTGGAGCTCAAAGGGGACTTCAAGTCTGGGCTCGCTTCGGTGGAGACGAAGATCAGGGCAAATCAGGCTTCGATTGATGCGACAGAGACCTCTCTCATGTCACTCAACACCTGGAAGAGCGGCGTGGATACTCGGGTATTGGATCTGAGTGCGACGGTTCAAGATCTCATGAAGCAAGTGGATCGTGTGGTGGTGGTATTCGGCTTCAGCGCTTTGGGGAAGCCACCAGGTGCGCATCTCGGCTTGGTGTCATCCTCTACGTCGTTGTCAACTCCTCACGCGAGCACGACGCTACAGACACATGACTTCGGGCAATTCGGCCATGGCGACAACACGATTCACCGGGGCTCAACGGGGGAGTAGCATGCTATTCCCTCGTCTACCCTGGTCGCAGGTACTGAGGATTCCTCTTCTGCTTTGGCTCTGGTTTCCATTGCCCAATCTCCTGCTGCACTTACTGTCTCTCGCATTACCCCACCGCCGCCGCATACTGAGTTTCCTCGCTTCGACGGGGAGAACCCTCGTTTGTGGCAAAAATCAGTAGAGAAATATTTTTGTTTATTTTATATTGAGTTGAGTCAACGCGTGGAATATGCCACGATGCACTTCACCGGCAATGTTGCTACGTGGTTGCAGAGTGCGGAGCATAGACTTGATACCTTCACTTGGGAAGTGTTGTGTGAGCACATGGATCATCAGTTTGAGCGACCAGTATCAATTGTTATATCGGCAAGTGTTTAAGTTGAGGCAAACTAGCTCGGTAGTGGAATATGTAGAACAGTTTAACACTCTTAGACATCATATGTTGTCTTATAAGCGTGACATAGATCCCACATTTTTTGTTACCCGTTTTATAGAAGGTTTATCGTGCCATATTAGAGTTGTTGTCATGATTCAGCATCCTAACGATCTCGATACTGCTGTATCTCTGGCCTTGTTGCAGGAGGAAATCGCAGAGGACAACCCGCGAAGTTTTTCCAAGCATCTGACTGATTCCATTGGCTTTCGTTCCTCGGGCAATGATGTCTACGCACTTCTATTCTTGTAAACAGTTGTTGGACCTCCAAGTGCAGAGGTTTGTAGAACAGCAGCAAATTTCCCTTAAGTGGATTACACAAGGTTTATCGAACTCAGAGATGAAGTGGTCAAAGGTATCCCTCTCAAGCAACCCTGCAATCAAGATACAAGAAGTCTCTTGTGTCCCCAACACACCCAATACACTTGTCAGGTGTATAGGTGCACTAGTTCGGCAAAGAGATAGTAAAATACAAGTGGTAATGATGCCAGAAAATGGCTTCTGACTTGTTGTTGACGTGGGGTAACGTGTGTGAGTGCTAGAAAATAGCTTGATGGTGAGGTAAAGACTAAAGGCAAAAGGATGGAAGCAAGCAAACATGTAACATATCTAGTAGCAAACGATGTTTCAATGCTTAGAAATAAGGCCTAGGGATCATACTTTCACTAGTGAACACTCTCTCATATAAATATCCTCTCTTCATGATACTACTCTGAACTACTCTCTGGTTGGACACTCTAATCCATGGTTGAGCCTTTCCCAATCTAGATAACCCCACACTGTCACCTTGAGCGCTATATGGATCAAACAAACACCACAATTTCATAGAGACATCCAACTCTAAATATAACTCATAACAAATATATATATAATCTAGCCTAAGTGCCACACACAGCATGCACGTTGTCACTTTCACACACGTGGGGAAAGACATAGATCAATTAAAGCACAATGAGTATTTATGTAGACTCTAGCCTAAGTGCCACCATGGCATGCACGCTGTCACTTTCACACACATGGGGAGAGCAGAGATCTATTGAAGCACTTGAGTAGAAGAGTAGATCTACTTGATTACAAAGCTCATGACCACAACATGATCACGCATAGACAGAGAGATGAACACATAGCTACCGGTAGAGCCCTTAGCCTCGAGGAAGAACTACTCCCTCCTTATCACGGGAATCAGCAACGGTGATGGACATGGTGGTGGAGATCGATGGAGATGGCTCCGGGGCACTTCCCCGTCCCGGTAGGGTACCGGAACGGAGACTTTCTATCCCCCGAATCTCCCATTCGGTGGCAGCGGTGCTGTGGAACTTTTTATGGCTTTCTTCCAGATTATCTAGGGTTTTCTCCCTGAGAGGATTTTATAGGCGAAGGAGGCAAGGCGAGGAGGCAGCCAGGGGGCCCACACCCCTGTGGATGCCACCAGGGCTGGCCCGCGCCTAGGGGGTGCGGCCACCATGGTGTCCTCCTCCATCTCTGCTTTGTGGTTCCGTGTTGCTCCAGGAAAAATAGGAAGATTGGCTTTTGTCTCGTCCAATTCCGAGAATATTGATTTTCTAACTTTTTGGAACCAAAAACAGAAGAAAACATGCAATTGGCATAGTGGCATCTTGTCAATAGGTTAGTTCCAGAAAGTGTATAAAAATACCTCAAAGTGTAGACAAAATATAAGACAAATGATATAAAACAAGCATGGAGCATTAAAAATTATAGATACGTTTACGATGTATTAAGCATCCCCAAACTTAACTCCTGCTCGTCCTCGAGTAGGTAAGTGATAAAATAATAATTTTTGAGGTGACATGCACCATAAAAACCAAAATCAAATCATTTGCAAGCATTGAAAGCTGGGATCAAAGAACTCTAAACATGTGCATGAAATATTAAGTTCTAACAGTAAGACAAAGTAACTAAGCATGCAACATGAAAGGCTACAAACAAAGATCATGAATAATATGCATTAAAAAAACTTTTGTTTGTTTCACATACATAAAATATGGCATAGTGGCATTCAGCTTGTCCCTCATAGAGTAGCAAATAGATGCATAGGGACACCTTCAAAGTACATAAGAGTGACTAGATACAAATAGCACAAGAACAAGTAATATAACAATATGCATCAATCAATAAGTTTTGGGACAATGCAACATAGAACTAAGAATGGCAACTATGCTCTCTTAACTGGTGCCTAAAGATAGAAGGTGGAGACTCAATATAATAGTGGAAGAAAGGCCCTTCATAAAGGGAAGTAGGGATTTCAAGTTTCAAAAAGAGCTTCCAAAAATTATGGTACTTGTTAGCTTTCAGCCCTCATTGCCCCTGTCATAAGCATCTTGAAGTGATTAAGATTAAAGTGAACAAACTATGGAGTATATTCTTGACAAAGTATAAGTTGGCAATCTCATGTCCCTTGAATACTAGGGCCGCACCTCATGCTACTCAACTTTAGTCACCTGTAAGTTCTTGTCATAGTAAGTATATGCGTATTATAGAGAACCGCCAACGGGGTACCCCTTGCACATGGTACAGGAGCTATCCCATAACCAAAATGACAAGGCAAACAGACAATGAGCATCTCAGCGATCTTTTTATTTTCTATTTGCGTAGGTTTTTATTGAGGATGCTTCACAGATTGCTCATTATGGTGATGCTGCAAGTTTCCACCATGATTAGGCATGGCTTAGGCTAGCGGCCTAGGCGTTTCTCTAACACAAAATACATAACTATATGGACCTACAAGCTCCCTTTTTATTTCACATCGGCGACATCCATAGACAAAATAGCATGATATCAACTGTGTACAAAGTACAAGTGCAATGTTGAAAGCGTTCCCCGTGACAGCACGGTTCTGCTAATCCCAACGTATAAGTGCAAGAATATACAATATATATATGATACAATGGTTCAAGTTTATTAGGGGAAAGGAATATAAAGTGTGCCATCAAGTTCGTGAGAGCTTTAATCACTAATTTTTCACATAAAAATACTTTTTAATTGGAAGATAACTGAAAACAAGAATATACTTGGAATGGTGTAACACACCATGCATAGGAATTTATAGTGGAAACTTTGAAATAACTTGGTTTCTTGGGAGTTGGAAGCACGAGTAGAGCTTACTCATATAAGTGGAGGCTAGCAAAAGACTGGGAGCGACCAACTAAGAGAGCAATAATGGCCATAATCATGCAGAGCGGCAAAACATTACTAATCAAAGCATAAAGTAGTACCACAAGTCAATGACTAAATGATCATAGAGGCTATGGTGACTTGTTCATAGTCATAACATGGTGTGAGCATGTGCCAAGTCAACCCAAACAAAGCATCAAAGGAGAATACCACAATAATATGCTTTTGTATGCTAAAACAACGCATGATTCTTTCAAGTCACAGTAAGCAATCTCAATTGTTTGGAACAAGTCATGCTATAGCAATAATCACTAAGCATAAGGTCAAAACAACACCTAGCATGACATTATAAAGTCTAAGTCACAGTCAAAACAAGCTCCCTTTTGTATCACTAAGCATGAAACTTTCTACTCTTTTCCAACACCAATCAACTTATTTGAAACAACTCATAAAGATATTAACAATAAAGATCGGTGAGATTGTCTCACAAATCCACAAACAAGAACTAAAAAGTTCTAAGCTGAAAGCAGAAGAAAACTAAGGCTAAACATAGTGCTAGCAAAAGAGAACACTCACATAACAATAAGAATGAAAACTAGAGTGTTCTAGGCAGTGAAAACAGAGTGTGTCTCTCTCCAAAATAAGTGTGTTGGGATCCAAACAACTTTATTCAAGCAAACTAAGCAAACTAAGAAAAGCAAACAAAAACTAAGACGCTCCAAGAACAACACAACAGTGCATGAAACAATAAAAACAAAGTGTCTAGAAAGACCTGAGCTTTTTATTGATGAAGAGGAGGATGCCTTGGGCATCCCCAAGCTTTGACGCTTGTACCTCTTGGATATTTATTGGGGTGAAACTGGGGTGGCATCCCCAAGCTTGAGCTTTTGTCCATTCTTCATCTCATTACATCATTCTCTCTCTACACCTGAAATTTTCCCTTCATACAAAACTTCACACAATCTTCATTAGCAACATTAGTGTATTCAAAAGATAATAGACCCTTAGTTTTAGCTTTTGGAACAACAAAACTTTCACTAAAAACACAAGCTACTGTAGAAATTCCCTCAAGAATCTCAATTTCCCAAAAGGATCCCAAAAAGGAATCAATAAGAAGCAAATGCAAATAATGGCAGAAATCTATCAAAACAGAACAGCGGGTAGAAACTGATTTTTTCTAAGACCTTCTGTTGCTCAAATCAAAAAGAGTTGAACTAACGAAAGTTAGCTAACATACTGGGGATTTATTCGTAAATTATCAGCTCAATATGACTTATAGAGATTCCTCACGAATTTTTATGGTGGAGCACAAAAATCTGTTTCGTGACAGCAACTCCCCAAATCTTACTTCCCTCTCATTAGAGGTTATTCTTGGCACAAAAAGCAAACAAAAAGGATAAGGAGAGGTCATTACTGAACTAATAACTTCCAAGACTCAAGAAAACTCTTGGGTTATCTCCCAACAAGTACCTTTTTTAATGCCTTTAAGTTAGGCTTGATAGTTTGAGAAGATGCTCTCGTAAAGAATATGAGTTGAAATAAAAGAGAGCATCAAGAAGCAAATTCAAAACACATTTAAGTCTAACCCACTTCCTATGCATAGGAATCTTGTAAAGAAACAAGTGATGAAAGCACAAAGCAACAAGCATAGGAAAGCAAAACAAGTGCAACTTCAAAACTTTCAACATAAAGAGGGGAAACTTAATATTGTCGAGATACATAAGACCATGTTTCCCTCTCTCATAATAACTTTCAGTAGCATCATGAATAAATTTAACAATATAACTATCACATAAAACATTCTTATCATGAGCCACATGCATAAAACGATTATTACTCTCTACATAAGCATAGTCATTCTTATTAATTGTAGTGGGAGCAAATTCAACAAAATAGCTATCATTGTTATTCTCATCACCATAGTCATCAAATATAGGAGGCATATTGTAATCACAATCAATTTTCTCCTCAATAGTAGGTGGATTGAAAATATCATAATCATCATTGCAATCATCATACATTGGAGGTATAGTATCATCATAAGCAATAGAATAGCTATCTTCCCAAGTGTTTTCATTTGTAAACATATCATCATTGGAAGGAACATGGATAGCACTAATAGCACAACAATTATTAATATTATCATTTTCAGAATTGGTGCCAAAGAGATTTTCAATATCAAAAGTAGTGTGCTTTTCCCAATCATGATCACTAATATAGGTAACAGGCATAGGAACATCATCTAGTTCGGACTCATCAGCAAAAACTATGATAGGAGCAACATGCTTAGGGGAAGATACCGTTTCCTCTCTCCTTTTACTCCTCTTCTTCTTATTCTCCTCTTTAGGAGGGAGAGGCTTGAAAGGAAGCTTCTCCACATACCCTGGTTTATTGTTAGAGACAATAGAAGAAACTTTGGAGGATTCCTCCTTTTCATTAATAAGAACAAAACTCATATTAGTCCTGTCATATTTTTGTAAAATATCATCTTTTATAAGATTTTGTATGTAAGTATTCGCATGGCAATTATCAACACAATAAAGATGACACCCATGGAGGACGCAATTCATACCAAAAGCACTCATGTCTACCAAAGAAGTTTTTCTTGATAACTCTTCACACTCTAAAAACAATGTAAGTTCATCATGTTGATTATCAATGATCGCGTTATCACAATACAAGCTTGTAGTACTCATTGGATTAGAAAGGTTATTATTATGGCCCGAGCATTGAAAATTGAAATGACCCACTTCATAGCAGAGTTCACAAATAAAAGGGTAGAGGGCACAAATTTTTTTACCAAGATCATTTAGAGCCTTATACCACATTCTGGTTTGTTCATTCTAGTGGGTGATACAATATTCGTTTTCCATTTGATTCTTCTCACAAGGTCTATGCATACCAAAAAAAATTAACATGCTTATAAGAAATAGTACTTTCAAAAGTTTGAGCATGTTTATTGCAATCATTAATAACATTTTCATTTTCCATGCAAGTGTCTTTAAAAGGTTCATGATACATGTCTCATTTCTCTTTAGGAGCATTAATATGGGAAGCAAAGTCTCTATAATATCTAACAAGAATTTGAGGATCAAGACCATATTTAGCACTAAGCTCTTGAAAATCAGCAGTTTCAGCGAAAGACTTAATGCAATCATACTCATAGTTTATACCTGGTTCTTTACCTTTGTTGTTATCCCAGTCTTCGGTATTGCTTTGAATTGTTTCAAGAAGATCCCACTTAGCTTTGACCTTCTTACTTTTGAAGGATCCCTCTGAACAGGTATCTAGATAGTCCCTGTAATGTCCTGAAAGCCTTGCATAAAAATTATTGATAATAATATTGCTGGGGTGCTCATGAATGGGACATTTGAGCATTAGTGACTTCAATCTTCCCCAAGCTTGGGAAATACTTTCACCATCATGAGGGTGAAAATAATAAATATAATTTCTATCTTTATGAATTTCATGAGGAGGATAAAATTTAGAGTAAAAGAGAGATTCAAGTTCCTTCCACTCCAAATGATGAGGATCATCTAGTAGATCATACCACTCCCTTGCTTTGTCCCTAAGTGAGAAAGGGAATAGCTTCCTCTTAACTTGCTCCATTGAAATACCTGCACACTTGAACAACTCGCATAATTCATGTACAAAGAGTAAATGATCACTAGGATGGACAGTTCCATCTCCAAAATAGCGGTTATTCATAACACGTTCAACAATTTCAATAGGTATTTTAAAAGGGACACTTCCAGTATGTGGATTAAAAATATCACAAGTATCATTAGAATTACCACATATGGGGGATAAAGTATCATAAGAGCAAATTTTCTTCCCTAAAGCTGGGGAACTAAAAATATCTTTCTCATAAAAACTAGCTTCCCCAAGCTTAGACATTTCCATACCATTAGTAACAATGGTGTTCAAAAAATTCATACCAATAAAATTTCTATTAGCATGCAAGGAAAGTTCCATAGGTTTTTCAATTTTCTCTTCAAACACTTCATGTCCTAACTCAAGATAAACACTATAGAGCTCTCTAATTTTGTTGTTGTTTTCCATTAGGCCTAACTAGTGAAAACAAGAAACAAAAAGACAAAATTGTAGAATCTAAAGGAAATAACTTCAAGCACTCACACCGGAGGATGTGAGTACCTTTTACCTTACCTCCCCGGCAACGACGCCAGAAAATATATAAATGTCTACGCACTTCTATTCTTGTAGCCAGTTCTTGGGCCTCCAAGTGTAGAGGTTTTTAGAACAGCAGCAAGTTTCCCTTAAGTGGATTACCCAAGGTTTATCGAACTCAGGGAGTAAGTGGTCAAAGGTATCCCTCTCAAGCAACCCTGCAATCAAGATACAAGAAGTCTCTTGTGTCCCCAACACACCCAATACACTTGTCAGGTGTATAGGTGCACTAGTTCAGCGAAGAGATAGTAAAATACAAGTGGTAACGATGATAGAAAATAGCTTCTGACTTGTTGTTGATGTGGGGTAACGTGTGTGAGTGCTAGAAAATAGCTTGACGGTGAGGTAAAGACTAAAGGAAAAAAGGATGGAAGCAAGCAAACATATAATAGATCTAGTAGCAAACGGTGTTTCAATGCTTAGAAACAAGGCCTAGGGATCATACTTTCACTAGTGAACACTTTCTCATATAAATATCCTCTCTTCATGATACTACTCTGAACTATTCTCTGGTTGGACACTCTAATATATGGTAGGGCCTTCCCCAATTTAGATAACCCCACACTGTCACCTTGAGCGCTAGATGGTTCAAACAAACAACACAATTTCATAGAGACATCCAACTCTAAATATAACTCATAACAAATATATATATATATATAATCTAGCTTAAGTGCCACACACGGCGTGCTCGCTGTCACTTTCACACACGTGGGGAAAGGCATAGATCTATTAAAGCACAATGAGTATTTATGTACACTCTAGCCTAAGTGCCACCATGGCGTGCACACTGTCACTTTCACACACATGGGGAGAGCAGAGATCTGTTGAAGCACTTGAGTAGCAGAGTAGATCTACTTGATTACAAAGCTCATGACCACAACATGATCATGCATAGAGAGAGAGATGAACACATAGCTACCGTTAGAGCCCTTACCCTCGAGGAAGAACTACTCCCTCCTCATCATGGGAATCAGCAACGGTGATGGAGATGGTGGTGGAGATCGATGGAGATGGCTCCTGGGGCACTTCTCCGTCCCAACAGGGTGCCGGAACAGAGATTTCTGTCCCCCGAATTTCCCCTTCGGTGGTAGCGGCGCTGCGGAATTTTTCATGGCTTTCTGCCAGATTATCTAGGGTTTTCTCCCTGGGAGGCTTTTATAGGCGAAGGAGGCAAGGCGAGGAGACAGCCAGGGGGCCCACACCCCTGTGGGCGCCACCAGGGTTGGCCCGCGCCTAGGGGGTGCGGCCACCCTGGTGTCCTCCTCCATCTCTGCTTTGTGGTTCCGTGTTGCTCCAGGAAAAATAGGAAGATTGGCTTTTGTCCCGTCCAATTCCGAGAATATTGATTTTCTGACTTTTCTGGAACCAAAAACAGAAGAAAACAGGCAACTGGCATAGTGGCATCTTGTCAATAGGTTAGTTCCAGAAAGTGTATAAAAATACCTCAAAGTGTAGACAGAGCATAAGACAAATGATATAAAACAAGCATGGAGCATCAAAAATTATAGATACGTTTACGATGTATCAGGCAACCACCAAATGGTCAAGACTGGCTTGGCAATGACGACGGATCGAGCAAGCAGTGTTACAGGAAAGGTTTCTGCTCTCAAAACCTTCCACAAAACTAGGGGTCTCTGTTTCACTTATGGGGATAAATGGGCTCGTGGGCACAAATGCAGTGCAACTGTCCAGTTACATGTGGTTGAGGAATTACTATCAATCCTACAAACATCTGATTCCGAGAGTGACCCTGCCAGTCCTGATGCAGACAAGTTTGAAGATGCAGTAGCGGATCATCAGGAGGTATTATTTTCTATCAGCAAACATGCAACCAATGGTTCTGAAACTACAAGATCAATGAGGCTGTTTGGCAGAATACAAGGACATGATGTGATTATCTTGATTGATTCTGGTTCATCTAACAAATTCATTAGTGACAGACTAGCGTCACAACTGCAAGGAGTGCAGCAGCTATCTGAACCAGTGAGGGTGCAAGTGGCTGGGGGTGGAGTTCTCCAAGGACATTCTGAAATTCCGGATTGTAGTTGGCAGTGTCAAGGCAATACATTCAAAACAACACTAAAAGTGTTGCCACTTCAGTGCTATGATGTGATTTTAGGCATGAAATGGCTAGAGCAGCTAGGATTGGTAGCTACACATTGGGCTGAAAAATGGTTTGAATTTGATTGGGAAGGTTCTAGATGCAAATTGCAAGGTCTCCGTTGCAATACCAAAAATTGTGAAGTCATCTCAGTTCAAGAGTTGCAGTAGATGCAGTAGCAGGATTCCATATACTATGTTGTTCAAGTTCAAACGACCACTGAAACAGTAGCTCAGAAAACTATTCCCAAAATAATCTCTATGGTGCTCAATACTTATGAGGAAGTTTTTGAAGAGCCAAAAGGGTTACCTCCTCACAGAAAATATGATCATACAATTCCACTTCTGCCAGGTGCGACACCAATCAATCTCAGGCCTTATAGGTACAGTCCTATGCAGAAAAATCAAATCGAAAAGCAGGTCAAAGAGATGTTAGCTCAAGGAGTAATTATACCAAGCTCTAGCCCATTTGCTTCACCTACTCTTTTGGTGGACAAGAAGGATTTAACATGGCGTCTGTGTGTGGATTTTCGTCACCTGAATGCCATTACAATCAAGAATAAGTATTCCTTACCAGTTATCGAAGAACTGCTGGATGAGTTAGCTGGTGCACAATTGTTTACTAGTCTAGACCTTAGGTCTGGATACCATCAGTTTTGAATGGCTGAGTGTGATGAGTACAAAACAGCTTTTCAAACACACCATGGGAATTTTGAGTATAGGGTTATGCCATATGGTGTCGCTGGTGGCCCATCAACGTTTCAGGGTGTTATGAATGAGATCCTAGCTCCAATTCTCAAAAAATGCACATTAGTTTTTGTGGATGATATACTTATCTACAACAAAACTTTACATGAGCATGCCAAGCATTTGGAACAAGTGTTGGGAATTCTATTGGCACAGCATCTGAAGGTGAAAAAGTCTAAATGTGCCTTTGCACAACAAGAAGTGCAGTACCTGGGTCATTCGATTAGCTCAAACGGTGTTTCTGCTGACAGAAAGAAAATTGAGCCTATACTGAGGTGGAAGGCACCGCAAAATGTTAAAGAATTGCACGGTTTCTTAGGAATGACTGGCTATTACCGCAAATTCATTAAGGGGTATGGCATCATCAGCAAAAACCTAACAGAAATGTTGAAGAAAAACTCTCCTTATGTCTGGACATCAGAAACAGAGGCATCTTTTCAAGCCCTGAAGCAAGCCTTGGTGTCTGCGCCTGTCCTGGCACTGCCGGATTTCTCGAAGACTTTCATCATTGAAACTGACGCTTGCATCCATGGCATAGGTGCAATTCTCTTGCAGCAAGACCACCCTTTAGCTTTCCTCAGCAAGGCGTTGGGGCCAAGGCATAGAGGTTTGTCTACATACGAAAAAGAGTGCCTTGCTATTCTCTTAGCAGTTGATAAATGGAGAGCGTATTTGCAACACGGGGAGTTCGTAATTCGAACAGACCAACGCAGTTTGATGCATTTGGATGATAAACGCCTGACAACACCTTGGCAGCATAAACCACTCACCAAACTCTTGGGGTTATAATACAAAATTATGTATAAGAAAGGTGTGGATAATCATGTGGCTGATGCATTATCACGTCACATCCATGAGGATAATGAGGAATTGAAAACCATATCACACTGCAAACCAATTTGGTTGGAATCTATGGTTGCTGGGTATTCTGAAGATAAGACCAGCAGTGACCGTTTGGCACAGTTATCCATCAGTTCTCCACAAGGCAACTATTCTTTGCACAAAGGACTAATCAGATACAAAGGTCGCATATGGATTGGCAATAATTCAGAACTGCAACAAGACATATTACATGCTCTTCACACAGGACCTATTAGTGGACATTCAGGGTTTCATGCAACTTACAATCGAGTGAAACGCTTGTTCTCTTGGCCTGGTATGAAATATCATATTCAACTATATGTTGCTTAGTGTCAAGTTTGTCAGCAAGCCAAGGCTGAGCGGGTGTCTTATCCTAGGTTATTGGAGCCTCTGGATGTACCATCAGGCTCATGGCAAGTGGTCACCATGGATTTCATCACCTGCCTGCCAAACTCTTCTGGATACAACTGTATCATGGTTGTGGTGGACAAGTTCTCGAAATATGCCCATTTCGTACTGTTGGCTCATCCTTTTACTGCATTTTCGGTGGCTATGGCGTATATGAAGGAAGTTTATCGCCTGCACTCGTTGCCTGAAGCTATTGTCTCTGATCGATATCCCATATTAACCAGTGCGTTGTGGCAGGAACTGTTTCGCTTGACGCAGACAGAACTTCGCATGAGCTCAGCTCGTCACCCTAAGACTGATGGCCAAACAGAACATGTCAACCAATGCTTAGAAGGGTTTTTGCGATGTTTCGTGAGCTCTTGTCAGAAGAAATGGGTGCAATGGATTCCTCTAGCTGAATTCTGGTATAATACCATCGTTCACTCAGTACTGGGCAAAACCCCATTTGAGGTGTTGTATGGGCATCCTCCTCGTCACTTTGGAGTTGATGTTGTGGAAGCCTATTCTATTCCTGACCTGCAAACTTGGCTCAGTGAAATAGATATGATGACTAACTTGCTGCACCAACATCTTCAACGTCAGCAACAGAGGATGAAATCGCAGGCTGACAAGCATAAGACAGAGCGACATTTCCAGGAAGGGGTGTTTGTGTTTTTGAAATTGCAGCCTTATGTTCAAACTTCAGTAGCAAGACAAGGCACCAGGAAGCTGGCATTTCGTTATTATGGTCCTTTACAGATACTAAAGAAAGTGGATTCAGTGGCTTACAAATTGGCGCTTCTGTACTCTAGCAAAATTCACCCAGTTATTCATGTTTCACAACTGAAAAAAGCGGTGGGGCCAACAGCCCAGGTACACCAACAACTTCCTGAGGTGACGGAATCTTCTTCGGTACCTGAACAAATACTGGGTACTCGTTGGAGGAATCAAAAAGGATCTCACCGTCGATAGGTGCTCATCAAATGGTCGAAGTTGCCTGATTCTCTGGCCACCTGGGAAGATCAGGAAGAACTGGAAAAAAGGTTTCCAAGTACTCCAGCTTGGGGACAAGTTGGACCTCAAGGGGAGGGGAATATCATGGACCTGGAGGAGAAGGAGACATTCAAGCCTACAGGAAAGCAGAGAAGGCGTTTGAGAAGGTTCGGCAGAAGGCCAGCTCGGATCAGTGGGCCAGAGTGGACAAACTAAGGTCCAATCGTCTGTTGACATGTGGCGGAGGTGACGCGACCAAGTCGGGGGTCGAGGGGCTGGTAGTTTATATGTTAGTAGTTGTTGTCAGTAGTGGTTGTCGATTGACCAAGTTGTAACCGAATCCCTCCCATCCTCTTGTTCTCATATCTTCCCCTCCAACTATTCCACCCTCTGAAACTCCTATGTATCTCTGAAATTGCCACTATGAGTGCTACTCTAATCTATGGAATAGAGAGGGAACATAAGAGTGGGTGTCCTTAGCGTTAGCATCGTCAACGTCGCTGGCTCTAAAGACGGCGGTATCCTCATGGTCATGTCATTATTTCCATTGGTAGGGGAGAAATCATCTTTTCACACCGCAACCAAATGGCTTAACTTTATCTTAGAAGACTAAAAACATGTAACAAAAAAAATGGCCATTTGTGCTTCCCTCGTTAGAAAACGAAAACACACGCAACCAAATAATTGAGAGATTTTGTGCCAGAGCCTAATGGTGTAAGTTGCATTCATGCAAAAAAAGCCACACGGGAACCAAACACTCCTTCATCACCGTTTGCAGTTTGCACATTTGGAACAGTGCACATGGACTGCCTACAGATTAGGCCATCACATGTGTTTAAAATGCGAGTCCCATATGGTTTATCGAAACGTCGAGTTGGCCATGAGGTGGTTCATCACACACGGTTTCGTAAGAGCAACTCTGAAAGCTATATATTTTGACGCTAAAACGTCGTATGCAGCATATGCACGATCTGGATATATAGCGCGTCATCGCATGCAAATTTCTTCCGGTAAAGACGCTAAACGTACGTGCTAAATTTACAGTATAAACCCCTTCAATAAGCGTGCTACATTGGAGCACGCAAACAAGATTTTGCAACAAACATTACAGAAAATAGATCTAAAAATTAGGCGAAAATACATTACATAGAATAGGAAAAACCTATACATAGATCATAGTGCAGAAAATAATAAGAAATAGTGCAGAAAATATTAGAAATTACTAGAAACTACTACTAGAATCTAGTCCTAGTTGAAGTCATCATCGGACGAGGCCGGTGTCGTGTCGGACACCAGCGTCGACGAAAAACAGTCCATCCAACGGGAATCGTCATCGGCGATGGTCGTCGGCCCGGCCATCTGCGCCTCGATGAAGGCATGCCTCCATGCCTTGTTCGCCCGGCGCTCGAGGCGGTTCTCGTGCTTCGCCGCCCTTGCCGCCGCCTTGTTCGCGGCCTGCCCGGTGTCATGCTTGCGCTGAGCTTCAATGTCTTCGGGGAAAATCTAGCGCCACTCCTTCCGCGGGCGCTCGGCGACGAGAAGGCGGCGCTCCGTGTCGCGCCTGCGGCGGCGCTCCTCCTCTGTCACGAGGAGAGGCGGCAGCGCGAGCGCCTCAGCCTGCTCGTGTGTCTAGACGTCCTGGAAGTTCATCGACGCGCGTGGGCGCCCGAGCCACCATGCCACGGTGTCGTAGGCACGCACGGCCTCGTGTGTGGTCTCGAAGGTGGCGAGGCCGATGCGATCATCGTCGAATCGGATCTTGGCGTAGTAGTTACTGGTCGACCGCGCGCTTGCGCTGTGATACGTCGGAAACGTATCTATAATTTTTTGATGTTCCATGCTTGTTTAGTATCTACTTTTCTTTGTTTTGTCCACACTTCGAGGTGATTTTTATATGTTTTCTGGTACTAACCTATTAACAAGTTGCCACAGTGTCAGTTGCCTGTTTTCTGCTGTTTTTTGTTCTAGAAAAGCTAGTAAGGAAATATTCTCGGAATTGGATGCGACAAAAGTCAAAGTCAATATTTCACCGAGGAGAACACGGAGTCCAGAGGAGAGACGGAGGGGCGCCACAGGGCGGCCGCACCCCCCCAGGCGTGGGCCCACCCTGGGTCGCGCCTGGGTAGGATGTGGGCCCCCTGGCTGCCTCCCAGCCTTGCCTCTTCGCCTGTAAGAAGCCCTCGATGCCTAAACCCTAAGAACCTGATCAATATTTCACAAAACCATCTGTGGCCATCGCCACCATCTTCCCTAGATCGGGGAGGTCTGAAACTCTTCCCGGCACCCTACCGGAAGGGAGATCATGCCGGAGGCCTTCTTCTTCATCATGCCAGCCTCCGGTATGAAGCGTGAGTAGTTCCACCTTGGACTACGGGTCCATGTAGTAGCTAGATGGTTGTATCTCCTCCTTTGTGCTTTCATGTCTAGATCTTGTGAGCTCCGTTCATGATCAAGATCTCATTATTTGTAATCATGCATGTTGGGGATCCGATGGATATTGAGATTATTATGTCAGATTGATTAATGGTTTTTCCTTATTGATTCTATCATATCTGTGTTGTTTGTGATCTTGCATGCTCTCCGTTGTTAGTAGCTATCTTTGCCAAGTAGTTGCTAGTGACTCCAAGAGGGGGTATTTATGCTCGATAGTGGGTTCATGCCTCTATTTAGTCTAAGGGAAGTGACAGAAATCTATAAGGTTGTAGATGTGTTATTGCCACTAGGGAGAAAATTAACCATTGGTCGCTGAGGAGGTGTATTCTCAAAGGACCCATATCTACTGATGTGTTAATGGGGGCATGGTTTTGTAATACGCCAATTTGGCCACTATTAGTGGTTAAAATGATTTATTTCACTTCACAATCCCAAATAATTCGCTTAGGAGTCAGTACATAAAGATTTAATTTCATTTCTTCGATTTGTTATCCTCTTCTAAGGTTATAGCTTTCGTGCTAGCTTCATCGATGTTACCCACCAAATAAAAAGCTTGTTCGGGTAGGCCGTCTAATTCTCCGAAAACAAAAACCTACCTAATGGAGAAGTCGTTGACGAAGTCACAAGGCCCTCTACTTTTAATTATCAAACTGATAAACCAGAAAAAGATGGATTGTTTTGCGAAAGAATCTTTGGACCCATAAAAAGCGGAATTTTACGATCTCTTGTTGATGGAACAAGTGGATTGTTTACCTTACACACTTTGCTTAAAGAAGTTGTCTGTTGCTTGCAACTTAATACTGGAGGGGGTTCGGATGATAACCCAAAGGTGGACTTCTAGTCATAGATGCAGTTGGATGGCGGTCTATGTATCTTGTTGTATTGCCCAATCGAATCTCAGAGGATCTTTATGTCTAGTATTGCATTGTTATGCCTTGCTCAGTCCTGTCAATTGCCCTGCTGTAATTTGTTTACCATGCATGCCATATTTGTTTATCTAAGGAGAACACCTCTAGTGAACTATGGACCCCGGTCCAATCTTTACCATTGATACATCTTCCACTGTTACTGTTTACTTTCTACCAACCATCATCACCTTCCACACCATACAGTTAATCCTTTGTTACAGCAACCGGTGAGATTGAAAACCTCACTGCTGGTTGGGGCAAAGTCTTGAGTTTGTGTTGTGCAGGTTTCCACGTGGCTTGCAACACCTTTGAGACGTTTCCTTCCTCCTACTGGTTCGATAACCTTAGTTTCTTACTGAGGGAAGGCTTGCTGTTGTGCTGCATCACACCTTGCTCTTGGGGTTTCCCGATGAAGCGCTCCCACGTTGACGCAGCGCCATCAAGATTTTCTAGCGCCGTTGCCGGGGAGGCTAAGGACATCTTCACAAGGGGAGTCCTTCTCAAACTTTCTCTTTACTTTGTTTCTGGTTTGCATAGTTTCTTTTGCTTGGTTTTGTTTGCCTCTTTTTATCAAAAACTCCAAACAAAATAGTTTAGTTTGGTTTTCTTTCTCTTATCAGAAACACACAAAAATTAGTTCCTACTATAGTTGTTGATCTGTTATTGCCTTGCCTTGTCATGCTTTCTATCAATGGATGGTTTCTTTGAAACTAGTTCTTATTGGCAAGGTGGGTTCACAGAAGAAGAAAAGTATTATTATAAAGAACACCGTTTGTCACAAAAAGGGAAACACTTATGGGAACAAATTGATAAATTGAATACTATTGCTAGAGAGGTGTGCTCTACTTATAATGTTACTTATTGCTTTGATAAATCTTGTTGCTGTAGGAGGTATAAAGACCTACCTTTTCAATGTGAGTATAATGATGATGTTACCATATCTTCTTATGTTAAAGGAAATTATGACTTCTATGATGTGGAACAAATTGAAGAATTTATTGCTTTCAAGGGTGCATTTGAACTTGCCAGTTTGCTTGAAAATACTGATGATGCACCTTATGAATATGAGATTTATGAGATACTTAAATTTTTCTTTGATAATTACAAGGAAGAAAATGGCTATATTCTTGAATATTTTAATAAGTGCTTTCCACAAATGGAAGAGACTAATGCCTTGCAGGAGCCTATGGAAGAAGAAATTGCTGGAAATGGAAGCTCATTAGATGAAAAAGAGGAGGAGAGTGATGAACAAAAGGAGGAAGAATGGATCCCATGCCTACCTTCTAATGAGAGTAACTCTTTATCCCTTACATTATTTGATTGTCCCCCATGCTTACCAAAGGAGGATGGATGTTATGTTCTTGTGGATTCTTTTGAAATATCTACTATGGGTAAAACTTGTGATAGTAGTTTTGCTCCTGTTATCTATGATAATCCTTTATTTGTGCCTAACTTCTTAATGCATGGTACTAAAGATTTTTGCTTAGAAAATGTTTGTGATAAAGCTCTAGATGATGGTCCTATATTAAATGATCAGTCATCTTGTTATAGAATTGTTAAAAGTGGGTTTGAAGGTTTTAATCCCACTATTTTTAAGGTTGATAAAAATTATGTGTTTGTAGATCATGAAAAGCATGCTTTATGTGATAGTTATATTGTTGAGTTTATTCATGAGGCTACTGAAAATTATTATAAGAGAGGAAACTATGGTTGTAGAAGTTTTCATGGTACTGAAACACCTCTCTATGTGCTGAAAGTTTTGAACTTGCTCTTGTTTTATCTACCCATTCTTCTTATTATGTGCTTCTTTGATTTATTCTCTTACAAGATTCCTATGCATAGGAAGTGGGTTAGACTTAAATGTGTTTGAATTTGCTTCTTGATGCTCTCTTTTACTTCAATTCATATTTCTTATGTGAGCATCTTCTCAAATTATCATGCCTAACTTAAAGGCGTTAAAGAAAAGTACTTGATGGGAGATAACCCATGAGTTTTATTGAGTCTTGGAAGTTATTACTTTAGTAATGACCTCTCCTTATCCTTTTTGTTTGCTTTTTTTTCCCAAGAACGACCTCTAACGAGAGGGAAGTAAGATTTGGGGAGTTGTTGTCCCGAAACAGATTTCTATGCTCCACCATAAAAATTCGTGAGGAGTCTCTGTAAGCCGGATTGAGATAAAAATTTACGACTAAATCCGCCAGTATGTTATATAACTTCCGTTAGTTCAACACTTTTTGATTTGAGCAACATAAGGTCTTAGAAAAAATCGGTTTCTACCTACTGGTCTGTTTTGACAGATTTTTTCCATTATTTGCATTTGCTTCTTATTGATTCCTTTTTTGGTTCTTTTTGGGAAATTGAGCTTTTTGAAAGAGTTGATTCAGTAGCTTGTGTTTTTAGTGAAAGTTTTTCTGTTCCAAAGATAAACCCAAGGGTATATTATCTTTTGAATACACTAATGTTGCTAATGAAGATTGTGTGAAGTTTTGTATGAAGGAAAAATTTCAGGTGTAGAGAGAGAATGATGTAATACGATGAAGAATGGAAAAAAAGCTCAAGCTTGTGGATGCCACCCCGATTTCACCCCAAGAAATATCCAAGAGGTACAAGCATCAAAGCTTGGGGATGCCCAAGGCATCCCCTTCTTCATCAATAAAAAGCTCAGGTCTTTCTAGACACTTCGTTTTTATTGTTTCATGCACTGTTGTGTTGTTCTTGGAGCATCTTAGTTTTCGTTTGATTTTCTTAGTTTGTTTATTTTGCTTGAACAAAGTAGTTTGGACCCCCGCTCTCGCTATGTTGTTTCAAATAAGTTGATTGGTGTTGGAAAGGAGTAGAAAGTTCTTGCTTGAAATAGTGCAAAAGTGAGCTTGCTTTGACTATGGCTTAGACTTTATCTTGTCATGCTAGATGTTGTTTTGACCTTATGCTTAGTGATTATTTCTGTAGCATGACTTGCTCCAAGTCATTGAGAGTGATTAGTGTGCCTTGAAAGAATCATGCGTTGTTTTAGCATACAAAAGCATAGTATTGTTATATTCTCCTTTGATGCTTTGTTTGAGTTGACTATGAACAAGTCACCATAGCCTCTATGGTCATTTAGTCCTTGACTTGTAGTACCACTCTATGCTTTGATTAGTAATGTTTTGTCGCTCTGCATGATTATGACCAGTATTGCTCTCTTAGTTGGTTGCTCCCAGTCTTTTGCTAGCCTCCACTTGTATGAGTAAGCTATACTCATGCTTCCAACTCCCAAGAAACCAAGTTATTCCAAAGTGACCACTATAAATTCCTATGCATGGTGTGTTAAACCATTCCAAGTATATTCTTGTTTTCATCTATCTTCCAATTAAAAAGTATTTTGTTATGTGAAAACTTAGTGATTAAAGCTCTCACGAACTTGATGGCACACTTTATTTTTCTTGCCCCTAATAAACTTGAACCATTGTGTCATCTATGTTGTATATGCTTGCACTTATACGTTGGAATTAGCAGAACCATGTTTTCATGAGGAACGCTTTCAACATTGCACTTGTACTTTGTACACAGTTGATATCATGCTCTTTTGTCTATGGATGTCGTTGGTGTGAAATGAAAGGGGAGCTTGTAAGTCCATGGAGTTATGTATTTTGTGTTAGATAAATGCTTGGGCAGCTAGCCTAAGCCATGTCTAATCATGATGGAAACTTGCAGCATCACCATAGTGACATCTATGAAGCCTTCTTCTTATAAAAAAAGAGATTGAGAAAAAGACACATATTGAGAAAAGAGGAAAGAGAGAAAAAAGCACCATATCCCATTGTAGAGGTCCCAACCTTTAATAAGGTAGAGATCCTTGTGTTTACAATGCTAGTCCCTGGATCAATAGCTAGAATCCACAGTTAAGATGTAATATCAAGAAACAAAGGTCATATATAACTTTATAACCAGGAATAAAATAATTCATTACATCTTACATAGCTCATTTGGCTATCTCATTACAATGTAGGAGAAATAACTATATAGCATGGAGTCCTTCATCTTCAAAGTGCCACAAGCAATCATGTTGTTGTATACTTGTAATCCTAATCAACACACTTCACTAACATCAAACAAACCTCTAACAAAATAAGTTACAGCCACAAGGGTCAATACATTTGAATTGTATTGGCAAGTGATACTATGGTAGTATAGTGGTAACTATCATCTACTCCCTCTGTTCGGAAATGTAAGACGTTTTAGCTTTGTGAATCGAATGTATCTAGACGTCTTTTAGTGTATAGGTTCGTAGAGGTTCGGAATGAACCTATACCCTAAAAGATGTCTAGATACATTCGTTTCACAAAGCTAGAATGTCTTATATTTCCGAACGGAGGGAGTATATGCATTTGGCTAAGTGGATCTTAGGCTTGCTTTGCTCAAAATAGATTTTCCTTATCATTTGAAAACACTAAGTTTTTGTTTGTCAAAATCATCCAAGGCATCTACCAATCAAAGATTAAAGATCCTTTAACCCTTGTTCAACAACAGTTTTTAACTTAGAAATTGGGATGAGGAGATTCTTGATAGCTTCCATGTCTTGATGCTCAAATTGTCCATTGCTGGGGACACGGCTAAGTACTTAGATTTTACTCTCTCGAGAGGTGGTGCACTTTCCCCACAAGACTCGACATGCATCGAGGCAAGATCTTTCAGAAGCCTTCCCTTAGACCAAAATGGACGCGTTCCCAAACCTATCATACCCTACCACCAACTGTCCATTTGGCTAAGTTATTGCAACCTATATG
Source organism: Avena sativa (assembly GCA_916181665.1). Classification (NCBI taxonomy): domain Eukaryota; kingdom Viridiplantae; phylum Streptophyta; class Magnoliopsida; order Poales; family Poaceae; genus Avena; species Avena sativa. The sequence continues at coordinate 266,095,789 of OV702280.1, read as the reverse complement.
ATCCAGGCAGAGCCCATAATGCCAAGTGGTTGCACTTGAAGCTTCTCAACATTTGACATCTCAAATCTCTTTGTTCCTGGGTGGCATTCCACAAGTGTGATACACAAGGTTCACCAGTGCCCTGGCCTTGTGTAACCACTCAACAAAAATCCATCCAAGCACTACCATTCCACCCAGGTGATTCATTCACATAGTTGTTTTATTAAACAAAACACAAGTCCTTGACTTAGAAATATTCCATAGCATGAATATAATCCACCCTTGTTTTCTACTAGCTAGGCTAAGCATGATAGTAGTAGGAATCCTAACTTAGGGAAAATTCTACTAAGGTTTCATCTACTAGGATTTCCCATGGCATAGTTAACACACAGAAAATTTCCATGCAAGTCCTACTTTGAAATATCACTAATGCATAGTGAAAATATTGGGACAAAAGTATGAAGCACCACTTGCCTTTTTGGTAGAGAATATAAGTTCACTCCTTGTTCTTGCAATAGTCACATTTTTCGAATTTCACTACAATTCAATCAAGTCACAAATTCAATCTACCATTCAAGCAATTTCATCACATAGAATAATAAAAACAAAGCAATGCATGCAAGCATGCCAAAGATTGTTTTATTTGGAAAACTGGTTTCTAATAGGTTATAAACATTTGAAAACACCTATTGGTCATTTATAAAAGTGGCAAAACTATTTGATATTAAGTTAGTGAAAATGGCCACTTTAAATCATTTTTGTTTTGTTAGAAATGATTTAAATCAAGGTAATAATTTCTAGTGTTTGACAAATATATTTTAAAACACGAATGTTAGTGTTTTATGGTCAAATGTTTAATATTAAAACCATTTGCAAAAGGTTTTACCTATAAACCATTTTTATACCAAAGCAATATTTTATTTGTTAGAAATGCCTTTAAACAAAGTAATAATTTTTCTATGGTTCGCCAAATATATTTTTAAATCATAAAACTTGGTGTTTAGGGTCAGAGAGTTTAATTTCAACCATTTTCAAAAGGTTTTACTCAAAAAGCATTTTTAAAACATATTCCACATCTTTATTTAGCTAGAAATGCTTTTATTCAAAGATTTATTCCTAAGTGTCACAAAATATATTTTTAAATCCAAAAGTTGGTTTCTATGGTCAGTAGGTTCATAATAAACCATTTACAAAAGATGTGATCCTAAATACAATTTTATAATAAAGTTTATACACAAAATATGCCTACACATGTTTCTGCAAAAATAACCAATTTTACTGAAGCAATTCATTAAGCAAAGTGCATGGTTGGAAAGTACTCTTTTTTCTGATTCCATTGATATAAAATTTGAAAAAATTGGACGTGTAGATTTAAAGTTATGAATTTTACAAAATCAAACATCTAATAGATTGATTTCTGTTTTTAAATCAAAACTCTGGCCACGTGGAGCAATCTTATTGGACTGCTTAGGTTGGATCGACCTTTCTAGGCCGTAAGATCTAAATGACTACGCACGGTACAGATCAAATCATACCCCTTCGGTTAAGTTTCTATCGTATCCATTAGATCAAGATCCAGCTCAAAACTACTGGCCATATACTGGCGGCGCTGGCGGCGACGAGTGGCAGCGGCGCGCTCGGGCAGAGATGTTCCAGCGAATTTAAGATGCAAGGGAGAGGGGGAGGTTGATCACTGGGTTCGCCGCGACGTGCTAAAGCTCGAGGTGGTCATCACGGGGACAGGGGCGCACAGACGGGTCGGTAATCTCTCGCCGGAGTGGTTGCTGACGACGGGTTCGCTCTGGTGTCGTCAATGACGAGGCTACAAGGCACGGGAGAGTGATAGAAAGGTCTCGTTAGACGCGCGGGAGAGAGGAGGTTGCAGGGGTATCGTCCAGAGAGGAAGGGGAGGTCAGGATTTACCAGAGAATCTCGCCGGAGTTGAGGCAGTAGACGACGATGTTCGATCTTGGTCGTTGCGGATGTTCTGGGGCACGCGCGGATGATCTGGAGCTACTGGCAGATTCGCAGGGAGGTGGGGATCATGCTCGTGGAGGTTAGAGGCAGAGGGGAGGTGCGGCTTGGCCGGAATCGGGGAAAGGAGCTCGTCAGGGCAGCGAGGTTTCAAATGAAATCAGGGACAACCTGGTGGCTCTGGTTGTGTGAGGTTTGAGGGGAAAGAAGGAGGGGAGGGAGGCGGTTAAAAGGGAAGTGATTGCTAGGGGTTTAATTGCTACAATCAATCGAATTTTAATCCGTGGAATCACGGCAGAAACCACGACGGGGGGGGGGGGGGGAGAAGTGGTCGCGGCGGGTGAGAACGACGACTGACAGGTGGGGCTGCGTTTGTCAGCGAGGGAGAGAGGGGCAAGTGGGGTCATCTCGTCAACGTCTGGGGGGTTGGGTTTGCGGTGCGAAAACGATTCGCGTAGGAGAAAAGGTGGGCTGCGTTGTTGGGCTTAGTGGGCTGGGCTGGCTTGTTTTATTTTTTCTCTTTCCTATTTATTTTTATTTATTTTTATTTCATTTTTGTTTTGATTTTATCCAAATTATTTCAAACCCTTTTCAATTCAAATCTTTTCAAACTTTTCAGTATGCTTTAATACTGTTTTAAACATGTATTTAAAATCCATTTTGAAATAATTTTACCTTATTCCTTTATGGTTTATTTATTAATTAATTTAAACACTTGTCTTTATTTAATTGAGATTTCAATTATGTTTTCAATTTCTATTTGAAATTCAAATTCTTCCAAATCCTTTTTCAGTAGGTTTTATTTATTCCAAAGTGCAAATAATTCACTTTGAATTATTTAAAATATTTCAATATGATTTATTAATCATTTAAATTGGGTAGTTGTCTTTATTCAAATAAAATCAAATCTGGTTTTAATTCCATATAAATTCTGTTCAAATAATAATTTTATTCCAGTAAGTTAATTCAATAACTTTTAAATCCACCTTGGAAATTTTTACTTATTATTTTCTCATGATTTAATTAATCATTTACTTTAGGGATTTTGTCTTTATTAAATATAATTAGAATAGGTTTTAATCCCATATAAATTTATTTGATTATTCTTTATCCCTTTATTTAATTTTGATTTGGATTATCTTTATTCCATTTGCTTATGGATTTAATTCAAGGTTTAAATTGTCTTCTAAATAATTCCTTGGGATTTATTATTTGGTTTAGGCATATTATCCTTATTTAAATAAAATTTGGATATTGTTCAATACTTATGATTTTATTTAAATAATATTTTATTCCTTATTATCATTCCATAAGCTTTCACTTGTTAATAATTTGGCCAAGATTTAATTTGGCTTTTAAATATTCCTTATTTATTTCTTTCTTTCTTTATCTTATAAAATCTATATCGTTTTATTTAAAGATCCAAACTTGGTGATTCCAATTTGTATAATTTTATTTAATATTTGTTTATCTTTTTATATCCTTTTAGGATTAATTGCTCACAATTTGGTATGGATTTTGGATAGGAGCTTTATTAGCTTTGGAAATTATTTCCTTTCATATTATTAAATTCATAAGTTTTTATCTATGGTTCCAAATTAAGTGAAACCAATTTCTATGGTTTTATAATATTTTTATTTGTCATTTTTGATCCCTTATAAATGTTTGTTGACAAATTTTTATATGGATCAAATCCATAGGCTTAGAGTAATCTTGGAAATGATTTTCCTCCATTAAGGTTTTGGGTTTTGGTTTATTTTTCCCAAGTTTGAATTTCAAGATACATTCATTGATGAATGCATTTCACTTGATTGAAGTTTGTTGGATTCCATTTTATCAAAGTTTGTTAAAGATGGGGTTTTGATGTTTCCATTTAGAAATAAAAAGTTTCTTTTCACCCTAAATTTCAACAATTATTTATTTTGTTTATTTATTTTCACATTACAAAATTTGGAAAATTTTGTGATGTGACACCCATGGTAAATAAGAAGAATGGTGAGATGCTCATTGTCTGCTTGCCTTGTCATTTTGGTTATGGGAAAGCTCCTGTACCATATGCAAGGGGTACCTCGTTGGCGGTTCTCTATGATACACACGTACTTACTATGACAAGAACTTGCAAGTAATGAAAGTTGAGTAGCATGAGGAGCGGCCCTCGTATTCAAGGGACATGACATTGCCAACTTATACTTTGTCAAGCATATACTCCATAGTTTTTTCACTTTAACCTTAATCACTTCAAGATGCTTATGATAGGGGCAATGAGGGCCGAAAGCTAACAAGTACCATAATTTTTTGAAGCTCTTTTTGAAACTTGAAATCCCTGCTTCCCTTATGAAGGGCCTTTCTTCCACCATTATATTGAGTATCCGTCTTCTACCTTTAGGCACCCGTTAAGAGAGCATAGTTGCCATTCTTAGTTCTATGTGCATTGTCCCAAAACTTATTGATTGATGCATATTGTTGTATTGCTTGTTCTTATGCTATTTGTATCTAGTCACTCTTATGAACTTTGAAGATGTCCTATGCATCTATTTGCTACTCCCTGAGGGACAAGCTGAATGCCACTATGCCTTGTTTTCTGTATGTGAAACAAACAAATGTTTTTCAATGCATGTTATTCATGATATTTGTTTGTAGCCTTTCATGTTGCATGCATAGTTACTTTGTCTTACTGTTAGAACTCCATATTGCATGCACATGTTTAGAGTTCTTTGATCCCAGCTTTCAATGCTTGCAAATGGTTTGATCTTGGTTTTAATGTTGCATTTCACCTAAAAAATTATTCTTTTATCACTTACATACTCGAGGACGAGCAGGAGTTAAGCTTAGGGATGCTTGATATGTCGGAAACATATCTATAATTTTTGATGTTCCATGCTTGTTTAGTATGTACTTTGCTTTGCTTTGTCCACACTTTGAGGTGCTTTTTATATGTTTTCTAGTACTAAGCTATTAACAAGTTGCCACAGTGTCAGTTGCTTGTTTTCTGCTGTTTTTGGTTCTAGAAAAGCTAGTAAGGAAATTTTCTCAGAATTGGACGGGACAAAATCCAAAGTCAATATTTCACCGAGGAGAACACGGAGTCCAGAGGGGAGATGCAGGGGCGCCACAGGGCGGTCGCACCCCCCAGGCGCGGGCCCACCCTAGGTCGTGCCTGGGCAGGGTGTGGGCCCCCTGGCCGCCTCCCAGCCTCGCCTCTTCGCCTATAAGAAGCCCTCGATGCCTAAACCCTAAGCACCCGATCAATATTCCACGAAACCATTTGTAGCCTCCGCCACCATCGTCCCTAGATCGGGGGGATCTGAAGCTTCCTGGCACCCTGCCAGAGGGGAGATCATCCCGGAGGCTTTCTTCTTCATCATGCCAGCCTCCGGTATGAAGCGTGAGTAGTTCCACCTTGGACTACGGGTCCATGTAGTAGCTAGATGGTTGTATCTCCTCCTTTGTGCTTTCATGTCTAGATCTTGTGAGCTCCGTTCGTGATCAAGATCTCATTATTTGTAATCATGCATGTTGTGTTTGCGCGGATCCGATGGATATTGAGATTACTATGTCAGATTGATTAATGGTTTTGCCTTACTGATTCTATCATATCTGTGTTGTTTGTGATCTTGCATGATCTTCGTTGTTAGTAGCTATCTTTGCCAAGTAGTTGCTAGTGACTCCAAGAGGGAGTATTTATGCTCGATAGTGGGTTCATGCCTCTATTTAATCAAAGGGAAGTAACAGAAATCTATAAGGTTGTAGATGTGTTGTTGCCACTAGGGAGAAAACAACGGTCTCTTGTTCATGGAACAAGTGGATTGTTTACCTTGCACACTTTGCTTAAAGCAGTTGTATGTTGCTTGTAACTTAATACTGGAAAGGGTTCGGATGATAACCCAAATGTGGACTTCTACTCATAGATGCAGTTGGATGGCGGTCTATGTATCTTGTTGTATTGCCCAATCGAATCTCATAGGATCTTTATGTCTAGTATTGCATTGTTATGCCTTGCTTAGTCCTGTCAATTGCCTTGTTGTAATTTGTTTACCATGCATGCCATGTTTGTTTATCTAAGTAGAACACCTCTAGTGAAATATGGACCCCGGTCCAATCCTTACCATTGATACATCTTCCACTATTACTGTTTACTTTCTGCAAACCATCATCACCTTCCACACCATACAGTTAATCCTTTGTTCCGGCAACCGGTGAGATTGACAACATCACCGTTAGTTGGGTAAAATTCTTGAGTTTTTGCTGTGTAGGTTTCCACGTTGCTTGCAACACCTTTGAGATGTTTCCTTCCTCCTACTGGTTCGATAACCTTGGTTTCTTACTAAGGGAAGACTTGCTGCTGTGCTGCATCACACCTTGATCTTGGGGTTTCCCGACGAAGCGCTCCCATGTTGACGCAGCGCCATCACGCTGCGGTACTTGGACCTTCCCCGACGTGGTGGCATGGCGGTGGTGGCGAAGGCGCAGCGCGTCGGAAGAGAAGCGATGGGGAGGGGAAAGACGAGTCTATGCGCGCGCTGAAGTGGTGATGGTTTGGTTTTACGCGCGGCGCGCGATTTAACGAGCGCACGCCGAGCCCAACGTCAAAATAAGCACACGCGGCAAAGATTTTCCCGCGGACGGGTAGATAGTGCGTCTGTTGGAGGGCGTGGCGGGGGATCTCGTGCCGAAAAAAGCAGTTTTTAGCGCGCATGTGAGGTTTTCCAGCGACTGCTGGAGTTGCTCTAACCATGTATAATAGCGCTACGATCGCACACGGTTAGAGAATCTCCACCGAGCCTCCAAGGTGAACTCCGTGAGGAGGAGGGGACCTCCAGCGTGGGTGTGCACTAAGGCAATGGTGCCAACGAGCCGTAGGATGATGACCACAACCTAGGCCTCTCATCCTCATCAGCAGAAGTGTCGACGTGGCTCTGGGACCACGACGACAAGCTCCAAGGCCAGGTGGAATTTGGTGGTGCTCCTCTAGGACGTGCAACACCTCCAAACCTCTGGCAACATCGCCCTCCTGCTCGAGTCATGTATTGCCTCGTCGAGCAGGCCAGAGCCTAGATGTCGAGCAAAGCCTCATGTGCATGTGGAGGAGGCGAGGAGATTCCCCTCCCGCTGCGTCGGTGGAGATGCTCTTATTTTAAAGCAATCGTGGCTTTGCCCATACGTCTTTCACAGAAATGGTATATATGTGTAGTAAAATCCATCACAAAAGGTTAGTTATTTTGGACATGGCGGAGCATATCATTGGCTGCTTGGAACAGTATAGTTCGTTGAGGGCATGTCTATGTGGTGGGAGGACACCACCACCTTATACCTATGGGTGCGGTCACAAGACCCACTTTGTAACACCCTCGAATCGGCCCTATGCAAGTTTTAGCGATTCCCGCCAAACCCGCATAGAATCGATTCAAAGATGCCCACCAGGCTCTTGCGTGCGGGTGGAAAACGAAGTAATACCATTACACAATAGTTCATGATGGAACCCACAGAAACATATGTATACAACAACGACTCCATGAGTCAACAATACAGATATATAGTACAAAGATCCAAATCACCTTCAAAACGATACATCATTCGAGTATGGACAAGAAGCAAATTGGGCTAAGAGCCCTAGAGAATAACCAATGACGTCCATAACCCTACCCAGGCCAAGTCGAAGGGTAACCCTGCTAGCGACGTCAAACTCAAACCTGTCAGAATGAAAGGGGTGCCGACAAAGGGGAGAGAAAAAGGGAGCGGCCGGTACTAAGGCCAGTACAGGGCGAGTCTTAGAATTCAGCGGCTCTCGCCTACATAGGTATGGTGAACTGAAGCGACAGCGGACATGCGCTAAACAACCTATAGATACTCGATATCAACTGATAACTATCAGAGAGGGATAAGAGAGGCCTATTCGGATCCAACCTGATACTAACACCAAACATACTCATCCTACTATTTCCCCCTCAAAACCAAACGAGGAAGTCCTTTCAAGGAAACTCACATGGTTGGTAGTTTTATTCATTCATTCCATTATGGTTATCCAACTTACTAATCATATCATATGCAAGTCAAATTATAATGGTAAACTTTAGTTATAGTTGTATATGATCGATAAACTATGCTCCAAGTCGTCCATAACCGCGGATACGGCTTTTCGAAAAGATTTAACCCTGCATGGGTGCACCAAAGTTTCCACACGCACCTACACCCTTGTCGTTAGATAAGGTAGGTACAAGATCATAAAACATACACCGAACGGTATGTCAACAGGGTTTTAGACACGATGTTTCCCAGACCCAAAGTAAGTACATGGGGGCCACCCCACTAAGCTACCCGCAACGAAGTCGTCCGGCTCTGAGATGGACCCAGGGTTTGTGCCAATGGCTATAAACGACTGGGAACCTGAAAGTGTGACTGGACTTGTCGATACCGTGAAAACTTTCCATATTGGTTTCTAAATAATACAGTAGTAAACGCTCCTCGAGCAACAGTAGTAAATAAAGTAGCAAAGCATGGCATAAGTAAGAAAAGAGCTTGATGTCTACGCACTTCTATTCTTGTAGACAGTTGTTGGGACTCCAAGTGCAGAGGTTTGTAGAACAGCAGCAAGTTTCCCTTAAGTGGATTACCCAAGGTTTATCAAACTTAGGGAGGAAGTGGTCGAAGGTATCCCTCTCAAGCAACCCTGCAATCAAGATATAAGAAGTCACTTGTGTCCACAACACACCCAATACACTTGTCAGACATATATGTGCACTAGTTCGGCGAAGAGATAGTAAAATACAAGTAGTATGGATGATTATAAAACAACGACGCCAGAAAAGAGCTTGACGGGAGGAAGAGACTAAAGGCAATCTAAAATAAATATGGAAGCAAGCAAAATGTAATAGATCTAGTTGTAAACGGTGTTGCAATGCTTAGAAACAAGGCCTAGGGATCATACTTTCACTAGTGAACACTCTCATATGATACTACTCCGAACTACTCTCTGGTTGGAAAACTCTAATCCACGGTAGGGCTACAAAAGCACTCCTTAAAGTTTTCTTTCCCCATCTAGATAACCCCACACTGTCACCTTGAGCGCTAGATGGTTCCAACAAACACCACAATTTCATAGAGACAACCAACTCCAAATATAACTCATGACAAGTAATTATGTAATCTATAGCCTAAGGGTGTGTTTGGTAGCCCGGGTTGTCTATCTCACCTCATACATGCTGAGTCTAGCTATGTGGACTACATACAGATGATTTTACAGTGTTGTGTTTGGTAGATCATACGAGCTAAGCTATGCTCAGTTGAGACTGTGTTTGGTGGCCTGTATGACACGAGTCAGGCCAGACGTTATCAAACAACAAGTAGGTCCTTGAATAGAAAATAGAAAAAGCAATTAGGTCCTTGTGATGTTGGGATCGGGCTCCGGTGCCATCGTCGGCGATAGGATTCACCAGCGAGAGCCGGGCGCCGCTGCCCCGCACCGGGGGCCGCCACAGCCACACGCCGGGCGCCGCCGCAGATAGGCCGAGCATCTCCTGCCTTGCCGCAACACAAATCGATGGCTACTCGATGCGCTGCCAACAGGAGACTGCGCTGCCACAGAGAGGTTGCGCCGCCACTGCTCCGCCTGTTCGGTGCATGCTGCCTGACGCCTGAGGCGCCTCTGCTGCTCCTCTTGCTGCATGCCGCCGGCTCGGTTGGACAGGGACGTGAGAGGAGCTTCAGGCGGAAGAAGAAAGAGAGAAGAAAGAAGGTTGCGGGGGCAAATGGCATGTCGTGAGGAGTGCGGGCATCGACCCCTGTCGTGCTGGAGCGGATACACGGGATGGACTCAGCCCTGCCGAGTTGTGAAGCTCGATTTTAGCTTCGCAACTGGGCAGGGCTGAGGGGATGTTTTCGTATGAGGTGAGCATAGCTAGATGCAACCGACCCGATAAACCAAACAATAAAACATGGGATGAGGAGAGATTTTATGGGTTGCCCCGGACTACCAAACACACCGTAAGTGCCACACGGTGTGCACGCTGTCACTTTCACACACGTGGGATAGCCATAGATCTATTAAAGCAATTGAGTAGAAGAGTAGATCTACTTGATTCCAAAGCTCATGATCACAATAAGATCACGCATAGAGAGAGATGAACACATAGCTACCGGTAGAGCCCTTAGCCTTGAGGAAGAACTACTCCCTCCTCATCATGGGAATCAGCAACGGCGATGGAGATGGTGGTGGAGATCAATGAAGATGGCTCCGGGGGCAATTCCCCGTCCCGGTAGGGTGCTGGAACAGAGACTTATATCCCCTGAATCTCCCCTTCGGTGGTGGCGGCGCTGCGGAAATTTTCGTGGATGTATGCTGATTGTTTTAGGGTTTCTGCATCGCAGGCTTCTTATAGGTGAAGAGGCGAGGTGAGGAGGTAGCCAGGGGGCACACCCCCTGGTGGCTCCACCAGGGGGTACCCGCGCCACCATAGGGTGTGCCCACCCTGGTGCCCTCCCCCATCTCTCCTTCGGGCTCCGTGTCGTGCCGGAAAAAATAGTAACTTTGGCTTTTGTCCCGTCCAATTCCGAGAATATTTCTTTACTAGCTTTTCTAAAACCAAAAACAGCAAAAAACAGGCAACTGGCACTGCGACATCTTGTCAATAGGTTAGTTCCAGAAAATGTATAAAAATACCTCAAAGTGTAGACAAAACATAATACAAATGATATAAAACAAGCATGGAGCATCAAAAATTATAGATACGATTACGACGTATCAAGCATCCCCAAGCTTAACTCCTGCTCGTCCTCGAGTAGGTAAGTGATAAAAAGAATAATTTTTTAGGTGACATGCACCATCACAATCTTGATCAAACCAATTGTAAGCATTGAAAGCTGGGATTAAAGTACTCTAAACATGAGCATAAAAGATGAAGTTCTAACAATAAGATAAAGCAACTATGTTGCAACATGAAAGGATACAAACAAAGATCATGAATAACAATGCATTGAAAGATGTTTGTTTGTTTCACATATAGAAAATATAGCATAGTGGCATTCAGCTTGTCCCTCATGGAATAGCAAAACATTAATGCATAGGACACCTTCAAATTTCATAAGGGTGACTAGATACAAATAGTTCAAGAACAAGCAATATCAACATTATGAATCAATCAATAAGTTTTGGGACAATGCACATAGAACTAAGAATGATAACTATGCTCTCTTAATTGGTGCCTAAGGATAGAAAGTGGAGACTCAATATAAAAGTGGAAGAAAAGCCCTTCAAAGGGAAGCTGGGATTTCAAGTTTCATAAAGAGCTTCCAAAAATTATGGTACTTGTTAGCTCTCAGCTCTCATTGCCCCTATCATAAGCATCTTGAAGTGATTAAGGTTAAAGTGAAAAAATTATAGAGTATATGCTTGACAAAGTATAAGTTGGCAATCTCATGTCCCTTGAGTACGAGGGTCGTTCCTCATGCTACTCAACTTTATTACCGGTAAGTTCTCATCATAGTAAGTATATGTGTATCATAGAGAACCGCCAACGAAGTACCCCTTGCCCCATGACACAGGAGCTATCCCATATAAAAATGACAAGGCAACAGACAATGAGCATCTCAGCAATCTTCTTATTTACCATGGGAAAATGGTGCTTTTTTCTCTTCTTTCCTCTTTTTTTCTTTTTCTCTTCTCTTTTTTCTATCTCTCTTTTTTTATAAGAATAATGCTTCATAGATTGCTCACTATGGTGATGCTGCAAGTTTCCACCATGATTAGGCATGGCTTAGGCTAGCGGCCCAGGCGTTTCTCTAACACATATACATAACTCCGTGGACTTACAAGGTCCCCTTTTATTTCACACTGCCGACATCCATAAACAAAAGAGCATGATATCAACTGGGTAGATATTTACAGGTGTTAAAAGCGTTCCCCATGACGGCACGGTTCTACTAATTCCCAACTTATAAGTGCAAGCATATACAACATAGATGACACAATGGTTCAAGTTTATTAGGGGCAAGAAAAATAAAGTGTGCCATTAAGTTTGTGAGAGCTTTAATCACTAATTTTTCACATAACAAAATGGCTTTTTAATTGGAAGGTAGATAAAACAAGAATTTACTTGAAATGGTGTAACACACCATTCATAGGAATTTATAGTGGATACTTTGGAATAACCTGGTTTCTTGGGAGTTGGATGCATGAGTAGAGCTTACTCAATACAAGTGGAGGCTAGCAAAAGACTGGGAGCGACCAACTAAGAGATCAATAATGGCCATAATCATGCAGAGTGACAAAACATTATCAATCAAAGCATAAAGTAGTACCACAAGTCAAAAACTAAATGATCATAGAGGCTAATGTGAATGGTTCATAGTCATAACATGGTGTGAGCATGTGCCAAGTCAATCCAAACAAAGCATCAAAGGAGAATACCATAATAATATGCTTTGTATGCTAAAACAACGCATGATTCTTTCAAGGCACATTAAGCAATCTCAATTGTTTGGAACAAGTCATGCTGCAACAATAATAACTAAGAATAAGGTCAAAGCAACATCTAGCATGACATGATAAAGTCTAGGCCACAGTCAAAACAAGCTCCCTTTTTTACCACTATAAGCATGACACTTTCTACTCTTTTCCAACACCAATCGACTTATTTGAAACAACTTACAAAGATAATAATCAATAAAGATCAGTGAGCAAGTCTCACAAATCCACAAAGAAGAACTAAAAAGTTCTAAGCTGAAAGCATAAGAAAACTAAGGCTAAAAAAAGTGCTAGCAAAAGAGAACACTCACAGAACAATAAGAATGAAAACTAGAGTGTTCTAGGCAATAAAAACAGAGCGTGTCTCTCTCCAAAAGAAGTGTGCTGGGATACAACCAACTTATTGTAGCAAACAAAGCAAAGGAAAACTAAAAACAAAAACAAATACGCTCCAAGAACAACACAAAAGTGCATGAAACAATAAAAATGAAGTGTCTAGAAAGAGACCTGCGATTTTTATTGATGAAGAAGGGGATGCCTTGGGCATCCCCAAGCTTTGACGCTTGTAACTATTGAATATTTCGTGGGGTGACACGGGGTGGAATCCCCAAGCTTGATCTTTTGTCCATTATTAATCTCATTACATCATTCTTCCCCTACACTTGAAAATTTTCTTCATACAAAACTTCACACAATCTTCATTAGCAACATTAGTGTATTCAAAAGAATAGGCCATTGGGTTTAGTTTCAACACAATTAAAACATTCATTAAAACACAAGCTACTATAGCAATTCCTTTTAAAATCTCAAGTGATCAAAAGAGAATTAAAAAAGAAACCGATAAAGAGGCAAATGCAAATAATGGCAGCAATCTGTCAAAACAGACCAGCAGGTAAAAACCGATTTTGTCGAAGACCTTCTGTTTGTCAAATTGAAAAGTGGTGAACTAACGAAAGTTAGATAACAACCTAGGGAATTTACGCATAAATTATAGCTCAATCTGACATACAGAGAGTTTTCACGAATTTTTACAGTGAAGCACAAAAATCTGTTTCGGGACAGCAACTTCCCCAAATCTTACTTCTCTCTCATTAGAGGTTATTCTTGGCACAAAAATCACAGAAAAAGGATAAGGAGAGGTTATTACAAAAGTAATAACTTCCAATACTTAACAAAACAAAAACCTACCAAAAGCAAAAATATAATGGGTTGTCTCCCAAAAGCTCTTTCTTTATAGCCATTAAGATAGGCATGATAATTTCGATGATGCTCACATAAGAAATATCAATTGAAGTAAAAGAGATCATCAATAAGCAAATTCAAAACACATTTAAGTATAACCCACTTCCTATGAAAAATAATCTTGTAAAGAAACAAGTCATGAAAGCACAAAGCAACGAGCATAGGAAAGCAAAACAAATGCAACTTCAAAAATTTCAACATAAAGAGAGGAAACTTAATATTATTGAGATGCATAAAACCATGTTTACCTCCTCATAATAACTTTAAGTAGCATCATGAATAAAATTAACAATATAACTATCACATAAAACATTCTTATCATGAGCCACATGCATATAATGATTATTACTCTCCACATAAGCATAGTCATTCTTATTAATTGTAGCGGGAGAAAATTCAACAAAATAGCTATCATTATTATTCTCATCACCATAATCATCAAATATATGAGGCATATTGTAATCATAATTAATCTTCTCCCCAATAGTAGGTGGACTAAAAATATCATATTCATCATTGTAATCATCATATATTGGAGGTATAGTGTCATCAAAGTAAATTTTCTCCTCCGTGCTTGGGGGAATAAAAATATCATCATGCTCATCAAAACTAGCTTCCCCAAGCTTAGACTTTTCCATAGCATTAGAAATAATGGTGTTCAAATAATTCATACTAATAACATCTCTATAATTTTGTTGTTGTTTTCCATTAAGCCTAACTAGTGAAAATAAAAACAAGAAACAAAAAGACAAAATTGCAGAATCTAAAGGAAATAACTTTGAGCACTCACACACTAGCAACAGTAAGTAGCCAGAGGATGTGAGTACCTGAAGGGAATATGCCCTGAGAGGCAATAATAAAGTGGTTATTATGTATATTCCAAGTATATGATAGATGTTTATTTTGCATGCTATAATTGTATTAATACGGAAATGTTAATACATGTGTGTTTAATAAACAAACAGAAAGTTCCTAGTTATGCCTCTCTCATAAAATAGCTCGTTGATTAACAAGATGATTAAGGTTTCCTGATCATGGACATTGGCTGTTGTTAATAATGAGGTCACAACATTATTGGAATGGTGTGATGAACATTCATCCAAAGTATAGCATTACGATCAAAGTCATTGAGTTTATATTGCTATAACATCATACGAAGTGATCCTAATCCTTAGACCATGAGATCATGTGAATCACTAACACTGGAAGAGTATCTTTGTCAACACCCGGGTTTTTAATCCCAGATCCCTGTCATGCCATACATCGCAATCCCAGGATTACCATTTTTGCGAGACATAACAGAATTGGATACCATAGTACATCATCCATTACAAACCGTACATAAGTTCTTACACAAATAGGGATCTCATGATCCAGTTATTAATACAACATCAAGCAGCGGAATACGTAATAATAACGGTAGCGTAGGCGAAGCTCCATCTTCGAGGTCACAGGCAATACTGACGATGGGAGATGATCCTAGTTGTTGTAACCTTCCTGGGGTCCATCCTCCAGGTACTCCTCTTCATAGTCTGGCCATGGGAATAGCCAGGGACAAAGCCATGAGTACTCTTTAAGTACTCGCAAACTAATACTAACAAATGAAAGGGTTTTTTTGATAATAGGACACTAGGCTCTAGGGTTGTTTTGAAAAAGCCAGATTTATCTCTACTAAGTTTAGGGGCAACGAATGCTAGTTGAAGTTTATAACATCTAAGTGGGAACTTGTATTTCATATCACAACCCTGTTGTGGTCAAGTCAAAGTCTCACTTCATTTCACAAGTCATTTTGAAAAGTCTGACGGGGGAACAGTATGGCCACTCCAACTGTCCATAACCACGGACGCGGCTATTCGAATAGTTTGATACTCTGCAGAGATTGTACACTTTCACCACAACATTCGATACATCCGTCAGGAACAAATCCTGAATTCACCATACTCAGTATGCGGATAATCAATCCTAAACTTTCAATTACACGCCCTAGTATAAGAACCTCTCCTATGAGTTTGGCCTCCCAACCATGACCAACTGTCATCTTGGGTACTACACAGGTGGACAATCTTCACAAGGTAGCCTCAGCTCAGACCTTGGCCGTGAGGTAACTAATACTAAGGTATATAAGTTTCCAGTCAAGCCCTACCCAATCTTCGGGTATTGTGGTTATACGATAAAATTGGAATGGTATCGCATCCAGACAACCATCAGTTTTATAAAGGGCTAAGGCTCATGCCTCAACATTTTCATCACCAAAATCATCAGGTGTTTTTGGAAACACATGTCCAAAACATTTCAATAGAATGATCCATCATTCCAAGGTTTTCATAACCCTTTTTGCACCAAGTATTCCCATTTAAAGTTGATCAAGTTTTATGCTTAGCACTAGCATCTACAGGTGGGGGTAAGCACTGATGAGGGGTGGTAAACTAGTGGAGTTCTCATGCCTTAGGATGACATTAAGATTATCTAGCTTAGGCCAAATTTTATGCTCTTTATGCAACCTTCAATTTTCTTTCTAAAATCTACCATTCACTTAGGTAAAATCTAAGTAAGAGCTTTGATAGAGAAATAAAGTAAGAGGCTTGCAAGTAAAACTAGGATTGGTGTATCAAGTGGGGATGATCACATATGCTTAAGGCATATAGTGGTCATGGTAACAAGCAAGTGTTTGCTTCCATAGGTATAGTATCTTGCAAGTGTTAGCTTGCACATTCACTAGTAGTATTAGGCTTGCATTGGTCAACTTGATTAGTAAAGCTTGCCTTGTGCAGAGCAGTGGTTGAAGTTCTCCTCGGCTTCTTCTTTGTAGAATCCTCCTTCCTCCTCGTATCCTTGGTCGGTACTAGCGTCTATAAATAAATATGATGTACACAATCACCAAACAATACTTAACTACTTGCAATCATCACACACAAGGGTCCTATAGATGATCTAACATCATCTTTAACATTACAAGATCAAGGCTTGGTTTAATTCCTTTTATTTTTAGAAAAGTAATTTCTACTCATTGAAAAACTACTTAAGATTTAATATTCTCCAAACCAAACATGGGATCATGTTGACACATGTCATCACCACATATTTTAGTCCATGGGAATATGATTTCAAGTGGTGTCACAATTTAATAAGGTTTTACTCTTTTATTTTAATTAAATAAAGTGACTAGAAATGCCTATGTAGCATTCTTTTATTACTTGAACATTATTTCTGCAAGTAAACCTATATATTTTTATATATTCTGAAAGGTATGGTTAAATGTGATTTTTGAGAGTTGGAATCAACTCAAAAGATATTATGGTTTAAATTTAAAAAAAATTGAATGCAGAAAAGCTTCTGCCTTGTTATTTTTACCAGGGGTGATCTATAGATCCAAATGACTTGAATCCAACGGACTTGGATTCAGCATTCCCAGACCTTTCTAACAAAATTAGTTGCATTCAATTTGCTGCACTGAATCGACCTGGGTTGATTTTTGAAACTAGGTACAGAAGTGTGTTTGAAATTAAATAGAAAAGGTTTAATTCAAATAACTGGGCTGCGCGGGAAAGGTTAACGGGCTAGCCTGCTAAGCGTAGCGCTTTCGCGGGCTGTTTAAGTGACTGTCCCCACTCTTCAGTGAGACAGGGGGTGCGAAGCGGTATGGGGCGATGTGGGACGTTCGATCTAGTTCTAATCCAACGGCTGGGAGTCATCGTCGACATTGGGCAACGCCGGCGAGACAGAAACCTAGCGCGGCCAGTGGGGGTTGCTGGGGGCTCACCGGGGTGCAGGCGAGGGTCGGCGAGGCGGGCGAACGACAAAGTCGACGACGGCGAGTCTCCTGGTACCGGTGGCTCCTCCTGGGGCGGCTCCAATCGCTGGCTCCTTTCTTCTCTAGAGGCGGCGGGCTCCGGTGAAATTCCGACGAGGTGTTGCTCGCCTTGCTCCGGGAACGGTGTGGCACGATCAGTGAGGAGAGGGGAGTAGAATGGTGTGCTCAATTCGTCTGGGGGTGGCCTCTATTTATAGTCGAGCGAGGGGACCGACGGGGCGCACGGTGAGCTCGTCGGGGGAGATGATACAGACGGCTATTGGCATGGGAGAAGTTAGGGGACGGTGCGGTGTTCCCTGGCGATGCTTAATGATACGGTGGCGAGATGTGGGGCGGTGCGGGTTGGTCTGGAACACGCGACGCTCTGCGCGGTAGAGGCGGCGTCTTCGACGGCGAGCGGTGGTTGTGCGGCATGGGGCGGCTAACGGGGATGTCTGGCAGTCTCCTGGGTAGGTGGTGATCGTGTATGCACGCGGCGAGGGCGGCGCGCGGTCTGTGGGCTTCGGTCGAGGGTGGCGCTCTGGCGCATGCTTGGCACGGTTGGCAGAGGCGCGGGCGCGGCGTTCCTGGGTGCTCTGGTCGGTGTCTTCGGGGCAGGGCTAGTCGAGAGGGGGCGGTGAGGCATGGGTGTTCTCCCAGACAAGGTTGGCATGGCTAGTTTCCTTCCTAGCTTGTTGTCTACACTGGGGTGGCAAGGATGCACTCGGCTGTTCACCATTGATGATATTGGCAAGCTCATAGTGGTGCTAGTGCTTGGTTAATCTTGCTAGATGATCTACTGAGATGGTTGTGAGCTAGATAGGGAACCAGTTAGGCTCAAAACACTGCAGACTATAGTGTTTTGATTTTGTTTGATTTGTGTCTGCCAAGTGTTTGATGAAATGGCCGCATGAATTCAAGTTTTGAATTTTGAAAAGATTTTTGGTGGATGTGCAAGATTGGTGCTGGTGAGTCTGCAGATGTTTGGGTTTTGAAAGTTGAGCTTGTTTGGGTGGTTTTTGAAAAAGTGGGATCTTCCCATATGATAAAGATTCAATTTTGAATTGTCATTTAAACTATGCATTTGAAAGTTTCTGGATGATCACAAAGTGGGCCTTGATACTTTGTTATGAGTACAATCAAGGGGTGCAAGGATCCAGAAAAGTTCCTATTAGTTTCTGAAAGTTTGAGACAGCCAAAGTAGGCATGGGATTTAAATTGGTCAAAATGACCATTCCTTTATTTTATTTGTTTTGCTTTATTTGTCTTTGGGGAAAGTGTGGGAAATGTTTTAGATGATGTTTATTTCACCTAAGAAACATTTTACAAGCAAGGAAACACACAAACAAGGTGGTTCAAAAGAATTTCAAATTCAATGCATACTCATATGCATGCTTTCATAATTTTATTTAGAAAAGTTTTTGTTAACCCTAATTTTGATGATTAGAGTTTCATGATCCAAGTTCAATATTTTTGGGATGTTACAATCTTGATAACATGGTAATTATAAAGTTGGGATCAGTACTACTAAAGTGTTATGTTGAGGCCCATGGATTGAGAGTGGAATTTGTTCATCCTGATGACGGATAGATATGATCTGGGCCCTCTTGGTGATATCACATTGATTAGCTTGCAAGCAAGTGATTTGATCACTAAAATGTTATATCATGGGAACGATAAAAGAGTGCATGTTAGTAATGAGATCAAACTGGGTATGGAGATACCGATGATCGAATCACGGACATGTAATATATCACGAGACAAAGGGATTAAGATACTAGCGTAAAAGGTTCTCACGATCACAAGAAAGTCATCGTTGAATGTGTGGGAGTCAGTATGGATCTCCAAGTCTCGCTTCTAATTATTGATCTGAGAGGGGTCTCGACCATGTCCGCATTATTCGTGAACCGTAGGGTGACACACTTAAGAGACACCGACACCATTTCGAGAAAATAGTTTCATGCTGAAAAGAATAAGAAAGCACAGAAATTTATTTCAGTAGATACCAAAACTGGTTTCGGGTGAAATTGCAAAAAGTGTTTCTGCATGTGAAATGAAATACTAGCAAGGAGTTATATGTGAATGTTTGTCATTAAAGTAATTGACAAAATTCTGAATAAATAATAGAGTTTTATTTAATGAGAGTTTGCATTAAATTTGGTGGAAATTTAATGGGAATTTGAGTGGGTTTTTGAGTGGAGAAAACTGAAGGGGCATTTTGTGAGTGGAGTGTCCACCCACATGAATGGAGGGAGGGCAAGGGGAAGCCCCCATGCGCCGACCACCCCCTTGGGGTTCCCCCTCCTCCTATAAAAGGTTCCCCCTCCTCACTTCCCACTCACACCTCCTCGTGAAGGATCTCTCTCCCCCTCTAGTATTTATCCCCCATGGTATCGGACTAGCGAGATACATGTTCCCGGTGGCTTTTCGGCAAGAAAGAGTTGTGCTTTCGCTGCATCGCTGGAGCGAGGAGGCGGAGGTTGCTCGGTGCGTCGGACATGTGTATGAGCATGGATGCGCCACTGATTTGCGGCGCTAGGACTTCCTCTCGATCTTGAGATCGGCAAGAGATCGTCTACACCAACTACGAGTTCAATCTCATTAAGCTTTGTCGGTCTTCAAGGGTATGTTATCTACAGATGTATATCCGCCCATTGCTTGTATCTAGTAGATAGATCTTGGTACATAGTTGTTCCCATCGTAGGAAAAAATTTGTTTTCTATGTTGCGAACCCTACAGTGGTATCAGAGCCGGATCTATGCGTAGATGCTTTGCACGGGTAGTACACATATGAGTATGTGGGCGATGATGATCATGTTATTGCTTCTTAGTTGTACTTTGGATATTTGTGGCATAGTGGTATGAAGCGGCTCGGACAAACTTTACATGTCCTCGCACATGAGACATGTTCCACGCTTGACATGCAACTAGTTTTGCATAAGTGGCTAGCGGGTGTTTGTCTCTCCTACTATAGTCAATATCTAATTTGCAACGAGTTGTCAACAATTTGGTTATCCTTGTTGTGGTTCATGTTCATAGGTAAGAACGGTTCTATCTTCGAAAGCCCTAAGCCACGTAAAACTTGCAATGGATAAATTAGGGCGTCTAGTTTAGATTGTTGCTGGGTTAGTCTCATGATATGGTGATGTTGTAAGTAAAAGTATAAGTCGATAATCTTACAACACACATAACGTGTAAGTTCCATAGACCTTGGCCTTACACATAGAAGTATGATGGCGATCATACCATGATGCACATGATGGAGATCAAGTGCAAGAACCATATCATTTCACTTTTACACATGAGATGTTTGTAGCATCTTATATTGCTTGTTTGGTGTTTTACTAGCATAATAAGATGATCCCTCATTTAGATATCAATATAAAAATATGTTCTCCCTTAAGTATGCACCGATTATGTTTCACCGCAACAAGACATCACGTGATGATCGGGTGTTCTTGGATCCACGATCATATTTCGGGTGTAAGACAGTTTACACACACGAATACTAAGGTTCTTCCTTGGCGAGCCTAGCATGTACAGACATGGCCTCGGAACATGGACCGAAAGGTTAAGCATGAGTCATATGGAAGATATGATGCCCATTTGATGCTCACCTTTGAAGCTACACCGACTCACGTGATGATCAGACTTGGTGTAGTGGATTTGGTTCATGTAATCACCAAAAAGGCACGAGGGATGTCGTTTTTGAGTGGGAGTTCATTCGTAATAAAGATTAGTTGAACTCAATCTATCACACACTTAGTCTAAACTTTACAAATTCTGTTGTAGATGGCACCACCTGCTTTTAATTTCAATGTGTTCATGGAGAAAGAGAAACTAGCAATGAACGGTAGCAACTTTACCGAATGGGCCATGAATTTGAGGATTCTCCTCTCTACTGCACAAAAGAAATATGTGCTAGAAGCACCGCTAGGCCCCCCACCATTTGATGATGCCCCTGACAAAGAAAAGAATGTCTATCAGACTCGTCAGGAGGACCACAACTTAGTTCATTGCGGCATATTGTATGGGCTAGAGCCAAAACTTCAAAAGCGTTTCGAAAACGGCAATGCTTTTGATACAATGGGTGAGTTGAAAATGATTTTCGACACCCATCCTGATGTAGAGAGTTATAATGCTTTAGAAAAGTTCTTTAGCTGCATGATGGAAGAGAACAGCTCCGTAAGTGAGCATGTACTCAAGATGTCGGGTTACGCCAATAAGCTTGTGTCCTTGGGAATAACGATTCCCATTGACTTAGGCATCCATCGTGTTCTCCAGTCTCTGCCACCTAGCTATAAGAGCTTCTTGATGAACTATAATATGCAATGCATGAAGAAGTCTCTCCCCGAGCTTCTGTCAATGCTTAAAACTGCAGAAGTGGAGATCAAGAAGGAACATCAAGTGTTGATGATCAATAAGACCACTAGTTTCAAGAAAGACGAGAAGGGTAAACAGAATGAAAGAAGGGTGGCAAGCCGGTTGTCGTGCCTAAAAAGAAATCCTGAGTTGGCCCTAAGTCTGATACCGAGTGCTATTATTACAAGGGCACTAGCCACTGGAAGTGCAACTTCCCCAAATATATGGCAGAAAAAAGGCCGGCAAGGCAAATAAAGTTATATATGATATACATGTTATTGATGTGTACTTGACTAGTACTCGCAGTAGAACCTAGGTATTTGATACCGGTTCAGTTGCTAATATTTGTAACTCGAATCAGGGGCTGTGTAACAAGCAACCGCTAGCAAGGGGTGAGGTTAAGATGCATGTCGGCAATGGATCAAGCGTTGATGTGATCGCCGTCGGGATGCTACCTCTCCACTTACCATCGAGATTAGTTATAAACTTGAATAATTGTTATCTGGTGCCAACACTGAGCATGAAAATTGTATCCGGATCATTTTTGATGCGCAGTGGTTATTCATTTAAATCCGAGAATAATGGTTGTTCAATGTATACGAATGAAATATTTTATGGTCATACACCGATGATGAATGGTTTATTTATGTTGGATCTAGATAATAGTGTTACACATATTCATAATGTTGATGCTAAAAGGATTAAACTTAATGATGATATATCCGCATATATGTGGCACTGCCGTATAGGTCATATTGGTGTTAAACGCATGAAGAAGCTCCATTTGGATGGACTTTTAGAATCACTTGATTTTGAATCATTTGATACATGTGAGCCATTCCTTATGGGCATGATGACTAGAACGCCGTTTTCCGGTTCAATGGAACGGGCGACAGATTTGTTGGAAATCATTCATTCTGATATATGTGGTCCAATGAGTGTGTCGGCGCGAGGTGGATATCGTTATTTTGTTACTTTCATGAATGATTTGAGTAGATACGGTTATATCTACTTGATGAAACACAAGTCTGAAATCTTTGAGAAATTCAAGGAGTTTTAGAGTGGAGTGGAAAATCATCATAATAGAAAGATCAAATTTCTATGGTACGACCATGGAGGTGAGTATCTAAGTTACGAGTTTAGCACACATATGAAAGAGTGTGGAATAGTTTCACAACTCACACCTGCTGGAACACCACAGCGAAATGGTGTGTCGGAATGTCGTAATCGTACTTTACTAGATATGGTTCGATCTATGATGTCTCTGACGGACTTTCCACTGTCATTTTGGGGTTATGCACTAGAAACTGATGCATTCACTTTAAATCGGGCACCATCTAAATCCGATGAAAAGACACCATATGAATTGTGGTTTGGAAACAAACCTAAGCTGTCATTTCTTAAAGTTTGGGGATGCGATGTTTATGTGAAGAAACTTCCACCGGATAAACTCATACCCAAAGCGGAAAATACGTCTTCATAGGATACCCTAAGGAAACTATTGGGTATTCATTCTATCACAGATCCGAGGGCAAAGGTTTTTGTTGCCGAGAATGGATCCTTTCTAGAGAAAGAGTTTCTCGCGAAATGTGTGAGTAGTCGGAAGGTAGAACTCGAAGAGGTTGTAGAACCTTCTCTTCATAGTATGGCGAGTAGCACAGCACCAGAAATCGTTCTAGAGTTGGCTTCACCAAATGAGGAGGGAACTAATGATAATGATCATGAAGCTCCGAAAGAGTATACTACTGAACCTCGCAAGTCTAGCAGGACGCGTGCAGCTCCCGAGCTGTACGGAAATCCTGTTATGAATTTCATGGTCGATGAAATTGATGACCCTGCGATGTATGAAGAAGCGATGATGAGCCCGGATTCCAACAAATGGTTAGTAGCCATGAAATCCGAGATGGAATCCATGTACGAAAACCAGTTTTGGACCTTAGTGGACTTGCCTCACGACCGAAAGGCCGTGGAGAATAAATGGATTTTCAAAAGGAAAACTGATGTTGATGGCAATGTAACCGTCTATAAAGCTCGACTTGTCGCAAAGGGATTTCAACAAATTCAAGGAGTTGACTATGATGAGACATTCTCTCCCGTAGCGATGCTAAAGCCAGTTAGGATTATGTTAGCAATTGTTGCATATTTCGACTATGATATATGTCAGATGGATGTCAAAACTGTGTTCCTCAATGGCAATATTGAAGGAAAGTTGTATATGATATAACCAAAGGGTTTTGTCGATCCTAAGGATGCTGACAAGGTATGCAAGCTTCAGCGATCCATCTATGGACTGAAGCAAGCATCCCGGAGTTGGGATCTCCGCTTTGATGAGGTGATCAAAGAGTTTGGATTTGTCCAAACTTATGGAGATGCTTGTATTTACAAGAAAGTGAGTGGGAGCGATGTGGAATTTATGATATTATATGTGGATGACATATTATTGATCAGAAATGATATAGATCTTTTAAATAGTGTTAAAAGTTATCTAAATAACAATTTTTCAATGAAGGACCTAGGTGAAGCGTCATACATATTAGTCATAAAGATCTATAGGGATAGATCTAGGCGCCTAATAGGGCTATCACAAAGTACATACCTTGATAAGATTTTAAAGAAGTTTAAAATGGACAGAAGTAAGAAGGGGTTCTTACCTATGTTGCAAGGCAAGACACTGAGTAAGACTCAAAGTCCGGCTATGGCAGAAGAAAGAGAGATAATGGACAAAGTCCCCTATGCTTCAGCCATAGGCTCTATAATGTACGGCATGCTATGTACAAGACTGGATGTGGCACATGCTATTAGTTTGACTAGTAGGTACCAATCTGATCCAGGATCGGAACACTCAAGAATATCCTTAAGTACTTGCGAAGAACTAAGGATATGTTTCTTGTGTACGGAGGTTAAGAAGAGCTCGTCGTAAGTGTTATGTCGATGCTATCTTTGACACTGATACTGATGACTCTAGGTCTCAATCCGGATACGTATTTCTCATGAATGGTGGAGCGATTAGTTGGAGGAGTTCCAAACAACCCGTGGTGGCAGGATCAACAACGGAGGCCGAATATGTTGCTGCTTCGGAAACGGCTCAGGAAGAAGTTTGGATGAAGGAGTTCATAACTGAACTAGGTGTGGTTGCGAGCGCATTGGACCCAATGGTGATCTATTGTGACAACAATGGTGCCATAGCCATGTGTGTTTAATAAACAAACAGAAAGTTCCTAGTTATGCCTCTCTCATAAACTAGCTCGTTGGTTAACAAGATGATCAAGGTTTCCTAATCATGGACATTGGATGTTGTTAATAACGAGGTCACAACATTATTGGAATGGTGTGATGAACATTCATCCGAAGTATATCATTACGATCAAATTCATTGAGTTTATATTGCTATAACATCATACGAAGTGATCCTAATCCTTAGACCATGAGATCATGGCAATCACTAACACTGGAAGAGTATCTTGATAATATCAAACGTCACACCATAACGAGGTGATTATAAAGATGGGTTCAGTACTACTAAAGTGTTATGTTGAGGCCCATGGATTGAGAGTGGAATCTGTTCATCCCGATGACGGATAGATATGCTCTGGGCCCTCTTGCAAGCAAGTGATTTGATCACTAGAATGTTATATCACGGTAACAAGAAAAGATTACATGTCAATAACGAGATAAAACTAGGTATGGAGATACCTATGATCGAATCTCTAACATGTAAAATATCGTGAGACAAAGGGATTAAGATACTAGCGTAAAAGGTTCTCACGATCACAAGAAAGTCATCGTTGAATGTGTGGGAGTCAGTATGGATCTCCATGTCCTGCTTCTGATTATTGATCTAAGAGGGGTGTCGATCATGTCTGCATTATTCGCGAAACCATAGGGTGACACACTTAAGAGACACCGACACCATTTGGAGCAAATAGTTTCATGTTAAAAAGAATAAGAAAGCGTAGGAATTTATTTCACTAGATACCGAAACTGGTTTCAGGTGAAATTGCAGAAAGTGTTTCTGCATGTGAAATGAAATACTAGCAAGGGGTTATATGTGAATGTTTGTCATTAAATTAATTGACAAAATTCTGAATAAATAAAAGGAGTTTTATTTAATGAGAGTTTGCATTAATTTGGTGGAAATTCAATGGGAATTTGAGTGGGTTTTTGAGTGGAGAAAATTGAAGGGGAATTTTGTGAGTGGAGTGTCCACCCACATGAATGGAGGGAGGGCAAGGGGTCAGCCCCCATGCGCCTCCCACCCCCTTGGGGTTCCTCCTCCTCACTTCTCACTCACACCTCCTCGTGAAGGATCTCTCTCCCCCTCTAGTATTTATCCCAAATGGTCTCGGACTAGCGAGATACATGTTCTTGGTGGCTTTTAGGCAAGAAAGTGTTGTGCTTCCGCTGCATCGCTAGAGAGAGGAGGCGGAAGTTCTCGGTGCCTCGGACGTGTGTGCGAGCACGGATGCGCGCTGATTTGTGGCGCTAGGACTTCCTCTCGATCTTGAGATCGGCAAGAGATCGCATACATCAACCACGAGTTCAATCTTGTTAAGCTTTGTTGGTCTTCAAGGGTATGTTCTCTACGAATGTATATCCGCCCGTTGCTTGTATCTAGTAGATAGATCTTGGTACACAGTTGTTCCCATCGTAGGAATTTTTTGTTTTCTATGCTGCGAACCCTACAGTACCTTTAACCTTGCCTCCCCGGCAACGGTGCCAGAAAAGAGCTTGATGTCTACGCGCTTCTATTCTTGTAGACATTTGTTGGGCCTCCAAGTGCAGAGGTTTGTAGAACAGAAGCAAGTTTCCCTTAAGTGGATTACCCAAGGTTTATCGAACTCAAGGAGGAAGTGGTCAAAGGTATCCCTCTCAAGCAACCCTGCAATCAAGATACAAGAACTCTCTTGTGTCCCCAACACACAATACACTTGTCAGGTGTATAGGTGCACTAGTTCGGCGAAGAGATAGTAAAATACAAGTAGTATGTATGATTATAAGACAACGGCGGCAGAAAAGAGCTTGACGGGAGGAACAAACTAAAGGCAATCTGAAATAAAGATGGCAGCAAGCAAACATGTAACATATCTAGTTGTAAATGGTGTTTCAATGCTTAGACACAAATCCTAAGGATCATACTTTCACTAGTGAACACTCATATAAATATCTTCTCTTCATGATACTACTCTGAACTACTCTCCGGTTGGACAACTCTAATCCACGGTAGGGCTACAAAAGCACTCCTTAAAGTTTGCTTTCCCCATCTAAATAAACCAACATTGTCACCTTGAGCGCTAGATGGTTCCAACAAACACCACAATTCCCTAGAGACAACCAACTCCAAATATAACTCATGACAAGTAATTATGTAATCTATAGCCTAAGTGCCACACGGTGTGCACGCTGTCACTTTCACACAAGTGGGGATAGCCATAGATCTATTAAAGCACTTGAGTAGCAGAGTAGATCTACTTTATTACAAAGCTCATGATCACAATAAGATCACGCATAGAGAGAGATGACCACATAGCTACCGGTAGAGCCCTTAGCCTTGAGGAAGAACTACTCCCTCCTCATCATGGGAATCAGCAACAGTGATGGAGATGGTGGTGGAGATCGATGGATATGGATCCAGGGGAAATTCCCCGTACTGGCAGGGTGCCGGAACAGAGACTTCTGTCCCCCGAATCTCCCCTTCGGTGGCGGCGGCCCTGCGGAACTTTTCGTGGATGTATGCCGATTATTTTAGGGTTTCTGCATCGGAGGCTTCTTATAGGTGAAGAGGCGAGGAGGCATCCAAGGGGGCCACACCCCCTAGTGGCGCCACCAGGGGTACCCGCGCCACCATAGGGTGTGCCCACTGATACGTCATAAACGTATCTATAATTTTTGATGTTCCATGCTTGTTTAGTATCAGCTTTGCTTTGCTTTATCTACACTTTGAGGTATTTTTATACATTTTCTGGGACTAACCTATTAACAATACGCCACAGTGCCAGTTTCATGTTTTTTGATGTTTTTTGTTTCAGAAAAGCTAGTAAGGAAATATTCTCGGAACTGGACGGGACAAAAGCCAAAGTCAATATTTCACCGAGGAGAACACGGAGTCCAGAGGAGATACGGAGGGGAGCCACAGTGTGCCCGCACCCTCCCACGCGCGGGCCCACCCTAGGCCACGCCTGGGCAGGGTGTGGGCCCCTTGGACGCCCTCTTGCCTCGCCTCTTCTCCTATAAGAGCCCCCCGATACCAAAACCCTAAACACCCGATCACATCTCCACGAAGCAGTCTGTAGCCGCCGCCACCATCGTCCCTAGATCGGGGAGATCTAAAGATCTTCCTGGCACCCTGCCAGAGGGGACAGGTCATCCCGGAGGCCTTCTTCATCACCATGCCAGCCTCTGGTATCATGCGTGAGTAGATCCATCTTGGACTATGGGTCCATACAGTATCTAGATGGTTCTTTCTCCTCCTTTGTGCTATCATGTTTAGATCTTGTGAGCTCCGTTCATGATGAAGATCATCTATTTGTAATCATACATTTTGTGTTTGCGGGGATCCGATGGATATTGATACTACTATTGTCAGATTGATTATTGATTCTATCATGTCTTATTGATTATTGATTCTATCATGTCTTATTGATTATTGATTCTATCATGTCCATGTTGTTTGAGATCTTGCATGCTCTCCATTTATAGTAGCTATCTTGGCCAAGTAGATGCTAGTGACTCCAAGAGGAAGTATTTATGCTCGATAGTGGGTTCATGCCTCTATTGAATCTAGGGAAGTGACAGAAATCACTAAGGTTGTAGATGTGTTGTTGCCACTAGGGAGAAAATAGTGATCTTTTGTTCATGGAACAATTGTATTGTTTACTTTACACACATTGCTTAAAGCAGTTATCTGTTGCTTGCAACTTAATACTGGAGGGGGTTAGGATAATAACCTTAAGGTGGATTACTATTCATAGATGCAGTTGGATGGCGGTCTATGTATATTGTTGTAATGCCCAATCAAATCTCATAGGATCATGAATATCTAGTATTGCATTGTTATGCCTTGCTCAGTCCTGTCAATTGCCCCGCTGTAATTTGTTTACCCAGCATGTTATGTTATCTATCTTAAGGAGAACACCTCTAGTGAATTTTGGACCCCGGTACAATCTTTACCATTGATACATCATCTCCTCTTACTGTTTACTTTCTACAAACAACCATTACTTTCCACACCATATGTTTAGTCCTTTGTTTTTAGCAAACCAATGAGATTGACAACCTCACTATAAGTTGGGGCAAAGTCTTGAGTTTGTGTTGTGCGGGATTCCAAGTTGTTAGCAACACCTTGGGGTTATTTCCTTCCTCCTACTGGTTCGATAACCTTGGTTTCATCACTGAGGGAAAACTTATTGCTCTGGTCATCATACCTTCCTCTTGGTGTTTCCCAACGAAGCTCTACGGTGATCGGAGGTCATCACCCACCCTGGTGCCCTCCTCCGTCTCTCCTTCGGGCTCCATGTCGTGTCGGGAAAAATAGTAACTTTGGCTTTTGTCCCGTCCAATTCCGAGAATATTTCTTTACTGGCTTTTCTGAAACCAAAAATAGCAGAAAACAGGCAACTGACACTGCGACATCTTGTCAATAGGTTAGTTCCAGAAAATGTATAAAAATACCTCAAAGTGTAGACAAAATATAAGACAAATGATATAAAACAAGCATGGAGCATAAAAATTATAGATATGTTCACGACGTATCAAAGTACAGGATAGTAATAACATCCCAAACTAGTTTGTGGCCCCTAGAACAGTACTTTGGAATCAGGTACGAAATCGATAGGGGTGCCCACACACCCCACTTGTGGTTAGGACGCTCGATCTCGGAACAGGTGTCAAGAACACGGGTCCTAGGAGGACACAAGTGGGCGGTTAAAAACCAAACGTTGACTATTTCCCATCGGTGCCTCTGCATTAGTTATATCTACCACCAACATTTAATTAACAAGTTGTAAGTAGAACCATGATTATCTCCACTATTAAGCGTGTGCCAACCACCCAACAATGGTGGAACTCGACGACGCGAAGCAACACCTAAGCAAGCAACTATGACTCGCAAGGTCAACTGTCTATCAAAGACAGATAATAGGAGGTGCCCAAGACAATATAGAGGCTGCAAGGAATATAAATGGTGCACGGAAACTAAAACATCGCAACATGGATAGCAACAGATCAACAGGAGGAAGTAAAGACAATAAATGCAAAATAGGTAGAAAGGGGGAGAATGCTCTCTTGAGAAACACTGTCAAAGATTCATCCGAAGATCGGGTCGACACTCGCATCAACTCATCGGCCTAATCCATGAAGAAGCAAAGCACTAAAAGAAACATTGAATGCACTATGTAATACTATGGCAGAAGATCGGGCATGATGCATGTGTGATATATGACATGACAAAGATGTGACACGACTAGGAAATATTAAGCGGAACCATGGTCCCGACAATTAATTAATAGGTTCATGTTATTTAGTTATCCCACAATTTAAATGTTGATTTAACAAGGAAAATAGTGGCATCAGTTCGCTACACAAATTTAAATGGAGCCAATATAAGACTAGGGTAGCCCGCATATGGTCTCCATATTTAATTATTAGGTGAGTTGACAACATACCCCCAAACAAATGAATATGTATGCGAACATGAAAAAATTATATGCACAAGTATATGTATGGAAATTTATAAAATAGGGGTCTCGGAAGATGGGGTCACACATGGTGTATTAGAGATCTTGGGGTTTTGGGGTTCGGGGCTTTAGGGTTTGGTCTTTGAATCTTCGGATCTAGGGTCTTGGCGTCTTCGGGTCCGAGAAGGAGAACATGGTGGTTCCGGGAAGGAGATCTTCGGGCCCGGACCCATGAAGGAGAACTTGATGGTTCCGATAAGGAGAACTTGGTGGTTCCGGGAAAGAGATCTTTAGGTCCGGACCCATGAAGGAGAACTTGGTGGTTCGGATCCAGGGTCTTGGTATTTTATAAAATTTATGTCGCGGTAGTTTCCTCCGTCGCGGTGGAAGTTCTTCAGCTCACATGGCGCATAGCCGGAATTGACGACGAAGTCGATTCGCCCGTCACCGTGGCGCTTGCCGGTGAGGCGAGTGTTACTGTAGTGCAATTCGCGCTGTCTTCCGTTGTCGTGGCCGCTTATGCAGCGGTTTCCGCCCGACTCGTTGTCGGTTTCTTGGTTCAGGTCTTTCTCCGTGTAGCGCTTGCCGATCTCAAGGAGGTCGGGGATGTTGTCGAGTGTTTGGTAGACCCTCTTGATCTTGGCGACCAGGGGTTCGTACCAGCACGAGTTCTTGAAGCAGTGGATTTCCGTTTCCGGGTGGATGCCGGAGGCGTTGATCCACAGGTCTTTCCATCGCTGGACCCAATGGCGGGTCGACTCACGCGGTCCCTAAATGCATCACTCCAGGTATTCGATGGTGGTGGCGTGGGTGTAGGAGCCCTCTAAATGCCTGACAAAGCCCTCACGCATGTCCTCCCATGAGTCGATGTTGTCTGGGGTAGAGTGTTGATCCATTGCCATGTTGCTCCCTCCATCATCAAGGGGAGGTAACGAGAGGTGAGGAGGTCGGCGTGGCTGGCGATTCCCATCGCCATGAGGTATGTGTCTAGCCACATGGTTGGGTCATACGTGGGGTCGTATTTCTCGATCTCCTTTGGCGCCTTGAAATTGGCAGGATATTTTTGCCTCGGATCATGGGTCCGAAGCACTGGGGCCGACTCGACTGAGGGGGGCCCTTGTCTCCTGGTCGTCGCGGTTGGTGAGGGTGTGCCTCATGTCGTTGGGCTGACATGCTCGCTAGATTTGGTTGTTGATGATGTGTGTTCACGCGTCGATCGGTTGTCCATTGGCAGCGACCGTGTTGTTCGCCGGTCGCAGATTGTTGGTGGAGAGAGCTAGATGCGCGGTTCGTGGTTGAGGCTGCAGGGGCTCAAGTGGTAGGAAGTTGGGAGTGTTGGCGACCATTGGGAAGCCGCACGAAGCCACCCTACTTCTGAATGAACGGGAATACATCTATCCCTGCGAGTCGGCTCCTGTGGCTTGCTGCTCGACGGCCCTGGCGATTAGGGCCTGGGCGTACATGACTTGTAGGGCGACTTCTCCCATGATGTTGAGGTTGGCGACCGCGGCCTGCCCCGCGATGAGTGTCCATCGGGGTGGAATACATCGGGAGGCCATTCACGTCGCATTCTTGTAGAGAGATGAGGACTCTAGGCTGGTCGGGGGGAGGCGTGTGGCTAGGGGGTGGCGGGGGATCCCCCCCTTGTTGGTGCTTCTGGCGGTGGATGATTGCTGCCGCCTGGCGGCGTGTTCTCGCAGATCGTGCGATCGTCCGCGTGGGCGAGGTCGTTGTCCTCGTCGAAGTTCATGGAGCGGCCCTGAACGCTAGGGTTCAGGCGCGTCTAGATGCGGCGCTGGTGGTAGAGCGACAGCTCCTGCGCTGTTGCTTGCTTGAGGCGAAATTTTTCGTGCTTGGCCTGCTCCCTGCGCGCCGCTTCCTCTAGGCACAGGCGGGCTTCCTCGACCTCTGTCGCCATCGCGGTCGGCGAAATTGGCATGGAGAAGGGGTCCGGCGGGGTGCTTGTGTTGCCCGCCATGTAGGTCACGATGAAGCGACCGGATCTGACATGGAGGTCGCCAGAGAGTTCCGTTCTGGAGTCGGATTCGAAGATCTGGAGGATGGATGAATCCTCGAAATCCCCAGCGTTGGAGACTCGCGTGATGGAGCCTTCGAGGGACGCGACGGTGATGGACCCGGCGAGTGAGGCGGGGGTCACCGAGTAGGCATCGTCATGTAGGGCCACGTCGTCCACAACCACATCGGTTTCAGCCGCATTGTTGGTGGACGAGTCATACTCGGAGGCGAGGCGGTGGACGGTGCGGATCTGGACTTTCGAGAGCAGATCGCACGGCGATGATCCGCCGATGATCGCTGTTTCCTCGGAGATGATGGCGTCTGTGAAGGCGACGAAGAGGCTGATGGTGCCGACCGGCATTATGGCGTTGTGCGTGACCGGGCGCGACGCCAGGACGTAGCTACTGGGCAAGATCTGGAGGATCTCTCCTCATGCAATCATGCAGCCGGTGGCGATCGACCGGTTGATTGGCAAGTATGGTCTCGCCGCAGAACTCAGGTCGGACCGGCCAGGCCCCACAGTGGGCACCACTATCGTGGGAATGGCCACAACAGATGCTACAATGGGCAGCGAGTAGTATGATGAAGGGCAAGGGCGGCCAGCCATCTGCGGTGCGAGATGAGGGCGAGGACACAAGGGTTTACCTAGGTTCGCCCCCGGAGGGTAAAGACCTACTCCTTCTAGACTATATTATCTAGTGGTTACAATGGTGGCGAGCTCGACGGCTAGGGAGCGAGTCGATGGGGTGTATGATGGAACGTGAGTACAAAGAGTACCCTAGGGAGGTTTATATAAGGGTAACTCGCTAGGGTTTACAGATATACAACCAAGTCAGTTAGGGACTCGGAGGACTTGACCTAATCCGACCGGGCTTAGCTATGCTTCTGGGCCTCCAGCTTCCAATTGCCAGGTCCCTTCTTGAGTCATGGTCCAGTCGCCATCCTGCAGGCCCACTCGCTAGGAGCTTGATCCAGTAGGAAACGTCCTGCTAGGCATACCCTATTTGTCATATCCCCATCACAGATGATTCTAAATCACAATCTGGATATGTATTTACTTTGAATGGTGCAACAGTGAGCCGGTGGAGTGCAAAGCAAAGCGTTGTGACGAGATATTCAACTGAATCTAAATACATGGCAGCTTTAGAGGCTTCACAAGTAGCGATATGGATGAAGGAGTTCATTAAGGAGCTTGGTGTGGTTCCCAGTGCGCTAGACCTAGCGGAAACTACAAATACTAGCGCGTGCTAGCTATATTTTCCTTCTTCTTCTTCTTCTTCTTCTTCCTAGACCCTTATTCCTTACTTTTCATGACCGCTTCTATACTTCCTCTCGTTGAACATGTTCTATAGAGAAACTACCAGGCTTATCATGTTTCACGTGAAAATAGAGATATTACTTTTTCTCCTGCATAGGGATGACTCTTTTTAAGGAAATAAAAGTACCCAAAATATGTTATTTTTCCTTCTAGATGGTATGAAAAGGGTCCTTGTCACAATTAATACAAGCAACACGGCCTTTTGTAGTACGTCAACAATGCGCGGAGGTGGGTAGGAATGAATGCACCAAAAAATGGTTGCTTTAAGTAGAAATGATTTCAACAAAGTTAAAGCATCAAACGTATTCGAATATTTCAAAAGTAGGTGTAATTATTCTACAAGAGGTTGCAAAAATACAAGTCCTTTCCAGGTGATTGAAAGCCAGTAATTTGTCGATAGATGCTAACCGATTTTATTTTTTGAGGAAGAAAACACTCGTCACTTTATTAATTCATAATGATTAAGGGGATATAAAAAGTGTTGGAGATATGCCCAAGAGGCAATAATAAAAATAGTTATTATTATATCTTTGTGGTTATGATAAATGTTTACATTCATGCTATAATTGTATTAACCGGAAACATTAATACTTGTGTGATTTGTAAACTTGCAAGAGTCCCTAGTAAAGCCTCTTTGTAATACTAGCTTGTTAGT
Source organism: Avena sativa (assembly GCA_916181665.1). NCBI lineage: Eukaryota > Viridiplantae > Streptophyta > Magnoliopsida > Poales > Poaceae > Avena > Avena sativa. The sequence goes on along the minus strand of OV702280.1, from coordinate 266,061,322 downwards.
TGATAGATGATCATGGTTTCCTGATCATGAACATTGATATGTTATTAACAACAATATCATATCATTAGGAGAATGATGTGATGGACATACTCCTATAGTTAAGCGTAGCATAAAGATCAAGTCATTTCAATAGTTCGTTTGCTATAAGCTTTCAGATACATAGTAACCTAAATCTTTCGATCATGAAATCATGTTAATCACCATCACCGGATGGATGATTTGATGACATCAAACACCACACCATAAGTGGGTGGTTATAAAGGTGGCATTGAGTGTCCGGAAAGTATGTGTTGAGGCACATGGATCAAGAGTGGGATTTGTCCATCCATATGACAGATAGATATACTCTGGGCCCTCTCGATGGAATGTCATCCACTTGCAAGCATGTGACTGATTCACAAGGGATCACATATCACATGAATGAGTAAAGAGTACTTATCGGTAACGAGGTTGAACTAGGTATGCAGAGGTACCGACAATCAAACCTCGGATAAGTAAAGTATTGTGAGACAAAGGGAAATTGGTTTCATATGTAAATGGTTCATTCGATCATGAAGTAATCGTAGAAATATGTGGGAGCCATATGAATTTCCAGATTCCTCTATTGGTTATTGATCGGAGAAGAGTCTCGGTCATGTCCGCATAATTCACGAACCGTAGGGAGACACACTTAAGGATTCGATATTGTTTAGTAGATATGGAATATGAGTAAAGAGACTGAATGTTGTTCGGAGTCTCGGATTGGATCCGGGACATCACAAGGAGATCCGGAATGGTCCGAAGAATAAGATTCATATAAGAAAAGTCCATTTCCGGAGTTCGGGAATGGTTTTGGTGTTTTCACCAAAATGTTCTAGAAGGGTCTAGAAGGTCAACCAATCCGGAGTGGGAAGGGTACATGAATGTGTCATGACAAAGTGGAATGGTTGTATCATGTACTAGGTCACTTGGCTGGGCAATAGGAAGAGATAAATCAAACTCTAGTTTGAAAGTCAAACACCAGTTTGAAAAGTCAAACGCCAACATGGTTGCCTAGTGGAGGGAGGGAAGGAATCCTACCTAAGGGAGGATTCCTTCCTCCTCCTTGCCACCGACCAAGCAAGGGGAGTTGGGGGAGGACTCCCTGACAGATTTTCTAGGTAGAATGATGCTTGGATCTGCATCATTTTCGTGTTGATAATATATCGAGGACAAAGCCATCGGGAGTTTGTTACAACGAGGGAGATAGAGTCTGATTGGAGTACTACTCCATAACAGCACAATATCAAATATGAAATTACATATTAAAACATAAGGATAATGTTATCTAACAGCCCCCCTTAATCACAACCTTGTCTAAGGTTGAGATTACGTTTAAACTCATCAAGATCTCTCACAGGAAGTGCTTTTGTGAATCCATCTGCTACTTGATCCTTAGAGGAAATAAACTTGATATCCAACAATTTTCTTGCAACTCTTTCTCTGACAAAATGAAAGTTTATCTCTATGTGCTTAGTCCTTGCATGAAAAACAGGATTTGCAGACAAGTATGTAGCTCCTAAGTTATCACACCATAAGCATGGTCTTTCTTTTAGTGAAACACCTAGTTCACCAAGAAGCGCTTCAACCCATATTATTTCAGCTGTGGCATTGCCTAAAGCTTTATACTCAGCTTCAGTACTAGATCTTGACATAGTGTCTTGTTTTTTGGCACTCCAAGATATTAAGTTTGGTCCAAAAAATATAGCAAAGCCTCCTGTGGACCTTCTATCGTCAAGACAACCTGCCCAATCCGCATTAGAAAAAGCACTAAGCAGACTTGAGGAAGACTTCTGAAAAACAAGTCCAACCTTCAGAGTACCCTGAATATATCTCAATATTCTCTTAGCGGCTGTCCAGTGAGAGGTTGTTGGGGCATGTAGAAACTGACAAACCTTATTAACTGAGAATGAAACATCAGGCCTTGTCAATGTCAAATATTGCAAGGCACCCACAATGCTTCTATATTCAGTAATATCATCAGGACCAAGAAGAGTACCCTCATGAAGAGATAACCTCTCAGTAGAAGATAATGGAGTGGGACATGGTGTGCAATTTTTCATACCAACTCTTGCAAGTAAATCAATAGCATATTTCTCCTGTGTAAGAAGTAAACCATCATTGACCTTCTTTACCTCAATGCCCAAAAAGAAGTGAAGATCTCCCAAATCCTTGAGAGCAAAATCATCTTTCAGATCACGCAGCAAAGCAGAGATGGCCTGATCAGATGAACTAGTGACTATTATATCATCAACATATATGAGAACAAATATCATATGCCCAACTTTTTATAGAGAAAAAGAGAGGTGTCTGTTATGGAAGCTTTTTATAGAGAAAAAGCGAGGTGTCTGCTATGGAAGGAACAAACCCAAGTGTTTGCAACTTTGTACTTAGCCTGGAATACCATGCTCGAGGGGCTTGTTTGAGACCATAAAGAGCTTTGTCAAGTTTGCATATGTAATGTGGAGTTTGAGAATCTTCAAAGCCTGGTGGTTGTTTCATATAGACTTCCTCTTCCAGAACGCCATGAAGAAATGCGTTCTTGACATCTAGCTGCCTTAAGCTCCAGCCTCGAGAGACAGCAACTGATAGAACAAGTCTAATAGTAGCCGCCTTCACAACAGGGCTGAAAGTGTCTTCATAATCTATGCCATACCTTTGCTTGAACCCTTTTGCAACCAGACGTGCCTTATATCTGTCAATTGTACCATCTGCATTTATTTTCACACGGTACACCCATTTATAGTCAATGATATTCTTTGTTGAGTTTGGAGGAACAAGTCTCCAAGTTTTATTTTCCAAGAGAGCATCATATTATTCTTTCATAGCTTGATTCCAACGATCATCCGAAAGCGCTTCTGAAAATGATGATGGTTCCCCTGTGGACATAAACAGACCATATCGAATAGTGCCGTCAGTGTACTGTTTGGGATTTCTTATACCTTTTTGAAGCCGTGTACCGTGGTGCAGGCTGAGGCGATGGAGATAAATCCACGGAAGATCTCGGACTATTTTTGTCCATGTCATTATCTCTTGCCATCGGCGAAGCAGTTTCCGCGACGTCGCGATGGTGTGGATACAGCAGCGGGGACAGCTGCATGCGCCCATCACATCCAGCTTCTTGGCGCAGACGCATCACGTCCAAGGAAGCAGGGGACCCATCGCTTTCCTCCTCCTGGCCAGATGCGTCAGACGCAGACGCGTCGCTTTCCTCCTAGCGGGATTCCTCGTCCTGGCGGGACCGAGCACCACCATCGCTTTCACCCTGGGAGGACCGCAGCACGGGAGACGATGGCATCTCCGGGGATAGCGACGGGCGGGAACGCCTCCCATTGGACGCATGCGCACCAGGACGAGGAGAACCAGCATGGGGATCATCAAGCGCGTGATCCCATGTTGATACAGAAGCAGTTTCTGGTTGCATTTGTTCACTGTTTTCATTCAAATTTTCACCGTTTGTACTGAAATTTTCTTCCATTTCTTGTTGTGTCTCGATAGCATCTCCAACAATAGGTTCTACAGGAGCTTGCCCAGAATTAGTAACATTAGGTATAATGTGCAAATCCATATGATCATCAATGTGTGTCTCCCCATTGTTTGAAGGTAACAAAAGAATATCCTTTTTAAGACGCGATCCGACATTAGGATGCAATTCAGCAAAGGGGAATACATGTTCATCAAACACTACATCTCTAGAGATATAAACACGGCCTATTTTAGTGTCAAGACACTTGACACCTTTATGGCGAGGACTATACCCCAAGAAAACACACTTTGTAGAATGAAACACCAATTTCTTTTTGTTGTAAGGACAAAGATTAGGCCAGCAAGCACAGCCAAAGATTCTAAGAGACTCATAGTTAGGCTTTGTGTGAAGAAGACGCTCAATAGGAGTGTCGAAATTTATAACCTTGTTGGGAAGAAGATTTATGAGAAAGGTAGCAGTGAGAAAATCTTCATCCCAAAACTTGAGAGGCATGGATGTATTTGCAAGGAGAGCAACTTCAAAAATATGACGGTTTTTACGTTCTGCTAAACTATTTTGTTGATGTGCATGGGGACAAGACACATGATGTGTAATACCAACTTTCTGAAAGAAACCATGGAGTTTTTCATATTGACCACCCCAATCAGTTTGCATAGTTATGATTTTCCTATCAAATTTTCTCTCAACAAGTTGCTGAAAGTTAAGAAAGACTTGATAAACTTCAGAGCGCTTCTTTAGCAAATATATCCAAGTAAAGTTACCAAAATCATCAATAAAGCTTACATAATATGAATGTTTGCCAATAGAGATAGGTGTTGGTCCCCATACATCAGAGAAAACTTGCTCCAAAGGAATAGTGGATACACTAGTAGAGACATGATATGGTAACTGATGGCTCTTAGCTAGTTGACAAGAATCACAAATGTATGGATTTGTTTCTGGCGAATAAGAAATATGATGTTTCCTAAGAATTTGCTGAACCATAAAAGAAGATGGATTTCCTAAGCGGCGATGCCATGTGGAGGAAGACGACTTTATTGTGATGAATGCTTGTTTGGATGACCCAGTAGACACAGGCACTAGCGGGTAGAGACCATCATGACATGGACCTTTAAACAGAGTTCTCCTTGTGGCCTGGTCCTTAATCAAGAAAAAATATGGCCAAAATTCAATAAAGGCATCATTATGTAGTGTAAGTTTATGAACAGAAAGAAGATTTTCGTGGCATCTAGAACATGAAGGATATCATGTAGATGAAAAGAACTTTGGGGAGTGCGCAACATTGAATGATCGATATGAGAAATTTGCATACCTTTACCGTTGGCCATGTGGACTTGAACACGTCCTGTGTACTTCTCCTGGATGGAGAGCTTGTTCAACTCACTGGTGACATGGTTGGTGGCGCCAGTATCAGGGTACCGGTTTGTATCAACACCATAATACACCACGTTGGCACCTTTATCACCACCATCATCACGACGGTCACCATCATCATCACGACGGTCACGGTTGTTCTAGAACCTCCACCAATATTCACTAGCCGGGTGGCCATGGATCTTGCATATCTGACAAGTAACGTTGACATACGGGGTGGATGCACATCCACGACGACATTCATCATCACGACGACCACCATCATATCTTCCTCCATCATCTCTCCGTCTCCTGCTATCATCATCACGGCGTCGAGGACGGTCATCATACCGATCACGACGATCATCATAGCCCCGGCGGTCATCATAGCCCCGACGGTTATCATAGCCACGGTGGCCCCGATCATCCTGTCGGTGGTAGTCACGGTCTTCATGGCGCATCTCATCTGGGCGCCGATCATCCTGGTGTCCACGTGGAGGAGGTGGTGGTCCACCCCGGCATGCTATGTTGGCAGAGGAAACAAACACCTCACCACCATCATCAAACTTATGGAGCTGATCAAAGGCTTGAAGCTGGTTGAACAGATCGGTGAGGCTAGTGTTGGGGTTTGCATTGATGGCAACTTTCTGCGTGTCGTAGGAGTCACCAAGGCCATGGAGGATGGACCATATGAGCTCATCGTCATCAAGAGGTTTTCCCGCTGCAGAAAGTTCAGAGGCAATGTTCTTGATCTTGGCGAAATATTTCTCAGCAGAGAGCTCCCCTTTTTTGGTGTCATTGAGGGCAGACATGAGTTGTTGAGCACGGGAGAGCGACGACGTCGTGGTGAGAGACTCAAGTGCCTTCCAAACCTCAGCAGATGTGTCAAGACCAATTACATGAGAGAGTACATAGGGTGACAAGGAGTTGAGGATGTATCGCAGGACTTGTTGGTCACGCGTGATCCACGCGGTATACTCAGGATTTTCAATCGTGATATTTTTTCCATTGGGATCTTCAGCTTCAATCTCTTCAGCATGAGCCTTTTCAACGCCATTCACCAAATTCAGAACACGAGCACCACGTAAGGCAGGCGCCACAAGAGCCTTCCACACCAGGGAGTTTTCCCGAGTTAAAAGTTGGCTCGGTGGCGCACCAAGAGTGGCAGCCAGCGAACTTGTAGAGGAGGAGTACATCATAGAGATTGTAGATGCGGCGATAGCAAACAGGAGGTTGCAGCGGCGGTAGATTTCTTCAGGTATCGGACGCAGCGGCAGAAGAACAACGACGTTGAAGGTATTGGGCGCGGCGATAGAGATGCGGCGGCGTTTGTTTGGTTTTGTTGACTTGAGGATTTGTTTAGGGTTTGTAGGCAGAGGCGGTAGAAGGTCTACCGTAGTAGCAGATGTGGGTTTTGGCGGCGGCGGCAGCGAGGGAACTAGCTACGGTGGCGGCAGTGGTTTTGTTGAGCGTGGCGACGGCAGGGAAGCCTGTAGCGGCGACGGCAATTTTTTTCCAGGCGCTAGATGGGAAGGGCTAGCTCTGATACCATGACAGATTTTTTGGGTAGAATGATGCTTGGATCTGCATCGGTTTCGTGTTGATAATATATCGAGGACAAAGCCATCGAGAGTTTGTTACAACGAGGGAGATAGAGTCTGATTGGAGTACTACTCCATAACAGCACAATATCAAATACGAAATTACATATTAAAACATAAGGATTATGTTATCTAACACTCCCCTCCCCCTACCGCCTCCCCACCTATATAAGGAGGGGCAGGGCGCCCCCTACCCCTCACCTCAAACCCTATATTGATTACGACCTCTAAAAGTTGCAATCGATTGAGAGCCTCTAAAAGTAGTCGCCGACTAGCACCTCTACTATCCGTCGGCCACCTCTAAACCCCAGCCCTCTAAACTCTAGATCGTTGTCAACACCCGGATTTTTAATCCCAGATGCCTGTTATGCCATACATCGCAATCCTAGGATTTCCATTTTTGCGAGACATGACAGAATTGGATACCATAGTACATCATCCATTACAAACCATACATAAGGTCTTACACAAATAAGGATCTCATGATCCAGTTCTTAATACAACTCAAGCAGCAGAAATACGTAGTAATAAAGGTAGCGTAGGCGAAGATCCATCTTTGGGGTCACAGGCAATGCTGACGATGGGAGATGATCCTAGTTGTCGTAACCTTCCTGGGGTCCATCATCCTGGTACTCCTCTTCATAGTCTGGCCACGGGAATAGCCAGGGACAAAGCCATGAGTACTCTTTAAGTACTCGCAAACTAATACTAACAAGTGAAGGGGGTTTTTGTAATAGGACACTAAGCTCTAGGGTTGTTTTGCAAAAAGCGAGATTTACCTCTACTAAGTTCAGAAGCAAGAGAAAACTAGTCAAATTTTATAACACCTAGGTGGGAACTTGTATCTCATGCCACAACTCTGTTGTGGTCAAGTCAAATTCTCAATTCATTGCACAAGTCATTTTGAAAACATCTGACGGGGGAACAGTATGGCCACTCCAACTGTCCATAATCGCGGATGCGGCTATTCGAATAGTTTGACACTCTGCAGAGATTGTACACTTTCACCACAACATTCGATACATCCATCAAGAACAAATCCTGAATTCACCATACTCAGTATGCGGATAATCAATCCTAACCTTTCAATTACACGCCCTAGTATAAGCACCTCTCCTATGAGATTGGCCTCCCAACCATGACCAACTGTCATCTTGGGTACTGCACAGGTGGACAATCTTCACAAGGTAGCCTTAGCTCAGACCTTGGCCATGAGGGAACCAATACTAAGGTATATAAGTTTCCAGTCAAGCCCTACCCAATCTTCGGGTATTGTGGTTGTACGGTAAAATTGGAATGGTATCGCATCTAGACAACCATCAGTTTTATAAAGGGGTCTAAGGCTCATGCCTCAACATTTTCATCACCAAAATCATCTGGTGTTCGAAAACACATGTCAAAACATCTCAGTAGAATGATCCATCATTCTAAGGTTTTCATAACCATTTTCACCAAGTATTCCCATCTAAAGTTGATCAAGTTTTATGCTTAGCACTAGCATCTACAAGTGGGGGTGAGTACTAATGAGGGGTGATAAACAAGTGGAGTTTCAACTAAATACCACCTCATGCCTTAGGATGATATCAAGGTTTTCTAGCTTAGGCCAAATTTTATGCTCTTTATGCAACCTTCAGTTATCTTTCTAGAATCTACAAGTCACTTAAGTACATTCTAAGGAAGTAGCTTTGATAAAGAAATAAAGTAGAAAGCTTGCAAAAAAAACTAGGATTGGGTATCAAGTGGGTATGATCACATATGCTTAAGGCATATAGTTGGCATGGTAACAAGCAAGTATTAGCTTGCACATTCAACTAGTAGTATTAGGCTTGCATCAGTATCAGTGTAAGCTTGCTAAGTTAATAGCTTGCAAGTATGGGCTTGCCTTATGCAGAGAAGTGGTTGAAGTTCTCCTCGGCTTCTTCCTCGTAGTATCCTCCTTCCTCCTCGTATCCTTGGTCGGTACTAGCGTCTATGAATAAATACAAGGTACACAATCACCAAACAATACTTAACTACTTTCAATCATCACACAAAGGGGTTCTCTAGATTATCTAGCATCATCACTAACATTACAAGACTAAAGCATTTGTCTTAATGATTTTAGTTTTAGAAAAGTAATTTCTACTCATTGAAAAACTACTTAAGATTTAATATTCTCCAAACCAAACATGGGATCATGTTGACACATGTCATCACCACATATTTTAGTCCATGGGAATGTGATTTAAAGTGGTGTCACAATTTAATAAGGTTTAACCTTTTATTTCAAATAAAATAAGTGACTAGAAATGCCTATGTGGCATTCTTTTATTACTTGAACATTATTTTTGTAAGTATACCCATATATTTTTATATATTCTGAAAGGTATGGTTAAATGTGATTTTTGAGAGTTGGAATCAACTCAAAAGCTATTGTGGTTTAAATTTGAAAAATGTTTGAATGCAGAAAAGCTTCTGCCTTGTTATTTTTACCAAGGGTGATCTACAGATCCAAATGATTTGAATCCAACGGGATTGGATTGAGCATTTCAAGACCTTTCTAACAAAATTGGTTTCATTCAGTTTGGTTCATTGAATCGATCTAGGTTGATTTTTGAAACTAGGTACAAAACTGTGTTTGAATGGAAATGGAAAAATCCAAATTCAAACGAGTGGGCTGCGCAGGAAAGGTTAACGGGCCGGCCTGCTACGCACAGCTCTTATGCGGGCTGGTTAAGTTGTTGTCCCCACGCGTCAGTGAGACGGGGGTGCGAAGCGGTACGGGGCAACGTGGTGCGTTAGATCTAGTTCTAATCCAACGGCTCTGGTTCATCGTCCACGTGGGGCAGCGCCGACGAGACAGAACCCTAACGCGGTAGGTGGGGTCGTGGGAGGCTCACCGAGGCTCAGGCGACGGTCGGCGGTGCGGGCAAACGACGAATTCGACAACGGCGAACCTTCTGGTACCGGCAGCTTCTCCTGGGGCGGCTCCAATCGCTGGCTCCCTTCTTCTCCAGCAGCGGCGGGCTCTGGTGAAATTCCGGCGATGCGCTGATCGCCTTGCTCTGGGAACGGGGTGGAACGGTCAGTAAGGAGAGGGGAGTGGAATGGTGTGAAGAGTTTGAGTGGGGGAGGCCTCTATTTATAGTCTCGACGACGAGACCGAATGGGATGGGTAGGCGACGGTGACGACATGGCTACGGGCTTCTAGAGGCATGGCCAACGGTGGTGATCGATTGATGGTCTCCTGGCGATGCTCTATGGCTTTAATGCGCTTGTAGGGACGGTGGCAAACGGTCTAGAACATGCGATGCTCTGCGAGGCAGAGGCGGCGTCTTCGACGGCGAGCGGTGGCTGTGAGGCATGGGGCGGCGAACGGGGATGTTTGGCATGCTCCCTGGGTCATGGTGAAGCGGTGGGCACGGGCTGCGGTCGAGGGGCGGCGTGTGCACGCGTTCCGGGTGCGGTGCTCTGGCGCATGCTCGGCATGGTCGACAGCGGCACGGGCGCGGCGTTCCTGGCGGTTCTGGCTGCTGTTCGTGAGGCAGGGCTGGTCGAGAGGGGGCGGTGAGGCATGTGCTACCTCCCAGACAAGGTTGGCACGGCTAGTTCTTCCTCTAGCCTGCTGTCCACACTGGGGTGACATGGGTGCTCTCGGCTGTTCACCATTGATGACATTCCCAAGCTTACAGTGGTGCTAGGGATTAGTTAGGGTCGTTAGATGATCTACTAAGGCTAGTGGTGTCGAGAGAGGGGACAAGTTAGGCTCAAAACACTGCACACTATTGTGTTTTGATTTTGTTTGATTTGAATCAGCAAGGTGTTTGATGAAATGGCCGCATGAATTCAAGTTTTGAATTTTGAAAAGATTTTTGGTGGGTGTGCTAGGCATGTGCTGGTGAGTCTGTGGATGCTTGGGTTTTGAAAGTTGAGCTTGTTTGAGTGGTTTTTGAAGAAGTGGGATCTTCACATATGATATAGATTCAATTTTGAACTGTCCTTTAAACTATGCATTCAAATGTTTTTGGATGATCACAAGGTGGGCCTTGGTAGTCTGTGATGAGTACTATCAAGGGGTGCAAAGATCCAAACAAGTTTCTGTTAAGTTTTGAAAGTTAGAGGCATCCAAAGTAGGCATGGGAGTTAATTTGGCCAAAGTGACCATTCCCTTATTTTGTTTGTTTTGATTTATTTGTCTTTGGGAAAAGTGCGGGGATTGTTTAGATGATGTTTATTTCACCTAAGAATCCTTTTACAAGCAAAGAATCACACAAGCAAGGCAATTCAAAAGAATCCAAATTGGAATGCATACACACATGCTTGCATTCATATTTTAAAATAGAAAAGTTTTTGTTAACCCTAATTTTGATGATTAGAGTTTGATGATCTAAGTTTAATATATTTGGGATGTTACAAACCTTCCCCCCTTAAACAAAATCTCGTCCTGAGATTTGAAACAGGACGAAAAAAGATTACCTAGGATTTGAAGAGATCGGGAAACTCCGTCCTGATGTGATCTTCGCGCTCCCAGGTAGCTTCCTCTTCTGTGTGGTTGCTCCACTGAATCTTGAGAAACTTGATGCTTCGGGTTCGGGTAGTTTTGAAGGCTTCTTCCAAAATACGGATGGGTACTTCAGGATAGGTCAGATCATCGTTGATCTCTATAGTCCGGTGATCGATATTCTTGAACACTTTGGTCTTCTCTGGAACTTCGAGGCACTTGCGAAGTAATGAGATATGGAACACATTGTGCACGGCGGACATCTCTTCGGGCAGTTCCAATTGATACGACACTTCTCCTCGACGGTTCAGAATCTTGAAGGGTCCGATATATCTGGGGGCTAACTTTCCTTTCAGTTGGAAACGCTGCATTCCTTTCAATGGTGACACTTTTAGATACACAAAATCTCCGATGTTGAAGGCGAGGTCTCGACGTCTCTTGTCTGCGTAACTCTTCTGTCTGGACTGGGCTGTCTTGAGGTGCTCACGAATCTTGTGAACCTTCTCTTCTGCTTCTCGTAGGATGTCAGGTCCGAAAATCTGACTCTCTCCTACTTCCGACCAGTTCAAAGGGGTGCGACACTTCCTTACGTACATGAATTCTAATGGGGCCATTTGCAAACTAGCTTGATAGCTGTTGTTGTATGAAAATTCTACAAACGGCAGACAGTCTTCCCACTTAGATCCATATTCTAACACACATGCTCTCAGCATATCTTCGAGTATTTGATTTACTCGCTCTGTTTGTCCATCGGTCTGAGGATGGTATGCGGTGCTGAAATCTAGGCGGGTTCCTAAACCTTCTTGGACTTTCTTCCAGAATCTCGAGGTAAACTGAGTTCCTCGATCCGATACGATGTTCTTGGGGACTCCATGCAAACTAACGATTCTAACGATGTATAACTCCGCTAGCTTCGAACTCTGATATGTGGTCTTGACGGGTAAGAAATGGGCAACTTTGGACAATCTGTCCAATATGACCCAGATAGAGTCATTTCCCCTACTAGAAGTAGGCAATCCGGTGATAAAGTCCATTCCAACAGAATCCCATTTCCATTCCGGAATCTGCAATGGTTGCAACAATCCAGCGGGTCTTTGATGTCCTGCCTTGACTCGCTGACATATATCACACTTGGCGATATAGCTTCCGATTTCTCTCTTCATCTTATGCCACCAAAATTGTTCTTTCAAATCTTGATACATCTTAGTTCCTCTGGGGTGGATAGAATAAAGAGTATCATGAGCTTCCTTCAGAATAACTTATTTCAACTCAGAATCTGCTGGTACACAAAGGCGTCCTTTGTACCACAGAACTCCTTCTTCGTATTCGGTGAATCCGGGTACTTTGCCTATACCGATACGATGCTTGATTCCATCGATACTAGCATTTCCTTTCTGCGCCTCTTTGATCTGGTTGATCAAAGTGGGCTGAAGTTCTATGCTAGCCAAAATTCCTTCACTCACTAATTCCATTCAAAAATCTTCCATCTCTTTGTGCAAGCTTGGTTGCTCCTTCAAAATCATGGAGTTCAAGCGGCACGACAATCTGCTAAGGGCATCTGCTACCACATTGGCTTTACCAGGGTGATAGTGAATGTCCAGATCATAATCCTTGATTAGCTCAATCCATCTTCTATGTCTCATATTCAGCTCCTTCTGAGTGAATATATACTTCAGGCTCTTGTGATCCAAATAAATCTCACAACGGTTTCCCATGAGGTAATGCCTCCATGTCTTCAGGGCTAGAACTATGGCTGCGAGTTCGAGGTCATGGGTTGGGTAATTTTGCTCATGTTGTTTCAGTTGTCGGGATGGATAAGATATAACTTTGCCTTCTTGCATTAGCACACATCCGAGACCGATCTTGGATGCATCACAATACACGTCGAAGGGCTTCGTGATATCCGGCATGATTAGGATTAGGGCTGAAATCAATCTCCTTTTGAGTTCTTGAAAACTCGCTTCACATTTGTCGGTCCATTCAAACTTCTTGTCCTTCTTCAGCAATTGGGTCATGGGTCGGGCGATACTCGAGAATCCTTCTACGAACTTGCGGTAGTATCCCGCCAATCCGAGAAATGCATGAACTTGGGTTTGAGTGGTTGGGACTTGCCAATCTTCGACATCTTTCACTTTTGCAGGGTCAACGGCAATTCCTCCGGATGATACAATGTGGCCGAGGAATCCTACCTCATGTAACCAGAATTCACATTTGCTAAACTTGGCATACAACTGATGCTCTCTAAGGGTTCCAAGAATGGTCCTTAGATGTAGTTCATGTTCTTCTTCCGATTTGGAATAAATCAGAATGTCATCGATGAAAACAACGACAAACTTATCCAGGAAGTCCATAAAAATCTTATTCATGAGATTCATGAAATAAGCGGGGGCATTGGTTAATCCAAAAGACATGACAGCATACTCGTATAATCCATATCTGGTGGTAAAGGCAGTCTTGGGGATATCCTCTGCACGAATCTTGAGTTGATGATAGCCTGTTCTAAGATCAATCTTAGAAAACACTTTGGCACCGGTCAACTGATCAAACAAATCTTCTATCTTGGGCAAGGGTTATTTGTTCTTGATGGTGACATCATTCAACTTCCGATAATCCGTACACAAATGGTTACCTCCATCTTTCTTGTCCACAAACAAAACAGGTGATCTCCATGGTGACGCACTTGGTTGAATCAATCCAATTTCCAACATGGCATCCAGTTGCTTCTTCAGTTCTTCTAGTTCAGACGGGTTCATACTATATGGTCTCTGGGCTATGGGTCTAGTTTCGGGGATTAGTTCGATGATAAACTCGATATCCCGATCTGGGGGCATACCGAGCAAAACATCTGGAAATACATCGGGGTATTCACAGACTATCCGGACTTGGTCAATGGTAGGTTGGGCTATACTCTTGTTGCACTTGAATTGACAAGGTAAGGTTTCAGATATATGCTCGACTGATATTTCAGCTGTACTGGTCATGGTTATGGCTTTCTTGGCACAGTCAATCAATCCTTTATGTTTGGACATCCAATCCATTCCTAGTACTACTTCCAAACCTTTAGTTCCGAGTACTATCAGATTAGCATAAAAATTTATGCCATGGATTCAGATAGGGACGAATTTGCAAATTTGCCTAGCTTTGGTGATTGATCCGGGGATTTGAACAATCATAACATGCTTCAGTTTGGTTGGTTGGATTTTACTAGTGCATGCAAATTCTTCGGTGACAAATGAGTGCGATGCACCAGAATCAAACAACACTCTAGCAAGTACTAAATTAACAGAAAACATACCCAACACGACGTCTGGCGCTTCCTGAGCTTCTTCAGCATGCATGAGAAAAAGACGGCCGTTGCGGTTGAATGAATTCCCTGTGGCAAATCTTCTTCCGGGCTGAACACGACGCTGCTGCTGAGCTAGGGCATTGGTATTGGGGGCTGCGGCATTCTTCTTGTTGGGGCACTCGTTGGAATAGTGACCCTTATTTCCACAGTCATAACAAGTCACTTGCGACTTGTCCTTTGCCGCAACAGGCACAACATTGCTTCCAGTCCTCGGAGTAGTGTTGGTGTTGGCGGTAGCATTGTTGTTGAACTTGGGTGGGGCACGGTTGAAATTGTTAGAGTTGCCGGGGTTGTTGTGATTTCCTCCGGGCCTAGGGTTTCCATGGTTGGGATAGGTCAGACGGTTCATTGGGGGTCAATTGGTTCTCGGGGCAAATCCTGGGGATGGGTTAGGGCGATACTTTGGGGTCTGATGGGTTCCTGGCGCATGCATAATGCGACGCTTGCGGTTCTCATTGGCTTGGTTGATCTTTCCTTCCATCTGGATGGCAGAGTCGACAAGGGCTTCAATATCAGCAAAGGGGATATTGACTAACACAGTCTGCATCTCATCGTGCATACCATTCAAGAATCTCTCTTTCTTCTTGGCTTCCGTGTCGATCTCATACGGGGCATACCTAGGTAATGACAAAAATTTGTCACGGTATTCTACTACGGTCATCCTTCCTTGCTTCAGTTCTCTGAACTCATCTCTCATTCTCTTGATCAAACCCGGTGGCACATGGGTTCTACTGAACTTGACCTTGAATTCCTCCCAGGTCATCATCTGTCCTCCGATCATTGCACGAACACTGTTCCACCATGCCCTGGCATCTCCAGCTAGATAGTGGGTGGAGAACAGAACTTTCTCGTTGGCTTCCACTCCGGCGACTTCTAGGTTATTTTCCATGTTTGCAGCCAATCGTCAGCATCTAGAGGCTCTTCTGACTTAGTGAAAATAGGTGGGTTGGTATTCTGGAAATTCTTGAGCTTAGATCCATGGTTGTCCTGATTTTCTTGGCCTTGATTGTTGTGGGCTAGCTGAGCTATCTGCTGAAGGGTGGCTAGGTTGGCTTGACGTTCGGCTCTTTCAGCTTCGCGGTCAGAAACCAACATTTGCAGGATCTGCAACATCGGGTCCGGGGATGAACCACTTCCTCCGCGTGGCATCTGAAGATTGAGATAGATCATGAGAAAAGAGGGGAATTTCTAAGGTTCTGGGACTTTGAAAAGTTTTTAAAGTTTGACTCAGATTTTCTAGCAACTTTCTTTTCATTCATTCCTTCACACGATACAAACACACACCACAAAACAAGAAAAACAGATGGTTTTAAGAACCATTCTGGAAACTACGATACAGTGGGACCGAATACTACTCACTACGCTAGTGCTCAAGTGCTACTACTCCTCGGAATCAGTGTAGTCGTCATCCTCATCATCATTGTCGTCATTGATGAAGGCGAAATCATCCTCATCGGTGAAGAAGTCCATAGCCTGATCCTCCAGAAAATCATCATCATCGCTGAGATAGGAGTAGGGGTCTCCAAGAAGATCCTCTCCGGAATTCTCCCTTTCCTCCAACTGCATGTCTCTCTCGTGAATGGTCTCCTGCAAAGCAGAGATACGGTGGCGAAGACGAGCAATGATGCGCTCATTCTTGTCAAGCTGACGGCGGCGAGACTTGCGATCCTTCGCTAGCATGGCAATGGTTTGATCCTTCGTCTTGATGATGGCGGACTTGTGGTTGGAGTAGTCACGGCAATTGTCCAATTCCTGCTGATGATCGTACATCATGAAGCTAAGATGGTCCAATTGGGTCTTCAGCTCGTGGTGGTATGGGGATTCCAGTGGTTGTCCATTTTCATCACACCTTGGGAAAAACTCAAAGCAAGTTCCCTTGATCTGGTTGATACTCTGCCCACACATACGGGAAAGAGCTTCCTGCATGGCCCTGGCAAGTCCATCGAGCCAGTTGTTCTCTCTTAAGGTAAACTGAATTCCCTCAGCAGTGGGAGGTTCAATCTTTCCTCGGAGACTTGCAACAATTAGCCACTGTAGATCTTCTCCTCCTTGATCATTGAGCTGAGCTCTGAAGAACTCGGGGTGCGGACGCTCCAGAAGTTCCGAAAGCTGATCCAAATCCCTCTCAAAGATAAGGTCTCCTCCATTCCCCAACTGATAAAACTTGATGTACTTCACGTCCATCTATAAGAATATAGGATGAGTAAGTTAGTAGAGTGATCAAGTGTGTCAAATTTTATGTATTTTGCAAGAGTTTTTGAGGAACATGAATTTTCATGAAAGAATCAAAGTGATAAGAATGGGAATAAGTTTTTGTAAATATTTGCTTCTTTTGGTTTTGAAACTAAGTTTCTGATTCAAACGTCCAGTCTAACTAGGGTCTCCTATGGTCAGGATGGCTCTGATACCAACTTGTCAACACCCGGATTTTTAATCCCAGATGCCTGTTATGCCATACATCGCAATCCCAGGATTACCATTTTTATGAGACCTAACAGAATTGGATACCACAGTACATCACCCATTACAAACCATACATAAGGTCTTACACAAATAAGGATCTCATGATCCAGTTCTTAATACAACTCAAGCAGCGGAAATACGTAGTAATAAAGGTAGCGTAGGCGAAGCTCCATCTTCGGGGTCACCGGCAATGCTAACGATGGGAGATGATCCTAGTTGTTGTAACCTTCCTGGGGTCCATCATCCTGGTACTCCTCTTCATAGTCTGGCCACGGGAATATCCAGGGACAAAGCCATGAGTACTCTTTAAGTACTCGCAAACTAATACTCACAAGTGAAGGGGTTTTTTGTAATAGGACACTAAGCTCTAGGGTTGTTTTGCAAAAAGCCAGATTTACCTCTACTAAGTTCAGAAGCAAGATAAAACTAGTCAAATTTTATAACACCTAGGTGGGAACTTGTATCTCATGCCACAACTCTGTTGTGGTCAAGTCAAATTCTCAATTCATTTCACAAGTCATTTTGGAAACATCTGACGGGGGAACAGTATGGCCACTCCAACTGTCCATAACCGCGGACGCGGCTATTCGAATAGTTTGACACTCTGCAGAGATTGTACACTTTCACCACAACATTCGATACATCCGTCAGGAACAAATCCTGAATTCACCATACTCAGTATGCGGATAATCAATCCTAACCTTTCAATTACACGCCCTAGTATAAGCACCTCTCCTGTGAGTTTGGCCTCCCAACCATGACCAACTGTCATCTTGGGTACTGCACAGGTGGACAATCTTCACAAGGTAGCCTCAGCTCAGAACTTGGCCGTGAGTGAACCAATACTAAGGTATATAAGTTTCCAGTCAAGCCCTACCCAATCTTCGGGTATTGTGGTTGTACGGTAAAATTGGAATGGTATCGCATCTAGACAACCATCAGTTTTATAAAGGGGGCTAAGGCTCATGCCTCAACATTTTCATCACCAAAATCATCTGGTGTTCGAAAACACATGTCAAAACATCTCAGTAGAATGATCCATCATTCTAAGGTTTTCATAACCATTTTCACCAAGTATTCCCATCTAAAGTTGATCAAGTTTTATGCTTAGCACTAACATCTACAAGTGGGGGTGAGTACTAATGAGGGGTGATAAACAAGTGGAGTTTCAACTAAATACCACCTCATGCCTTAGGATGATATCAAGGTTTTCTAGCTTAGGCCAAATTTTATGCTCTTTATGCAACCTTCAGTTATCTTTCTAGAATCTACAATTCACTTAAGTACATTATAAGGAAGTAGCTTTGATAAAGAAATAAAGTAGAAAGCTTGCAAGTAAAACTAGGATTGGGTATCAAGTGGGTATGATCACATATGCTTAAGGCATATAGTTGGCATGGTAACAAGCAAGTATTAGCTTGCACATTCAACTAGTAGTATTAGACTTGCATCAGTATAAGCTTGCTAAGTTAATAGCTTGCAAGTATGGGCTTGCCTTGTGCAGAGCAGTGGTTGAAGTTCTCCTCAGCTTCTTCCTCGTAGTATCCTCTTTCCTCCTCGTATCCTTGGTCGGTACTAGCGTCTATGAATAAATACAAGGTACACAATCACCAAACAATACTTAACTACTTTCAATCATCACACAAAGGGGTTCTCTAGATGATCTAGCATCATCACTAACATTACAGGACTAAAGCATTTGTCTTAATGATTTTAGTTTTAGAAAATTAATTTCTACTCATTGAAAAACTACTTAAGATTTAATATTCTCCAAACCAAACATGGGATCATGTTGACACATGTCATAACCACATATTTTAGTCCATGGGAATATGATTTAAAGTGGTGTCACAGTTTAATAAGGTTTAACCTTTTTATTTTAAATAAAATAAGTGACTAGAAATGCCTATGTGGCATTCTTTTATTACTTGAACATTATTTTTGTAAGTATACCCATATATTTTTATATATTCTGAAAGGTATGGTTAAATGTGATTTTTGAGAGTTGGAATCAACTCAAAAGCTATTGTGGTTTAAATTTGAAAAATGTTTGAATGAAGAAAAGCTTCTGCCTTGCTATTTTTACCAAGGGTGATCTACAGATCCAAATGTTTTGAATCCAATGGTCTTGGATTGAGCATTTCAAGAACTTTCTAACAAAATTGGTTTCATTTAGTTTGGTTCATTGAATCGAGCTGGATTGATTTTTGAAACTAGGTACAGAACTGTGTTTGAATGAAAATGGAAAAAAATCCAAATTCAAATGAGTGGGCTGCGCGGGAAAGGTTAACGGGCCGGCCTGCTATGCACAGCGCTTACGCGGGCTGGTTAAGTTGCTGTCCCCACGCGTCAGTGAGACGGGGGGTGCGAAGCGGTATGGGGCAACGTGGTGCGTTAGATCTAGTTCTAATCCAACGGCTCTGGTTCATCGTCCACGTTGGGCAGCACCGGCGAGACAGAACCCTAACGCGGCAGGTGGGGGTTGTGGGAGGATCACCGGGGCTCAGGCGAGGGTCGGCGATGCGGGCGAACGACGAAGTCGATGACGGCGAACCTCCTGGTACCTGCAGCTTCTCCTGGGGCGGCTCCAATCACTGGCTCCCTTCTTCTCTAGCAGCGGCGGGCCCCAGTGAAATTCCGGCGATGCGCTGCTCGCCTTGCTCCGGGAACGGGGTGGAATGTTCAGTGAGGAGAGGGGAGTGGAATAGTGTGAAGAGTTTGAGCGGGGGAGGCCTATATTTATAGTCTCGACGACGAGACCGAACGGGATGGGCAGGCGACAGTGGCGACATGGCTACGGGCTGCTAGAGGCATGGCCGACAGTGGCGATCGATCGGTGGTCTCCTGGCGATGCTCTATGGCTTTAATGCGATTGTAGGGGCGGTGGCAAACTCTCTAGAACGTGCGATGCTCTACGCGGCAGAGGCGGCATCTTCGACGGCGAGCGGTGGTTGTGAGGCATGGGGCGGCGAACGGGGATGTCTGGCATGCTCCCTGGGTCATGGCGAAGCGGCGGGCACGGGCTGCGGTCGAGGGGCGGCGTGTGCACGCGTGTCGGGTGCGGTGCTCTGGCGCATGCTCGGCATGGTCGACAGCGGCACGGGCGCGGCGTTCCTGGCGGTTCTGGCTGCTGTTCGCGAGGCAGGGCTGGTCGAGAGGGGGCGGTGAGGCATGGGCTACCTCCCAGACAAGGTTGGCACGGCTAGTTCTTCCTCTAGCCTGCTGTCCACACTGGGGTGACATGGGTGCTCTCGGCTGTTCACCATTGATGACATTCCCAAGCTTACAGTGGTGCTAGGGATTAGTTAGGGTCGTTAGATGATCTACTAAGGCTAGTGGTGTCGAGAGAGGGGACAAGTTAGGCTCAAAACACTGCACACTATTGTGTTTTGATTTTGTTTGATTTGAATCAGCAAGGTGTTTGATGAAATGGCCGCATGAATTCAAGTTTTGAATTTTGAAAAGATTTTTGGTGGGTGTGCTAGGCATGTGCTGGTGAGTCTGTGGATGCTTGGGTTTTGAAAGTTGAGCTTGTTTGAGTGGTTTTTGAAGAAGTGGGATCTTCACATATGATATAGATTCAATTTTGAACTGTCCTTTAAACTATGCATTCAAATGTTTTTGGATGATCACAAGGTGGGCCTTGGTAGTCTGTGATGAGTACTATCAAGGGGTGCAAAGATCCAAACAAGTTTCTGTTAAGTTTTAAAAGTTAGAGGCATCCAAAGTAGGCATGGGAGTTAATTTGGCCAAAGTGATAATTCCCTTATTTTGTTTGTTTTGATTTATTTGTCTTTGGGAAAAGTGCGGGGATTGTTTAGATGATGTTTATTTCACCTAAGAATCCTTTTACAAGCAAAGAATCACACAAGCAAGGCAATTCAAAAGAATCCAAATTGGAATGCATACACACATGCATGCATTCATATTTTTAAATAGAATTTTTTTTGTTAACCCTAATTTTGATGATTAGAGTTTGATGATCTAAGCAATGAGCCTCAACTTTTGCAAATCTTCGCTTATGAACAAAGTTCATAACACTGAACTCTCGTTTTGTCTTCTCGATCTCCTGAAAGACACCCAAATTACGATGCCTAGAATCACAGACAGTGATAGATTTCTAGACCAAAGCTCACAACTACACATTGTACATTTCAACAAAGAAATGGCGCCATGAGTCCACTATCCTCCAGAGCCCGCAAGAGCTGCCGTGAGCCATCTTCCTCCTATATCTAAGTCACGAGTAGGAATAGCTTGTTTGGTCAACCTTACAACACAAAAGACGTTATCTTTGCTGAAACTCGTACCTTTCATAGCTAGCCAAACGATCAAGTCATACTTTGTGCTGACCAATTATTCTCTTCGTTTTTAAATATTTTGTACCCCTTTATCCTAAAAAGAATGTCGTAAATTTAAAACGTATCCACATATATTAAATAGTGTCTGGATACATATAAATTTAAACAAACTTGCCACATGACGGAGTGAGTATTTGAGAAGAGAGGAGGTAATTGATATCGTGGACCCATGTGCAAGAGAAACCAGGCTGGGCCGGCAGACTCGGCACTGAAGCGGAAGTGCTTGCCAAACGGATAATGAGATAGCAGTACCAGGTCTCACAGTTGAGATTTCCGGCTGCGTAGGGCTACTCGCGCACGAACGAGCACAAGGCGGCCCAGCGCATAAAGTCACGCCACAGGGGGAGCGTCTAGTCGCTCGCATCGCATCGAAAATTCGAAAGATTTCAAAATCTCCCTCTCCTCCTGCTCACATCGCACAGGGCTTCTCTTTCTTTCCCCTTCCGTCCCCATTCCACATCGCGCACGCTCCTCCTCCTCCTCCTCCTCCTCCCCCCAGCGCCCGAACCCTAGATCCGCCCCCACCATGGCCACGCGCGACCGCGCCGCCCGCTTGGGGACGCCCCGCCTCAAGGAGAACGACGCCCAGTACGGCAAGCGCCAGCGCACGGCGGGGGGCCCGGCCGCGCGCCCGCCGCTCTCCACGGCCTCCCAGAACGCCCCCGCGCCGCCACCCGTGGAGGCCCCCATCGAGTTCTCCGGCAGGGAGGACGTCGATGCCCTCCTCAACGAGAAGATGAAGGGAAAGAACAAGATGGACTACAAGGTATGGATTTGTCTCTCCCCGACGGAAAAAGTTCGTACTAGTAGATTTCTCGCGCCATGGTTGGAATTACCTTGCGTCCTGGTTAATGTTTTTCTCGTAGCCATTTTCGTGGCTTTCGTCTCGATCTGAATGGCCAAAACATGGAGTTGTGGATTTTAGCTTCCAATAACAATTTATAACCTGTCAAACTGTAGCCTGCGCTCATGTGTAGTCAGCCCCCCCTAAGATGTCACGCTTTTGCCTTGACGGTGATGAATGCATAAGTAAACTT
Source organism: Avena sativa (assembly GCA_916181665.1). Taxonomy (NCBI): domain Eukaryota; kingdom Viridiplantae; phylum Streptophyta; class Magnoliopsida; order Poales; family Poaceae; genus Avena; species Avena sativa. The sequence goes on along the minus strand of OV702280.1, from coordinate 266,039,179 downwards.
GCACTATTTCGTAAAATACATGTTGTTCTGGCCCCCTTTGCCTTGCTAATGATTTACTATTCTCCACTGTTCTTAACTGCTGAATACAAGGTCTTGGACAGTGTTCTAAACAACATCAATTGCTTCCTCAGGGAAAGAGTGAGCAGATGATTGAATACATCAGGAAGCTGCGAGCTTGTATCAAATGGCTGCTCGACAGGGAGGATGCAAACCTCGCTGAAATCGGGAAACTCACTGGCCTAATTGATGCCGCAGAGAAACATCATACTGAAATAGGTAACACTTCTTCATCTGGCACCGCACAAACTCGTGCAATCGTTCATTCTACTGACTGAACCGGTATGGTTTCGTCTAGTGGCTCAGTTGGAAAGTCAAATCGACGAATCGGTTGCCACAAAAGAGGAGCTTCAGAAACAATATGCCTCTCTAGAAGAGAACCTTAAGAAGGTTGAAGCTGAAACAATGGTGTGTGGGTGGCTTGTGCATTTGGCTAATCCCTGTCGTCTTACTGTTCATCACGCATCAGTCTGTAATCACAAAATGATAAATGCAGGTTTTGCTTCGGTCCTATGGAGACGAAAAAGAGGCTAGGATTGCTGCAGAATCATCAAGAAATGAGCTCTCAGAAGAACTCAACAGAGTTAAGTTGGATCAAAAACGTCTAAATGATCAGGTATTATTCTTGTTCAATATCTTCACTTATCCATTTCTCTATACGGTTGTATGCTTTAACCTGTATTCTATTTCGTCTAGATCAAGATGCTCCAAGATACAAATAAGAGGCTTCAAGAGTACAACACTAGCTTGCAGCAATATAATTGCAACCTCCAAGCAGATGCAACGAAGAATGCTGAAACAACAGCAAAGCTGCAAAAAGAGAAGAACACTATGGTTGAAACAATGAATGGTTTGAAGGATCATGCTAACTCTGTAAAAATGCAACTGGATTTGGCAAAGGTACTATCATACTTCTGTTCTTTCACCCCAATTTTTGTCATAATACCTCTTGTTACATGCATCTGTTACATGATGATAGTTATTGTTGTTACTTCTTGCAGTCTTCGCAGGGTGAAGCTTTGAAGCAAAAGAATGATCTATTAAAGGAGGTTGATACTCTTAGATGTGAACTACAGCAAGTAAGGGAGGACCGTGATCACAAGTCAGCTGAAATATGTTCTTTGTTGAGTGACTTGAGTGCACACAAGGAACTATCAGGAAAAACTTCAATGGAAATAGATAATATCCTGAATAGATGCGGAGCCCTTGAGGTATAATTATAAACCCTAAATGATTGAATGTGGACTATTTTAGTTAAGTTGGCTAATTTGCTTTTAATGCTACAGGAAACTTGTTCAACCCAAAGCGAGAGGATAAAAACACTGGAAATTCAGCTTATATCGGCTAATGAAAAGCTGAAGGTGTGTAGTTCTGTACTTTTAGAGAAGAAGTTTGTTTTTCAGCTTGTTGAATTTGCTGTGTCCAACTTGCTATTTTGGGGTGCAAAAAATATTGAATTAAGCTTAAATAAGCATGTATGCTACAAGGTGGAAGCTATAGTTCGTTGTGTATCTGTGCCTGTTATTGAATGGAGGAACTAGCTTGTCCAATAGTTGCTTTTCATTACAGGGTTAATTCATCAATCATCACTATTGTTCCTTGATTGCAATATTTGAAGCAGACGTACATGCATATCTTTATTCTTAAGTGTATTACAGCTGTTTTTGTGTACAATATGTGCATATGTGTAATTATTACATTTTGTTTCACCATACAGCGATCTGATTTGACAACAATGGAGACAATGACTGAGTATGAGAACCAAAAGAGAATCTTGGAGGACCTACAACTACGCCTTACGGAAGCTGAGCAAAAAAATGTGGATGGGGAGAAGTTGCGCAAAAAGCTGCATAACACTATACTTGTGATGACTTATTCTCTTTAACCCTCATAATCCCATAGAGTATGCCTGTTTCTAACACTTTGTGTTACAGGAACTTAAAGGAAATATTCGCGTCTTCTGCCGTGTACGACCTTTATTGTCAAATGAATCAGGAGCCGTCTCTTATCCAAAGAGTGGAGAAAATATAGGCCGTGGTGTCGAGTTGATGCATAACAGTATGTTACATTTACTGCTTCTTTATAAACACTTGTCTATGATAATTTGTAACTTAGAGGCATAATATTATTTCTGACAATATCTTTATATTGCTTCTTTAGCACAAGCGTATTCATTTGCGTTTGATAAAGTGTTTGATCATTCGGCATCCCAAGAAGATGTATTCACTGAAATTTCTCAATTGGTTCAAAGTGCCCTTGATGGCTATAAGGTACTTTAATTGATGCTATATCTACTCTTGTAGTTTCAGAACTAAAAGAACAATCCAATCACATAGAAGATCGAGGAAATATGGACTGTTCTAAATGTGTTCTGTTATTTACTGCGCAATTTCTCTGATTGTCTTGGCCAAATATTTCCTTGTTTAGTTGTTTTGCTTCCTTGTATGGAATACAAGCTTGAATAAATCTGAAAAACGTTGTTGCTTTTGCATTCTCAGATGAGAATACATTTTACAATATACAACTAATGTTTCACAAATTATATAGGTATGTATATTCGCTTATGGTCAAACAGGATCTGGAAAGACACACACAATGATGGGTAATCCTGAGGTCCATGATCTGAAAGGGTTAATACCTAGATCGCTCGAACAAATTTTTCAAACAAGTCAATCTCTTATTTCACAAGGTTGGAAATATAAGATGCAGGTGTGTCCCTGTTAATTTGTTTATCTGTTTGAACTAATGACGCATCAAGTTTTGTATGTTTATCATCCTAATGCTAGCTTTTACTTGTAGGCTTCCATGTTGGAAATCTATAATGAGACTATACGTGACTTGTTAGCGACAAATCGCACATCTGTTCAAGATGGTGTTGTTTCAAAGTATAATATCAAACATGATGCCAATGGTAATACACAGGTGTCTGAGCTCACAGTTGTTGATGTACGGAGTATCAACGAAGTTTCTTCTTTGCTCAAACGGGCTGCCCAAAGCAGGTTGGGTTTGATGTTCTTTTCAGATTCAATGAAACAACTACTTAGTTATTTGTTGTTCAATCATAATTTGTGATAGCGCATGCAATTTTGTTTTGTGCATGCAACTGTTAGTTATGCTAGGCGCAGTATGTCATTGGTCTAAACTAAAGTTTTTTATCCAATAATTTATGTGAAGTTGTGAACTCTCCAATAAAGTGATTGATGGCTATGATCAAAGTTTCTTTCATATGCATGAAATGTTCACTCTTGGTTGCAGATCTGTTGGAAAAACACAGATGAATGAAGAATCATCCAGAAGTCACTGTGTCTTCACACTTCGAATATTTGGTGTAAATGAGGTACAATAATCTTCTGCTGATAAAACTAATTTATGCATGACCTGTTTTTTCACAGTTTGGACTATGTTCTGTCCAGGGAACTGACCAACAAGTGCAAGGAGTTCTCAATCTGATTGATCTTGCCGGCAGTGAACGGCTTAATAAAAGTGGTGTCACTGGGGATCGACTCAAGGAGACTCAGGTAATTTCCTACTACTTCACTATGTTTATTTAAGGTGTATACATTGTAAGATGCATAACAGGTGTTCGTTACCAACTTCAACTATTTAGGCTATTAACAAGAGCTTGTCGTGCTTGGCTGATGTTATCTTCTCCATTGCTAAGAAGGATGAACACATTCCATTCAGAAACTCCAAATTAACATACCTACTTCAGGTAACTCTCTAGTACATAAACAATACTTGTGCATTCTGGCTATAAATTTAGTGTCGTTGCTGTGCATTAGAAACCTCACTTGTTTTGCTCCCTGTATGCAGCCATGCTTGGGTGGAGACTCAAAGACACTAATGTTTGTGAATCTGTCCCCGGAATCATCTTCCACAAGCGAGTCCATTTGCTCGCTTCGTTTTGCTGCTAGGGTAAACTCTTGTGAGATTGGCATCCCTCGCCGTCAGACCCAAATGCGCAGCCTGTCACAAGGATAAATCAATACCTTCAATTCATTGTGAAGTCCCATCCACACATGGGCCATCAGTATTGTATGTGTGTGCTGTTTGTTTGTTTGTTGATTGAGGGATGCAATCCATCATTTGCAATCCTGTTCTTTGGGCAATTAGAGGTTGTATATTCTCATTTGTTGCGTGCGTTTTTGTTTCTCTTGCTGATTGTATTAACGGTCAGGTGTGGCATGCTGCCTTTACATTTCAGTTATCTAATCTGCATCCGCTTTGATGCTCTACAGTGTTGAGTGGTATAAGTAACTGAGATTCTTGTTATGGATTGGCATGTACTAACTGTGATTTATTAACGGGAACAAGCATTCCATAGGCCTGCTTGGTTGGTATCTGTACCTTGTGTCCAACGACTATCTGTATTGTATTTTTTTTTTTTTTTTGCCAGAGCCATTATCATCATAAGATAACAAAATGTACTAAAACACATGAAACATGACAGTAAAACTGAGGCTATATTTGATGAAATTGGCAGTGTAAGTTTCAGTTGTCTCCAGAAATATCTGTCCTAGCTAGGCCATTCTCGTCATGACCTCTTGGAGGATGAGCTTGGTGTCAGCATAACGGGATCCAATGTCGTCGTCATCCTTGGTTGTGACGGCCGCTTGCAGCTTCTCGAAGCTGTCGAAGAGGCGGTTAGCTAGGTCAAGGAGCTGCGGCTTGGCGTCCGTGTCGGCAGCGGTGATGAGCTTGTCGAAGTCGTAGTATATGAAGGTGGCCTTGAGGCGCAGGTACTTGTTGACGTAGTTGGAGGCTTCCTTGCCGAGCAGGTCCTCCAGGGCCAGCAGGTCGAAGGCGGCGCTGCGCAGCCGGTACGCGTGCGCCGCGAAGCTGGGCCCGATGTCCGCCATGTAGATGCCGTTCTTCACGAAGGATCGCGTCCCTGTCTCGCCATTGTTGATCTCCTCTGCGCCACAACCATCAGCACCGTTCAGAGCTCAGCAATGGGGATGTGAATACGCACGATGGCGATGAGTTGCTAGTATGGGAAGGAAGAACAGTGAGGGTTACTGTTGCGGATCTTGGGCACCGGCAGGGGGAACTCGGTGAGCCACCAGCCGTTGTTGGCCGGCTCTGGGTCCTCGTCCGTGGCGGCGCGGGCGGGCGCGCTGTGGAGCACGGCCGCGGTGGCGAGGCCGAGACCGAGGCTGAGGCAGGCTGATCGCCTCCCTGACGGCTCGGAGGCGTGGCATGCCACCACTCTTGGCCTTGGCCTCGGTGATGCGCCGCCGCCGCTGGTGATGGTGGCAGCAGCCTGGAGGCTTGAGAGGTAGGTGGTGGCCATGGGTGCCGTTGGAATGGATAGCGCGGGCAGGCCGGAAGATGAAAGGCGAATGGTGCGCGTTACAACGGGATGGGAAAATGTTCAGAAATTATCATTTAGTTTTCCTTTTCCTGAAATTATTTTGGCATTATATTTTGTTTTTTTTTCAGCGATTTATCTTGGGTGCGCTGGACGGGACCACGACAAATTGTGCCGATGTTCCAATTACTCCATGGCAGTATTGGCATCAGTACTCCATTCTCTAAAAATTGGAAGGTAAGAGCAACTCTAGCGGATCTGTAAACAATCCATAGTTGTAAAATTCTAGCGAGTATACAAGTACAGTTGAAACCGTACGAGTTAGCGAATCCTGTATTTAGGCCCGGTTCATAAATAAGTTCATAGCGGCCCATTTAGTCGTGCGATCGATTGGTACAAATACCCGTGCGAAGCGGCAGGTGTGGGTCTAGACCCTCCCTGTCTACAACGCGTAACCCTAGCCCCGCTGCTCAGCCACCGCACACAACGCCAACTCCTGTGAGAGATTCCTCGAGCTCCGGTGGTAGATCCAGACATGTCTTGCTACCATGACCTATTTGGGGTAGGTGGTGGCCATAGCAGAGGCGGAGGTGACGACAATCGTCCCTCGCGCCGTTGCGGCGACCTCTCAGAGGAGGAGAGGAAGCGCATCGTGCGCCCCGAGGGCGCGAAGAAGAGGGCGGCGCGACGATGGACCAACCGCGGGATTTCTTCCCCGCCATCCGTTCGCCGCTACGCTCTGGCAGCGGAGAGGTATCGCTTGCCGTCGCCGGCCACCATCTACAGGTACCCGCAGGACGGGGATGCCGGGACCTTGCGCCTTGCTCCCTCGTCTCCTTGCTCCTCCAACGACTGGAGCTCCCTTTACCCCCACCTGCTGCGGTCGTGGAGCCAGTGGACTACAACAGGACTCCGACGAGGAGCGCCTCGAGATGGAGATGCTCACGCGTGAGTCCGAGCTCGACTACGAAGCGGAGATCCACGAGGAGGAGGAGAGGCGGAGGCAGTAGTGTTAGATAGATCTCTCCCACGTTCGGGCCCAACGGCCCGAACGGAGTCCCTCAACGCGCCCTAATCGGAGGCGCCCAACCTTATCATGGTTGGTGGGCCCCTGTCGCCAGCGCACATATAAAGAGGTGGGGGGCCGGACGCACACGGTACGAGGTTCACCGTGCGCCGCAGCCCTCCACTGACACACCCACCGATTAGGGTTTTGCGCTAGGCCGACGGGAAGCGCCGCCACCACCGCACACCCACGTCGTCGACCCTTTCCCATGGCTAACGACGGTGGATCTAGCTCCGGGACTAGCTCCGGCATCCCCTCTGGCTCGTGCTTATCGAGCCAGGGCGCAGGTGGTACTCTCTCTCTCTCTCTCTCTCTCTCTCTCTCCATCTCATCTACTAGATCCCTTCTGTGTGGCTGCTACCGAGACTAGACTAGGTACAACAATGGTATCAGAGCATCTGTTCCTAGTTTCTTTTCGGTAGAAACAGAAATCCAAGCAAAGAAGCAAAGAAACCCTAGATCTACAGTGCACCTGCTCTTACGGCCGCGCCGTTCCGCTCGATCTAAGATGCGCATCCTATGCGAGGCATATAGACAAAGAACACACCCCTCTGGGGCAAAGAGAAAGGAAAGAAACGCCCAAACCCCTTAGATCCCAAACAGAGATGAACCCTAACCCTAGTTCGTCCCCAGATCCCACCCCAAATCAAGAAAAACAAAGAGGAAAATCCCCAAACCTCCCCAGATCCCACAAAGAAAAGCCCCGAAAAACACAGAAAAGCAAAACCCAAAAATCCCCAACCCTAGATTCCCCACAGATCCCTCCCCAAAAGAGAAACATCCACCGGCCGAGCGCCGGCAAAGGGGGCACCCCGCTGCACCTCTTGACGGTCGTGCACCCACCCACGGGTGGATGCACCGCCAGCAAGGGGGGCAGGGAGGCGCCAAGGCTCGATGGAAGAGGGAGGGGGTCGCCGGCTGCGCCGGGCGGCGCCGCCTCGCCTCAAACCCCACGGGGGTCGCTGCCAGACCAAGAAGAGAGGGTGGGGAAGGGGCTAGGAAGAGAGCAAGGTGGGGGAGAGGCTCGTAAAATTGGAAGGTAAGAGCAACTCTAGCAGATCTGTAAACAATTCAGACTTGTAAAATTGGAAGGTAAGAGCAACTCTAGCAGATCTGTAAACAATCCAGACTTGTAAAATTCTAGCGAGTATACAGGTCCAGCTGAAACCGTACGAGTTAGCGGATCATGTATTTAGGCCCGGTTCGTAAATAAGTTTATAGTGGCCCATTTAGTCGTGCGATCGATTGGTACAAATACCCGTGCGAAGCGGCGGGTGTGGGTCTAGACCCTCCCTGTCTACAACGCGCAACCCTAGCTCTGCTGCTCAGCCACCGCGCACAACGCCAACTCCTGTGAGAGATTCCGCGAGCTCCGGTGGTAGATCCAGACATGTCTTGCTGCCACGGCCTATTTGGGGTAGGTGGTGGCCATAGCAGAGGCGGAGGTGACGGCAATCGTCCCTCGCGCCGTTGCGGCGACCTCTCAAAGGAGGAGAGGAAGCGCATCGTGCGCCCCCGAGGGCGCGAAGAAGAGGGCGGCGCGGCGATGGACCAACCGCGGGATTTCTCCCCCGCCATCCGTTCGCCGCTACGCTCTGGCAGCGGAGAGGTATCATTTGCCGTCGCCGGCCACCATCTGCAGGTACCCGCAGGATGGGGATGCCGGGACCTTGCGCCTTGCTCCCTCGTCTCCTCGCTCCTCCAACGACTGGAGCTCCCTTTACCCCCACCTGCTGCGGTCGTGGAGCCGGTGGACTACATCAGGACTCCGACGAGTAGCACCTCGAGATGGAGATGCTCACGCGTGAGTCCGAGCTCGCCTGCGAAGCGGAGATCCGCAAGCAGGAGGAGAGGCGGAGGCAGTAGCACATTAGGGTTTGTAAATTTCGTGCGCAGCTTTTGAATTGCTGCAGTATGTGTAATATTACCTACGATCGAAGTCGTGTTCTTTGTTCAATTTTGCCGTGAGCGCAAAAATTCGAAACTCCTAGTTCCGTATATCGTATATCTGCATGACTTGTTCTAAAACTGAAAACAAACGAATTCAATCGCGTATACTCATGTTTTACAGGTGGATTGTTTACAAGGATATCCTAAAGTTTCTCTAATTGAGTACTTCATGGTACTTCCTTCCGACCCATATTAGTTGACTCCAATTTAAATGTATAATGAATCAAAGGTTTTCTCTCCATTTACTGCTGTGTCCTTCTTCCGAAGTACTCAGATGCATGGATGGATGTGATGGCTCCTTGAGAGGGGCACCCGCCCTGTCTGCTGCGCTACAGTCTGCAAGGGTCAACGCTATAGTCAAGGCACCATCATCCGGTCAGGTCAGATATTCAGATGTCAGATGCACCGCAAATGGATCCAACATAGTAGTACTCCGATCTGGCTGGGCAGCTGTACTATTTCGCTCTCAGAAAAATCCGGGCCGTTCTCTTGGTTGATCGGACGGTGCCTCTTGACTGCGCAGCACGAGCTCTCATCGCACTGGAGTAGCACATACATCCGGCTGCTGTTACTATGTACGCAACGCGCACTCACACCAGTCGCGGCGCTAGACGCAGACGTTAGCGGAGCGGTACATTCCACAACAGTGCCAGCCACCGCCCACCGGGGGGAGAGAGAGAGGGGAGAAGCAAGCAGCCATGCGGTGCTGCTACGTGGGGAAGGCGACCAAGATCTTCGTCGCCGTCGTGGCCGCGCTCGCCGTCGTCGGCCTCGTCGCCGCCTTCGCCACCGTCGTCCACCGCGCAAACTCCCGCCGCTCCACCTCCGCCGACGCCTGCGACACCGGCGGGTGCCGGCCAGTCCCGCCCGAGCCCGTCGGCCAGCAGCCGTCGATGCCCTCCACCGCGGCCACCGTTCCGCGGCCGCCGCCGCAATATCCCACCTTTCCCGCCCCGGAGATGGCCTTGCCGCCGCCGCAGCCGCTAGCGCCCCCTCTGCAGCCGCCGCCAGCGCCAATTGCCTCACCCTCGCCAGCCACATTCGCGTCCCCGCCGCCTCCGGACGCGCTGGTACCGCCTCCGGAAGCGCTGGTGCCGCCGCCGCCAGCAATTTCGTCACCCTCGCCGGATTTCGCGTCACAGCCGCCCCCGGTTGCTCTGGTGCCGCCGCCGGTGTTTGCATCGCAGCCGCCTCCGGTCGTGCTGGTGCCGGCACCGCTGGCATTGGTGGCTGCCCCGCCACCGGCCCCGGGAGCGCCGAGCCCGTCGGCGTCTTGATGCATGTCGCCGGTTCCTGACTATCTTGATGACTCCATCTCAGAGCAGATTCAGGTTGTGGTGTACTGATTCAGGTTCAGGAAATAGGAATTCGATTTTCCCAGCTGTATTAAATTCTTCATCGTCCCTATCGGGATTTCACCGATTTTCCTAGCTGTAATTTCGATTCTTGTCTCTCCCTCCTAACAATTTTGTGTTCCTCCATAGAACTTGCTGTCATCTAAAGTACTATCAGTTCTTGATGGAAATCAGTGGTCTTATATTTGGGTGCCAATTGAATTTACCACCTTGGAATTGGTCACCGAGACAATTGACCACCTTGACTACCGTTGACGGTCCTGGATCTGGAGCGACCTTTTTGTGAAAGCATAAATAACGCATTCATCACCATTTGACATCTTCTGTGCTCTTCTCCTTCCCGAGGAAAGATTTTCTTTTACTGAATACTCCATTTGCACATAACTTATTGATCAATGTCAGATCCTTTTTCTGCAGAGGTTTGCAACTTTCTCGATTCACTGACAAAGTGACAATGCACTAAAAACAAATAAACAGCGACTGTACACATGTTAGGATGGAATCATTTCTCCTTGCAAAGGGCGAGAAAATACAACACCAAATGCATTGGCTCTTTTCCAATGGCTTGTTTGTTCAGGTGGTTCCATGCATAGTCGCACTCACATGCTCACATGTTGAACATGTACATCTGGATTGCACCACCATGTCATTGTCGACGTCCTTGCAGCTGCAAATGAGGCTTATTCAGAGTTCTTGCAGCTGCAAGTATTACTTCAGGATCTCCCTGCCTCCGTTGGACACGATCAGTGGGCTGCTTTTGGTGTGACAACTGCTTTCAAGGTGTCTACAGCCTACAAACTTTTCATGGGACAACACATTACTTGCCCTGCTTTGAAATGGCTCTGGAAAACCTGCTGTCATTCCCAACACAAAGTTTTCTTTTGGCTGCTTTTGCAAAACAGATTGAATACCAGGGAGCTTCTCAAGAGAAAGAGTTTCTTCATGCCAGATTACACATGTGTACTTTGTGATCAAAACCAGTTGGAATCCAGGAATCACTTATTCTTTCATTGCCCCTTTGCTCTGATGTGTTGGCAATATCTCTGTCCTGATTGGACTCAACCGATTTAGACCATTCAGCAAACGCCGGTGCTCACTTTTGTTCAGGACCTCAAGAAGTACATTGGCCAGCCCTTCTCCCTTGAGATTATCATTTTAGTTTGCTGGGCTATCTGGGGCAGCAGAAATGACTTCATCTTCAAAGGGATTCAGCCAAGCCTATACAGAACAAAAAAGCTTTTTATAGAGAAGCTAGCTCTACTCCAGTTTAAGGCTAAAAGGAAATCCTACCAAGGACTGCAAGACTGGGCCAAGCGTTTTGTTTAAGTGATCTCTAGGAGCTTTTCTCTAGCTCCTTTTGTGTTGCTCTTGTATTACTCTGGACTCTTGTTTATTTTTAATATTAATAAAAAAATATATAACAGTGGGGAAACCCACCGTAAAGCTTCAAAAAAATTGTCGACGTCCTTTTTTTTCCTACTCCCTTTACACCACCATGAGTAGCATAAAGTTGTCCATTAAAAGTAAATTAACCTTGCTAATTAAGATGTTTATCAAAAAGTACTCCATCTTTTCCTATACATAAGACGTTTTAACAGTTTAATTTGAACTCCCAAAATATCTTATATTTAGAAACAGAGTTAGTAACTAATGCCTGCAAAACCGACAAAATGATTTTGTTGTATTTCCTAAACCACATCATCCTCTTCTTTCCTAGAGCATCCATGACGAGGCGCTTATGCACAGTCGCCACGGATTAAATCCTAGCCGTTTTATTTAGTTCGCCGTCGTTTTTCTCACATTAACGCATAATTAAGAGTTGGGTGTCTGAACAATCTATGCAAAATAAAGCTACCAAGCTGCCAATCTCCATTGGATAACTGGCTCAGTCAGGGGAACTTATCTCACTATCTTCTTTAAGGATAGTAGACCTGGCAGATCAAAGCCAGCTTTTTTGCTGGTCCAGCCTGGCCCATGAGCGGGAGTATTTAGACGCAAGTGGCAGCCTGCAAAAAGCCCGTGTAACTAGAAAGTTAATTCAAACTAGGCAAAATTTGTTGCAAAATTACATCTAGCATGACTAATTTTGATCACGAAGAGGGACGGATGGAGTGTTGCTTTGCAACCCTACAGGCCGTTATCCCACAGGCTCGTAAGCCGGGCCAACAAGTTCATCAAAGGTGTGTTTGGTTGCTTGCGACATGGTTTCCCAGCTCCAATGGGCCAAAAACTTTGGTACCACGTTCTAGGCTAGCACAAATCTTCAAGCTGCCCAGGGATATGCTCCAAAGGAACGCCCGAATCATTCGTTCCAATCTGACAAGCGTTGACAGAGGTGATGTCGTCATGTTCTATGAACTGTTCATATTTGTGTGTATAAGTGCTATTCGTGGTAGCTAGATAATATTATGATGAACTGCTATTTGCTAGTAGCTAGGCAACATTGTGACGAATTGCAACTTGTAGTAGCTAGGTCTAAAATGACATTAATTTGATGTTGCATGTTAGTTTAATATGCTGCATATTAGTTTCATATGATTCATGTTAACTTAGAGTAGTGCGTGATAAGGTCACCACTTATGAGAAGAGATAACAACAACACTAGTATGCATGCAACCAAACAATCTGATTTTGCATCCTTCCAGCCATAACCAGACTTTGTTGCCAACCAAAAGTGCACAAATGAGCACCAAAAAAGGCGTAACCAAATAGGCTGCAGAACATGGCTCTGGGCGTGACCCAATAAATTATGGCTCCATGGAGCAAATCTCCACGGATGCCCAAGGCTACAAGAAACACGCCCCAAAATGAAATTGGAATCTTACATTATTCCTCTGTATCGCGTCAGACTCTGAGAAGATCACCGAATTGAATTTGAGCCACATATTGCTTCTCTGTCATCGTCCCATACAAGAGTATGTTTAGTAGGTCGCATGAGGTCTAGTCAGGCTGGATGGAGAAGAAACTAGATTGATTGGTTGCCTAAGCTCACTTCATGCCGTGTCCACATGAACCTCAAAGCACCTCCGTACGACCCTAAAGGAACCGCCAATTTGGGAGTTTCGGTGGAGCCAGCCCCGAGAGAGTGCAAAACTATCTCAAGGAGACCACTTGTTGCACGCCTAGGTAAGCACGAAAGACGACTCCTTAACTCACTACACGCCACTCTTTCACCATTGTCACCGCTCTCCCCTCTCTGTCTCTCTCACGTCCCGACACATGTATTTTGTATTATCATAATATCCACATATTGGACTAGTTTATATTATTATTTTCATTGATACGTCATCATTTGTGTCCTTTTAGATGATTTGTGGGACTTTTCTATAAAATCCTTTTATTTTGGTATTTAATTTCTGAGAGGTAGAAAAACTCTTTTATTGTATTTTGATGTTTTAGGTATATTTTGGATACCAATTAATTTGGAAAAAAGTAACACGAAAGTTTTTCATTGGAATGAAGACCCTGAGCATTGGAAATACATGAGGGGGCCACAAGGGCCGAACGTGACCTAGTGGCGTGACCCACCCTCTAGGCCATGCCATATAGGCCCATTTCCATCTCGAGCATCATCTTGGCTACTGCTTTTTACATACGCTTCCTCTTCGACATAAAATCTACCCCCTATTTTTACTATGATTTATAGAGGCAGAGGCAATAATCTTCTCCTACTCCGAAAGAGGGCAGATCCTGCTACTCCGAGGCCGTCGGGGAGGGGAAAATCGAGACCATCGTATCACCAACTCCTCCTTGGCGTAGGGGGAGTATCTCCATAACCATCTTCAAAATCCCTATCAACACCCGGAATTTTAATCCCAGATGCCTGTTATGCCATACATCGCAATCCCAGGATTACCATTTTTGCGAGACATAACAGATTGGATATCACAGTACATCATCCATTACAAACCATACATAAGGTTTTACACAAATAATGATCCAGTCTTAATACAATTCAAGCAGCGGAATAACGTAAAGATAACGATAGCGTGGACGAAGCTCCATATTCATGGTCACAGGCAATACTGACGATGGGAGATGATCCTAGTTGTCGTAACCTTCCTGCGGTCTATCTTCCTGATACTCCTCTTCATAGTCTGGCCACGGGAATAGCCAGGGACATAGTCATGAGTACTCTTTAAGTACTCGCAAACTAATTCTAACAAGTGAAGGGGGTTTTGAGTAGGATACTAAGCTCTAGGGTTGTTTTGCAAAAAGCCAGATTTATCTCTACTGAGTTCAGAAGCAAAGAAAGCTAGTTAAAAGTTTTATAACACCTAAGTGGGAACTTGAATTTTATGTCACAATCCTGTTGTGGTCAAGTCAAAGTCATCAATCAATTCATAAGTCATTTTTAAAACATCTGACGACGGAACAGTATGGCCACTCCAACTGTCCATAACCGCGGACGCGGCTATTCGAATAGTTTGACACTCTGCGGTGATTGTACACTTTCACCACAACATTCGATACATCCATCAGGAACAAATCCTGAATTCACCATACTCATTATGAGGATAATCAATCCTAACCTTTCAATTACACGCCCTAGTATAGGCACCTCTCCTATGAGTTTGGCCTCCCAACCATGACCAACTGTCATCTTGGATACTGCACAGGTGGACAATCTTCACAAGGTAGCCTTAGCTCAAACCTTGGCCTCAAGGGAACCCATACTAAGGTATATAAATTTCCAGTCAAGCACTACCCAAATTTCGGGTATTGTGGTTGTATGGTAAAATTGGAATGGTATCGTATCCAGACAACCATCAGTTTTATAAAGGGATAAGGCTCATGCCTTAACATTTTCATCATCAAAATCATCTGGTGTTCAAGAACATATGTCAAAACATTTCAGTAGAATGACTCATCATTCTAAGGTTTTCATAACCATTTTCACCAAGTATTCCCATCTAAAGCCGATCAAGTTTTATGCTTAGCACTAGCACCTACAAGGGGAATAAATACTAATGAGGGGTGATAAGCAATTGGATCTTATCTAAGTTCAATCTCATAACTCAGGATGACATCAAGATTTATCTAACTTAGGCCAAGTTTTATGCTCTTTATGCTACCTTCCAATATCCTTCTATTATCTACAAGTCACTAAGTAAACTCTTAGAGAAAGTTTTGATAAAGAAATAAAGTACGAAGTTTGCAAGTAAAACTAGGATTGGGTATCATCAATGGGTATAAGCTTGCTAAGTGGAAAGTGTTAGCTTGCTCAGTTAATAGCTTGCTAAATAAGGTAACTTGCAAGTTGTAGCTTGCCTTATGCAAAGCAGTGGTTGAAGTTCTCCTCGGCTTCTTCCTCGTAGTATCCTCCTTCCTCCTCGTATCCTTGTTCGGTACTATCGTCTATAAATAAATACGAGGTACACAATTACCACACAATTCTTAACTACTCTATTTAGCACACTGAGGTTTACACTAGATGATCTAGCATCATCACTATGATCACCAAGATTAAAGCACTTGTCTTATTTATTTCATTTTAGATAAGTAATTTCTACTTATTGAAAAACTACTTAACATTTAATATTCTCCAACTCAAACATGGGATCCTGTCGACACATGTCATCATCACATATTTCAGTACATGCGAATGTGATTTAAAGTGGTGTCACAATTTAATAAGGTTTAACCTTTTTATTTTAATTAAATAAAATGACTAGAATGACCTATGAGGCACTCTTTATTACTTAATCATTATTTCTGCAAGTAACCCTATATATTTTTATATATTCTAAAAGGTATGGTTAAATGTGTTTTTTGAGAGTTGGAATCAACTCAAAATCTTTCATGGTTGAATTTTGAAAAATGTTCGAATGTAGAAAAGCTTATGCCTTGTTATTTTTTCTATGGGTGATCTACAAATCTAAATGGTTTGAATCCAACGGTCTTGGATTAAGCACTCCAGTACCTTTCTAACAAAATTGGTTTCATGCATTTTGGTTCAGCGAATCGAGCTAGGTTGATTTTTGAATCTAGGTACAGAACTGGTTTTGAAATTAAATGAATAAACCTAAGTTTGAATTGTTGGGTCGTGCGGGATGTTTAACTGGGCCGACCCACTACACACAGCGCGCGTGCAGGCTGGTTAAGTGAGCGACCCCACTCGTCAGTGAGACATCAAGTGGCGAAGTGGTACAGGGCGATCTAAGCCGTGCGATCTAGTTCTAATCCTATGGCTGTGGTTCATCGTCCACGCCTGAACAAGACGCGGCGAGGCTGAACCCTAGCGTGGCCAGTGGGGGTCAACGGGGGCTCACCGGGGCTTCGGCGATGGGGGCGAACGATGAAGTCGACGACGGCGATCCTCCTGGTACTGGCAGCTCCTCCTGGGGTGGCTCCAATTGACGGCGCCTCTCCTCCTCTGCAGCGGCGAACTCCGGTGCAATTCCGGCCACCTGGTGCTCGCCTTGCTCCGGGGGTGAGTGGGTGTGATCAGTGAGAGGTGGGGAGTGAGATGGTGTGAAGAGTTTGAGCTGGGAAGGCCTCTATTTATAGTGCGACGAGGGGACTGAATGGCGCGTGCTGAGCTCGTCGTGGTCGTCACCACAGCATGCTAATGGCATGGGCGATGATAGGGGCGGTGATGTGCTCCCTAGCGAAGCTCAACGGCATGGTTGTAGGGGTTCGTAGCATGGAAAAAAAAATTTCTACCGCATGCAAACAAACAAGCCAAGATATATCTACTAGATTGTAGCAACGAGTCGATAGAGGAACTCACCCTCGAAGATTCCAAAGAGGTTAACGAGAGCAGATTCTCGTGGGTGATGTAGTCGTACTCTTGCCGATCTCAAGATCGCGTAGACGATCCTTCCGGTGCTGTGTTCCGGCAGCGCTTCCGCAGTCGGTCACACGTTCGGTACTCGATGAATACCTTCCTCTCCCTTGTTCCAGCAGGCAGCAGAGGTTGTACCACTCTCCTCGTGATTCCGGCAACACGATGGCGTGGTGTCAGAAGTAGAGGGGAGATCTCGCAGGGCTTCGCCTTAAGCCGGAGCGAGTATGGTGGAGTATGAGAGAGGCCTTGGTGATATAGGGTTTAGAGGGCACCAAGGGGAGAGTGTGGCCGGCGAATAGGGCTTGGGGAATCCCCAAGTCGCCGAGTTGGAGGGGAAACCCTAGGCGGCGGCTGCACTTGGAGGTGGAGGCACGCATGAGCTAGGGTTTTTGGTGTGAGGGGTAGGGGCGCCCTACCCCTCCTTATATAGGTGGAGGGTGGCCGGTTGGGAGGAGGGAGTCCTCCCCCAACTCGTACTCCTTGACCGGCGGGTGGAGGTAGGGAGGGGACTTCCTCCCCAAGTAGGTTTCCTACTCTCCCTCCACCAAGCAAACTTGAGATTTGACTTTTTCAAATTGGCGTTTGACTTTCAAACTAGGATTTGATTTCTCTCTTTATTTTGACCAGCAAAGTGACCTAGTACATGATGCAACAATTCCACATTGTCATGACACATTCATGTACCCTTCCCCCTCCGGAGTGTCGGACCTTCCAGACCCTTCTAGAACATTCCTGGTGAAAACACCGGAATCATTCCCGAACTCCGAAACAGGACTTTCCTTATATGAATCTTATTCTCCGGACCATTCCGGATCTCCTCGTGATATACCGGATACCATCCGAGACTCCGAACAACATTCGGTTTCTTTCTCATCATTCCATAACTACTCAACAACATCGAATCCTTAAGTGTGTCTCCCTACGGTTCGTGAATTACGCGGACATGATCGAGACACTTCTCCGGTCAATAACCAATAGAGGAATCTGGAAATTCATATGGCTCCCACATATTTCTACGATTACTTTGCGATCGAATGAACCACTTACATATGATACCAATTTCCCTTTGTCTCACGATAGTTTACTTATCCGTGGTTTTGATCGTCGGTATCTCTGCATACCTAGTTCAACCTCGTTACCGATAAGTACTCTTTTCTCATTCCCGTGGTATGTGATCCCTTGTGAGCCAGTCACATGCTTGCAAGCTAATTGGATGACATTCCACCGAGAGGGCCCATAGTATATCTATCCGTCATATGGATGGACAAATCCCACTCTTGATCCATGTGTCTCAACCCATACCTTCCGAACACTCAATGCCATATTTATAGCCACCTAGTTACGGTGTGGTGTTTAATGTCATCAAAGCATCCTTCCGGTGATGGTGATTAGCATGATCTCATGGTCGAAGGAATTAGGTTACTATGTATCAGAAAGCTTATAGCAATTGAACTATTAAAATGACTTGATCTTTATGCTGCGCTTATCTATAGGAGTATGTCCATCATACCATTCTCCTAATGATATGATCTTGTTGTTAACATCATCTCAATGTTCATGATCAGGAAACCATGATCATCTATTAACTAACAAGCTAGTATTATAAAGAGGCTTTACTAGGGACTCTAATTTAGTTTACAAATCACACAAGTATTAATGTTTCCGGTTAATACTGTTATAGCATGAATGTAAACATTTATCATAAACACAAAGATATAATAATAACTACATTTATTATTGCCTCTAGGGCATATCTCCAACAGTCTCCCACTTGCACTAGAGTCAACTAATCTAGATTACATGGTAATATACCGAACACCCATGGCAGTTTGGTGTTGGTCATGTTTTGCCCTCGGGAGAGGTTTAGTCAATGGATCCGCCACATTCAGATCCGTGTGTACTTTGCAAATCTTTATGTCACCATCTTGGACATGTTCTCAAATAGCGTGAAAACGTAGCTTGATGTGCTTTAGCTTCTTGTGTGACCTTGGTTCTTGCGCATTGGCTATGGCGCCCATGTTATCACAATAGATATACATTGGGTCCAGCGCACTTGGAACCACACCGAGCTATGTAATGAACTCCTTCATCCATATCGCTTCTTGTGAAGCCTCCGAAGCAGCTATGTATTCCGATTCAGTTGAAGATCTCGCCACAACTCTTTGCTTTGCACTCCTCCAGATAACTGCTGCACCATTCAAAGTAAATACGTATCCAGATTGAGATTTAGAATCATCCGGATCGGTGTTCCAACTAGCATCGGTGTAACCATTAACACCGAGCTGTTCATCACCTCCATAAGAAAGAACCATATCCTTAGTTCTTCTCAAGTACTTAAGGATGTTTTTGACTGCTGTCCAATGATCCACTCCTGGATCACTTTGATATCTTCCAGTCAAACTAACAGCATATGCAATGTCGGGTCTAGTACATAGCATGGCATACATTAGAGATCCTATGGCTGAGGCATAGGGAGTTTTACTCATCCTTTCTCTATCTTCTGCCGTAGCAGGACTTTGAGTTTTACTCAAGGTCGTATTGGGCAACATGGGCAAGAACCCTTTCTTTCTATCTTCCATTCCAAACCTCTTTAGAACTTTGTCCAAATATGTACTTTGTGACAATGATATTAGGCATCTCGATCTATCTCTATAAATCATTATGCCTAATATGTAAGCTGCTTCGCCAAGATATTTCATTGAAAAACTATTATTCAAATAATCCTTGACACTATTAAGAATGTCTACATCATTCCCAATCAACAATATGTCATCTACATATAGTATTAAGAATGCTACAGAGCTCTCACTCACTTTCTTGTAAATTCAAGCTTCTCCATAAGTTTGTATAAAACCAAAACTTTTGATTACCTTATCAAAACGTTGATTCCAACTTCGGGATGCTTGCTTAAATCCATATATGGACCGTTGAAGTTTGCACACCTTGTTAGCATCTTTAGGATCGACAAAACCTTTGGGTTGCATCATATACAACTCTTCATCAATGTCTCCATTGAGGAACGCCATTTTGACATCCATCTGCCATATCTCATAATCGTAATATGCAGCGATTGCTAACATAATCCTCACAGACTTTAACTTTGCTACTAGTGAGAAAGTATCATCATAGTCAACTCCTTGAATTTTTCGAAACCCTTTTGCGACAAGTCAAGCTTTATAGACAGTAACATTACCATCAACATCTGTTTTCTTCTTGAAAATCCATTTGTTCTCGACAGCCTTCCGGCCATCCGGTAAGTCCACCAAAGTCCATACTTGGTTTTCATACATGGATCCAATCTCGGATTTCATGGCTTCTTGCCATTTATTGGAATCTGGGCTCATCATCGCTTCCTCATATGTCGCAGGGTCGTCGGTGTTGTCCACCAACATGACACTCATAACGGGATCATACCAATCAAGAGTGTTACGAGTTCTCGTTGACCTGCGAGGCTCTGTAGCAACTTCAACCGAAGTTTCATGGTCATCATCATTAGCTTCCTCTCTTATTGGTGTAGGCCCCATAGGAACTACTTCCGGTGCTATGCTACTCGCAAGTTCGAGAGAAGGTTCAACAATCTCGTCGAGTTCTACTTTCCTTCCAGTCACTTCTTTCGAGAGAAACTCCTTCTCTAGAAAGGATCCATTCTTGGCAATGAAGATTTTGCCCTTGGATCTATGATAGAAGGTATACCCAATAGTTTCCTTCGGGTATCCTATGAAGACGCATTTTTCCGCTTTGGGTTCAAGCTTGTCCGGCTGTAAATTCTTTACATAAGCTTTGCAAGCCCAAACTTTAAGGAACGACAATTTAGGTTTCTTCCCAAACCATAATTCATACGGTGTCGTTTCAACGGATTTAGATGGTGCCCTATTTAAAGTCAATGCGGCTGTTTCTAATGCATAACCCCAAAATGATAGCGGTAAATCTGTAAGTGACATCATAGAACGAACCATATCTAAGAGAGTTCGATTACGACGTTCGGACACACCATTACGCTGTGGTGTTCCCGGCGGTGTCAATTGTGAAAGTATTCCGCATTTCTTCAAATGCTCGCCAAAATCGTAACTTAGATATTCACCTCCACGATCAGATCGTAGAAATTTAATCTTCTTGTTATGTTGATTCTCCACCTCACTTTGAAATTCCTTAAACTTCTCGAAAGTTTCGTACTTATGTTTCATGAAATAGATATACCCATATCTACTCAAGTCATCCGTGAAGGTAAGAACATAATGATAACCACCACGCGATGCTACACTCATTGGACCACATACATCGGTATGTATGATTTCCAATAAGTCTGTAGCTCGCTCCATCATACCAGAAAATGGAGTCTTAGTCATTTTACCCATTAGACATGCTTCGCATCTTTCAAGTGATTCGAAATCAAGTGATTCAAGAAGTCCATCGGAATGGAGTTTCTTCATACGCTTCACTCTAATGTGGCCAAGACGACAGTGCCACATATAGGTCGAGTTATCGCTCAATTTCAAACGTTTAGCTTCAATGTTATTAATATGTGTATTTCCACTATCGAGATTCAATAAGAATAGACCATCTATCAAAGGTGCATGTGCATAAAACATATTACTCATATAAATCGAACAACCATTATTCTCAGACTTAAACAAGTAACCATCTCGCAATAAACATGATCCAGATATAATGTTCATGCTCAACGCAGGCACCAAATAACAATTATTTAAGTATAAAACTAATCCCGATGGTAGATGAAGAGGTAGCGTCCCGACCGCGATCACATCAACCTTTGATCCATTTCCAACGCGCATCGTCACCTCGTTCTTCGCTAGCTTCCGTTTATTCTGCAGCACCTGTTTCGAGTTACAAATATGAGCAACCGAACCAGTATCAAATACCCAGGCACTACTACGAGTACTAGTAAAATACACATAAATAACATGTATATCGGATATACCTTTCTTCTTGATGTTGCCGTTGTTCAAATCGCCAAGTACTTTGGGCAATTCCGCTTCCAGTGACCCTCTCCCTTGCAGTAAAAGCACTCAGTATCAGGCTTAGGTCCAGCCTTGGTCTTCTTCGCCGGCGCGGCAACTTTCTTACCGCCCTTCTTCAAGTTTCCCTTTTGCTTAGACTTGCCTTTCTTGAATTTGGTGGTCTTATTGACCAACAACACTTGGTGCTCTTTCTTGATCTCCACTTCTGCAGATTTCAACATGGAGAAGAGTTCTGGAAACGTCTTGTCCATGTTTTGCATATTGTAGTTCATCACAAAGTTCTTGTAACTTGGTGGAAGTGATTGGAGGACACGGTGAATCCCCAAATAATTAGGAATCACTATACCCAAGCTTTGGAGTTTGTTTGCGTGCCCAGACATCTTAAGCACGTGCTCACTGACAGAGCTGCCCTCTTCCATCTTGCAGTTAAAGAACTTTTCAGAAGCCTCATAACTCTCAACTGCCGCGTGAGCCTCAAATATCATTTTGAGTTCACGGACAATATCATGTGGGTCATGGTTCTCAAACCTTTTCTGAAGCTCCGATTCCAAACCATACAAGATAGCACACTGAACTGTGGAGTACTGATTCTTCCGAGTGAGGTAAACATTCTTTACTTCATCGGTAGCAGTAGCTGTAGGCGGGTCACCCAGCGGTGCATCCAGCACATAGGTCAAATTACCAGCATTGAGGACAATCCTGAAATTGCGGAACCAATCCGCGAAGTTGCTTCCATTGTTTTTCAACTCTTCTTTCTCTAGGAACGCATTAAAATTGATGGTAGCGGCCGCCATTGATCTACAACATATTTGCAATAGTTTAGACTAAGTTTATGACAAATTGAGTTTTAATTAATAGTTAAATTAATCTAGGTGAAATCCCACTCAAAACAATATCCCTCACATTGTTTTAGTGATCACACGAACCAAATCCACCACATCAAAACCGATCATCACGAGAGTTGATGTAACTTCAATGGCGAACAATCAACATGTTCATCATATCTACTATATGACTCATGCTTTACCTTTCGGTGATCCGTGTTCCGAGACCATGTCTGTACATGCTAGGCTCGTGAAAATCAAACCTTAGCTTCCGCATGAGCAAATCTGACATGCTCATGTTGTATACACTCGCAGAATCTAACACACCCGATCATCACGTGGTGCTTCGAAACAACAAGCTTTAGCAACGGTGCTTACTAAGGATGAACACTTTAAAACTTGAAATTTGTGTGCTTGAGGGATCATCTTATAATGCTACCATAATTAACTAAGCAATACAAGATGCATAAAGGATTAACATCACATGCAATTCATAATATGTGATATGATATGGCCTTTCTTCTTGTGCTTCCGATCTCCATCTTCAAGGACGAACATGATCTCCATCATCACCGGTATGGCGTCAAGGTCAATGACGCCGCTTCATGGTTGTCGTCCACCAGCTTCAACTATTACAACTACTTTGAATAGACATGCGGGTCTTAACAGAAATTAAAGACAACCATATGGCTCCTGCCGGTTGCCAACTTACAATAAGGGACATTGCATACATCATATATAATCACAATCATGGCCATATCACATCACAGCATACCCCTGCAAAACAAAGTTAGACGCCTCTAATTTTCTTTGCATATTTTACGTGGTTTGGGGCTTTCAATAAGTGTTGATCTAACTTACGAACAAGAACCACAATGTTGATGTTTGAACTATCAAGTTCCCGTTGTAAATTGGATCTATACTATAATGGGAGAGACAGACACCCGCAAATCCACTTATGCAATACAAGTTGCATGTTGAGCGTGGAGCAAGTCTCATGAACGATCTCATTTAAGGTTAGCCCGGGCCGCTTCATCCCATCATACCGCAAGATGCAAAGTACACAAAAAGCAATTGATAATAAAAGCACCACCGCCCACAATGACCATTGTGTTCTACTCGTGCAACAGATCTACATATAGAACCTGGCTCTGATACCACTGTAGGGGTTCGTAGCATGGAAAACAAAAATTTTCTACCGCATGCAAACAAACAAGCCAAGATCTATCTACTAGATTGTAGCAACGAGTCAATAGAGGAACTCACCCTCGAAGATTCCAAAGCGGTTAACGAGAGCAGATTCTCGTGGGTGATGTAGTCGTACTCTTGCCGATCTCAAGATCACGTAGACGATCCTTCCAGCGCCGCGTTCCGGCAGCACTTCCGCAGTCAGTCACACGTTCGGTACTCGATGAAGACCTTCCTCTCCCTTGTTCCAGCAGGCAACAGAGGTTGTAGAACTCTCCTCGTGATTCCGGCAGCACGACGTCGTGGTGTCGGAAGTAGAGGGGAGATCTCGCAGGGCTTCGCCTTAAGCCGGAGCGAGTATGGTGGAGTATGAGAGAGGACTTGGTGATCTAGGGTTTAGAGGGCACCAAGGGGAGAGTGTGGCCGACGGCTAGGGCTTGGGAAATCCCCAAGTCGCCGAGTTGGAGGGGAAACCCTAGGCGGCAGCGGCTGCACTTGGAGGTGGAGGCGCGCATGAGCTAGGGTTTTTGGTGTGAGGGATAGGGGGCGCCCTACCCCTCCTTATATAGGTGGAGGGTGGCCGGTTGGGAGGAGGGAGTCCTCCCCCAACTCGGACTCCTTGGCCGGCGGGTGGAGGGAGGGGACTTCCTCCCCAAGTAGGTTTCCTACTCTCCCTCCACCAAGCAAACTTGAGATTTGACCTTTTCAAATTGGCGTTTGACTTTCAAACTAGGATTTGATTTCTCTCTTTATTTTGCCCAGCAAAGTGACCTAGTACATGATGCAACCATTCCACATTGTCATGACACATTCATGTACCCTTCCCCCTCCGGAGTGTCGGACCTTCCAGACCCTTCTAGAACATTCCTGGTGAAAACACCGGAATCATTCCCGAACTCCGAAACATGACTTTCCTTATATGAATCTTATTATCCAGACCATTCCGGATATCCTCATGATATCCTGGATCCCATCCAAGACTCCGAACAACATTTGGTCTCTTTCTCATCATTCCATAACTACTCAACAACATCGAATCCTTAAGTGTGTCTCCCTACGGTTCGTGAATTACGTGGACATGATCGAGACACTTCTCCGGTCAATAACCAATAGAGGAATCTGTAAATTCATATGGATCCCACATATTTCTACGATTACTTTGTGATCGAATGAACCACTTACATACGATACCAATTTCCCTTTGTCTCACGATAGTTTACTTATCCGAGGTTTTGATCGTCGGTATCTCTGCATACCTAGTTCAACCTCGTTACCGATAAGTACTCTTTTCTCGTTCCCGTGGTATGTGATCCCTTGTGATCCAGTCACATGCTTGCAAGCTAATTGGATGACATTCCACCGAGAGGGCCCAGAGTATATCTATCCGTCATATGGATGGACAAATCCCACTCTTGATCCATGTGTCTCAACCCATACCTTCCGAACACTCAATGACATCTTTATAGCCACCCAGTTAGGGTGTGGTGTTTGATGTCATCAAAGCATCCTTCCGGTGATGGTGATTAGCATGATCTCATGGTCGAAGGAATTAGGTTACTATGTATCAAAAAGCTTATAGCAATTGAACTATTAAAATGACTTGATCTTTATGCTACGCTTATCTATAGGAGTATGTCCATCATACCATTCTCCTAATGATATGATCTTGTTGTTACCAACATCTCAATGTTCATGATCAGGAAACCATGATCATCTATTAACCAACAAGCTAGTATTATAAAGAGGCTTTACTAGGGACTCTAATTTAGTTTACAAATCACACAAGTACTAATGTTTCCGGCTAATACTGTTATAGCATGAATGTAAACATTTATCATAAACACAAAGATATAATAATAACTACATTTGTTATTGCCTCTAGGGCATATCTCCAACAATGGTCACGCGGCATGGGGCGATGCTGAACGGTCGGAATGTCGTGGCGCTCTAGGCGGGTCCGACGGTGGTTTTAATGGCGCACATCATCCATGGTCCGCGCAACGATGAATGGGGTTGTCTGGCATGTTGCTGGGGTGCTGGCGATCACGCACGCAAGCGGCGAGGGCGGCGCGCAGTATATGGGCTGGTGTCGCGTGCGACGCTCTGGCGTGCTCTCGGCTCGCATGCAGAGAAGTTTGGCATGCTCGGGCAATGTGGTCCAGGGGTTGGTAATGCTCGGGGCTTGGACAGGGAGTGGCGGTGGACGGTGGTCAGTGCTCCAGACATGCTTTCTAGGCTTGGTGCTTCTCCTAGCTCGATGTCGACTTGGGATTGGCAAGTTAGGTTCGGCATGCTCACCATTGATGGCCCTTGCATGCTCACAGTGATGCTAAAGATTGTAAAAGGGGCTAGATGATCTACTAAGAGCTTGCTGCAAATCAGAGAGGGAACAAGGTTGGCCAAAATCACTGCTACAAATAGTGCTTGATGTTTGTTTGTTTGTTTGCTGCAAACAAGGTGTTTGATGAAATGACCAAAAGAAATTCAAATTTGAATTTTGGATTCAAAATTGGTGGGTGTGCTAGTTATATACTAGGGAGTCTCTGGTTAGTGGTATTGGTCAAGTGGAATTGGTTCGGTTGGGTTTTGAGAAATGGTGATCTTCACATATGAATCAGATTCAATTTTAAATTGTGATTTGAATCAAGTTGCCAAATGTTTCTGTAAGTTTGAAAGGTGGTATTTGATTTAATTTTACTTGGTCTTGCAAGGGGTGAAAATAAATGGAAAGGTTTATGTTTGAAATTTTGGACTAGAAACACTCAAAGTGACCTAGTGAGCAAGATTGGAAAAAATGACCATTGGCCTTATTTGATTTATTTTTGATTTTCTCTTGATTTGTTTCTGCTTAGAAATGTTTTAGATGATGTTATTTTCATATTTAAACCATTCCTTGCTATTTAGGTTAATCACACAAGTCCAAACATGCATTCATATGATCATCACATACACACATGCATTCATATGGTTTGTATTTAATAAAAGTTTTTGTTAACCCTAAATTTAGTGATTAGAATTTGATAATCATTGTTCAATATTTTTGGGATGTTACAAACCTTCCCTCCTTAAACAAAATCTCGTCCCGAGATTTGAAAAGGAAGAAAAAGATTACCTAGGATTTAAAGAGATCAGGAAACTCCGTCCTGAGGTGATCTTCTCGCTCCTAGGTAGCTTCTTCTTTAGTGTGGTTGCTCCACTGGATCTTGAGAAATTTGATGCTTAGGGTCCTGGTGGTTTTGAACGCTTCCTCCAAAATACGTATGGGTACTTCGGGATATGTCAGGTTATAGTTGATCCTCTATGGTCCGGTGATCAATGTTCTTGAAAACTTCAGTCTTCTCCGGGACTTCAAGGCATTTGCGAATTAGCGATATATGGAACACATTATGCGCTGCTGACATCTCCTCAGGCAGTTCCAACTGATATGATACTTCTCCTCTACGATTCAGAATCTTGAAAGGTCCGACATATTTAGGGGCTAACTTTCCTTTGAGCTGAAAAAGTTGCATTCCCTTCAAAGGCGACACTTTAAGATACACAAAATCTCCGATATTGAAAGCGAGGTCTCGATGTCTCTTGTCGGCGTAACTCTTTTGTCTTGACTGGGCGGTCTTGAGGTGCTCACAGATCTTGTGAACTTTCTCTTCTGCTTCTCGTAGGATATCGGGTCCAAAAATCTGACTCTTTCCTACCTCCGACCAATTCAAAGGGGTATGACACTTCCTTCCATACATGAATTCAAATGGAGCCATTTGCAAACTAGCTTGATAACTGTTGTTGTAAGAAAATTCTACGAACGGCAAACAGTCTTCCCATTTGGATCCATACTCTAGCACACATGCTCTCAACATATCTTCGAGTATTTGATTTACTCGCTCCGTTTGTCCATCGGTTTGAGGGTGATACGCTGTGCTGAAATCTAGTCGGATGCCTAAACCTTCTTGGACTTTCTTCCAGAATCTCGAGGTAAACTGAGTTCCTCGATCCGACATAATGTTCTTGGGAACTCCATGCAAACTGATGATTCTAGCAATGTATAACTCCGCTAGCTTCGAACTCTGGTAGGTAGTCTTGACTGGTAAGAAATGGGCTACTTTGGACAATCTGTCAACTATGACCCAAATAGAGTCATTTCCCCTACTAGAAGTAGGCAATCTGGTGATAAAGTCCATTCCAACTGAATCCCATTTCCATTCTGGAATCTGTAAGGGTTGCAATAGTCCTGCGGGTCTTTGATGTCCCGCCTTAACTCTCTGACAAATATCACACTTGGCGATATAGCTTCCGATTTCTCTCTTCATATTATGCCACCAAAATTGCTCCTTCAGATCCTCATACATCTTCGTTCCTCCGGGGTGGATAGAATAAAGAGTATCATGGGCTTCCTTCAAAATAACTCCTTTCAACTCTGAATCTGCTGGTACACAAAGACATCCTTTGTACCACAACACTCCTTCATATTTGGTAAATCCGGGTACTTTGCCTATACCGATACGACGTTTGATTCCGTCGATACTAGCATTTCCTTTCTGCGCCTACTTGATCTGACTGATCAAAGTGGGTTGAAGTTCTATGCTAGCCAAAAATCCTTCACTTACTAATTCCATTCTGAAATCTTCCATCTCCTTGTGCAGACTTGGTTGCTCCTTCAAAATCATGGAGTTCAAGTGGCACGACAATCTGCTAAGGGCATCTGCTACCACATTGGCTTTACCGGGGTGATAGTGAATGTCCAGATCATAGTCCTTGATTAGCTCAATCCATCTTCTCTGCCTCATATATAGCTCCTTCTGAGTGAATATATACTTAAGGCTCTTGTGATCTGAATAAATCTCACAACTATTACCCATAAGGTAATGTCTCCATGTCTTCAGTGCTAGAACTACAGCTGCTAGTTCGAGGTCATGGGTAGGGTAATTCTGTTCATGCTGTTTCAGTTGTCGGGATAGATAAGATATAACTTTTCCTTCTTGCATCAACACACATCCGAGACTGATATTGGATGCGTCA
Organism: Avena sativa; assembly: GCA_916181665.1. Lineage (NCBI taxonomy): Eukaryota > Viridiplantae > Streptophyta > Magnoliopsida > Poales > Poaceae > Avena > Avena sativa. The sequence goes on along the minus strand of OV702280.1, from coordinate 266,010,649 downwards.
CAATACACATCAAAGGGCTTTGTAATATCCGGCATGACCAATATTGGGGCTGAAATCAATCTCCTCTTGAGTTCTTGAAAACTCGCTTCACACTTGTCTGTACATTCAAACTTCTTGTCCTTCTTCAATAATTGGGTCATGGGTCTTGCGATACTCGAGAATCCTTCTACAAACTTGCGGTAGTATCACGCTAATCCGAGAAAAGCACAAACTTGGGTTTGGGTGGTTGGGGCTCGCCAATCTTCCACATCCTTCACCTTTGCAGGGTCAACGGCAATTCCTCCGGCTGATACAATGTGTCCGAGGAATCCTACCTCCTGTAACCAGAATTCACATTTGCTAAATTTGGCATACAACTGATGCTCTCTAAGGGTTCCAAGGATGGTCCTTAGGTGTAGCTCATGTTCTTCTTCTGATTTGGAATAAATCAGAATGTCATCAATGAGAACAATGACAAACTTATCCAGGAAGTCCATAAAAATCTTATTCATGAGGTTCATGAAATAAGCTGGGGCATTGGTTAATCCAAAAGACACGACAGTGTACTCATATAATCTATATCTGGTGGTAAAGGCAGTCTTTGTAATATCCTCTACGCGAATCTTGAGTTGATGATAACCAGTTCTAAGATCAATCTTAAAAAACACTCTGGCACCGGTCAACTGGTCAAACAGATCTTCTATCTTTGGCAACGGGTACTTGTTATTGATGGTGACATCATTAAACTTCCGATAATCCGTACACAAACGGTTACCTCCATCTTTCTTGTCCACAAATAAGATATGTGATCTCCATGGCGACGCACTTGGTTGGATCAATCCAATTTCCAGCATGGCATCCAGTTGTTTCTTCAGCTCCACTAGTTCCAATGGGTTCATAATATATGGTCTCTGAGCTATGGGTCCGGTTCCAGGTATTAGTTCAATGATAAAATCGATATCCCGATCTGGGGGCATACCGGACAAAACATCTGGAAATACATCGGGGTATTCACAGACTATCCGGACTTCGTCAATGGTTGGCTAGGCTATACTCTTGTTGCACTTGAATTGACGGGGCAAGGTTTCTGATACATGCTCTACTGATATTCTGGCTGTACTGGTCCTGGTTATGGCTTTCTTGGCACAATCGATTAATCCTTTATGTTTGGACATCCAATCCATTCCTAGTACTACTTCCAAACCTTTAATTCCAAGTACTATTAGATTAGCATAAAAATCTATGCCATTGATTCGGATAGGTATGGCCTTGCAAATCTGTCTATCTTTGGTGGTTGAACCGGTTTGAACTATCATAACATGCTACAATTTGGTTGGTTGAATCTTACTTATGCATGCAAATTCTTCAGTAACAAATGAGTGCGATGCTCCAGAATCAAACAACACTCTTGCAAGTACTGAGTTAACAGAACACATACCCAGCACGACATCTGGCGCTTCTTGGGCTTCTTCAGCATGCATGAGAAAGAGACGGCCGTTGCGGTTGAGCGAATTCCCCGGGGCAAACCTTCTTCCGGGTTGAACACGACGCCGCTGTTGAGCTGGGGCATTTGCATTGGGGGCTGCGGCAATCTTCTTGGGGCACTCACTGGAATAGTGACCCTTGGTTGCACATTCATGACAAGTCACCTGAGACTTGTCCTTTGCTGCAACAGGCACAACATTGCTTCCAGTCCTTGGGGCAGTGTTGGTGTTGGTGGCGGCATTGTTGTTATTGAACTTAGGTGGTGCACGGTTGAAATTGCTGGGGTTGCCGGGGTTGTTGTGATTTCCTCCAGGCCTTGGGTTTCCATGGTTGGGATATGTTGGACGGTTCATCGGGGGTCTGTTGGTTCTTGGGGCAAATCCTAGAGATGGGTTGGGGCGATACTTTGGTGTATGGTGTGTTCCTGGTTTATGCATCATGCGACGCTTGCGGTTCTCATTAGCTTGGTTGATATTTCCTTCCATGTGAATGGCAGAGTCCACTAAGGCTTCAATATCAGCAAATGGAATATTGACTAACACTGTCTGCATCTCATCGTGCAGACCATTCAGGAATCTCTTCTTCTTCTTGGCCTCAGTGCTGATCTCGTCAGGGGCATACCTTGACAGAGATAGGAATCTATCACGATACTCTACCACAGTCATTCTTACTTTGCTTAAGCTCCTTGAATTCATCTCTCATCCATAGAATCAAACCTGGTGGCACATGGGTTCGGCTAAACTTGAGTTTGAATTCATCCCAAGCCATCATTTGTCCTCCATTCATGGTGCGAACGCTGTTCCACCATGCTCTTGCATCTCGGGCCAGATAGTGGGTAGCGAACAGTACTTTCTCGTTAGCTTCCACTCCTGTAACTTCCAGGTTGTTCTCCATGGTTTGCTGCCAATCATCGGTATCTAGGGGTTCTTCAGACTTATTGAAAATGGGTGGATTGGTGTTCTGGAAATTCTTGAGCTTAGATCCATGGTTGTCCTGGTTTCCATGGCCTTGATTGTTGTTGGCCATCTGAGCTATCTGTTGAAGGGTGGCTAAGTTGGCTTGACGTTCGGCTCTTTCAGCTTCGCGGTCAGAGACCAACATTTGCAAGAGTTGCAACATTGGGTCCGGGGATGAAGTGCTTCCTCTGCGAGGCATCTGAAGATTGAGATAGATCATGAGAAAAGAGGGAAATTTCTAAGGTTCAGGGTTTTGTGTTTGAAAAGTTTGACTCAGGTTTTTCTAGCAACTTCTTTTCATTCCTTCATTCATTCAGAGCACATGATACAAACACACACCACAACAAAGAAAAACAGATGGTTTTAAGAACCATTCTGGGAAACTACGATATAGTGGGACCTAATACAACTCACTAACGCTAGTGCTCAAGTGCTACTACTCCTTAGAGTCAGTATCCTCATCATCATCCTCCTCATCATCATCATCGATGAAGGCGAAGTCATCCTCATCGGGGAAGAAGTCCATGGCCCGATCCTCCAGAAAGTCATCATCATCACTGAGGTAGGAGTAGGGGTCTCCTGAAGGTCTTCCCCTGCATTCTCCCTCTCCTCCAACTGCATATCTCTCTCATGGATGGTTTCCTCCAAACCCGTGATCCGGTGGCAAAGACAGGCAATGATGCGCTCCTTCTTGTCGAGCTGACGGCAACAAGACTAGTGATCCTTCACTAGCATGGCATTGGTCTGTTCCTTCTGGGCAGCGATGGCATACTTGTGGTTGGCGTAAGAGCCGACATTGTCCAACTCCTTCTGACGATCATACATCATGAAGCTGAGGTGGTCCAGTTGACTCTTCACCTCGTGGTGGTATGGTGCCTCCAGTGGCTGGCCCATAACATCACGCCTTGGGTAGAACTCAAAGTGGGTACCCTTGATTTGATTGACACTCTGCCCACATAGACGGGCAAGAGCTTCCTGCATTTCCCTGGCAAGTCCATCGAGCCAGTTGTTCTCTCTCAAGGTGAACTGAATTCCCTCTGCGGTGGGGGCTTCAATCTTTCCCCGGATACTTGCAACAACTAGCCACTGCAAATCCTCTCCTTCCTGATCATTGAGCTGACCTCCGAAGAACTTGGGGTGCGGATGCTCCAGCATTTCTGCCAGCTGGTCCAAGTCACGCTCAAAGATGAGGTCTCCTCCATTCCCCAACTGATAGAACTTGCTATACTTCATGTCCATCTATAAGAGTATAGGATGAGTAAGTTAGTAGAGTGATCAAGTGTGTCAAATTTTATGTAAGTTTGCAAGAATTTTTGAGGAACATGAATTTTCATGAAAGAGTATAAGTGATAAGAATTGAGAATAAGTTTTCATAAATACTTACTTCCTTGGTTTTGAAACTAAGTTTTTGATTCCAACGTCCATTCTAAACTAGGGTCTCCTATGGTCAGAATGGCTCTGATACCAACTTGTCAACACCCGGGATTTTAATCCCAGATGCCTGTTATGCCATACATCGCAATCTCATGATTACCATTTTTGCAAGACATAACAGATTGGATATCACAATACATCATCCATTACAAACCGTACATAAGGTTTTACACAAATAAGGATCTCATGATCCAGTCTTAATACAATGCAAGCAGCGAAATAACGTAAAGATAATGATAGCGTGGGCGAAGCTCCATCTTCATGGTCACAGGAAATGCTGATGATGGGAGATGATCCTAGTTGTCGTAACCTTCCTGCGGTCCATCTTCCTGATACTCCTCTTCATAGTCTGGCCACGGGAATAGCCACGGACACAGCCATGAGTACTATTTAAGTACTCACAAACTAATTCTAACAAGTGAAGAGGGTTTTGAGTAGGATACTAAGCTCTAGGGTTGTTTTACAAAAAGCCAGATTTATCTCTACTGAGTTCAGAAGCAAAAAAAGCTAGTTAAAGGTTTTATAACACCTAAGTGGGAACTTGAATTTCATGCCACAACCCTGTTGTGGTCAAGTCAAAGTCATAAATCAGTTCATAAGTCATTTTGAAAACATCTGACGATGGAACAGTATGGCCACTCCAACTATCCATAACCGCGGATGCGGTTATTCGAATAGTTTGACACTCTGCGGTGATTGTACACTTTCACCACAACATTCGATTCATCCGTCAGGAATAAATCCTTAATTCACCATACTCAGTATGCGGATAATCAATCCTAACCTTTCAATTACACGCCCTAGTATAGGCACCTCTCCTATGAGTTTGGCCTCCCAACCATGACCAACTGTCATCTTGGGTACTACACAGGTGGACAATCTTCACAAGATAGCCTCAGCTCAAACCTTGGCCACAAGGGAACCCATACTAAGGTATATAAATTTCCAGTCAAGCCCTACCCAAATTTCGGGTGTTGTGGTTGTACGGTAAAATTTGAATGGTATCGCATCCAGACAACCATCAGTTTTATAAAGGGCTAAGGCTCATGCCTTAACATTTTCATCATCAAAGTCATTTGGTGTTCAAGAACATATGTCAAAACATTTTAGTAGAATGACTCATCATTCTAAGGTTTTCATAACCATTTTCAACAAGTATTCCCATCTAAAGCTGATCAAGTTTTATGCTTAGCACTAGCACCTACAAGGGGAATAAATACTAATGAGGGGTGATAAGTAATTGGATCTTATATAAGTTCAATCTCATGCCTCAGGATGACATCAAGATTTATCTAACTTAGGCCAAGTTTTATGCTCTTTATGATACCTTCCAATATCCTTCTATTATCTACAAGTCACTAAGTAAACTCTAAGAGAAAGCTTTGATAAAGAAATAAAGTATGAAGTTTGCAAGTAAAACTAGGATTGGGTATCATCAATGGGTATAAGCTTGCTAAGTGGCAAGTGTTAGCTTGCTCAGTTAATAGCTTGCTAAATAAGGTAACTTGCAAGTTGTAGCTTGCCTTATGCAGAGCATGTTGGAGATATGCCCTAGAGGCAATAATAAATATAGTTATTATTATATCTTTGTGTTTATGATAAATGTTTACATTCATGCTATAACAGTATTAACCGGAAACATTAATACTTGTGTGATTTGTAAACTAAATTAGAGTCCCTAGTAAAGCCTCTTTATAATACTAGCTTGTTGGTTAATAGATGATCATGGTTTCCTGATCATGAACATTGAAATGTTGTTAACAACAAGATCATATCATTAGGAGAATGGTATGATGGACATACTCCTATAGATAAGCGTAGCATAAAGATCAAGTCATTTTAATAGTTCAATTGCTATAAGCTTTGTGATACATAGTAACCTAATTCCTTCGACCATGAGATCATGCTAATCACCATCACCGGAAGGATGCTTTGATGACATCAAACACCACACCGTAACTGGGTGATAAAGATGGCATTGAGTGTTCGGAAGGTATGGTTTGAGACACATGGATCAAGAGTGGGATTTGTCCATCCATATGACGGATAGATATACTCTGGGCCCTCTCGGTGGAATGTCATCCAATTAGCTTGCAAGCATGTGACTGTCTCACAAGGGATCACATACCACGGGAATGAGAAAAGAGTACTTATCGGTAACGAGGTTGAACTAGGTATGCAGAGATACCGACGATCAAAACCTCGGATAAGTAAACTATCATGAGACCAAGGGAAATTGGTATCGTATGTAAGTGGTTCATTTGATCGCAAAGTAATCGTAGAAATATGTGGGAGCCATATGAATTTCCAGATTCCTCTATTGGTTATTGATCGGAGAAGTGTCTCGATCATGTCCGCGTAATTCACGAACCGTAGGGAGACACACTTAAGGATTCGATGTTGTTGAGTAGTTATGGAATGATGAGAAAGAAACCGAATGTTTTTCGGAGTCTCGGATGGTATCCAGGATATCACGAGGAGATCCGGAATGGTCCGGAGAATAAGATTCATATAAGGAAAGTCATGTTTCGGAGTTCGGGAATGATTCCGGTGTTTTCACTAGGAATGTTCTAGAAGGGTCTGGAAGGTCCGACACTCCGGAGGGGGAAGGGTACATGAATGTGTCATGACAATGTGGAATGGTTGCATCATGTACTAGGTCATTTTGCTAGGCAAAATAAAGAAAGAAATCAAATCCTAGTTTGAAAGTCAAACGCCAATTTGAAAAAGTCAAATCTCAAGTTTGCTTGGTAGAGGGAGAGTAGGAAACATACTTGGGGAGGAAGTCCCCTCCCTCCACCCACCGGCCAAGGAGGCCGAGTTGGGGGAGGACTCCCTCCTCCCAACCGGCCAGCCTCCACCTATATAAGGAGGGGTAGGGCGCCCCTACCCCTCACACCTAAAACCCTAGCTCATGCGCGCCTCCACCTCCAAGTGTAGCCGCTGCCTAGGGTTTCCCCTCCAACTCGGCGACTTGGGGTTTCCCCAAGCCCTAGCCACCAGACACACTCTCCCCTTGGTGCCCTCTAAACCCTAGATCACCAAGGCCTCTCTCATACTCCACCATACTCGCTCCGGCTTAATGCGAAGCCCTGCGAGATCTCCCCTCTACTTCCGACACCACGCCGTCGTGCTGCCGGAATCACGAGGAGAGTGCTACAACCTCCGTTGCCTGCTGGAACAAGGGAGAGGAAGGTCTTCATCGAGTACCAAATGTGTGACCGACTGCAGAAGCGCTGCCGGAATGCAGCGCCGGAAGGATCGTCTACGCGATATTGAGATCGGCAAGAGTACGACTACATCACCCACGAGAATCTGCTCTCGTTAACCGCTTTGGAATCTTCGAGGGTGAGTTCCTCTATCGACTCGTTGCTACAATCTAGTAGATAGATCTTGGCTTGTTTGTTTGCATGCGGTAGAATTTTTTTGTTTTCCATGCTACGAACCCCTACAGTGGTATCAGAGCCAGGTTCTATATGTAGATATGTTGCACGAGTAGAACACAATGGTCATTGTGGGCGGTGGTGCTTTTATTATCAATTGCTTTTTGTGTACTTTGCATCTTGCGGTATGATGGGATGAAGCGGCCCGGGCTAACCTTACATGACATCGTTCATGAGACTTGCTCCATGCTCAACATGCAACTTGTATTGCATAAGTGGCTTTGCGGGTGTCTGTCTCTCCCATTATAGTATAGATCCAATTTACAACAGGCGCTTGATAGTTCAAACATAACCGTTGTGGTTCTTGTTCGTAAGTTAGATCGACACTTATTGAAAGCCCCAAACCACGTAAAATATGCAAGGAAAATTAGAGGCGTCTAACTTTGTTTTGCAGGGGTGTGCTGTGATGTGATATAGCCATGATTGTGATTATATATGATGTATGCAATGTCCCTTATTGTAAGTTGGCAACCGGCAGGAGCCATATGGTTGTCTTTAATTTCTGTTAAGACCCGCATGTCTATTCAAAGTAGTTGTAATAGTTGAAGCTAGTGGACAACAACCATGAAGCGGCGCCATTGACCTTTACGCCATACCGGTGATGACGGAGATCATGTTCGTGCTTGAAGATGGAGATCGGAAGCACAAGAAGAAAGGCCATATCATATCACATATTATGAATTGCATGTGATGTTAATCCTTTATGCATCTTGTATTGCTTAGTTAACGACGATAGCATTATAAGATGATCCCTCAAGCACGCAAATTTCAAGTTTTAAAGTGTTCATCCTTAGTAAGCACCATTGCTAAAGCTCGTTGTTTCGAAGCACCACGTGATGATCGGGTGTGTTAGATTCTGCGCGTGTATACAACGTGAGCAAGCCAGATTTGCTCATGCGGAAGCTAAGGTTTGATCTTGACGAGCCTAGCATGTACAGACTGTTGGAGATATGCCCTAGAGGCAATAATAAATGTAGTTATTATTATATATTTGTGTTTATGATAAATGTTTACATTCATGCTATAACAGGATTAACCGGAAACATTAATATTTGTGTGATTTGTAAACTAAATTAGAGTCCCTCGTAAAGCCTCTTTATAATACTAGCTTGTTAGTTAATAGATGATCATGGTTTCCTGATCATGAACATTGAGATGTTGTTAACAAAAAGATCATATCATTAGGAGAATGGTATGATGGACATACTCCTATAGATAAGCGTAGCATAAAGATCAAGTCATTTTAATAGTTCAATTACTATAAGCTTTCTGATACATAGTAACCTAATTCCTCCGACCATAAGATCATGCTAATCACCATCACCGGAAGGATGCTTTGATGACATCAAACACCACACCGTAACTGGGTGGCTATAAAGATGGCATTGAGTGTTCGGAAGGTATGGGTTGAGACACATGGATCAAGAGTGGGATTTGTCCATCCATATGACGGATAGATATACTCTGGGCCCTCTCGGTGGAATGTCATCCAATTAGCTTGCGAGCATGTGACTGGCTAACAAGGGATCACATACCACGGGAACGAGAAAATAGTACTTATCCGTAACGAGGTTGAACTAGGTATGTGTAGAGGTCCCAACCTTTAATAAGGTAGAGATCCCTGTGTTTACAATGCTAGTCCCTGGATCAATAGCTAGCATCCACAGTTAAGACGTAATATCAAGAAACAAAGGTCATAATACAACTTTATAACCAGGAATAAAATAACTTATTACATCTTACATAGCTCATTTGGCTATCTCATTACATTGCAGCAGAATATAACAATAGCATGGGGTCCTTCATCTTCAAAGTGCCACAGGCAGTCATGTTGGTTATAGACTTGTAATCCTAATCAATAAACTTCACTAACATCAAACGAACCTGCAACATAATAAGTTACAGCCACAAGGGTCAATACATTTGAATTGTATTGGCAAGTGATACTATGGTAATATAGTGGAGTCTATCATCTATATGCATTTGGCTAAGTGGAGCTTAGGCTTGCTTTGCTCAAAATAGATTTTCCTTATTATTTGAAAACACTAAGTTTTTGATTATCAAAAATCACCCAAGGCATCTACCAATAGAAATTGGTGACCCTTCAACCCTTGTTCAACCACAAGTTTTAACTTAGAAATTGGGATGAGGAGATTCTTGATAGCTTCCATGTCTTGATGCTCAAATTGTGCTTTGCCAGGGACATGGCTAAGTACTTAGATTTTACACTCTGCAGAGGTGGTGCACTTTCCCCACAAGACTTGGTTTCACCAAGACAAGATCTTTCAGAAGCCTTCCCTTAGACCAGAATGGACGCGTTCCAACCTATCATCCCCTACCACCAACTGTCCATTTGGCTAAGTTATTGCAACCTATATGATCCAGGCAGAGCCCATAATGCCATGTGGCTGCACTTGAAGCTTCTTAACATTTGACATCTCAAATCTCTTTGTTCCTGGGTGTCCATACACAAGTGAGATACACAAGGTAAACCATAGAAATGGGCCTTGTATAACCACTCAACACAAACCATTCCTTCTATTCCACCCAGGTGATTCATTCACTTAGTTGTTTTATTAAACAAAACACAAGTCCTTGACTTACAAATATTCTATAGCATGAATATAATCCACCCTTGTTTTCTACTAGCTAAGCTAAGCATGATGGTAGTAGGAATATTAACTTAGGAAATTTCTACTAAGGTTTCATCTACTAGGATTTCCCATGGCATAGTTTACACTTAGCAAAAATTCCATGCAAGTCCTACTTTAGAAATATCACTAATGCATAGTGAAAATAATGGGACAAAAGTATGAAGCATCACTTGCCTTTTTGGTAGAGAGTAAAGTTCACTCCTTGATCTTGCAATATTCACACTCTTCAAATCACTACAATTCAATCAAGCAAGCAATAATTCAATCTACCATTCAAGCAACAACACATAAAATAATAGAAACAAAGCAGTGCATGCAAGCATGCCAAAGATTGTTTTATTTGGAAAAGTGGTTTCTAATAGGTCATAAACACTCTGAAACACCTATTGGTCATTTTATATAAGTGGCAAAACCATTTGCAAAAGATTTTACCTATAAACCATTTTTGAACCAAATCAATATTTTATGTGGTTAGAAAATGCCTTTAGCAAAGCAACAATCTTTATAGGGTTCACCAAATACATTTTTAAATCATTAAACTTGGTGTTTGGGGTCAGAGAGTTTAAATCAAAACATTTCCCAAAGGTTTTCCTCCAAAAAGTGTTTTCAACAAATAAACAATATTTTTATTTGACTAGAATTGCTTTAATTCAAAGTTTTATTCTCTTGCTTCACGAAATATGTTTTTGAAACCACAAATTGATTTCTATGGTCAGTAGGTTCAAAACAAACCATTTTCCAAAGGTTTTATCATCAAAATAATTTTAGAAAGAATTTTATACTCAAAATATGCCTACACAAGTTTCTGCAAAACAACTATTTTACCAGAAGAAATTTACTAAACAAAGGGCATGGTTGGGAAGTACTTGTCTTGATGATTTCATTGATATAAAATTTGCAAAATTTGGACGTGTGGATCAAAAGTTATGCAATTTACAAAATCTCATATCTAATAAAAATGTTTCTGTTTTTAAAACGAAGTCTGAGCCACGTGGCGTGTTTTCACTGACCGATACCGTTTCGTGTGGATCGACAGATACAGGCCATTGGATTTAACTTGATCGCACGATGCAGATCGCTCATAGCCTTTCGTTTAAGTGACTCTGTCTATGCCACAGGATCAAGATCCAACGGTTGCTACGCGTTTGACCTAGAGTGAGCGGCGCTGGCGGCGGTGCGCTCTGGCAGCGAAGTTGCCGGTGATTCAGAAGGTGAGAGAGAGGGAGAGATGGCTCACAGCGATCGCAGCATCGTGGGGAAACTCGACGTAGTCTTTTCCTGGACAGGGGCGCACGAGGACGACCGAAATTTCTCGCCGGAGTTCTGCCTGGTGTCGGGCTCGTGCTGGTCTTGACGGAGGCGAGGATTGAGAGCGCGCTAAAACGAGTGGAGGACACGGTCAGATGCACAAGGTCGTGGCGCACACAGGAGTATCAAAAAGAGGGGAAAGGGAGGTCAGAGCTCACCGTGTGGAGTCGCCGGAGTCGAGGCAGACGGTGGCGGAGTTTAGTTTAGGTTGTTGTCGAGCGTCTGAGGCGCGCACGAGTGAGGGAAAGGCACTGGCAGGTGCAGGAGATGCTGGTGAGCAAGCTCGTGTGGTTTAGGGGGCAAGGGGCAACGAGGAGCTGCCGGAATTGTCGCCGGAAGGTTGTCGGGGCCGCGGCGGTGCAAGGTCGATTCGAGGCAGCCCGGTGGCTCCGGTGGCATGGGGTCTGAGGGGGATTGGAGTGGAGGGAGAGGCGGTTATGAAGGCGTGGTCGCGGGGCTGTTTCATGGCGTAGTTAACGCGAATTTACTCCGGCATTCAAACGGATGCAACGGCCGGGGGAGGGCGAGGTTAGCGCGCGGGTGAGAACGAAGGGGAGCTGGCGGTGGGGGCGTCAGCGAGTGAGAGAGAGTGGGGGTGGGGTCTGGTTGTCATTGGGTTTGCGGGTTCGTTTGTGAGTGACAGAAAACGCTTCGGGGGAGATAAGAGAGGTGGGCTTGCTGGGCTTAGTGGGATAGCTGGGCTGGGCTGCTTTGTTTCATATTTTTTTCCTTCTTCTGTTATTTTTCTTTTTCCAATTCTATTATTCTGTTTTGATTTTGTTTAATTAATTCAAACAACTATTTGAATTCAAAATTCAACCAAACTTTGAGTATTTTCAAATATTGTTTATTAATTTATTTTAAAGTCAAATTTAGAATATTTCTTTTATTCTTTTTAGGGTCTTTTAATTATTTAAAATAGGCCCTTGCATTTATTCAAATAAGATTTAATAATATTTTCAAACTCCATTTGAAATCTAAATCTTTCCAAATCTTTTCAGTAGGTTTTATTTATTGATTAGGGTGTCAAATAATTCACCTTGAATTATTTGGAATGTTTTTAATATGATTTATTAATCATTTAAAATTGGGTAGTTGTCTTTATTTCAATGAAATTAAATATAGTTTTAATTCCATAAATTTTATTTGGAAGATTTCTTTGATATTATTTAAGTTAATTAAACAACTTTTATTCCACTTGGGTAAATTCCAAATATTATTTTCCCATGATTTAATTAATCATTTCTTAATAGGCATTTTATCTTTATTCAAAAATGGAAATAGAATTTGGTTAATGCCACTTTATTTTATTTGGAAAATTCTTTATCCTTTTATTTTATTTGGATTTGGATTATATTCATTCTATTTATTTATGGATTAGGACAAGATTTAATTTGGTCTTTAAATATTCCTCATTTAATATTTCTTTCTTTATCTTATAAAATCCATATCTTTTTATTTAAAGATCCAAACTTGGTGATTCCAATTGGTAAAATCTTATTTAATATTTGTTTATCCTTTTAAATCTCTTTAGGATTATTTGCTCACCATTTGGTATGGATTTTTAGATAGGTGCTTTTTAGCTTTGGAAATTCAATTCCCTTATCTTATTAAATTCATAAGATTTTATTTATGGCTCCAAATTAAGTAAAACCAATTTCTATGGTTTTATAATATTTCTATTTGTAATTCTTGATCATTTGTAAATGTTTGTTGACAAATTTTTATATGGATCAAATCCATGGGCTTAGAGATAACTTGGCAATGTTTTCTTCTATTAGGTTTTTTTAGGGTTTTGGTTTATTTTCCAAGTGTTCAAATTTCCAGATGCATTTATGAAGATTGCATTCCACTTGATTTGAATTTAGTTAGATTCAAACATTAACCAAAGTTTGTTCAACATGGGATTTTAAGTTTCCATTTAGAAACAAAAAGTTTCTTTTCACCCTAAATTTCAACAATTATTTATTTTGTTTATTTATTTTTCACATTACAAAATTTGGAAAATTTTGGGATGTGACAGGCTACCACCCTTAAAATAAATTTCGTCCCTATATTTGGGAAGGCTAGGGGTTACAAGTTGGTTCAGAGCAACTAGGGTACTACCACCCTTAAAAAAAATTCCAACTAGATTACATTTTGGCTTGCTTGAGATCTTGTTGAAACCTCTCTGGGCAAACATTTGCATAGTGTCCTTTGTTTCCACACTTGAAACATGTGACAAGGATGAGATCCTTCATAGGCTTTTTTATCTTGTGCTTCATCTTTTCTGGACAATTGTTTGCATAATGTCCTTGATCACCACAATTGTAACATGTGACAAGATTGAGTTCTTCACGTATCTTCTGTGGACAAGTTGACACATAATGGCCTAGCTCTTTGTAGTTTTTGCACCACACTTGGTTGATTTCCTTATACTTTTTCTTATTCTCTGGACATTCATTGGCATAGTGTCCCATCTCTTTGCAATGGCAACATTGTACTTGACTTTTGTCCTTCTTCTTCTTGGGTTTCTCCAAAGCTAGGAGTGCTTCTAGTTCATGCTCTTCATATCTTATCTCAAAGGTGGGAAAGTTTCCTGGTCTCCTTGATCTTTTTCTTGGATAATACATATGTCTCCTCTTTGGTCCATCAAATTGAGTCATATTGTATGGAGGTGCAAGCTGAGATTTTCCTTTGTCTTCATGGGGGTTTACAATCCGTTGATGCACTCCACCTGGTTTCCTTTGTTGAACTATGGAGTAGATGGGGCATTGGATAGGGACATGATTATTTCCTTCACATAGGAAACAAGTAGCTTGATATGTGGGGCATTGATTAGTTGGATGTTTCTCTTCACAATTTGGGCACTGAGCTTCATGCTCTTTGGAAGTGTGATCCTTGTCTCCACAAACATTGCAAGCTTGGGTTCCTTCTAGAATATCATTCTTGACATCCTTGTTATCACAAACTCCTTGAGAAGGGTTGTCTTTCATGTTCATCATTTGAGTGGTCATCCCTTGCAACAATTGGGATTGAATTTCCAAAAACTTTTGCATGGTTGGGTCTAGCTCATTGTTGTTGGCTAAAAACTGAGTTGTCAACTGATTCAACTGGGTTTGGTTTGCTAGTAATTGTTCTCCCATGTGCATCTCTTGGTGGTTGTTGTCACCATTCTTGATGTTGGAGTTTATTGGAGTAGTCATCTGTTTGGGTTGGATTGGGGATTAGAATAGGCAAAAGATTTCTAAGAAATTAATTCTAATCACACACATCACAATTCACACAAGAAATGTGCAAGCAATCCCAAACAATCATTACATTCAACAACAAGTTTCAAGCACATTTTTAGGCAACAAAATATTTTTCCTACAGCACAAAAGTTGGTGGGTTTGATTTAAACTTAATATGGTGGTCCAACTATATGGTTCACTTGAGATCCTTCCATTATTCTTTGTTGTTTCTCCTTGAATGAGATCATGGTTTCCTTGGAAAACTTCTTGTGTCTTGGTCACAAAACTCCAAAGGTGATGATGATTCCTAAGTTGTGTTTCCTTAGTCTTCAAGTCTTGAGCAATATTTCTTGTCTCACTTGTAGTCCTTAGTGATATCCAAAGTTGAAGTCCTTGCTGAAAATAAGTTGAAGTATTTGGTCATGGAAGAGGCTTTGTCTATCAAGTTTTGAAATGGAAGAGATGTAGAATCAAAACCAAAAAGGTTGAGGAAGAGTTTACAAGATTGTTTGTAAATAAGTTTTGGAACAAATTCAACTCCTCTTTTTCTAAGGGGTTTTGTCCAATCCTAGGGTTACAAATCCTACAGGCAACACAGTGGTCTGATACCATCTTTAGAGGTCCCAACCTTTAATAAGGTAGAGATCCCTGTGTTTACAATGCTAGTCCCTGGATCAATAGCTAGCATCCACAGTTAAGATGTAATATCAAGAAACAAAGGTCATAATACAACTTTATAACCAGGAATAAAATAACTTATTACATCTTACATAGCTCATTTGGCTATCTCATTACATTGCAACAGAATATAACAATAGCATGGGGTCCTTCATCTTCAAAGTGCCACAGGCAGTCATGTTGGATGTAGACTTGTAATCCTAATCAATAAACTTCACTAACATCAAACGAACCTGCAACATAATAAGTTACAGCCACAAGGGTCAATACATTTGAATTGTATTGGCAAGTGATACTATGGTAATATAGTGGAGTCTATCATCTATATGCATTTGGCTAAGTGGAGCTTAGGCTTGCTTTGCTCAAAATAGATTTTCCTTATCATTTGAAAACACTAAGTTTTTGATTGTCAAAAATCACCCAAGGCATCTCCCAATAGAAATTGGTGACCCTTCAACCCTTGTTCAACCATAAGTTTTAACTTAGAAATTGGGATGAGGAGATTCTTGATAGCTTCCATGTCTTGATGCTCAAATTGTGCTTTGCCAGGGACATGGCTAAGTACTTAGATTTTACACTCTGCAGAGGTGGTGCACTTTCCCCACAAGACTTGGTTTCACCAAGACAAGATCTTTCAGAAGCCTTCCCTTAGACCAGAATGGACGCGTTCCAACCTATCATCCCCTACCACCAACTGTCCATTTGGCTAAGTTATTGCAACCTATATGATCCAGGCAGAGCCCATAATGCCATGTGGCTGCACTTGAAGCTTCTTAACATTTGACATATCAAATCTCTTTGTTCCTGGGTGTCCATCCACAAGTGAGATACACAAGGTAAACCATAGAAATGGGCCTTGTATAACCACTCAACACAAACCATTCCTTCCATTCCACCCAGGTGATTCATTCACTTAGTTGTTTTATTAAACAAAACACAAGTCCTTGACTTACAAATATTCTATAACATGAATATAATCCACCCTTGTTTTCTACTAGCTAAGCTAAGCATGATGGTAGTAGGAATGTTAACTTAGGAAATTTCTACTAAGGTTTCATCTACTAGGATTTCCCATGGCATAGTTTACACTTAGCAAAAATTCCATGCAAGTCCTACTTTAGAAATATCACTAATGCATAGTGAAAATAATGGGACAAAAGTATGAAGCATCACTTGCCTTTTTGGTAGAGAGTAAAGTTCACTCCTTGATCTTGCAATATTCACACTCTTCAAATCACTACAATTCAATCAAGCAAGCAATAATTCAATCTACCATTCAAGCAACAACACATAAAATAATAGAAACAAAGCAGTGCATGCAAGCATGCCAAAGATTGTTTTATTTGGAAAAGTGGTTTCTAATAGGTCATAAACACTCTAAAACACCTATTGGTCATTTTATATAAGTGGCAAAACCATTTGCAAAAGATTTTACCTATAAACCATTTTTGAACCAAATCAATATTTTATGTGGTTAGAAAATGCCTTTAGCAAAGGAACAATCTTTATAGGGTTCACCAAATACATTTTTAAATCATTAAACTTGGTGTTTGGGGTCAGAGAGTTTAAATCAAAACATTTCCCAAAGGTTTTCCTCCAAAAAGTGTTTTCAACAAATAAACAATATTTTTATTTGACTAGAATTGCTTTAAGTCAAAGTTTTATTCTCTTGCTTCACGAAATATGTTTTTGAAACCACAAATTGATTTCTATGGTCAGTAGGTTCAAAACAAAACATTTTCCAAAGGTTTTATCACCAAAATAATTTTAGAAAGAATTTTATACTCAAAATATGCCTACACAAGTTTCTGCAAAAACAACTATTTTACCAGAAGCAATTTACTAAAAAAAGGGCATGGTTGGGAAGTACTTGTCTTGATGATTTCATTGATATAAAATTTGCAAAATTTGGACGTGTGGATCAAAAGTTATGCAATTTACAAAATCTCATATCTAATAAAAATGTTTCTGTTTTTAAAACAAAGTCTGAGCCACGTGGCGTGTTTTCACTGGCCGATACCGTTTCGTGTGGATCGACAGATACAGGCCGTTGGATTTAACTTGATCGCACGGCGCAGATCGCGCATAGCCTTTCATTTAAGTGACTCTGTCTATGCCACAGGATCAAGATCCAACGGTTGCTACGCGTTTGACCTAGAGTGAGCGGCGCTGGCGGCGGCGAGTGGCGGTGGTGCGCTCTGGCAGCAAAGTTGCCGGTGTTTCAGAAGACGAGAGAGAGGGAGAGATGGCTAACAGCGATCGCAGCGTCGTGGGGAAACTCGACGTAGTCTTTTCCTGGACAGGGGCGCACGAGGATGACCGAAATTTCTCGCCGGAGTTCTGCCTGGTGTCGGGCTCGTGCTGGTCTTGACGGAGGCGAGGATTGAGAGCGCGCTAAGACGAGTGGAGGACACGGTCAGATGCACAAGGTCGTGGCGCACACAGGAGTATCAAAAAGAGGGGAAAGGGAGGTCAGAGCTCACCGTGTGGAGTCGCCGGAGTCGAGGCAAACGGTGGCGGAGTTCAGTTTAGGTTGTTGTCGAGCGTCTGAGGCGCGCGCGAGTGAGGGAAAGGAACTGGCACGTGTAGGAGATGCTGGCGAGCAAGCTCGTGTGGTTTAGGGGTCAAGGGACGACGAGGAGCTGCCGGAATTGTCGCCGGAAGGTTGTCGGGGCCGCGGCGGTGCAAGGTCGATCCGAGTCAGCCTGGTGGCTCCGGTGGCATGGGGTCTGAGGGGAATTGGAGTGGAGGGAGAGGCGGTTATGAAGGCATGGTCGCGGGGCTGTTTCATGGCGTAGTTAACGCGAATTTACGCCGGCATTCAAACGGCTGCAACGGCCGGGGGAGGGCGAGGTTAGCGCGCGGGTGAGAACGAAGGGGAGCTGGCGGTGGGGCCTGGCGTCAGCGAGTGAAAGAGAGTGGGGTTGGGGTCTGGTGTCACTGGGTTTGCGGGTTCGTCTGTGAGTGACAGAAAACGCTTCGGGGAGAGAAGAGAGGTGGGCTTGCTGGGCTTAGTGGGCTAGCTGGGCTGGGCTGCTTTGTTTCATTTTTTCCTTCTTCTATTATTTTTATTTTTCCAATTCTATTATTCTATTTTGATTTTGTTTAATTAATTCAAACAACTATTTGAATTCAAACTTCAACCAAACTTTGAGTATTTTCAAGTACTGTTTATTAATATATTTTAAAGTCAAATTTAGAATATTTCTATTATTCTTTTTTGGGTCTTTTAATTATTTAAAATAGACCCTTGCATTTATTCAAATAAGATTTAATAATATTTTCAAACTCCGTTTGAAATCTAAATCTTTCCAAATCTTTTCAGTAGGTTTTATTTATTGATTAGGGTGTCAAATAATTCACCTTGAATTATTTGGAATGTTTTTAATATTATTTATTAATCATTTAAAATTGGGTAGTTGTCTTTATTTCAATGAAATTAAATATAGTTTTAATTCCATAAATTTTATTTGGAAGATTTCTTTGATCTTATTTAAGTTAATTAAACAACTTTTATTCCACTTGGGTAAATTCCAAATATTAGTTTCCCATGATTTAATTAATCATTTCTTAATAGGGATTTTATCTTTATTCAAAAATGGAAATAGAATTTGGTTAATGCCACTTTATTTTATTTGGAAAATTCTTTATCCTTTTATTTTATTTGGATTTGGATTATATTCATTCTATTTGTTTATGGATTAGGCCAAGATTTAATTTGGTCTTTAAATATTCCTCATTTAATATTTCTTTCTTTATCTTATAAAATCCATATCTTTTTATTTAAAGATCCAAACTTGGTGATTCCAATTGGTAAATTCTTATTTAATATTTGTTTATCCTTTTAAATCTCTTTAGGATTATTTGCTCACCATTTGATATAGATTTTTAGACAGGTGCTTTATTAGCTTTGGAAATTCAATTCCCTTATCTTATTAAATTCATAAGATTTTATTTATGGCTCCAAATTAAGTAAAACCAATTTCTATGGTTTTATAATATTTCTATTTGTCATTCTTGATCATTTGTAAATGTTTGTTGACAAATTTTTATATGGATCAAATCCATGGGCTTAGAGATAACTTGGCAGTGTTTTCTTCTATTAGGTTTTTTTAGGGTTTTGGTTTATTTTCCAAGTGTTTAAATTTCCAGATGAATTTATGAAGATTGCATTCCACTTGATTTGAATTTAGTTAGATTCAAACATTAACCAAATTTTGTTTAGGATGGGATTTTAAGTTTCCATTTAGAAACAAAAAGTTTATTTTCACCCTAAATTTCAACAATTATTTATTTTGTTTATTTATTTTTCACATTACAAAATTTGGAAAATTTTGGGATGTGACAGTATGCAGAGATACCGACGATCAAAACCTCGGATAAGTAAACTATCGTGAGACAAAGGGAAATTGGTATCGTATGTAAGTGGTTCATTCGATTGCAAAGTAATTGTAGAAATATGTGGGAGCCATATGAATTTCCAGATTCCTTTATTGGTTATTGATCAGATAAGTGTCTCGATCATGTCCGCGTAATTCACGAACCGTAGGGAGACACACTTAAGGATTCAATGTTGTTGAGTAGTTATGGAATGATGAGAAAGAGACCGAATGTTGTTTGGAGTCTCGAATGGGATCCGGGATATCATGAGGAGATCCGGAATGGTCCGGAGAATAAGATTCATATAAGGAAATTCATGTTTCGGAGTTCGGGAATGATTCCGGTGTTTTCACTAGGAATGTTCTAGAAGGGTCTGGAAGGTCCGACACTCCGGAGGAGGAAGGGTACATGAATGTGTCATGACAATGTGGAATGGTTGCATCATGTACTAGGTCACTTTGCTGGGCAAAATAAAGAGAGAAATCAAATCCTAGTTTGAAAGTCAAACGCCAATTTGAAAAAGTCAAATCTCAAGTTTGCTTGGTGGAGGGAGAGTAGGAAACCTACTTGGGGAGGAAGTCCCCTCCCTCCACCCGCCGGCCAAGGAGGCCGAGTTGGGGGAGGACTCCCTCCTCCCAACCGGCCACCCTCCACCTATATAAGGAGGGGTAGGGCGCCCCCTACCCCTCACACCTAAAACCCTAGCTCCTGCGCGCCTCCACCTCCAAGTGCAGCCGCCGCCTAGGGTTTCCCCTCCAACTCAGCGACTTGGGGCTTCCCCAAGCCCTAGCCGCCGGCCACAATATCCCCTTGGTGACCTCTAAACCCTAGATCACCAAGGCCTCTCTCATACTCCACCATACTCGCTCCGGCTTAAGGCGAAGCCCTGCGAGATCTCCCCTCTACTTCCGACACCATGCCGTCGTGCTGCCGGAATCACGAGGAGAGTGCTACAACCTCCGCTGCCTGCTGGAACAAGGGAGAGGAAGGTCTTCATCGAGTACCGAACGTGTGACCGACTGCGGAAGCGCTGCCTGAACGCAGCGCCGGAAGGATCGTCTACGCAATCTTGAGATCGGCAAGAGTACGACTACATCACCCACGAGAATCTGCTCTCGTTAACCGCTTTGGAATCTTCGAGGGTGAGTTCCTCTATCGACTCATTGCAACAATCTAGTAGATAGATCTTGGCTTGTTTGTTTGCATGCGGTAGAATTTTTTTTTGTTTTCCATGCTACGAACCCCTACAGAGCAGTGGTTGAAGTTCTCCTCGGCTTCTTCCTCGTAGTATCCTCCTTCCTCCTCGTATCCTTGGTTGATACTATCGTCTATAAATAAATACGAGGTACACAATCACCACACAATTCTTAACTACTCTATTTAGCACACAAAGGTTTATACTAGATGATCTAGCATCATCACTATGATCACCAATATTAAAGCACTTGTCTTATTTATTTCATTTTATAAAAAGTAATTTCTACTCATTGAAAAACTACTTAAGATTTAATATTCTCCAACTCAAACATGGGATCATGTTGACACATGTCATCACCACATATTTTAGTACATGGGAATGTGATTTAAAGTGGTGTCACAATTTAATAAGGTTTAACCTTTTTATTTTAATTAAATAAAATAACTAGAATGGCCTATGAGGCACTCTTTTATTACTTAATCATTATTTCTGCAAGTAACCCTATATGTTTTTATATATTCTAAAAGGTATGGTTATAATGTGATTTTTGAGAGTTGTAATCAACTCAAAAGTTTCATGTTTGAATTTTGAAAAATGTTCGAATGCAGAAATGCTTCTGGCTTGTTATTTTTTCTATCGGTGATCTAGAAATCTAAATGGTTTGAATCCAACGGGCTTGGATTAAGCACTCCAGTACCTTTCTAAAAAAATTGGTTTCATGCATTTTGGTTCAGTGAATCGAGCTAGGTTGATTTTTGAATCTAGTATAGAACTGGTTTTGAAATTAAATGAATAAACCTAAGTTTGAATTGTTGGGTCGCACGGGATGTTTAACTGGGCCGGCCCACTACGCACAGCGCGCGCGAGGGCTCGCTAACTGCGCGACCCCACTCGTCAGTGAGACAGCGAGTGGCGAAGCGGTATGGGGCGATCTAAGCCTTGCGATCTAGTTCTAATCCTACGGCTGTGGTTCATCGTCCACGCCTGAACATGACGCGGCGAGGCTGAATGCTAGCGCAACCAGTGGGGGTCGACGGGGGTTCACCGGGGCTTCGGCGATGGTCGGCGATGGGGGAGAACGACGAAGTCATCGACGACGATCCTCCTGGTACTGGCAGCTCCTCCAGGGGTGGCTCCAATCGACGGCGCCTCTCCTCCTCTACAACGGCGAACTCCGGTGCAATTCCGGCCACCTGGTGCTCGCCTTGCCCCGAGGGTGAGTGGGTGTGATCAGTGAGAGGTGGGGAGTGAGATGGTGTGAAGAGTTTGAGCTGGGAAGGCCTCTATTTATAGTGCGACGAGGGAACCAAATGGCGCGGGCTGAGCTCGTCGTGGTCGTCGGCAAAACATGCTAATGGCATGGGCGACGATAGGGGGCGATGCTGTGCTCCCTGGC
This sequence comes from Avena sativa, assembly GCA_916181665.1. NCBI lineage: Eukaryota > Viridiplantae > Streptophyta > Magnoliopsida > Poales > Poaceae > Avena > Avena sativa. The sequence continues at coordinate 265,988,526 of OV702280.1, read as the reverse complement.
GAAGCTCAACGGCATGGTCACACGGCGTGGGGCGGTGCTGAACGGTCAGAACGTCGCGACACTTTGGACGGGTCCGACGGTGGTTTTAATGGCGCACAACATCCATGGTACGCACGTCGATGAACAGGGTTGTCTGGCGTGTTGCTGGGGTACTGGCGATCATGCACGCAAGCGGTGAGGGTGGCGTGCGGTCTGTGGGATGGTGTTGCGTGCGACGCTCTAGCGTGCTCTCGGCTCGCACGCAGAGAAGCTTGGCATGCTCGGACAGTGTGGTCCAAGGGCTGGCAATGCTCGAGGCTTGGACAAGGGGTGGCAGTGGACGGTGGTCAGTGCTCTAGACATGCTTGCTAGGCTTGGTGCTTCTCCTAGCTCGCTGTCGACTTGGGGGTGGCAAGTTAGGTTCGGCATGCTCACCATTGATGGCCATTGCATGCTCATAGTGATGCTAAAGATTGTAAAAGGGGCTAGATGATCTACTAAGAGCTTGCTGCAAACTAGAGAGGGAACAAGGTTGGCCAAAATCACTGCTACAAATAGTGCTTGATGTTTGTTTGCTGCAAACAAGGTGTTTGATGAAATGGCCAAAAGAAATTCAAATTTGAATTTTGGATTCAAACTTGGTGGGTGTGCTAGTTACATAGTAGGGAGTCTCTATTTAGTGGGATTGGTCAAGTGGAATTGGTTTGGTTGGGTTTTGAGAAATAGTGATCTTCACATATGAATCAGATTTAATTTTGAATTGTGATTTGAATCAAGTTGCCAAATGTTTCTGTAAGTTTGAAAGGTGGGCTTTGATTTACTTTTACTTGGTCTTGCAAGGGGTGAAAATAAATGGAAAGGTTTCTGTTTGAAATCTTGGACTAGAAACACTCAAAGTGACCTAGTGAGCAAGATTGGCAAAAATGACCATTGGCCTTATTTGATTTGTTTTTGATTTTCTCTTGATTTGTTTCTGCTTAGAAATGTTTTAGATGATGTTATTTTCATCTTTAAACCACTCCTTGCTAGTTAGGTTAATCACACAAGTCCAAACATGCATTCATACAATCATCACATACACACATGCATTCATATGGTTTGTATTTAATAAAAGTTTTTGTTAACCATAAATTTAGTGATTAGAATTTGATAATCATTGTTCAATATTTTTGGGATGTTACAATCCCCAACCACAACACCATCTCCATCTCAAGATCGACATCATCCCCCTCATAGTCTGCGGTAGATTGAACCCCGTAATATTGTTTAAGTGTTGTGTGCATGCTTGTGTTTGGTAACTTGTCATTATTTTATGCTGAAGTTATACTTTTAGATTGTGTTATAATTCATATGCCACCGATCTGTGCCATGTTTCACCGTTGTGAGTAGTTTCCATGTTTCTGAGGGCATATGATAAATTGACTATAATTTGTATATAGTATATGCAATGCGTATTTGGCCAAGTTTTAATCTTTTATATGGTTTTATGATGATTATATGCGAACATCGATTGCATATTACTTTACCTTTATGGGTCGGGTAACAGAGGGTAGGTCTGCCGCTGCTTTGGCATAAGTCGGTTCATATTAGCTTTCTACACTGGTGTTGCTTGATTGCTCTGGCTTATTTTTCTCTCCATGGCCAAAGCGTCTATAGAATATACTCGTAGACTGAGAGGGCTGAAAAGCACGAGACTCGCGACGAAAATAGAGAAGGATGATGGAAAATTCTAGTACTGGGTTCAGTTAAACTGTCATACGCGGCGAGGTTACACCTAGATGGGTAGCGATATAAGATGTTTTATATACTTATTACTGTTTTATCCGTCCAGAAGTGTATTATTTGGTTGAGTTTACACTGAATATCAATAAACTATATAATCACTAAATTTTGACAGTCGCAAAAACTATTTTATATTCTGTCCCTACTATACCATCTTCTCCTCCTGCAAAAGAACAATGTTGATTAAAAATGATCAGTACTAACTTGATGTTTATGTACCCTCCAAAAGCAGAGCAAGGAAAAGCTGCCTACTCTGGTTTGTGAACCTGAACAGGGCCGTCAAACAAACAAAACACAGAAGATACTTCACTTGTCCTAAATGGGTGCTCCGAATGAGAATAAGCGAGGTTAAACACATAGTACTGCAAGCGATGTTTAAAGAATGTGAATTATATTTATTGTTGGATGGAGAGATACAACAAATAAATGGTAGCGTATACTGATAATAGGAAGGAAGGAACATGCAGGGGAGGCAATGTGCATGCCAGTGCCACTGCCAATAGAATAGCAAGAACAAAATCCGCAAATGTATCGACGTGATTAAGAAGACTCCCGAAACTAAGCCTCTTGGAACCGATGGATCGCTCAGATCCCTCTCTTACATGGCGAGCGCCACGGCCATGCCCATGGCGAGCGCCACGGCGGCCTTGGCACCGATGGTGGCGGCGCTGGACGGCGTGCTTCCGGTTGGCGACGACACGTTCGGCATATTCTCGTCGGTGGGTCCCTCCGGTGCCGGCGCCGGCGCCGACACAGGTGCGGCGACAGGGGCGACGCTCCTCTGGCCCCTGGGCTTGGCGGGTGTCGCGGTCGAGGCGGCGACGACGTTGACCGCGAGCTTCATGCCGGCGGCGCAGTGGCCGGGGACGCCGCAGATGAAGTAGTGCTTCCCGGCGGTGGCGAGCTTGACGGCGGTCTTGCCACCTTTGTAGCTGGCGACGGGGGTGCTGGCCGAGCAGGCGTCGTAGCCGGCCTTGCTCACCTCCACGACGTCGTGCGATGCCGCGTAGTTGAACACTGCAGTCATTCAGAGGCCGGGACGCTGTTAGCCAACCGGCGGGCGAACAGAGCTAGCTAGCTAGCTGGAGATGGAGAAGGAAAGAAGCGCTTACCGATGCTGTCTTTGGTGGTGAACTTCTGCGCGGCGGACCAAGCGCTGTAGTCGGTGCCGCTGGCGTCCCACGACGCCACCGTGTGATCCACAGCGGCGGCGAGCTGCGCAAGCGCCACCACGGCCGCAACCGCGACGAAGACAGCCTTCACCATTGCCATCGCCGATTAGACCCCTCTCAGCTTACAATGCAGGTCGATCGTCGCCGGCCGGGGAGGTGATCGAGTCGAGTTTGAGAGCTGAGAAACTGAGATCTGGGATGATTGTGGAGCTAGCTAGCTGGTGAGTTGGCGTTTATATAGACGGACGGAGCCGCAGGGCGTACGCGTCGTCATGCCTGACATGGTTGACGGCCGCGCGCGCCGGAGGGAAGAGGTTAGGTGGCTGGACGCGGCAAATCCTTTGACCTGCAGGTAGCTAGCTTAGCTAGCTTGATCTTCAACCACTCTCCATAATTATGCTTTGCTTAGCTGCAGCTTCCTCTGCTCGCAGAAAAGAAAAGAAATGGCAGCTCCATGGCCATGTCCCATGTGCGAGTTCTATTGTGCACAGTCGTGCTCAACAACTACTCCAAATTATCTGCTATTCTGCCTATTCATCATGAGATGACATATTTTAGTCCACTCCCACCCTTTGTTAGCTGGGAATGTTTTGTTTACAGGATTCCACGTTATACGGGCGCGCGGCTGCCAAAAGTTGAACAACCTACCTACTCGACGTGTTTTCATGGCTTCCACACCGACATTAATTATATGTATATGTATTCCGTATTTCTTGGACGCTTACAACCTTCCGTGTTCCAAATATGCTTTACATTTGTCAATTTTCCTACTGTCAAGTCACCTAGTAGGATGCTTTACTTACATGTAAGTTGATTTTTGAAAGTACAACTTCATTTTGTTGTATTTTTTACTAGAGAAAAGTCGAATTTTGTATAATCCTTTTGGATCCAGGAAAAAATAGCACGCTATTTAATTTAGCGTGGCCTTTCTCAAGACGCTATAAAAGTTATAGCATGCTAATAGCACACTATTTTATAAAATAGCATTTTATAATTTTTTTGAAAATATAACATGTATATCATGAATATCAAGGATTTCAGCATCTAATGAATTTGCCGTAGTAACACTTGTATATATATATAACCAATTCAGGCGCTATCCAAGTTTGAGAAGAACCGATAGGGATGACCCTAGGCGCAATGTCGGGTGCTGCGGCAGGAGACGGCGGCTTGACGCGATCACTTAAATTTAACAACCAAAAATTTCAACATATGTTTGCTTACTCCATAATCTCATCATATGCTTCCTTACTCCACACCCACAAAAAAAACATACTATACTTGAAATAGCGCTAACGCTATAATGTTTTAGCGTGATATAGTAACCTATTTGGAAAATAGCGCCACATCAAGCAAAATTGTGAAAAAATAGCGTGGACTCTCCAAATACGCTATAGCGCGAAATAGCACGCTATTTTTTCCTAAACTTTGGATGCAAGTTTAATACTCCCTCCAAAGATACGAATGTATCTAGTACTATAATTGTGTAGATAGGAATGTATAAAATCTAAGTCAACTAATATGAGTTAGAAAGAGTAGGTTATTTATAAGTATACTTACTGAGAGCTAAGCTGTTTACGAGGTGTCTACTGGTTGGAGCATGTGGTCAATGATGTTTTAGAGCAATTTCATTAGTATAGTCAGCTGGTGCCTATAAGTTACTTGCATGTCATCTATAATCAGCATATAGTTAACTTGTATAATAGTTATTTTTAAAAATTTACACGTGCAAGAGCCATGGGAGCTCACTTCTGTCCTCTCATTCCTTCTCTATCATCCAACTAACTAAACAATACTACTAGTTTAATTCTTATAGCCTGCAGACTAGAACTTAGTGTAGTTGCTCTTACATAGCATGAATGTAGGTGTAGTCTGCAGACCACTCCTCAACCCCACAGGCTTTATATTAATCATAGGTAACTATTTTCATATATTTTTACCTTCTTTAGTGTGCGTGTGTCTGTGGGGATGCATAGTATGCAAGAGGCCGGTTGCGGAACATTTTAAATTTGATAAAAAGCGTCTTTTGTGGGGAAAGAAAAGTAAACTCAGGTAATGAAATAGCACTAGTTTTGCACATATGGCAGCACAACCAACGAAGGAACTTCAAAAGTTCTATGAAATCACGAAAACACGGAAAGATGATAAATCATGAAATATATTATGGATAAGTTACAAATGATGTCGGAATGTTATGAATAATCAGATGATTTACACAAAACGATACTACATGTATAAACCAGGAAATTAATATTCACTCTAAATTCGATTTTTCTAGTAGTAGTTTTTTTTCTTTTTTTTTTCAATTATTTAATAGTGGATGTCTCAATTGCTATTCATCTTACTGGTTTATCTATTGTTCTTCTTGTGTGAATTGCCGTACCACTTGTGCGAAACCAGTCCTATGTCACCTTCGGTTCAAACCGCATTAGGTTTAGAAATAGACTAAAGTTGCCCGGTGTTAAAAAATGAACAACTCATGTCATTTGTTATCTTCCGTTAGGTACCAAATTAAACCTGAACTCAGACTATAGTGAAAGGACCAAAAAGATATTTTTTTCTCGATGCTCGCCTTTCGGGAGGAACAGCTCACCACACTAGCTAGTTTCCAAAAGCAGGCTGAAAATAAAAGACGCACAAGGGCTAGCGGTGTAAAGTCAAGTAATTAATCAGTCCGCGGAATGCATTAGCGCCAAAATCAGTGGCACAAATGATGCATGTGCACATGGTGCTGCATTGCATCGCGCTCTGTTTAGTGTCAACCCCGTGAGGTGGTAGGCCTTGGCTCTTGCGGGGAAGGGAAGATTCCTGTCTACATCGACCCGAGTCCTGCAATGAGGAAATTGTGCTTTGGGCTCATACTTAATAACTGTATAGTTTTGTTTGTGAGCGTGTGTAGTGGGAGTAGTTACCTGCATCCAACTTAATTAGCTTGTCAGAACGGTAAGATGTCCAACGGCTTGAACTTGAGTTCGACTATAGCCTCCCATTAATAAAACATCCATTTGTGTATGTTATGCACATCTACCTATCTTGTTGGTACCTACTAATGGACTAGGAGAGTTGACCTGCGATGATGAGTCATGGAGCAACGGCTATGTATGGTTTTCTGAGCTCAAAACAGTCAAGTATGTTAGGTTCATATTTGCTTTACTGGCTTGGGTTATTCAAACATACAAGTGGGACCGACGCGAAGAAAACATGCCCCTGGTTCGTTTTCGCCCCCCGCGGGCGACGACGAACCCAGCCCCGCCAACCTCCCCTCCCCCTCCCCCTCCCTCGCCGCCACCGCCGCTAGCGTGACCGCCGGGCCTCCCCCGCACGGGACTGGCGGCGGCGGGGCGGTCTTCTACCCGTGCGTGCTATGGGAGGACGGGGCCTCCTGCCGGCGGCGGTGCTCCTCGGCGGACAATGGCCTGGTGCAGCGGCGTCAGTTCCCGTAGCCGGGTGGTCTGCACGACGACGGCAAAGCCGTTGGCTGCTGGGAGGCGGTGGCCGGTGAACCAGCCCAGAACTAGGCCCAATCTGGGCCTAGGCGGGATGCGTGTTGGTGCCTCCTCTGGTGGTCTTAGAGCTGAGGCTGGTGGCAGTCTGTGGGTGTGGCGGTGCCCCTGCTGCAGTGCGGCGGCGGGACTTCACGGGCCATCTTGGGCTCGGCCAGGCCGGTAATGGCCTTGTTTGTCCTACTGATGCACCCGGTAAGCTACCTTTCTCCAGCGGTGGAGGCTATTCTGCCATTGTACCGCTAAACCTCGCTGGTGTCTCTGCTTATTGGCCCTACCGGCCTCGCTTCATGGATCACGGTGAGGCAATGATGATGACCGAAAGATCATGGTGGCATGTCTCGTGGGTGACAAGTCTGGCAGAGCGATTCAGAGTGTCTGGGTGTCTGGTTTGAGGGGTCGGGAGAAATCTTTGCTGTTTCGGACCGACGTGGTGATTATTGCGGGTGTCGCCCGTCCTTCTTGAAGGGTGTCGGGTGTACCTCTCCACCATCTCCCGTGGTGTACCAGGGGAAACCCTAGAACGCATCCCTGGGCCCCCTTGGTTCGGTTCGGGCAGCAACGTCGTCGTCGCTTTCCTTCTTGGAGGTGCTGCTTGGTACACATGCTTTGGAGAGATAGGAGCGTGGTGGAACTTCTCCGGTTGACGCAACGGTGGCGAGCCATCTCTTCTTTCGTCGAACCACCGGTGCTGGCATTGTTTCTCTTTTATTTATCTTTATTGTTTCTTTTGGGATGGTTTTCTGCCGTTGGCCCTAGCAATTGTATCCCTATTGTATTGGTCGGTTGCTATATTAATATAGCAGGGTGCAAGCCTATTTCGAGGATTGAGCATACAAGTGTATAGTCATTGGCTTTCAATAACACGCTCCTATTCTGAGTATACAGTTCCATTCAGACTATTCGGTGACACCGGGTATACAACACGACGTCAGTTTGAATATTTCATCGGAAAGTTATGTCTGTTAACTTCTCTAGTTAAGGAACAATTAAACTCTTACCCGGAAAAAGAAACAGTTAAACTCTTACCCCAAAAAACAGAAACAGTAAAACTCAACAGGCTAGGAGCCACCACAGTAATCTGGCTTCATGAACCGTTGGATCACGTCTTTGGTAGCCCAAATATTTCCATCGTTCCACCAACCGTGCGTCAAAACGCGAGTACCGCTCAGCCAACGTATATATGGGCAGCCACTCCACAAACCGTTTTCATGAACGCACCCAACATTCCAATGGGTCTGATCACAAACAAAGGGTACATATCGACATTCACAGGCATGCCGCTCAGGCTGACTCGCTACAGGGCTGGCTCAAGGCGCTGACGGCCTTTTGTTGGGGCTATCAGCGGCCCGGGGTTAGCTGTTGGCATAGAATAAAGTGGACTGTTGGCGTCGTTCCTTGGTTTTGAGATCAATAAAGTAAGAGGAGGAACCTTCTTCAATCAAGCCAAGTATACTCAAGACATGCTCAAAAGGTTCAACATGAAAGAACTAAATGGAGCTCCTACTCACATAGCAACCAAGACTCATATTGAACTAAATCCAAATGGTAAAGATGTGGATCAAAAGGTATACCAGTCTATGATTGGTTCTTTGCTTTACCTTTGTGCATCTAGACCTGATATTGTATTAAGTGTAGGAGTGTGTGGAAGATATCAAGCGGCTCCTAAAGAAAGCCACTTGATTGCGGTCAAAAGAATCTTACGATATTTGGTGCATACCCCAAACTATGGTATGTGGTACCCTAGGGGTCACCATTCTCTCTTTGTGGGTACACAAATTCGGATTGGACTGGTGACAAGGATGATAGGAAATCAACCTCTCGGGCTTGCTAATTTCTTGGTAGGTCTTTGGTGTGTTGGTCTTCTAAAAAGCAAAATTGTATCTGTCTCCACCACCAAAGCCGAATGTGTGGTAGCTGCTAGTGCATGCACTCAATTGTTATGGATGAGGCAAACTTTAAAGGAATATGGTGTCCGTTGTGACAAAGTGTCTCTTTTATGCGAGAATGAAAGTGCTATCAAGATTGCTACAACCCGGTGGATCATACAAGGATGAAGCATATTAAGATTAGTCATCATTTCATTAGACATCATATTGCCCGAGGAGATATTGAGCTATCTTATGTTTCATCCAAATACCAACTTGCCAATATATTCATGAAGCCACTTGATGAAGCAAGGTTTTGCTATTTGAGGAATGAGCTAAATATCGTAGATTCAAGGAGTTTGACTTGATCGTCTTGCATAATCACCTATAACTTTATCCTTGTTTGGTTTAGGCGCAGGCATGGAGATAGGGGGAGTGCGGTCCTAATATATTGGGCTATCCATCCCCCCATAATGCCAGAATTAAGAAAATCAATTTTCTTAATATCATTTTGTGATATGTGAGCTTCATTGATGAGTAGTGTCCATGAACCCAAGAATAATTCTTCGCGGTGTCATGCCTCACACTCTTACATGGTGGTCTCGGCCACTGCCCTCTTCATTGTAAAGAGTTGGTTCTTGGTTTGATTGGATTGGAGTTTTATTTGACATTTATTTTAGATTTCACTGATTTTTGGTTCTTCACAGTATGACATCTTATCCCAAGCCTTATTTCCTTCCTAAAAACCATGTGTTGGGGATATGCTAAATGGGTATCACCATAACATGTCTCTAATCCAGATAATCCGGGTGGCCCACAGTTGGTAGCAAGGCCCATGGCCTGATGGGTGACCCAGTTAGATAAATTCAGAAGGGAGGCCCATGCCGAATAAAGGAAGGCTACGGAGGAGTCACCAGCGTACCCGGAGCCTTGGAGTGCAGGACACACTAGACTAAGTTGTATACCGTGTAGGACTCTATAACATGTCCGGCTAGGACTTTGCCTGTAACCCTAGGATCGGGCGACTATATAGCCGGACCTATGGAAGCCTTTAGGGCATGACACAACTCATATCGCGCACAGCGAAACGATCCCTGTAACTCGGCGTATTGCCATTATAGTGATTTATAGCAGGAGTAGGATCCCACCACCGTCGTGGGATCTGAACCTGGCTAAGCTATGTTACCTCGTACCCGCCAACCTTCTTCCTTACCCCACGTCTCTAAACACGCTCTGTGAGGACCCCTCCATGGCGTACTCATCGGCAATACCACGACAGTTGGCGCCCACCGTGGGGCAAGAGGCACTTCAGGCTCTTCAACGGGCGAGGTCCAAGCTCTTCGTGAGAATCGGCGGAACCATAGCCATCAGCCGTGTTCTCTTCTCCGGCAGCGTTCCGACCGTCCCTCCCGACGAATTCTGGATCCTGGCAAAGATGAACCCCACCCGCTGCTCGATCGTCCGAATCGGGGACATCCACCTCTTCATCGGCGAAACTGACTCGGGCAGTAGTTCCCTGGAAGTCAGAGGATCGTCAAGGCCCGCACAGACCACCTATAGGCAGGACACGTTCACGGAAGGATCAAAGTCGGATCTCTCTTCCGAGTTTGCCGACATAGATCGGAAAAATTCAAGGCCCACCCAAACCGCCCCTGTGCAGGATATAATGGTGGAAGATCGCTGTAAGTCCGCTGGCTTTGCCCGTGCGTCTGGACAACAGAGATCCAAGTTCGTCGGTGTGGTAACTATCTTTGATCTAGCGCGTTGCGTTCAGAGAGAGGGTGAAAACCCCCGCGATTACCTAGCCAGGTGGCTCCGTATACGGGTCGAGCTGGAGCATTTCCCCAATGATGATGCCATGTATCACTTTGTGGAAGGACTGGACCGCGGTACACTTCTCTGACATACTTTAAGACGGATGCAGGCCACAAGACGCCTCACTTTTGAAGGCATGGTGAACACCGTCAACAACTTCGCGACCGCTGATGCAGAAGCTCAGGAAGCGCTTGCGGTCCTACCTGGCGCCCCTCCGCCTCAGCCACCGCCACCACCGCCTCCAGTAGTCGTCGTTGCAGCCGCACCACCGCCTCCAGTCATCATCGCTGTGACCGAACCGCCGCCTCCAGTCGTCATTGCTGCAGCCGCACCACCGCCTCCAGTCATCGTCGCTACGACCGAACCACCACCTCCAGTCGTCATCGTTGCACCCGCACCACCACCACCCATCATCGAGGAAGCCCCGGCACCCTCCGGCTCCGTCTTGGATGCGCTCGACGCTGACATCAGCGTGGACTCGGAGGAGATAGTCTTCAGCCCAAAGGAACTCGACTTTGCTATGCAGGAGATGGAGGAGGACTTCAGGCGCGACGAGCAGGCCGACAATGCCATCACATCCCGAGAGGTGTTCGTCGCTATTGGGACCGTGATGGAGGAAGATCGACCCAGACAAGCTCCGCGAAAGCGCTGGACAAGGGGAAGGGACCACCTTGCTGTCGACAATTATCGCTCAAAGGCCATTCCCCCTCCGCCTAAACCAGTGCAGCAGCCACAGGAACTCAACGTCGGTCCAAGTAACAACAACACCACAAACCCGCCGCCTCCGGCATCTACGTCTGCGGCTACCCAAATCACTCCAGCTGATAGAGTGATGTACGAAAATTTGCTCGTCGAGCCCATGACTGTGGCTCATATACGGAACATAGTCCAGCTTGATGATAAGTGCCAGCAGCTGCTAGAGGAAGCGCAGGCCATCGCGGACCAAGGCGCAAAGCTGGATCAAGATCTGGCCAAGGCGTGGAAGTCAATAGAGAAAGCTTGAGCCATGGAGGCCGAGTACAAGACTCTGCTCAAGCAGCAAAAGGCTAAGAAAGCTCCGGCTCGCGTCATCAACGATCCTGGCATACGATGAAACCTAGGATGGGCCCCACCAAAGCCGCCACAAGACAAGCCATACATTGACAGCGAGGACAGGTAGGTCATGCCCACTCCTATTCTCAACGTATCTGTCGCCAATACCCTTCTAGAGCAGGATAGATCACCCGCGGCTGTGGAACAGGTCTATGGCCTGTAGCAAAGGCGGTGAAACAGCAGGAAAAGGCCACCTCTCAGAGGCTCGAGTCTGACCCAGCATATTGCCAGTCTAGCAATCCTAAGCCACCAAGGGACAGATCTCCTCAGGATGTCGAGTCTCAGACGGGTTCATCAGAACGAAGACGGAGGGATGCACGCAACAGGAAGGACACTATCCCCATATCCACCGACCATGGAGGAAAAGCTCATCCTCGTCGCCCATCTCCACCGCTCCGATCCTCCCGACATCGCGAAGACCCCAAAGCTCACCATCGTACAGACATGCCTCCGCCAAGGCAAGGCGACATCGTCATTCGCGACAATGCGGAGCAGCCCCGTCATGATGGAGAGCGCAACCAAGGACATAAGAGCAGGTCGCGCCATGACCCTCCGTGTCCGACAAGCAACTGTGACAAGCGCGAGGCGTCGCAGGAGGGTAACAGCAAGAAGGCTAACCCACCGCCACCTCCACCTCCGTCCCACCTAGCATACACCATGGCGGAGGAGGCCCGCGTCGTTCACGCAGCTCATCCCCTGAAGCAAGAAGAAAAGAGCAGGCCCGGAGCCATACGACGCACGTTCACGCCTGGACAAGATTCACGAGGCCCGGGAAGGACCATACCTGGGACCATGTTTCTTTGAACACGTGATACAGACCGCAACTTACCCCAAGGGTTTCCGGATAGACAAGACCATCAAGCCCTATGATGGCACCGCCAAGCTAGCTACGTGGTTGCAGGATTACGACAACACGGTGGAGATCGCCAGGGGTAACCCCAACATCACCGTCTAGTACCTCCCACTGATGTTGACGGGCACGACCCACCAATGGATCGATGACTTGCCGGAGAAGTCCATCTGCAACTGGTTGGACATGCAAGAAGCATTCACCAAAAACTTCGAGGGTACGTATAAGCGTCCCTGCACTATCGGCGATCTACAACAGTGCGTGCAAGAGAAAGATGATTCATCTCGCGCCTACCTCTCCTGCTGGCTGGATACAAAGAATTCCTACGCAGGAGTGCACGATCAGACCGCCATGGCCACCTTCATCGATGGGTTGGAAAAAGGTACGTTGCTCCGACATAAGTTGAAGCGCCTGCAGGATAATCACATGCTCGATCTCAACCAGATGATCCAGTTGGCCAGTGAGTTCGCGGCTGCCGACAACGATGCTCGCCGCTCCTTGCCGGCAATAGCCATTCCAACCCAAGCTAAGAGGAACAACAACACCAAGCGGAAGAACCCGCCAGAATAAAAGCAAACCTCCGACATGGTCGCCATGACCTTTCTAGGACAAGGTGATAGCGGACAGCGTGGCCGAGGACGGGGGGCTGGTCGTGGGCAGCAGCGAGGTAGTGAAACTACCCCGGCAATGCTCCGCGTTCCCCAAACGTACGAGGAATACCGTGATATGCCATGCCTTGTACACCTCGACGCCAACGACAAAGCTACTCACACCAATTGCCATTGCAAGTTCGTCAACAACCTCAAGGAAGACCCGGAGTCCGGTTACAAGCGAAGTCGGAAGAACAGACCGCGAGGCAAAGGCAAAGGGAAGAAGAAGGAAGAGGAGTCCAAGGATTCAAGTGACATGGACGAGGATGTTGACCCCAAGCACGCCGACAAGGGCGATGGCAAGGGCAAGAACCCCTTCGAGAAGAAGGCTGCCATCTACCACACTTTCCTTGGCACCCCTACTGTCCGGCAACAGAAAACCTCCATGCGGATACTGATGGCCACCCTACCCCCAGTTCCCTAGTACCTGCATTGGTCGGAGATTCCAATCACTTGTGACATGAAGGATCACCCATACCTCATCCCTACGGAGAACCAGTATGCCATGGTCATCAACCCCCTGATTGACGGCAACGAGTTCACCAAATGCATGGTCGATAGTGGAAGCGGCATCAACATCATGTACCTAGAGATATTGTTTATGCTTCATTCCCATCTATAGCAAGAGTCCCTAGAGATATTGTTTTTGGAAATTATGCATCTGTGGGTGGAGTAAGAGAGTCATGGACTGCGGTATGTTATATCCTTACTTCTGAATTTGCTGATCAACTGCCACATGATGAAGATCAGATGCCACTCAATGGAAATCCTCATCCAATGCCTGGTAACTAGCAATTTGGAGACAATAATAATTTTGCTAACCCACCTTTTCCAGAAATTGGTTGGAATCATGAAGAGGATCCTCAACAACATTTTGATCAGCACAATGCTAATAATTTTTTCCAACACCAAGATAACAATGCAGATGGTTTTCAACAACAAGGTGATCTAAACATGGATCAAGCTGATAATTCTGCAGTGACAGAAGATACTGATGACTCTGGGGGTTCCCATCATAATGACAACATGGTGCATCATCAAAATATAATTATTAATCAGGTCAGAATTGCCCCAGTTGAAAGCATGTTGTTGCCTGTGAAATATAGGCATAGTCCCCCTCCCAGTCTGCTAATTGACCAGCTCTTAAATTCAATGTTGCCTAAGCACTGCATGGACTTTATCCATGTTGGTCTTCCTAGTCCAATTCTCAGCACACTTTTAGCAAAAATGGATTGGTTCTGTGCTTTTGAAGATTGTCTGAATTTTAATGTCTCATGGAAGAAATCTGAAGCCATGGGCTCCTTGGTTGGGAGACGCAAGACAGTTGCCAGGATGCTCAATTATGATGAGTCAGATATTTTGAAGAGTGGTCCATCACCAGTTTTTTCAGCTTCACCAATCTCTTCTCCAAAGACTAAAAAGAGGAACTCCTTGTGCAACACTATACTGCCTATCAGATTCACACGTAGTCAATCCAAGCCTCTGATTGCAGACAAGAAAAGATAGAAAATTTCTGATGGGGTCAGTAGCTCAATTTTCATTGGCAAAGGACAGGAGTCAAATAAAAAGACCCCTGTTAGAAGGAGCACAAGAATGGAAAACAGGGCTGCAGGTTATAAGATTTCTTTGATGTCTGATAAGCCCAAAACCAGGAAGAAGGCTCAGTCAGCTAAGCCTTTGGAAAATGCAGAGGAAGATATCTTGCCTGTCATTCCCATCACTACTCTACAATTAACAGGTCAAGACTTGGAGATCCCATCTGAAGACATAACTATGGAGAAGCTTATGGCTGCTCCACCTTCTCCAACCACAAAGAAGGACTCCAATGATAAGTGAAGTTTTTGTTTTTGGGTGGTGCTGGAAAGGTTGGGTTCAGGATTGTGAACTTGTATTTTGCAGTCAGGCTCTTATAAATTTGGTCCTATCAAAAAATTTATCCACTATGTATAGCACAGTTAGTTGCTGGTTATGTTATTTTGTCCAGTATGATGGAGAAGTGGCAATGAATTGCAATTTGGCTCTAAATATGTCATATAAGTTGATGATTTCCTAGGGAATTTGTTTTCTGATATGTTGGCTTGCTATGCTTGCCATTCTTTTACCACAATTACTTTGGTTATCAATGAATAGTTACTCAAACATAAATCTGGACTGGAAAGTTTTGTGCTAGAATGTTAGGGGACTTAATGACAAGGACAAACAATTGGCAGTCTATAAAAAAATTGATGAAAGCAATTGTGCAGTTATTTGTCTACAAGAAACTAAGTGTGAAAGTTCTGATCACTCATTCATAAGATCTTTTTGTCCTAAACGTTTTGACCAGTTCATTTTCTCACCATCGGTTGGGGCATCTGGAGGTATTATTGTCTTATGGAATAGCTCTATTTTCATAGGAGAACTAATTGAAAGAAACAGAGCTGCTATACAAGTAAAGTTCACCTCCTCACACAACTCTGAAATTTGGACTTTAGTGAATGTATATGGGCCTTGCAAAGGTCAGGAGAGGGACAATCTTGTACAATGGCTTTATGATTTGCAAATACCTGTCCATGATCATTGGTTGTTGGTAGGGGATTTCAACTTTATTAGATCAATTGAGAACATGAATAAAGATGGGGCTGACATGAATGATATCTTCCTATTTAACAGTATTATTAGTCACCTTGGACTTATTGAATTGCCTTTAAAAGGCAGAAACTACACTTGGTCCAGTATGCAGGACAACCCACTCTTAGAATAGCTTGACTGGTTCTTCACTTCTTGCAATTAGACACTTCAATATCCCAACACTATAGTCAATCCATTATCAAAACTACTTCTGATCACATTCCTTGTGTGGTAAACATTTCCACAAACATTCCAAAAGCAAAAATATTCAGATTTGAGAATATGTGGCTTCAGCAACCTGGTTTTATTGATGTGGTTAAACAAGCTTGGGGGCAGCCAATTAAGGAGGGTCCTATTGCCAACATGATTACAGCAAAGTTCAAAAATACAAGATATGCTCTAAAAAAGTGGGGGAAAAGACTGTCTCATATCAAAACTCTGATATAAAAATGTAATAAGATCATTCTAATGCTTGATGATATTGAAGACAAGAGAGTTCTCAGCAGACCGGAATTTCATTTCAGAAATATTGTAAAGTTACACTTAAAAAGAGTATTAAACATTCAGTCAACCTACTAGAAGAATAGATGCACCATAAGATGGGTAAAGTTTGGTGGAGAAAATTCAATTTTTTTCATGCTAAGGCCACTAAAAGGTACAGGTGCAATGTGATCAACGAGATCAAAGATGAACATGGCAATACATTAATTAATCACAATGACAAAGCTGATGCTTTATGGAGATGTTATAAGAACCGAATGGGGGTTTCTACTAGTGTTGAGAATAGAGTAGATCTATCAGACTTGATTCAAGATGTGGATAATTTACATTGTTCGTCAGCAGAATTCAGTAATTCAGAAATTGAGGATGTAGTAAAATATATGAAAACTGATAAGGCACCAGGCCCTGATGGATTCAATGGAGATTTTGTTAAAAAATGTTGGCATATTATTAAAGATGATTTTATCAAGCTGTGTCATGATTTCCATAAGGGCCTCACACCACTTGAGAGCATAAATGGTTCCTATATCACTCTGGTTCCAAAAAAATAGCCCTGAGACAGTTAATGATTTTAGACCTATTTCTCTCAAAAATACCTGTTTAAAATTTCTCACTAAGCTAGCTGCCAACAGACTTCAGAAGGAGATAAAAAGATGTATTCATAACAACCAATATGAATTTATTAAGTGCAGAACCATACAAGATTGTCTTGGTTGGACTTTTGAATACTTGCATCAATGCCATGTTTCTAAGAGGAGAGCAGTAATTATCAAGCTAGATTTTGAAAAGGCTTTTGACACTATTGAACATGAAGCAATTATCAGGATTTTGAGGTGTAAAGGATTTGATGAAGTATTTATTGGCTGGGTAAAAGAAATTCTCTCTTATGGTACGTCCTCTATATTAATGAATGGAGTTCTAGGAAGAAACTTTTACTGTAAGCGTGGGGTTAGACAGGGTGATCCTCTCTCTCCTTTACTGTATGTACTAGGTGGGGAGCTATTACAAAGTTTCATAAATAAGGCCTACAGATATGGAAGACTGAGAACTCCTATCCCAAACAGAGGAAATTATGACTTCCCTATTGTCCAATATGCTGATGAGACCATCATTGTCATGCAAGCAGATCCTGATCAGTTACTTATACTAAAAGAAATATTGGATGAATATTACTCCTTCACAGGGCTAAAAGTCAACTTTCATAAATCTGCTCTGATTCCAATCAATATGAATGAAGATGATGCTGGTTTGCTTGCTTTGGAAATTGGTTGTATTACTGCTACACTACCATTTCCATACCTTGGATTGCCTATGGGGATTACAAAGCCAACTATTAAAGATATGTCACCTTTAATTGATAGAGTGGAAATAAGACTCTCTGCCACTGCTTCTTTCCTTTCTTATGGAGATAGATTGGTCCTTGTAAACTCTGTGATTTCCTCAATGCCTCTACACTACCTTTGTTCTCTTGAAATTCCAAAAGGAGTCATTGAAGTAATAAATAGAGCAAGAAGACATTGTTTATGGAGAAAAAAGAAATAAGATGGGAGGATAAATTCCCTTGCCTCATGGGACATGATTTGCAAGCCAAAAGTGAAAGGTGGTTTAGGCATAATAAATCTGGAAATTCAAAACAAATGTCTACTCATGAAGCATCTGCACAAATTATACAATAATGAGGACCTTCCATGGGTAAAGTTAGTCAAAAATACTTATTATTACAATGAGGTGCCTCACAACGTTACTGTTTGTGGCTCCTTTTGGTGGAAAAGTATTATGAAATTTGAAGAAGACTTTCAATCTCTGTCAGTTTGTAAAATTGGTAAAGGTGATTCAGCTTTATTCTGGTTGGATTCTTGGAATAATCTACCTTTAGCCCAGTCTTACCCAAGGATTTTCTCTTTTGCTCTTGATAAGAACTGCCCAGTTCAACAAGCCATTGCACTAGTATAGCTGGAGGAGGCTTTTCAACTACCTTTATCAGATGAAGCCACTGCAGAACTATCAAGGTTACAAATCCAACTGCAACATGTCAGCATTAACCCACATGTAAGGGATAAATGGGATAATAAGTTATCAAAATCTGGGGATTACTATGTAAATATGGTGTACAAAGCTCATTTCGACCTGTTCCCAGATCATTTCCCTTCTAAGTGGCTATGGAAGAGTAAATGTATGTCAAAGCACCAGGTCTTTGCTTGGTTAATCTTACATGATAGAATTAACACAAAGGATATGTTAATAAGAAGACATTGGAATGTGACTACTTATTCAGAATATGTGTTATGTCCATGTCAGACTCTGGAGGATTGGTCTCATTTATTCTTTGAATGTAATTATAGTGTCAGAGTTTGGACATATTTACAAATCAATTGGGGTACGGGTTCAGGTCCATAAAAGTTAAAAGCTGCAAAGAAAAGGTTCTCAGGCCCATGTTTTGTTGAGATAGTCATCTTAGCCTGCTGGAATATTTGGAGGCAAAGAAACAATAATATTTTTAAAGGGATGAAGCCAACATTCAAAGCATGGAAGTCTGGATTTGTCCAAGATGTCTCCTTTCTTAAACATAGAGTAAAAATTTCTAAAGTTACAGTTCTGTCAAATTGGATTGACAATCTGTTGTAATCTTGCTTTTTTCTAAGTAGTTCTGTAGTTTATCCCTTTTCCTTTTTTCTCAGTTTGTACATAAATTTGAACCTCTAGTTAATTTTGAATAAAGGGCTGTGGGGGTCTCCCCTACAGTAGATAAGCTTAAAAAAAATCATGTACCTGGATACGCTGCACAAGATGAACTTGACGGAGGCTAACCTAAGGCGGACCAGCACCGTGTTTCATGGCATAGTTCCTGGCCGGGAGGCTCGGTCCCTTGGGCGCATCACACTTCAGGTCTCTTTTGGCAATGTTAATAATTACCGCCAAGAACGCATGGCCTTCGAGGTGGTCCCCTTCAAGAGCATGTAACACGTCATCTTCGGACGCGACATCTTCCACGCCTTCATGGCCAAGCCATGCTTCGTATACAACAAGCTCAAGATACCTAGACCAAACGACATCATCACCGTATCCGGAAGCTTTACCAAGGCAAGGACTGCAAGATCGGAGAAGCAGCCTTTGCAGAAGCTGTCCTCTACAACGAAGAGTTCAAGGAGATCCAGAGCAAGGTCGATGCCACGGAGATGCCATCATCGAAGAAGCAGATTTCTGACTCCGATCCCGCCTTCAAAGCCGCCATCGATACCAAACCGGTGGAACTTGTGATAGGAGATGCCTCCAAGACCACCGCCATTGGGACGAACCTGGACCCTAAATAGGAAAGCGCACTCGTCAAGTTCCTCCGTGAGAATAGGGACATCTTTGCCTAGCAGCCTGCCGACATGAAAGGTGTACCTAGGGAACTTGCCGAGCACAACTTGAATATTGATCCAAAATGCAAACCGGTGAAACAACCTCTACGCCGCTTCAGAGACGAGAAGAGACACGCCATAGGCAAAGAATTAGCTAGGTTACTTATGGCTAGTTTTATCCGAGAAGTCCTTCACACCCGATGGGTGGCCAATCATGTACTTGTCCCCAAAAAGGGAACAAACGAATTAAGAATATACGTTGATTACACCGGCTTGAACAAAGCGTGTCCCAAAGATCCGTTTGCTTTGCCTCGCATTGACCAAGTCATTGACTCGACGGCTGTCTCAGAACTTTTGTGTTTTCTCGATGCATACTCAGGATACCACCAGATAAAGACGAGGAAGTCAGACCAATTGGCCACTTCGTTCACCACACATTACGACACGTTTTGCTATGTCACGGTGCCCTTTGGGCTAAAAAATGCAGGTGCTACGTACCAGGAGACTATGTAGCATTGCCTCCACAATCAAATTAGTCGGAACGTTCACGCCTATGTGGACGATATAGCGGTGATGTCTAAAAAGACAAACGACTTAATATCCTACTTAAAAGAAACCTTTGATAATCTCCGAAAATACAACATGATGCTTAACCCTAAGAAGTGTGTCTTCGGGGTTCCAACCGGCAAATTGTTGGGCTTCATCGTTTCCCAGCATGGAATCGAGGTCAACCAGGAGAAGATCAAGGCCATCCTAAACATAAATCGTCCGACATGCTTGAAGGACATACAACGGCTAACATGCTATGTTGCAGCAGTAAGCCGGTCATCAGCCGACTTGGAGAGAAGGCTCTGCCGCTATACAAGTTGCTGAAGAAGGTGGACAAATTTACATGGATGGGCGAAATAGATGCTGCTCTCAATAAGCTAAAGGACATACTTTCCTCGGCACCTATACTCGCAGCACCCGAGCCTATGGAGCCTATGTTAATTTACATGGCGGCCACTAATCGGGTAATCAACATTGTCGTTGTGGTAGAGCGGAAGGAACCAGGGCATGAGTACGGAGTACAACGACCAGTTTACTATGTAAGCGAGGTCTTGACGGAGTCCAAGAAGCGGTACCCGCACTACCAAAAGCTAGCTTATGGAGTGTTCCTTGCTTCTCGGAAGCTAAGGCACTACTTCCAGGAGCACCCTATCACAGTTGTGAGCAAAGATCCACTGTCCGACATTATCAACAACAACGACGCTACAGGAAGGGTTGCGAAGTGGGGCATTGAGCTTGCCGCCTTCGAGATCACCTACAAGAGACGCGATTCTATCAAATCACAGTTCTTGGCGGATTTTATCGCAGATTGGACGGAGATGCCAGCTGCTACCCCTGTACCAGAGCCATAATACTGGGTGATGCACTTTGACGGATCAAAGCTACTCAATGGATCGGGGCTGGTGTACTACTACAGTCGCCAACAGGGGAAAATCTACACTATGTTCTGCAGATCCACTTCGAGGCTACAAATACCATGGCGGAATATGAAGCATTCATTCACGGGCTTCGCGTAGCCAAGGATATTGGCATCAAGCGCATAGTTTCCTATGGAGATTCCGACTTGGTTGCCCAGCAAGTGGCTGGCACCTGGAACGCGCGGAACCCTATGATGGCGGCATATCGAGATGAAGTGGACGAGATAGCCAAGAGCTTCTTGGGCTACTAAGTCAAGTATGTCCCAAGGGAGGAAAATGAGGCGGACGATCTACTGTCAAAGCTTGGATCAGGGCACAAACAAATTCTGCCTGGAGTTTTTCTAGAACATCTATGGACACCATCCGTGAAGGGAGCGGACCCCGAGAACCCGGACACAGTTGACTCTTTTGTTCACACAGTGACAAAGGTCCCTCTGGCTTGGACAAAACCGTTCATGGAATATCTCGTACACGGAACTTTGCCCATCGACGAGGTCAAAGTCGGAAAATAGTACGTCGAGCAAAGGGCTATACCATAATCAATGGACAGCTCTACAAAAGAAGCACCACTGGTGTATAACTCAAGTGTGTTTCCCAACAAGAGGGTATTGAAATCCTTCATGAGATCCATCTCGGAGATTGCGGGCATCATGTCGCTCCTCGATCGTTGGTCTCCAAAGCATTCCAGCAAGGATTCTACTGGATGACCGCAAAGGCGGACGCCGACAAGCTGGTTGAGACATGCATGGGATGCCAGTATTATGCCCGACAACCACATGTTCCAGCTGAAGAATTGTGAACAATACCAATAACTTGGCCGTTTGCAGTCTAGGGGCTAGACATGGTTGGTCCATTACAGACGGCACCATGTGGGTTTATGCATCTGCTAGTAGCAGTTGATAAATTCATTAAATGGATAGAAGCTAAACCCATTAGAAAGCTTGATGGGGCAACCGCCCTTAGGTTTGTCCGGTATCTAGTGGTGAGATTTGGTCTCCCACATAGCATTATCACTGACAACAGCAACAACTTGTCACTCGGATAAGTGGAAGCTTATTGTTGGGAGAAGGGCATCCAACTTGACCTAGCATCTATGGCACATCCACAGTCCAACGGTCAGGTTGAGCGAGCCAATGGATTAATTCGGCAGGGAATCAAGCCACGTCTTGAGGCACCGCTACATAGAGCTGCTGGAGCCTGGGCGGAGGAGTTACCATCTATTCTGTGGAGTTTACGAACTACACCCAATAGATCTACCAGCTACACCCCTTATTTCATGGTATATGGAGCGGAAGTCATCCTGCCTTCCGACATCCTTCACGATTCACCAAGAGTTGCCTCCTACGACGAAGATGACGCTGAAGAATCCAGGTGCCTAGATGTGGACCTTCTTGAGGAAGAGCGCATATTGGCATGCCAAAGATCCGCTATCTACCAGCAGAAGCTATGCAGCTACCATAGTCGTCGTGTTTGGCATCGTTCGTTTAAAGAGGGGGATCTGGTGCTTCTACTTAAGCATAAGAAGTCACACAAATTATCACCGCCATGGGAAGGACCGTTCATCATAATCAAGGCGCTACTCAATGGGTCTTACTATCTCATTGACAACCGTGAACTTGAGGATAGACCCAGCGATGAACATAAGCGTAAGCGACGTGACCCGGATGATGACTACCCGGAGCTTGATCGGCCATGAAACATAGCACAACTACGTCCTTTCTACACTTAGCATATTTTTTATCTACTTTGTACCTCTTATATGATCAATTAAATAAAGCTCTTTGGTTCACTCATATTCTTGAGTCTTTTACCTCCCTTAGTGTTCATTTTTGGATCGTATAAAACCCTTATGCGCAAGCTTTGAATTTGCACTTGTGAAAATTCCACCTATGGGCATTAGCTTATGTTTTCTGGTCTACACGTTCTTTGTTTTTTTATGTGGATTTTGGAGTAGTGACTTTTGGCACTCGAAGTCGGCGATTTTATGCTTAGGTTTTTGACGGTGCCATTGGGCATCATCGCTTGAGCGCATGATTCCTACTACGAGTCTTCCGACTCATGAAAAGTCAAGCATAAAAACCAAATTAATGGATAAGCCAACACTTGCTTAAAAATATATACATGCTGGAAATAGTACTTAAGTAGCAGGAAAAATATAGCCATTGTTTTTCCGCCTTAAGATTAACACAGTAGTTTTTCCGCGTACATGCATCCAGAGGAGACAAATATTACAAAGTGTTTTTCATTCCTCTAGCGAGGAGACTTTGAGGTAGCATCATCGACAACAGGAGAGTCATCCTGGTCATCAACAAGGTCATTGGTCTTAAGGGACTCAGAGGAGCTGTGCTGGTCGCCATCGATAATTTTGAGAGGCACAAAGGAGTTTGGATCGACCAACTCGGCAACACTGGTGGCATAGCCAGCGAGTGATGCCCAGATAGCTTTATGATCAATCTTCTAGCCGTCATCTTCTATGTCGGGCAGACCCTAGGTCACTGTGTCGATGTCGGCATTCTCGTAGTGGGCCTGGACCATCTCCAGTGACATTCTAGCACCAGCCCGGGTACATGAAGCCTTCCATCTTACGATACGCTCGGGGACTTGGCGCAGAATTTTCGAGTACTTCATGAAGGAATCCACCACCTTGATGTTGATGTTCAGGGGCTTGGCAATCTCTTTGGCTTGCTTGATGGCGGTACTGATGAAGTTGTCGGCAAGGACCATCCATTACTTTGGCGGAGGAGGCGTATTGGTTAAACCAATAGGAGATGCATTTCCGGCCAAGCAATGGAGTACGTGAGTTCAATAATGACATAAAAAGTTCAGAGTACCTGGCTTACAGAAGTACAAGACGGGGATTGCTTACCAAAGATGCTCGCCCCGGCTTGTTGAACTGTCTCCGCCATAGAGTCCCGTTCTTGTCGGAGGACCTTGTAAGCTTCAAGATTGCATTGATTCTGCTCATCGACAGCTTTCTTCTACTCCTTGAGGATTGCAATTTCCTCCTTCAGTCGGTTGATCTCCGTGTTGGCAGACTCCTACAAGGTCTTCATTGACGCCTCATGCATCTTCAAAGTGTCAGCCCTCTCTTGCTTGAGGATCTTGTTCTCGCTATCCAGCAGTTCTATGTGCTTGGATTGATCGACAATGTCCTTCGCCTTGGCAATAGCTTCTGCATGTCGGAGAAATAACAACACACAATGAGTAGTCGGAGAGTGATGGCACAAGACCAAGTTTGAGTGTGAAATTGAAAGGAAAAACAGACTCTTGCTCTTGGTGATTTGATCCTTCAAGAAGGCAGTTTTACCCTTTCCAGCTTCCAGTTCAACGCGCATCTTGTGGAACCTTTCGTTGGCGACGCCTGTCCGAGCATTCTCATTCTGTGGAAACAAGATCAAAGTTGCTTAGTCTACTTGGAGCATCTAGCCAGATAAATATCCACCTAGAGGCTTGGGGGATACAGTGAGAGTTTTTAACTCAGCAACGTGCTTAGTCTTTCTTTAAGCATCTAGTCGGAAATAATTCTGTTTCAACCAGAGGCTTGGGGGCTATAGTATTGAAATTTACAAACACTGCGTATGCTACTCTTTAAAGTATCTAGTCGGAATAATTAATTCAAACTAAATACTTGGGGGCTACAGTGTGAAGTTTTCTAGCTTAGTCACTCTTAGAACATTCAGACACAAAAGACCTATGGTTTTCCGTCTAAATCCTCGGGGGCTACAGTGGGATACTACATATGAAATGCAAAAGGCAAATAAAACTTATGAGTGCGATGATCTTGAGATTGGTGGCACTTTCGGCAAATATCTTGCTGAAGGAAAGACTATTTCCATGCAAGATATCCGCCTGCCTGAGCAGCTCCTCAAGACCACATGTCGGAGAATTTGGTGCTGCACCAGGAGCCAAAGGTGAGCTACTCGGCGTAAACGCCGGGTAGACAATATTTGGAAACTCCGTTGGCGTCTTGGATGCAGTGGCACCACCTTCGGCAGAAGTTCCGCCATCCACCATCACCTTACCGCTACTAGTGGCATCCTAAGCCGGAGCTTCAGCCACTTTGATGCGGTGCTTTCTTGTCTCGCCTGCTCGCCGACAACAACAAGATCCGCGGCTATGCCTGGGTCCACTTCCATGGCGGAAGGGCCATATGTTACCTCAGCTGGAGAGCTTGTTGGTGCGGTAGCAAGCTGTACGCTGGGAGTTGTAGGGGCGATGGCGGGAGATGCTTGGTGAAACATGTATTTGATGTTTTTAGAAGCCCCTGATGTCTTCGAGGTCTTCTTCAAACTCAAACTGGCCTTCTTCCTGAAACGTGCAAAAGTATAAGTATAGGAACAAGACGATCAAGAGACAATGTCAGATGTTAAGAAGCTTACACAACAGTTGGTTCCTTGGTAAATGGGATGCCGGTAATTCTTCTTTTCTCCGCCTCCAGGGAGGCGCTGGACTTCTTGGAGGCTCCACCCTCCATCTTCTTATTCTTGCCTCCATCGGCAGCGTCAGAGGTGGAGCTCTTTCGCTTACGCGCCAACGGGACATCGTCGTCGGACATGATGGTGACTTCCTTCATCTTGGGGTCATAGATTTGGACAACACATGCTATCCTCCTCTAGACTCTTTAGCTGTTAAGTGAAATCCCGAAGTGTTAGATGAAATGGTAATGACTAGACGGAAGAACTGTACTATATTTCATACACGGAAAATAAACATGTACCTCTGGGCACGTGCCTCCCTCGAACATATCGTAGGTGATGGTGAAGCCACGCTTCTTGTCCTTCACCTTGATGATATCTTTGAGGCGGAGCTTGATGGAGTCACTCGAGAAGTTGTCCTCAGAGATGCGAAGGATATCCTTCCTATCCTTGGTATATTGGTGCATCAGCTTCGCGTGGTGCTGTAGAGGCTGGATCCGCCTGACGAACCAGCACATGGCTAGGTCCAATCTGGTCAGACCCGTGTCTACGATCCACTCGATCCGCCTTACAGAGCGGGAGGCTTCATCGTCGGAGGGAAGGATGGCTTGGGATCTCCATGTCGGGGCTTCTGCGGCGGCCCCGTCGACAAAGTCGGCCACGTTGCTTCTCGGCCATCCAAAGGGATATCTGGGCCGTAGAAGTACGTACTCTGCCAGTTTTTGCAGGACTCGTGGCCTACAATGTCGGGGAACCGCCGGCCAGGCCGAATCTTGAAGCTAATGGTTCTACAATTTCTGAGCTCGTCCTTGCTTGCTCCGGCTTCCCTCTTAACGGTGAAGAAGTATATAAACAGATCTAACCTAGGCCTAATTCCTAGGTAACCCTCACAAAGCGCCGCATAATTTCTAAGCGCGAGGATGCTATTCGGAGATAGGTTCTGAGGTTGAAACCGATAGTGGCTAAGGACCTCTAAGAAGAAGTCGGAGATTGGGAGGGAGACTCCGCGTACCGTTTGTGCTTTCAGGTACACCTTTTCTCCGGCTTGGGGAGAAGGGATGACATCGCCGCCCGGTGCTGCTCGCCAGACCAGCCCCTCCGTCGCGGGGAGGTACCCCTCGGCAAGCATTTCCTTGAGATGGCTATCAGTGATATCGGAGCCGCGCCACTCTCCCTTGTGAGAGTCGCCTTCCTCATCCAGCGGTTCCAGCCCCGCTAGAATATGGTCACCGCCGGTGAATTCCACCAACGTGGTGTGTGGCAGCACCAGGCCCACTGGGGGCACCTGAACGGAGCCTGCCGGCTTCGCCGCGACGTTGCTTGTTGCCGCCATGGATGGGGTTGTGCTACTGCTTGCCATTCGTGTGGGGAGGAAGGTGATTGTGGGACTGGGGAATGTTAGGGTTTTTCTCGGTGTGCGTGGAGAGCTCGAGGAGACGTTCGCAGGAGGAAGAAGATGACGCGAGGAAGAATGCGGTGAAAGGATAAAATTTACCACAATTATAATTTATAGTACTCAGCGTCAAGATTCATGCAAGTTGATCGAATGGTTGCTGAGTGGACAGCGCATGCACGGAAATTTCTCCACGTTCCCACCGCCGCCGCCAATGTTTCGCATCCTTCGCATGGGAAAAACGGTTATGATTCCGTTCTCTACATGTGTGAGTTATGAGGAGTCGCTGACCTATGGTCTACGTTGCTCTACTGACATAGGCAGGTGAACCATCCCATCTAAAGATTCCAGCATGGATGGATCCAGTCCGGTTACAAGAAGAGTACGATGGAAGATTCAGCAGTTCTCAGACTTACATATTGAAGACGGAGAGAATTGTAGGGTTGTTGGGAGGAAGACAAGATATTGCTTGATGATTTGACGATATTCATCTAGACGGAGCATTCAAACTGAAGAGGCAAGACGACCCAAGATCTCGGAGTTCTCTGGGGGCTACTGTTGGGGATATGCTAAATGGGTATCACCATAGCATGTCCCTAATCCGGATAAACCAGGTGGCCCACAGTTGGTAGCAAGGCCCATGGCCTGCTGGGCGGCCCAGTTAGATGGATCCAGATGGGAGGCCTATGCCGGATAAAGGAAGGATACGAAGGAGTCACCAGCGTACCCGGAGCCTTGGAGTGCAGGACACGTTAGACTAAGTTGTATACCGTGTAGGACTCTGTAACCTGTCCGGCTAGGACTTTGCCTGTAACCCTAGGATTGGGCGACTATATAAGCTGGACCTATGGGAGCCTTTAGGGCACGACACAACTCATATCGCGCACAGCGAACCGATCCCTGTAACTCAGCATATTACCATTCTAGTGATTTATATCAGGAGTAGGATCCTGCCACCGTCGTAGGATGTGAACCTGGGTAAGCTGTGTTACCTCGTACCCGCCAATCTTCCGCCTTACCCCACGTCTCTAAACACGCTCTGTGAGTACCTCTCCATGGCGTACTTGTCGGCAATACCACGACACCATGCTCTCCATCATATATGTCCATATGTACTTGAAACTGGCAGTTTTGGTCGAAGAGGGTCAGAAATTCCAGTGTGCAAACACCGGAGTCTCCGGTCAGTCTAGAGTTTCCGGTCCGAAGGACTGGAGTCTGTTTCGGGCAATGACTAAAGTAGTCCGGGGCGAAAGAGACACACATAACTCTTTATTCCACCCTCGACCTCCCCTCTCACACCCCTCGCCTCCTCCTCCAAAACCGCTGAGGCCCTGAAGCCACTGGGATCCGCTGTGCCGCTGGCCACCTTCACCCTTGGGCCATTACCCACTGGTGAAATCTCTCCAATGGATAGATCTGGTACCCTCTCTCTCATGATGAACCTAGGGTTCATCCCCTTCGTTTATTTTGAGCAATGTACTGATTTTGTACACTAAAAACTAGCCTTGATTCCTTGCCCGATCTATTAGAAGTAATGCTTCCCGCAGCCTCCATGCGCAACCCGATAAATCCAGACCGGAGATTCCGGTGATGCACACCGGAGATTCTGGTGTGGTTTACCTCTATCACATCCTGCAAGGGTTTGAGGGTCTTATTTTGTCTATGGTACATATATGATTACCTCCATGCTTTTCCCCTTCCTCTATATTCACAGGTGGCTCTGGTACTCTTCGTATACCTCGCACCAAGTCCAAGTCCAAAAAGGGGAACCCTCAATATGATGAGGCTGGACATTATGTTGTTGCGCCTTCTAACCGGAGGCAGCTAGGTAGAGATGCTGCCTATATGCAAAGGGAAAATGAGAACATTGAGGAAGAAAGCCGTGCCAAGTGCTCCAAATATGACAACTTGCAATCTTTGGCACACATGTCCAAAAATTAATACCGTGAGATGCGCAAGATGAGGTTCTATGACATGCCAAGAACCAGTGATGATCCATGCTATTGGCGGAAGGAGCAAAAGGTGTTCATGCAGGATATCTATCGCAAACTCACCAAGTCCCTAGTTTTCCCTCAAAGGTATATGGACTTCGAGTACATGAGTGCAAACAACTACTTCGTAGATGCTCTTTGGATTACTGAGAAGCTTGGGCTGCATGGTATGATGGGAATCCATGAGGACTACAACATCACTCTTGTCCAACAATTTTATGCCACTATGGTATTTGGTACTTAACGAGGGTTCGTATCGTCAATGCCCATTGTTATGGACTTGGGTTTTGGAGAAGGAGGGGACGTTGGAGATCACGGAATGGCTAATAGAGAAGCAATGCATGATGATATCTATGCATGCTTCTATTCTTGTAGACAGTGTTGGGCCTCCAAGTGCAGAGGTTTGTAGAACAACAACAAGTTTACCTTAAGTGGATCACCCAAGGTTTATCGAACTCAGGGAGGAAGAGGTCAAAGGTATCCCTCTCAAGCAAGCCTGCAATCAAGATACAAGAAGTCTCTTGTGTCCCCAACACACCCAATACACTTGTCAGGTGTATAGGTGCACTAGTTCGATGAAGAGATAGTGAAATACAAGTAATATGGATGATTATAAGTGGTAATTGCAATCTGAAATAAAAATGGCAGCAAGCAAACATGTAACATAACTGATTGTAAACGGTGTTTCAATGCTTAGAAACAAGGCCTAGGGATCATACTTTCACTAGTGGACACTCTCATATAAATATCTTCTCTTCATTATGCTACTCTGAACTACTCTCCGGTTGGATAACTCAAATCCACGGTAGGGATACAAAAGCTCTCCTTAAAGTTCGCATTCCCCATATAGGTAACCCCACACTATCACCTTGAGCACTAGATGGTTCCAACAAACACCGCAATTTCATAGAGACATCCAACTCAAAATATAACTCATGATAAGTATTTCTGTAACTCTTTAGCCTAAGTGCCACATGGTGTGCACACTATCAACTTCACACACATGGGGATAAGCGAAGATTAATTAAGCACTTGAGTAGCAGAGTAGATCTACTTATTCAACTAGATTACAAAGCTCATGATCACAATTAGATCACGCTTAGAGAGATATGAACACATAGCTATCGGTAGAGCCCTTATCCTGGAGGGAGAAATACTCCCTCCTCACCATGAGAGTAAGCAACAACGATGGAGATGGTGGTGGAGTCTATGTAGATGGCTCCGGGGGCAATTCCCTGTCCCGACAGTGTAACATCCCAACATTAGAGCTTAGAAATAAGCTGAACACAGATGTGTGCATTGCATTCATGCATAGAAAATCCAAATAATTTTCGCGCTTTTGATTAAAACTTGTCAAAGTGATTGAAGCTTCTCTTAACTTGATGGAATTGAAGTAGATCATCAAGTTAACTGCGATAAGTTTCAATATGACCTTTGCTAAGTCCTTATTTTGGGTAAACATGATTTGATCTAAGGGTAGATCAAATGTAATAATATTAAACCACAATACATTGTTTAATGATTAATATCAGATCTTTAAGAGATCATATCATAGTATTCATTACAATCACTCATGAATACCAAGTTAAGAATATAACCCAAATAATAAGAATGTAATACCTAAATCTTGAACTATCTTATTCTCTTATATTTCTACCATGAGTATCATGGTAATACCTAACCTTAACTCTTTAGTTATATTGAGTAGGAAGGAAATCAAGTCAAGACCATTCACCATATATCTTTCCTTCCATATAAATACTTATCATCTCTAATGAATCTTATCTTAATATCTGTTGAACATCAATGTTGAGTAATCAACTATTGATCTATCAAGTATTAACCTATTAATTCTTGATCTATCAACTCTTTTCCTTATCATAGCATTCACTTTAAAGCCTTTAGAGAAAGAAGTAAGAAGAGGTAGATGGTAATGATAGTTATAGATATCATCTATAGGATGGGAGTATTTGAAGAGAATCAAATCAATATGATAATTGATAGAGTTAACTCACTCCTGAATGGATAGATGAGTTATTTGAAATGAAGATATAGGTGGTTGCAGAGAGGATCATAAGGATGAATTCTGAAGATAGTTACCAAGGAGTAATCCTATTGGATCAAGTAGGTATAGTAAATGAATAATATCTTCTAATCAAATAGAGATATTAAGAAGATAATTATATACAACTATAATGTTGTATTGATGAAGCCTTGATTAGCCAACTGGAAACCTAAGCCATAAAGGATCAAAGGATTTTAATGATCATGCTCAAGTCACTGAGAGTGAATGAGTATATCATGTATAAGTGACATTGGTGGATATAACATGATTAAACCCTAGTATAGATATGTTATCCTAGGATAGTCATGACAAGTCACAATGGTATAATGTGAAGTTGGAGTATGAGTTACTGAGGCAAGTAGAGATAAGATAGTATGACTAAGCTGAAGCTAGAGAAGCATTGAGTTCTTGAAGTAGTAATATTCCTCTTAGAGAATACTAAATACTTGAAGGAAGTAGGATTTGATAAATATATATTTATTGGAGTAATATTAGTGATGAATGATAAAGGAAGTGTGTGAATAGAGTTAAAAGCAACTATTTAATGGATTAGAGGTTATCATTAGTGGAGTAGTGGATATAACTAAGTATAGAAATGAGAAGATTATGAAGGGCTTCAGTGACAAGCTTCTGAGAATTGTAAGTGAGATCACAAAGTAATTGTGTAGTAAGAGAGTAAACATTCAATTTGACTTGGATTCATAAGAAGTACACTAGAGGTGAGAATTATATTTATGAGGAGATCATATAGAACTTTAGTTTCAAGATCATTGGATTTAGAAATGCATTTAGGAGGAGAAATTATTGGTAAAAATATTCTTGTGAAGTAAAACTCATCATGTTAACACATGATGATGGATGTGTAGCAGTAGAATATCTAGGAAAGGAATTCCTTAATTAGAAGTCAAGAATTATGAAGTAGGAAAAATAGGAATTATTGAGAGGCTATTAACCAAGGCTATATCACTCCATATCAAAATCATTGTCTATATCATTTTTCCAAAACCTAAACAATTTCTACAAGGTAAATGAATTAACTTTATCATACAATTAATGCTCATCAGCAACCATTACATTTATCACTAGGAGCCACTCACATCAATAGGGGGAAACTATTTAGGATAATAAGGCAATCCTTGGTCGCTAGTAGATCAAGTAGTTTTGTTCCTACTTAATATCATTGTAAAAAGGTATATAAATATAGCCTAATATTATTTCTTATTTATTATAATAATGAAGTCACATATCATTCTTAAAGAACCATAAGAAAAAACTACAAAGGATAGTCTAAAACACTGAAATAATAAGGATTTCAATAGTTGGATCTTAATATAAATTAAGTCCAATATTTAAAGTCATTATAATAGAATGTCAAGTGTCAAATAAATCTAAAGTCTAGTTTATTATTTACAAATCATTTCAAGCCTCACTAATCGAAATAAAATAAAAACCTATTTGGATCATCCCTAGGAAATAATAATCCCTATAACCTAATTCTTATATATATTACTTAATAAATAATTTATAATGTAATTATGAGTGTTTAAAATACCAACATAATTAGGGCAAACAACTAGTATCATTATCTTTGGAATATTTATTATATTGTACATAATTTATGATATTTAAATCATTGAGGAAATTTGAATTGAAAACAAATTGTTAAAACAGAAAATAGAAAATAACAAAAGAAAAAGAAGCAGCAGTCAATTCTGGCCTAAGGCCCACTTTCTCTTCGCGTTATCTATCGCTCGCGAGCCGCAGCCAGCTTCCTACGCTCACTTTTCGTCGGCCCAGTATCAGCCCAGCCCAGATACCCTTTTGTGCTTTCACTGGCAAGCGGGAACCACGCGAGAAGAGAACCA
This sequence comes from Avena sativa, assembly GCA_916181665.1. Taxonomy (NCBI): domain Eukaryota; kingdom Viridiplantae; phylum Streptophyta; class Magnoliopsida; order Poales; family Poaceae; genus Avena; species Avena sativa. The sequence continues at coordinate 265,956,168 of OV702280.1, read as the reverse complement.
TCGCCTTTGTCTTCCTCGCATGGTCGACAATACGCCGGCGAGCCACGTTGCCGCCGTCATTCTGGACCGTCCGGCGTGATTGACTGCCTCAGAGCCTCATCCCAACTCGTTTGATGTCCGCCAAGTGGATTAGCGCAGTGATTCGCGCCCACATCAAGCTTCAGTAGCGCCGCCGCATCCCGGCTGTCGTTTCCACCGTGTCGCCGTGTCCGACCTCGCCTTACCATATAAAAGACAAGATAAGGATCGCCCGTGCCTCAGCTACCTGACCCTCTCCTCAATTTCCCCTCAACCTCTCTTTGTCTCCTATCATCACCGAAGCTCCGCCGTCAGGGGTTTCTGGCTAGCTGGCGATGGAGAGCATTCCGGAGTTCGTGGAGTAGTTTGGGAGAAGGACCTCATCTCTATGATCACACGGGAGCAAGCAGGCATCAAGGGGAGGTTTGAGCAAGGAGAATTTTTCAATTTTGTTCCGTTGGAGTTCGCCAGAATCCGTGAATTTGCGCTCATCTCCGGTCGCCATCTTCGACATGGACCACACATCAACACTCAGGATATGCCTACGCATCTCCAGCCCTATTCCCGCTTCCTATATTCGTCTCTACCTTGAGTTTATCGTGAGGCCGGCGAGTACCGCTGTAGCTGAGCTCGTCGGAGTTACCACCTAGGTCCAACATGCCTGTGTAGCACCCTATTCGACTCTCTGCATCAAGTCGCGTCGAACACACACTTTAGAATAAACCCTAGTGCCATATTTTGGCGTCGCCACCGTGTTCCGACGAGGTATCGTCAAACCCCGACGAGGTGACATCATCTTTGATTGGGTCCAAGGTTTGACTCAGTCCTTGCCCGGGTGGCATGTGACATGGTATCGGGCCCATTTGTCATTCACTGTGAGTAGAAACAAGTCCAGTAACAAAAATATTAACTAAGATCTGCATGCCATGTGGTGTGAGACCCACCAATCAATGACTGGGTCCAGGTTTAGTTTCGGTATAAAAAGTTAGTGTCTGTTTAATAAATAGATAAAACATTATAAGTTCAAATATAAATATTTCCAGAAATTTAATAAAATGATTAAATCTTGTTAAATCAATAACTTTTGTTTTATAATTTAGAAAAATATGTTTAATATATGAAAATGTTTAGAAAAATAAAGTCTACAAATTAAGTTTATTATCAAATATTTTTATGTTAACTATTTACATAAATATTATTTAATAAAGGTTTTATAAGTAATAAAACTTTGATAATTCATATTTTAATAATGGTAAATGCTAAAAATATAAATAATATACCAAAATTCTTAGAAAAATAATAACTACAACTTAATACCATAATCATGTATTATTATTTCACTTAATCAAAACTTTATTATTTATTAAGTGTTTATAAGTAATAAATCTTATAAAAATCATATCTTATTATTTATAAATCTCAAAAATAAATGTAAAATACCAAAATGATCACAAAAATAATATCTACATGTTAAAAATATAATGTTCCACTTTTGAATTAAGTAACAGTTTAATACTCTAATAACTTGAATTTAAATCTAATTCATTAGTTGATAATTAATTAAGGACAAGTAAAACTTGCTAATATTTCTAAAGTTAATCCTTCGAGGTCTAATAATATTATTAGTTCTAAATATTGATAATATGAAATCAAAACAATACAACATAATTAAAATACATTTTTTAGTGAATTAACATTCAATTATAAGTATAATTATTTTCTAAAAGGGATTCTTATGAAAGTATAAAATCTTCAAGGATAATATTTTTAACCAAATAGAACCTTTAACCATTGTTTCACTCACAACTTTATAAAGGGATTCAAATCCAAAGATAATTCATAAGTAGTTAAGAAGTGCTGTTTCCATATTTACCAAACCATAACCACTCATTTATAAAGAAATAAATGATTCTATTCCATTATAATATTAAGAAACCACTATTCAAATAGAAGTATTACCACTCTTAGTTAGCTTTTAAAGAAACATTATGAAGTGAACAAAGTACAAATATCATAAGCATTACATCTTAAATCCATCCATGTCTTTAAAGTTAAACTTTAGTTTACAGGATTGTAAACACCATGTTTAAGGCTTCACTATGAATTTTACAGTTTACTTTAGTCTGTTTCAATTAAGACCTAGTGCATCTCAAGACCAAACTAACCAAGTAAACACCAAAATACATCAACCACACTCTATTAACCATAAAGATTGTTTAAACCTTAGGAAAGAAACCTTTTCTTCGAAGGTTATCCCTTTTGCAACTTCAAACAATAAACTTTGTAATAATATCCCTAACTCTTAAAAACTAAACCCAAGGACTTTTATCATAGTCAACATATGACAATTAATCATAATCACATTACTTTATACTTTACTTTCATATATTAGATTGTTAACACTTAAGTTCCTTATAAATGCCATTACTTGTAAAGTAAGCTTTGAAGATAAAACAATTCTTATATAAGTAGTCTTTGAGTAGCATTCCACATTTGTGTATCTTATTATTGTATGCTATTTATTATACTCACATGTTGTTTCACACACACTCACAAGCCTTAATAAGAAGCACGAGTGTGAAGCTTATCTAAAAGTACAACACATTCTAAAGGAATCATACCCATTATACAAACCCTAAGACAACGTTTATTCCGGGGATTCGAGTTTATCAAATTGCATTACATTACTTATGCATAATAGCATCTTGGTTCTTTAAACATTAGTCCTTATCAGACCAATGATGCTGTTTCCAGATATTGGATCTTATATTGTCTCGAATCACAAAAGGCAAGTTCACACTTGCTCATGTCCTTTGATTATTTTCTGTAAAGTATTTTAAAAATCTAGTGTTGTCATCACCTGCATTTCAAAAAGGTCAGAAAACACTATTTTCATCATAATATGATTATAGGTTATTTACCATGGGGTAATAACCTACTATGTAAGTTCCGGTGGTAAAGGAACATATTATCTAGGACTTAATAACCAATGTCGCCAGCGATTCTTGCGCCGTATATCACGTGTTAACCATGAGATTTGGAATGGGACGAAGAAGTCAGCTAGATCTTCCTCCTTTCACATGAACAAGATGTCCATCTCTTGGCGCTGATGTAAATAAGAGACTCAACATGGGTGGGACCCCTTAGTTCCCCGCGATATTGGTGTCTAGACTATCCCTGAGCCGACCGTCGTAGGTATGTCCTCATATTAATGGGGGCGACCAGGTTCCTGTCTGTAACATCCCTAAAATCATGTTTCAAACTCATGCATATCATCCATGCATCCATGATCATATAGGATTCATTTCAAACAAAACAATTCAAAAACAGGAGCATATGAGCTCATTATTTTATGTGATCATCATTTGAAAACAAATGCTACTCTCTCCATGAGAGGTTGTTGTTCTTGAGACCAAACCTTGTGCCTTGTTGTTTCTGAATGAATTGCTTGATTGCTAAAGTTTAAACCAAAAATTTCAAAGCAAATGCAATTTGAAAACCAATTTCAAAACCAATATAAAACAAAGTGCTATGGCACTGTTCATTTTATTTTTTTCCAAATGACCAAGCCAATTCAAAGTGACCATATGGTTTTATGCCAAGATTTGTGACTGTTGCACACTGCAAAATCCTGGAAAAGTTTGAATTCAAAAGCTTTTGAAAATCATTTGAAAAACAATCCAGAAAATCAAAACAAAAAAGAAAAAAAGGAAGGAAATAGAAAAGGGCCGGCGCCAGGATTTGAGACCAGCAACAGACGCAGCCCATTTAGACCACCTGGGTTCCCCTCTCTCTCTCTCCCACGCGCAGACGCACCCGCGGAGTCGCTGACGCTAGGACCCCACCTCCCCTCTGTTTATTTCGCTGACAGGTGGACCCATGACCCCGTCGTCGTCTTCATCAATCACGCGCGCCTGCGCCGCTCACGCCGCCGTTACTCGCCGCAGTCACTACTGCGTTGATTCCCCTTGATTCCGCGAGTAACTCCATGCCCATCTCCGGCTATAAGAACCTCTCCCCCTCGCGGTCATTTCCCCCCACACTGCACACCCTTCTCGCCACCAGGCTGCTAGTATTCGCTCTTGCGCCGCCGCAGACAGAACCTGCTCCGGCGACCAATTCTGGTAAACCTCGTGCACCCCTTCCTCTCTGGTTCATACGAGCAGCTTCGCAACTCCCTCGCGCACCTCCTGATCCCCTTTGCTCGTCTGTTTGTGATCCAGAGCTTCGACTTCGACGAGCACCGAGAGAATCCGACGCCGTCTCCAACTCCGGCGAACCTTCCTGGTTAGTTCTGACCGCACCTTGTCCTCTCGTTGACACTCACATGACCAGCATCACTCCGCGCATCTAACGCACTGCTTATTTTGCCTTGGCGCGATCTGTATCTTCGCCAACGTCGATGAGCAGCCGCACCCGATGCGTTCGCGAACTCCGGCGAGGAATCTCCGACGACCCCGTGCGCCCCTTGCAAAGCCACCGCCACGTTGAGCTTCACCTCGTCACGGCGGTTCTGGTAAGCATCCTCTCCCCTCCCCGGGCGACCTAGAACGCCGGCACCGCCACTGGCAGAGCGCTCCACCGCTCGCCGTCGCCGCGCGCCGCCAGACCTTGGTCGTTTGATCAAGAGCCGTTGGATCTAGATCCAACTCGTACGATAGAATCACTTAATGAAACAGTACATTAGATCTGAGCCGTACGCGATCATTTAAATCCAACGATCTGCATCGACCGATCCGTGCGAAGCGGTACGAGCCAATAGGATAGCGCCGCGTGGCAGTGAGTTAGATTTAAAACAGATTTTGAATCAGATTTTAGTTCAAATTTGTTTTGTTTGTAACTTTTGATTCCCACATTAGATTTTGGCAAATTTTATACCGTTGGAATCAGTAATACAAGCCCTTTCTAAATATGCAATGTGTTTAATGTTTAGCTTCTGTTAAATTGGTTTCTTTTGCAAAAACATGTGTAGGGCTTATTTAGTCATATGAATTGTTTAGGAATTGTTTTAGTGTTAAATAAAATTTGGTTTGGCAAAGTTTGAACTTGTTTAGAATTCAGTACTATGCACTTGCTTGGTTGAGCTTTAAAAATCATCACTTAGCATCTTGCATGCATGCCTATATATATTTTTGATTGAATATGTCTTGTATGTGATTGTGGCTATATTCTTTGTGTAGACTTTGGTGCTAGTGATTGTGATTGTGAAGAGTGCTACTCTCCCAACTACCAAGGCAAGTGGTACTTCATGAATATTTCTATCCCTATATTTTTATACAAGCATTAGAAATATTTTGCTAATTCTTGCATGTTACTATTTTTGCCAAATGCCATGTTGGGAAATCCTAAGTAGTTGTAGAATTGCTAGGAAATTTCTAAGTTAAGTTACTACCTATGCCATGCTTAGCCTAGCTAGTAGCAAACAAGGGTTGGTGATATATACATGCTATGATGAAAATATTTCTAAGTCTTTGGACTTATGTTTTTCTTAATAAAACAACTAAGTCAATGAATCACCTGGGTGGAAAGGGACTTGATTGGTGGTTTTGGTTGAGTGGTTACACAAGGCCCATGGCTATGGTTTACCTTGTGTATCTCACTTGTGGAAAGCCACCTAGGAACAAAGGGATTTTAGAGGCTGTGGCATCCCGCAAAACCACTACTAGAAAATCGCGTTGTTTTTGTGCATTGCATCATCATGACCGCATGCTCATGTCATCATGCCACATTGCATTTGAGCATCGTCATAATTTTTCAATTGCTTGCATGAAACTATTTTTGAAAAGACGGGTTTTGTTTTCTAAAACGCCCCATCTTCATTCAAACACTCAAACCCGGGTCACAGGAATATTTTGTTTTGACTAAATATGTTTTGCAAACGGTCCGTTTAAATAAATAAAGTTTTGCATTTTTTTTTAGCGGGGCAGTCGAACGGGCCGAACGACCCGAACGACCACCCCAGAGAAAATACAAACGGTTCAATCTAACTCCTAAGGCTACCAGATAATCTACCCACACCCCTTTGGCCACCTCACCCCGACCACTCAGATCGTGCCACCTCACCCTCTCCCTCCCCTCTAACCTATCCCCATCTGCCACCTCACCAGCCCCCACTCTCTCTCCTCTCTCTCCTCTCTCTCCTCTCTCTCACCAACCCACCCAGCAGCACCCACGCGCCACCGCGGCACCTGCCCATCCCGCCTGGCCACCTGGCCCCCCTGCACACGCCTCCCACACGCCTGCACACGCCCTGCACGCGCCCTGCACGCGCCCTCCACACGCCTCTCCCCGGCCCCACCGCGGGACCCGCCTGGCGCCCGCGTCTCTCACGCGCCTTCCCCCCCGCTTGTGGTCCCACCAACCGCCATCTTCCCCACGCTCCCATCCCGCCCCTGCTCTCTCCCGCATGCGAGCTCCACCCTCCCGTCCCCGGCCGTGGCCGCGCGAGCCCACCGCCGGCGACCCTCTCCGTGGCCGAGCCTCACCCTCCCCTTCGCCGGCCCGCCACGCTCCTCCCCGGACCCTCCGGCCTCAACCTCCCGACCCCATATCTGGCCGCTTCCACCCCGCGCCCAGGAGCCGGGCGAGCTCGCCGCCGCCTGCTCCCCTCTCCCCGGCGCCTCCACGCACCCACCCCTGGACCACGCCTCCGCCGCCCTCCCTCACCGCTCCGCCCCGCCAGGCCTCCCCACTCACCCGCGCGCGCCTCCGCCACCCTCCGTCTGTCCCGCGGCTCACGTCGCCGACCTCGCCCGCACCTTGCCGGCCCGCCCCTCGTCAGCGTCCGTCGCCGCCAGCGGGCTCCCCGCCTCCGGCCGTCTCTGTCTCGCCCCGTGGCCGCCCGAGCCCGCAACCGCCGCGGCCGCATCCCCGCCGTCATCGTCTGAGCTCGCCCCGAGCCCCTGCACCGCCCCGCGTCCCGCCTCCAGTGCGTGGGCCCGCCGTCCCTGCAGTGTTCATCGCCCCGTCCAGCCCCTGCGTGGTGCTCCTGCGTGTATGTGTTGGTGCTTGTGTGTTGTACCAAGACCCGTCCCCGAAGGCCTCCGACAGGGACCCACAAGATCTGCATCACGGACGCGCCACGGATTCGGAGGAACCCTTGAACGCCAAGTCCGCCTCACGAACCCCGGAGACCAAGCCTCGACACCCCGAACCCGGTGCCGCGCCAAGACCTCCTATCCGGATCCGAAGACCGAACCCGAGCGCCAAGGCCCGAACCCGAAGATCGGCAAGAACGCCACCGGTACGACGAGTGCCTTACCCCGAATGCCGAGACCGACTCGAGGGCGCGGACCCGACAAGAGCTTCGCCACGACAAGAACGACAGCAAACAGGGCGAGTCCGACGCCCCGACGCCAGACCAAGTACTTCCTCCCGGATGCGACAAGACCTACCTCAGTTATCCGAGAACGCTCCCGCCGAGATCGACCCCGTCGAACCCTGAACCCCGAGACCGGACCCCGGACCCTGTCGAACCCCGAACCCCGGAACCCCAAGATCTGCCGAACCCTAATGTGTGAACCCTTTTCCGAAACCCTATTTTATAATATAATACAACTGTTGCATCTTAAATTGTCATGCTTGCATGCATAATTGACATGTGGTTTGGGGGCCTTATGCCGATTCACCTAATAATTAAATATGGGGCCCATATGCGGGCAAATCTAGTCTCATATTGGCCGCATTTAAATTGGTGTAGCAAACCCGGTACTATCTTCTGCCATGATATGACAACATTTAATTTGCGGGGTAACTAAACAACAGGAACCATCTAATTAATTGTCGGGACCCCGGTTCCGCTTAACATGATCTAATTGCATCGCATCCTTTGCCATGTCATGCATCATACATGCATCATGCCGATCTTCTGCCGTTGTATTAAATATTGCATCCGATGTTTATTCTAGTGTTTTGCTTCTTCGCGGATAAGGCCGTTGAGTTGATGCGAGTGTCGACCCGATCTTCGGTTGAACCTCCGACAATGTTTTTAGGCGAGCATCTCCCCCTTTCTACCTATCTTACTTTTATAGTATTTATTCCCTCCAGTTGATCTATTGCTATCTGTGTTGCGATGCTTTAGTTTCCGTACCTGTGATATACCGTGCAGCCCTATATTGCCTTGGACACATCCTATTACCTGTTGTTTGGTAGATAGTTGGACTTGCGCGTCGTAGTCGCTTGCTCAAGTGCTGTTGCGTGTCGTCAAGTGCCACAGTTGTTGAGGTATTGCCGCATGTTGATGTTGGAGGTGATCATAGTTTTACTTATCGTTCACTTTAATTCCTGTTTAACAACTAAAATTGAAGTAAGCAGAGGCATCGGTGGGTGATAGATAATATTTGGTTTCCGAACGCCCACTTGTGTCCCGTAGGACCCCGAGTACTTGATACCTGTTCCTTGTTTTATCGCGCTATCCACATCCGGGAGGTATATGGGACCCCCCTGAGCCAGAGCTTGATTCAGTCTTATTTCTTGGGGCCACAAACTAGTTTGAGGTTTTATTTACGATCCTGTACTTATGCCATGCTACTGCTTTATTTACGTTTGTGCGAGGAGCACACTGTACTGTTTAGGATCGGGACACGTTTACGCGGTGTCGACAAGCCCAGCCACACTTTCGGGTTCCCAGTCGCTCACAGCCGTCCACCCAAACCTTGAGTCCGTCTCGGAGCTAGCTTACTTCGTTGCGGGTTCTACTTAAGGGGTGGCCCCCTGAAATAATTCTGAATCCTGTGATTGCTTTGTCGTGAAGGCCTCGTTGGGTTTTGTTTTGGTTTTTCCGAGGTTGATCGAGTGTGTGTTGCTATGTGTGCACCCCGGCCGGGTTAAAACTTTCTGAAAGCCGTGTCCGCGGTTATGGACGACTTGGAGCACAGTATCTCGACCATAGACAAGCATAACTAAAGTTTATTGCTCTAAACTTGACTTTATAATGACTAGTAATCAGCTTCACTATAATGGAATGGCTAATAATACTGCCCACCATTGCTTGTTGAAGTGTCACTTGCGACCATTGTATCTGACTAGTAAGTATTGCAACTACAACGGGATGGCTAAGTAAAAGTACCAACAACTGCTGGGTTTTGGGTTATCTCATGCTACCTGTATCTGACTAGTAAGTGTTGCCACTATAACGGAATGGTTAACTAAAAGTGCCCACTGCTTACTTTATCAGAACGATTATCTAAACCTGACTAGTAAATTGCCGCAACTATAACTGAATAAGTAAAACTGCCAACTGTGTGAGTTCCTCGGTTGACTTCCTCGTTTGGTCTCGAGGGGGAAACGCCAGGATGGGTTTGTTTGATGGTGGCATCAGGTTGGTTCCGAATAGGTCTTTCTCATCCCTCTCTGATAACCGCTAGATGTATCGAGTCTCTATAGGTTGTTCAGTGCATGCTGCCGCTGCCGCTCAGTCCACCATACCTATGTAGGCGAGGACCGCCGAATTCTAGTCTCGCCGTGTACTGGCCTCAGTACTGACGCTCCTCTTTTTCCTTTGCCCTTTGTCGGCACCCCTTTTGTTTAAGCAGGTTTTGAGATCGACGCCGTTAGCAGGGTTACCCTTCCGGCTTGGCCTGGGCATGGTTATGGACGCCATTGGTTATTCTTCAGGGCTCTTAGCCCCATTTGCCTCTTGTCCGTAGTCGGACGCTCTATCGTTTTCAAGGTGATTTGGATCTTTGTATATTATATCTGTATTCTTGACTCATGTGAGTCGCTGTTATATATATCTGTTCTGTGGGTCCCATCGAGGGCTGTTGTGTAATGTTATTACTTCGTTTTCCACCCGCACGAAAGTGCCTGGTGGGCACCTTTGAATCGTTTCTATGCGGGTTTGGCGGGTTTCGCTGAAACTTGCATAGGTCCGATTCTGAGGATGTTACAGAGGCCAAGTGTTGAGAAGCTTTTAGTGCAACCACTTGGCAATATGGGCTCTGCCTGGATCACATAAGTTGCTAGAACTTAGCCATTTGGACAGTTGGTGGTAGTGGGAATGATAGGTTGGAACGCGTACATTTGGTCTAAGGGAAGGCTTCTGAAAGGTCCTGTCTTGGTGAAACCAAGTCTGGTGGGGAAGTGCACAACCTCTGCAGATGGAAAAATCTAAGTACTTAGCCAAGTCCATGGCAATGGACAACTTGAGCATCAAGACATGGAAGCTATCAAGAATCTCATCACTCCAACTTCTAAGTAAAAACTTGTGGGTGAACAAGGGTGAAGGACCTCAATGTCTATTGGTGGTTCCTTGGGAAAAGTTTTGACAAAGAAAAACTTAGTGATTTCAACTAATAGGCAAAACCTATTTTGAGCAAAGCAAGCCAAGCTACACTTAGCCAAATTTGCATATAGTATCTAGTCCACTTAAAATATACTAAGGTATCACTTGCCAATACTATTCCAAAGTATTGACCCACTGTGGCTGTAACTTGTGATGTTGCAGGTTACTCTGATGAGGATTAGGTGTCATGAGTCTACACTCAACATGTTTGCCTGTGGCACATGAAGATGAAGACTTATATTTATTTACTTATTCAGACTCTTGTAATAGGCATGTGGCCTTTGAGTTGTAAAGACTATGTTTATCTCTGGAATGGATGTAATAAATGACCTTTGTATCTGTGTACTTCATCTTAAACTGTGGATGCTAGCAATGATCGAGGGACTAGCATTGCAATCACAGGGATCCTTTTTCCTTTACAAAGGAGGGATCTTACAGATGGTATCAGAGCACTGTGTTGCCTATAGTATTATGACCCTAGGATTGGAAACCACTAAGGAAAAAATTTCAACTTCTACATTTGTCTATTCTTCTCGTAAACTTTTCTAATCTTCTCTCTCATCTCTATTTGTAGATGAACTCCATCAACGAAGCCGTGAGGAAAGGACCACTCATGACAATGACTTTGGAGTGTGAGACAGAATTCCCCAAGGCTCTCAAGGACCTCATGGTTACATTAGAGATACAAGGTGCAGCTGTGTACAAAGGTTTTCCAGTGATGGATGAAGGAGTGGAATACTGGTGGGTGCAACTTCACTTGTATAAAAACAAGGAAGACAACCATTAGGAAAAAAGATTCTGCATGTTCACCAATTCAGTGGTGCACCCTACATTCTTTGAATCAGCAAGGGATGCAGCTTGGAAGACCATCAAAGAACTTGGTGATAGAGTCAAGTGCAGAATGCTCAACCTCCAAAATGATCTAAGGAAAGAGAAGGAACATACCCAAGAGTTGGAAGCTACCAACCAAACCTTAAGAGGAGACATTATAGACTTAGTGATGGAATCATGTGAGCAAGATAGGCTGATTGCTTCTAGAAACATTGTGTTAGCCAACAGATCCAATGAGATAGGATTGTAAACGTACTTCGTTAGTTGGACCACCACCTATCACCTTATTTTCAAAAATTTTGCTTAAAATAAGATTGAACCTTGGTTGTTGTAATGGTTTCATGTATGCATGACTTGTGTGTTTTTCTTCCCAAGGATATGTATGTGATGTTATGTCTTTTGTTTTATCTTGATTTGTGTTATTCTAACTTTTCTATCTTATAAATAGATGCCTATTACCATCAACACTGTTGAGGAGTTCCAGGTTACCCGCTTTGGTCCTCGTATCGTTGAGCTTACTACTTTGCTCAACCTCCCTCTTCCCACCATCATGGTGCATCCCCTCACCAAGTTTGAGAGGAAGGACCTCTGGGGCTTCAAGGTGAACCAGCCCGGACGCCAGACAGAGCCTACTACGGAGGCCATCGTCTTCAAGCTTATGCACGATGACAGGGAGAGAGGCATTGAGGTAGTTATGCAGGATCTGATAGGACGTCTGCTAGGGCGACACTCCCGACAGGTTAGAGGTACCCACTTCCACATCTTCGGAAGACGTGATGAGGATGGAGAGTCCATCGACTTCGAGGATGATTCGAGGGACGCAGCAGAGCCGATACGCCTGTACCTCCAGGACATAGAGTCTCTCATTAGGCACGTGGACACGGACAGGACCAATGTCATGCTCAGCAATGATGAGCTCCAGGTGCAGCTTCGCGAGAAAGACAAGCTCTTCGCGCAGCAAGACGAGATAGTCAAGGAAATGGAGGTGAAGTTCGAGACCCAGGACAGGAAGTTCAAGAGTCAGGAGAAGCATGTCCAGGATAGGAACAAGAAGATCCGGGACATGACTGAAGAACTACAGTCCAAGGACTTCGAGCTAGAGCAGCAGCAGACGGTGATTGAGAGGCTTCGCTCCCAGAAGAGGGCTCTCAAGGCCAAGATAGAGATCTTGACCACTAGCATTGAGGAGAACAAGACCGCGATGGAGAACGCAGGTCTTACCTTTGTCGAGGAGGAGATTGATGCCGATGAGTATACTTGAATACTCGTTTATCTTTTATTATCATACTTGTTATTTGAGAACTTGTTATTGTACCATCCGACATGTGGATGGCTTGCTACTTGTGTGTTTTACTTTATGAACTTATTATCTTGTTGTTGAACTTTTATCTTTGTGTTGCATTCTTGTGTATGCTTATGTGATGTAATGTGCATGAAAGCATCTATGGGTATCTCATTCTTATCTCTATTTGAACAAACCACAGATGCCTCCCCGTCGTGCAAACCCCAACCCCAACAACAACAACATCACTCCAGAAATGCAACAAATGATGACTGCTCAAACTCAGCTAATGCAGATGATGACGACGTTCATCCAGAACCAAAACAACAACAACAACAACAATAAAAATAACAACAACAATAACAACAACAACAACAACCCACCAGGTTTTGATATGCTCACCAGGTTCTTGAGATTGAGGCCAGCTAAGTTCTCAGGGACGACTGATCCCATGGTGGCCAATGATTGGCTACGCTCAGTAAACAAGGACTTGGTAATCGTGGGCTGTACGGATGCTGAAAAAGTCAGATTTGCAGCACATCTGCTGGAAGGTCCAGCCGCCACTTGGTGGGACAACTTCCAGATCACCACTCCCATAGATGAAGTGACATGGGCTATCTTTGAGGATGGCTTTCGCACTGCTCATATCTCATCAGGAGTGATGAGTCTGAAAAAGAAAGAGTTCCACAATCTGAAGCAGCGCCACCGCAGCGTGGCTGAATACATTGAAGAGTTCAACAATCTGGTGCGTTATGCACCAGATGAAGTTGACACAGATGCCAAGAGAAAGGAAAAATTTCTGGAAGGCTTGAATGATGAGCTGAATCTGCAGCTAGCTGTGGCATATGTTCCCACTTATCAGTCACTCTGTGACAAGGCTGCAATATTGGAGAACAAAATGAAACAAGTCGAGAGTAAGAAGAGGAAACACTCCGACAAGCACAGCTCGGGATCGTCTCACAAACGATCTCACTATGATGACAGTGGAAGCTCAGGATCCCACAAGCATGGGAAATTCAACAAGCACCACAACCACAACCGTCATGACAACAAGCATCACCGTAGTCATGACAATGACAAGTACAAGAACCACACGAGTGGACATAAGAGCCACCACAGTGGTAATGGAAGTGGAAGTGGAAGTCAGCCTGTTAAGAGAGACATCAGTCAGGTTGAATGCTTCAAATGCAAGAAGATGGGGCATTATGCAAATGAATGCCCAGAAAAGAAAGTTGAAGGACCTAACAAGCCCAACCCTTTTCAGAAGGGACAGGTAAACCACATCAATGTGGAGGAGGTCTATGAGGAGCCTGATGCTGTTGCTGGTAAGTTCAGACTCAATACTATTCCAGCATTTGTACTCTTTGATACTGGTGCATCTCATTCATTCATATCAAGAGCATTTGTTGAAAGAAATGAACTACCGGTAGAAACTATTGGGTGTCCTATAAAAGTAAGTTCTCCTGGTGGAGAAATGATAGTGAATTCAGGATGTCATGATCTAGTCATAGAATTTGGGAAATATAAGTTTCCCGTTAACTTGATAATTCTAAACTCCCAATGATTGGATGTCATTCTGGGAATGGACTGGATGACTAAGTACAAAGGAGTGATAGATTGTGCCAACCATACTGTCTCACTCACAACTCCGGAAAATAAAAGGATCAGATTCAAGACCAACTTTGAAGCAAAAAGGAGTATGCTTAATTCTCTTAAGGGGGTTAGCATGGACAGTGTGCCAATTGTGAGTGAGTATCCGGATGTGTTTCCGGAAGAATTACTGGGAATTCCACCAGATAGAGATGTGGAGTTTCTTATAGATTTGGTGCCAGGGTCTGGACCAATAGCAAAGAGACCATATAAAATGTCAGTTGATGAACTGAAAGAACTCAAGAAGCAACTTGGCGAGCAGTTGCAGAAAGGATTTATTCAACCAAGTTCTTCATCTTGGGGAGCTCCAGTTTTGTTCGTGGAGAAGAAAGATAGAAGTCAAAGGTTATGCATAGATTACCGTTCACTCAACGATGTGACTATCAAGAACAAATACCCTTTGCCTAGAATCAATGACTTGTTTGATCAGCTAGAAGGAGCATGTGTGTTCTCAAAGATTGATCTCCGGTCAGGCTATTTTCAACTCAAGATAAGGGAACAAGACATACCTAAAACAACCTTCACTACAAGGTATGGATTGTATGAGTATACCGTAATGCCTTTTGGCTTGACAAATGCTCCAGCATACTTCATGAATATGATGAACAAGGTGTTCATCGAATTCCTTGACAAATTTGTTGTCATTTTCATCGATGACATCTTAGTCTACTCCAAGAGCAAAGAAGAACAGGAAGGACACTTACGTTTGATACTTGAGAAATTAAGAGAGCATAAACTTTATGCCAAATTCAGCAAGTGTGAGTTCTGGTTGGAGGAAGTTGGATTTCTTGGTCATGTTATGACAAAGGATGGTGTAGCAGTTGATCCTGATAAGGTTTCAGCTATGACTGAATGGGAATCTCCCAAGTCCGTGAAAGAAGTTCGTAGTTTCCTTGGCTTAGCAGGTTACTACAGAAGGTTCATTGAGAATTTCTCTAAGGTAGCTAAGACCATGACTGAATTGTTAAAGAAAGACAAGAAGTTTGCTTGGTCTGAAGGTTGTGAACTCAGCTTTTGAGGAATTGAAGAAGAGACTTGTGACAACACCAGTCTTGTGTCTACCAGATTTGGAAAAAGATTTCCAAGTATATTGTGATGCATCTCATCAAGGTTTGGGTGCAGTACTTATGCAAGACGGTAAAGTTGTGGCATATGCCTCGAGACAACTCAAAACTCATGAAGTAAACTATCCTACTCATGATTTAGAGTTAGCCTCTGTTGTCCATGCACTCAAAACATGGAGACACTATCTTTTGGGAAAGCGTTGTGAAGTGTTCACAGATCACAAAAGTTTGAAGTATATCTTCACCCAAAAGGAAATTAATATGAGACAAAGAAGATGGCTAGAACTTATCAAAGACTATGACTTAAGTTTGCAATACCACCCCGGTAAAGCAAATGTTGTAGCAGATGCTCTAAGCCGTAAGGTTTTTGTGAATGGACTTACCAAAGGAGAATTGCCAGATGATCTGTGTACCCAATTTAGAAAACTCAGATTGGAGATTGTGCCTGAAGGACACCTCATGTCTTTGGATGTTCAACCCACTTTGTTGGACAAGATCAGAGAAGCCCAGAAAACTGATAAGGAAATTGAAGAGATTAAGGAAAAGATTGGCAAGGGAAAAGCTAAAGAATTCCATGAAGACGAACAGGGTACTTTATGGCATAGGAAACGTATTTGTGTTCCACAAGACCCGGAGTTGCGGAAACTGATTTTGCAGGAAGCACACAACTCTCCGTATTCTATTCACCCGGGTAACACCAAAATGTACATGGACATGAAAGAAATATTTTGGTGGAATAATCTCAAGAAGGACATCGCCGAACATATTGCTTTGTGTGATGTGTGTAGTAGAGTGAAAGCGGAACATCAGAAACCAACATGTTTGCTTCAACCACTACCTATTCCTGATTGGAAGTGGGACAAAATTGGTATGGATTTCATTACCGGATTACCAAGTGGGACATATTTGCTTCAGGATACGATTCTATTTGGGTAGTAGTAGATCGCCTAACTAAAGTGGCTCATTTCATACCCGTGAAGACAACCTACACAAGTGATAAGTTAGCCAAAATCTACATGAGTAGAATTGTGTGTCTACATGGAGTACCCAAGAGTATTGTGTCTGATAGGGGAAATCAATTCACTTCCCATCTTTGGAGACAGCTACATGAGTCATTGGGAACGAGGTTGGAATTCAGTACTGCTTTTCATCCTCAAACCGATGGACAAACAAAAAGGACTAATCAGATTCTTGAAGACATGTTGAGGGCATGTGCCCTAGACTATGGAGCCAGTTGGGATGAAAGTCTGCCTTACGCAGAGTTTTCTTATAACAACAGCTATCAAGCCAGCATTGAGATGGCACCGTTTGAGTTTCTCTACGGAAGAAAGTGTACCACCCCATTGTTATGGAATGGTGTGGGAGAAAGAAGTTTATTCGGTCCAGATCTTATCAAAGAAGCCGAAGAGAAGGTCAAGTTGGTTAAGGACAGGTTGAAGATAGCACAGTCCCGACAGAAAAGCTACGCAGATCCTAAGCGTAGAGAAGTCACCTACGAAGTCGGTGATAGAGCCTATCTTAGAGTGTCACCACTTCATGGAGTGAAAAGGTTCGGAGTCAAAGGAAAATTGGCACCAAGATATGTTGGGCCATTCAAGATTCTGATTCGCAAAGGAGAAGTTGCCTATGAAATAGAACTCCCAGAATCTTTGTTAGCTGTCCATAATGTGTTTCATGTGAGTCAGCTTAAGAAATGTCATCCAGAAATGGAAGAAACTTCTTTGAAGGATACTATACCTTTGGAGGAGGTTCAACTGGAAAGTGATCTCACTTATGAAGAGAAACCTATCAAAATTCTTGAGACTGCAGAAAGAGTCACAAGGACTAAGACTATCAAGTTTTGCAAGGTGTAGTGGAATCATCATTCCGAAGAGGAACCAACATGGGAAAGAGAAGATGATCTTCGAAAAGACCACCCTCACCTATTTGCTAGCCAATCCGAATCTCGAGGGCGAGATTCACCTTAAGGGGGTTAGATTTGTAACATCCCTAAAATCATGTTTCAAACTCATGCATATCATCCATGCAGCCATGATCATATAGGATTCATTTCAAACAAAACAATTCAAAAACAGGAGCATATGAGCTCATTATTTTATGTGATCATCATTTGAAAACAAATGCTACTCTCTCCATGAGAGGTTGTTGTTCTTAAGACCAAACCTTGTGCCTTGTTGTTTCTGAATGAATTGCTTGATTGCTAAAGTTTAAACCAAAAATTTCAAAGCAAATGCAATTTGAAAACCAATTTCAAAACCAATATAAAACAAAGTGCTATGGCACTGTTCATTTTATTTTTTTCCAAATGACCAAGCCAATTCAAAGTGACCACATGGTTTTATGCCAAGATTTGTGACTGTTGCACACTACAAAATCCTGGAAAAGTTTGAATTCAAAAGCTTTTGAAAATCATTTGAAAATCAATCCAGAAAATCAAAACAGAAAAAGAAAAAAAGAAGGAAATAGAAAAGGGCCGGCGCCAGGATTTGAGCCCAGCAACAGACGCAGCCCATTTAGCCCACCCGGGTTCCCCTCTCTCTCCCATGTGCAGACGCACCCGCGGAGTCGCTGACGCCAGGACCCCACCTCCCCTCTGTTTATTTCGCTGACAGGTGGACCCATGACCCCGTCGTCGTCTTCGTCAATCACGCGCGCCTGCGCTGCTCACGCCGCCGTTACTCGCCGCAGTCACTGCTGCGTTGATTCCCCTTGATTCCGCGAGTAACTCCACGCCCAGCTCCGGCTATAAGAACCTCTCCCCCTCGCGGTCATTTCCCCCCACACTGCACACCCTTCTCGCCACCAGGCTGCCAGTATTCGCTCTTGCGCCGCTGCAGACAGAACCTGCTCCGGCGACCAATTCTGGTAAACCTCGTGCGCCCCTTCCTCTCTGGTTCATACGAGCAGCTTCGCAACTCCCTCGCGCACCTCCTGATCCCCTTTGCTCGTCTGTTTGTGATCCAGAGCTTCGACTTCGAGGAGCACCGAGAGAATTCGACGCCGTCTCCAACTCCGGCGAACCTTCCTGGTTAGTTCTGACCGCACCTTGTCCTCTCGTTGACACTCACATGACCAGCATCACTCCGCGCATCTAACGCACTGCTTATTTTGCCTTGGCGCGATCTGTATCTTGGCCAACGTCGACGAGAAGCCGCACCCGACGCGTTCGCGAACTCCGGCGAGGAATCTCCGACGACCCCGTGCGCCCCTTGCAAAGCCACCGCCACGTTGAGCTTCACCTCGTCACGTCGGTTCTGGTAAGCATCCTCTCCTCTTCCCCGGCGACCTAGAACACCGGCACCGCCACTGGCAGAGCGCTCCGCCGCTCGCCGTCGCCGCGCGCCGCCAGACCTTGGTCGTTTGATCAAGAGCCGTTGGATCTAGATCCAACGCGTACGATAGAATCACTTAACGAAATGGTACATTAGATCTGAGCCGTACGCGATCACTTAAATCCAACGATCTGCGTCGACCGATCCGTGCGAAGCGGTACGAGCCAATAGGATAGCGCCACGTGGCAGTGAGTTAGATTTAAAACAGATTTTGAATCAGATTTTAGTTCAAATTTGTTTTGAACTTTTGATTCCCATGTTAGATTTTGGCAAATTTTATACCGTTGGAATCAGTAAGACAAGCCCTTTCTAAATATGCAATGTGTTTAATGTTTAGCTTCTGTTAAATTGGTTTATTTTGCAAAAACATGTGTAGGGCTTATTTAGTCATATGAATTGTTTAGGAATTGTTTTAGTGTTAAATAAAATTTGGTTTGGCAAAGTTTGGACTTGTTTAGAATTCAGTACTATGCACTTGCTTGGTTGAGCTTTAAAAATCATCACTTAGCATCTTGCATGCATGCATATATATATTTTTGGTTGAATATGTCTTGTATGTGATTGTGGCTATATTCTTTGTGTAGACTTTGGTGCTAGTGTTTGTGATTGTGAAGAGTGCTACTCTCCCAACTACCAAGGCAAGTGGTACTTCATGAATATTTCTATCCCTATATTTTTATACAAGCATTAGAAATATTTTGCTAAGTCTTGCATGTTACTATTTTTTCCAAATGCCATGTTGGGAAATCCTAAGTAGTTGTAGAATTGCTAGGAAATTTCTAAGTTAAGTTACTATCTATGCCATGCTTAGCCTAGCTAGTAGAAAACAAGGGTTGGTGATATATACATGCTATGATGAAAATATTTCTAAGTCTTTGGACTTATGTTTTTCTTAATAAAACAACTAAGTCAATGAATCACCTGGGTGGAAAGGGACTTGATTGGTGGTTTTGGTTGAGTGGTTACACAAGGCCCATGGCTATGGTTTACCTTATGTATCTCACTTGTGGAAAGCCACCCAGGAACAAAGGGATTTTAGAGGCCAAGTGTTGAGAAGATTTTAGTGCAGCCACTTGGCAATATGGGCTCTGCCTGGATCACATAAGTTGCTAGAACTTAGCCATTTGGACAGTTGGTGGTAGTGGGAATGATAGGTTGGAACGCGTCCATTTGGTCTAAGGGAAGGCTTCTGAAAGCTCCTGTCTTGGTGAAACCAAGTCTGGTGGGGAAAGTGCACAACCTCTGCAGATGGAAAAATCTAAGTACTTAGCCAAGTCCGTGGCAATGGACAACTTGAGCATCAAGACATGGAAGCTATCAAGAATCTCATCACTCCAAGTTCTAAGTAAAAACTTGTGGGTGAACAAGGGTGAAGGACCTCAATGTCTATTGGTGGTTCCTTGGGAAAAGTTTTGGCAAAGAAAAACTTAGTGATTTCAACTAATAGGCAAAACCTATTTTGAGCAAAGCAAGCCAAGCTACACTTAGCCAAATTTGCATATAGTATCTAGTCCACTTAAAATATACTAAGGTATCACTTGCCAATACTATTCCAAAGTATTGACCCACTGTGGCTGTAACTTGTGATGTTGCAGGTTACTCTGATGAGGATTAGGTGTCATGAGTCTACACTCAACATGTTTGCCTGTGGCACATGAAGATGAAGACTTATATTTATTTACTTATTCAGACTCTTGTAATAGGCCTGTGGCCTTTGAGTTGTAAAGACTATGTTTATCTCTGGAATGGATGTAATAAATGACATTTGTATCTGTGTACTTCATCTTAAACTATGGATGCTAGCAATGATTCAGGGACTAGCATTGCAATCACAGGGATCCTTTTTCCTTTACAAAGGAGGGATCTTACACCGTCTGCTCACTAGAGTCCTCAAGGAGTCAACCATAGTTATTTTTGTTATGCGGAATAACATAGGTCGTTCTGCTTGGGGGGTCGTGTTCTATGTGGGGTCGCGATAAAGGGCAGTGATTGGCTTGGATCTTAGTCAGGGCCTCACACCAAGGAAGTGTGAACGAGCCTGCAACTCGGATTTGCAACAAAGCTAAGATCTCTCATGGGAAAAGTAACACAACTCTGCAGAGTGTAAGAACTGTAACTTGTTACTCCCTGTTCTGGGAAGGAGCTACTAACACGGCAGGAAAGGAACTCCATGAAAGTTTTGGTAAACCTGTGAAGGCTGACGAACATAGATTTTCATAATAAAAGCAACCTTTGAAGAAATGTTTGTTGGGCCACGTGGAGATAAAACAAAAAATTTCCTCTAACGTGGTGATCCCAAGATCCAACTGAGATAGAAGGCCACGAGGTTTACCACTAGACGCGCAGTTGCAGATTACTGATGAAGCGCGTCAGTTGATGCAGTGCAGTCCTTTGCGATCCGATCGTCCTGGTGCTGATCGTACATCACCTCTGCTGGTATCCACACGTACAAGGAGGAGCACCGACGGCGAACTTCTAGGTTCGTATCGACGGCAGGACTGCTGTGGATCTAGGATTTCCAACACATGGAATGACCTAACCGAACAACGATTAACCTTTCTGGGTTACGGTGCTCCACTATATATAGGGAGTGAACATGGGCTCTTCTCGCGCGGCCCATTCACTAAAGCCCATATAATGTTAGTCCCTGTGAGTACGACTCACTGACTCAGTCCAAATCAGGCTCGGGTCCAACCCAACCAGATTTCCAGTTCAGATCCAATCCAAACTTGCTCCCGCTCTTAAGTGTGTGACCCCGCAGGCTCATGGCTACTTGGACACGATTAGAGTCCGAATCTAAATCGATCAGTCGGTAGAGGCTCCTAGCAGAACGTGCCGACTCCCAAGTACCAAAGAGTCATGACGACTTGCCTTTCCAATGTGACTTGCGTCCGAGTCCCTTTTGCCTCACGATATACCTTGTCAGACTATAGGCGAATATATGTCATCCCTTAAATAGTCCGACTCGCTTCTCGATCCGAGATAAGTGATTCACCCGACTAACTCTTAGTCGATCGCCTCGGTTAACACTTAAATGAGTCGTGCATGACCATGCTTTCCGAATCATATCATCCGAGAGGGTCCAGAGAATATCTCTCCGAGTGGAGGGGCAAAATCCCATCTTGGATATTCACATCATGCAGCTTGATTCTCAATCGACCCGAACCCTGCATTTATAACTGCCCAGTTACGGATCAGCATTTGACAGAACCTAAGTCGGTGATCCTCAACTCAGATTATGAAATAACCTGAGGTCTAAGGATTACATTGATTGAGATATACAAATTACAACTTGTTCGTTGTACCTCAATATGGGTCAATCCGACTCGCTAAACTCTTTAGCCGAATCTGTGTAAGTTGGAATAGCATCTCCATGCCCATGACAAGTGGAATCGAGTCATCAAGCCAACTTTCACATTGGTCTAAGTTGTGTGTCCAACACAACCTCAGTGACCAAGG
The DNA here is from genome assembly GCA_916181665.1 of Avena sativa. Taxonomy (NCBI): domain Eukaryota; kingdom Viridiplantae; phylum Streptophyta; class Magnoliopsida; order Poales; family Poaceae; genus Avena; species Avena sativa. Next base: position 265,934,250 of record OV702280.1, on the reverse strand, counting down.
ACATTTAGTACAAACAACATGAATGCATAGTTCCACAACCGAATCACATATTCAATGATACACATCAGATGTTTATACAAGGACAACTTTATATCTTTATGAATACAATGGGAAACCTCATCATACATGATTGCCTCTAGGGCATATTCCCAACAGTCTCCCACTTGCACTAGAGTCAATCTTCTGACATCACATGTCTATGCATCTAATGCCCATGGATCTCAGGTGCGCCTCATGCTTTGGCTGGGGTAACGACTTTGTCAACGGATCCGCAATATTTGCATCCGTGTGTACCTTGCATAACTTGATATCACCCTGATCCACGAACTGGCGAATCATGTGGTACCGCATGAGTATGTGCTTGTTCTTCTGGTGTTGTCTAGGTTCCAGGCTTGTGCAATAGCACCATTGTTGTCACAATACACGTCTAACGGATTGGACGAGCCCTGAACCACACCAAGATCCATGAGGAAATTCCTCATCCAAACAGCTTCCTTTGCTGCCTCCGAGGCGGCAATATACTCAGCCTCTGTTGTAGATGCAGACACAGTCTCTTGCTTGGAACTCTTCCAGCTCACAGCACCTCCGTTTATAATAAACACGTATCCGGATTGCGAACGAGAATCATCAGAGTCGGTAAGATAACTCGCATCCGTGTAACCCTTTACACTGAGTTCATCTTCACCACCATAAACCAAAAACATATCCTTAGTCCTTCTCAAGTACTTTAGGATATTTTTAGCCGCTGTCCAGTGGATTTCTCTAGGATCAGCCTGGTATCTGCTCACAACACTCAGAGCATATGAAACATCCGGCCTAGTACAAATCATGGCATACATAATGGATCCGACTGCAGAAGCATACGAAATCGCACTTGTCCGACTTCGCTCATCAGTTGTCGAAGGACACTGAGTCTTGCTAAGTTTTACACCATGGGACATCGGTAAGAACCCCTTCTTAGACGATTCCATGTTGAACTTCTTCAACACTTTGTCCAAATAAGTACTCTGACTCAATCCAATGAGCCTCCTTGATCTATCTCTATAAATCCGGATTCCAAGGATGTATGTTGCCTCACCCAAGTCTTTCATTGAGAAACTCCTTTCCAATGATTCCTTAGTTTCTTGCAACATCTGGACATCATTTCCAATCAGTAATATGTCATCCACATATAAGATTAGAAAGTTTACTTTGTTCCCACTAAACTTCTTGTACAAACAAGAATCATGATCACTCTTGATGAAGCCAAACGATTTGACTACCTCATCAAAGCGAATATTCCAACTCCGAGATGCTTGCTTCAACCCATAAATGGATTTCTGAAGTTTGCATACCTTGTCAGCATTAGCCGGATCGACAAAACCCTTGGGATGTATCATATACACGTCCTCAGTTAAATTTCCGTTAAGGAAAGCCGTTTTGACATCCATCTGCCATATCTCATAGTCGAAATAGGCTGCTATAGCTAACATGACCCAAACTGATTTAAGCATCGCTACGGGCGAGAAAGTCTCGTCGTAATAAACTCCTTGAACTTGTCGGAACCTCTTCGCGACAAGGCGTGCTTTATAGACAGAAACATTTCCATCCATATCAGTTTTCTTCTTAAAGACCCATTTGCACTCGACGGGTCTTGCACCGTCTGGCAGATCAACCAAGTTCCAAATTTGATTTTCATCCATGGACTTTAATTCGGATCTCATGGCTCCAAGCCATGACTCGGAATCAGATCCCACCATCGCTTCTGAATAATTTGCTGGCTCATCACTGTCTAACAGTAACACATCACAAACACTTCGTAATCTCGCCGATCTTCGTAGTACAGGTGCTTCTGCTGGCTCAGCTACCACGACCGGATCAACCTCCAAGGTTTTTGCCGACTCGCTTCTAGCCGGTTCCTCTCGAATTTCTTCGAGCTGCACCGTGCTCCCACTTACTCCCCAACTGAGAAACTCTTTCTCAAGGAAGACACTGTTCCGAGCAACAAACACTTTGCCCTCTTCTCGGTTGTAGAAGTAGTATCCCAAGGTTTCCCTCGGATACCCCACAAAAATAGACTTATCCTACTTGGCCGTAATCTTGTCCGACTGGAGTCGCTTGACAAATGCTTCATAACCCCAAATCTTAAGAAAAGACAAACTCGGCTTTTTGCCTGTCCACATCTCATGCGGTGTCTTCTCTACTAATTTTGATGGTACTCTGTTTAGTGTGAACACCGCTGTTTCTAGACAATAACCCCAAAATGATAAAGGCAGATCTGTCCGACTCATCATTGACCGTACCATGTCCAACAAGGTACGATTCTTCCTTTCCGAAACACCGTTCCTTTGCGGCATTCCTGGCGGAGTAAGTTGAGGAACTATTTCGCAACTTTTCAGATGGTCATCAAACTCATGGCTCATGTACTCGCCTCCTCGGTCCGACCAAAGAAACTTTATTTTCTTGCCGAGTTAATTATGTGCTTCATTCTGGAATTCTTTAAACTTTTCAAAGGCTTCCGACTTATGTTTCATCAAGTAGATATATCCATACCTACTCAAATCATCAGTGAAGGTAATGAAGTACTCATAACCACCCCTGGCTGTCGTGCTCATTGGTCCACATACATCACTATGTACTAGACCCAACAAATCGGGCGCCCTTTCAAAACTCTTTGCAAAAGGTGTCTTGGTCATTTTGCCGAGTAGGCAAGATTCGCATGTCTCAAACGACTCCAAGTCGAATGAAGTTAGGAGTCCATCATCATGGAGCTTCTTCATGTGTTTACAACTTATATGACCAAGCCGACAGTGCCAAAAGTAAGTCTTATTCAGATCATTTGGTTTCAACCTTTTAACATTTATGTTATAAACCGACTCACCATCAAGATTCAAAATAAATAACCCGTCCTAGATGGGTGCAAAGCCGTGAAACATATCATTCAAATACAAAGAACAACCATTATTCTTGATATTCGACTCATAGCCTTGCCTCATCAAACATGAAGCAGAAATAATGTTTCGACTAAGCACTGGAACAGAATAACAATTATTCAGTTCCATAATGAATCCGGAAGGTAAATGAAGCTGCATCGTGCCGACTTCCAACGCAACAACTCTTGCTTTGTTGCCGACTCGAATATCAACCTCGCCTCTTGCTACGCTCCTAGTTCTTACCAGTCCCTGCAACAAGTTGCAGATGTGAATGACTGACCTGATATCATATACCCAAGAACTATTAGGTGCATCAGCAAGATATATGTCTATAACATTGCAAACAAGTGTACCTGAGTCGAAAGTCATACCTCCACTCTTGGCTTTGTCGGCCAAGTACTTGCTGCAGTTCCTCTTCCAGTGGCCATCTGCCTTATAGTAGAAGCAAGTGGATCCGGCTGGAGGAGATGGCTTAGTCCCTGAGGAAGCACTTGGTACCGGGTCCTGAGCCTGCTTTCCTCCTGACTTAGCCATCTTCTTAGTCCAAGAACTCTTCTTGAACTTAGCCTTATTCTGCACCATCAACACTTGACTGGCACCCTTTTTGAGATCCGCCTCTGCCTGCTTGAGCATCCCATGCAATTCAGTGAGCTTCTTATCCATACCATGCATGTGGTAGTTCGAAATGAACTGCCCATATGCACTAGGAAGAGAGTTCAGAATTATATCCATAGTGAACTCTTCGCTAATGGGGTAGCCAAGCCTCTCCACAGACTGCACATAACCAACCATTTTGATCACATGCGGACTCAGTGGATCACCATCCTTAAGCTTGCAACTCAGCAAAGCCTGAGAGACTTTATACCTCTCAGTCTTCGCCTGAGCCTGGAACATGCTTCTGAGGCTTTCGATCATATCGTAGGCCTCAACATGCTCGAACTGCTTTTGCAAGTCCGGTTCCATGTGAGCAAGCATAAGACAGCTAATATCCGTGGACTCATCCTTAGCCCGACGGTAGGCATTGGTGGCAGCGACAGTCGCATTCTCATTCGGCTCATCTGGAAGTGGGTTGTCTAGGACATGGTCCTTCTTTTCTTGTTTGAGAACAATTCTCAGATTTTGATACCAGTTGGTAAAATTAGTGTCGTTCAGTTTATCTTTCTCAAGGATTATTCTCAACGCAAAACTTGATATCTGAGAGTGACTGCTACTTGGTGCCATGATCTACAACAGAAAATATGCAAAACACTTAAGACATGTATTCATAAAAGAGCAAGCATATTAAACATTTTAATATTTTATGCTCCCACTAGAACCAACACCCCTCCGATGGTTACTTAGTGATTCAGGATCCTAAATAAGCAAGTCGGCTAGTGAGCTTTAGCATCACCGCTAGCCGCCAAGTGATCTAGGTAGACAACTCCTTGTCAACCGCATCTCATATGACTCCTGTTGGACGGGTGGCATCACATGCCCCGGCTCCCATCCGACCTTTCCCCGAGCCCCACAACCGTTGTGATAGACCCGTCTAGCTTACTGAGTGTTTCCGCAGTAAGAGTCTGACTCGAACCCACCTAGTCGAAAAGAATTGGCAGCACCTCAATTTTATGAGCCCACTACCAAAAATGTCCGACTTGTGATGGTGCAAAAACTGGCGGGAAAACCGACTAGACCTTCTTTGAGGGATTAAATTTTACTGACTATCTAACAGAGGTAAAACAGAGACATAACAATAACACAAAATAAAGAAATTATAGTGTGAAATGGTATGGCTCCCTTCATGGCGATCTCCATCTCCACAAAGCCTGTAGTCCGACTCGTGCCAACTCTTGTCACTTGCCGTCTAACTCCATGTCGCCGACATGTACATCGCCTTGGATGCCATCCGGGTTCTCCAAACAGCTACACTAGCTTAGTAAAGTAAATTACAAGGAGAATCCGACACACAGGTCGTTATACAATAAAATGACAACACCTAGGCTCCAGCCGGCTGACAAAAACCGTGATTCGCAGATCACGTATGGATTACACACATACATCACATGCACATGAACCATACCATTCACAACTTCCTGCAAAAACAAGTTATGCATAGATACAATATCTACCGGTATTGTGAAACTCGCAACGACATCTAAGGCACTACGACAGGGCGAAGCCGGCGGTCCCGAAAGGGTGGGGATCGAAGGGGCAGCGCCCCTCGCGGGTGCGGGCAACGCCCGACGATTTTTCCAAAAACGTAGATCTCATCTACGATCCAGACATGGATTCCGACCATTGTTCCTACTCGATCAAACTCTTTGATCTTCGATCACCGCATCTGGATTTACGTGTCATAGTCTACCCCGATGGCAGAAGCCGACTGGTAGGGGTATGTCGTTCCATGACCTCAGCAGTATGATCACGGAAATCAGATCTACCATTCCCTGAGTACAGTTGATCCAATCAACCTCGTACAAAACTGATCTATCTCATAGATCGACCACCAAACAACACATAGATCTCATCTACAGCCAACCGCATATCACATATGCGAGATCTCGAGCCTAAAACCAGAAGCTATCGCTCTGATACCACTGTTGGGCCACGTGGAGATAAAACAAAAAAATTCCTCTAACGTGGTGATCCCAAGATCCAGTTGAGGTAGAAGGCCACGAGGTTTACCACTAGACGCGCAGTTGCGGATTACTGATGAAGCGCATCAGTTGATGCAGTGCAGTCCTTTGCGATCCGATCGTCCTGGTGCTGATCGTACAACACCTCTGCTGGTATCCACACGTACAAGGAGGAGCACCAGCGGCGAACTGCTAGGTTCGTATCGATGGCAGGACTGCTGTGGAGCTAGGGTTTCCAACACATGGAATGACCTAACCGAACAACGATTAACCTTTATAGGTTACGGTGCTCCACTATATATAGGGAGTGAACATGGGCTCTACTCGCGCGGCCCATTCACTAAAGCCCATATAATGTTAGTCCCTGTGAGTCCGACTCACTGACTCAGTCCAAATCAGGCTCGGGTCCAACCCAACCAGATTTCCAGTTCAGATCCAATCCAAACTTGCTCCCGCTCTTAAATGTGTGACCCCGCAGGCTCATGGCTACTTGGACACGATTAGAGTCCGACTCTAAATCGATCAGTCGGTAGAGGCTCCTAGCAGAACGTGCCGACTCACAAGTACCAAAGAGTCATGACGACTTGCCTTTCCAATGTGACTTGCGTCCGGGTCCTTTTTGCCTCACGATATACCTTGTTAGACTATAGGCGAATATATGTCATCCCTTAAATAGTCCGACTCTCTTCTTGATCCGAGATAAGTGATTCACCTGACTAACTCTTAGTCGATCGCCTCGGTTAACACTTAACTGAGTCATGCATGGCCATGCTTTCCGAATCATATCATCCGAGAGGGCCCAGAGAATATCTCTCTGATTGGAGGGGCAAAATCCCATCTTGGTTATTCACATCACGCAGCTTGATTCTCAATCGACCTGAACCCTGCCTTTATAACTGCCCAGTTACAGATCAGCGTTTGACAGAACCTAAGTTGGTGATCCTCAACTCGGATTATGCAATAACCTCAGGTCTAAGGATTACATTGATTGAGATATACAAATGATAACTTGTTCGTTGTACGTCAATATGGGTCAATCCGACTCGCTAAACTCTTTAGCCGAATCTGTGTAAATTGGAATAGCATCTCCATGCCCATGACAAGTGGAACCGAGTCATCAAGCCAACTTTCACATTGGTCTAAGTTGTGTGTCCAGCACAACCTCAATGACCAAGGACATTTAGTACAAACAACATGAATGCATAGTTCCACAACCGAATCACATATTCAATGATACACATCAGATGTTTATACAAGGACAACTTTATATCTTTATGAATAAAATGGGAAACCTCATCATACATGATTGCCTCTAGGGCATATTCCCAACAATGTTTACAAAAACTTGCATTGCCTATGACCTATGGTGTGTGGCTGTAGATATAGTGCATCAAACACTCTTTTTCTAGTGAACTTGCTGAATACTCTCGTACTCAACATATCTTCTTAACCATTACTAGATTCTGAAGCCAATACAGACGACGTCTACATCAACTTATGCTCAAGGGAATCGTCATCAACAGTTCAAGTTCTTCAATGAAGACAAGGAAGTCAGCATATACTTCAACTCAAGTGAAGAGGAAGTTGCTAATTAGATAGGAATATAATCTCTAGCCATAGAACCCACTTATCTAGAGTATTGCAATAGCAGTAATACAAGCCAAATAGTTGGATGCTAGTCTTATTAGTCTGATTGTTTTGAGTTGCTATATTTTGAACCTTCTTTGTAAGAAGTTTCTTTCTCTCTCTTTAACCTAGAGTGTTATCTGGATCTTATGTAAAGAGTCGAGTTGTAACCTATAGTCATGTCTTGGACATGATGTGTTTCTGTTGTACCACTCTGAGGGATGTCATACTAGTGAACAATGTTTCATTTGTGTTATGTCAACGAATATAGTATACTACATCATGCAGTGGTATGCTGGGTCACTGTAGGCAGGGTACCGGAATAGAGACTTCTGTCCCCCGAATCTCCTCTTCGGTGGTGGCGACGCTGCGGAACTTTTCATGGATTTCCGATCTGGTTAGGGTTTTCGTCTCCAGGAGACGTATATATAGGCGAAAGGGCAAGGTTGGTGGACGCCCTAGGGGCCCACACCATAGGATGGCGCACCATAGGGTGGGCCCGCGCCACCCTATGGTGTGGCCGCCTCGTGGCTCCTCTTCGTATCCCCTTCGGTCTTCGTGTCGTGTCGGGTAAAATATTGAATTTGGCTTTTTTTCCATCCAATTCCGAGAGTATTTCTTTACTTGATTTTCTGAAACCAAAAAAGCAGAAAACATTCAACTGGCACTGCGACATCTTGTCAATAGGTTAGTTCCAGAAAATGTATAAAAATGCCTTGAAGTGTAGACAAAACATAAGATAGTTGGTATAAAACAAGCATGGAGCATCAAAAATTATAGATACGTTTACGACATGTCACAGGACACGGTGTTTACCTAGGTTCAGGCCCCGAGAGGGAAAACCCTACTACTGCTTGTATGCTCTCTATTAATGGCGATGCCGAGGGTTACAGGAGTGTGTAGATTGGATCTAGCGAGATGTGTGATAGGTTATAAGGTAGATCCTCCTCATAGTGCCCTCCTGGCCTTTATATAGATAGAACAAGTATCAGGGATAGGCTGAGTCGGTTACAAGTTTAGGGTTTCTCCCTTCAAGTTTCTATATGAAGAAGACGTGTCCGCCAAGGAGTCAAATCCTTCCTGGGTTTAGGACACCTAAAATTCTCCTGGGCCTCATGATTGAGGTACACCTTCTTCATGGGTTTCTACCAGGCCGGACCGGGTAGGCTAACATCGGGCACCCATAGGGCATACCCATGTCAGTAGCCCCCCGAGTGTTCAGTCAAATCGCATATTCGACTGGAGACTCTTAAGCCTTTTGAGTGCTTTTCATCCGAAAATGTTTCGGGTTAATGTGTTGGTTCATAGGGATAGTCAATATGCATGCCTGACTCTCCGATGGATCAGGTCCCTGGACTCGAAACCAGAAAATTGCCGGCGTAATTCGACTCAGGCCGCGGAGGTCTTACATGAGTCAAGTTCCAGTGTTTTAAGTTATGTACCCAATGCATCTGTCGGGATTTTCATCGTGCCTATTGACACGGGATATTACTGGCAGAGTGCATTTGGGTGTGGTACCAGGCCATCAAATTATATTTGTAGGTCTTATCTTCGTGTCGCGGACACAACATCCGAAAGTTTATCGCTGCGGAGGTGTTTCGGGTGACTAAGGAGACGTTATCTCTCTTAGTGTTATTTTGGGCAAAGTCACTAGTTATTCTGTAGGTTATGTTTAATGCAGTCATGAAGGATCTGGAGGATCATAGTCAATTGATTCATTGGCTGCGCGACCAGCGCTCCCTATGGAAGTAGCCCTCGAGTGTCTGTTCGAGTCGTAGACTCAAGTAGATACTTATTGTCATTAGTCGCGTGACACAGTGATCTAGAAGTCCTTCGGATGGTCTAAATTTTTTATTATTGTCAATGTTTTTTCAAATGCGCGGCCAGCTCTCCCTATGGGAGTAACCCCCGAGTCTGTAATGGAGTCATAGACTCGAAGGAGGACTCGAATCTTGACAATGGTGTCGGATGTGGTTTGTTTCAAAATATCTTCTATTGACCCAAAGACCTTACCAAATTTTAGGTGCGCGATCAGCGCTCCTGATAGGAGTAGCCCCTGAGTATTTGGTCAAGTCGCATACTCGAGTAAGTACTTTTGCCTTGAATCGAAATATTAAAGCCGTTGCTGGCCTTTTCTTTTGCGAGTTGTTGACGTCATTGCTGACGCCTGGTGAGGTCAACCGTGTGACAGCAGATATGATGGGACTAGAAGGTCGTGGGTCCCACTTTTTGACTAGGATTTGACCAGTCATGCCTAGTTTACGTGAAAGTTACTGTGTCATCTTGATTTCCGCGCATAGTGGACGGCGTGCTCGCGACGGTTTGAGCGGTACCCGCCACGTGTGCTATAGGATGCCTGACACGTATTAGGTTTAATAGATCGACGGCTGCGCGTTGTTGTCTTCATCCTTTTATACCGCTAAGAGCTACAGTAATTTTTCCCACAGTTGTTGTTCTTGCATTTTCTTTGCCGATCTTTTCCTCGCCATTTCCAAAGCTCTTGCTCCCTCTTGTGATGGACATTCTCCACGCCTTTCCTTCCTCCTTCCTTCATGCGCACCATGCGCTGCGCCACGCCAAGAAGATGGGCAAGCCGAAGAAGGTCACCGTCGTTGCTGGTATGAGCACCGCTGGCGCTGCCAAGAAGACCGCCGTCGGTCGCGTCACCAACAGAAGTTGGCAGCGATTGATGATAAGGGAGGTGGACCTCCGTCTCCTGCGAGAGTCTCACTTTAACTCGCATGAGAAAAAATATGTCAAGATCCTCGACGAGTAGGTAACTCCTGACCCACCCGAAGGGTTTCAGGTGATGTTTTATGCTTTTGTTATTCATGATCTTTCCCGTCCTGCCCACAACTTTGTTTGTGGGCTTCTCTTTATCGGCTTCAACTGCATCATTTGACGCCCAATTCTCTTATGCACATAGCGTGTTTCATCACCTTGTGCGAGTTCTAGCTTGGAATCAAGCCACACTTTGGCCTCTTCAAAAAACTCTACTCTTTGAAGAGGCAGTCTAGCGCTAGTGGCGTGGTGTACGAGCTAGGCGGGTGTAGGATATATATCCACCCCAATCAGCAGTACTTTTCCTTCCACCTCTGCGAATCCGCCCAAGGGTGGAGGAACAAGTGGTTCTATATCTAGGACGAGAAGCTGAACGACCAGCTATTTGGCATGTCTCCCTTAGAAGCCCATGCGATGATCGTCAGGAAGCGCTCCTGGTCCAATGACATCACGTTGGGTAAATCTGAAGTCATTGAGGCACTGTACAAGTGCGTCGAAGCTCTACAGCTGGTGCAAGGTCAGGAAGTCTCTGACGTCGACATCATCTGCACCTTACTCAATCGTCGGGTGCAGCCTCTCCAAGCGAGGGTGTACCCGATGTTTTTGTACTTTGGCGTTCATGACCCGCCGAGAGTTTAGGATAAGGAACTATCCTTGTTAGATCTCTATAGGGCCCTTCGGCCACTGCTGTGCTTTTAGGCCGATGAAGAGCTTCTGGCGGAGTCGTCGACTATGTCCTTCAGCGCTAAAAACGAAGATCCTCAGGTGAGCATTTTACATCTATGTAATGCATTTTTGGTTGTATCCACTATGCTTCATTCTGACTCGTGTCTTTGACATTCCGTAGGAACTTAAGGTGCAGGACATTGAAGGGAATATGCCCTAAGAGGCAATAATAAAGTTGTTATTATGTATATTCCAAGAATATGATAGATGTTTATTTTGCATGCTATAATTGTATTAATAAGGAAAAGTTAATACATGTGTGTTTAATAAACAAATAGAAAGTTCCTAGTTGTGCCTCTCTTATAAACTATCTCGTTGATTAACAGGATGACCAAGATTTCCTGATCATGGACATTGGATGTTGTTAATAACGAGGTCACAACATTATTGGAATGGTGTGATGAACATTCATCCAAAGTATAGCATTATGATCAAAGTCATTGTGTTTATATTGCTATAACATCATACGAAGTAATCCTAGTCCTTAGACCATGAGATCATGTCAATCACTAACATTGGAAGAGTATCTTGATAACATCAAATGTCACACCGTAATAGGGTGACTACAAAGGCGGGTTCTATGCTAAGAAGGTGTTATGTAGAGGCTCATGGATCAAGAGTGGAATTTGTCCATCCCAATGACGGAGAGATATACTCGGGCCCTCTCGGTGATATCACATTAGTTAGCTTGCAAGCAAGTGATGGGATCCCTAGAATGTTATATCACGGGAAATAGAAAAGAGTACATGTCGCTAACGAGATCAAACTAGGTATGGAGATACCAATGATCGAATCTCGGACATGTAATATATCGCGAGACAAAGGGATTAAGTTACTAGCATAAAAGGTTCTCACGATCACAAGAAGTCGTCGTTGAATGTGTGGGAGTCAGTATGGATCTCCAGGTCCCGCTTCTGATTATTGATCCAAGAGGGGTCTCGATCATGTCCGCATTATTCGCGAACTGTAGGGTGACGCACTTAAGAGACACCGACACCATTTGGAACAAATATGTTCTAGACGAAAGAATTGCAAAGCGCTAGAATTATTTGAATTGACACCGGAATTGTTTCGGCAAAATTGCAGAAACTGGTCATGCATGTGATATTGAAAAGTACCTAGGGGTTTTATGTGAATGTTTGTTAATTAAAGTACTTAAAAAATCTGAATAAATAAATAAAAGGAGTTTTATTTAAAGAGAGATTACATTAAATTTGGTGGAAATTTAATGGGAATTTGAGTTGGTTTTTGAGTGGAGAATATGGAGGGACTTTTGGTGAGTGGGAGCTCCACCCGCATGAATGGAGGAAGGGGTGGGGGAAACCACCATGGCAGCTGGCCACACCCCTTGGGGTGCCCCCTCCTCCTATAAAATCCCCCACTCCCTCTCTCACACTCACACCTCCTTGTGAAGGATCTCTCCCCCCTCTAGTTTACCCCCCATGGTCTCGGTCTAGCAAGATACATGTTCCTGGTGGATTATTGTTTGGAAAGAGTTGTTGCTTCTGCTACATCACTGGAGTGAGGAGGCGGAGGTTGGTCGGTGTCTTGAACGTGCGTGCGAGCATGGATGTGCTGCTGATTTGTGGCGCTGACTTCTTCTCGATCTTGAGATCGGAAAGCGTTCGTCTACATCATCCACGAGTACAACCTCGTTAAACTCTGTCGGACTACAAGGGTATGTTCTCTATGGATGTATATCCACCCGTGGCTTGTATCTAGTAGATATATCTTGGTGCTTAGGGTGTGTTTGGTAGACTGCTTCCGCACAGAAATTCCCACCTTAGCTCGAATTTCGGTGTTTGTTAGGTCGGGTCCGTCCCGTGGGCACTGCCCACCTGATACAAAAACAGCCTCTGGGCTCTGCCCGGTAGCGAAGCTGAAAACGAGCTTCGCTACCCAGCCCTGCTGTGTCCATCCCGAAAAAAACCCACGCAGGCGTTTCGGCCCGCTAGGGGTCACCGCCACGCACTCATGCAACTCCCCATTTTCCCCCGCAGCACATTGCTCTCTTCTTCGTCAACTGCCCATGACGAGCTCCATCCTTGGGCCTACTCGACGTCGGCCTCCACTGCCTCCTCCTCGACGCCGGCACCTTCCCTCGGCCTCCATCGTCTCTTCCTCGACGCTGGCCCCTGCCCCCGGCCTCCACAGCGACCTCCAGGCGGCGGCCCGTTGAGGATCTAGACCGCGACCTCCAGGCGGCCTCCACTGCCTCCTCCTCGACGCCGGCACCTGCCCTCGGCCTCCACCGCCTCTTCCTTGACGCTGGCCCCTGCCCCCGGCCTCCACCGCGACCTCCAGGCGGCGGCCCGTTGAGGATCTCGACCGCGACGTCCAGGCGACCAGTTGAGGTGCTCGACCGCGACGTCCAGGCGGTGTCCCGTTGAGGAGGGGCTCAACAGCGACCTCTTGACCGCGACCTCCTGTCCGCGACCTACTCTCGCCGGCGGCTGCTCTCGCCGAAGCCCAAGCTGAAAATTCCAGGGAGCCGATTGCTTTTCTGTTTTGTATCTAGGGACCTCCGTGTAAACATTTTGAGTCCAACTTGTTTTAACTCAGAGAAGCCACCAAACAACATCTCAGCTGAGCTTGTTTCAGCAAACCCGGGCTACCAAACAAGTGAAAAAATCTGAGTTAAACTTGTCTAGGGGCAGCATGTATGAGGGCAGATGGGAATTCTGACTTGCCCCAGGCTACCAAACACACCCTTAGTTGTTCCCATCGTAGGAATTTTTTGTTTTCTATGCTGCGAACCCAACAGTGGTATCAAAGCCAGGTTTATGCGTAGATTCTTTGCACGGGTAGTACACATATCAGTATGTCGGCAATGATGATCATGTTATTGCTTCTTGCTTGTACTTTGGATATTGGTGGCATAGTCAGAAGAAGCGGCTCGGACAAACTTTACATGTCCTCACACATGAGACCTGTTCCACGCTTGACATGCAACTAGTTTTGCATAAGTGGCTAGCAGGTGTCTGTCTTTTCTACTATAGTCAATATCTGATTTACAACAAGTTGATAATAATTTTGTTATCATCGTTGTGGTTCCATGTTCGTAGGTAAGAACAGTTTTATCTTTGAAAGCCCTAAGCCACGTAAAACTTGCAATGGATAAATTAGAAGCGTCTAGTTTAGATTGTTGCTGGGCTAGTGTCATGATATGGTAATTTTGTAAGTAGATGTATATTTGGTACTCTTACAACACACCTAATGTGTAAGTTCCATAGACCTTGGGGTTACACACAAAGGAATGATAAAGATCATACCACTATGCACATGATAGTGATCAAGTGCAAGACCATATCATTTCACTTTTCACATATGATGTTTTTTCATCTTATATTGCTTGTTTAGAATTTCAATAACATTATAAGATGATCCCTCATTTAGATATCAAGATAAAAATGTGTTATCCCTTAAGTATGCACCGATTATGTTTCGCCACTTCAAGGCATCGCATGATGATCAGGTGTACTTGAATCCACGATCATATTTCGGGTGTAAGATAGTTTTACACACGCAAAATACTAAGGTTATTACTTGGCGAGCCTAGCATGTACATACATGGCCTCGGAACACGGACCAAAATGTTAAGCATGAGTCATATGTTTGATATGATGCCCATATAGATTCTCGCCTTTGAAGCTACACCAACTCACGTGATGATCGGACTTGGTGTAGTGGATTTGGTTCATGTAATCACCAAAAAGACATGAGGGATGTTGTTTTTGAGTGGGATTTCATTCATAATTTGGATTAGTTGAACTCGATCTATCATAAAATTAGTCTAAACTTTACAAATTCTATTGTAGATGGCACCACCTGCTTTTAATTTCAGTGTGTTCATGGAGAAAGAGAAACTTGTGATGAATGGTAGCAACTTTACCAAATGGTCCATGAATTTGAGGATTCTCCTCTCTGCTGCATAAAAGAAATATGTGCTAGAAGCGCCGCTAGGACTCCCACCACTTTATGATGCCCCTGATGAGGAAAAGAACGTCTATTTGACTCGTCAGGAGGACCACAACTTAGTTCATTGCGTCATACTATATGGTCTAGAGCCAGAACTTCGAAAGTGTTTCGAAAACGGCAATGACTTTCATACAATGGGTGAATTGAAAATGATTTTCGACACCCATGCTGCTGTAGAGAGTTATAATGCTTCTGAAAAGTTCTTTAGCTGCATGATGGAAGAGAACAAATCCGTTAGTGATCACGTATTCAAAATGTCTGGGTACGCCGATAGGCTTGTGTCCTTGGGAATAACGATTCCCATTGATTTAGGCATACATCCTGTTCTCCAATCTCTGCCACCTAGCTACAAGAGCTTTGTGATGAACTATAACATGAAAGGCATGAAGAGGACTCTCCCCGAGCTTTTGTTAATGCTTAATACTGCAGAGGTGGAGATCAAGAAAGAACATCAAGTGTTGATGGTCAATAAGACCACCAGTTTCAAGAAAGACAAGAAGGGTAAACAGAAGGGAAAGAAGGGAGGCAAATCTATTGCCGCGCCTAAAAATAAATCCCGAGATGGCCCTATGTCTGATACCGAATGCTATTATTATAAGGGGACTGGCCATTGGAAGCACAACTGCCCCAAGTATTTGGAAGACAAGAAGGCCGACAAGGCAAACAAAGGTATATATGATATACATGTTATTGATGTGTACTTGACTAGTACTCGTAGTAGCACCTGGGTATTTGATACTGGATCGGTTGCTAATATATGTAACTCGAATCAGGGGATGCGGAACAAGCGACCGCTAGCAAGGGGTGAGGTCAAGATGTGTGTCGGCAATGGAGCAAATGTTGATGTGATCGTCGTCGGAATGCTGCCTCTCCACTTACCATCGGGATTAGTTATAGACCCAAATAATTGTTATTTGGTGCCTGCACTAAGCATGAACATTGTATCTGGATCGTGTTTGATGCGAAGTGGTTATTCGTTTAAATCTGAAAACAATGGTTGTTCGATTTATATGAATGATATCTTTTATGGTCATGCACCTGTGATGAATGGTTTTTTCTATTGGATCTCGATAATAGTGTTATACATATTCATAATGTTGATGCTAAAAGGATTAAACTGGATGATGATATATCTGCATATATGTGGCACTACTGTCTAGGTCATATTGGTGTTAAACGCATGGAGAAACTCCATTCAGATGGACTTTTGGAATCACTTGATTTCGAATCATTTGATACATGTGAGCCATGCCTTATGGGCAAGATGACTAGAATGCCGTTTTACAGTTCAATGGAATGGGCGACAAATTTATTGGAAATCATCCATTCGGATGTATGTGGTCCAATGAGTGTGTCGGCACGAGGTGGATATCGTTATTTTGTTACTTTCACGGATGATTTGAGTAGATATGTGTATATCTACTTGATGAAACACAAGTCTGAAACCTTTGAAAATTTCAAGGAATTTCAGAATGAAGTGGAAAATCATCGTAATAGAAAGATCAAATTTCTACGGTCTGAACGTGGACGTGAGTATCTAAGTTACGAGTTTAGCACACATATGAAAGAGTGTGGAATAGTTTCACAACTCACACCTTCCGGAACACCACAGCGAAATGGTGTCTCGGAACTTCGTAATCATACTTTATTAGATATGGTTCGATCTATGATGTCTCTGACTGACTTGCCACTGTCATTTTGGGGTTATGCACTAGAAACAACTGCATTCACTTTAAATCAGGCACCATCTAAATCCGTTGAAAAGACACCGAATGAGTTATGGTTTGGAAACAAACCTAAGCTGTCATTTCTTAAAGTGTGGGGATGCGATGTTTATGTGAAGAAACTTCAGCCTGATAAACTCAAACCCAAAGCGAAAAATGCATCTTCCTAGGATACCCTAAGGAAACTATTGGGCATTCCTTCTATCACAAATCCGAGGGAAAGTTTTCCGTTGCCAAGAATGGATCCTTTCTAGAGAAAGAATTTCTCGCGAAAGGTGTGTGTAGTCGGAAGGTAGAACTCGAAGAGGTTATTGAACCTTCTCTTCATAATATGGCGAGTAGCATAGCACCGGAAGGTATTCCGGAGTTGACTTCACCGAATGAAGAGGGAACTAATGATAATGATCATGAAACTCCGAAAGAGAATACTACCGAACCTCGCAGGTCAAGAAGGACGCGTGCAACTCCTAAACTGTATGGAAATCCTATTATGAATTTCATGGTTGCTGAAATAAATGACCCTGCGACGTATGAAGAAGCGATGATGAGCCCGGATTCCAACAAATGGATAGAAGCCATGAAATCCGAGATGGAATCCATGTACGAAAACCAGGTTTGGACCTTGGTGGACTTACCTCACGAACGAAAGGCCGAGGAGAACAAATGGATTTTCAAAAGAAAAACTAACGATGATGCTAACATAATCATATATAAAGCTCTACTTGTTGCAAAGGGGTTTCGACAAATTCAAGGAGTTGACTATGATGAGACATTCTCTCCTGTAGCGGTGCTAAAGTCAGTTAGGATTATGTTAGCAATTGCTGCATATTTTGACTATGAGATATGGCAGATGGATGTCAAAATTGCGTTCCTCAATGGCAACATTGAAGAAGAATCTATATGATACAACCAAAGGGATTTGTCGATCCTAAGGATGCTGACAAGGTATGCAAGCTTCAGCAATCCATCTATGTACTAAAGCAAGCATCCCGGAGTTGGAATCTCCGCTTTGATGAGGTGATCAAAGAGTTTGGATTTGTCCAAACTTATGGAGAGGCTTGTATTTACAAGAAAGTGAATGAGAGCAATGTGGCATTTCTGATATTATATGTGGATGTCATATTACTGATCGGAAATGATGTAGATCTTTTAAACAGTGTTAAAAGTTATTTTAATAGCAAATTTTCAATGAAGGACCTAGGTGAAGCATCATACATATTATTCATAAAGATCTATAGAGATAGATCAAGACGCCTAATAGGGCTATCATAGAGTACATAACTTGATAAGATTTTAAAGAAGTTTAAAATGGAAGAAAGTAAGAAGGGGTTCTTATCTATGTTGCAAGGCAAGACATTGAGTAAGACTCAAAGTCCGGCTATGGCGAAAGAAAGAGCGATAATGGACAAGATCCCCTATGCTTCAGCCATAGGCTCTATAATGTACGCCATGCTATGTATAAGACCGGATGTGGCACATGCTATTAGCTTGACTAGTATATACCAATATGATCCAGGTTCAGAACACTGGATAGAGCTCAAGAATATCCTTAAGTACTTAAGAAGAACTAAGGAAATGTTTCTCGTGTATGGAGGTAAAGAAGATCTCATCGCTAAATGTTATGTCGACACCGATCCGGATGACTCTAAGTCTCAATCTGGATACGTATTTCACATGAACAGAGGAGCGGTTAGTTGGAGGAGTTCCAAACAACCCATGGTGGCGGGATCAACAATGGAGGCCGAATATGTTGTTGCTTTGGAAGCAGCTCGGGAAGCGGTTTGGATGAAGGGGTTCATAACCGAACTAGGTGTGGTTCCTAGTGTGCTGGACTCAATAGTGATCTATTGTGACAACAATTGAGCCATAGACAATTCCAAGGAACCAAGGTCTCACAAGAATTCCAAGCATATTAAGCTCCGGTTTCACTCCATCCGCGAACATGTCAAGGATGGAGATATAAAGATTTGTAAAGTACACACGGATCTCAATGTATCAGATCCATTGACTAAAACTCTCCCTAGGGCAAAACATGATCAACACCAAAACTCGAGGGGTGTTAGATATATCACTATGTAACTAGATTATTGTCTCTAGTGCAAGTGGGAGACTGAAGGGAATATACCCCGAGAGGTAATAATAAAGTTGTTATTATGTATATTCCAAGTATATGATAGATGTTTATTTTGCATGCTATAATTGTATTAATACGGAAACATTAATACATGTGTGTTTAATAAACAAATAGAAAGTTCATAGTTATGCCTCTCTTATAAACTAGCTCATTGATTAACAAGATGATCAAGGTTTCCTGATCATGGACATTGGATGTTGTTAATAACAAGGTCACAACATTATTCGAACGGTGTGATGAACATTCATCCGAAGTATAGCATTACGATCAAATTCATTGTGTTTATATTGCTATAACATCATACGAAGTAATCCTAGTCCTTAGACCATGAGATCATGTCAATCACTAACACTAGAAGAGTATCTTGATAACATCAAACGTCATAGAGTAATAGGGTGACTATAAAGGTGGGTTCAGTGCTAAGAAGGTGTTATGTAGAGGCTCATGGATCAAGAGTGGAATTTTTCCATCCCAATGATGGAGATATATACTCTGGTCCCTCTCGGTGATATCACATTTGTTAGCTTGAAAGCAAGCGATGAGATCACTAGAATGTTATATCACGGGAACGAGAAAAGAGTACATGTCGGTAACGAGATAAAACTAGGTATGGAGATACCGATGATCAAATCTCGTACATGTAATATCTCGCGAGAGAAAGGGATTAAGTTACTAGTGTAAATGGTTCTCACGATCACAAGAAGTCATTGTTGATTGTGTGGGAGTCAGTATGGATCTCCAGGTCCCGCTTCTGATTATTGATCCGAGAGGGGTCTCGATCATGTCCGCATTATTCGCGAACCGTAGGGTGACACACTTAAGAGACACCGACACCATTTGGAACAAATATGTTCTAGACGAAATAATTGCGAAGCGCTGGAATTATTTCAATTGACACCGGAATTGTTTTAGGCGAAATTGCAGAAACTGGTTCTACATGTGATATTGAAAAGTAACAAGGGGTTTTATGTGAATGTTTGTTAATTAAAGTAATTAACAAAATTATGAATAAATAAAAGGAGTTTTATTTAAAGAGAGATTACATTAAATTTGGTGAAAATTTAATGGGAATTTGAGTAGAGAATATGGAGGGACTTTTGGTGAGTGGGAGCTCCACCCACATGAATGGAGGAAGGGGTGGCGGCAGCCACCGTGGTCGCTAGCCACACCCCTTGGGGTGCCCCCTCCTCCTATAAAAGGCCCCATACTCCTCTCTCTCACTCACACCTCCTTGTGAAGGATCTCTCTCCCCCTCGAGTTTATCTCCTAATGTTCTTAGTGGCTTTTCGTTTAGAAAGAGTTGTTGCTTCCGCTGCATCACTGGAGCGAGGAGGCGGAGGTTGTTCGATGGCTTGAACGCGTGTGCGAGCATGGATGTGCTGTTGATTGGCGGTGCTAGACTTCTTCTCGATCTTGAGATTGGCAAGCGTTTGTCTAGATCATCCATGAGTACAACCTCATTAAACTTTGTCAGTCTACAAGGGTATGTTCTCTATGGATGTATATCCACCCGTTTCTTGTATCTAGTAGATAGATCTTGGTGCTTAGTTTTCCCATCATAGGATTTTTTTTTCTATGCTGCGAACCCAACAGACATGGTGCCTCCCCTTCCTGAGAAGTTTGCAGTTGCACCAGATGGTGGGGACACGGACAAATCATAGTCCACTGTCCATTCCGCTCATTCATCAGCAGAGGAGGAAGCCCCCAAGCCTAGCAACGGGAACTCTCGCAAGAGAGTTTGAAGAGAAGCTTTGGATGCCGCGACACCTCCAACCCCGAAGGGGCCTGCTTTCTTACGGCAGCATACTGTAGGTGAGGGTGCCACTTCCTCGATTCTAGCAGTGCCTCTCCGGGCTGTGGCTCCTCATCCTCCGGCCAAAAATATGAATAGTGCATCACTATTTCTCAACCTCTTCGATAGCCCTCGCAAGTGTTTGACGCCTTTAACTTTTTTACTACATGATATTTGACTTCCTGAGTGATGCTTTGTATGATTTTCTTGTTATGCTATATTAGGAGGTATTCTCCGGATGGGTCTGTAAAGGACGAGACGGAAGAGATGGTTGTGGAGTCCAAAGCAGTGAGTCTAGAGGCTGCGGCGCCCTCCCCGAAGACGGCGGTCAACTCCGGTGATGGCGCATCGAGTTCCTCCAAGCCAAGGACTCATGCAGTTGTCACCCGGAAGGCACAAGCTAAAACTTCAGAGTCTTCGGGTGGACACGTAAGTATCATTGGTCTATTACTAACAAGCCCCCGAGCCTCTTATCCTTGTAACTGATGTTTTTCCTTTGGCAGCCCTTCCTACGCGTCTTGCAGTGTATTGGGAAGCTGCATCTATCCTTGGAGGCGAGCTTCCAGCAGCTCCACGGTAAGTGTTTGACTGTCTAATTTCTTCAGGTGCATGCGTTTTGTGTTCATTCTTTAACTTACTTGTCCAATTTTTGTATAGGATAACAATGAGGCCCTTCGCAAACTGGACTCACTCGAAAAGAGTTGCAGCCAGGTAGAGACTAATTCCAATGATGTTGTGGGAGCCATCGAATGCTTCAAGCTAGAAGCTAGGGAGAGTGAAGATAAGTTTGTAGTTCATGCTGCTGTACGGGAGAAGGCGATGGTGGAGCAGCTGATGACTGTCGCTCGGGCTTTGTCTGGTAAGTCACTCGAACCTTCCCAGTTGCTAATCTCCAATCTTGGACGTTTTTCCATGTTGTTATTTTAGCCCTGCCTATTGCGCATCTACGGATGCCACCGACATTGCCTTTGATTGCCATCTCCTGGATCATGGGGACCTTCTCGTGGACGTTGTTGCTTCGATCGAAGACCATTGCAACTCCTCCGTTGAGATTTTGGCTAAGGACAAAGAGGTCCTCAACCGCTTCTATCGGGAGATCTTCCCAAAGGGCGTGGCCCTTGACGATGTCGACTCCTTGGCGAAGGCCCTGGTGGGAGATGCGCATAAGAAGACCAAGAAGGGTGCATGTTCCACTCTTGGCTTGGCAATGGCACTAGAGTCTGGTGCATAGCTGGACCTGAGCCGAGCCACCTCCAAGATGCCAGTGGTGGCGGATGGCACTGAGGTAGCCTTCGTCCCCTTCGCTTCATGATGCAAGCGCTACAACCCCCATTTGATTGAGATGCTTGCTAATTACACAACTAGCAAAATCGGGTGGCCACGACTCTGGCCATGAAGCCTGGTACCGCCTCAGATGCGGCACACCCCTAGGGCGTATTGCATGTAATTCTTATTGTTGTACAGTTTGCATGTTCTTTTTGTTAGCCTGACGTGGTCAACTACTTAGGTGGATACGTTAATGTAAGAGTTGACAAAGTCGTTGGGTGAGGCGCAACTCCCGAGTGTGTTGTATGAATGTAAATTTGCATAAGGAAAGGATATATTGTCCAAGGAACTTAGATTTTATTCATCGCTTAGTAGGGAGTACAAGGTTCGGCTGAGTAGCCTGGCTGGAAAGCCTTATTGTAAGTAAAAACAGCTAACAGTAGAAGCATCACAGTTGTGCGACGTTCCAGGGGTTGGAGTATGATACTCCAAACTCAACGTCCTTGAGGCAGTAGGCGCCACCTGGAATTACTTCAGTGACCACATAGGGGCCCTCCTAGGGTGACTCGAGCTTTAGGTGCCCTTTTTGCTTGAGTCACAGGACGATGTCTGCTTCGACGCAGCCATCGGCTGTGGTAGTTGCGAAGGCTTTGTTGGTACACTATCAAACGGGCCGTGGCGATGTCGCGTGCCTCGTCCAACAGGTCGACAGTGTCTCCAGGTGTGGATTCGGCCTCGCTGTAAGTGACGACTCGTGGGGCCTTGTAGCGTACCTCATCGGCTAGCATTTCTTCGGATCCGTGCACCATGAAGAAGGGCGTATAACCGGTGGCGCTGTTTGGTGTTGTACGCATGCTCCATACGACGGAGGGTAGTTCGTCTGCCTAGGCTCCTGCCGCTCGTTTGAGAGGGCGCACGAGTCATTTGTTGATCCCATTGCAAACAAGGTCGTTGGCTTTTTCGACCTGGCTATTGGTCTATGGGTGCACAACTGAGGCGTACGTGATGTTGATGTCGAGGCCTTCGCTAAAGTCTTGGAACTCTTTTGAGGTGAAGTTCGTGTCGTTGTCGGTGATGATGCTATGGGGCACCTTGAACCTGCAAACAATGGACTGGAGGAACTTGACGGCAGTGGCACCATTTTGGTTGGCGACGGGCGTAGCCTCGATCCACTTGGTGAACTTGTGGACTGGCACCAGGAGGAAGACGTCTCCTCCGGGTGAGGAATTTTGTAGCTTGCCGACCATATCGAGTCCCCATTGAGCGAAGGGCCATGCCAGTGGTATAGGCCATAGCTCTGAGCCTAGTGCATGTGGTTTATTGACAAACCTTTGGCAGGCGTTTCACTTCTCAATGATGTCCTTGGCATCGCATATCGTGGTTGTCCAGTAGAAGTCAGCTCGTAGAGCCTTGGCGACTAGGGCGTGGCTGTCGGCGTGGTGGCCACAAATGCCTTCATGGATGTCGAGGAGGATGCTCTTCCCGTGTAACATCCCTAAAATCATGATTTCAAAGATTGCATATCATTCATGCATGCATATAGAATTGAGATCAATTTCAAAACTCATTTCAGAAAAACAGAAGCACATAGTGCTATCATTTTATGTGAGCAAACTTAAATCAAATGGCCATCCCCATTTGAGAGTTTGAATGTTTTAAACCTAGATTGTTTGTCTCCCTTATTGAATGGATTGAGTGTGTATTTTGAACCAAGCTTTACAAAATGGAAATGGTTTCAAAAAACATTTTTCAAACATTTGCAAATCAAGTGCAAAGTCCCTGTTATTTTGTTTCTCCAAAGATGACCAAGCCTTTTCAAAGTGACCCCATGGTTTTATGCCTAGAATTGAGACTGTTGCACACTGCAAAAATCCCAAATAGATTTGAATTCAAATGGAGTTTGAATTCATTTGAAAACCATTCCTGAAAATCAAATTGGAAAAAATAAAAAGAGAAGAGAATTAGAAAAGGGCCGGCGCCAGGATTTTGGCCCAGCAACAGACACGGCCCAGCTAGCCCACCCGGCCTCCCTCTCTGTCTCTCTCGCACGCGCAAACGCACCCACGCGGTCGCTGACACCCGAACCCCACTTTCTCTCTGCCCGTTTCGCTGACGAGCGGGCCCTCTCCACGTCAGCGTCGTCTTCCCCAAATCCCACGCACGAACTCCGCCGCTGCCCGTTGCTGCCTTGATTCCGCGAGGTAAATTGCATTGATTCAGTAAGCGTTTCTTGTCGAGCCTCTGGCTATTTAATCCCCACTCTCTCGTGACCATTTCCCCTCAAACAATTCCTCCTTCATGCCACCAGGCTGCCCACAAGTCGCTCGACGCCGCCGCTGTTCCGACGACCGCGCCGACGAATTCCGGTGAGCTCCGTGTTCCCCTCTGTCCCTGACTCATACTATCAAGCTCAGCAAGTCCTTGCGCACCTACTGACACTCCCCATTTGTCCTCACATGATCCCTAGCTTCGGCAACGACTTTGACAGAGCGCCACCGTTCTCTGCACGAACTCCGGCGACCTCTCCCCGTAAGTACCAGCCGCCCCTTGCCCTCTGCCTGATACGCCTAGATCCCCCATCGTCTTGCGCATCTAACGGTGCCTTTCTTTTGACTTAGCGCGACACGGAACCTCGCCAACGTCGACAACTGACCGTACCTGACGCGTTCGCGAACTCCGACGAGGAATCTCCGACGACCCCGTGCGCCCCTTCCCAAGCCATCGCCACCTTGAGCATCAGCAGCTTCCTGCGGTTCTGGTAAGCCTCTTCCCCCACTCCCGCGCGACCTAGAACGCCAGCGCCGCCGCTGACAGACGCGCCGCCGCCAGCGCCGCTCAGTTTTGGTCAAACGAATTGTAGCCGTCAGATCCAGATCCAGCGCGTAGGATTAGTCCACTTATCGAATCGTTATGTTTAGATCTGAGCCGTGCGCGTTAGTTAGATCCTACGGCTCGCGAGCGTGATCCGGAGCGAAGCGGTACGCGCCAGTAAGAATATGACGCGTGGCTAGGGTTTGATTCAAAAACAGATTTGAAATCAGATTTAGATCAAAAATTGAAATGGCTATAACTTTTGATTTCCACGTTAGATTTTTGCAAATTTTATATCGTTGGAATCAGGGAGACAAGCCCTTTCTGTTTATTGAATGTGTTTAGTGAAAAGTTTCTGTTAAAATGACTTTTTATGCAGAAACTTGTTTAGGACTATTTAGAGTATAGAATTTGTTTAATAATTTGTTTTTGTGCTAAATAAGTTTGGTTTGGCAAGTTTTCAACTTAGTATTGGTTCAGTACTGTGCACTTGCTTGGTGGAGTTTTAAAAATCATCACTTAGCATTTTTGCATGCATGCATATATTTATGTTTGTATATCAATTGTGTGTAATTTTGTGCTACCAATTTTTGTGTAGATTTTGGTGCTAGTGATTGTGATTGTGAAGAGTGCTACTCCCCCCATTACCAAGGCAAGTGGTACTTCATGAATATTTTCATCCCTATATTTTGTACAAGCATTAGAAATATTTTGCTAAGTCTTGCATGTTATTATTTTGCCAAATGCTATGTTGGGAAATCCTAAGTAGTGTAGAATTGCTAGGAAATTTCCTAAGTTAAGTTACTATGCCATGCTTAGCCTAGCTAGTAGCAAACAAGGGTTGGTGAAGTATATACATGCTATGATGAAAATATTTCTAAGTCTTTTGACTTATGTTTTCCTTAATAAAACAACTAAGTCAATGAATCACCTGGGTGGAATGGGACTTGAATGGTGGTTTTTGGTTGAGTGGTTACACAAGGCCCATGGACATGGTTTACCTTGTGTATCTCACTTGTGGTATGCCACCCAGGCACAAATGGATTTTAGAGGCCAAGTGTTGAGAAGCTTATAGTGCAACCCCTTGGCAATATGGGCTCTGCCTGGATCACATAAGTTGCTAGAACTTAGCCATTTGGACAGTTGGTGGTAGTGGGAATGATAGGTTGGAGCGCGTCCATTTGGTCTAAGGAAAGGCTTCTGAAAGGTCCTGTCTTGGGAAACCAAGTCTGGTGGGGAAAGTGCACAACCTCTGCAGATGGAAAATCTTAGTACTTAGCCAAGTCCATGGCAATGGACAACTTGAGCATCAAGACATGGAAGCTATCAAGAATCTCATCACTCCAATTTTAAGTAAAAACTTGTGGGTGAACAAGGGTGAAGGACCTCAATGTCTATTGATGGTTTCTTGGGAAATGTTTTGACAAAGAAAAACTTAGTGATTTCAACTAATAGGAAAAACCTAATTTGAGCAAAGCAAGCCAAGCTACACTTAGCCAAAATGCATATAGTAATATAGCCCACTTAAAATTTACTAAGGTATCACTTGCAATACTATTCCAAAGTATTGACCCACTGTGGCTGTAACTTGTGATGTTGCAGGTTACTCCGATGATGATTAGGTGTCATGAGTCTACACTCAACATGCTTTCCTGTGGGACATGAAGATGAAGACTTATGTTTATTTACTTATTCAAACTCTTGTATTAGGCATGTGGCCTTGAGTTGTAAAAGACTATGTTTTATCTCTGGAATGGATGTAATAAATGACCTTTGTATCTGTGTACTTCATCTTAAACTGTGGATGCTAGCAATGATCCAGGGACTAGCATTGCAATCACAGGGATCCTTTTCCTTTACAAAGGAGGGATCTTACAGATGGTATCAGAGCACTGTGTTGCCTGTAGGATTATGACCCTAGGATTGGAAACCACTAAGGAAAAAATTTCAATTACTTCTACACTTGTCTATTCTTCTCGTAAACTTTTCTAATCTTCTCATTCTCATATCTATTTGTAGATGAACTCCATCAACGAAGCCGTAAGACAAGGACCACTCATGACCATGACCTTGGAGTGTGAGACTGAGTTTCCCAAAATTCTCAAGGACCTCATGGTGGCAATGGAAATACATGGTGCAGCTGTGTACAAAGGCTTTCCAGTGATGGATGAAGGAGTTGAGTACTGGTGGGTGCAACTTCACTTGTACAAAAACAAGGAAGACAACCACAAAGAAAGAGGATTCTGCATGTACACCAACACTGTGGTGCATACCACATTCTTTGAGTCAGCAAGAGAAGCAGCTTGGAGGACTATCAAAGAACTTAGTGCTAGAGTCAAGTGCAGAATGCTCAACCTCCAAAAAGACTTAGAGAAAGAGAAGGAACATACCCAAGAGTTGGAAGCCACCAACCAAACCTTAAGAGGAGATATTATAGACTTAGTGATGGAATCATGTGAGCAAGATAGGCTGATTGCCTCTAGGAACATTGTGTTAGCCAACAGATCCAGTGAGATAGGATTGTAAACGTACTTCGTTAGTTGGACCACCACCTATCACCTTATTTTCCAAAATGATACCTTAAATAAGTTTGGACCTTGGTTGATGTAATGGATTCATGTATGCATGACTTGTGTGATTTTGTGTTCCAAGGATATGTATGTGATGTTTGTCTTTGTTTTATCTTAAATTGTGTTGTTCTAACTTTTCCATCTTATAAATAGATGCCTATTACCATTAGCACTGTTAAGGAGTTCCAGGTTACCCGTTTTGGTCCTCGTATCGTTGAGCTTACCACCTTGCTCAATCTCCCTCTTCCCACCATCATGGTGCATCCACTCACCAAGTTCGAGAGGAAGGACCTCTGGGGCTTCAAGATGAACTAGCCCGGACGCCAGACAGAGCCTACTACGGAGGCCATCGTCTTCAAGCTTATGCACGATGACAGAGAGAGGCATGGAGGTAGTTATGCAGGACCTGATAGGACGTCTGCTAGGTCGACACTCCCGACAGGTTAGAGGCACCCACTTCCACGTCTTCGGAAGACGTGATGAGGATGGAGAGTCCATCGACTTCGAGGACGACTCGAGGGACGCAGCAGAGCCGATACGTCTGTATCTCCAGGACTTAGAATCTCTCATTAGGCACGTGGACACGGACAGGACCAATGTCATGCTCAGTAATGACGAGCTCCAGGTGCATCTTCGCGAGAAGGACAAGCTTTTCACACAGCAGGACGAGATAGTCAAGGAAATGGAGGCGAAGTTCGAGACCCAGGACCAAAAGTTCAAGAGTCAGGAGAAACGTGTCCAGGATAGGAACAAGAAGATCCGGGACATGACTGAAGAACTGCAGTCCAAGGACTTCGAGCTAGAGCAGCAGCAGACGGTGATAGAGAGGCTTCGTTCCCAGAAGAGGGCTCTCAAGGCCAAGATTGAGACCTTGACCACTACTATCGAGGAGAACAAGACCGTGATGGAGAACGCAGGTCTTACCTTTGTCGAGGAGGAGATTGATGCTGATGAGTAGATTTGACTACTCGTTTATCTTTTATTATCGTACTTGTTATTTGTGAACTTGTTATTGGACCATCCGACATGTGGATGGCTTGCCACTTCTGTGTTTTACTTTGTGAACTTGTTATTTTGTTGTTGAACTTTTATCTTCTGTTGCATGCTTGTGTTTTCTTATGTAATGTAATGTGCATGAAAGCATCTATGGGTATCTCATTCTTATCTCTATTTGAACAAACCACAGATGCCTCCCCGTCGCGCAAACCCCAACCCCAACAACAACAACAACATCACTCCAGAAATGCAGCAAATGATGAATGCTCAAACACAGCTAATGCAGATGATGACAACATTCATCCAGAACCAAAATAATAACAACAACAACAACAACAACAACAACAACAACAACAACAACAACAACCCCAATAACAACAACAACAACAACAACAACCCCAATAACAACAACAACAACAACAACAACAACAACAACAACAACAACAACAACAACAACAACAACAACAACAACAACAACAACAACAACAACAACAACAACAACAACAACAACAACAACAACAACAACAACAACAACAACAACAACAACAACAACAACAACAACAACAACCCTTCGGGCTTTGATATGCTTACCCGATTCTTGAGGTTGAGGCCAGCTAAGTTCTCGGGGACAACTGATCCCATGGTGGCCAATGATTGGCTATGTTCTGTAAACAAGGACTTAGTAACCGTGGGATGAACGGATGCTGAAAAGGTCAGATTTGCAGCACATCTGCTGGAAGGGCCAGCCGCCACTTGGTGGGACAACTTCCAAATCACCACTCCTATAGATGAGGTGACTTGGGCTATCTTTGAGGATGGCTTTCGCACTGCTCATATCTCATTAGGAATAATGAGCCTAAAAAAGAAAGAGTTCCACAATCTGAAGCAGCGCCACCGCAGCGTGGCTGAATACATTGAAGAGTTCAACAATCTGGCGCGTTATGCACCAGATGAAGTTGACACAGATGCCAAGAGAAAGGAAAAATTTCTGGAAGGCTTGAATGATGAGCTGAATCTGCAGCTGGTTGTGGCATATGTTCCCACTTATCAGTCACTCTGTGACAAGGCTGCAATATTGGAGAACAAAATGAAACAAGTCGAGAGTAAGAAGAGGAAACACTCTGACAAGCACAGCTCGGGATCCTCTCACAAACGATCTCACTATGATGACAGTGGAAGCTCAGGATCCCACAAGCATGGGAAATTCAACAAGCACCACAACCACAACCGTCATGACAACAAGCATCATCGCAGTCATGACAATGACAAGTACAAGAACCACAAGAGTGGACATAAGAGCCACCATAGTGGTAATGGAAGTGGAAGTGGAAGTCAGCCTGCTAAGAGAGACATCAGTCAGGTTGAATGCTTCAAATGCAAGAAGATGGGACACTATGCAAATGAGTGCCCCGAAAAGAAAGTTGAAGGACTTGTCAAGCCCAATCCTTTCCAGAAAGGACAGGTGAACCACATCAGTGTGGAGGAGGTCTATGAGGAGCCTGACGCTGTGGCTAGTAAGTTCAGACTCAATTATATTCCAGCATTTGTTCTTTTTGATACTGGAGCATCGCATTCATTCATATCAAAAGCATTTGTTGATAGAAATGGGTTTCCGTCTGAAAACACTGGGTGTCCAATAAAAGTTAGTTCTCCGGGTGGAGAAATGATAGTAAGTCTTGGATGCCGGGATCTAGTAATAGAATTTGGAAAACATAAGTTTCCAGTGAGTCTGATAATCCTAGATTCCCAAGGACTGGACGTAATATTGGGAATGGATTGGATGGCTAAGTATGAAGGAATACTATATTGTGCTAATCGTACTGTTGCACTCACAACCCCGGAAAGAAAAATAATTAAATTCAAGTCAAACTTTGAATCCAAAGGCAGTAAGCTAAATTCTCTTAAGGGGGTTAGCATGGACAGTGTGACAATTGTGAGTGAGTATCCGGATGTGTTTCCGAAAGAGTTGCCAAGAATGCCACCAGATAGAGATGTGGAGTTTCTGATAGATTTGGTACCAGGTTCTGGACCAATAGCAAAGAGACCGTATAAAATGTCATTTGATGAACTGAAAGAACTCAAGAAGCAACTAGGAGAAAAGTTGCAGAAAGGATTTATTCAACCCAGTTATTCATCTTGGGGAGCCCCAGTGTTGTTTGTGGAGAATAAAGACAGAAGTCAAAGGTTATGCATAGATTACCGTTCACTCAACGAGGTAACTATCAAGAACAAATATCCTTTACCTAGAATCAATGACTTGTTTGATCAGCTAGAAGGAGTATGTGTGTTCTCAAAGATTGATCTCCGGTCAGGCTATTTTCAACTCAAGATAAGGGAACAGGACATACCTAAAACAGCATTCACCACAAGGTATGGATTGTATGAATATACTGTGATGCCTTTCGGCTTGACCAATGCTCCAGCATACTTCATGAATATGATGAACAAGGTGTTCATGGAATTTCTTGACAAGTTTGTTGTCGTTTTCATCGATGACATCTTAGTCTACTCCAAGAGCAAGGAAGAACATGAAGGACACTTGTGTTTGATACTTGAGAAATTAAGAGAGCATAAACTGTATGCCAAATTCAGCAAGTGTGAGTTCTGGTTAGAGGAAGTTGGTTTTCTTGGTCATGTTATGACAAAGGATGGGGTAGCAGTTGATCCTGCTAAAGTTTCAGCTGTGACTGAATGGGAATCTCCCAAGTCCGTGAAATAAGTTCGTAGTTTCCTTGGCTTAGCAGGTTACTACAGAAGGTTCATCGAAAATTTCTCAAAGGTTGCTATGCCAATGACTGAATTGTTAAAGAAAGGCAAGACGTTTGCTTGGTCTGAAGGTTGTGAAGTCAGCTTTCAGGAGTTGAAGAAGAGACTTGTGACAGCACCAGTTCTATGTCTGCCAGATTTGGAAAAGGATTTCCAAGTATATTGTGATGCATCTCATCAAGGTTTGGGTGCAGTACTTATGCAAGACGGTAAAGTTGTGGCTTATGCCTCGAGACAACTCAAAACTCATGAAGTAAACTATCCTACTCATGATTTGGAGTTAGCCTCTGTCGTCCATGCACTCAAAACATGGAGACATTACCTTTTGGGAAAGCGTTGTGAAGTGTTCACGGATCACAAAAGTTTGAAGTATATCTTCACCCAGAAGGAGATTAATATGAGACAAAGAAGATGGCTAGAGCTTATCAAGGACTATGACTTAATTTTGCAATATCACCCCGGTAAAGCAAATGTTGTAGCAGATGCTCTAAGTCGTAAGGTATTTGTGAATGGCCTTACCAAAGGAGAATTGTCGGATGATTTGTGTACCCAATTCAGAAAACTCAGATTGGAGATTGTGCCTGAAGGACATCTCATGTCTTTAGATGTTCAACCCACTTTGTTGGACAAGATCCGAGAAGCTTAGAAGATTGATAAGGAAATTGAGGAGATTAAGGAAAAGATTGGCCAGGGGAAAGCTAAAAATTTCCATGAAGACGAACAGGGTACTTTATGGCATGGGAAACGTATTTGTGTTCCACAAGATCCAGAGTTGCGGAAACTGATTCTGCAAGAAGCACACAACTCTCCGTATTCTATTCACCCGGGTAACACCAAAATGTACATGGACATGAAAGAAATATTTTGGTGGAATAATCTCAAGAGGGACATCGCCGAACATATTGCTTTGTGTGATGTGTGTAGTAGAGTAAAAGCGGAGCATCAGAAACCAGCAGGTTTGCTTCAACCACTACCTATTCCTGATTGGAAGTGGGACAAGATTGGTATGGATTTCATTACCGGACTACCAAGGACCAGGTCAGGATATGATTCCATATGGGTAGTAGTGGATCGCCTAACTAAAGTGGCTCATTTCATACCCGTGAAGACAACTTATACAAGTGCCAAGTTAGCCAAAATCTACATGAGTAGAATTGTATGTCTACATGGTGTGCCCAAGAGTATTGTGTCTGATAGGGGAACTCAATTCACTTCCCATTTTTGGAGACAGCTACATGAGTCATTGGGAACGAGGTTGGAATTCAGTACCGCTTTCCATCCTCAAACAGATGGACAAACTGAAAGAACAAATCAAATCCTTGAAGACATGTTGAGAGCATGTGCCTTAGACTATGGAGCCACTTGGGATGAAAGTCTGCCTTACGCAGAATTTTCTTATAACAATAGCTATCAAGCCAGCATTGAGATGGCACCGTTTGAGTTTCTCTATGGAAGAAAGTGTACCACCCCATTGTTATGGAATGGTGTGGGAGAAAGAAGTTTATTCGGGCCAGATCTTATCAAAGAAGCCGAAGAGAAGGTCAAATTGGTTAAGGACAGGTTGAAGATAGCACAGTCCCGACAGAAAAGCTACGCGGATCCTAAGCGTAGAGAAGTCACCTACGAAGTGGGTGATAGAGCCTATCTTAGAGTGTCACCACTTCGCGGAGTGAAAAGATTCGGAGTCAAAGGAAAATTGGCGCCAAGATATGTTGGGCCATTCAAGATCTTGAGTCGCAAAGGAGAAGTTGCCTATGAAATTGAATTGCCAGAATCTCTATCAGCTATCCATAATGTGTTTCATGTGAGTCAGCTTAAGAAATGTCACCCGAAAATGGAAGAAACTTCTTTGAAGGATACTATACATTTGGAGGAGGTTCAACTAGAAAGTGATCTCACTTATGAAGAGAAACCTATCAAGATTCTTGAGTCTGCAGAAAGAGTCACAAGGACAAAGACTATCCAGTTTTGCAAAGTGCAGTGGAATCATCATTCCAAAGAGGAAGCAACATGGGAAAGAGAAGATGATCTTCGGAAAGACCACCCTCACCTATTTGCTAGCTAATCCGAATCTCGAGGGCGAGAT
This sequence comes from Avena sativa, assembly GCA_916181665.1. Classification (NCBI taxonomy): domain Eukaryota; kingdom Viridiplantae; phylum Streptophyta; class Magnoliopsida; order Poales; family Poaceae; genus Avena; species Avena sativa. The sequence goes on along the minus strand of OV702280.1, from coordinate 265,901,467 downwards.
TCACCTTAAGGGGGTTAGATTTGTAACATCCCTAAAATCATGATTTCAAAGATTGCATATCATTCATGCATGCATATAGAATTGAGATCAATTTCAAAACTCATTTCAGAAAAACAGAAGCACATAGTGCTATCATTTTATGTGAGCAAACTTAAATCAAATGGCCATCCCCATTTGAGAGTTTGAATGTTTTAAACCTAGATTGTTTGTCTCCCTTATTGAATGGATTGAGTGTGTATTTTGAACCAAGCTTTACAAAATGTAAATGGTTTCAAAAAACATTTTTCAAACATTTGCAAATCAAGTGCAAAGTCCCTGTTATTTTGTTTCTCCAAAGATGACCAAGCCTTTTCAAAGTGACCCCATGGTTTTATGCCTAGAATTGAGACTGTTGCACACTTCAAAAATCCCAAATAGATTTGAATTCAAATGGAGTTTGAATTCATTTGAAAACCATTCCTGAAAATCAAATTGGAAAAAAGAAAAAGAGAAGAGAATTAGAAAAGGGCCAGCGCCAGGATTTTGGCCCAGCAACAGACACGGCCCAGCTAGCCCACCCGGCCTCCCTCTCTCTCTCTCTCGCACGCGCAAACGCACCCACGCGGTCGCTGACACCCGGACCCCACTTTCTCTCTGCCCGTTTCGCTGACGAGCGGGCCCTCTCCACGTCAGCGTCGTCTTCCCCAAATCCCACGCACGAACTCCGCCACTGCCTGTTGCTGCCTTGATTCCGCGAGGTAAATTGCATTGATTCAGTAAGCGTTTCTTGTCGAGCCTCTGGCTATTTAATCCCCACTCTCTCGCGACCATTTCCCCTCAAACAATTCCTCCTTCATGCCACCAGGCTGCCCACAACTCGCTCGACGCCGCCGCTGTTCCGACGACCGCGCCGACGAATTCCGGTGAGCTCCGTGTTCCCCTCTGTCCCTGACTCATACTATCAAGCTCAGCAAGTCCTTGCGCACCTACTGACACTCCCCATTTGTCCTCGCATGATCCCTAGCTTCGGCAACGACTTTGACAGAGCGCCACCGTTCTCTGCACGAACTCCGGCGACCTCTCCCCGTAAGTACCAGCCGCCCCTTGCCCTCTGCCTAATACGCCTAGATCCCCCATCGTCTTGCGCATCTAGCGGTGCCTTTCTTTTGACTTAGCGCGACGCGGAACCTCGCCAACGTCGACAACTGACCGTACCTGACGCGTTCGCGAACTCCGGCGAGGAATCTCCGACGACCCCGTGCGCCCCTTCCCAAGCCATCGCCACCTTGAGCATCAGCAGCTTCCCGCGGTTCTGGTAAGCCTATTCCCCCACTCCCGCGCGACCTAGAACGCCAGCGCCGCCGCTGACAGACGCGCTGCTGCCAGTCGCCGCTGCCAGCGCCGCTCAGTTTTGGTCAAACGAATTGTAGCCGTCAGATCCAGATCCAGCGCGTAGGATTAGTCCACTTATCGAATCGTTATGTTTAGATCTGAGCCATGCGCATTAGTTAGATCCTACGGCTCGCGAGCGTGATCCGGAGCAAAGCGGTACGCGCCAGTAAGAATATGACGCGTGGCTAGGGTTTGATTCAAAAACAGATTTGAAATCAGATTTAGATCAAAAATTGAAATGGCTATAACTTTTGATTTCCACGTTAGATTTTTGCAAATTTTATATCGTTGGAATCAGGGAGACAAGCCCTTTCTGTTTATGCAATGTGTTTAGTGAAAAGTTTCTGTTAAAATGACTTTTTATGCAGAAACTTGTTTAGGACTATTTAGATTATAGAATTTGTTTAATAATTTGTTTTTGTGCTAAATAAGTTTGGTTTGGCAAGTTTTCAACTTAGTATTGGTTCAGTACTGTGCACTTGCTTGGTGGAGTTTTAAAAATCATCACTTAGCATTTTTGCATGCATGCATATATTTATGATTGTATATAAATTGTGTGTAATTTTGTGCTACCAATTTTTGTGTAGATTTTGGTGCTAGTGATTGTGATTGTGAAGAGTGCTACTCCCCCCATTACCAAGGCAAGTGGTACTTCATGAATATTTTCATCCCTATATTTTGTACAAGCATTAGAAATATTTTGCTAAGTCTTGCATGTTATTATTTTGCCAAATTCTATGTTGGGAAATCCTAAGTAGTGTAGAATTGCTAGGAAATTTCCTAAGTTAAGTTACTATGCCATGCTTAGCCTAGCTAGTAGCAAACAAGGGTTGGTGAAGTATATACATGCTATGATGAAAATATTTCTAAGTCTTTTGACTTATGTTTTCCTTAATAAAACAACTAAGTCAATGAATCACCTGGGTGGAATGGGACTTGAATGGTGGTTTTTGGTTGAGTGGTTACACAAGGCCCATGGACATGGTTTACCTTGTGTATCTCACTTGTGGTATGCCACCCAGGCACAAAGGGATTTTAGAGGCCAAGTGTTGAGAAGCTTATAGTGCAGCCACTTGGCAATATGGGCTCTGCCTGGATCACATAAGTTGCTAGAACTTAGCCATTTGGACAGTTGGTGGTAGTGGGAATGATAGGTTGGAGCGCGTCCATTTGGTCTAAGGAAAGGCTTCTGAAAGGTCCTATCTTGGGAAACCAAGTCTGGTGGGGAAAGTGCACAACCTCTGCAGATGGAAAATCTAAGTACTTAGCCAAGTCCATGGCAATGGAAAACTTGAGCATCAAGACATGGAAGCTATAAAGAGTATCATCACTCCAATTTCTAAGTAAAAACTTGTGGGTGAACAAGGGTGAAGGACCTCAATGTCTATTGATGGTTTCTTGGGAAATGTTTTGACAAAGAAAAACTTAGTGATTTCAACTAATAGGAAAAACCTAATTTGAGCAAAGCAAGCCAAGCTACACTTAGCCAAAATGCATATAGTAATATAGCCCACTTAAAATTTACTAAGGTATCACTTGCCAATACTATTCCAAAGTATTGACCCACTGTGGATGTAACTTGTGATGTTGCAGGTTACTCCGATGATGATTAGGTGTCATGAGTCTACACTCAACATGCTTGCCTGTGGCACATGAAGATGAAGACTTATGTTTATTTACTTATTCCAAACTCTTGCATTAGGCATGTGGCCTTGAGTTGTAAAAGACTATGTTTTATCTCTGGAATGGATTGAATAAATGACCTTTGTATCTGTGTACTTCATCTTAAACTGTGGATGCTAGCAATGATCCAGGGACTAGCATTGCAATCACAGGGATCCTTTTCCTTTACAAAGGAGGGATCTTACATCCCGTCACCGTTGGTGACACATCGCTGGAGGACCCCGGTGATGCTTCGTTTGTAGAGTTCACCATTTATGATGGTGAAGGCTTTGGAGCGGCGGGCAATCGGCCTAGCATCAGTCGTGTCATCTGGTTAGCTGTTTTCTCAACAGGTACTTGACATATTGCTGAGTCCATGTTTGCTCGATTGCCAAGGCTTGCATGAGGCTCACCAGCTCGATGTCCATATCTAGTTCTGTGGGTGTCTCCATTTTCTCGGGTGGCGTAGCTCCTGAGTGCTCCGTGCATCGACTGTGCCCTTGGAGGTTTTGCACTTGATGGAGCACTCGTAGATTTGTTCGAGAAACACGCCTGGCGGTACTAGATCACAGGTGGAGCCAATGTTGGCAAGCTTGTCAGCCTCCTCGTTGCTTTCTCGACCGACGTGTCGGAGTTCACAGCCATCAAAGTCTCCTTCGAGTGAGTTGTAGAGGTCATGGTAGGCGATCATGTTGTTGCTGACAGCGTCACACTGGTTCACTGTCTGCTAGAGGACGAGGTTGGAGTCACCATAGATGACCAGTTCTGTGGCGCCACATACTTTAGCCATCCGCATGCCATGGATTAGCACCTCGTATTCAGCCTCATTGTTAGAAGCGCAGAATCTCATCTGCATCACATATCTCATCTTGTCCCCTTGAGGGGATGCCAAGATTACTCCGGCTCTGGCTCCTTCCCCACGTTTGGATCCATCGAAGTGCATTGTCCAGAGATGGGACATGTCCGGGGTGTTCGGGAGCTGCAGCTCCATCCAGTGGACAAGGAAGTCAGGGAGCACCTGTGATTTCATGGAGGTGTGCCTCTCGTAGATGATGTCCTGTGGGGATACTCGATGCTCTAGAGGGCCACTCGCCCTGTTGCCTCGGGGTTTTTGAGAATGTGTGATAGTGGTGCGTCATTGACGACCACTATCTGATGCTCCTGGAAGTAGTGGTGCATCCAAAGTAGTCATGAATACGCCATATGCTAGCTTTTGGTAGTGAGGGTACCTCTGCTTCGTTGGTGTCAGCACCTCGCTGAGGTAGTACACCGGGCGCTTCAACCCGTGGGTTTTGGCTTCCTCTGGTCGTTTGAATACAAGTGCCATGCTAATCACTTGGTGCGTTGCAACAATGTAGAGCGGCATGGGCTCTCTCTCTGTTGGCGTCACCAGTACGGGAGATGTAGAAAGCATATGATTGAGGTCCTCGAATGCCTCATCGGCTTCAGCCGTCCACTCGAATTTGTCGGACTTGCGGAGCAGACGGTATAAGGGGAGAGCCTTTTCGCCCATGCGGCTGATGAACCTACTGAGCGCTGTGATTCGTCTAGCTAGCTAATGGACTCCTTTCACATTCTTCGGCTTCTCCATGGCTAGTATAGCCTTGATTTTCTTTGGGTTGGCCTTGATACCCCTCTCGAAGATGAAGTACCCGAGCAATTGTCCGGATGGGACGCCGAAGGCTTATTTTTCCGGGTTCATCTTGATCCTGTACCGATCAAGGTTGTCAAACGTCTCACGGAGATCGTCGATCAATGTTTGGCTCTCCTTGGTCTTTACCACTATGTCGTCGACATAGACCTGAATGTTTCGACCAATTCGATTCTTCAGGCAAGCCTGCATGAACCTTTGATAGGTTGCAACTGTGGTTTTTGAGCCCGAAAGGCATTGTGTTGTAGCAAAAGACTCCAAATGGTAGTGAATGCCATCTTTTCTTGATACTCGACCTTCAGTCGAATCTGATTGTAGCCTAAGTAGGCATCGAGAAACGAGAGTCATTTGTATCCCGCGGTCGAGTCGATGATTTGGTCGATCCACAATAGGTGAAAGTGGTCCTTTTGGCAGTGCTTGTTAAGGGACGTAAAGTACATGCACATCCGAAGGATATCCGTGTCCTTCTTGGGGAGTAGCACAGGGTTAGCTACCCATGTGCTTTCTTTGCTGTCCCTTATGAAATTAGTATCGAGGAGTCTGTTGACTTTGATGCCAATCGCTTACGCTCTTCCCTCGAACAATCGATGCATCGTCTACTTGACTAGCCGTGCATCTGGGTATATGTTGAGTGCGTGCTCAGCGAATTCCCTGGGAACACCTGGCATGTACGCAGGACACCAGGCCGAAGATTTCCCAGCATTCACGGAGGAATTCGATGAGCGCGAGTTCCTATGCGGGACTCAGGTTGTTGGTGATCAGAGCCATCTTGGTCGGATCCGTCGGGTGGACCTACACTACCTCCGTGTTGACCGTGGAGTCGAAGGACATGTGAGGTGCGTTCTGCTTGGTCATAGGGGCAGACTGTTGTCTGTTGACTCCTTCAACCTTGCGAGCTCCTCTTGCATGCCGAAGTACTGGGAGATTCTGTTTAAGTCCCTATCATAGCTATCGGACTTGGGGAAGCTTCCTGGGGAAGTGATGACGCCATTAGGTCTTGGCATCTTCAACAGGAGATACGCATAATGCGGTACTGCCAGGAATCATGCGAATGCCACGCGACCGAGGATGGCGTGGTATTACGAGGGCTAGTTGACCACCTCAAACTCGATCCGCTCATGCCTAAAGTTATTTGGGGTGCTGAAGATGACGTCGATCCATATTTTGCCTAGGGGTACACTCCTTTCCCTGGGACGATGCCATGGAAGGTTTTATCAGATGCCTCCAGGATGCATAGCAGGATCCGCATAGCTTTGAGTGTGTTGGTGAACATAAAGTTGATACTGCTGCCACCATCCATGACCACGTGACTCATCTCGAATCCGCCGATCTGAGCCTCAAGCACTAGGGCGGAGTGGCCTGGGCGAGGGATGGGTGGTCTGATCGGTCAAAGGTGATGCACGACTCCGAGCCACTGAGGTACTCAAGTATGGCTGGCAGGCAGGTGACGGCCAGGTTTATCTAGCGGGTGATCGTCTTCTGGATCCTGTTGGATGGACACCCCTTTTGTATCATCATGACACCCAATGGGTGTTCTACTCCGTTGTTCTGGGCCGGTGCAACCACAGGTTGCACGGGTCCCCCTAGGTGGTGGTGGTGGGGCACCATATGCGATGGAACCAGGGGCAGATCCGAACCCCTTATTTACTCCATCACACCGCAACTAGGCGTATCCATCATGGAGCTTCTGGAACTCTCTGCAATCCTTGAGCAGGTGGCTGGCTTTCTTCCTGCCATCATTCTTGTCGCTGTAGAAGTGGATGGTGTAGGGACCTGACAACTTTTAGAACATGGACCGCTCGTCGTCTCGAGTGCGATGTTGCCACGACTGCGTGGTTTTCCTGTTGTTGCGATAGCTGTCGCCGCGGTAGCCGCTGCTGCGGTTCCCATCATCGCGGCGATCAGCGTAGCCAGCCGAAACCATATTGATTTCCTCGCGATCGTCATAGACACGCTATCTTCTTTTTCCTTGGCGATCACGCCGGCGACCAAGATAGTCTTCGTAATCCAAACGTGTTCGGTTGACGGCGTCCTCACCATCAGCCCAATGGTTGGCTATGTCCATCAAGTGATCAATGGTTTTGGGCTTGATCCGGCCCAACTCCTCTCTAAGTTCGTGGTGCCTTATGCCACCATTAAAGGAGTCAATTGCCCTTTCCTCTGAGATGTCTTCTGCGGAGTTCTTGATGATGGAACAACGCTGGACGTAGGAGCGGATACACTCGTTGGATCGTTGGCAGTAGGCGCACATCTCTTTGATGGAGGCTGGTCTCTTGTAGGTGCCCTTGAAATTGCGGATGGAGCTGTAGACCAGCTCCTCCCAACTGCGGATGGATCCATGGGGAAGGTTATTGAGCCAGGCTCTGGCCGCACCCTTTAGTTGCAGCTGAAGGCATTGCATGGCTGTGTTCTTTCTCCCACCATGCACCTTGACCAATGAGATGTGGTCTTCTAGCCAGATCTTCGGCTCCTGTAGACCATCAAACTTTGGGTTGTCCGATGGTAGCTTGAAGCCTTTGGGCATACGAGTCTTCCATATGGCCCGAATGAAGCATCTGGCACCGCAGATATCCATATCTTCTTCCTCCGACTCTATGGAGCACACGCGTTTTGCACATGATTTGTTGATCTTGCGCTGTGTGAGCTCATCGCGAGCATCATAGTTGTGGCTCCTTCGCCGTGGGATCTGGCAATGCTGCAACAAGTCGTGGTCTTCCTCATCGGATGAGGGTGTGCGGCTCTTCGTGAATTTTACTGCGGCCTTTTTCTTCAGCTCCGGTGGTTCTTCCCTGGTTAGCGCGGCTCCGATGAGACCGAGGCCCGCAATTGCAGACTTGTGGACGGCAGATCGTGGATCCCCGGCTGGTGGCTGATTGTCAAGCAGGTACATAGTAGCTGCTATTACCACGACCTATGGTGTTTTGGGCATCATGTTGCCCTGCGAGTCCATTGACATTAAAGATAGATCGAGTGCCTTGATGGCCTCGCGTCTAGCTCCAGGTTCCATGTTCTCTAGCCAAGAAGGACTCTTATAGGAGGCGTGGCCGTCATAGCCTTTGGAGGAGGATCCACCGATGGAGGAGAGCCCGGCTCGTCGAGCGCTTGATTCGTTGGCTGTCCTCTGATGTTGTTCTAACTCTTTGTGCTACGCAACCTATCGGTTGTGCTCCTTCACGAGGATCCAGTGGTAGCCCATCAACATGTCACGTGAGGCGTCCATTGGCAGAGGGTTGCCCTGCACGGCCTCTTGGACCCTCTACCACTCAGCCTCGCTGAGGTGGATCTCCTGTCGAGTTGCATCATCACCGTTATTAGCATTAGGTTTGGAGGATTCAGAGGAGGAGTAGGGCCTCCGTTTGCAGCGTTAGGGGGAGCCTACGGATTGGCTCCGTTATCAACGTGGGCGTCGATGATGGCTACGCACATGAAGCGGTGGGGGATTTTGTTACTCCCATAGCTCTCAGATCTGGAACCATAGGTTCCTTCCTCCGTAGTAGGGTTGCATAGATCATCGTTGCAGTTGCTGCTGTCATCCGAACTGTACATCAGTGAGGGTGCACTTAGGACACTGATTGGTGGCACCCACGAAGCAGGTACTACTACTGGAGTCACCACCTGTTCAGGGAGGCGAAGGGTGCCAACCTTGCCTACTATGAAGCATAGACTCCCGAACATCACGTCGACTCCGTCTCCTACGTAATCGAAGTCTTGGCGGGTTGTCGGGGAGTGGGTAGTGAAGTCGATGGCACCAAAGAGGAGGTGGTTCTCCATCGCTGAGGATTCAAAGATTGCAATGTATGGGGCTGTCATGACCTCAACATCATCATCCCTAGTTCCCACAGACGGCGCCAATTGATGAGGGTTCGACTCGTCAATGCCCATTGTTATGGACTTGGGTTTTGGAGAAGGAGGGGATGCTGGAGATCACCGAACGGCTAACAGAAAAGAAATTCAGGACACGGTGTTTACCTAGGTTCATGCCCCGGAGGGAAAACCCTACTCTTGCTTGTCTACTCTCGATTAATGGCGATGCCGAAGGTTACATGGGTGCGCATATTGGATCTAGCGAGATGTGTGCTAGGTTATGAGGTAGGTCCTCCTCACCGTGCCCTCCTGGCCTTTATATAGATAGGCCAGGTCTTGGGGATAGGATGAGTCGGTTACAAGTTTAGGGTTTCTCCCTTCAAGTTCTATCTAAAGAAGATGTGTTCGCCAAGGATTCGAATCCTTCCTGGGGTTAGGCCACCGGAAATTCTCCTGGGCCTCACGATTGAGGTACACCTTCTTCATGGGCTTCTACCAGGCCAGACCGGGTAGGATAACATCGGGAACCCATAGGGCATACCCATGTCAGTAATGATGAGGCAAGGACCATGACTTGGATGACTGGTAACTTCTGCTGCTCTACAACCTTCTTTGATTTTGCCAGAGCCATTCATGAGACTATCCATGTCGTGTCTGTTCCTATTGGGCACCGTATGCATAATGCTGCTCTTGGTGACAACAAGAATAAGCTCGCACCTCTCTATGGAAGCAAGGGCACCATTGGGGAGTCTAAGGGACTCAAAACTCTCTACAATTTGTTGTTGAGAATTTTTTGCCACACCATTTCCCCTATTGCTGGAAATGATGATGTTATTAGATGTGGCCTTGTCAACTTGCTCCGTCATACTCAAAAGGTGTCTTGTGCTGGACCTACTGCTGCATATTTCACTATTGACATCATGGATTTCATTTTTGAGGAGATGTATCATGCCATACTTTTAAGAAAATCTCCTCCATATGCATCTCTTGTGATGAAGCTCATGAACACTCAGCCTCATGGTTCACCTCTTTCCCTTCCTCCTAATCTTGTGGAGCATGTCTCTATGGCTCTCCAAAAGAAAGGAAGTATGGGGCCAGCTCCTAGGCGGTCTTATGCAAATGAGGATGATGAGATTTCTGAGACAGAGCGGGATCCCACTCCTCCAAGGGGCTCTAGAAGGAAGAATGCCTCCAATGCTCCTATGCCACCTGTCACCCGTGAGTATGTCCAGGAAAAGGTCAAGAAGGCATCCTTTTGGGGGAAGACACTGTGTTGCATGAATGTGTACATTCGCAAGGAACAACATGCCTCTTATCAAAGCATCCACAAAATTGAGAAACTCCTTAAGGAAATCAAGGATTAGGGTGAAGAGGAAGAAGAGGAAGGAGAGGGAGAATACACTGGTGAGCATGGGGATGACCCGTCTACAGAATCTGATCACACTCTCTCTTTTGGGGCATGGAATGCACAACAGAAAAACCTAGTTGATTGGAAGACCTTCTTAGAGGTCACTTTAGGCTTTGGCTCTCAGGGTACTTCCTCCTCCCACCCTCATGGAAAAGGACCCGTGGCTCCAAGTGGTGATGATGACTGAGGAGGAAGAGGATGAGGAGGAGGATGACGACAACGATGATGACTACAAGTGATCCCTTGGGACGCTAGCTTGGTATTTTCCCTTTTGGGCGTCACGATGCCAAAGGGGGAGAAGATGTCTATTTAGGATCATCTGGGATTTGCATGGGTTGGGCATTTGGTTTTTTCGTATTTTCCTATGCCGTTATCTTAAAAAAATTCGAACATTTTCTTTCCTTGGTTCTTATGAAACTATCTACTATTTGTGTGGACACGCTATGCCCGGTTTAATATTGTGTTGGTAAAGACTCAGGTGGTAATCTCTCTAATCTATGTGAGCCTTTACCTTATATTATCTAATATGCATTGTAGCACATGTATATCTTGCTGTACATCGTCAGTTGGAGCATAACTATGTCTCTTATTTTAAGAATTTCATGCAAAACATCTTATTATCATTGAATGCCAAAAAGGGGGAGATTGAAAGGACATTTATTGTCTTAATCAGTTTTGGTGTTTGTTAACAACTTAAGGATCATTCTACAGTGTGCTAATATTGCCATGTTAATCTAATGAAAAGAGAAAAGTATGTGACATAGTGGAAAACTCCCTGGCTGAAACAAAAGCTTGATGAACAGTCCAGACCCGAATCTCCGGTATGCCAAGACTGGAGTTTCCGATGTGGACCAGAATTTCGCCCCAAATATCCGGTGAGGATTCAAGATGAAGCCCAGGGACAGTCTGACTAGGGGTCCGGAGATAGGCCAGATATTGGTCAGAATCTCTGGTGTATACTAGAAGACCGGAATCTACGAAGTATTTAGTGTGATTGGGTCTGGAGTTCCTGCCATGTCTCCGGAGGGAGCATCAAGACCTGGACCAGGACATACTGTATGGGGATCTGGAGATGGGCTGGAGACAGTCCAAAAATATCTGGTGTGAAACAAACACGGACTGGAATCTCCGGTCTCCAAACTAGAGTTTCTGGTGTGGAAATTCCCCAACGGGTAGAAAATGGTCAGAAGCAGCGGGCCTATAAATAAGGGACCTCATACCCGCTGCTCGTTTCCAGAAAATAAGAACACCCCATTAGAGCCACCAAATCAACAAGATCTCCCCCTCCAACCATCCAAAGTCCCCGATCTTTGGTGAATCGAAGGAGGAGGCCTTGATCTACAGCTTCACCAAAAGAGATGTTCATTCCCCCCTCATTCACTTGAGTCCCCCTTTGCTCTAGTGTTTCATTGGAAACCCTAGTTCTTGATTTGGTTATTACAAGCTTGCTTGTATTCGGGAGCCTCCAATTCCATTGTGGATGTGTGCCTCAAACTTCTTGTAAAGGTGTTGGCTACCACCTCGAAGGTTGCAGATATAGTGGAAGAGTGAATCGATCCCCTTGGGGTGAGATTCACCAAAGAACAAGGGAGGCCTTTCGTGGCGTTGGTGGTTTGAAACTACCCCCTCTCCAAACGCAGACGTACTTCTGTTGGAGATATGCCCTAGAGGCAATAATAAATGTGGTTATTATTATATCTTTGTGTCTATGATAAATGTTTACATTCATGCTATAATAGTATTAACAAGGAAACATTAATACTTGTGTGATTTGTAAACTTAATTTGAAGTCCCTGGTAAAGCCTCTATATAATACCAGCTTGTTGGTTAATAGATGATTGTGGTTTCCCTATCATGAACATTGAGATGTTATTAACAACAAGATCATATCGTTAGGAGAATGATATGATGGACATACTCCTATAGATAAGCGTAGCATAAAGATCAAGTCATTTTAATAGTTCAAGTGCTATATGCTTTCTGATACATAGTAATCTAATTCCTTTGACCATGAGATCATGCATATCACCTTTACCGGATGGATGCTTTGATGACATCAAACACCACACAGTAACTGGGTGGCTATAAAGGTGGCATTGAGTGTTCAGAAAGTGTTGGTTGAAACACATGGATCAAGAGTGGGATTTGTCCATCCATATGACGGATAGATATACTCTGGGCCCTCTCGGTGAAATGTCATCCAATTAGCTTGCAAGCATGTGACTGGCTCACAAGGGATCACATATCACGGGAACGAGAAAAGAGTACTTATCAGTAACGAGGTTGAACTAGGTATGCAGAGATACCGACGATCATAACCTCGGATAAGTAACATATCGTGAGACAAAGGGAAATTGATATCGTATGTAAGTGGTTGATTCGATCACAAAGTAATCGTAGAAATATGTGGGAGCCATATGAATTTCCAGATTCCTCTATTGGTTATTGTTCGGAGAAGTGTCTCGATCATGTCCGCATAATTCACGAACCGTAGGGAGACACACTTAAGGATTCGACGTTGTTTTGAGTAGTTATGGAATGATGAGAAAGAGACCGAATGTTGTTCGGAGTCCCGTATGGGATCCGGGATATCACGAGGAGATCCGGAATGGTCCGGAGAATAAGATTCATATAAGGAAAGTCCCGTTTCGGAGTTGGGGAATGTTTTCGGTGTTTTCATCGGGAATGTTCTAGAATGTTCCGAAATGTCCGGCACTCCGGAGGGGAAGGGTACATGGATGTGTTGTATCAAGTTGGTATGATTGCATCATGTACTAAGTGTCATCGCTGTTCCAAGTAAAGGATTAATTCAAATCCTAGTTTGAAAAGTCAAATAGCTAAATTGAAAAGTCAAACGGCTAAATTTGGAAAGAGGAAAAGAGGAGGAAGGGGAAACCGAGTTGGGGAGGGAGTCCCTCCTCCCCAGGCCGGCGCACCACCCAAGCCGAGTTGGGGAGGGACTCCACTCCCTCCCCTTGGCCGGCCGGCCCCTCCACCTATATAAGGAGGGGCAGGGCTCCCTCCTAGAACACACAAGTACCTCTCCTCCAAACCCTAGCTTGGCGCCACCACCTCCTGCAGCTGCCGCCGCCTCCTAGGGTTGCCCTAGCCGCCGACTTGGGGTGCCCCAAACCCTAGCCGCCGGCTCTAGCACCTCCTCCTTGGTGTGTCTAAAACCTAGATCGCCGAGGAGCTCTCTCATACTCCACCATACTCGCTCCGGCTTAAGGCGAAGCCCTGCGAGATCTCCCCTCTACTTCCGGTACCACGCCGTTGTGCTGCCGGAATCGCGAGGAGAGTGCTACAACCTCCGCTGCCTGCTGGAACAAGGGAGAGGAAGGTCTTCGTCGAGTACCGAACGTGTGACCGACTGCGGGAGCGCTGCCGGAACGCAGCGCCGGAAGGATCGTCTTCGCGATCTTGAGATCGGCAAGAGTACGACTAGATCACCCACGAGAATCCGCTCTCGTTAAACACTTTGGAATCTTCGAGGGTGAGTTATTCCATCGGCTCGTTGCTACAATCTAGTAGATAGATCTTGGCTTGTTTATTTGTATGCGGTAGAAAATTTCTGTTTTCCATGCTACAAAACCCTACAGTGGTATCAGAGCCGTGTCTATATGTAGATCTGTTGCACGAGTAGAACACAATGGTCATTGTGGGCGTTGATGCTTTTATTTTCAATTGCTTCTTGTGTACTTTGCATCTTGCGGGATGTTGGGATGAAGCGGCCCGGGCTAACCTTACATGACATCGTTCATGAGACTTGCTCCACGCTTGACATGCAACTTGTATTGCATAAGTGGCTTTGCGGGTGCCTGTTTCTCCTAGCATAGTTAAGATCCAATTTACAACGGGTGATTTACAATACTAGTATCAATGTTGTGGTTCATGTTCGTAAGTTAGAACGACACTTATTGAAAGCCCTAAACCACGTAAAACATGCAAAGAAAGTAGAGGCGTCTAACTTTGTTTTGCAGGGGTGTGCTGTGATGTGATATGGCCATGATTGTGATTATATTTGATGTATGCAATGTTCCTTATTGTAAGTTGGCAACCGGCAGGAGCCATATGGTTGTTTTTAATTTATGTTAAGACCCGCGTGTCTATTCAAAGTAGTTGTAATAGTTGAAGCCGGTGGACGACAACCATGAAGAAGCGTCATTGATCTTGATGCAATGCCGGTGATGATGGAGATCATGTTCGTGCTAGAAGATGGATATCGGAAGCACAAAGAAGAAAGGCCATATCATATCACATATTATGAATTGCATGTGATGTTAATCCTTTATGCATCTTGTATTGCTTAGTAAACGACGGTAGCATTATAAGATGATCCCTCATGCACATGAATTTCAAGTCATAAAGTGTTCACCCTTAGTTAGCACCGTTGCTAAAGCTTGTTGTTTCGAAGCACCACGTGATGATCGGGTGTGTTAGATTCCGCAAGTGTATACAACGTGAGCAAGCCAGATTTGCTCATGCGGAAACTAAGGTTTGATCTTGACGAGCCTAGCATGTACAGACATGGTCTCGGAACACGGATCACCGAAAGGTAAAGCATGAATCATATAGTAGATATGATGAACATGTCGATTGTTCGCCATTGAAAATATATCAACTCTCGTGATGATCGGTGTTGATGTGGTGGATTTGGTTCATGTGATCACTAAAAAAATGTGAGGGATATTGTTTTGAGTGGGAGTTCACCTAGATTAATTTTAATATTAATTTGAACTCAATTTGTCATAAACTTAGTCTAAACTATTGCAAATATGTTGTAGATCAATGGCAGCCCCTACCATCAATTTTAATGCGTTCCTAGAGAAAGAAAAGTTGAAAAACAATGGAAGCAACTTCGCGGATTGGTTCCGCAATTTGAGGATTGTCCTCACAGCTGGTAATTTGACCTATGTGCTGGATGCACCGCTGGGTGACCCACCTGCAGCTGATGCTTCCGATGAAGTAAAGAATGTTTACCTCACTCGGAAGACTCAGTACTCCACAGTTCAATGTGCTATCTTGTATGGCTTAGAATCGGAGCTTCAGAAAAGGTTTGAGAATTCAGACCCATATGATATTGTCGAGGATCTCAAATTGATCTTTGAGACTCATGCGGCAATTGAAAGCTATGAGGCTTCTGAAAAGTTCTTTAACTGCAAGATGGAAGAGGGAAGCTCCGTCAGTGAGCATGTGCTTAAGATGTCTGGGCACGCAAACAAACTTCAAAGCTTGGGTATAGTGATTCCTAATGCTTTGGGGATTTACCGTGTCCTCCAATCACTACCACCAAGTTACAAGAACTTTGTGATGAACTACAACATGCAGAACATGAACAAGACGTTGCCAGAACTCTTTGCCATGTTGAAGTCTGCAGAAGTGGAGATCAAGAAAGAGCACCAAGTGTTGTTGGTCAATAAGACCACCAAATTCAAGAAAGGCAAGTCTAAGCAGAAGGGACACTTCAAGAAGGGTGGTAAGAAAGTTACCACGCCGACGAAGAAGACCAAGGCTAGACCTAAGCCTGATACTGAGTGCTTTTACTGCAAGGGAGAAGGTCACTGGAAGAGGAATTGCCCAAAGTACTTGGCGGATTTGAAGAACGGCAACATCAAGAAGAAAGGTATATCCGATATACATGTTATTGATGTGTATCTCACTAGTACTCGTAGTAGTGCCTGGGTATTTGATACTGGTTCGGTTGCTCATATTTGTAACTCGAAACAGGTGATGCAGAATAAACGGAAGCTAGCGAAGAACGAGGTGACGATGCGCGTGGGAAACGGATCAAAGGTTGATGTGATCGCGGTCGGCACGCTACCCCTTCATCTACCATCGGGATTAGTTTTATACTTAAATAATTGTTATTTGGTGCCTGCGTTGAGCATGAACATTATATCGGGATCTTGTTTATTGCGAGACGGTTACTTGTTTAAATCCGAGAATAATGGTTGTTCGAGTTATATGAGTAATATGTTTTATGCACATGCACCTTTGATAGATGGTCTATTCTTATTGAATCTCGATAGTGGAAATACACACATTAATAACATTGAGGCTAAACGTTTGAAATCGAGCGATAACTTGACCTATATGTGGCACTGTCGTCTTGGTCACATTGGAGTGAAGCGTATGAAGAAACTCCATTCCGATGGACTTCTTGAATCACTTGATTTCGAATCACTTGATAGATGCGAAGCATGTCTGATGGGTAAAATGACTAAGACTCCATTTTCTGGTATGATGGAGCGAGCTACGGACTTATTGGAAATCATACATACCGATGTGTGTGGTCCAATGAGTGTAGCATCGCGCGGTGGTTATCGTTATGTTCTTACCTTCACGGATGACTTGAGTAGATATGGGTATATCTATTTCATGAAACATAAGTCCGAAACTTTCGAGAAGTTTAAGGAATTTCAAAGTGAGGTAGAAAATCAATGTAACAAGAAGATTAAATTTCTCCGTTCTGATCGTGTAGGTGAATATCTAAGTTACGAGTTTGGCGAGCATTTGAAGAAATGCGGAATACTTTCGCAGTTGACACCGCCGGGAACACCACAGCGTAATGGTGTGTCCGAACGTCGTAATCGAACTCTCTTAGATATGGTTCGTTCTATGATGTCACTTACAGATTTACCGCTATCATTTTGGGGTTATGCATTAGAAACAGCCGCATTCACTTTAAATAGGGCACCATCTAAATCCGTTGAAACGACACCGTATGAATTGTGGTTTGGGAAGAAACCTAAATTGTCGTTCCTTAAAGTTTGGGGATGCGAAGCCTATGTAAAGAAGTTACAGCCGGACAAGCTTGAACCCAAAGCGGAAAAATGCGTCTTCATAGGATACCCGAAGGAAACTATTGGGTATACCTTCTATCATAGATCCGAGGGCAAAATCTTCGTTGCCAAGAATAGA
Organism: Avena sativa; assembly: GCA_916181665.1. Lineage (NCBI taxonomy): Eukaryota > Viridiplantae > Streptophyta > Magnoliopsida > Poales > Poaceae > Avena > Avena sativa. The sequence goes on along the minus strand of OV702280.1, from coordinate 265,884,650 downwards.
TCCTTTCTAGAGAAGGAATTTCTCTCGAAAGAAGTGACTGGAAGGAAAGTAGAACTCGACGAGGTTGTCGAACCTTCTCTCGAAATTGCGAGTAGCGCAGCACCGGAAGAAGTTCCTGTGGTGCCTGCACCAATAAGAGAGGAAGCTAATGATGATGATCATGAAACTTCGGTTGAAGTTGCTACAGAGCCTCGCAGGTCAATGAGAACTCGTACAACTCCAGATTGGTATGATCCCGTTATGAGTGTCATGTTGGTGGACAACACCGATGACCTTGAGACATATGAGGAAGCGATGATGAGCCCAGATTCCAATAAATGGCAAGAAGCCATGAAATCCGAGATTGGATCCATGTACGAAAACCAAGTATGGACTTTGGTGGACTTACCGGATGGCCGGAAGGCTGTCGAGAACAAATGGATCTTCAAGAAAAAAACAGATGCTGATGGTAATGTTACTGTCTATAAAGCTCGACTTGTCGCAAAAGGGTTTCGACAAATTCAAGGAGTTGACTACGATGAAACTTTCTCACCGGTAGTGAAGCTAAAGTCTGTGAGGATTATGTTAGCAATCGCTGCATATTACGATTATCAGATATGGCAGATGGATGTCAAAACAGCATTCCTCAATGGAGACATTGATGAAGAGTTGTATATGATGCAACCTAAAGGTTTTGTCGATCCTAAAGATGCTAACAAGGTATGCAAACTTCAACGGTCCATCTATGGATTGAAGCAAGCATCCCGAAGTTGGAATCAACGTTTTGATAAGGTGATCAAAAGTTTTGGTTTTATACAAACTTATGGAGAAGCTTGTATTTACAAGAAAGTGAGTGGGCGCTCTGTAGCATTCTTAATACTATATGTGGATGACATATTATTGATTGGGAATGATGTAGATCTTCTTAATAGTGTCAAGGAATATTTGAATAATAGTTTTTCAATGAAGGATCTTGGCGAAGCAGCTTACATATTAGGCATAAAGATTTATAGAGATAGATCAAAACGCCAAATATCATTGTCACAGAGTACATATTTGGACAAAGTTCTAAAGAGGTTTGGAATGGAAGATAGCAAGAAAGGGTTCTTGCCCATGTTGCCCAATACGACCTTGAGTAAAACTCAAAGTCCGACATCGGCAGAAGATAGAGAAAGGATGAGTAAGACTCCCTATGCCTCAGCCATAGGATCTCTAATGTATGCCATGCTATGTACTAGACCCGACATTGCATATGCTGTTAGTTTAACTAGCAGATATCAAAGTGATCCAGGAGTGGATCATTGGACAGCGGTCAAAAACATCCTTAAGTACTTGAGAAGAACTAAGGATATGGTTCTTTCTTATGGAGGTGATGAACAGCTCGTTGTTAATGGTTACACCGATGCTAGTTGGAACACCGATCCGGATGATTCTAAATCACAATCTGGATACGTATTTATTTTGAATGGTGCAGCAGTTAGCTGGAGGAGTGCAAAGCAAAGCGTTGTGGCGAGATCTTCAACTGAATCGGAATACATGGCTGCTTCGGAGGCTTCACAAGAAGCGATATGGATGAAAGAGTTCATTACAGAGCTGGGTGTGGTTCCTAGTGCGCTGGACCCAATGTCTATCTACTGTGATAACATGGGCGCCATAGCCAATGCGCAAGAACCAAGGTCACACAAGAAGCTGAAGCATATCAAGCTACGTTTTCACGCTATTCGAGAACATATCCAGGATGGGGATATAAAGATTTGCAAAGTACACACAGATCTGAATGTGGCGGATCCGTTGACTAAACCTCTCCCAAGGGCAAAACATGACCAGCACCAAACTGCCATGGGTGTTCGGTATATTACCATGTAATCTAGATTAGTTGACTCTAGTGCAAGTGGGAGACTGTTGGAGATATGCCCTAGAGGCAATAATAAATGTGGTTATTATTATATCTTTGTGTCTATGATAAATGTTTACATTCATGCTATAATAGTATTAACAAGGAAACATTAATACTTGTGTGATTTGTAAACTTAATTTGAAGTCCCTGGTAAAGCCTCTATATAATACCAGCTTGTTGGTTAATAGATGATTGTGGTTTCCCTATCATGAACATTGAGATGTTATTAACAACAATATCATATCGTTAGGAGAATGATATGATGGACATACTCCTATAGATAAGCGTAGCATAAAGATCAAGTCATTTTAATTGTTCAAGTGCTATATGCTTTCTGATACATAGTAATCTAATTCCTTTGACCATGAGATCATGCATATCACCTTTACCGGATGGATGCTTTGATGACATCAAACACCACACCGTAACTGGGTGGTTATAAAGGTGGCATTGAGTGTTCGGAAAGTGTTGGTTGAAACACATGGATCAAGAGTGGGATTTGTCCATCCATATGACGGATAGATATACTCTGGGACCTCTCGGTGAAATGTCATCCAATTAGCTTGCAAGCATGTGACTGGCTCACAAGGGATCACATATCACGGGAACGAGAAAAGAGTACTTATCGGTAACGAGGTTGAACTAGGTATGCAGAGATACCGACGATCATAACCTCGGATAAGTAACATATCGTGAGACAAAGGGAAATTGATATCGTATGTAAGTGGTTCATTCGATCGCAAAGTAATCGTAGAAATATGTGGGAGCCATATGAATTTCCAGATTCCTCTATTGGTTATTTTTCGGAGAAGTGTCTCGATCATGTCCGCATAATTCACGAACCGTAGGGAGACACACTTAAGGATTCGACGTTGTTTTGAGTAGTTATGGAATGATGAGAAAGAGACTGAATGTTATTCGGAGTCCCGGATGGGATCCGGGATATCACGAGGAGATCCGGAATGGTCCGGAGAATAAGATTCATATAAGGAAAGTCCCGTTTCGGAGTTGGGGAATGTTTCCGGTGTTTTCATCGGGAATGTTCTAGAATGTTCCGGAATGTCCGGCGCTCCGGAGGGGAAGGGTACATGGATGTGTTGTATCAAGTTGGTATGATTGCATCATGTACTAAGTGTCATCGCTGTTCCAAATAAAGGATTAATTCAAATCCTAGTTTGAAAAGTCAAATAGCTTAATTGAAAAGTCAAACGGCTAAATTTGGAAAGAGGAAAAGAGGAGGAAGGGGAAACCGAGTTGGGGAGGGAGTCCCTCCTCCCCAAGCCGGAGCACCACCCAAGCCGAGTTGGGGAGGGACTCTACTCCCTCCCCTTGGCCGGCCGGCCCCTCCACCTATATAAGGAGGGGCAGGGCTCCCTCCTAGAACACACAAGTACCTCTCCTCCAAACCCTAGCTTGGCGCCACCACCTCCTGCAGCTGCCGCCGCCTTCTAGGGTTGCCCTAGCCGCCGACTTGGGGTGCCCCAAACCCTAGCCGCCGGCTCTAGCACCTCCTCCTTGGTGTGTCTAAAACCTAGATCGCCGAGGAGCTCTCTCATACTCCACCATACTCGCTCCGGCTTAAGGCGAAGCCCTGCGAGATCTCCCCTCTACTTCCGGTACCACGCCGTTGTGCTGCCGGAATCGCGAGGAGAGTGCTACAACCTCTGCTGCATGCTGGAACAAGGGAGAGGAAGGTCTTCGTCGAGTACCGAACCTGTGACCGACTGCGGGAGCGCTGCCGGAACGCAGCGCCGGAAGGATCGTCTTCGCGATCTTGAGATCGGCAAGAGTACGACTACATCACCCACGAGAATCCGCTCTCGTTTAACACTTTGGAATCTTCGAGGGTGAGTTATTCCATCGACTCGTTGCTACAATCTAGTAGATAGATCTTGGCTTGTTTGTTTGTATGCGGTAGAAATTTTTTGTTTTCCATGCTACGAAACCCTACAACTTCCCCTCAAAAGGAAGGAACTACGGGACATCATCCTTGTGTGTCTGTGTTCTCCACTTTGTTACTTCTATACTTTACCGTACTTTACTTGTATCTTGCTCTTCCTTAGTTAATTGTACTAGTGTGACATATAGGTAAATTCACCTTAGTTGCACATCTAGAGAATTTACCTTTTGTGTCAAACCCTAAATTGAAAAGGAGTAAAATTTTAAGTAGCACCTATTCACCCCCCCCCCCTCTAGGTGCCCATACGATCCTTTCTGTATTCTCTACAAACTTTGATGGTACTCTGTTTAGTGTGAATGCTGCGGTTTCTATATAATAACCACAAAATGATAAAGGCAGATCTGTCTGACTCATCATTGATCGTACCATGTCCAACAAGGTCCGACTCCACCTTTTCGACACACTGTTCCTCTACGGCATTCTCGGCGCTGTAAGTTGAGGAACTATTCCGCAACTTTTCAGATGATCATCAAACTCGTGGATCATGTACTCACCTCCTTGGTCCGACTAAAGAAACTTTATTTTCTTGCCGAGTTGATTCTGTACTTCATTCTGGAATTCTTTGAAACTTTTCAAAGGCTTCCGATTTATGTTTCATCAACTAGATATATCCATACCGACTCAAATCATCAGTTAAGGCAATGAAGTACTCATAACCACCCCTGGCTATCGTGCTCATTGGTCCACATACATCACTATGTACTAGTCCCAACTAGTTGGACGCCCTTTCACAACTCTTTGCAAAAGGTGTCTTGGTCATTTTGTCGAGTAGGCAAGATTCGCATGTCTTGAATGACTCCAAGTCGAATGAAGTTAGGAGTCCATCATCATGGAGCTTCTTCATGCGTTTCCAACTTATATGACCAAGACGACAATGCCAAAGTAAGTCATATTCAGATCATTTGGTTTCAACCTTTTAACATTTATGTCATAGACTGACTCACCATCAAGATTCAAAATAAATAACCCATCATGGACGGGGTGCAAAGCCGTGAAACATATCATTCAAATATAAAGAACAACCATTATTATTAATATTTGACTCATATCCTTGTCTCATCAAACATGAGGCAGAAATAATGTTTCGACTAAGCACTGAAACATAATAACAATTATTCAGTTCCATACTGAATCTAGAAGGTAAATGAAGTTGCATCGTGCCGACTTCCAATGCAGCGACTCTCGCTTTGTTGCCGACTCGGATATCAACCTCGCCTCTTCCTACGCTCCTAGTTCTTACCAGTCCCTACAACGAGTTGCAGATGTGAATAACTGATCCGATATCATATACCCAAGAACTATTAGGTGCATCTGCAATATAAATGTCTATAACATTGCAAACAAGCGTACCTGAGCCGAAAGTCACACCTCCACTCTTGGCTTTGTCGGCAAAGTACTTGCTGCAATTCCTCTTCTAGTTGCCATTCACCTTGCAGTAGAAACAAGTGAATCCGGCTGAAGAAGATGGCTTAGTCCTTGAGAAATCACCTAGGACCGGGTCCTGAGCCTGCTTTCCTCCTGACTTAGTCTTCTTCTTAGTCTAACAACTCTTCTTGAACTTAGCCTTATTCTGCACCATCAATACTTGACTGGCACCCTTCTTGAGATCCGCCTCTTCCTGCTTGAGCATCCCATGCAATTCAGTGAGCTTCTTATCCATACCATGCATGTGGTAGTTCGATATGAACTGAATATATGCACTAGGAAGAGAGTTCAGAATTATGTCTGTAGCAAACTCTTCGCTAATGGGACAGCCAAGCCTCTCCAGAGACTACACGTAACCAACCATATTGATGACATGCGGACTCAGTGGATCACCATCCTTAAGCTTGCAACTCAGCAAAGCCTGAGAGACTTGATACCTCTCGGTCTTTGCATGATCCTAGAACATACTTTTGAGGCTTTCGATCATATCGTAGGCCTCAACATTCTCGAACTGCTGCTGCAAGTCCGGTTCCATGTGAGCAAGCATAAGACAACTTATTTCCATGGATTCATCCTGAATCCGACGATAGGAATTCGTGGCAGCAACAGTTGTATTCTCATTCGGCTCATCTGGAAGTGGGTTGTCTAGGACATGGTCCTTCTTTTCTTGTTCGAGAACAATTCTGAGGTTTCGATCCCAGTTGGTAAAACTAGTGTCATTCAGCTTATTTTTCTCAAGAATGGTTCTCAATGCAAAACCAGATATCTGAGGGTTACTGCTACTTGGTGCCATTATCTACAACAGAAAATATGAAAAACACTTAAGACATGTATTCATAAAAGAGCAAGCATATTAAACATTTTAATACTTATGCTCCCACTCGAACCAACACCCCTTTGATGGTTACTTAGTGATTCAGGATCCTAGATAAGCAAGTTGGCTAGTGAGCTTTAGCATCACCGCTAGCCGCCAAGTGATCTAGCTAGACAACTCCTTGTCAATCGCATCTCACACGACTCATGTTGGTCAGGTGGCATCACATGCCCCATCTCCCGTCTGAATTTTCCACGAGTCCCACAACCATTGTGATAGACCTGTCTAGCTTACCGACTGTTTCCGCTATAAGAGTCCGACTTGGACCCACCTAGTCAGAAAGAATTGGTAGAACCCCAATTTTATGAGCCCACTACCAAAAATGTTTGACTTGTGATGGTACAAATACTGGCGGCAAAACCTACTAGACCTTCTTTGAGGGATTAAATTTTACAGACTATCTAATAGAGGTAAAACAAAGACATAACAATAACAAAAATAAAGAAATTATACTGCAAATGGTATGGCCCTCTTCATGGCGATATCCATCTCCACAAAGCCTGTAGTCCGACTCGTGCCAACTCCTGTCACTTGCCGTCTTACTCCATGTTGCCGACTTTTACATCGACTTGCATGCCATCTGGGTTCTCCAAATAGCTATGCTAGCTAGTAAAGTAAATTACATAGAGAATCTGACATGCAAGTCATTATACAATAAAATGACAACACCTAGACTTTGTGTCGGCTCTTCTAGGTCTTCGGTGGTTGAGGTTACTAGGCCCCAAAACCAGCACATCTCTTTGTGTCGGATCAGCCCCCCACGGCCATAGGTGCCTCGTTCACCACCTGGTCGTCCAAATCAGCTAGTGTTGAGTGTTGCGGATATGTGAATGATATTGACATAGGATCAAGTACCTCTAAAATTTGACAATCATCATCGTCTAAGGTCATTCCCTTAATGGAGCACGGCAGGGGTCAACCCCGGAGCTGGACCGGTGCCAACATCAAGAATCGGCATGTAGTCCTTGGAATCTGGATCCTTTGTATCCGAGTTCTCGCGATCTTTGCCTAGTTTCTAGGGGGTTATCAATGTCTTTTGGCGCTTGTCGGCTAAACTTGTGTTTGACAATCAAAGGGCAAACCAAAGTTAGATGATGAAGAAGAAATAATGAGCCGGCATAAAGATTATGATGACAGAGAAGTCCTGCAAGGAGAGGATATCTCGGTACTTACAACATGTGCTAGGTTTCTCGGTCATAGGGTGCTTTGCCCCACTCCCATTCCTCGACCATCTTAGTCTTGAAGATGGACTTTACCCGTCTCTAGACCTCGGGCTTGGTCAGATCGAATGTTGAAGTCTGGTTAGGATCAAGTCGGCCACTAATATGGCATATCTTATGAGTACGACGCTGGAGTGGACAAACTCGACGGCTGATGAATGTCGCCAAAAGTTCATCAACCGACATTCCTCCTTTCACGAGTTCTTGAACAACCGCATGAATTTCATTAACTTCCTGATTCTTCTCCTTGGGATCGTACTTCCAGTTGAGCTTTTCAAGAGAGCCAATGGCGAATGTCGAAAACCCAATCATATCTGTGTTGGTCTTATTCTTTACACAGAAGAAAGACTGTTGCCACTTCTTGCAAGAGTCTAAGCCGTGCATCCAAGGAAAAATGGAACTCCGTCGAGGTACAATTGTAGCGGCTCCACATTGGATCATGGGTTTCTCGCCGGCGGGAATGTCCGGATTCCGGATCACCTGAGGAAGGAATTGGAAATACTTGGCCCTAAATTTTAGGGAAGGCTAGAGGCCGATATATCCCTCAGAGCAACATAAAAAGGCGGATAGAGTAGCAATGGCATTTGCAGGCAAGTGGTAAGGCTGAAGGCAAAATTTAACTAAGAACTTCTCCATGAACTCACTAATGGGGAGGCCGAATATGCTCTCGAAGTGCGAGAAAAAACTACGAACTCACCAGGGAGAGCCTCCAGCGCGAGCTCGGCACTAGGGAGACGACACTCCACTTCTGGCAAAATCCGTCGCATCGGTCGAGCCATTCTATTTCCTCCTTGGTGACATTTGAGCCCTCCCAAGAATCACGCTCAGGCCCAGTATCCATTTCTTCCTTGTCATGCTCGACGGGGATAGCCTCGTGGGGTGCCAGATCTGCGGTGGCGATTAGCGTGGAAAGGCGAGTTCCCATAGAGGTGGCGGCGGCGATCCACACACTGATTGAATTGTTGGCAAGGAGGAGAAAGGCTCTACGGCGGTGCGAGAAGAAGAGGAGCAACACCGTGGTTGGGAACAGCGAGCGGCAGCGACGCTGTGGAGAAGGAAGGCAAAGGGGAAAGTGAATAAGGGTTTACCCTACCCCTATATTTAAAATCTAAGAGGTGTCGTAGTTGTGGGATTAGTTGCGCCCACGATGGCCACATGGTGCGCGTGTATCCCGCGGGAACCGCTCCCCAGATCGTGCCACGGAGAGATAACTTCCCCTATCGCCACAACCGATCCCGCAGTTCTAGCGGTAAACGAGGCGTCCTGTGGCGATTTGACCGTTGGCAGGGAACATTAACCGCTTGTGGGACCCAAGGGCCGCAACAACAGTGCAACATGTCACGTTTTGGAACAAAAAATAAGATAGCACACAGTAAGTGCGTTACATGTAGGATAGGAAAATATAAAACAAGGGAGGCCCAAAGAAACTTAGGGGGCAACAATGAGAGATATATAAAATTAAGAGATGACTTGGTGGTCGAGCTAAGATTCGGTTCCAACCAAGAAAAGTCGGCATTGGCAGTAAATCACCATGCCAATATTGAAACAATTGGCCGACTTATAGATATGTCGATTAATGACATATGTTGGTTGATGAGATATGTTTCATGTTAGTTAAAAGAACCTGTCGAGGCCTTTCAGGTAGCATCGCAAGACCTCAATATCTTCAGGGACTAATGTCGGGGGATGACCCCTGGTAGGGTCAAGCTACAGTATAAAGTAAGGTTGACTAGGACTAAATTTGACTGACATATAAAAATATGTCGGCATAACAAAGTTGTTTCTTGTTTGCAGGTTCACCAAGACCGACTTATCTCAGCTGGGATCAACATATCGGGTTGGCATATGGCCATTGTCAATGCCTCAGCCTCTTCCCACGAATCACGGAGAGGATATCCGTTCCTCTATCAGGCGTGCCCCTAAATCCTGGAGAGTAGTCCCATCGAGGATTTCCAGGAGGAGACCGTTGTCAGTGTGGAGACCGTTGGTAGGTATGGGCACGTCAAGTCCCATCGGTGACAAGGCCCAGGGCAACAACTTTGGTGAAACATCAGTAGGGCATATTCCATGCAATGTAAGCCCTAACATGTAACACCTATTTATAAGGTGCCCCAGGACCTCCTAGAAGACGATCGACCCCCTGTTCCTCATTTCCCCCCTCCACTCTTAGAGAAACGAGAGAGGCAGAGAGCTTCTTCCTCCTCTCGCATACAGCTCAAGAAGCCATTGTAAGCTACAGTAATGCTCAGAGATATACCATCTAGCATGCATGAGTAGTGGTTTTATCTCACTAAGAGAGCCCTAAACCTGAGTACATCATGTGTTTGAGTTCTTGTGTGTGTGCGGTCTTCACTACGCTCTCCCTTCTTGGATCCTCCGGCGTCCATACGTCTCCAACTTAAGCCATCAATGGCATCTATCGTTACACCACCGCGATACTAATAAAATAAAAATAATATGCTAGCCATATAATCTAATAGATGGACTGTAAATAGTAAATCTAAACGGATTGCTATGCATAGTATGAGAGATATAATTTGCAGCAGATAGAACATGATCTGAACAAGATGAAGAGAAATTGCATAAGATGTAGAAGAGGAACCGGTCACGTTAGCATTGGTGGCGATGTCAACCATGCCATCGAAGAGGTCGTCTACATCGGAAAAATAGTCCTTGTTGTCGGTGACGACATCTGTGATGAGGCCAATTCTCCCGCCTTAAGACGGGGATGGGAAAGAACTGAATAATGCTCAATGATCTAGAATCCGATTGGCTCTATGTGTCTTGACTCATTCTTGTAAACCGCGGCACATGCTCGTGACGAGGCAAGACGGGCAACGGAGAAGGAGGATCGCGTGTGAACGTCTCTCTTCTCTCTTATAAGAAGGTCTAACGCTTACTCAACTAATAATATGAGACTAAACTTTAGTCCAAACTCTTTCTCTTGTTGTGCATGAACGAGCCAAAATTTCAGAAATTATTGAAATAGGCTAAATGGGCTGGGTCGTATTTTGTCAAACTTCCAACATTTTTTGTTCTGGGGTAGTGTTGATATGTTGATCGGCAGCCAGCCCAACTGTTCGGCCTGTTGCTTACTTATTTTTTCAGAACAAAAGCTCAATACGTAAACCTTCAACTGTTTTAAAATATAATCGAAGCTCTAGTTAATCGAGGTTCTAGTTTTGTGCTAAAAAACTAGTTTATGTTTAACCAAGTTTGTTGAAAAATATATCAATACCTAGAACATCAACTTAGCATTATTAGATTCATCATACAATATATATTTTCATAATATATACATTGGGCGTTGCAAATATTTTGATTAAATCTGATCAGACTTAACAAAGTTTGACTTAGAATAAAATAGAACTTCAATTATTTCGAAAAAAAAAGAGTACAAGGTACTAATTTGGCTAAAAAAATTTAAATAATATATTTTTTTAGTCAATTTTACAAATAATACACGAAATCCAAAAATTGCAAATCTAACGGACCGTCGTCCGTTAAAAAGACGAAGGTGGTGGTTCGTCTTTTGAAAAGACGAAGGGATGGTTCGTCCGTTCAAAAGACGACCGACCATGCCAAGCCAACGTGTGAAGAACATGTCCATCGTCTTTTCAAAAGATGAACCACCCCCTTCATCTTTTCAAAAGACGAAACCTCCTTCGTCTTTTCAAAAGACGAACCACCACCTTCGTCTTTTCAACGGACGATGGTCCGTTAGATTTGTAATTTTTGAATTTCGTGTATTATTTGTGAAATTGAATAAAAAATGTATTATTTAAAAAAAAAATTAGCACTAATTCGGCTATTTCTATGCAGAATTGCTATTTGCCATTCAATGGGACAGGTGAGGTACTATATGCCACTTCAAGCGGCACCACACACACGACATCAAGTGTTGCTGTTACTGGGCCAGCTCAGTGAGGCGCTTTTTTTTTTCTGTTTTTCCCTTTCCTCTATTGTTTATCTCTGAATATTTCTATGATAATGATTAAAAACAACTAATAATTTTTGAATATTTGTGAAGATTTTTCAGAAATCGTGATTTTTTTGAAAATCATGAACAAATTTATAAAAATCATGACCATTTTTTTAGAAAATTCATGAACTGAATATCCATAATCAAAAATAAAATTTCAAAATCATAAGCCAAATTTTTAATAATGTGATATTTGAAAAAAATAACATTTTCCAAAAACTAAAACAAACGAAAAAAAGAAAGTAAATATATTTAAAAGAAAAAATAGATGAAAAAACACTGAAACGAATTGGACCAACCCAAGGAAAGCCCACTGAGCCGCGCGAGCCGGTCGCACTGCAGTGGACGGCAAATAGTATTCCAGAGCAAGCTGTAGGGGAAGTTTGGCATGAAGCGGTTTAGTGTTGGGCCTGGCCCAATGGGATCTTCTTTCGGATGCTCTTTTTTATTTTTTCCCTTTCTTTTTCATTTTCATTTTCCTTGTTTTTTGTTTTTTCTTAGTTCCTCTTTCTGTTTTTTAAAAAATGTCCACAGTTCCCAAACAACAATCGCCTATATTGAAAAAGTTCGTGTGGTTTTGAAAATAAATGCTTACGCAAGATTTTGATTTAGTCGAACATTTATTAATATCCAAGGAAGAAATTTGTGTGTATTTAGGTGAACATTGCTTTATATTCAGGGAACAATTATATTGACACTATGTATAGTATTTTTAAATGCATCACCATATCCATGAATTATTATTTTTTGCAGCACACTTTTTTTTCGAGGAACCTATGGCGGGCACTAGGCCAGTCTGAACCATTTTTGATATAAAAGGGGTTAGTCCAACTGGACCAAGTACAATAGAAAGGAAACTATGTCCTAGAAGTAAGCAAAAGAAGAAAACCTAACTGTGAAAAAGAAAAGGAAGACATAAGGAGCTGTAGGTAAAGATAAAGAAAAAATATGGTAACTAATTGTTTTGTGCCAAGTGGGCAAAGATGATCGTCCAATCCTAAACAAGGGACTTATAATCCTGCTTTGTACATCTATGTGACCAAAGAAAAAGGTCATCAGCAAATCTTCGAAAGACCATCGCGACGTTCTCTTCCTCATTCCTGAATTTTTTGGTGTTCAGCCTCTTACAAATATTTCAGATGATGATGGTGGACCTGACTTTGCTAATTGGTGAGCCATCCCAAATATCTCTAACGGAGACGCACTCACTGACCTCAAGATGGATGGCCGAAACAATGTTTCAGAAGTTGGAAATCGCCGTGCAGTGAAGTAGCATGTTCTCAGTGGTCTCGGGGCAAGAGCATAATGGATAGAGATCAGAGTTCGCAATACCTCTGTCACATCCCAAATTTTAGATTTGGTCTTGCATATCATTTATAGCATTGCATCATATTTTTCCATGCAAAACCGTCGAGTAGAAAGGTTCGGCGAAACGCTATCTTCAAAACCCTACTTTGTTTCGCTACGAGTTTCCTGCGGGGGGCTTTAGAAGGACTTGCGACAACCACCCCTGTAGGTTCGAGTTTTTGCGCAAACCTTGACTGAAGGTTGTTCCCCTCGACGATACGAACCCGTAGGCGCGAGAATCGCTCAAATCGGAGTTCGTATGCAAAAGACTCGGACGTTTTAGTAAACCGCCGGAAAACGGTCCGAAAATCTGGACTGATTTCCGAATTGGAGTCCAACTGCGGACCGTTTCAGTTTAGAACTCGCGCGCAGGACTGTTTAAAAAGGCCCCACCGGGACCTCGTTTTTCGTGCCCAACTCCTGCCCCACGTCGCCACCCAGCCGCCGCCTCTCCTCCTGTCGCGCGCGACTCCCGAGGAGCCGTGCCTGCCGCCGCCATCTGCGCCGCCTCCCGGCCACCTCGCCGCCGCCGGCCATAGCCGCCACCACCGTCGGGTTCGCCTCCTCCTCCTCTCTCTATTCCCGCCGTCTGCGCCGCCTTCCGCCGCCACTCCGCCGCCGCGGCCACGCCGCCATCACCGCCGCCGTCGCCGCCTTCCACCGCGGGCACGCCGCCACCCGCCCGCATCGCCGCCGCCTGCGCCGCGCCATGCCCCGCCGCCTCGCTGCCGCGGCAGCCGCCGCCATCGCGCCACCGCCCGCACCCCGCGAGCGCCTCGCCTCGGTCGCCGCCTGCCGCGCGCCGCGCAGCTGCCCGCTGCCGCAAGCCGCGCGCGCCGCTGCTGCGCTGCTGCCTAGCCGCTGCGCGCCGTGTGCGCTCGCCGCGCGCATTATCGCATGCGTGCATGCCCGCATACGTGCACGTACGCGCGCCGTTGTTGCGCGCGATGTTATTTTTCCGGACCGTTAGTTGACCATGTGTGTACGCGCAGGAAAAACCTCGTCGCCGGAAGAGGTCGTCGCCGCCGTCCGGAGCTCGCCGGAGTTCGTTTCGCCGTCCGTTTTCGGTAAGACAGCAGCCACCGTCAGATCTCGGATCAGCGGCTTAGATCGTTAGTTGACCGGTCAGACTCAGGCGTTGACTAGTCAGACGCCCAGTTAGCAGACGCTTTGAACAGTCAACAGACACAATTTACTGGTCAATTTCGTTAATCCCTTTAGCAGATTTCGGTAGAATCTTGTAAATTGCGTAGAAATTAAACCGCTTGGCCAAAAATTGCAAATAAAATATGTACGAGTTCACTGAGTCGTGTAGAATCTCGCTGTAGCTTTGGTTCAGACTTTTACTGTCAGGTTTAGTACAGTTTAATCAAACTAGTTAGTGGCCTTTTTGGAGTATTAAATTCGTAGAAAAAGATCCGTAGCTCAAAAAAACCGCGTGTGATATGTCCCTGAACTCGTATGAACGAGGGGAATCTCATCGTAAATTAAAAAGATAGGCTTACAGTAAAAACTTCTGCAGTAATTGTCTAATGGCTTTCTGCAGTGTTTTAATTACTCGAAAGTTTTATAACTCCTTTTTGAGTAATTCCAATTGGTACTGTTTCTAATCAACGATGCCTATGTGGTAGAATTTTTCCAAGATTTTACAAACAGTATACTACCGGTAGTAAATTATTTAAGTTCTAGCTCTAGTTTGGAGCATTACTTTCGCCTATTAGTTTTCCTAGCGCTAAAACTATTTTCCATGCATGCAATCGGTAGTATTATGGTATAGGATGTTGTGGTGCAGCTGTAGCACCAATTCACTTGCCGTTGTTGCATTCATGCATCATATTTGTTGCATATGTTGTGGATTGTTTGTTTATGAATGCAATTGTGTCGTGTAGATTGTGACGAGTTCAACGCTTGCTCGTGTGTGGATTGTTCCTCCGACCGCTACAACCAAGGCAAGTAGATGCTACTTTGTTCATGATATCGTTCTACTATTTTCAATGCATTGTCGGGTATTTTGTAGATGCATGTGTAGGATGATACTATCGCTATGCTATGTCCTATTATGTGGTAGGGCTTTCCTTGTAGATGAACCGCCGTTAGTAGATGTGCTTAGCCATGCTATGTTGAACGAGGGCTAGGTTACATCATTTATACTTGTTTTCTCAAAGTATTGGTTTGTGAAAACTAAAAACAACTTAATCAATGAACCCCCTTGGTGTGATGGTATTGATAATTTTTGGTGGTTTCATTGCGGAAAGGCACCCAGGTATCAAGAGAAACTGATTGGCTTCTTTATTGTGTAGCTTACGTGTACAACCATGTGTCAATAATGAAATGGGCGGTTGGTTAGACTTAGTAGGTTGTGGTAACCTGAACCCGCGTATCCAAAGATGTAGAATTTTGGTAGGTTGGACCGGTGCGCGTCGGGATTGGGGTGCTACTTCCCGAACAGTCTCTTCTTGGACTTCTCCCTATCATCACCCAAAATGAGAGTGATGGTACGAGCTGGGCTGGCCAAGTCACATGGGTAAAGTGTACTAATCTCTGCAGAGTGTTTAATCTAATCGATTAGCCGTGTCCCCGGTTATGGACATCTGAGTTGCTTGATATTAATTCCATGACATGTTTCTCGCTCATTCTAATTTCATAATTGCTTTAACATTGTTGGGTTAACTTAATTGGGATCTTTTCAAAGAAAATCAAAAACTGTTTATGAAAGTAGGGCAAATGTATTTGCAAATACAAGCCAGACACAGCTCCAATTGCCAAATATGCATGTAGATGTTAGTACTATTGTCTCCATTACTAGCTCTACTTGCCATACATTCCATGTATTGACCCTTCGGGGCTGCTACGTTTCATGTTGCAGGTTATTCCGATTCTGATTGATCGTTATAGGCCACGGTACTCCACTCGGCACTTGTTTACTTGTGGGCAATTTGAAGAATGGAGGATTTACTTTATTTATGTTGCTACCTGAATAATTTGAGCTAGCTTTGTGCTAAGCTTTTATTGTAATAATGGTACTCTGGATCTTCGTTATTTATGATACATGGATATTTTGCTATGTTATCTATCTTACTCTATTGTGGGCCAATGAACCGATCCAGGGATTGGCATGTCACATAGAGGCCATGGTCTTTTCAGAACCGGGGTGTCACAGGATGGTATCAGAGCCCGTGTGTCGACTGTAGGATCGTGACCTAGGATTGGATTAGGAAGCCATAGAATTATTAAAGACTATATTAACTCTGTCTTTCATCTTATGCCTTTCACCCTCGTAAGTTCTTACCATATGCTATTCTCACACTTTCCTCTTTTACTTGATAGATGGGAGACGTCAGGACTGAGTATGTCACCATGGAGTCACCAAGGCCCTTTGCAAGGCAGTTAGCTCAGCTCTCGCAGTCATTGGGATTGCCACTGCCCATGTTCAAGGGAAGAAGGCTGTACACCTATGGATATGGAGAGGATGCATGGGAGATCACCACTTTCATATTCAGAGATGCCGCCTTGCCAAACCCCGTGCATTTGATCTACACCAAGACATACTGCAACTGGGGACTTGGAATCAACTTGGCCATACATGAAGCCCTGTCTCGCCAGTGCCATAATGTCCGACACCTACTACCAGCGGATTCACCCTACCGTGACTATGGAAGGCGTGATGAAGATGGGAACGTTGTGGTTACCCCGGGCGACAGGAACACCATGCCGCCCCGTCGGAGGCACATAGAGGACATGGAAAGGGAGAATGGAGCTCTAGCAGAGAAGGTGAGGATGATAAAGGAGATTGCAGATTTTACTAGCAATGGTATGGTGGTCCAAGGACAGGAGATTGACACTTTGCATGAAGCTGTGGGAGTTCTGGAGAATGCCCTGATAGCCAGAGATGCAACCATAGCACATCTTCATGGTACTGTGCAGTAGAACACCCAGAACATACAGCAATTGCAAGGGACCGTCCAGGAAAGGGATCAAACTATTGAAGCTATGACAGCCCAGATTGCCGCTCTCCAAGCACAGCTGAATCCACCCTCTGATGATGACAATGGAGATGATGGCAACAATGGGGATGATGATGACAGTGGAGATGATGATGATGAGGACGAGGATGATGATGATGGATACAATGATGGTGGAGGAGATGAAGCAGTTGCAGTTGCAGCTGAGGATGAAGAAGAAGAGGAGGATCCAGAGGAGGTGGAGTTTGAGGTTTCAAGTGATGGTTCAGGAGAGGTGTACACTCCGCCGCCATGGTTGTACCGCGATCCGATGCGTCAACGCATGACCGCAAGGACCTACCTCAATCTCTTCAAGAAGTAGATAGAAGTCCACCAATTAGTCCTCGTTAGGCGAATTCGTTAGGAGTAGTCTCGATCGATGTGAAGTTTAGTTCATGTTAGTTTAAGAGTGTTTAGTTGCTTAATTGTGTACTCCAATATCCCAGGAATTATTTGTGCTAATTTTAATGAAAGAGTTAAGGCAATTTGGTTACTATCTGTGTTATTTTCGCTGCAGTTTTTCTGCTGATACAGCAGTACTGCGCGATTTTTCATATTTTTCTGGTAACTCGGAAAAATCTGAAAAAACTTGGGCTGATACGAAACTCTCTGTGCTATATGCACAAAATCAGCTAAATTTTCTGACGAGTTTAAGTCAGGCGGAAAAATTCGTGAACGCTGCTGGACTGTTCTGGCAGAATTGCTGGTTTGTTGATTAGATGATCTATTGTTTAGTTAACCATTGCCAACTCTTGCAAAACTATTTCAGTAGGTATATACTGCTAGGATAACACCTGGGATGTTGCTGGATCGCTTGTTTGTTGATGTGTGGCTTGCTTGTGATTGTCTGCTATTGTTTGTTGTTGTTTGATCATATGCATGGGTAGAATCCTATTGTCGTAGTTGATTCTTTCTAAACTTACCTGTGCTGAACCACAGATGCCTCCCCGCCGTCACCCCACTGAGTTAGAGGAGCTCATGGCAGCTCAGGCACAGCTGACCCAAGTGATGACTCAGTTCATGGCGAATCAGAACAACAACAATGAAAACAATCAGCCTCAGGGAGATGCTCTCACCAGATTTCTGAGGTTAAGGCCAGCTAAGTTCTCTACTGCAACGGAACCAATGGTTGCTCTCGACTGGTTGCGTTCAGTCAACAAGGATCTAGTAACTGTTGGATGCACTGATGCTGAGAAGGTGAGGTTTGCCGCTCACCTACTGGAGGGACCAGCCGCTTCTTGGTGGGACACATTTCAGATCACCCACCCGCTGGATACCGTGACTTGGGCAATATTTGAGGAAGGTTTTAGGACCAACCACATGTCTTCAGGAGTTCTGAGCCTGAAGAGGAAGGAGTTCCGCAACTTGCGCCAAACCAATCGCACCGTGGCCGAGTACATTGAGGAGTTCAACAACCTGTCCCGTTATGCACCTGAGGATGTTGGCACTGATGCAAAAAGGAGGGAGAGATTCCTGGATGGCCTCAGTGATGAGCTTTCAGTACAGCTACTTGTGGTTTATTGCCCCACTTTCCAGGAGCTTATGGACAAGGCCAGAATCTTGGAAGGGAAGCATAAGCAGGTGGAGAACCGCAAGAAAAAGAACAACAATCACCACTCTGGTTCACACCACAAGTCTCGCACTTCATATGATGGATACTCCAAGCATGGAGGGAGTGACCATGGGAGCCATGACCGCCACCACCATGGAGGGGATGGGCATCGTCATGACAACCATAGGAGCAACCACCACATCCACAAGGGAGGACACTCTCACCACTCTGGAGGACACGGTGGACATGACCGCAACCGTGATCGCAGCTTTGTGAAGAAGGATCTGAGCGAGGTGACATGCTTCAAGTGTAAGCAGAAGGGACACTATGCTGACAACTGTCCGGAGAGGAAAGGACTCAAGCCAACCAACAATGAGAAGGCCACGGTGAACCACATGAATGTGGAGGAGATTCCAGATGAGCCTGACCTTGTGATTGGTAAGTTCCCAATCAACACTTACCCTGCACTATACTTTTCGATACTGGTGCATCGCATTCATTCATATCAAGAGCATTTGTGGATAAGTATAAGTTACCTACTGAGTCTATGAAGAGGTCTTTTAGAGTGAGTTCACCTGGAGGAGATATGATAGCTAGTGCGGGATGCCGCGATTTAACTGTGAGGATTGGAACACACAACTTCATTGCACATTTGGTAGTGTTGGATTCACAGGGATTAGACGTTATTCTGGGTATGGATTGGATGTCTATGCATGGGGGACACATAGATTGTGCACAGCGAGCTGTTTCACTCAAAACCCCGGATGGTAAGAGGATTAGATTCAAGTCAGATGCACGACCAGGAAGGTGTAAGTTGAATTCTCTTAAGGGGGTTAGCATGGATACTGTGCCAGTGATTAGGGATTACCCTGACGTGTTTCCGGAAGAGCTGCCAGGGATGCCACCTGACAGGGATGTGGAGTTTCTCATCGACCTGATGCCGGGAACAGGACCTATAGCAAAGAAACCATATAAGATGGATGTGGATGAGCTGAAGGAATTGAAGAAGCAGTTGAAAGAACAGCTGGAAAAGGGATTCATTCAGCCTAGTGCGTCGTCATGGGGTGCACCTGTTCTGTTTGTGGAGAAGAAAGACAACACCAAGAGATTAGTGGTGGACTATCGTTCGCTGAATGAAGTAACCATCAAGAACAAGTACCCTCTGCCGAACATAAATGATTTGTTTGATCAACTGGAAGGAGCAAAGGTGTTCAGCAAGATTGATCTGCGATCTGGCTACTTTCAATTGAAGATCCGGGAGGAGGACGTACCAAAAACCGCCTTCACCACTAGGTATGGTTTATATGAGTATACGGTTATGTCTTTTGGACTAACGAATGCCCCGGCATACTTCATGACCATGATGAACAAGGTATTTATGGAGTATTTGGACAAGTTCGTGGTGGTGTTTATTGATGACATACTGATATATTCCAAGGATGATGCTGAGCATGAGAAACATCTGAGGATGATTATGGAGAAGCTGAGGGAACACAAGCTGTATGCCAAATTCAGCAAGTGTGAATTCTGGCTTAACACCGTTGGGTTTCTTGGACACGTAGTGTCAGGAGAAGGAGTCGCTGTTGATCCAAGCAAAGTGACTGCAGTGACAGAGTGGGAAGCGCCCAAGAATGCTGGAGAGATTCGAAGCTTTTTGGGACTTGCTGGATATTACAGGAGGTTCATTGAAAACTTTTCCAAGATTGCTAAACCGATGACTGAACTTCTGAAGAAGGAGAGGAAGTTTGAATGGTCAGACGTATGTGAAGCCAGCTTTCAGGAACTGAAGCGTCGACTAGTGACCGCGCCTGTTCTGTGTTTACCAGATCTTCAGAAGGATTTCCAAGTGTACTGTGATGCTTCTCGACAGGGACTTGGGAGTGTGCTGATGCAAGATGGGAGAGTAGTGTCCTATGCCTCGCGACAACTCAAGCACCATGAGCGGAATTACCCCACACATGATTTGGAGTTAGCGTCAGTGGTTCATGCGCTCAAGGTATGGAGGCATTACCTAATGGGAAAACACTGTGATGTGTACACCGACCACAAGAGCCTGAAGTACATATTCACGTAGAAGGAACTGAACATGAGACAAAGGAGATGGTTGGAACTTATCAAGGACTATGACATGAATCTGCAATACCACCCAGGAAAGGCCAATGTAGTGGCAGATGCTCTGAGCCGGAAGGTTTATGCCAATGGATTGACAATTGGTGAATTGCCTGAGGATTTGTGCAAGCAATTCAAGGACCTTAGACTGGAAGTAGTATCTGAAGGATACTTAGCAACAATGGAAGTCCAACCAACGCTACAGGACGGGATCATAAAGGCTCAGATAGGAGACAAAGAGATAGATGAAGTTAAGGAAAAGATGAAGAAAGGTCGAGCAAGGGAATTCCGCGAGGATGAGCAAGGAACCTTGTGGTACGGAGATCGATTGTGCGTCCCCAACGATCCCGAGATAAGGAAGTTGATACTGCAGGAGGCTCATGACTCGCCATATTCCATACATCCGGGCAATACGAAGATGTACATGGATCTAAAGGACAGATTCTGGTGGAACAACATGAAGGGAGACATCGCAGAGCATATTTCCCTATGTGATGTATGTAGCCGAGTGAAGGCAGAACACCAGAAGCCAGCAGGACTGCTACAGCCATTGCCTGTGCCAGATTGGAAGTGGGATAGAGTGGGAATGGACTTTATCACAGGACTGCCCAGGACCAGGTCAGGATATGACTCTATTTGGGTAGTGGTCGACCATTTGACCAAGGTAGCCCACTTTATACCAGTGAAGATGACTTATACGAGTGCAAAGTTGGCCAAGATTTAGATGGACAAGATTGTGTGCCTACATGGAGTTCCCAAGAGTATCGTATCTGATAGAGGCACCCAATTTACCTCACACTTCTGGCGCCAGCTGCACGAGTCACTTGGTACTAGATTGGAGTTTAGCACAGCGTTTCACCCACAGACTGATGGACAGACCGAGGGGGTGAATTAGATTTTGGAGGACATGCTAAGAGCTTGCGCCTTGGCTCATGGCTCTAGTTGGGATGAGAATTTGCCGTATGCGGAGTTTTCCTACAACAACAGCTATCAAACCAGCATCAAGACGTCACCGTTCGATGTGCTGTATGGGAAACGATGCCGTACACCATTACTATGGGATGGAGTAGGAGAACGTCAGTTGTTTGGACCCGATTTGATCCAGGACGCTGAGGAGAAGGTCGCCTTGATTAGGGACAGGCTGAAGGTAGCACAATCAAGGCAGAAAAGCTACGCTGACGCCAAGCGCAAGGAAGTGGTGTATGAGATAGGTGATAGAGCATACCTCAGAGTATCGCCACTTCGTGGGATCAAGAGATTTGGAATTAAGGGTAAGCTGGCACCTCGATTCATTGGACCGTATCGGGTCTTAGCACGCAAAGGAGAAGTTGCTTATCAGTTGGAGTTGCCAGAGGCTCTGTCTGCTGTTCACAACGTGTTCCACGTATCCCAGCTGAAGAAGTGCCATCCGGAGATGGTGGACACACCATTGAGAGACACTGTGCCACTAGAGGAGGTTCAGCTTGAGAACGACTTGACCTACGAGGAGAAACCGGTCAAGATTCTGGAGACAGCAGAAAGGACTACCCGTACCAAGACAATCAAGTTTTGCAAAGTACAGTGGAGCCACCACACCGAAGAGGAAGCCACTTGGGAGCGTGAGGATGACATCCGAGAGGACTACCCACACCTATTTGCTAGCCGCGCCGAATCTCGAGGACGAGATTCATCTTAAGAGGGTTAGTCTTGTCACATCCCAAATTTTAGATTTGGTCTTGCATATCATTCATAGCATTGCATCATATCTTTCCATGCAAAACCGTCGAGTAGAAAGGTTCGGCGAAACGCTATCTTCAAAACCCTACTTTGTTTCGCTACGAGTTTCCTGCGGGAGGCTTTAGAAGGACTTGCGACAACCACCCCTGTAGGTTCGAGTTTTCGCGCAAACCTTGACTGAAGGTTGTTCCCCTCGACGATACGAACCCGTAGGCGCGAGAATCGCTCAAATCGGAGTTCGTATGCAAAAGACTCGGACGTTTTAGTAAACCGCCGGAAAAAGGTCCGAAAATCTGGACCGATTTCCGAATCGGAGTCCAACTGTGGACCGTTTCAGTTTAGAACTCGCGCGCAGGTGTAACACCCTCAGAATCGGCCCTATGCAAGTTTTAGCGAAACCCGCCAAACCCGCATAGAAACGATTCGAAGGTGCCCACCAGGCACTTTCGTGCGGGTGGAAAAACAAAGTAGTAACATTACACAACAGTCCTCGATGGGACCCACAGAACAGATATATACAGCAGCGACTCAAAGAGTCAAGAATACAGATATAATATACAAAGATCCAAATCACCTTGAAAAAAAAAATATAGCGTCCAGCTACGGACAAGATGCAAATGGGGCTAAGAGCCCTGAAGAATAACCAATGGTGTCCATAACCCTGCCCAGGCCAAGCCGGAAGGGTAACCCTGCTAACGGCGTCGAACTCAAAACCTGCTTAAACAAAAAGGGGTGCCGACAAAGGGCAAAGGAAAAAGAGGAGCGTCAGTACTGAGGCCAGTACACGGCGAGACTAGAATTCGGCGGTCCTCGCCTACATAGGTATGGTGGACTGAGCGGCAGCGGCAGCATGCACTAACAACCTATAGAGACTCGATACAACTGGCGACTATTAGAGAGGGGTAAGAAAGACCTATCCGGAACCGACCTGATACTTCCATCAAACAAACCCATCCTGGTGTTTCCCCCTCGAAACCAAACGAGGAAGTCAACCGAGGAACTCACACCGTTGGCAGTTTTATTTATTCAGTTATCGTTGCAGTAATTACTAGTCAGGTATAGATATTCGTCCTGATAAAATAAGCAGTGGGCACTTTTATTTAACCATTCCGTTATAGTTGCAACACTTACTAATCAGATATAGATAGCATGAGATAACCCCAAAAACCCAGCAGTTGTTGGTACTTTTGTTTAGCCATTCCGTTGTGGTGAATCTGATTACCAGTCAAATCGGATACAAGTCAATTTAAAACAGTAAACTTTAGTTATAGTTGTCTATGATCAAGCACTGTGCTCCAAGTCGTCCATAACCGCGGACACGGCTTCTCGAAAAGATTAAACCCTGTAGGGGTGCACCAAAGTATCCACAGTCACTTCGACCCTTATTGCCAGATCAGTTAACATACACCCAACGGTATGTCGGCGGGGCCTAAGTCACGATGTTCCCAGACCCAAAGCAAGTACGTGGGGGCCACCCCACCTAGTCGACACCCGCAACGAAGTCGGCCGGTCTCCGAGACGGACTGGGGTTTGGGCAAATGGCTGTGAACGACAGCAAATCCCCAAACGGGGACTGTCGACACCACGAAACGTGGCCCGATCCTAAACAGTACAGCGTGCTCCTCACACAAACGTAAATAAAGCGGTAAACATGGCATAAGTACAGGATAGTAAATAAAACCTCAAACTAGTTTGTGGCCCCCAGTACAATACTTTGAAATCAGGTAATAATCAATGGGGGGCCCATATCTCCCCAACTGTGGTTAGCGCGCTCGATCTCGGAACAGGTGTCAAGAACTCGGGTCCTACGGGACACAAGTGGGCGGTCGGAAACCAAATCTTACCTATCACCCACCGATGCCTCTGCTTAATTCAATTTTAGTTGTTAAACAGTAATTAAAGTGAAACAGTAATTAAAGATATGATCATCTCCAACATTAAACATGCGGCAAGCCTACAACAATTGTGGTACTTGACGACAAGCAAAACACTTGAGCAAGCGACTACGACACGCGGGTCCAACTATCTACCAAACAACAGGTAATAGGATGTGTCCAAGGCTATATATGGCTGCAAGGGTTATCACGGGTACGAAAACTAGAGCATCGCAACACAGATAGCAAAGATCAACAGGAAGGAATAAATACTAGAAAAGTAAGATAGGTAGAAAGGGGGAGATGCTCGCCTGAAAACATTGTCGAAGGTTCAACCGAAGATCGGGGCGAAGCTCACATCAACTCAACGGCCTTATCCGCGAAGAAGCAAAACACTAGAAGAAACACCGGATGCAATATTTAATTCGACGGCAGAAGATCGGCATGATGCATGTATGATGAATGACATGGCAAAGATGCGATGCATTTAGGTCATATTAAGTGGAACCGGGGTCCCGACAACTATTTAGATGGTTCAAGTTGTTTAGCTACCCCGCAATTTAACTATTGTTTAACAAGGCAGAATATATCACCGGTTCGCTACACAAGTTTAAATGAGGCCAATATAAGGCTAGATTTGCCCACATATGGGCCCCATATTTAATTAGAGGTGAATCGGCATAAGGCCCCCAAACCACAGATATGCATGCGAGATGACAATTAAAATGCAACAAGTTATTATTTTATAAGATAGGGTTTTCGGGAAGGGGTTCACACATTGAGGGTCTCGACGATCTTGGGTTCCGGGGTTCGGGGTCGGTCTTAGGGTCCAGGGTTCGACGGAAACGTTCTCGGACTCCGGGATCGTTCTCTCGTTCTCGGTAACGGGGCAGATCTTGCGTTCCGGGAAGAAGTACTTGGCGGTCTCCGGCTCCACCCAGGTCGGGGCCGATCTTGTCGGGCCCGCGCGTCGGGTCGGTCTTGGCGTCCACGATGAAGTACTCGGCACCCTTTGGTTCCACGCCGACGGCCTTGGTTTCCTCGATGGAGAACTCGGTGTGTCCGTGGTGGGGGTTCTTGTCGGGGTCCTCGGCTTCGGGCGCCTGGCGTCAGTAGACCTTGGCGATTCCATGAAGGAGGCCCGGGTGCTCCAGTCTTGTGTCGATCCCCGGTTGCTGCGAAGTGGCCTGCGAATATGGCGACGCATGTCGAAGATCTTGTCGGTGGCCTTGGGTTTTTCCGAGACGAAGCACTTGAGATAACGGCTCCAAGATCGGTGGCGAATCTTGACACAACGTCAGGGTCTTCTCTTTTCCACCAGGTACATCCTTCTAATTCCAACAGCGTCAAGCCGATCTTGTCTACCAGGGAACTTGGCGCTTGGTCGATGTTCTCCATGTTTGGTTGTTGGCCTCAGCACCACATCGATGACAGCAAGGGAACGCTGCAACGGCCGCATCTGGATAACAGCATCTTGCGCGCGTCTGCGAGGGAACGGGGAGACCGCAACTAGCTTGCAGGGGGCGGGGGCGAGAACGGCGGCGGACAGGGGCACGGTGGGGTCGCTCCGGCGAGCGGGGCGAGCGCCGGACCGGCGGGGTCGGCCAGGGGAAGGCGGGGCTTGGGGCGACGGTGAGGGAGCCGGCGCGGGGTCGGCGAGGTTGCAGAGGAGAGAGGCAGGCGTCGACGGCGGCTCGGCGGCTTGAGCGGCGGCGGGGATCCTGGGCGAGCGCGGCGGCGCGCGAGGCCGGAGGAGGACGGGGGACGCGGTGGGGCGGCGATGCGGTGAGGGCGGACGGCGGCGAGGCTAAGGTGGAGGGGCGCTGTGGACGCTGGCGAGGGAGAGTGCGGGGAGGCGCCGGAGGGGAGGAGTTGGCCGGGCTGGGGCGCTGCGGTGGTGAGCGCGATGGTCGGGGTGCTGCGGGCGCGGGCGGCTCGCTCGCCGGAGATGGGGAGGGGGCCGCCGGAGCCGGGAGAGGGGGAGGCGGAGGAGGTCGCGAGCGGCGGCCGGGGCTAGGGGCGAGGCGCGCGCGCGGGCTAGGGGAGACGAGGGTCGCGTGGCCGGTCTGGGGAGAGGACGCGAGGAGGAAGAGGATCTGGGGGAGGGTGCGCGCGTGGTGGGGCCAGAGGGACGGGTCCACGTGGTGGGCCCAGGGTGTCAGGGCGGGGCTGGTTGGGCGCGTGCGTGCGGTTGTGTCGTGTGTGTGGTCTGAGTGTGCAGGGGCTGCTGGGAGTGGGGAGAGAGGGTGAGGGAGTGAGGTGGTTTAGTCTAGGTGGCAGCTTCTGGTTGGCTAGGGGAAGGGAAGAGGTGAGGTGGCAGATTACTATTGGGGGGTGATGTGGAGGGGAGGGGTGGTTAGATTATCTGGTAGCTGTAAGATTTAGAAGGGTGGGTGTAGGTGGACCGTTGTATTTTCTGGGGGTGGTCGTTCGGGTCGAAACGGCCCGTTCGACTGCCCCCGCTAAAATAATTAAATCTTTTTATTTGATTTAAACGGGCCGTATGCAAACCGATAGTGGCCAAAATAATTAATCCGGAGAACCGGGCTTTGCGTTTGAATAAAGATGGGGCGTTTTAGAAAACAAAAACGGGCTTTGCGAAAATAGTTTTAGACAAACAATGCATGATGATGACGATGCAATGCACAAATTCAACGCGATTTTCTAGTAGTGGTTTTGCGGGATGCCACAACTCGACACCACTAACAAGGGATCTCGCCCTCGAGATCCGCCTCATGGTACCGGAAGGAAGGTCGGCGATCTGCGTCTTCTCGCTTCGTGTAGATCCTCGCGACACCACTAACAAGAGGTCGTTGATCCCGTTCGTCAAGAGAGCACTCCGGATAAACAACAGACGAAGTTAAAGGTAGGCCACCCCTAACTTTCATGGAAGGAGTAGAATTGCATCGATCCTCCATTCAATATACAAAAGCAAATGCTAAGAGTAGTGGTATGGTCGCGACTCCATCCCGCACTCGAAGCATTACCCTGTACACGAATAGACAGATTATGCAACCAACTCTCGGATTCAGACTGAAGATCTCGACAAGCGAGGTTCGGATCAAAGGAGTGATGCAGACTCTGCATCGGATCTGGCGTAGATGTTGTCGTCGCGTCAGAAAACACCGGAAGGCGCAAACAAAGAACAAAGGATGGTTCCATAGACGAAGGATTCCTCGGATAGCATGAAGACCAGATGTAGCAACACCGTTATCAGAGGAGGAAGCGAAACCCTGAAGGTACGACGGAACCCAACCGCGAGAAATCCTGGACTCGAAGAAAGAGATGAGAGTAGATGCAAAACACGTAGAGGTAAGAGAGGAATAGCAAAGGGGTAAGGAGTAAAATCAGACCTAATCAGAACTATCCAACCGATTTTTCGAAAATAGTTTTGACACTCTACTTCGGCCGTTAGCTAGGTTATCCTACAGGCTAGACTTGTGGGGTATCGCAACTGCTGAGCTCTGATACCACTCTGTAACACCCTCAGAATCGGCCCTATGCAAGTTTTAGCGAAACCCGCCAAACCCGCATAGAAACGATTCGAAGGTGCCCACCAGGCACTTTCGTGCGGGTGGAAAAACAAAGTAGTAACATTACACAACAGTCCTCGATGGGACCCACAGAACAGATATATACAGCAGCGACTCAAAGAGTCAAGAATACAGATATAATATACAAAGATCCAAATCACCTTGAAAAAAAAAATATAGCGTCCAGCTACGGACAAGATGCAAATGGGGCTAAGAGCCCTGAAGAATAACCAATGGCGTCCATAACCCTGCCCAGGCCAAGCCGGAAGGGTAACCCTGCTAACGGCGTCGAACTCAAAACCTGCTTAAACAAAAAGGGGTGCCGACAAAGGGCAAAGGAAAAAGAGGAGCGTCAGTACTGAGGCCAGTACACGGCGAGACTAGAATTCGGCGGTCCTCGCCTACATAGGTATGGTGGACTGAGCGGCAGCGGCAGCATGCACTAACAACCTATAGAGACTCGATACAACTGGCGACTATCAGAGAGGGGTAAGAAAGACCTATCCGGAACCGACCTGATACTTCCATCAAACAAACCCATCCTGGTGTTTCCCCCTCGAAACCAAACGAGGAAGTCAACCGAGGAACTCACACCGTTGGCAGTTTTATTTATTCAGTTATCGTTGCAGTAATTACTAGTCAGGTATAGATATTCGTCCTGATAAAATAAGCAGTGGGCACTTTTATTTAACCATTCCGTTATAGTTGCAACACTTACTAATCAGATATAGATAGCATGAGATAACCCCAAAAACCCAGCAGTTGTTGGTACTTTTGTTTAGCCATTCCGTTGTGGTGAATCTGATTACCAGTCAAATCGGATACAAGTCAATTTAAAACAGTAAACTTTAGTTATAGTTATCTATGATCAAGCACTGTGCTCCAAGTCGTCCATAACCGCGGACACGGCTTCTCGAAAAGATTAAACCCTGCAGGGGTGCACCAAAGTATCCACAGTCACTTCGACCCTTATTGCCAGATCAGTTAACATACACCCAACGGTATGTCGGCGGGGCCTAAGTCACGACGTTCCCAGACCCAAAGCAAGTACGTGGGGGCCACCCCACCTAGTCGACACCCGCAACGAAGTCGGCCGGTCTCCGAGACGGACTGGGGTTTGGGCAAACGGCTGTGAACGACAGCAAATCCCCAAACGGGGACTGTCGACACCGCGAAACGTGGCCCGATCCTAAACAGTACAGCGTGCTCCTCACACAAACGTAAATAAAGCGGTAAACATGGCATAAGTACAGGATAGTAAATAAAACCTCAAACTAGTTTGTGGCCCCCAGTACAATACTTTGAAATCAGGTAATAATCAATGGGGGGCCCATATCTCCCCAACTGTGGTTAGCGCGCTCGATCTCGGAACAGGTGTCAAGAACTCGGGTCCTACGGGACACAAGTGGGCGGTCGGAAACCAAATCTTACCTATCACCCACCGATGCCTCTGCTTAATTCAATTTTAGTTGTTAAACAGTAATTAAAGTGAAACAGTAATTAAAGATATGATCATCTCCAACATTAAACATGCGGCAAGCCTACAACAATTGTGGTACTTGACGACAAGCAAAACACTTGAGCAAGCGACTACGACACGCGGGTCCAACTATCTACCAAACAACAGGTAATAGGATGTGTCCAAGGCTATATATGGCTGCAAGGGTTATCACGGGTACGAAAACTAGAGCATCGCAACACAGATAGCAAAGATCAACAGGAAGGAATAAATACTAGAAAAGTAAGATAGGTAGAAAGGGGGAGATGCTCGCCTGAAAACATTGTCGAAGGTTCAACCGAAGATCGGGGCGAAGCTCACATCAACTCAACGGCCTTATCCGCGAAGAAGCAAAACACTAGAAGAAACACCGGATGCAATATTTAATTCGACGGCAGAAGATCGGCATGATGCATGTATGATGAATGACATGGCAAAGATGCGATGCATTTAGGTCATATTAAGTGGAACCGGGGTCCCGACAATTATTTAGATGGTTCAAGTTGTTTAGCTACCCCGCAATTTAACTGTTGTTTAACAAGGCAGAATATATCACCGGTTCGCTACACAAGTTTAAATGAGGCCAATATAAGGCTAGATTTGCCCACATATGGGCCCCATATTTAATTAGAGGTGAATCGGCATAAGGCCCCCAAACCACAGATATGCATGCGAGATGACAATTAAAATGCAACAAGTTATTATTTTATAAGATAGGGTTTTCGGGAAGGGGTTCACACATTGAGGGTCTCGACGATCTTGGGTTCCGGGGTTCGGGGTCGGTCTCAGGGTCCAGGGTTCGACGGAAACGTTCTCGGACTCCGGGATCGTTCTCTCGTTCTTGGTAACGGGGCAGATCTTGCGTTCCGGGAAGAAGTACTTGGCGGTCTCCGGCTCCACCCAGGTCGGGGCCGATCTTGTCGGGCCCGCGCGTCGGGTCGGTCTTGGCGTCCACGATGAAGTACTCGGCACCCTTTGGTTCCACGCCGACGGCCTTGGTTTCCTCGATGGAGAACTCGGTGTGTCCGTGGTGGGGGTTCTTGTCGGGGTCCTCGGCTTCGGGCGCCTGGCGTCAGTAGACCTTGGCGATTGCATGAAGGAGGCCCGGGTGCTCCAGTCTTGTGTCGATCCCCGGTTGCTGCGAAGTGGCCTGCGAATATGGCGACGCATGTCGAAGATCTTGTCGGTGGCCTTGGGTTTTTCCGAGACGAAGCACTTGAGATAACGGCTCCAAGATCGGTGGCGAATCTTGACACAACGTCAGGGTCTTCTCTTTTCCACCAGGTACATCCTTCTAATTCCAACAGCGTCGAGCCGATCTTGTCTACCAGGGAACTTGGCGCTTGGTTGATGTTCTCCATGTTTGGTTGTTGGCCTCAGCACCACATCGATGACAGCAAGGGAACGCTGCAGCGGCCGCATCTGGATAACAGCATCTTGCACGCGTCTGCGAGGGAACGGGGAGACCGCAGCTAGCTTGCAGGGGGCGGGGGCGAGAACGGCGGCGGACAGGGGCGCGGTGGGGTCGCTCCGGCGAGCGGGGCGAGCGCCGGACCGGCGGGGTCGGCCAGGAGAAGGCGGGGCTTGGGGCGACGGTGAGGGAGCCGGCGCGGGGTCGGCGAGGTTGCAGAGGAGAGAGGCAGGCGTCGACGGCGGCTCGGCGGCTTGAGCGGCGGCGGGGATCCTGGGCGAGCGCGGCGGCGCGCGAGGCCGGAGGAGGACGCGGTGGGGCGGCGATGCGGTGAGGGCGGACGGCGGCGAGGCTAAGGCGGAGGGGCGTTGTGGACGCTGGCGAGGGAGAGTGCGGGGAGGCGCCGGAGGGGAGGAGTTGGCCGGGCCGGGGCGCTGCGGTGGTGAGCGCGGCGGTCGGGGTGCTGCGGGCGCGGGCGGCTCGCTCGCCGGAGATGGGGAGGGGGCCGCCGGAGCCGGGAGAGGGGGAGGCGGAGGAGGTCGCGAGCGGCGGCCGGGGCTAGGGGCGAGGCGCGCGCGCGGGCTAGGGGAGACGAGGGTCGCGTGGCCGGTCTGGGGAGAGGACGCGAGGAGGAAGAGGATCTGGGGGAGGGTGCGCGCGTGGTGGGGCCAGAGGGACGGGTCCACGTGGTGGGCCCAGGGTGTCAGGGCGGGGCTGGTTGGGCGCGTGCGTGCGGTTGTGTCGTGTGTGTGGTCTGAGTGTGCAGGGGCTGCTGGGAGTGGGGAGAGAGGGTGAGGGAGTGAGGTGGTTTAGTCTAGGTGGCAGCTTCTGGTTGGCTAGGGGAAGGGAAGAGGTGAGGTGGCAGATTACTATTGGGGGGGTGATGTGGAGGGGAGGGGTGGTTAGATTATCTGGTAGCTGTAAGATTTAGAAGGGAGGGTGTAGGTGGACCGTTGTATTTTCTGGGGGTGGTCGTTCGGGTCGAAACGGCCCGTTCGACTGCCCCCGCTAAAATAATTAAATCTTTTTATTTGATTTAAACGGGCCGTATGCAAACCGATAGTGGCCAAAATAATTAATCCGGAGAACCGGGCTTTGCGTTTGAATAAAGATGGGGCGTTTTAGAAAACAAAAACGGGCTTTGCGAAAATAGTTTTAGACAAACAATGCATGATGATGACGATGCAATGCACAAATTCAACGCGATTTTCTAGTAGTGGTTTTGCGGGATGCCACAGCAGGACTGTTTAAAGAGGCCCCACCGGGACCTCGTTTTTCGTGCCCAACTCCTGCCCCACGTCGCCACCCAGCCGCCGCCTCTCCTCCTGTCGCGCGCGACTCCCGAGGAGCCGCGCCTGCCGCCGCCATCTGCGCCGCCTCCCGGCCACCCCGCCGCCGCCGGCCATCGCCGCCACCACCGCCGGGTTCGCCTCCTCCTCCTCTCTCTATTCCCGCCGTCTGCGCCGCCTTCCGCCGCCACTCCGCCGCCGCGGCCACGCCGCCATCACCGCCGCCGTCGCCGCCTTCCACCGCCGCCACGCCGTCGCCGCCTTCCACCGCGGGCACGCCGCCACCCGCCCGCATCGCCGCCGCCTCGCTGCCGCGGCAGCCGCCGCCATCGCGCCACCGCCCGCGCCCCGCGAGCGCCTCGCCTTGGCCGCCGCCTGCCGCGCGCCGCGCTGCTGCCCGCTGCCGCAAGCCGCGCGCGCCGCTGCTGCCTAGCCGTTGCTCGCCGCGTGCGCTCGCCGCGCGCATTATCGCATGCGTGCATGCCCGCATACGTGCACGTACGCGCGCCGTTGTTGCGCGCGATGTTATTTTTCCGGACCGTTAGTTGACCATGTGTGTACGCGCAGGAAAAACCTCGTCGCCGGAAGAGATCGTCGCCGCCGTCCGGAGCTCGCCGGAGTTTGTTTCGCCGTCCGTTTCCGGTAAGACAGCAGCCACCGTCAGATCTCGGATCAGCGGCTTAGATCGTTAGTTGATCGGTCAGACTCAGGCGTTGACTAGTCAGACGCCCAGTCAGCAGACGCTTTGGCCAGTCAACAAACACAATTGACTGGTCAATTTCGTTAATCCCTTTAGCAGATTTCGGTAGAATCTTGTAAATTGCGTAAAAATTAAACCGTTTGGCCAAAAATTGCAAATAAAATATGTACGAGTTCAGTGAGTCGTGTAGAATCTCGCTGTAGCTTTGGTTCGGACTTTTAATGTCAGGTTTAGTACAGTTTAATCGAACTAGTTAGTGGCCTTTTCGGAGTATTAAATTCGTAGAAATAGATCCGTAGCTCCAAAAACCGCGTGTGATATGTCCCTGAACTCGTATGAACGAGGGGAATCTCATCGTAAATTAAAAAGATAGGCTTACAGTAAAAACTTCTGCAGTAATTGTCTAATGGCTTTCTGCAGTGTTTTAATTACTCGGGAAGTTTTATAACTCCTTTTTGAGTAATTCCAATTGGTTCTGTTTCTAATCAGCGATGCATATATGGTAGAATTTTTCCAAGATTTTACAAACAGTATACTACCGGTAGTGAATTATTTAAGTTCTAGCTCTAGTTTGGAGCATTACTTTCGCCTATTAGTTTTCCTAGCGCTAAAACTATTTTACATGCATGCAATCGGTAGTATTATGGTATAGAATGTTGTGGTGCAGCTGTAGCACCAATTTACTTGCCGTTCTTGCATTCATGCATCATATTTGTTGCATATGTTGTGGATTGTTTGTTTATGAATGCAATTGTGTCGTGTAGATTGTGACGAGTTTAACGCTTGCTCGTGTGTGGATTCTTCCTCCGACCGCTACAACCAAGGCAAGTAGATGCTACTTTGTTCATGATATCGTCCTACTATTTTCAATGCATTGTCGGGTATTTTATAGATGCATGTGTAGGATGATACTATCGCTATGCTATGTCCTATTATGTGGTAGGGCTTTCCTTGTAGATGAACCACCGTTAGTAGATGTGCTTAGCCATGCTATGTTGAACGAGGGCTGGGTTACATCATTTATACTTGTTTTCTCAAAGTATTGGTTTGTGAAAACTAAAAACAACTTAATCAATGAACCCCCTGGGTGTGATGGTATTGATAATTTTGGTGGTTTCATTGCGGAAAGGCACCCAGGTATCGAGAGAAACTGATTGGCTTCTTTATTGTGTAGCTTACGTGTACAACCATGTGCCAATAATGAAATGGGCGGTTGGTTAGACTTAGTAGGTTGTGGTAACCCGAACCCACGTATCCAGAGATGTAGAATTTTGGTAGGTTGGACCGGTGCGCGTCGGGATTGGGGTGCTACTTTCCGAACAGTCTCTTCTTAGACTTCTCCCTATCATCACCCAAAATGAGAGTGATGGTACGAGCTGGGCTGGCCAAGTCACATGGGTAAAGTGTACTAACCTCTGCAGAGTGTTTAATCTAATCGATTAGCCGTGTTCCCGGTTATGGACATCTGAGTTGCTTGATATTGATTCCATGACATGTTTCTCGCTCATTCTAATTTCATAATTTCTTTAACATTGTTGGGTTAACTTAATTGGGATCTTTTTAAAGAAAATCAAAAACTGTTTATGAAAGTAGGGCAAATGTGTTTGCAAATGCAAGCCAGACACAGCTCCAATTGCCAAATATGCATGTAGATGTTAGTACTATTGTCTCCATTACTAGCTCTACTTGCCATACATTCCATGTATTGACCCTTCGGGGCTGCTACGTTTCATGTTGCAGGTTATTCCGATTCTGATTGATCGTTATAGGCCACGGTACTCCACTCGGCACTTGTTCACTTGTGGGCAATTTGAAGAATGGAGGATTTACTTTATTTATGTTGCTACCTGAATAATTTGAGCTAGCTTTGTGCTAAGCTTTTATTGTAATAATGGTACTCTGGATCTTCGTTATTTATGATACACGGATATTTTGCTATGTTATCTATCTTACTCTATTGTGGGCCAATGAACCGATCCAGGGATTGGCATGTCACATAGAGGCCACGGTCTTTTCAGAACCGGGGTGTCACAACCTCTTCTGAACCAACGGTCATTGGTGAATAGCCTTCCTCGACGCCAACCAAAGGAAGAAATGGCACTTGTTCGTCGAGAAGTTTTCCAAGTGGGGGTTGCGAAAGGATTGTCTTGCAAATGTTCAAAAACTATTGTGTACGCTGATCGAGTGGTTAGAGGCCTGTTGTTGATGTGCGCTACCCTAACGTCAGAAGCCGTCGCAACTAAGTCAACCGAGACCATAAGTGCGCGCAGAGGTACTAGTTCATCGAAGACAATACTGGAATGGCGGGGCTGAGTTTGAAAGCTAAGGTTAGCAGAGGAGCAACCCGAGGCAACCGGACAGTTTTTATTAGTAACCTTACTTGCAAAATAAACAGAAACTTGAAACAAATTTCAAAATTTATTAAAACTAAAAAGTCAAACAAGTAGCTATAATTTGGTGCACCCCACAAACAAATCTTGTGGGAGGAGCTCCCCTACCGCGTTCAGTAAGATGCAAATAAGAGCTACCATTCCGTGGAAAACAAAACATCATGAGCCGACAAGGCCAGCTAAGGTTACATAAAAATTAGACAAAAGCCAAATATTAATGAAGCAATAATTTCAAAATTCCTCTAAAAAGTAAGTATTACATAAAAATAATTAATCGACACAACTGAAAACAAGAAAATAAACAGTACATACAAGAGAACAAACCAATGCATTTTCCAAAACTGAACAAATGAGGAAACATTACAAGCAAAAAACTTTCCGGTGCATACATTCAACATGGAGTCATGCATGCAGAAATTAAATCCGAAGACTCGATCAGCCAGTCTAGAGCGTCACTCTGATCTATGTGTGATCGATCAGTCGACGTAGATGCCGCAGGTCTTCCTGATCTCGCCGTCGGTGCCGGTGAGGGCGCCGATCCTTCCCATGTTGATCATGGAGACGACGAAGTCGGCGAAGAAGGTGTCGGGCGAGGAGGCGTTGCTCATGACGCCGACGTAGGCGCCCGTGAGGCTGTCGTGGCGCAGCGCGTCATCGGACTGAAGCAGGCCCTTTCCGGCGTGCACGGACTGGTAGTAGCCCAGGTCGAACTTCTCCGTGGTCACCGCGTCCAAGGGCACCACCGTCGCCACGTTGTCCAGCCCACCGCACGACGCGTTAAGGCTCTGCCCGTACTCCGCCTCCATCGACGGGTCCTCGTCGCCGACGCCGGTGTAGTTGTACACCCGGTGCGAGAAGGACGGGCAGTGCGACACCCCAATCGTGTGCGCGGCTGCATCATCAGTGCGTATATATTAGTTCACAGGTCGGACGCACAGAGAGATCTATGGAGTGTGAACACGGCGGCTCGCACGTACCGGAGAGGACGACGAGGTCCTTGATGGTGAGGTTCTTGACGGCGAAGAACTTGGTGAGCACGCTGACGTTGCCGTTGGCTGGCGGCAGGTCGCTGAGGGCTTCCTCCATCATGGAGACGTTGCCGTCGCGCCGCCCGGTCTCCACCTGGTAATCGGGCCCTTCGCTCTGCGCCACAAGAAAACGAAATACATACATACCATGTCAGCAAAGCATAAACGGAGCAAGCTAGGAAGGACTAGCAGCGACGACGGGAGAGCTAGGTAGAGGACATACGAAATACACGGCGTCGCGCGCGGCCATGGCCATGATGTCGGCGCAGGAGACGACGAGCGGGCAGACGGCCTCGACCTTGGCCTTGATGGCCTCGATGACCTCGTAGCCGCGCAGCGTCAGGTTGGGGTTGGCGTCCTTCTCGGCGGTGCCGTTGTGGGACTGGAGCATGATGGAGGCGTCGCAGCCCCGGACGAAGCAGTCGTGGAAGTGGAAGCGGAGCAGGCCGGAGCGGATGGTGGAGTCGGCCGCGAAGGTGGCATTCAGCGCGTCGCGCACCACCGTCTCCACGCCCGGGCACGACGTGTTGTAGAAGTCGTACTGCAGCTCCGCCCGCGCAAAGCTGGCCAGGAGGCTCGCCGCGGCAACCAAGATCAGGAACCTGGTGGATGAAGACGCCATGGCTTGTTGGTCGCTTGATCGAGCTAGGAAGAAGAAATGGGTTGAACGATGAGCGCGCGCGCTGCAGATGGATTGATGGATGAAGATCTTGCCTCATCCTGGCTATATTTATACGGTGATGATGGAATCATGTGGATGTTCGGTCGATGGGAATGTCGAGTAGTTGACCTTGCAGAGCAGAGTTCGTGCTCGCCATGAACAGCTCGTACGTGCCATGCGTATGTATGTACGTGCGTGCCATTATCGATCGTCGCAGCTCCATCTATCTACCCTTTGAACAAGAGAATTTATACATGTCCCCTAGGGGGGATGAACCACTTGAATTAGTATTTAAGTCGACATGACAGTTTGACAATCTTTTTTTCTTTGAGATTAGAATTTGACAATCTTAGTGCGACGCCGAGGTGCTAATTTGATGGTTTGCTTTGCTAGATACTGTATGTTTAGCGATTAACGAGACTAGTCAACGTCTTTCTTTCGAAAACTAACATGACTAGTCAACGTCCTGTTTCCAAATATATGTAGCCAAACTTTGGGCCTGTTTGTAGGCAGCCCACAATGATTATCCATCTAGCCCAACTTATCTATATTGGGCCGTATTTGTGCAGAGTAATATCACAGGATAACTATTTCCGTGTCCCATATGCTCTATACTATTCATTTTTGCCCACCGCTAGAAACACTCAGGCCTATTTTATCTGTCCAACATCACGACTACCCACACGGAGTGTTTTCGGTTGGATGGTTTGCTAATTTTATCAGCCCTCCATGTTATCCATCTAGCCCAATTTATCTGTTTCGGACAGTATTTTTGCACGGTGATGTCAAGGGATATTATTTTCATGTCCCATATGCTTTGTACTCTCATTTTCCCATAGTTCCAAACACTCCTTGGTCCTAAATTTTTTTTTTGAGATAAATGATCAATATATTAAGCTAGCAAGTCATCTCATTAAAAACCTTTCAGTCCCTGTAGGTACCCTGGTAAGAAAAAGAGTGCGTCCGAAACTTGCTGCTTTCATTATAAGTCTGTTACATCATTTATCAAGCTCCTAAGAATGCTATCATGAGGCTCATCGTTCCGGTTACAATTTGCTTTATCTAAGAAACCCACCCTAGCAAGCTCGTGAGCCATCTTGTTTGCTTCCCTCGGGATGTGACTAAAAATAACAGTACCAATACTAGTACACAAATCAATGCAATCAGCATAAATTGCAGCAGGTTCACTCCACCATGTTTATGCGCCATTGCAAGCATCTATTGTTTCTGGTGAGTCGGATTCAGCATGGATAGAGTTGCACCCAAGCCGTAGGGCAAGCACCAATCCTTTCTTCATCGCCACCGCCTCAGCCATGGTAGCCGAAGCAACATGAGGCGTATACGTAGTACATGCGACAATGAACTTTCATTTATAATCACGCAGAACAGCTCCCGAGGCCCCTTCACGTGAGTCAGATATGAATGATGCATCCATATTTAGTTTAACCTGCCTAGGATCAGGACACCTCCACTTATCTGCGGTAATAGCCAAGGAAGGACGAGAAGCTCAAGTTGCATTAGTAGTGATTGAAAGAATTGAGAACTTACATCTGTATATTGGTGGAACCTGTTCATTATGAGTCTTCCTTCTCCTTAGCCACCACAAGTACCAGCAAGCCACCGAGATAATTTATTTTAAACCAATATCAGGAAACCTTAGGAGGGTATTGTCTTGTCGGCGGATAATATGCTCTAACATACCAGATCCCGCCATATCAACGCTGAAGGCTTCCTGGATTACTGTTTGAAGACCAAGTGAACTCCATAGATCAATCGCTGGCTGGCATTAAAATAGAAGATGTCTAATATCTTCAGGTCCTTGACTGCAAATTGGACAGCCACCAGATGTACCTATGTGTCTGTTTACTAGAACACTTTTCAATGGGATAATTCCATGGAGCGCTCGTCATATGAATATCTTCACCTTACTTGGAATTTTAAGCCGCTATAGTATTTTCCACACTGGATTATTCGTCGATCCTCCTGGAAGAGCCAACTGCCCTGCCGAGGCTCCAAATTGGTGTTTCCATTGCACGTGATAGCCAGAGCGGACTATGTACCGCCCATGCTTGGTATAATTCAGGCCAGGAAATCATCGAAAGCTTGGTGATTGACAGGGATTTGGAGGATGCGTCCAACATCCACTGGGAGGAATAGGTTATTTAACATAGCAATATCCTAGCCACCCATGTGTGGGTTTAACAGTTCTGAAACTTTAGTAACCACTGCATTGCCTCTTGGAGTAATAATCTTTCGAGAGGGGATGCTAGGGATCCATGGGTCTTGCCAAATATTGATAGAATCCCCGTCTCCAACCCTCCAGATATGGCCTCTCTTGACAATTGTTAGGCCGGCTAGAACACGTTGTCAGCTAAAAGAAGAACCCTCCTTTGGGCATGCCTTTAGAATGTCCCCCTGGGGATAATATTTAGCTCGCAGGACTTTGGCACATAGGGATTTTGGGTCATTAATAAGTCTCCAACCTTGTTTAGCTAACAATGCAAGATTAAAAGAGTGAAAGTCTCTAAATTATATACCTCAATCATTTTTTGGGTAACATAACTTCCACCATGCATACCAGTGCATATTATTGCTGCTATCATCATCATCCGCCCACCAGAATTTGGCAATCGCATCCATCATTGCCTTACACACCCCCTTTGGTATTAGGAAGAAAGACATTGCATAAACCGGGATTGCTTGTGCAACCATTTTTAGAAGAATCTCCATGCCACCAATGGATAGTTGTTTATCTTTCCAACCATTAATACCTTTTATAATACGCTCAATAAAGTGCTGAAAATAGTCACTCGTATCTTCTCCCACCAGGGCAGGGAGGCCAAGATATTTTTCAGAGAGAGCTTCAGTATCAATATGGAGGGCTTCACAAATTTCTGCTCTCAACATACTGTTAGTACAAGGAGAAAAGAACACACTTGATTTTGATAAGCTCACCAACTGACCCGAGTTTGCACAGTAGGTATCCAAAACTTGTTGCAAGGAAGTTGCATTTGTCATATCATCTTTCATGAGAATTAGGGAATCATCAGCAAAAAGTAGATATGAGACTGATGGTGCATTTCTGCACACCCTTACCCATCGATGCCACCAACTTCTTCTTTATACAACAAAAGACTAGATAAACCCTTCGCATAGAGGAGGAACAAATAAGGTGAGAGGGGTCTCCCTGTCGTAGACCCCTAGTAGGAACAAACATATCTGTCTCTTCAGAATTAAATCTTACTTGGTATCGAACTAAGCTTACACATGCCATCATAAGAGAAATCCACCTTTCAGCGAACCCCAACCGACCCATCATATTTTACAAGAAAATCCATTCCACACGATCATAAGCCTTTTTATGTTTTTCAAGATTTCTTTTTTCTTGGTTTGGGCTTGCATATCGGTTGGTCGAGGAAAGACAGTAGAGTCGATAAACTTATTTTAGAGTGCAGGTTCCCTCATCGGATAAGTGTAGTCTACAAGGATGGATGATCCTGGATGAGGGAAACAACATCTTGTAAATTCCAATCCTCATTCAAATGGGACTTGAAGTAGAATCGTACACGAGGTAGGTGGAAAATGCCAAATCAGATAGATTTGTATAGTGAGAATTTTGTTTTTGTTGAATTTGTATAACACAATTGGACACCAATCACATCATAAGACTACTTATATCATGGGCTTATAATTAATATTGGGTTTACCCAACTACTCAATCAAGGAAAACATAAGAAAAAACTTCATTGATATGATGGATCAATTTAATAGGTATTTTCCAAGCATCTAAAGATGCCAGTTATTAGGGAATTCGGCTTCTTCTACTATATACACGCGCGCGTAATTTTTCCCTTGCAGTGCATGATTCCTCTCACATGGAATAGGGCCCCATCTGCTAAGCTCTCTACCCGGAAGATCAATATCAAAGTATTCAATAATACGTGATGTCATTAGATGATGCTCTTAGCGATGAAAGTGAATTTAGATGATCCTCAACAAGGGGTTGTTCTATCACTTTCTTCTGCTAAGAAGTCGCCTTTCGTACCTCCGACAAGCTATGATACTATGGTTTTAGAAATTCCCCTATTCCTAGAAAAAGGGAGCCTTGTGCAATCTCTCTCGGGATCTCGGAGGAGACCCTTGTCCATTTACAGGTATTCATAGGTATTGTTTTCTTCACACAGAGAAATCTTTTCTAGATCATGACATTGAGGACCAGTTATCTGGAACTCTGGAGAAAGATATAATGACATCAAAAGTTCTTCTTTTCACCTTTTCTTCCTACCTTGGCAAGGCTACTTACAACAGTATTGGTTTGCCTTCAATTCCCCCTAGACCCATCTTTCTTAGAGCTAA
Organism: Avena sativa; assembly: GCA_916181665.1. NCBI lineage: Eukaryota > Viridiplantae > Streptophyta > Magnoliopsida > Poales > Poaceae > Avena > Avena sativa. The sequence continues at coordinate 265,843,848 of OV702280.1, read as the reverse complement.
ACCTCTGTATGTGAATAGATTCCAATCAAGCAAGCATGAGAATAAATCTAAGGAAAGTAAAGTGGTCTTCTTTGACGTAATGGACCGAGAACATGTGAAGGTGATGCCGCTTGTGTTACAGGATATATAAGTACATGAGCCCGGACATTTTATTATCGATCTGTAAAAGAGAGAAGAACCGGAGATGGCCTTCTAGAGATGGAAGCACTTTTTGACTCAAGAAAGTACTAATTAATTAATAGGGGCGCACTTGAGGTGCAAGCCGTTTCTTGTTGCGCTAGAGGAGAAAGTGTGTCGGCCGGCTCTAGTGAGTGTAACAAACCTAGGCTAATCTTAGCCAACAGCCGATCTCTCTTGATCGATCAATAGAATATGAGACCTTCGGGTCAACATTTCATGTATTTGGTTTCGGGAAAGCTAAGCTATTCGTTACAAAGGAAACAAATCTCTTCCCCCAAGTCCTAGTAGACTAGTCAAAATAGTCCGGGACAATAGCGTTCCGTATAATAGCTGACCCCTTGCACACAATCACTATAAGATAAAGCAAGACAAACCTATATTATCCTTCTCGGCTAGAAGTTACAAGTTGCCTGTTTTGGTTTTGGCTTGTTTAAAGTGCCTGCAATCTACTTTCATTCTTTTAGCAGTGGTAGTTTGATGGCTGATTCCCCAGATTTCTGAAAAAACAAGTTCTACCCGCATCCTAGGAGTTGCCAGGAGTGATTCCTTTCAACAGGTGTAGAAAGGTCATTAGAGGCTCCTCTGGGGCAATTGAGATTTACCGCCAATCCGGTTCCTTTTGTTTTTATCCAGGGTTTAGGGATCCTACCAACAAAGACTCCCTACGGCAACCAGAAAATAACCTATTCTATTGATCGAAGGAATGGTGCACTTCGGGGATGCGGCTTCGTCTATGTAAACAACGGTACTTCCGAATCCTAATCCTAAAAGGCACATGCTCCTAAAGAAATTGTCGTAAATAGAGGTACAACCCTCCAGCGCTAAATCGGATTTTTCAGAAGGATTGCTTGATCGAAAGGCGGGATTGGTTGGCAAAGCAACTTTAGCGATGACTAGGTTTTGTACTATTCCTATGAAGCGAGGGACGAGCGAGGCCTAGGATTAGGAATTGGAATCCCCACATGCATAGAAGGGTACGGCCCTTTCCCCACAGTCACAGCACCTTGACCGAGGAGACCTATTCCCTTATTTCCAACAAGGGCACTGCTCAAATTAATTAGATAATACTATTCCTCGGTAAATCAATTATCCAGTTGTATTTACGGTACGACTAAGCCAATTGATCTTCTCCTCGGCTCCACGAAGTGAAGGCAGGCCGGAAAAAGCAAAGAAATCCAAGTAATTTCACCCTCATTAGTACGAGTGCACTTAACCCTTAATAGCAGCTTCCGAAAAATATTTCTCTTCTTTTACCCCCTTTACGCCCTTCGGGGCTGCTAACAACGAGCGAATACACAAGAACGACATGGCTCCTACATCGCTTAACTCCAATAATAGAACCTGGTCCCACATCCCTTGCATTTGATAATGAAACAATCAAAATTTGTTGAATTGAAATATGTTCAATCTCATTTATTTTACGTGGTTTTGGCAACTATCAATTATCTCTTTCCTTGGCTTCCTACACGGATATAGCCGTAAACGGTATCTAGTAGGCAACCTAGGAACTATATTAGCTTAGGGGATCGGGTAGCGAGCGCTCTCCTCGGCAAAGCAGACAAGAAGCAATTCAACAATTAGGAACACCACACCCCCTTTCCTAGGGCTAGAGGTATTTACACGCTGCATTAAACCTAACGCTAGAGCGAGTACTACTATGCGAGATCCTTTTATGAGTGATACTTTTTTCTTTGGTGCTTGAGCTGTCCTCCTAGTCCCCGGTTTCAGAAATGACATATTGAACCGGTATCTTTAGAAAAGCCCAAATCTGGCATACCCCTTTAACTACATCCCTCCTCTAAAGCAGCTTCCTTCCTTTTGATTCGTAGTGGTTACGATCAGAAGTGCAATTCAAAGAGCATTCCATAGTTGTATTAGATAGTTTAGATATAGTGACCCACTAGTTCGAGATGCACTGACCTTGGCCATTGCCTGCTAACTACGGTCATTATATTTCAATTCAGATCGCACGCCGGAAGCAAAGATCAGGGGATTTCCAACTTGAATGAATGTAATCCGGTTACGGTTACGGTTATGGTGTAGGGGGGATTTTTCCAATACGGACATAACTAGTTGCTAAGCCAGTTAGTCCAGTATGTATGCTATGTCCAGTAAGACTAGTGAAGTAAAGAAAGTAAGAAAAGGCAAGTAATGTAAAACCTGACTCTATAATATGGCTCGAGAGATTGAATATAGGGAGGAATGAATCGGGCATCAAGTAAACTAAGGATTCAAGGAAAGTAAGACTTGAGGATGAAAGGGAGGAAGGAACCAATAAGCCACTGTCAGTGTACCCGTCATTGGGACAGATGCCGTGTGTTCAGTCTACCTGCCTTTAATACGACCCGAATTCAAAGATGCTGACGAGTATTAAAGGTCAGTCCAAATGATTCTAAGCTTGAGGACCCATTCTATCCGGCCTAAATGCTGGAGTTTCAAAACTTCTTACTGACTTTCTCCTATATGCTTAACACATTGACGTCTAAGGCTAAGCTTTCTTTCTAATGGTAAGCCGGGGATCTAATAGTCCAATTCACACTAGCTCTCTTTACGTTGATATAGGTTGCTTTTTTATGACTAGTCCCATATAGACGATAGGCCTTATTTTCAACCTCCTCTATCTAGTCTTACTTTTATTAAGGAGGGAGAGAAGAGGGTTCTCCAGGACGGAAGACATCTCTCACTCATACATATATGGATGGGGAGGCTACCTCTACAAGGGAAGAAACTGATAAGTAGAGATCTTAGCAATAGCAAAGGGGATCCATATGATTTTAGAACTCCAACTGAATGATGCTATACTCAAATCTGATTCTGCTGCACCTTACCATTTACTACTGAAAAATATTGATATCCCAAATCACTATCTTATTAAAATAGGGTAGCTTTAATTAAGTAATGCAAGGCAAGGATTCAAAGCATGTGCATTATCCTGAAAAACACACTCAAAGAAGGCAGTCAATGTGCAGACATCAGCAATGGCTTTATATGAAGAATAAGAAACCAAGAACCTTGAAGTGAATCCATGGTAGACCCTCTCACAAAGTTGATAATGATTTGGTAGGCCATGCGCTCGAAAGGGGGCAACCCTTACTACATAACTCGGGGTTTTCGTCTCCTTCCTTGTTGATTAACAAAGTTTTAGGTGCATAATATAGAAAGATTATAAAGAACAGAGTAACCTAGACTTTTCTAATAAAAGAAAAAAGAGAATGACGTCTACCTGAAAAAGAACATAAAGATGTTGTTAGTTTATTGGCTTTAGGACAGAGTAAACATACGGAGTCGGTTCTTGAACTTCTATATAAATAATCGTTTTTAGAGCATGCTCCCCTTCCTAGCACTTATTCTAGACGAGCACATTCTTCATTCATTAGTAAGTGGAAATATTGAAACCTATGAATGCCGCCACTCTTCCCCCTTCTAAAGCGTTAGTTTATATCAACGGAAACATTCTAGTTTGGGTTAGTCTGTTATACAATCCGGCATAACACCTTAGCCATTCTTGTACAATAACAAGTTTACTGGTTCCACTGAGATGTGACCAAGAATACTCAAAACCGCCGGTAGGCGTGGAGCCAGAGGTCGGGGAGATGATCAGATTGATCATGTGCGCAAGAGAGCCATTAAAGTGGGTCAAAAAAAGAGATATGTGATGTCCGATCCTTCATAATACCCAAGAAAAAAGCCACCCTTTCGAGCTGATATGATACAAAGCAAAGTTGTCACGGTATTTTCCATGATATGCCCCCTTGGCTCCACACAATAGGGTTCCTTCGAATGCAATGTAATTTACTTTAATTGGACCACCCTTGCCCGAGGATACTAATCCGAGCTATTAATTGAAAAGGAAGGGAAGGATATCTCGGAACTAAAGCCATCTACTACTATGGAAGGATCCTACAACTATTTCATTGATTTATTTCTTTCATTCGTGGGGCATTGGATAAAAGCGCAGGGAATCATAGGAGCAATTTGTATTGGTTTTAAGCCAATCAAGGGGACCATCAGAGGATGTGTCAATCCGTGGCATAGCCCAAGCTATCGATTATCACCTAGTACTATCAATTAACATAGGGAAACCCCATTTTGCAAGGTCTCGCGGAGTAGCCATAGGTAGAAATTCTCAACGACCAACCAAATAGTTTTTCCAAGACTAAAGGCTGGCTGGCCCGCTAATTATGTCATAGGTAGGGATCTTGTTTGAATCAAATCGTATAACAATGAAGCAAGAAAACGTATGCGCCCGCAAACGGCTTTCGGGGCGATCCTGACCAACAAATGAACTCAAATTCAAGCGACCCTCAAAGTGAGGGGAAGACCACCAGTCAATTAGCCATTGGTGTTGTTAATGGATAGAAACAGTAAGGCAAGTGATTCATAATAAAAATACAGTTGTTGATCATTCCAAGATACCAGACCTGTAATGCCCATCTGTTATATATGTGTGTTCCTTTATCTTACCTTATCGATGAAATGGTACGCATAAGGAGGATTTATGAACCTATCAGTACATATCTATTCAAATTTTACTCTATCATATTGTTAGCTTTTAACTAAGATTACTACATCCAAGAATCATAGATGGACTTGGTGCAACCCCTTGTGCGTGCCTGTTAGTTTTGTTCTAAATGAATGGGTAATCAAGTCGGTATTATTCTGTCTTGAATACAGTTGAGATTACTAGTGTTTCCATGATCAACAAACCTGAGATTTGAAATACTGGAACTGTACCTCAAGAAACACTGTTTAGCAACTAAAATAATCTAAAGTGTTGAAACATTTGATAGAAACCCACTTACCCTCTCCTCTATCCACTGAGACCATACGGTATCAGTGGCCTCGTGATCTATGATAGATCACTACACTTAAATAAGTCAAACGCATATTATGGTTAATAAAAATGACATCTGAGATACCATAACACTTCATTAGTACACATGCATGTTAGAATCGTATGCTACACAACCTACATAGCTTACCATTTAGTAATTTCTTCTCTAATAACGTAGTATATTTCTCATGCACGGAAATCACGAATGCAACCTGATACTGTGTTCCTTGTCATGATATATTAAATACAGATTAGCCACGCGAGTGCTATTGTAGTCATAAACATGTAACCTCTCCGGATACAGCTCAGGATCCAACCTATCATATAAAGGTTGCGAGGACCTGATGAAGAGGGCACCTTAGTTTTCCAGCAATCTGCCGTGAGCTAGACCGCAACTAGCGAACCGACGAAATTTGTAATCGTGTTCCCATCATAATCATACTAAATTGACTCTCATGTTTATCTGATCAGCCGACAAAATACCCAACGTTCTATTTTCCACAAAACCTAGTCCATAACCATGGGCATTACCAAGGTTACCCCTTTTCAATTTGCGCCGTCTGTGGGAAATCTGAATGCTGGAGTCATGGATTCGGTGTCTCCCTCTCCACCAAGCAGCAACCCGACGGTTGAGGTCGGCGAGGTCCTTCACGATCTTGTTGATCCACGCCCACACACCCCTTTATCGGCTCCCCTTGACTTCGACCAGGAGACCGATCTCATGATCGGAAGTTTCCACTTTCGTGTGGGAGAATATGAAAATATCTACCTTTCGGCCCTGATCTACTCAGATCCGCTGGCCAAACCTGCATCGCCCACGACGACACCTGCATCCTCCATCGGCTCAACTAGAAAGGCCATGACCAATATGGAAAACATCGATGAAAACTGCGGAAAATCCACGGACCTGGAAGATCTGGATGATCTGTATGACATCATTTATTTCGGATTAGACTCACAATTAACACTGCTACACAGCACAAGGTCATGAAGCATCATTCCCGATGAATCATAAGAAAGTGTCGACTCTTGAATCCGGAAGGCTGAGTCCTACCCAGATCAAGATCCCTGGGACTTCACTAGTTCGCAAAATAGTGTCTCCTATGGGTACGATAGTGATGACAATCGATCATACATCATGCACCACCAAGTGTGCGCGATTCTAGAAGAAGGAGGAACCTCAACACCTGTGGACTCCAACGGTAACCCGATCTTTAACCCTGATGATATTTTGTCGGATGACAACGCAAGACATCAAGAGGACAAGGAGGACCCTCTAGCAAATGACATCTGCGTCATACCAAGAGAAGGGGAACATGAAGGGGAGTGCATAACACTTCGGCTACCACAAGCAACATGGCAAAAGGACTGAGACGCTGTTTCGGGCATGGTACTAAGGACAACAGATGCCACGCGAGAAGAGTTGATGGCCTATGAATATCTACTGCACCATAAGATAAGGGATTTGCTTCGGTTATAGAGGCAGCTCGACAAGAGAAAGTGGTTAGCCAACAAATCCAGCCTTCATCGGGCATAGCTCAGTTCTACCCGAGGTTCTTGCAGCGTCACTAGAGGACCACAACCTAGGAGGGGAACTTCGTGGCTGCAACGCATACCTGAAGCCAAAAGGCACAAGCTGGCTAGAGATATGGATCTATCATTTATGTCAGTAGATTCTGCGGTAAACATTAAAGCAAAAACAACACAAGACACCCTCGTCGCCGCCCAGACTTCCCTCCTCACAACCCAACTAGCAGCTGACGATCCGCGGACAGTTGTTCATCGCTCCGCCCTCATGGGACTTGGCATGTTAGGCGGAACTCTTGCACAAGGAGAACAAGGAGTTGTGCAGCGAGTCGATAAATCACCCCTCCATCGCAGCAGACCTTGGCATACGGGGAACACTTGAAGATCAAGTTCACCTCACCACATGCGATTTACACATTCCTGGCATGGAGACGATGCCAGAAATGACATCACATAGAGAAGGGTAGACATATCCATGGAAGAGCACAACATCCAAAGATATTCTGATGCAGAAAGTGAGGATGAGCGCGAACCTTGTGGCGCTAGTGGATTTACCCGCCGGGTTCACAAAACCTTGGTACCTAAGGATTTCAAGCTCCCTCATGACCGCCAGAAGTACGACGGACTTCAAGAACCTAAAGCATGGCTAGCCAATTATTTGCAAATTGTCAAATTTCAGGGTGGCTCAAAAGCTACGGCTATGTAGATCCTCCAGCTACACTTGAGTGGATCGGCGTGCTCATGGCTTAGACAACTACCTAAATAATCCATCAGCAGTTGGAGTGACCTGGAGGACAAGTTCATCCGAAACTTTAAATCCACATTCAAGCGACCCACATCTATCGAGGAGCTGCGAGCATGGAAGAAGAATCCAAGAGAGTCAATCCAAACATACATTCAAAGATGGAATATGATTGATGTCTACGCACTTCTATTCTTGTAGAAAGTTGTTGGGCCTCCAAGTGCAGAGGTTTGTAGAACAGCAGCAAGTTTCCCTTAAGTGGATTACCCAAGGTTTATCGAACTCAGGGAGGAAGTGGTCAAAGGTATCCCTCTCAAGCAACCCTGCAATCAACATACAAGAAGTCTCTTGTGTCCCCAACACACCCAATACACTTGTCAGGTGTATAGGTGCACTAGTTCAGTGAAGAGATAATGAAATACAAGTGGTATGGATGATTATAAGTGGTAACGATGCCAGAAAAGAGCTTTTGACGGGAAGGAAAATACTGGAAGCAAGCAAACATGCAACAGATCTAAATGTGAACGGTGTTTCAATGTTTAGAAATAAGGCCTAGGTATCATACTTTCACTAGTGAACACTCTCAATAAATATATTCTCTTCATGATACTACCCTGAACTACTCTCCGGTTGGACACTCTAATCCATGGTAGGGCTATAACAGCACACCTCAAAGTCCGCCTTCCCCATCTAGATAACCCCACACTATCACCTTGAGCTCTAGATGGTTCCAACAAACACCACAATTTCATAAAGACATCCAACTCAAAATATACTCATGATAAGATTTATAACCTCTAGCCTAAGTGCCACCAAGACGTGCACGATGTCACTTTCACGCACATGGGGAGAGCAGAGATCTATTGAAGCACTTGAGTATTTATGTAAACTCTAGCCTAAGTGCCACCACGGTATGCATGCTATCACTTTCACACACGTGGGGAGAGTCAGAGATCTATTAAAGCACTTGAGTAGCAGAGGATATCTACTTGACTACAAATCTCATGATCACAATATGACCATGCATATATATATATATATATAGAGAGAGAGAGAGATAGAGAGAGAGAGAGAGAGAGAGAGAGAGAGAGAGAGAGATGAACAAATAGCTACCAGTAGAGCCCTTAGCCTCTAGGAAGAACTACTCCCTCCTCATCATGGGAATCAGAAACGGTGATGGAGATGGTGGTGGAGATCGATGGAGATGGCTCCGGGGCACTTACCCGCCCCGGCAGGGTGTTGGAACAGAGACTTCTGTCCCCCGAATCTCCCATTCAATGGCGGCGGCGGTGCGGAACTTTTCATGGCTGACTCCCAGATGATTTAGGGTTTTTGGGTCGGAGGCTTCTTATAGGCAAAGGAGGCAAGGTCGATGGAGGGCCAGCGGGCCCACACCTCCTATGGGCGCCACCAGGGCTAGCCCGCGCCCACCTAGGGTGTGGCCACCCTGGTGTCCTCCTCCATCTTTTCTTCGTGGTTCCGTGTCGTGCCGGGTAAAATAATGACTTTGGCTTTTGTCCCGTCCAATTCCGAGAATATTGATTTTCTGCCTTTTCTGGAACCAAAAACAGAAGAAAACAGGCAACTGGCACTGGCATCTTGTTAATAGGTTAGTACTAGAAAACATATAAAAACACCTCAAAGTGTAGACAAAGCAAAGCAAAGTAGATACTAAACAAGCATGAAACATCAAAAATTATAGATACTTTTTCAACGTATCAAGCATCCCCAAGCTTAACTCCTGCTCGTCCTCGAGTAGGTAAGTGATAAAAAGAATAATTTTTGAGGTGACATGCACCATAAAAATCAAGATAAAACCATTTGCAAATCATTGAAAGCTGGGATCAAAGAACTCTAAACATGAACATGAAAGATGGAGTTCTAATAGTAAGACAAAGTAATTATGCATGCAACATGAAAGGTTACAAACAAAGATCATGAATAACATGCATTGGAAAACATTTGTTTGTTTTACATATAGAAAACATGGCATAGTGGCATTTAGATTGTCCCTCATGGAGTAGAAAATAGATGCATAGGACACCTTCAAAGTTCGTAAGAGTGACTAGATACAAATAGCACAAGAACAAGTAATATCAACAATATACATCAATCAATAAGTTCTGGAACAATGCACATAGAACTAAGAATGGCAACTATGCTCTCTTAACTGGTGCCTAAGGGTAGAAGATGGAGACTCAATATAGTGGAAGAAAGGCCCTTTATAAAGGGAAGCAGGGATTTCAAGTTTCAAAAAGAGCTTCCAAAAATTATGGTACTTATTAACTTTCAGCTCTCATTGCCCCTATCATAAGCATCTTGAAGTGATTAAGGTTAAAGTGAACAAACTATGGAGTATATGCTTGACAAATTATAAGTTGGCAATCTCATGTCCCTTGAATATGAGGGCCGCTCCTCATGCTACGCAACTTTAGTTACTTGCAAGTTCTTGTCATAGTAAGTACATGTGTATCATAGAGAACCGCCAATGGGGTACCCCTTGCACATGATACATGAGCTATCCCATAATCAAAATGACAAGGAAAGCAGACAATGAGCATCTCAGCAATCTTCTTATTTACCATGGGAAAATGGTGCTTTTTTCTCTCTTTCCTCTTTTCTCATTTTTTTATTTTTCTCAATCTCTTTTTTTCTATCTCTTTTTTATAAGAAGAATGCTTCGTAGATTGCTCATTATGGTGATGCTGCAAGTTTCCACCATGATTAGGCATGGCTTAGGCTAGCGGCCTAGGTGTTTCTCTAACACACATACATAACTCCATGGACTTACAAGCTCCCCTTTCATTTCACGCCGACGACATCCATAGACAAAAGAGCATGATATCAACTGGGTACAATGTACAAGTGCAATGTTGAAAGCGTTCCCCATGGCAGCACGGTTCTGCTAATTCCCAACTTATAAGAGCAAGCATATACAACATAGATGACACAATGATTCAAGTTTATTAGGGGCAAGAAAAATAAAGTGTGCCATCAAGTTTGTGAGAGCTTTAATCACTAATTTTCACATAACAAGTTTAATTTGGAAGATAGATAAAACAAGAATATACTTGGAATGGTGTAACACACCATGCATTGGAATTTATAGTGGACACTTTGGAATAACTTGGTTTCTTGGGATTTGGATGCATGAGTAGAGCTTACTCAATACAAGTGGAGGCTAGCAAAAGACTGGGAGTGACCAACTAAGAGAGCAATAATGGCCATAATCATGCAGAGCGAGAAAATATTATCAATCAAAGCATAAAGTGGTATCACAAGTCAAAAAATAAATGATCATAGAGGCTAAGGTGACTGGTTCATAGTCATAACATGGTGTGAGCATGTGCCAAGTCAACCCAAACAAAACATCAAAGGAGAATACCACAATATTATGCTTTTGTATGCTAAAACAACGCATGGTTCTTTCAAGGCACATTAAGAAATATTAATTGTTTGCAACAATTCATGCTACAACAATAATCACTAAGCATAAGGTCAAAATAACATCTAGCATGACATGATAGATTCTAAGTCACAGTCAACACAAGCTCCCTTTTGTACCACTATAAGCATGAAACTCTCTACTCTTTTCCGACACCAATCAACTTATTTAAAACATCACAGCGAAAACGGGGGTCCAACTACTTTATTCAAGCAAACTAAGCAAACGAAAACCAAAAATGAAAACTAAGACGCCCCAAGAACAACACAACACTGCATGAAACAATAAAAACGAAGTGTCTAGAAAGAGACCCGAGATTTTTATTATTGAAGAAGGGCATCCCCAAGCTTTGACGCTTGTACCTCTTAAATATTTCTTGGGGTGACACGGGGTGGCATACCCAAGCTTGAGATTTTGTCCATTCTTCATCTCATTACATCATTCTTCCCCTGCACTTGGAAATTTCCTTAATACAAAACTTCACACAATCTTCATTAGCAACATTAGTGCATTCAAAAGTAATAAACCTTTGGGGTTTAGTTTAAAAACAACAAAACTTTCATTAAAAACACAGGCTACTGTAGTAATTCCTTCAAAAAGTTCAATTCACCAAAAAGAACTCAAAAAGAAATCGACAAGAGGAAAATGCAAATAATGGCAGAAATTTGTCAAAACAGACCAGCAGGTAAAAAACCAATTTGTTCGAAGACCTTCTGTTGCTCAAATCGAAAAATGTTGAACTAACGAAAGTTAGATAACAACCTAGGGGATTTATTCAGAAAATTACAGCTCAATCAGACATACAGAGATTTATCACGAATTTTTACAGTGAAACACAAAAATCTGTTTTGGGACAACAACTTCCCCAAATCTTACTTCTCTCTCATTAGAGGTTATTCTTGGCACAAAAATCAAACAAAAAGGATAATGAGAGGTTATTACAGAAGTAATAACTTCCAAGACTCAAGAAAATTATTGGATTAGCTCCCAAGAAGTACTTTTTTTAATGCCTTTAAGTTAGGCACAAGAAGCAAGAATCAAGTATTTTCAAATGAAGAAGCATTAAGATCAATACTCTAAATTTCTTCAACCAGGAAAGCTATCTCATCCAAATGTGTTCTAGAGGACCCTCTCTCAATACTCTTGGGTTTACTACTTTCATCAAACGGATTTTCAAGAACAATCCAATTAAAATTCTTTTCTAAGGCCTCATGCATTCCTAAAAGTTTAAATTGTATTGGTATTTTAATTTCCTCTCCATTGGTTTTGGTTTTATCCAACTTTTCTAATGTACCCATAACACCTACACATGAGCCTAGCATATTAAAATGATCAAAGACCTTTTTACCTTCCTTAGCAACATCATTGAACTCCTTTAGCAAAGTTTCTAGAATAAAATCTCTCTTTTTAGTATCCTCATTTTCTTTAAGTTTAAGAAAAAATATTTGCATCATGGGGTTAAGGTTAAAAAACCTATCCTCCAACATGTGAACTAAAGAAGCTGCAACAATTTCATAATTAGGAGCAAGTTCTGCTAAGGATCTATCCTTAATATCCTCATGTTTTCTAATATGATTAAAGAATTCTTCAATATTTTCTTTCCCAATTATAGAATCACTACCTATTGAAAGGTCTTTCAGGGTGAACTTAGGGATCAACATGGTGAGCTAGAGCAAGGTGACAACTATAGGAAGAACTAATTTTTTTGTTTTTGATAAGAAAAAACAAACCAAACGAAACTAATTTTTTGCAATTTTTTTGGTAAAAATAAGCAAGCAAAACAAAGCAAAAGTAACTAAGCAAAACAAAACCAAAGTAAAGAGAATGGTTATGAAGGACTCCCCTTGTGAAGTTGTCCTTAACTCCCCGGCAACGGCGCCAGAAAAGTCTTTGACGTGGCTCAATAGTAGAGCTTTGTTGGGAGACCCCAAGAGGAAGGTATGATGAGCATGGCAGCAAGTTTTCCCTCAGTTATGAAACCAAGGTTATCGAACCAGTAGGATCAAGGAAACAACTCCAAGGTGTTGCTAACATCTTGGAATCCTGCACAACACAAACTCAAGATTTTGCCCCAACTTACAGTGAGGTTGTCAATCTCACTGGTTTGCTGAAAACAAAGGATTAAACATACAGTGTGGAAGGTAATGGTTGCTTGTAGAAAGTAAACAGTAACAGTAGATGGTGTAACAAAGGTAAAGATTGGACCGGGGTCCGTAGTTCACTAGAGATGTTCTCCTTAAGATAAATAACATAACATGTTGGGTGAACAAATTATAGCGGGGCAATTGATAGGACTGAGCAAGGCATAATAATGCAAATACTAGACATCATGATTCCTATGAGATTTGATTGGGCATTACAACAATATACATAGACCGCCATCCAACTGCATCTATGACTAGTAATCCACCTACAGGTTATCATCCGAACCCCCTCCCGTATTAAGTTGCAAGCAACGGATAACTGCATTAATCAATGTGTGTAAAGTAAACAATACAATTGTTCCATGAACAAAAGATTGTCGTTTTCTCCCTAGTAGCAACATCACATCTATAACCTTAGAGATTCTTGTCACTTCCCCAGATTTAATAGAGACATGAACCCACTATCCATCATAAATACTCCCTCTTGGAGTCACTAGCATCTAGTTGGCCAAGATAGATACTAGTAACGGAGAGCATGCAAGATCACAAACAACATAGACATGATAGAATCAATAATCAATAAGAAATGATAGAATCAATAATCAATCTGACATAGCAATCTCAATATCCATCGGATCCCCACAAACACAACATATATGATTACAAATAGATGATCTTGATCATGAACTGAGCTCACAAGATCTAAACATGATAGCACAAAGGAGGAGAAACAACCATCTAGCTACTGTATGGACCCATAGTACAAGGGTAAACTACTCACACATCATACCAGAGGCCGGCATGGTGATGAAGAAGGCCTCCGGGATGATCTCTCCCCTCGGGCAGGGTGTCGGGAAGAGCTTCAGATCCCCCTGATCTAGGGATGATGGTGGCAGTGGCTACAGACAGTTTTCATGGAGATCTCAGGTTCTTAGGGTTTTGGCATCGGGTGGCTTTTATAGGCGAAGAGGCGAGGCAGGGGGAACCTGAGGTGCCCACACCAGGTGGCGGCGCACCCTAGGAGGGCCCGCGCCACCCTAGGGTGTGGCAGCCTCGTGGCCCTCCTTTGGTCTCCCTTCGGTCTCCGTGTTCTCCTTGGTGAAATATTGTCTTTGGCTTTTGTCCCGTCCAATTCCAAGAATATTTCCTTACTAGCTTTTCTGAAACCAAAAACAGCAGAAAACAGGCAACTGGCACTATGGCATCTTGTTAATAGGTTAGTCCCAAAAAATGTATAAAAATATCTCAAAGTGTAGACAAAGCATAGCAAAGTTGATACTAAACAAGCATGGAACATCAAAAGTTATAGATACTTTTATGACGTATCAGCGGATCGGTGCCGTCATCGACGTTACCATCGTGGATGGCCGCGCACATGTAGCGGTGGGGGAGATCGTTGCTCCTACAGCTTTCAGATTCAAAACCATAGGTTCCTTCGTTAGTAGAGGGATCACACAGATCGTAGTTGCATCTACTGCTGTCATCCGAAGCGTATGCCAGGGTTGGTGTATCCAGGACACTGATTGGTGGTACCCACGAGCGGGCCTAATAGATAGAGGCGACACCCGCTCTAGAAGGTGGAGGGTGCTGATCTGGCCCACCTGGAAGGAGAAGATCCCGAACAGCATCTTGATTCCGTCTCCTACGGAGTCGAAGTCCTTGCGGGTGGCCGGGGAGTGGGCGGTGAAGTAGAGGGCACCAAAGAGGAGGTGATTCTCCATTGCAGAGGAATCGAAGATCGCAGTAGATGGAACTGTCATGATCGCACGATCGGCGTCCCCAGTTCCCACGGATGGTGCCAATTGCCGAGGGTTTGACTCGTCAATGCCCATTGTTATGGACTTGGGTTTAGAGAAGATGGGTAAGCTGGAGATCATGAGACGGCTAACAGGCAAGCAACACGGGGACACGGTGTTTACCTAGGTTCAGGCCCCCTGGAAGGAAAACCCTACTCCTGCTTGTCTATTCTTGATTGATGGTGGAACCGAAGGTTACAGGGGTGCGCAGATGCAATCTGGCGTGAGGTGTGTGTATGAGATTTGAGAGAGCCTCCTCACTGTCCCCTCCTGGCCTTTATATGGGGAAGCCAGGTCTCGGGGTAGGTTGAGTTGGTTACAAATTAGGGTTTCACTCTTTGAAATTCTATCTTTAGCTAGGCGTGCTTCCCAATAAGTCGCGTCTGTATGGGCCTTGGACATTCAAATCCTTCCTGGGCTTCGCCATCCGTAGTGGGTAATTGTATGGGCCTCTGCTAGGCTGATACCGGGTAGGCTAGCATTAGGCACCCATAGGGCATACCCATGTCACTCACAATGAAGAAGCAAACAAACCTTTGGGGCGTCCAGCATTTGTCCAGACGTGTGGTGACACTAAGCAGGTTTATCGCCCGGCTGGGTGAGAAGGCAATTCCATTCTATGCTCTCATGAAAAAATCATAAAAATTTGAGTGGACCAAGGAATCCCAACGAGCCTTCGAAGCACTTAAGAGGACACTTTCGACATCGCCTATCGTCGGTGTCCCCCAAAGAAAAAGAGCCTTTGCTACTTTACGTAGCCACCACAAATTAGGTGGTCGGTACAGTTCTGGTCGTCGAGCAACCTGAGGAAGGTAAAACCCACAACGTCCAACGGCTAGTATACTACCTTAGAGAGGTCCTCTCTCCATCCAAGAAAAGTTACCCACATTATAAAAAACTCGCATATGGTGTCTTCATGATAGAATGCAAGCTACACCACTATTTCTCAGAGCACCTGATAGTGGTAGTCAATGAAGCTCCTCTCTCCAACATACTCAACAATCTAGAAGCCATAGAGTGTGTCTCTCTTTGGGCCATTGAATTATCCCCTCGAGACATCATGTATGAGAAGCAAAAAGCAATGAAATCTTAAGTACTACCCGGCTTCATCACGGAATGGACAAAACTCCAATGTGCGGGTCCCCCAGATCTGTCCAGCGCATGGATAATGTATTCGACAGGTCCAAGCGAACATAAGGAGCAGGAGTGGAGTAATTTTGGTATCACCACAAGGCGACAATATGCGCTATGTTCTACGAATGAGTTTACCCAACGCATCAAACAGTGAAGCCGATTACGAGGCCCTGTTGCACGGCATGCGCATGGCTAAAGCCTGTGGCACAACTCGCCTCAAAATCTTTGGCGATTCAAACCTTGTAGCGCAACAAGTGATGAACAAGTGCGAGGCTGTGAGCGACAATATGGTCACATATCGAGATCTGTACAACACCATGGAAGCCCACTTACATGATAACCTGGCAAATATCGGGTCTTTTGCCTTACCGTGCCACCCGGAGTTTTTTTGGAAGATATAGTGGAGCATTCCATCAAACCCAAAAAAGTCACTGAAACCACAGCAACAACTACAAGCAAAAAAGCCAAGCCGACAGAAGACTCGGGGGCTCTGCCAGCAGCAGGAGATGAAACGGAAAGCACGAAGAGGAGGATGAACCCGCGGAAGTCATGATGATAGAACCTTCATGGATGAAACCATATATAGCGTACATGATGTGCGGAGAACTCCCTGAAGATACAATCGAGGCATAATGCATCACACGCCGCTCAAAGGCCTTCATAATTGTTAATGGAGAACTCTACAAGAGAAGCATCTCAGGAGTACTTCAACGATGCGTCACACCCGAAGAAGGGAAGCTCATCCTCAAGGAAATGTATGAAGGAATATGCGGGTATCACGCCAATAGCCGAGCAATTGCAGCCAAAGCTTTTTGGGGAGGATTTTATTGGCTTACAGCAGTTCAAGATGCAAAGGACATCATGAGAACATGTTAGCACTTCGCAACCAAACCCAACACACCAGTAGAAGAACTAGGCCCCGTACCCTTGGCATGGCCATTCGCCTAGTGGGGACTCGACATGGTAGGGAAACTCCACAAATCTTCGCCTGTAGGCCATGTTTTTCTGCTAGTCGTAGTCAACAAATTCATGAAGTGTATCGAAGCAGTACTCGTCACCAGCTAAGATGCAACCTCATCCATAAACTTCATCAGGTCGATATTTTTCCGCTTTCGGGTGACTCACAACATTATCATCGACAACGACACAAATTTCACATCTAGCAAGTACAAGGACTAATGCAAGGAGATGGGAATACACGTCAGCTACACTTCAATAGCCCACCCAAAAACGAATGGACAAGTCAAAAAATCCAATGGACTTTTCACCAGTGGTATCAAGAAAAGGTTGTTGCCCTCCTTGGAAAGATAAAAAGGTGCTTGGGTAGATGAACCGATCTCCGCCCTCTCGAGTTTACGTACAACCCCAAACACTACTATGCAGGAAACACTCTTCTTTCTAGTCGATGGCGCTAAAGCTGTGCTTTCGGTCGAAATAACTCACGAATCTCCTCGAGTTGTCGCATATGAAAAAGAAAATTCAAGAGAAGAACTCGAAGACGACGTAGACGCACATGACTAAGCATGAGATATTGATCTACAAAGAGCAACAACATACCATCAAAACCTGCGCAATTATCAAAGCCGTTGATTGCATCCTAGATCCTTCGTCGTGGGGTGATGTCTACGCACTTCTACTCTTGTAGACAGTTGTTGGGCCTCCAAGTGCAGATGTTTATAGAATAGCAAAAATTTTCCCTTAAGTGGATTACCGAAGGTTGATCAAACTCAGGGAGGAAGTGGTCAAAGGTATTACCTCTCAAGCAACCCTGCAATCAAGATATAAGAAGTCTCTTGTGTCCCCAACACACCCAATATAGGTGCACTAGTTTGGCGAAGAGATAGTGAAATACAAGTGGTAACGGTGCTAGAAAATAGCTTGACGGTGAGGCAAAGACTAAAGGCAACAAGAAGGAAGCAAGCAAACATGCAATAGATCTAGTAGCAAACGGTGTTTAAATGCTTAGAAACAAGGCCTAGGGATCATACTTTCACCAGTGAACACTCTCTCATATAAATATCCTCTCTTCATGATACTACTCTTAACTACTCTTCGGTTGGTGTGGCATCCCGCAAAACCACTACTAGAAAATCGTGTTGTTTTGTGCATTGCATCGTCATCATCATGCATTTGTTTGTCCGAAACTATTTTCAATAAGCCTATTTTTGTTTTCTAAAAATACCCTTCTCTTATTTCAAAGTACGTCTTATAATTATCTGTTAAATTAATTGCCTAAAAATTATTTGCTAAAAAGATTTAAAACAAAACAACACCTTAAATATTTTACAAATAATAAAACCTAAAACCTAATCCCTAATCTACCCAATCCTAGTCTACCCACCAACCCCAGCTCGCCACCTCACCGTCCCTCCACCTCAGCACTCCACCCCGCCACCTCATCAATCCACCAGCCATCCCCACCCTCCTGGCCCACCTCCTCTCTCTCTCTCTCACCCCAGCCCCACCTACCCCCCTCTCCCTTACACCCCGGTCCCACCCCGCAGCCCACTCCCTCACCCACCACAACACTCCCACTCTCCCTGGCCCCACCCCCACCGATGCACCCCCTGGCCCATCCCGACCCCGCCTGTCCCCAACCTCTCTCCCTCCCCCACCTTCTCCTACCTCTCTCCCCGACACGCTCCCTCCCTTCTTCCTCCCCTCCGGCCACCGCCTCTGTCCCTCCGCCTTCCGCCGCCGGCGACCACCCTCCCCCCTCGCCACGTCTCTCTCCCCATCCACCCCGCTCCCCCGACCTCGCCCTTCTTCCCCCCTCCTCTCTGCAGCCGGCCACGCCTTCCGCCCTCCTCGGCCGCGTCCCTGCGAGCGCGCCTCCGTCGCCAGGCCGTCTCCCTCCTCCTCGGAGCTCCGCCGCGTCGGCCACCCTCGGCAGCTCCCCGCCGCCTCGCGGAGTCCCTCCGGCCGGCCTCCTCCCGCGTCCCCGCCTCGCCGCCGGGTCCTCCTCTCCTTCTCGCCGCCGGCGTGTCCTCCGCCCCGACCCCCCTCTTCCTTCCCTCCGGCGCTCTCTCCAGCTCGACCCCGCCTCCGGCGCCCTGCGCGCGTCCTCTGGCCTCGAGCCCCGGCGCCCTCCTCCGCTGGACGTGGTCCCCGCTTCCTCAACCTCCGGCGCTGCCCCGCGAGCGCCTCTGTCCGCCGCCGCCAGGCCCGCCCCCTCGTCGTCGACCTGCCGTCGACCTCGCCTGCTCGCGTCGCCGGCCAGGCCCCCTCCTCCGTTCTGCCCCTGCCGGCCCATCACCGTCGGAGCCCTGCCCGCTCTCCCCAACGACACACCCGCACGTGCCGCTTCCGCTTCAGTCTGGCGCCGTCACGGAGTCCAGACGTGTGCACCGCCCTGCGCGACCCGGGCCCTCCGTACGTCACCGAGCCTGCCAGCGTTGCCGCGCGTCTGCCGGGTCGTCTCTGCAACGCCGACCAAGCTCCTCTGAACCATGCGTCGCCAATGCTCGTGTAGGAGCATAGTAACCACCAAGATCGACCCCGACCCGATAGAGACCCGAGCGAGCCCGATGAACCATCGATGACCCTCGAAGAACCACCGACAAGGGTATCAAACGCCATGCTCTGCTTCATGGATCCTCATGAACTCCGACTCGGAACCAAGTTCACTACGAGCAACCAAAGCCGGAGCCTTCAAGGTTGTCGGTGGAAACCCAGAGGATCCCCGGACGCCAAGACCGTCGACATGGATACCGAAGGACGCCGAGCGCCAAGCACTTCCTCTCGGACGCCGAGACCCGGAACACCAAGATCTCCGCCGTGGAACGACACGACCCGACGACCGCGGACCCGACAAGATCTTCTCGACGACAAGATCGACCGCTTGGAACCAAGATCTCCGGCACGTCACGACAAGTTCTCCATCTTGTATCCGAGGCCGATCCCGTCGAACCCTCAACCCTGAGGCCGACACCTCGAACCCCTCCGCACCAAGACCTCCGACCATAATGTGTGAACCTTTTCCTGAGCCCCTATTTATTAAATGCTATATATAAAACTTGTTGCATTAAATCGTCATACTCGCATGCATATTGTCGTGTGGTTGGGGGCCTTATGCCGATTCACCATATAATTAAATATGGGGCCCATATGTGGGCAAATCTAGTCTTATATTGGCCCCATTTAACTTTGTGTAGCGAACCGGTGATATATTTTGCCATGTTAAGACAACATTTAAATTGCGGGGTAGTTAAACAACTTGAACCACTTAAGTATTGGTCGGGACCCCGGTTCCGCTTAATATTTCCTAATCGCATCGCACCTTTGCCATGTCATACATCATACATGCATCATGCCCGATCTTTTACCGTAGTATTAAATATTGCATCCGGTGTTTATTCTAGTGTTTTGGTTCTTCACGGATAAGGCCGTTGAGTTGATGTGAGCTTCGCCCCGATCTTCGGATGAACCTTCGGCAATGTTTTTTAGGCGAGCACCTCCCCCTTTCTACCTATCTTACTTTTATAGTATTTATTCCCTCATGTTGATCTATTGCTATCTGTGTTGCGATGCTCTAGTTTTTGTACCCGTGATATCCCTTGCAGCCTTATATTGCCTTGGACACCTCCTATTACCTGTTGTTTGGTAGATAGTTGGACCTGCGCGTCGTAGTCGCTCGCTCAAGTGCTGTTGCGTGATGCCAAGTGCTGCAGTTGTTGGAGTATTGCCGTATGTTTATTGTTGGAGATGATCATAACTTTAATTACTGTTTAACAACTAAAATTGAAGTAGGTAAGCAGAGGCACAGGTGGGCAATAGATGTTATTTGGTTGTTAACCGTCCACTTGTGTCCCGTAGGACCCCGAGTACTTGATACCTGTTCCTTGAATATTCGCGCTATCCACATACGGGAGAATTATGGGACCCCCCTGAGCCAGAGCTTGATTCATTCTTATTTCTTGGGGCCACAAACTAGTTTGAGGATTTATTTACGATCCTGTACTTATGCCATGTTTTACTGTTTTATTTATGATTGTGCGAGGAGCACACTGTACTGTTTAGGATCGGGACACGATTTCGCGGTATCGACAAGCCCAGTTTTGGGTTCCCAGTCGTTTACAGCCGTCCACCCAAACCTTGAGTCCGTCTCGGAGTCAGCTAGCTTCGTTGCGGGTGTACTCCAAGGGGTGGCCCCCTGAAATATTTCTGAATCCTGTGATTGCTTTGTCGTGAAAGCCTCGTTGGTTTTTGATTTGGTTTTTCCGAGGTTGATCGAGTGTGTGTTGCTATTTGTGCACCCCTGCAGGGTAAAACTTTCTGAAAGCCGTGTCCGCGGTTATGGACGACTTGGAGCACAGTATCTCGATCATAGACAACTATAACTAAAGTAGTGCTATAAATTTGACTTTATAATGACTAGTAATCAGCTTCACTATAATGGAATGGCTAAATAAAACTGCCAACAATTGCTTGTTTGGGTTGTCGTTTGCGACCATTGTATCTGACTAGTAAGTATTGCAACTTCAATGGAATGGCTAAATAAAAGTACCACCAACTGCTGGGTTTTTGGGGTTATCTCATGCTAAATGTATCTGACTAGTAAGTGTTGCAACTACCACGGAATGGTTAACTAAAACGGCCCACTGCTTATTTTATCAGGATGATTATCTATACCTGACTAGTAACTGCTGCAACGATAACTGAATAAATAAAACTGCCCACTGTGTGAGTTCCTCGGTCGACTTCCTCGTTTGGTCTCGAGGGGGAAACACCAGGATGGGTTTGTCTGATGGTAGAATCAGGTTGGTTCCGAATAGGTCTTTCTTATCCCTCTCTGATAGCTGCCAGTTGTATCGAGTCTCTATAGGTTGTTAGTGCATGCTGTCGCTGCCGCTTCAGTCCACCATACCTATGTAGGCGAGGACCGCCGAATTCTAGCCTCGCCGTGTACTGGCCTCAGTACTGACCGCTCTCTCTTTTTCCTTTGCCCTTTGTCGGCACCCCTTTTGTTAAGCAGGTTTTGAGATCGACGTCGTTAGCAGGGTTACCCTTCCGGCTTGGCCTGGGCAGGGTTATGGACGCCATTGGTTATTCTTCAGGGCTCTTAGCCCCATTTGCATCTTGTCCGTAGCCGGACGCTCTATCGTTTTCAAGGTGATTTGGATCTTTGTACCGTATATCTGTATTCTTGACTCATGGAGTCGTGTTGTATATATATATCTGTTCTGTGGGTCCCATCGAGGACTTTTGTGTAATGTTATTACTTTGTTTTCCACCCGCACGAAAGTGCCTGGTGGGCACCTTTGAATCGTTTCTATGCGGGTTTGGCGGGAAGCGCTGAAACTTGCATAGGGACGATTCTGAGGGTGTTACAGTTGGACACTCTAATCCAAGTTAGGGCTATAACAGCACACCTCAAAGTCCGCCTTCCCCAATCTAGATAACCCCACACTGTCACCTTGAGCACTAGATGGTTCCAACAAACACCATAATTTCATAGAGACATCCAACTCCAAATATAACTCATAACAAATATTCAATCTAGCCACAGTGTCACACACGGTATGCCTATTGTCACTTTCACACACGTGGGGAAAAGTATAGATCTATTCAAGCACAAGGAGTATTTATGTAGACTCAAGCCTAAGTGCCACCATGGTGTGCACGCTGTCACTTTCACACACATGGGGAGAGAAGATATATAATGAAGCACTTGAGTAGAAGGTAGATATACTTGATTACAAAGCTCATGATCACAATATGACCATGCATAGAGAGAGAGAGATGAATACATAGCTACCGGTAGAGCCCTTAGCCTCGAGGAAGAACTAGTCCCTCCTCATCATGGGAATCAACAACGGTGATGAATATGGCGATGGATATCGATGGAGATGGCTCCGGGGGCACTTCCCTATCCCGGCAGGGTGCCGAAACAGAGACTTCCTGTCCCTCGAATCTCCCTTTCGGTGGTGGCGGCGCTATGGAAGTTTTTCTGGAAGTATGATGGATTATTTAGGGTTTTCTCCTCGGGGGATTCTTATAGGCGAAGGAGGCAAGGTCGGTGGAGGGCCAGGGGGCCCACACCCCCTATGGGTGCGGCCTAGGGTGGGCCCGCGCCCACCTAGGGTGTGGCCACCCTGGTTTCCTCCTCCGTCTCGTCTTCGATTTTCCGTATCGCTTAGGGAAAAATATGAACTTTGGCTTTTGTCCAGTCCAATTTGGTGAATATTCATTTTTAGCTTTCTGAAACCAAAAACAGCAGAAAACAGGCTGCTGGCACTATGGCATCTTGTTAATAGGTTAGTTCTAGAAAGTGTATAAAAATACCTCAAAGTGTAGACAAAACATAAGACAAATGATATAAAACAAGCATGGAACATCAAAAATTATAGATACATTTCCGATGCATCAAGCATCCCCAAGCTTAACTCCTGCTCGTCCTCGAGTAGATAAGTGATAAAAAGAATAATTTTTGAGGTGACATGCACCATCAAAACCAAGATCAAACCATTTGCAAGCATTGAAAGCTGGGATCAAAGAACTCTAAACATGAGCATGAAAGATGGAGTTCTAACAATAGGACATAGTAACTATGCATGCAACATGAAAGGCTACAAACAAATATCATGAATAACATGCATTGAAAAACGTTTGTTTGTTTCACATATAGAAAACATAGCATAGTGACAATCAGCTTGTCCCTCATAGAGTAGCAAATATATGCATAAGACACCTTCAAAGTTCACAAGGGTGACTATAAACAAGTAGCACATGAAAAAGTAATATCACAATATGCATCAATCAATAAGTTTTGGAACACTTCACACAGAATGACAATTATGCTCTCTTAATGGTGCCTAAAGGTAGAAGGTGGAGACTCAATAGTGGTGGAAGAAATACCTTTTATAAAGGAAGCAGGGATTTCAAGTTTCAAAAAGAGCTTCCAAAAATTATGGTACTTGTTAGCTTTGAACCCTCATTGCCCCTATCATAAGCATCTTGAAGTGATTAAGGTTAAAGTGAACAAAGATGGAGTATATGCTTGACGAAGTATAAGTTGGCAATGTCAAGTCCCTTGAATACGAGGGCCACACCTCATGCTACTCAACTTTAGTCACCTGTAAGTTCTTGTCATTGTAAGTATTTGCATATCATTGAGAACCGCCAGCGGGTACCCCTTGCACATGGTACAGGAGCTATCCCATAACCAAAATTACAAGGCAAGCAGACAATGAGCATCTCAACGATCTTTTTATTTACTATGTGCATAGCTTTTTATTGAGGATGCTTCACAGAATGCTCATTATGGTGATGCTGCAAGTTTCCCCCATGATTAGGCATGGCTTAGGCTAGCGGCCCAAGCGTTTCTCTAACACAAAATACATACTCCATGGACTTACAAGTTCCCTCTTTATTTCACACCGGTGACATCCATAGACAAAATAGCATGATATCAACTGTGTACAAAGTACAAGTGCAATGTTGAAAACGTTCCCCGTGATAGCACGTTTTTGCTAATTCCAACGTATAAGTGCAAGCATATACAACATAGATGACACAATGGTTCAAGTTTATTAGTGGCAAAGAATATAAACTGTGCCATCAAGTTTGTGAGGGCTTTAATCACTAAGTTTTCACATAACAAAATACTTTTAAATTAAAAGATAGCTGAAAACAAGAATATAATTGGAATGGTGTAACACACCATGCATAAGAATTTATAGTGGACACTTTGGAATAACTTGGTTTCTTGGGAGTTGGAAGCATGAGTAGATCTTACTCATACAAGTGGAGGCTAGCAAAAGACTAGGAGCAACCAACTAAGAGAGCAATAATGGCCATAATCATGCAGAGCGACAAAACATTACTAATCAAAGCATAGAGTGGTACTACAAGTCAAGGACTAAATGATCATAGAGGCTAGGATGACTGGTTCATAGTCATAACATGGTGTGAGCATGTGCCAAGTCAACCCAAACAAAGCATCAAAGGAGAATACCACAATACTATGCTTTTGTATGCTAAAACAACGCATGATTCTTTCAAGGCACACTAAGCAATCTCAATGATTTGGAGCAAGTCATGCTACAGCAATAATCACTAAGCATAAGGTCAAATCAACATCTAGCATGACATGATAAATTCTAAGCCAGAGTCAAAGCAAGCTCTCTTTTGTACCACTATAAGCATGAAACTGTCTACTCTTTTCCAACACCAATCAACTTATTTGAAATAACTCACAAAGATAATAATCAATAAAGACCAGTGAGGTTGTCTCACAAATCTACAAAGAAGAACTAAAAAGTTCTAAGCTAAAAGCACAAGAAAACCATGGCTAAACACAGTGCTAGCAAAAGAGAACACTCACAAGACAATAAGAATGAAAACTAGAGTGTTCTATGAAATGAAAACAGAGTGTGTCTCTCTCTAAAAGAAGTGTGATGTGATCAACCATATTAATCAAGAAAACTAAACAAAATAAAACAGAAACTAAGAAGCTCCAAGAACAACACAACTGTGCATGAAATAATAAAAACGAAGTGTCTAGAAAGACCTAAGATTTTTATTGATGAAGAAGGGGATGCCTTGGGCATCCCCAAACTTTGACGCTTGTACCTCTTGGATATTTCTTGGGGTGACACCGGGGTGGCATCCCCAAGCTTGAGATTTTGTCCATTCTTCATCTCATTACATCATTCTCTCTCTACACCTGAAATTTTTCCTTCATACAAAACTTAACACAATCTTCATTAGCAACATTAGTGTATTCAAAAGATAATAGACCTTTGGGTTTAGCTTTAGAACAGAAAAACTTTCACTAAAAACACAAGATACTGTAGCAATTTCCTCGAAAAGCTCAATTTCCCAAAAAGAACCCCAAAAGGAATCGATAAGAAGCAAATGCAAATAATGGCAGAAATCTGTCAAAACAGACCAGCAGGTAGAAACCGATTTTTTCGAAGACCTTACGTTGCTGAAATCAAAAAGTGATGAACTAGTGAAAGTTAGCTAACATACTGGTGGATTTATTTGTAAATGTTCAGCTCAATCCGGCTTATATATACTCCTCACGAATTTTTATGGTGGAGGACAAAAATCTGTTTCGGGACAGCAACTCCCTAAATCTTACTTCCCTCTCATTATAGGTCATTCTTGGCACAAAAAACAAATAAAAAGGATAAGGAGAGGTCATTACTGAAGTAATAACTTCCAAGACTCAAGGAAACTCTTGGGTTATCTCCCAACAAGTACTTTTCTTTAACGCCTTTAAGTTAGCTTGATAGCTTGAGAATATGCTCACATAAGAATTATGAATTGAAGTCAAAGAGAGCATCAAAAAGAAAATTCAAAACACATTTAAGTCTAACCCACTTCCTATGCATAGGAATCTTGTAAAGAAACAAGTCATGAAAGCACAAAGCAACATGCATAGGAAAGCAAAACAAGTGCAACTTCAAGACTTTCAACATAAAGAGGGGAAACTTAATATTATTGAGATGCATAAGACCATGTTTGCCTCTCTCATAATAACTTTCAGTAGCAACATGAACAAAATTAATAATATAACTATCACATAAAACATTCTTATCATGAGCTACATGCATAAATTTTTATTACTCTCCACATAAGAATAGCCATTCTTATTAATTGTAGTGGGAGCAAATTCAACAAAATAGCTATGTTCCCAAGTGTGTTCATTTGGAAACATATCATCATTGGAAGGAACATGGATAGCACTAATATCACAACAATTATTAGTATTATCATTTTAATAATTGGTGCCAAAGAGATTTTCAATATCAAAAGTAGTGTGCTTTTCCCAACCATGATCACTAATATAAGTAATAGGCATAGGAACATCATCTAGATCAGACCCATCAGCAAAAACTATGATAGGAGCAATATGCTTAGGGGAATATATTGTTTCCTCTCTCCTTCTACTCCTCCTCTTCTTCTTCTTCTCCTCTTTAGGAGGGAGAGGTTTGAAAGGAAGCTTCTCCACATACCCTGGTTTATTGTTAGAGACAATAGAAGAAATTTTGGAGTATTCCTCCTTTTCATTAATAAGAACAAAACTCATATCATTCCTGTCATATTTTGGTAAAATATCATCTTTTATAAGATTTTGTATGTAAGAATTCGTGTGGCAATTATCAACACAATAAAGATGACACCCATGCAGGACGCAATTCATATCAAAAGCACTCATGTCTACCAAAGAAGTTTTTCTTGATAACTCTTCACATCCCAAAAACAAAGTAAGCTCATCATGTTGATTATAAGTGATCGCGTTATCACAATACAAGCTTGCAGTACTCGTTGTATTATGAAGGTCATTAGTATGGCCTGAGCATTGAAAATTGAAATGACCCACGCAGAGTTCACAAATAAAAGGATAGAGGGAACAATTTTTTACCAAGATCATTTAGAGCCTTATACCATGTTCTGGTTTTTTCATTCTAGTGTGTGATACAATATTCTTCTTCTATTTGATTCTTCTCACAAGGTCTATGCATACCACAAAAATTAACATGCTTATAAGAAATAGTACTTTTAGAAGTTTGAGCATGTTTATTGCAATCATTAATAACATTTTCATTTTCCCTGCAAGTGTCTTTAAAAGGTTCATGATACATGTCCCACTTTTCTTTAAGAGCATTAATATGGGAAGCAAAGGATCTATAATATTTAACAAGAATTTGAGGATGAATACCATATCTAGCACTAAGCTCTTGAAAATTAGCAGTTTCAGTGAAAGACTTAATGCAATCATACTCATAGTTTATACCTGGTTTTTTACCTTTGTCATTATCCCAACATTCGGTATTGCTTTGAATTGTTTCAAGAATATCCCACTTAGCCTTGAACTCCTTACTTGTGAAGGATCCCTCTAAACAGGTATCCAGATAGTCCTTGTAATATCCTGAAAGCCTTGCATAAAAATTATTGATAACAACATTACTGGGGAGCGCATGAATGGGACATTTGAGCATTAGTGACTTCAGTCTCCCCCAAGCTTGGGCAATACTTTCTCCCTCATGAGGATGAAAATTATAAATATAATTCCTATCTTTATGAATTTCATGAGGAGGATAAAATTTAGAATAAAAGAGAGATTCAAGTTCCTTCCACTCCAAATGATGAGGATCATCTAGTAGCTCATACCACTCCCTTGCTTTGTCCCTAAGTGAGAAAGGGAATAGCTTCCTCTTAACTTGGTCCATTGAAATACCTGCACACTTGAACAACTCGCATAATTCATGTATAAAGAGTAAATGATCACTAGGATGGACAGTTCCATCTCCAAAATAGCAGTTATTCATAACACGTTCAACAATTTCAATAGGTATTTTAAAAGGGACACTTTTAGTATGTGGATTTAAAATATCACAAGTATCATTAGAATTACCACATATGGGAGATAAAGTATCATAAGAGCAAATTTTCTTCCCTAAAGCTAGGGAACTAAAAAGTTTTTTTTCATAAAAACTAGCTTCCCCAAGATTAGACGTTTCCATAACATTAGTAACAATGGTGTTCAAAAAATTCACACTAATAACATTGCTATTATCATGCAAAGAAAATTCCATAGGTTTTTTAATTTTCTTTTTAAACCACTCAATTTCTACCTTAGGAAAAATACTAAAAAGCTCTCTAATTTTGTTGTTGTTTTCCATTAAACCTAACTAGTGAAAACAAGAAACAAAAAGACAAAATTGCAGAATCTAAAGGAAATAACTTCGAGCACTCACACCGGAGGATGTGAGTACCTTTTACCTTACTTCCCCGGCAACGGTGCCAGAAAAGAGCTTGATGTCTACGCACTTCTATTCTTGTAGACAGTTGTTGGGCCTCCAAGTGCAGACGTTTGTAGAACAACAACAAGTTTCCCTTAAGTGGATTACCCAAGGTTGATCGAACTCAGGGAGGAAGTGGTCAAAGGTATTCCCTCTCAAGCAACCCTGCAATAAAGATACAAGAAGTCTCTTGTGTCCCCAACACACCCAATATAGGTGCACTAGTTTGGCGAAGAGATAGTGAAATACAAGTGGTAACGGTGCCAGAAAATAGATTGACGGTGAGGCAAAGACTAAAGGCAACAAGAAGGAAGCAAGCAAACATGCAACATACTAGTAGAAAACGGTGTTTCAATGCTTAGAAACAAGGCCTAGGGATCATAATTTCACTAGTGAACACCCTCTCTCATATAAATATCCTCTCTTCATGATACTACTCTTAACTACTCTCTGGTTGGACACTCTAATCCAAGGTAGGGCTATAACAACACACCTCAAAGTCTGCCTTCCCCAATCTAGATAACCCCACATTGTCACCTTGAGGACTAGATGGTTCCAACAAACACCACAATTTCATAGAGACATCCAACTCCAAATATAAATCATAACAAATATTCAATCTAGCCAAAGTGCCACACACACGGTATGCCCGCTGTCACTTTCACACACGTGGGGAAAAGCATAGATCTATTAAAACACAAGGAGTATTTATGTACACTCAAGCCTAAGTGCCACCATGGTGTGCACGCTGTCACTTTCACACACATGGGGAGAGCAGAGATCTAATGAAGCACTAGAGTAGCAAGGTAGATCTACTTGATTACAAAGCTCATGATCACAATGTGACCATTCATAGAGAGAGAGATGAACACATAGCTACCGGTAGAGACCTTAGCCTCGAGGAAGAACTACTCGCTCCTCATCATGGGAATCAGCAACGGTGATGAAGATGGCGATGGAGATCGATGGAGATGGCTCCGGGGGCACTTCCCCGTCCCGGCAGGGTGCCGGAACAGAGACTTTCTGTCCCCCGAATATCCCTTTCGGTGGTGGCGGCGCTACAGAGGTTTTTCTGGAAGTATGATGGATTATTTAGGGTTTTCTCCCCGGGGGATTCTTATAGGCGAAGGAGGCAAGTTCGGTGGAGGGCCAGGGGGCCCACACCCCCTGTGAGCGCGGCCTAGGGTGGGCCCGCGCCCACCTAGGGTGTGGCCACCTAGTTTCCTCCTCCGTCTCGTCTTCAATTTTCCGTATCGCTCAGGGAAAAATATGAAATTTATGATTTTGTCCCGTCCAATTCCGAGAATATTCATTTTTTAGCTTTCTGAAACCAAAAACAGCAGAAAACAGGCAACTGGCACTGTGGCATCTATCGTGGTTTTGTCGACACGTACGCCATAGGGGTATCCCAACAACGAGTTTAGAGACGTGGGGGGAAGACGGAGAGCGTCTGGTTCGGCGTGACACGGTTTACCCAGGTTCAGATCTCACGACGGTGGCGAGATCCTACTCCTGCTATAAATCACTATAATGGCAATACGCCGAGTTACAGGATTGGGGGTTCGCTGTGTGCGAGTTGTGTTATGCCCTTGGTGTTCTTATGCCCTAAAGGCTCCCGTAGGCCGGCTTATAAGGATGCTAGGACCTAGGGTTACATGGAGAATCCCAGCCGGATACAGTTACAGAGTCCTAGACTAACACTAACTAGTCTTCATGTCCTCCAAGGCTCCGGCTTCCATCTAAGGCGGTGGCACGTCGCCTTCCTTTATCCCTGCTGGACCTCCGTCTTGTCTATCAGCAACTGGGCCGCCCGGTTATGCCATAGGCCTAACCACCAACTGTGGGCCACTCGGGCTTGCCAGTATGAGACTATTCCGTAGGTATACCCATTTGGTATATCCACAACAGTAGCCCCCGGAGTTCTTCAAGATCCTCGTGTTCCTCTGTCTAGCTCTGAGCGTAAGTATCACGTCTTCTTCAATTTGTAGGCGTGCTTCGCGAAAAATCTTGGAGAGCTCCCATAACATATTCTCATCCGACTAAGCCTAGCCAGAGAGTTGCTTGTATGCTTCTGTGAACGAGTCCAAGGCGGAGAAATCTCTAACGAATCATTAGTGATTCTTCCAAGCTCTAGGAACCTCTTCAATATCATCATCCATGCAGAACGATAGGTAAGCCGGAAAAAATCACGGCTACCGGGCCACGATCGTAAAGGCTGCCAAACTGCCGACTTAGAGCCAGCAAAGTCACAGACATAAGAGCTTGCCGAATTAAGGTCTTAGAGCCTCTCATATCACGGACGTCTAGGCCATCGAGCCGTGTAACCCAGTGAAACTTCCGTGAAGGCAAAGTTGATGTCGAGCCCCCGGGTTTCGCTAGCCGGATTTTTCACCGTCTTGAAAGTTTTGTTGATATAACCATATGTAGCCCCCGAGCATTGAGTCGTCTTCGTCGAAGGCGGCTTGATGCTCAAAAGAACATGCATAATTGTACATTAAACGATTGTAGTCCCTGAGCGCCTAGTCGGAAATAATTCCGGCTTGGTGCTCCAGAGAGAACTTCACAAAAATTCAACATCGGTGTAGTCCCCGAACGTCAAGGTGGAATTCACTTGAATTCTCCGTCTTGATGCTCAAAGAGAACTAAACCATGTCTTGGAGATCATCGTACTGTAGCCCCTGAGGTTTGTTCCGGCTTGGACGCAGGGCGGGACAAAGCTCTTAAATTAGATATGTCAAGCCCCCGAGCGTCAATCCGACATCCTCAAAGGCGGCTCAAGTCTTGGTCAACAATTGCAATCGCAACCCCCGATGTGTCAAGCCTAGTGAAAATCCGGCTTAAAACACCTTAATCCAAGGAACGCGGCAATGTCCAAGCTTTACGTACCTGAAATATAAACATAAAAATACAAATGTATTAAATTGTTCCTTTAATCGTGTCCAACAAATAAATGTAAGGCGGAACAAACATGGCCTTTAAACAAATGCTTTAAAGCCGAAACTATGCAGGAGATGGACACATAAAACTGTTTATGAGGGAAAAACTCAACTAATTTGAATAGTTTATGTAAAATTTTGTTTAAACAAGTGCTGGCCTATCCATTATTCTGATTTTTATGCTTGACCTTTCATGAGACGGAAGACTTGCAACACAGAACTATGTCCTTGGACGATGATGCCTAATGGCACCATCCAGAATCCAAGGCCAAAACGCCAGCTTTGAGTGCCGAGAAGTCACTACTCTAGAATCCACATAAAAACAACAGAAAAGTGTATCCAGAAAACTTAAGCTAACATCCGAAGGCGGGTTTTTTGCATGGTACTAGGGCCTTAAACGGCAAGCCAGTAAAAAGTTATACTCACGAGCGCAAGAAAAATCATGGGAAAGGTATGACCAAAACAAAAGCGGTAAAAGACTCAGAATACGAGTGAACCAATCTTAATCTTATGATCATAAATAATTAAAATAATAAATAAAAATAAGGACTTAATTGTTTAAGTGAAGTCGATGTTGTTCATGGCGAAGATGAATTCGTCCGAGATGCAGCTGGCCGGAAGGTCGTTACGACGGAAACAAAGCCGGACTGATACCGTATATGTAAGTAGCTTGTCAGCTAGCTAGCCTATTTTAATTTTGCTCCAGCCGTTGCCTTTCCTTGGGATTTGTGGCCCTCCACCTTTGCGTGAACCGACCTCAATCAGCATCTGCGTATGTAGGGATCTTGGTGACTGAAACAATTTTTATTGATCCACCTTGAGACTTGATTCACACGTAGTGGATTCGTTTTCTTACTGTTTTGAGCATCGGCAGTCTGACAGCTCCATGCACTACCGTGGCCGAATCGATTTGCCATCGGGGCGTATCAATGCATGGCAAGACAGAAGGCAACAGTAAACTGGCAAACAGTCCGGTTTGTAGCTGAAGACGCGATTTGTTCTAAGGGTAGCTGTAAGCGAAATAGAAAAACTTCGAGCCCACAGATCCGATCAGCCGCACGGCAGAGGCGCGACTGATGTCGATGAAGATTTTCGTAACACCGCCGACTTGGCCACGTGCTCGAGAGAAGAGACGATAAATCATCCTCATACTCTCAAGAGCGATGACGAAGTCGTAGCGCCGATGAAGATGCATTTTGTCCGTCTTGGAAGACGGTGAGGGATCCCGCCCGGATCCGTGCTGTAAGCGCCTCTTGCCCCACGGTGTGCACCAACTGTCGTGGTTTTATCGACACGTACACCATAGGGGTATCCCAACGGCGAGTTTAGAGATGTGGGGGGAAGACGGAGAGCGTACGGGTCGGCATGACACAGTTTACCCAGGTTCACATCTCACGATAATGGCGAGATCGTACTCCTGCTATAAATCACTATAATGGCAATACGCCGAGTTACATGATTGGGGGTTCGCTGTGTGCGAGTTGTGCTATGCACTTGGTGTTCTTATGCCCTAAAGTCTCCCATAGGCCGGCTTATAAGGACGCTAGGACCTAGGGTTACATGGAGAGTCCCAGCCGGATACGGTTATAAAGTCCTAGACTAACACTAACTAGTCTTCGTGTCCTCCAAGGCTCCGGCTTCCATCTAAGGCGATGGTACGTCGCCTTCCTTTATCCCTATTGGACCTCCGTCTTGTCTATCAGCAACTGGGCCGCCCGGTTATGACATAGGC
Organism: Avena sativa; assembly: GCA_916181665.1. Lineage (NCBI taxonomy): Eukaryota > Viridiplantae > Streptophyta > Magnoliopsida > Poales > Poaceae > Avena > Avena sativa. The sequence continues at coordinate 265,810,623 of OV702280.1, read as the reverse complement.
CTAACCACCAACTGTGGGCCACCCGGGCTTGCCGGTATGAGACTATTCCGTAGGTATACCTATTTGGTATATCCACAACAGCATCTTGTCAATAGGCTAGTTCCAGAAAGTGTATAAAAATACCTCAAAGTATAGACAAAACCTAAGACAAATGATATAAAACAAGCATGGAACATCAAAAATTATAGATACGTTTCCGACGTATCATGGGGGACCTGGTCCTTCACCTCAAACAAGATGGTCACCGCAAGCTGGATTCTCCATGGGAAGGACCCTACATTGTCACCGAAGTAATCCTCGGCGGGGTGTATCAACTCCAAGACAAGAAGACTGGAGTTCACTACTCCAACCCATGAAACGTTGAGCAGCTGCGATATTTTTACGCTTAGGATCTTTTACTTTCCGCAAATTTACATTCAATAAGGCCTATCCAGGATCTCTAGCCAAAGACACACACTTTATTTTCAATAAGGCCTATGGTAGGCGATCACGCCACATGTACCTCCGTACCCGAAGATAAATAAATCTAAGTTCCCGAAACTCAGTCTCAAGTTTTCAAGTTTTCTGATATATTTTAGCCCTTACCTGATACTCAAGGGCTCATTATCGAATAAATATTTAAAAATTCACACCCAATACTCGGTGACTTTGCTACTCATCACAACAAAAAATCAGCTAGGCCGTCTAGCTCAAAGCTTTGAACTGAATAGCTGACTCGTCCCCAGGGTGTCAGACAAACGAAAGGTTCTCGCATAGGGCAATTCCCTAAAGCATATATACACAAAATTTTAGTCCTATATAGGAAAAGTGTACAACAACCTTTATATAAATTTTACATTTTCCGTCTAGGAGTTTTACAACAACTAAGTTACACTACAAAGTTGAGGAAAAATTCCTCGTCTTCATCGAGGCATCTGCGGATGATCCGAATGGCGGGTCGTCGAGCATCTACATAATGAGGCTCCATAATAAAGTAACCGCCCCCTGGAGAAGGCAGATCCCGAGATGACGCATCCAGATCTAGGGCTGGATATTGAGCATGCACCCATGCAAGCGCTAGTTTGGCACCCACAACAAGTTAAAGTTTGATGAAGTGATGAATCCTCTTACCTTACCGAAACTTATTCATTAATGCGGCAAGGCCTTGAGGCTGAGGATCTCGAGGAAACAGTGCATTATATACACGGGCTAGGGCCTGACGACAATACTCTACAAATTCCTCCACCTCGGATACACGATCCTGGAGAAGAGCAAGCATAAAAGCGCTCTTGTGGTCAGTCCAAAAGTCAGTACTTGTATCTCGAGAGGCTTCTATCGGAGCATTCATCCGAACACGAAGACATTGGCTCTCCTCCACCTCACTCAATCGGATGACTAAAAGAATAAAGAATCCAGGACATTTCTCTTCAACTACTCAAAAAGACTCGGGGGCTCTACGAGAGAACTTACAAAGCATTTTCTTGCTCTCTCTAGATATCTCCTCCAGAAGATAAGCTTTACGGTCCAAAGATTTTCACGTCTTCGACTGGGAAACGTCAAGTATGGCTTGCACAACATGAATATCGGCTTCTAGTCGCTTTATACGCTGATTTTTTTCGGATACAAAGGAGGATACTCAACACGGGTAACAATGTTCTCATGAGCATTATTTTCGGATGGTGTTGCATGTACGATAGAAGAAACGGAGACAGTCGAAGGACCAGAAGAATCACATATTATCTGGAAAGAAGGACAAAGCACAAACATTCAGAAACTCGGGTTCAGGACAAACTCAAGATACATACAGCAGAAGCATGATATATATAAACAGGACAAAAAATTGTTCCAACACACATTCCGAACAAGATTAGTCGATTAAAGGACCTTTACAACGCAAAGCTAAAACTAGCAAGACCCAAACCTAAAAAGATTTCTCGATAGACGCGGTGACGCTGGCCGAAGAAGCATTAGCCGTGGGCTTAGCGGAAGCAACAACGCTAATAGAAGGAGTGTCAGTTGAAGCTTTAGCGTCAGGTGCTCATTGTCCTGATCTGATTGAAAGAAGCGGCCGCAAATATCTTTTCACTCTCTTTATAAAGGGCAGAAGATCGATATCTTGGTCAGCGTCATTAACTAGAATAGAGGAGCTAACCTTATTCTAGTCGATCTTCTTGCCATGGGCCAAAGAAATTTCTACACCATTCTTCAACTGCGTCAGGCTATAACCCATCAGGGGGTTAGGGTCAGCGTTGAATATGGTCACCAGATCATTCAGATTAGCGGGTACTTCTTTCTCAGGGCAAATCTCAGCATGCATGGATTTGAAGGCGCGACGCGAATCAAAAGATTATGACCACACACGCTGTTTGCTTCCAAGACCCCCACCGCATCCGACAATGGATCAGGTTGATCCTCTTCCAAGATCAGAGATTGGCCAGTTATTTATGCATTATAAAATCAGCAACTCAGAACTCAAAGGGAATTAGATAAAAAGAGGAAGAGATAAGTTGGTCTAAATACAGGATAGGTAAAAAGATTACTGGTCAAGGAAGAGTTCAGGGCCTCGACCCGTGTCCTAATATCTTCATCTCGGGCTGCTACTACATTGGCCTTTTCATCAACTCTTTGGCTTTGGCGGAGACAATCTATCTGGATTCTTCATGGGGTGTTTTCATATTGTTAAGCTCATCAACCCGCTTGAAAGCTTGATCTCGAATAACCATAGATTCCTTAGCAGCAGGTGTACACAATGATAAACATCGGGTAAGTAGTAGGTAAGCAAAAGGAGAAAATAATAGGGAAGGAGAAAAAACAAAACCTTTGGATTCTTCCGCTTCGTGACAGATCTTGATAAAGCGTGATGTCATCTTGACCATCTCACGCATCAGCGGCTGGATAGGACACGTCACTGGGGGTGCAGCAAAGAAAAGCCTTGGCAGAATAAAGAAAATAACAACACATACATCTTTCATATCAGGCTTGGGCAGATTTTTGGCTATCGCCACGCCTTTGCCTACAGTTTTCTTTTTCTTCAATGGCGGCTCTAGAGGTGGCAATATCACATTCTTCGGATTTGTCTTTTCAATAGTCTGCTTCGGAAGCTTGACTGGATCTATCGGTTGGTCCACGGACTTGGAAGGAGGCGATTGGGCAGAAACACCAACTGGCGATCTTGGGGAATCTCCGTCTTCCTCGTCACCCCTGGATAATGAGTAATTTATTCGGGTTATATTGACTTGTTGAGGAAAATAAAAGCTGCAAATAAGGAACTTATGAGCTGATATCCTGAGGCATCTAAAAGATTCCCATCCTGGGTGGAGCAACATACACAGGTTTAACATATTTCAGCTTTGAGCCTATTGAACTGTCAGAATCCTCGACCTTTTTAACAGGCTCAGGGTGTTTCTGCTTCCCAGATGCGGATACCACCTTAAAATCCTTAGAGTGAGCCGAAGGAACTGATGCAGTATCATGTGATGAATCCGCGGAGGAGGCTTCATCATCACATGCATCACCAGCAACATCAGCATACCCTTCGGATACTGTGGTACTATCGGGCAACTCGTCAGACTCAGGAAGGGGAGGGAGAGAAGATACATGGTTGTGATCCTACAAGCAAAAATAAGAAAGGATCACACGAAGAAACTGAGAGGACAACAATAACAAAATATGAAGCACGGGAATACGAAAAACTTACAGCAGGCACCAAATTTTCTTGCCAAAGGGTTTACCCGACAATTGGCAGGGACTGGTTTCTTTTTCGTCAGTGTGGTAAAGGATCGCACCCTATTCTCCACGACTTCGAGAAGAAGATATTTGGATGAAATCCGCATCAAATCCTTCTTGACAGCGCACGTCCACATACCAGCTAACCGAGCTTGGAGAGGCTGGATGCGCACTTGTAGAAAGTAAGCCAGGATTTGTGAACCTGTCAATTCCGCGGCACACAACTCTTCAATCCGGTCCAGGAGCAGTTGGATTTCCTTCATTTCTTCGTCGGAGAGGCGCTGGTCCCAAGATTCGAGTTTTTGGCATGTTTTCTTCGGGTCAAAGGGGGCTAACCCAAACTTCTGGCCCTTGACTTGCCGGTCCTTGATATAAAACTACTTCAACTTCCAACCTTGGACAAAATCTATGATTTTCAAGTCAAAGTAATTCACATCAAAACAAACGGAAATAATTGTGCCTCCAATGTCATGAACGACGGTGTCAGAGGCGCTTCGACGAACAAAGAAGTGCTTCCACAATCCCCAATGGGGATGGATCCCGAGGAAACTCTCACACAGAGTGATGAAGAAGGCGATGTGAAGGATAGAATTTGGTGTGAGCTGGTAAAGCTCCACACCGTAAACAAAGAGGAGGCCATGAAGAAATTCGTGTGTCGGGAGAGAAAGTCCGCGATAAAGGATAGAAAGGAACATTACCTGTCATACCGATTCAGGTGAAGGTATGGCCTCATCCCCTGGAAGCTTAAAAGAATCCTCCACCAGCAGGTTGAACTAGCGCACATCACACAGATCGTGCGCGGTGCACTTTGGCGGCACCCAGCTGACGACCCTCTTCTTCCTGGCCATAGCATCAGTAGTGGACGAAGCTCCTTTCGACCTGCCCATGGTGGATCTCACAAATAAAAGGAGTGGTGAAAGCAGCGATTAGCGACATGATCACACAAGAACATGGGAGCGAAGACCACAAGAGCAGCGCGAGGAGGAAGAAGCTGATTGCAAGAAGAAGTGAGCAGTAAAATTTCCTAACCCTCATATTATAAAGCAAATGGGTGCAAATCTACACTATTGATCGGGGCGCTGAAGCGCCAAGGCGAAGGTGATGGTGACACGTGGCAACAACAGTAAAAGAGGAAAAAATCGTGGGTAGTAAAATCTCCGCGGTAAACATAGTGGCGACCGCACGACGCCTTGATCTTCGCATGAACATGGGGCGACACGGTAAAATTATCGTCGGTGCACGGCCCACGCGTCATCATTCCCTATAACAATGGGCCAATCAGTGTCATGTCTCATCGGGTCTCTTTTTTTACGAAACTGTGGCACGCCATATTCGTCAGCAATGACGTCATGCACGGTCAAAAATCTCAAGAAAAAACATCCTTATCTGAAGAACAGACTCCGAGTCTATGCCTCGGTGCAAACATCCGAACATAGACTCGGGGGCTAGTCTCATCGGGAGCACTGGCCGCACACTCGATAGAACTCAGGTTAAATCAAGACTTGTGAGAAAAACTTCCTCGGGTGATGAAACTACTTTGAGCCTATTCTTCGATGCAAGCACCGCAACATAGCCTCAGGGGCTACTCCCATCGGGAGTGCTTGTCGCTCACCCAATAAAATAATCCTCCTATGGAGTTGACATATAAGCAAGTACAGAGCATACAACTCGAGGCTACACTCGAATTCAAGCATTCATTTGTAGCCGCGGGGCTACTCCACCCGATAGAAAGCAATGCAATCCTATAAAAGAGGCAAACCTATGAGCATTATAAACTTATATCCTCAAACAGTTACTCCCATCGGGAGCGTCTACATCGCACCTGATAAAATTATACAATCCGACAGCTTCAACAATTCTAATAGCCAAACAAGGCAGTCGATATATTTCCCAGACCGCGTCTGCCACGATAACATGTCTGAATGCCGTGTCCACGACATCAAGATAAGACCCCGGGATCCATCCTGCGAGGCCTGGTAATCGCACACAAATGCGCTCTACCAGTATTTAATCCTATCCATGATATGATGAAAAATCCCGATGGACACGTTGGATACCCAAAATAAAAGCACTTGAATTCAATATTTGATAAGACCTCCATGGTCCAAACTGAATTACGCCAGTAAATACCGAGTTTAAGACTGGGGACTTGAATTTGATGTAGGTCCGCGCTTCTTTTTCCCAAAAGCAATTAGCAGATTCCCGATCCATCGAATGCATCAGGCTCATTATACCAAATCCCTACGATTATTATAAAATAAAAAACATAAAATTATCTGCTTACAGCAAAACTTCGGCTTACAACTAATAGTGTTCTTGAGACTCAACCTGAACCTGCAATTCAGATGGAGTCTCGGGGGCTAATGACATGGGTATGACCTATCGGGTCCCTATGGTTAGTTACCCTAGGCGCATAAAGGCCTGCGGCCCACAAAGCCCAAAGAAGTCCAAGGAGCATCCGACAAATAAAAGCTAGTATTGTCAAACAAGAAAAGAGTACGAACCGACATAAAGTTTGTAATGTAGTCATAAACCTGTAACCTTTCCTGATACGGCTCTAGAACCCAACCTCTCATATAAAGTCTAGGAGAACCCGACGGAAAGGACACCTTAGTTTTCCAGCAATCCGCCGTGAGCTAGACCGCAACTAGCGAACCGACGACTTTGTAATCGTGTTTCCACCGTAATCAGACTATATCGACTCCCTTGTTTGTCTGATAAGTCGATAAAATCCCCAACGTTCTCTTTTTCACGAAATCCTAAGTCCATAACCATGGGAATTGTCGAGGTTACCCCTCGTCATCATCATTGTCCTCGTGCTCCTCCTCCTCGTAATTGGTGTCCCAATCACCTAAAGTGCGCCTCCTGCGTCGCAGCTTGGCCTTTGTCGCTTCCTCCTTCTGCGCCTCCTCCACTCCTCTGCCTCCAACTCCGTCCACCCGGGCATCGGTGATATCGTTGGAGGAGTAGGCATCGTCTTATCGTCGGTAGGGGTGTTGTCATCCGTGGAATCAAGAGATCGATCCCAACAGGGGCTCCACACAGGCGAGTGGTCATTGTTAATGTCATTGATGTATGCCAATCATCAGGCGTTGAAAGCCATGGCTGGAGTCGACGGAGGGTTTTCCAGAGAGATAGACTGCGATGGCAGTGGGAGTCATGATAATGTTGTAAAGAGATAGATTGCAGTAGGAGTGGGTTTTTCTTGGAGCAGTAGGAAATTAACCAAATTAAATCATAGTAGGAATGGAGAAGGCAGCCCTGGAGATTGATGTGTATTACATTTAACTTTACAATTGATAAGTTTTGACATGAAAATGGTTATGCTAGCTGTGAGTCAATGCCAGATGTAGTTGTATGCCTCCTAAAAAAATCGAGCTCTTGCATGCATTGGTCAGCCAGTCTAAGGACATGCACACGTTCAGTGGCCATGTTCATCCATGCAGACCATGCACTAGAGAAGCTTGCACGTTGTCACTGGAGAGAAAAGGGTTTCAAGGGAGAGACGAGAGAAATAGAGAAGTGGAACAGGAGAGGAGAGGGTTTCAGGGTAAGCAACATGAAAACCCAATTTCGCCCCTGGTGCACTAGCTAAAGCATGGGTGTTGTCTCCGCGCCTCTGCTCTATTCGCAACGCTGCTCGCCACGTATCCACACACTCTGACCGTGGGTTTGGTTAATAAGCAGGTCCCCTCTGTCAGCGACTGTGGCTAGATCCACTTCTGGCTGGTCGAAATCTAGAGAGAAAAACGAATGGCCAGGATGGCTTGGAGGTGAAGATCTGACGACTGGGAAGGCCGGATCACTGCAAGAGCTCCAATCCATGCTAGAATTTTACTTCTAGATAGATGATGTTAGATAAAGGTCTATATAGATATAAGGACATGATACTCATACTCGTAAATATTGCAATTTAACCGCTGTCTAACTGTAATTTGTTTACCACACCATGCTTTCTTTTGGAAAGAAACCACTAGTAAACCTACCGATCCCGGTCCATCTTCTATCTATAAGTTTTCAATCTCAATCAACAATCTCTTTAATTTCTTGCTCGCAAATGTTTTTCGGTTCCTTTGTTGTTTTTTAATCCTTTTGTAACTAGCAAGATTGTGAGATTTACAACCTCATAGTCCTGTTTGGGGCACAAGGAAGTTTGTATTTGTGTGTGCAAGTGTTGATCAATGGTTGTAAGACTGAGCTCATGTTGGTTCAATAAACCTTTAGGTCACCTAAGGGAAATTGATGCTTCCTACAAGCGGCACCAGTCTCGAAGACTTTTGTGTCGCAGTGTCGTTCTTCGTGCCTGTGGGGCTGCTCATCATGCGTTGACAGGCAGGTGCTCGACGCCGACGTGCCCTGACTCCTACATTCCTCTTAACTGTTTGACGATCATGGATGTGCCTAGGTACGTCGGGACCGGAAACCATTTGGCTAGTGGTCACGTCACCCAAGTCGAACCCTGTGATCTTACAAAGGTACAATCATGTCTTCTGTGTCATCGTGTAGGTGTCGAAATACCGTCGGGAGAAGTTCTGCACCGTCCTCAGCACAAACTGAGGAGGAGGCGTTCTCAAAAAAAAAAAAAAAAAAAAAAACTGAGGAGGAGGCCAGTTAAGGATCTGGGGCCGGGGGAAGGTTCACCTCGTCTGTTTTGATGGCTCCAATGCCCCCACTCGTCTCTTTTGATGGCTCCAGTGCCCACGTTGCATATGCATTTCTTGGACTTTGATATTCCACACAGTTGCAGTCGGTTCCACTTTGGAATAAAACAAGTAACCAATTGTATAGTAGCACCTCTGTCCATTGTTTGGCATGTCCGTTGGGTTGAAAATTATTTGGCTCCGATCATCGCAGGGGCAATTACCTATAACAGTTGTTTGTCGTTAATCTTGCTTTGAATAAGTTTTTTATTAATCATCTTATCAAAAAAAATTCATTGCACATGATTAGCCTCATGCATCCAATCAAAAGGCGGGGGCCAAGCAAAGCCACACAAATACCCACCAAAGCAAACAAACACAACATACGCCGTCCAACAAACATTGGCGATTTTCTATAAAGAAAACATCAGCAATTGTAGTTGGGGTGGAGTATTATCCAAATATGCCCAAAAACCACAGATTATCTGCAGAACAGAACTCCATCATATATGGTTGGCAGGCTTACAACACCGAACATTGATTTGTGCCAACAGTATAAGACAAACACCACAGGCAGCAAATTGGTTAGTCTTAAAAGTACAGTACAATAGTGTAACTTGAACTAACAGTGCATGCTAATACACAACATAGCACAGAAGGATTCCAAGATACGAACGCCGCACATAATAAGATTTCAGCAAGCCACAGGGGACTTGCCATCTCAAACAAGCAATGATATGGAGATCGTGTGACCAATCAAGGGTGTGACTGCATCTAGAAGAGCATGACTTTCTTTCCATTAAAGTAACCATACAACTGCCTGCGGCCAGATTTGGGATTGGAGACCAACTCATCCTCATCAGATTTATCCTCATCCGCATAGTCAGGATTGCACCAGCGAGGCATGGGCACAGGCCACCTGCAGTTGAATTCAATGAAATAATCTGTCCAAAAGTTAAACCCAGCTTAATATGCATCAGAATACCAACCTGTTTAACTTAATTTTGTCATCTCCATCCATTTTCCAGAAAGGTGCTCCAGAGGGATCACTGCCATTGCCAACTTCACCAGGTTTACTGTCAAACATACCCATAACAAGATTATGCTTCAGCAAGCTTCTTAAAATATTCAGAAAAGAACTTATGTGATATGCACTTAAATACCTTTTTGTATCAAACGATGCTAGAACTCTGTAAATTTCCGCGAAAAACATGAAAGGAGTTCCTATTCTCTTATCATAGAAGTTCATGCCAATAACATCCCCATCAAGATTAACAAGGGGGCCTCCAATCCCAGCCTAGCAAGTTGACATGAACAAGCTGTGATTTCTATTCCAAATAGGTATTGCTAGCCAACTCATTCAGATGCAACTATACTTCCTTTTTTCAGAAATACAAGGCTTATTTTTCTCTCCAAATTCGAGTTTTGACCATTGATTAATCGAATAATACCTATGTTTTGTCCAAAAATAATACTACCTCCGATCCTAAATAAGTGTCGCTATTTTGAACTAGAGTTAGTTCAAAACCGTGACACTTATTTTGGATCGGAGGGAGTAACAGATTCATATTCCAAAGTGTTTTCACATGGCCATGTTAACCACAAACAAAATAATGTCAGTACAGTAAAAGCTTGCTTTTGGACAGTCAAATTACGCCTTGCAATATCACCATGAAAAATTAGGGAATAAAAAACACCGGATTACCTTGGTGATTTTACAGGTGGAAGTTGAGAGGAATTTGCAATCAAGAGCGCCTGTCCAGGAAACTATATTCCCAGTAGTAGCCATTAACGCGCCTGATTTGAAGCAACGCCCTATAGCTGCTACTTTAAAAGGCTTTTTCCAACGAAGTAGAGTATTTAATGGACGAAGAGCAGGGCGATCCTTGACACTGACTAGAGCGACGTTGTAATGTAGACTATAATGATGTAGCGTCCCTTCTCTGCATTGGTTGTTAAGCAAAACTTTAATCTGCAAATAATACATTCATGAGACTTAAGCAGCACCTCAAAAGAACAACAGCTACAGAACAAGGAGCACCAACCCTCAAGTTTTCAACAATCTTGTTCTCATCATCAGAATTTCTAACCAAGCTTGCTGATGTCAAAATTATGGTAGATCCCTTCCAGTCAATAAAAAAACCGGTGCATGCAAAAAACCTTTTTTCTCCTGCGTACCATGATTATGGCTATTAGCTAGTTGTAACCAAAAGAGATGAAACGGTAAATGGCACATAACTGTAAAATCACCATTGAATGAAGCCAGTGCGACAACATTGCGATTTATGTTAGAAGCTCTTTCACTAAAAAATTTCCAGACACCTTCACCATGTATGTCGCCAAAAGTCTCTTCAAAAGTATTAACCAAAATCATACCAGCTGAAGAAATATACATTGTAGAATAGTTGTTAGCAGTACAGGGTTGCTGTAAAAGGTCAGCAAATTTAGAAGCAGTGACACACCTCCTAACATGGAGGATGGTAACTTCGGGTAACCCATGGAGTCTAGATCTAACAGCTCCTGGTTGAGAAAATCTCCATGTACTGGCAACAGGTCAAGTGATCAGCACTGACATATACTACTATTATACATGAAAAGTAAATTCATATAAATTATGCGCATCATCAGAATGTAACATTAGTTATATCATGACAACAACCTGAGCAACAACTAATGTTAGAAGTCGGCATGGATGAACATACCCAATAATGTAGTGTACATATGCTAACTGATAAGATCTATCAATATAAGAGTATAAGTGAAAGGCCAGACTAGTTGATATACAAATGTAAACACTAGACTTGTACAGCTTCTAAATAACTACCATTACAAACTGCAACAATTTGCATAATACGACAATGTTAAGCAGTCTCGAGGAGTGCCTGTGTGCTCACCTTCTGGATGGCTGTTAGATTTCTCACCTGTGGGTCTTGCTCCAAACCTGCAGAACATAAAAATGACTAGTTGATTACTGACCAATATGCAAAATAGATCAAACTAGTGCATTATTACGCAAAATGGTGCCAAAAACTACATGGGTAGAATCTTGGCAAGGAACAAGATAGAGAAATAAGGACCCCAAGTGTGTGAAAAATGTTTCATGAAAACATGATCATAATGCACATTCCAAGAAGACAAACATACAGTTTTCAACATTGGCACAAGAATTATGACTAATTTAATACATGAAAACCGTGAATCTGTGATACATGCCAAAGGTTGGCAAATATTTTGGCTCAGGTGGCACAAGAAAAAGTTAATATTAAAAGTAAACATTGTGAACTGCAAGTCACAGATGCCAAATAGGCTAAGGAACAGCAGAGAATGATTCACATTATTTCATGCATATGTTGTCTGGCACGCAAAAAGGCTTACATTATTAGCTCCTTTATGAAAAGAGCTAAGGTGGATTGAATCGGTGAACAAAAGGGCATATATACATCAATAGACGTACCTGTAAACCTCTGAAGTTTTTGACTGTGCGAGACCAGTCTTCTTCTGCAGGGATGTCAAGTAGTGCTCCAGATGCTTGAGAATTGTGCCCCATGGCAGGAAAACGGCTCTTTTAGTAGTCAGAAAAAGGTTCATTCCAACAACCTTCCCATCAACAGAAACAAGTGGTCCACCTTCCCAAGCCTAATAACACAACAAAGGTGACAGGCAACAAGGGTTAAATTTGAACAGAACGAAGTTGAATAGAACAACAGTTAAATAAAAAATAAAAAAGCATTCTTATTGCCTCCATGCATAACATAACAGAAATAGAATAAAGTGGTCATATCGGTATGCAAGTGTACCTCGGAGATTTTACAATCAAGATCTTCATCATCCTCAGATACCCTTGAATCACCATCAAATTCCACATTCTTGGTTATTATTTCACCAGAGACGCCACGTCCTATAACTACTAATATCTCACCATGGGGCGGAATTTGCAGTGCATGTTGGAAAGACCCAACCTGAACATCAAGGAACGCATGGACATTGACAACAGAAAAGTTGCGAACTAAATCAAAATCAGACATCAGCCCCATATACACTTCATTGCCTTCAAGGCGCACTTCAATCTACAAAACGTTAAGGCAAGAAATAAGCACAGAATTATCAGAAGTGAGCAAATTAGTAAAGGATGATTGTCAGTGCCGACCTTCAAGTCATCATGGTCTTTATTTGTACCATTGAGAGCTCTAACCAAACTTGCAGAAGTCAGAAACCTTGTAAGGTGGCACCCCTGGCGTTCCATAGCTATGCCCGAGCATGAAAATAAGATTGTGTCTCCTATAAAAAATCACACTTTAAATTATTTATAACTGTCTGTGTTCCAATATATTTTGTTGGAAAACTGAAAAGACTAAGCATATATAATCACCATTGTACAAAGTAATAGAGGCAACATTTTTACACAAATATGATATTGGCCTATCAGTAAGCCCAGACGAAACACCTTGATCAGAGTCCCCAAGGAAGCGACCTAGTTTAAGGAAATAAAGCATTAATGAAACTTTGAATAATCAAATAAAGCTCTGAAAATGTCAGGGGAAACCTAGCAGGAAAGAGGAAGATCTAACAGACCTGAGACCAATGATTCATTCTTGGAAGCTCTTCTGCTCTTACATAAGCTTCTAGTGATATGATCACCGCCCCTCTTAGTTTTCCGCATCTTTTTCAAGACTGGAGCAGAACTTTCTTCTATAGAAAGTAAAACAATAGGGCAAAATGTGGGGTCATAAGCGCTGAAGCAGTGATACAAAACTATAACCGACAACTAATCAGGAACGCTAATAATGACCTTATGTTAGGGTTGCTGGTCCTTGACAAACAACAACAGTGATAATTTTGGTTTGGGTCCCGAAAGAAGGTGGCCAAATAGCTCTTTTTTTTCGAGAACACGCGGGAGGTCTGCGTGTCATTAAATTGAGCTTGAAAGGAGTTACACAGAGTTCACACATTACAACAGAACAAGCAGGCCTGGAAACCAGAATGCATCTAAGGGAGCTACCGGCCTCTGTCTACTTTAAGACAAGAGGCACAACCACTGCCACCGTCCTAACCTATCCCTCTCGCTGCCCCACCTCTACTTACAATCCACTCTCGCCAAACTGCTGAAATACATGCTACAAGAGCCGAGGCCGAACAGTCCTTGTTGTCGAAGACACACGTTGCGCTCCAACCAAATTGAGCACGAGGTGAGCAGGGGCTGAACCAGGTTTTGACCATAGGGGGCAAAAAAATAATCACAAAGAGAAATATATAGCATCACTATATATCACAAAATCTCTCTTCATGAACGGCAAAGAAAATTCTCTTCATGAGATGGATTTATCAAAGAAGTTTATAGTTATTGGTGGTGCTTTCCTCTTTATCGTTGGGCATAAAATAATCAAGGAAAAATTAGCTATGGGACACCGTCATTTTCCGGGTTTTGCGGAAACACACTGTCTAAGCTTGTCTTTGCTCAGTACCATTAATTACAATATGTGGACTATTTGCTGGAACACACCATGTCGACCGAAAAGAAAGTTGTTATAATTGCGACAGGTAAATAACGAAAAACGAAATCATAACAAGGGGACACAGATTTAACGTGAAAAAACCTCGCCAACAAAGAGAGAAAAAAAACCATAGACGCTAGCCAGTCAAACTTCACTATGTCAGAGAGTGTTTACAAACGCCGGAATTTTCATAGATGCAACTCATGCTAGCCGGCAGCTTACAATAGATTTATATAACGGTGGAAACCTAAGTCTCAACGATCCATACCATACAAATCTTCGGCAACGGTCTCGCTCCGCTCATCAGAAAGACCTATACTTTGTAGAATTTGGATCAACATTAACAAAAGCTTATCATGCTTGCTATAAAAATTAGTCGGGACATAAATTAGGACTGTACTACGGTCAAATCGCATCTAATTTGGAAGGGATTTGGGATAGAAAATCACTCGTCGGGCACGTAGGACAAGTCGCGCGTCCATGTCCAGGGCCGCACAGGCGCAGGTGACTACGGCTGAGTGCGTCGGTGTAGGGGACTGACTCGGGCGGCGCTACACCTTCCGTCCCCTCGGCCGGTCGCCCTGGGGCCTGGCCGGCTGACGCAGGATGGGGACGATGCTTGGAGAGAAGGGGAAGGGACGAGGGAGGTGGGCTCACCGGCAGAGAGATGCGGTGACGACTGCAGGGCGGCGGCGAGATGGACGACGTCGCTGATTCGTTGATCCAAACATCGCTGCGGCCCACGGTGTTAGGATTAATCGTGACTTGGAGTTTGGTTTTTAAGAGTCGCGTGCGTAGCGTGTGTGCAGGAGTTTGCACGTATGTTCTGGTTCGTGCGGATGCCGGTACCTGGTCCGTCCGAGTTTGTTAGCGAGAGTAGCGGGCCGATTGGCTTTAGTCCGTTTTTTTCTTTTTAACACGGGAAGCCCCTCGAAGGGCTAGAAGCCTTATCATTAAAACAACCACCGGGTGTACAGTGATTTTACAGAAGACCGCATAAAATAAAAAATGTTACATGGATCCCTGGAATATGCAGAAAGAATCTTTCTAAAGGATGAAGAAATACAATCAGGCCCTTCTCTTTTCCCACCGTCGAGCCAGAAGCTCAGCTTGCCGTTGCCGAACATCGCCGCGGGGACTTCACCACTTGCTTCAATGCCGACAGGAACCACAGCAGCAGCTAGCTTCGGAAAGGGCCTCCCAAAGGAGGTTGAATCGGGGCTGGAGCTTACCAGCATAGTTGGGTCGCTTTGGACCAGCAGAGTAGAGCTCGAGATGTTGAAGGCTTCATCAATCCCATGCCTTTGGTATTCAGATCGGAGGACAGCAACCCTACTCCAATCACCAGTTCCACCTAGGAGAGGAGAGGAGGAGAGCATGGCCTTGCTCCAATCAGGATACCTCCAGCCATGACTATCTTCCATAGACTGCTTCAGTGAAAACCGGCAGCCCACAAACTCCAGGGATCTGCCACAATCCGGAGTGGAGAAGCCAAGAAGATAGCAGCCAAAGAAGACAAGACCCAGGACCTTATTTTGGGAGCTAGCAGTCCTTCCCATCGTCGCCATAGGCTCACTCCACCGGAGCACAGCGACGAGAAGAAGCACCACCACGCCCCGAACTAGGTCCCAGTAGTTCGACCCTAAGCTCCATGGGCGTACCTTATTGAGAGGGATGCAAGGGCCAGCCGAGTCCTTCCGCCCCGCAGCCTGCCACCAGCGCAAGGAAGAGGGAGAGGGACGACCCAGGACGCGGTGGCTCCGGCCGCCAAGGGCCACCGTCCTACCCTCAGACTCCACAAGGGAAAACACGGGATTCACCCAAGATCTAATCCTAAACCTAAAACTACTACTAGGAGAAGGAAGCCAGCCTCCTGATCCATCCTTTCGCCGGCGGCCGGAGCTACCGGAGAGAGGGAAGGAGAGGGGCGGCGGCGGAAGGAGAGAGACGACTCTCAAGCCTGGAAGGGTCGCGAGGAGAGGGGTCTGGAAAGTCAGTTGTCTCTCGGCCTCGCTTTAGTCCGTTGGACTGGCCGTGTCGTGCGCGTAGGAGAGCGCCGTGCACGGCAGAGCAGCGAGCGGATTACGAGAGAGGTGAGCACCGTGTGTGTGTTAGTCCATGTATAAATCTCCACCGCTGTGTACTGCTTGAGATTGAGCCAGCTGAAATAAATAGAGGATTCGGATGTTCGAGCGCCCGTGGCGACGTTCGTGCGCCGGCCCGAAGAAAAATCTGTGTATCTTTCTTCTTCTACCTCTGTCCGTGAGCTGCGAGTGAGAGGAAAGAAGAGAGGCTGCACCAACAAGTGGTATCAGAGCCTTCATGGCCTGAGTCCGTGGAGCATGGCTATGTCGTGCGTGCTGGCAGCGCGGCGGCCGCGGCGGACCTGCGTGGTGGCGCAGAGGCTGCGGTGGCACGACATGCCTCGGCGACGTGGAGAAGAAGTCGTTCGTGCGGCGGGTGAGGCAGCTCGAGCAGCCACGTTGCTTGCGTCAGGGCGCGACATGTGTGCGAGCCGAGGGCGTGCGGATTACCGGAGGAGAATGCGTCCAGCGGAGCGCAGGACGGCCGCGTCGATTATGTCAGTGCATGATCGTGTGCGCGAGCCGGGGCGTGGCGTCATCAAGGTGCTCGGCGTGCGTCGCCGAGGAAGAAGACTCCGATGTTCGCGCCGCGATGCATGTTGCATGGTCCGCATCGAGTCTGGTAGCCGTGACTTCGGTCGTGGCAACGGCGACAATGGGAGCAGCAACGTCAACTCCGGCAAAGGCAAGCGCGCGGCGAGTCGATGTCCTCCTCGCGACGTTCGATGATGAGCCATGTCTCATGTGATGGTGCAGCGAGAAGGCAAGTAAATATTAGGGGGAGTTTGTTAGGATTAATCGTGACTTGGAGTTTTGTTTTCCTATGAGTCGTGTGCGTAGCGTGTGTGTGTAGGAGTCTGTACGTGTGTTCTGGTTCGTAGGATGCCGGTATGAGGCCGTCCGAGTTCGTTAGCGAGAGTAGCGGGGCGATTGGCTTTAGTCCGTTGGACTGGCCGCGTCGTGCACGTAGGAGAGCGTCGTCCGCGCGGAAGAGCAACGAGCGGATCATGAGAGAGTTGGGCGTCGTGCGTGTGTGTGTTCGTGTTAGCCCATAAATCCCCACCGCTATGATCTAGCTGAAATAAATAGAGGATGTGGCAGCGTTCGTGCGCCGGCCCGGAGAAAAATCTGTGTGTCTTTCTTCTACCTCTGTCCGCGAGCTACGAGTGAGAGGAAAGAAGAGGTGCAGCCTCGGGTTGCACCAACACACGGGAGGGAAAAACGATTGCATTTACAGGGAAAAATTCTAAGCATATTTGCACATTTGCAAAGGTAGTACTTCCTATGGTTCATATTAGTCCATATTGATAGGCTTAGCTTTGTCTAAATTCATATGTTCTAATCTAAATTCTTAGCTAAATAGAAAGAAGTCCAGATCACCCCACAACTATCGCATCCCGACCGATAGCCCCCCTTGTATTTTAAATAGGGGACATTATCTCCTTCCTTCAGCTACTCGACCCACTCAAGGACACCATCCCCATCTGATCCACCAAATCAACAAGATCTCTTCATCCAACCATCCAAAGTCACTGATTTTTGAAGAATCGAAGGAGGAGGCCTTGATCTATAGCTTTACCAAGAGAGATTTTCATTTCCCCCTCATTCACTTGAGGGCCCCCATGCTCTAGTGTTTCTTTGGAAATCCTAGCTTTTGATTTGGTTCTTACAATCTTGTCTTTGATTGTTTGACAACTTGCTTGTATTCGGGAGCCTCCAATTAAGTTGTGGATGTGTGCCTCAAACTTGTTGTAAAGGTGCCGACTTCCACCTCAAAGGTTGCCGATATAGTGGAAGGGGTGAATCGAACCCTTTGGGGTGAGGTTCATCGGAGAACAAGGGAGGTCTCTCGTGGCGTTGGTGGTTTGAAACCACCCCCTATCCAAACGTAGACATACTTCCCCTCAAAAGGAAGGAACTACGGGAAACAAACCCTTGTGTCTCCTCGTGCTCTACTTTGGTTACTTCTATCCTTTACCACACCTTACTTTACTTGTTCTTGCTTAGTGTATGTGCTAGTTTGACATATAGGTAAATTCACCTTAGTTGCATAATCTAGAGAATTTACCTTTCTTGTCAAACCCTAATTTGAAAAGGAGTAAAATTTGAAGTAGCACCTATTCACTCCCCCTCTAGGTGCCCATACGATCCTTTCAGCTAGAGTGTACAGCAACAACAATATTTCGTGGGGGGGCCTATAATAGGCCCCTTATTCCCCAAGGGGCCCGTTGCTTGCTCTCCCTCTCTCCTCCATTGTTTCTACCTTCAAGAGCTTGCAAATGTAGGGGTTCGTAGCATGGAAAACAAAAAAATTCTACCGCATGCAAACAAACAAGCCAAGATCTATCTACTAGATTGTAGCAACGAGTCGATAGAGAAACTCACCCTCGAAGATTCCAAAGCGGTTAACGAGAGCAGATTCTCGTGGGTGATGTAGTCGTACTCTTGCTGATCTCAAGATCGCGTAGACGATCCTTCCGGCGCTGCGTTCCGGCAGCGCTTCCGTAGTTGGCCACACGTTCGGTACTCGATGAAGACCTTCCTCTCCCTTGTTTCAGCAGGCAGTGGAGGTTGTAGCACTCTCCTCGCGATTCCGGCAGCACGATGGCGTGGTACCGGAAGTAGAGGGGAGATCTCGCAGGGCTTCGCCTTAAGCCAGAGCGAGTATGGTGGACTATGAGAGAGGCCTTTGGTGATCTAGGGTTTAGAGGCCACCAAGGGGAGAGTGTAGCCGGCGGCTAGGGTTTGGGGATCACCCCAACTCGCCGAGTTGGTGGTGCCCTAGGCGGCGGCAGCAGGAGGTGGTGGCGCCGGTGACTTGGAGGCTAGGGTTTTGGGTGTGTTGGGTGTGAGGGAGAGGGACAGCCCTGCCCCTCCTTATATAGGTGGGAGGGTGCGGCTTGGGAGGAGGGAGTCCTCCCCCAAGTCGGCCTCCTTGGACGGCGGGTGGAGGGAGGAGACTTCCTCCCCAAGTAGGTTTCCTACTCTCCCTCCACCAAGAAAACTTCTCGTTTGACTTTTTCAAATTGGCGTTTGACTTTCAAACTAGGATTTGATTTCTTCCTTTATTTTGCCCAGCCAAGTGACCTAGTACATGATGCAATCATTCCACATTGTCATGACACATTCATGTACCCTTCCCCTTCGGAGTGTCGGAACTTCCGGACCCTTCTAGAACATTCCCGGTGAAAACACCGGAATCATTCCCCAACTCCAAAACAGGACTTTCCTTATATGAATCTAATTCTCCGGACCATTCCGAATCTCCTCGTGATATCCCGGATCCTATCCGAGACTCCGAACAACATTCGGTCTCTTACTCATCATTCCATAACTACTCAACAACATCGAATCCTTAAGTGTGTCTCCCTACGGTTCGTGAATTATGCGGACATGATCGAGACACTTCTCCGATCAATAACCAATAGAGGAATCTGGAAATTCATATGGCTCCCACATATTTCTACAATTACTTTGCGATCAAATGAACCACTTACATACGATACCAATTTCCCTTTGTCTCATGATACTTTACTTATCCGAGGTTTTGATCGTCGGTATCTCTGCATACCTAGTTCAACCTCGTTACCAATAAGTACTCTTTTCTCGTTCCCGTGGTATGTGATCCCTTGTGAGCCACTCACATGCTTGCAAGCTAATTGGATGACATTCCACCGAGAGGGCCCAGAGTATATCTATCCGTCATATGGATGGACAAATCCCACTCTTGATCCATGTGTTTCAACCCATACTTTCCGAATACTCAATGCCACCTTTATAGCCACCCTGTTACGGTGTGGTGTTTGATGTCATCAAAGCATCCTTCCGGTGATGGTGATAAGCATGATCTCATGGTCGAAGGAATTAGGTTACTATGTATCAGAAAGCTTATAGCAATTGAACTATTAAAATGACTTGATCTTTGTGCTACGCTTATCTATAGGAGTATGTCCATCATACCATTCTCCTAATGATATGATCTTGTTGTTAATAACATCTCAATGTTCATGATAGGGAAACCACAATCATCTATTAACCAACAAGCTAGTATTACGAAGAGGCTTTACTAGGGACTCTAATTTAGTTTACAAATCACACAAGTATTAATGTTTCCTAGTTAATACTGTTATAGCATGAATGTAAACATTTATCATAAACACAAAGATATAATAATAACTACATTTATTATTGCCTCTAGGGCATATCTCCAATAGTCTCCCACTTGCACTAGAGTCAACTAATCTAGATTACATGGTAATATACCGAACACCCATGACAGTTTGGTGTTGGTCATGTTTTTCCCTCGGGAGAGGTTTAGTCAACGGATCCGCCACATTCAGATCTGTGTGTACTTTGCAAATCTTTATGTCACCATCTTGGACATGTTCTCGAGTAGCGTGAAAACGTAGCTTTATGTGCTTCATGTTCTTGTGTGACCTTGGTTCTTGCGCATTGGCTATGGCGCCCATGTTATCACAGTAGATAGACATTGGGTCCAGCGCACTTGGAACCACACCGAGCTCTGTAATGAACTTCTTCATCCATATCGCTTCTTGTGAAGCCTCCGAAGCAGCTATGTATTCCGATTCAGTTGAAGATCTCGCCATAACGCTTTGCTTTGCACTCCTCCAGCTAACTGCTGCACCATTCAAAGTAAATACGTATCAATATTGAGATTTAGAATCATCCGGATCGGTGTTCCAACTAGCATCGGTGTAACCATTAACAACGAGTTGTTCATCACATCCATAAGAAAGAACCATATCCTTAGTTCTTCTCAAGTACTTAAGGATGTTTTTGACCGCTGTCCAATGATCCACTCCCAGATCACTTTGATATCTGCTAGTCAAACTAACAGCATATGCAATGTCGGGTCTAGTACATAGCATGGCATACATCAGAGATCCTATGGCTGAGGCATAGGGAGTCTTACTCATCCTTTCTCTATCTTCTGCCGTTGCTGGACTTTGAGTTTTACTCAAGGTTGTATTGGGCAACATGGGCAAGAACCCTTTCTTGCTATCTTCCATTCCAAATCTTTAGAACTTTGTCCAAATATGTACTTTGTGACAATGATATTAGGCGTCTCGATCTATCTCTATAAATCTTTATGCCTAATATGTAAGATGCTTCGCCAAGATCTTTCATTGAAAAACTATTATTCAAATAATCCTTGACACTATTAAGAAGTTCTACATCATTCCCAATCAACAATATGTCATCTACATATAGTATTAAGAATGCTACAGAGCTCCCACTCACTTTCTTGTAAATACAAGCTTCTCCATAAGTTTGTATAAAACCAAAGCTTTTGATTACCTTATCAAAACATTGATTCCAACTTCAGGATGCTTGCTTCAATCCATATATGGACCTTTGAAGTTTGCATACCTTGTTAGCATCTTTAGGATCGACAAAACCTTTGGGTTGCATCATATACAACTCTTCATCAATGTATCCATTGAGGAACGCTGTTTTGACATCCATCTGCCATATCTCATAATCATAATATGCAGCGATTGCTAACATAATCCTCAAAGACTTTAGCTTCGCTACAGGTGAGAAAGTCTCATCATAGTCAACTCCTTGAATTTTTCGTAACCCTTTTGCGACAAGTCGAGCTTTATAGACAGTAACATTACCATCAGCATCTGTTTTTTTCTTGAAAATCCATTTGTTCTCGACAGCCTTTCGGCCATCCGGTAAGTCCACCAAAGTCCATACTTGGTTTTCATACATGGATCAAATCTCGGATTTCATGGCTTCTTGCCATTTATTGGAATCTGGGCTCATCATCGCTTCCTCATATGTCGCAGGGTCATCGGTGTTGTCCACCAACATGACACTCATAACGGGATTATACCAATCAGGAGTGGTACGAGTTCTCGTTGACCTGCGAGGCTCTGTAGTAACTTCAACCGAAGTTTCATGATCATCATCATTAGCTTCCTCTCGTATTGGTGTAGGCACCACATGAACTACTTTCGGTGCTGCGCTAGTCGCAAGTTCGAGAGAAGGTTCAACAACCTCGTCGAGTTCTACTTTCCTTCCAGTCACTTCTTTCGAGAGAAATTCCTTCTCTAGAAAGGATCCATTCTTAGCAACGAAGATTTTGCCCTCGGATCTATGATAGAAGGTATACCCAATAGTTTCCTTCGGGTATCCTATGAAGACGCATTTTTCCGCTTTGGGTTCAAGCTTGTCCGGCTGTAACTTCTTTACATAGGCTTCGCAACCCCAAACTTTAAGGAACGACAATTTAGGTTTCTTCCCAAACCACAATTCATACGGTGTCGTTTCAACGGATTTAGATGGTGCCCTATTTAAAGTGAATACGACTGTTTCTAATGCATAACCCCAAAACGATAGCGGTAAATCTGTAAGTGACATCATAGAACGAACCATATCTAAGAGAGTTCGATTACGACGTTCGGACACACAATTACGCTATGGTGTTCCCGGCGGTGTCAATTGTGAAAGTATTCCGCATTTCTTCAAATGCTCGCCAAACTCGTAACTTAGATATTCACCTCCACGATCAGATCATAGAAATTTAATATTCTTGTTATGTTGATTCTCTACCCCACTTTGAAATTCCTTAAACTTCTCGAGAGTTTCGGACTTATGTTTCATGAAATAGATATACCCATATCTACTCAAGTCATCTGTGAAGGTAAGAACATAATGATAACCACTGCGCGATGCTACACTCATTGGTCCACATACATCGGTATGTATGATTTCCAATAAGTCCGTAGCTCGCTCCATCATACCAGAAAATGGAGTCTTAGTCATTTTACCCATCAGACATGCTTCGCATCTTTCAAGTGATTCGAAATCAAGTGATTCAAGAAGTACATTGTAATGGAGTTTCTTCATATGCTTCACTCCAATGTGACCAAGACGACAGTGCCACATATAGGTCGTGTTATCGCTCAATTTCAAACGTTTAGCCTCAATGTTATTTATGTGTGTATTACTACAATCGAGATTCAATAAGAATAGACCATCTATCAAAGGTGCATGTGCATAAAACATATTACTCATATAAATCAAACAACCATTATTCTCGGACTTAAACAAGTAACCGTCTCGCAATAAACATGATCCCGATATAATGTTCATGCTTAACGTAGGCACCAAATAACAATTATTTAAGTATAAAACTAATCCCGATGGTAGATGAAGAGGTAGCGTGCCGACCGCGATCACATCAACCTTTGATCCATTTCCAACGCGCATCGTCACCTTGTTCTTCGCTAGCTTCCGTTTATTCTGCAGTACCTGTTTCGAGTTACAAATATGAGCAACGGAACCAGTATCAAATACCCAGGCACTACTACGAGTACTAGTGAGATACAAATCAATAACATGTATATCGAATATACCTTTCTTCTTGATTTTGTCGTTCTTCAAATCCGCCAAGTACTTTGGGCAATTCCTCTTCCAGTGACCTTCTCCCTTGCAGTAAAAGCACTCAGTATCAGGCTTAGGTCCAGCCTTGGTCTTCTTCACCGGTGCGGCAACTTTATTACTGACCTTCTTGAAGTTTCCCTTTTGATTAGACTTGCCTTTCTTTAATTTGGTGGTCTTATTGACCATCAACACTTGGTGCTCTTTCTTGATCTCCACTTCTGCAGATTTCAACATGGAGAAGAGTTCTGGCAATGTCTTGTCCATGTTTTGCATATTGTAGTTCATTACAAAGTTCTTGTAACTTGGTGGTAGTGATTGGAGGACACGGTGAATCCCCAAAGAATTAGGAATCACTATACCCAAACTTTGGAGTTTGTTTGCGTGGCCAGACATCTTAAGCACATGCTCACTAATGGAGCTGCCCTCTTCCATCTTGTAGTTAAAGAACTTTTCAGAAGCCTCATAACTCTCAACTGTCGCGTGAGCCTCAAATATCATGTTGAGTTCACGGACAATATCATATGGGTCGTAGTTCTCAAACCTTTTCTGAAGCTCCGATTCCAAACCATACAAGATAGCACACTGAACTGTGGAGTACTGATTCTTCCGAGTGAGGTAAACATTCTTTACTTCATCGGTAGCAGTAGCTGCAGGCGGGTCACCCAGCGGTGCATCCAGCACATAGGTCAAATTACCAGCATTGAGGACAATCCTCAAATTGCGGAACCAATCCGCGAAGTTGCTTCCATTGTTTTTCAACTTTTCTTTCTCTAGGAACGCATTAAAATTGATGGTAGGGGATGACATTGATCTACAACATATTTGCAATAGTTTAGACTAAGTTTATGACAAATTGAGTTCTAATTAATAGTTAAATTAATCTAGGTGAACTCCCACTCAAAACAATATCCCTCACATTGTTTTAGTGATCACACGAACCAAATCCACCACATC
Organism: Avena sativa; assembly: GCA_916181665.1. Taxonomy (NCBI): domain Eukaryota; kingdom Viridiplantae; phylum Streptophyta; class Magnoliopsida; order Poales; family Poaceae; genus Avena; species Avena sativa. Next base: position 265,786,332 of record OV702280.1, on the reverse strand, counting down.
AAAACCGATCAACATGAGAGTTGATGTAGCTTCAATGGCGAACAATCAACATGTTCATCATATCTACTATATGACTCATGCTTTACCTTTCGGTGATCCGTGTTCCGAGACCATGTTTGTACATGCTAGGCCCGTCAAGATCAAACCTTAGCTTCCGCATGAGCAAATCTGGCTTGCTCACGTTGTATACACTCGCAGAATCTAGCACACCCGATCATCACGTGGTGCTTCGAAACAACGAGCTTTAGCAATGGTGCTTACTAAGGGTGAACACTTTAAAACTTGAAATTTGTGTGCTTGAGGGATCATCTTATAATGCTATAATTGTTAACTAAGCAATACAAGATGCATAAAGGATTAACATCACATGCAATTCATAATATGTGATATGATATGGCCTTTCTTCTTGTGCTTCCGATCTCCATCTTCAAGCACGAACATGATCTCCATCATCACCGGCATAGCGTCAAGGTCAATGACGCAGTTTCATGGTTATCGTCCACCAGCTTCAACTATTACAACTACTTAGAATAGACACGCGAGTCTTAACAGAATTTAAAGACAACCATATGGCTCCAGCCGGTTGCCAACTTACAATAAGGAACATTGCATACATCAAATATAATCACAATCATGGCCATATCACATCACAGCACACCCCTGCAAAACAAAGTTAGACGCCTCTAATTTTCTTTGCATATTTTACGTGGTTTGGGGCTTTCAATAAGTGTCGCTCTAACTTACGAATAAGAACCACAGCGTTGATGCTTGAACTATCAAGTGCCCGTTGTAAATTGGATCTATACTATGATGGGAGAGACAAGCACCCGCAAAGCCACTTATGCAATACAAGTTGCATGTTGAGCGTGGAGCAAGTCTCATGAACGATGTCATGTAAGGTTAGCCCGAGCCGCTTCATCCCATCATACCGCAAGATGCAAAGTACACAAGAAGCAATTGATAATAAAAGCACCACCGCCCACAATGACCATTGTGTTCTACTCGTGCAACAGATCTATATATAGACACGGCTCTGATACCACTGTAGGGGTTCGTAGCATGGAAAACAAAAAAATTCTACCGCATGCAAACAAACAAGCCAAGATCTATCTACTAGATTGTAGCAACGAGTCGATAGAGGAACTCACCCTCGAAGATTCCAAAGCGGTTAACGAGAGCAGATTCTCGTGGGTGATGTAGTCGTACTCTTGCCGATCTCAAGATCGCGTAGACGATCCTTCCAGCGCTGCGTTCCGGCAGCGCTTCCGCAGTCGGTCACATGTTCGGTACTCGATGAAGACCTTCCTCTCCCTTGTTCCAGCAGGCAGCGGAGGTTGTAGCACTCTCCTCGCGATTCCGACAGCACGACGGCGTGGTACCGGAAGTAGAGGGGAGATCTCGCAGGGCTTTGACTTAAGCCGGAGCGAGTATGGTGGACTATGAGAGAGGCCTTTGGTGATCTAGGGTTTAGAGGCCACCAAGGGGAGAGTGTAGCCGGAGGCTAGGGTTTGGGGATCACCCCAACTCGCCGAGTTGGTGGTGCCCTAGGCGGCGGCAACAGGAGGTGGTGGCGCCGGCGACTTGGAGGCTAGGGTTTTGGGTGTGTTGGGTGTGAGGGAGAGGGGCAGCCCTGCCCCTCCTTATATAGGTGGGAGGGTGCGGCTTGGGAGGAGGGAGTCCTCCCCCAAGTCGGCCTCCTTGGCCGGCGGGTGGAGGGAGGAGACTTCCTCCCCAAGTAGGTTTCCTACTCTCCCTCCACCAAGCAAACTTGTCGTTTGACTTTTTCAAATTAGCATTTGACTTTTAAACTAGGATTTGATTTCTCCCTTTATTTTGCCCAGACAAGTGACCTAGTACATGATGCAACCATTTGTGAGACCCTGGCGCATGGCTCAATAGGATTGATAGGAAATCCATACCAACAAGTTGCAACTTCTTTTCCGAAAGCTCATCTTAAAAGAACTCTAAGGTTAAGCGTGCTTGGCCTAGAGCAATTCTAGGATGGGTGACCGACCGGGAAGTGGGTAACCGGGTGCGCATGAGTGAGGACAAAGTGCGCAGAAAAGACTAGTGTTGGTATGTGGGGCTAGTCTAGAGATCCTATTGAGCTTCCAGAAGTGACAGCCGTCGGTCCGGAGTGACCGAGGGTGTTACAAATTGGTATCAGAGCTGACCCTCGCGGTTAAACGGGTGTGTGTGGGTCAGTGGTGGACATGTGGCGCATGGCGCGTGTGGCCCGGAGTGGACACGGCATGGCACATGTGCCGGCACTGGACGCACAGACGTGTGCCAAGAGGGGATGTTCCTGGCTTGTGGTTGATCGACAAGGACGTCGATCTTCTAAGGATGGGTGTATGTGAGACCCTGGCGCATGGCTCAATAGGATTGATAGGAAATCCATATCAACAAGTTGCAACTTCTTTTCCAAAAGCTCATCTTAAAAGAACTCTAAGGTTAAGCGTGCTTGGCCTAGAGCAATTCTAGTATGGGTGGCCGACCGTGAAGTGGGTAACCGGGTGCGCATGAGTGAGGACAAAGTGCGCAGAAAAGACTAGTGTTGGTCTGTGGGGCTAGTCTAGAGATCCTATTGAGCTGCCAGAAGTGATAGCCATCGGTCCGGAGTGACCGGGGGTGTTACTGTTGGAATTATGCCCTAGAGGCAATAATAAAGATGTTATTATTATAATTCTTGTTCATGATAAAGTTTATATTCCATGCTAGTATTGTATTAAGCGGAAACTTTAATACTTGTGTGGTTTGTGAACAACACCGTGTCCCTAGTATGCCTCTATGGACTAGCTCATTGATTAATGATGGTTAAGGTTTCCTAACCATAGACATGAGTTGTCGATTAATAATGAGATCATATCATTGGGAGAATGATATGATGGACAGACCCAAACTAAGCGGAGCAATTAGATCGTGTCATCGTGTTCATCTTTGCGAAGCTTTTCTTATGTCAAATATTGTATTCCTTATACCATGGGATAATACAACTCCCTGGTATCGGAAGAAAGCTTTGAGGTCATCAAACGTCATCCTATGAGAGGGTGATCATAAAGGTGTCTCTCAGGTGATCGGAAAGTACCTGTTGGGTTGTATGTATCGAGATGGGATTTGTCCCTCCCAAGTCGGAGAGATATACTTCGGGCCCACTCGGTAATCGATATCAACACCGCTTGCAAGCATGTGGTTAAGGAGTTAATCACAAAGTGATATCAGATTACGGAACGAGTAAAGTACTTGCTGTGAACGAGATTGAACTAGGTATGACGGTACCGACAATCAAATCTCGGGCAAGTAAAATATCGCGAGACGAAGGGAATATATATATGGGATTGATTGAATCCTGGCATCGTGGTTCATCCGATATGATCATCGATGAATGTGTAGGAGTCAATATGGGTTTCCAAACCCCGCTGTTGATTATTGATCGAAGATCATGTCTACATATTCTCAAACCCGAAGGGTCACACACTTAACGTGTCTCGACGCTAGGATAGATTGGATAATTGGTTTATGAATTTTTGTTCGGAGTCTCGGATGGGATCCGGGACATCACGAGAGGTTCCGGAATGGTCTGGAGAATAAGATTCATATAAGGCAATGCAGTTTTTGTAGTTCGGAATTGTTTCGGGTTAATCGGTATTGTATCGGAAGCTTCTAGAACCTTCCGGAGGGGGACCAACGTGGCCCCACCTGCCGGGAGGGGGAATGGGACTATGAGGGAGTGACCTGGCCGCATTGGGCCAGGGGCACAAGGCCCCATAGGGCCCAGCCGGCCAAACCTAGGGGAAACCCTAGGGGAGCTTCTAGAAGGGGGGGAACTTGCCCCCCACTCCTCCCTCCTTGGCCGCCGGCCCTAGGGCTTGGGGGAGGGGCAAGGGCTGGCCGCCCACCCCTCTATATAAAGAGGGCTGGGTGCGCACCCCCTCCTACACCTCCTCCTCAAGCCCTAGCCGCCCTGCTGCCCTCCTCTCTCTCTCCCTCCCGACTGCACGTAGGCGAAGCCCTGCTGCAGAAACTCTCCACCACTTGCACCGCGCCGTAGCATTGTAGATCCAATCCGTCTCTCCACCATACTTGCTGGACCGAGGAAGGAGGAGACGTCGAGGTGCCGCATGTGTGCATCTCTCGGAGGCATCGCCACTTGCGGTGTTAGATCGGATCGGATCGCGAGGAGGAGAAGCGAGTACGACTACATCACCCACGTTCCGACGAACGTTCCGCTATGCAAATCTTCAAGGGTAGGAAGATCTCATCTAATCCCCCTCGTTGTTTGCATCTCCTAGATTAGATCTTGGCTTTCCCGTTCGCATCCGTAGAATTTTTTTGATTTACTATGCTGCGAAACCCATCAGTGGTATCAGAGCTAGATCTATGCGTAGATGTGTTTCACGAGTAGAACGCAACATGGTTGTTGCGGGCGTTGATGTTTTCTGTTACAAGCCTCTTGTTTGTGTTCTTCTTATGACGCGGGATAGTGAGATTGAAGCGGTCTAGGCCAACCTTACGCGACGTCGTTCGCGAGACCGGCTCCGCACTTGACGTGTGGCTTGTTCCACACATGCGGCTGGTGGATGCCATTTTCTCTCACTATAGTTGTCATGGGATTTACACCGGAGTTTGGCAACCATAATATCACCGTTGTGGCTTTTCATAGATAAGAATCATTCTTAGCTTGCTACTCCCATAAGCCACGTAAAACATGCAACAACAAAGTAGAGGCGTCTAACTTGTTTTTGCAGGGAGTGTTTTCTATGATATGGTATGGCCCAAGATGTGATGTGTATGTTGTATGCAATGATCATGTTTTGTAATGTTTCACGACTTGCATGTCGATGAGTACACAACCGGCAGGAGCCATATGGTTGTCTTTATAATTGTGTATGACCTGTGTGTCAACTTCTTATACGCCATGTAATAGTTTCACTTTATCGCTAAGTAGTTAGCAATAGTTGTAGTTGCTATTCGTGGTGGAGGCAATCATGGTGGAGTGATGGAGATCATGCCGGCACGCACAAGATGGAGATCATTGCGCGAAGATTGGCTATACCATGTCACATAAAGTTATATGCATGTGATGTTTATCCTTTTATGTATCTTATTATGCTTAGATCGCGACGGTAGCATTATAAGATGATTCCTCACTTAAAGATCAAGATAAAACTGTGTTCTCCCCATGTATGCACCGTTGCGAAAGTTCGTCGTGTCCAAGCATCACGTTATGATCGGGTGCTATAGACTCTACATTCACATACAACGGGTGCAAGCCAGTTTTGCACACGCGGAAATACTTGGGTTTGACTGTAAGGTTCCCAACCTTTAATAAGGTAGAGATCCCTGTGTTTACAATGCTAGTCCCTGGATCAATAGCTAGCATCCACAGTTAAGATGTAATATCAAGATACAAAGGTCATAATACAACTTTATAACCAGGAATGAAATAATTTATTACATCTTACATAGCTCATTTGGCTATCTCATTACAATGCAGCAGAATATAACAATAGCATGGGGTCCTTCATCTTCAAAGTGCCACAGGCAATCATGTTGGTTGTAGACTTGTAATCCTATTCAACAAACTTCACTAACATCAAACAAACCTGCAACATAATAAGTTGCAGCCACAAGGGTCAATACATTTGAATTGTATTGGCAAGTTTCACTACTATGTAGAAATATGTGGATCCTATCATTACATGCATATTTGTCTAAGTAGGGTTTAGGCTCATTTGCAGAAAGCAATATAGTTTTGTCCTATCTTTTCAAAATAGTTTTGATCTTTTGTCAAAATCTTTCTGAGCTTCTTGGAAAACTCCAAGTGCTTCAAACCCCTTGTTGTCACCATCAAATTTTACTTTGAGAAATTGGAATGTCGAGATCTTCCATAGCTTTAGGCCTTAGTTGCTCAGTATTGTCCATAACCGGGGACACGGCTAAGTACTTAGAATTTTGATCTTCTGCAGAAGTTGTACACATTACCCACATGACACAATCTCATCTTGATGCCACCAGTGGCCGCTGGATAAGTACTCACCAAGATGGAGTACTGGCAGATTGAGAATGTGACAAAGTCTTTCCATAGGAGTCCTCCCAATACACAATGCTAGCTTGTCATCCATGCACCAATGTAGGGTTACAAGTTCCCTTACACAATTCTAGTTAACCTGAAGATGCCAATGCATGGGTCTTCCACTATGTAGTTGACTAAGCCAGAGCCCATTTAGCATGTGGCTATACACGGAAGCCACTGTACGAGAAACATGTTCAATCTCTAAGTCCCTGGGTGGTTTTCTTCTAGTGCACATACAAAAAGAGATGGCCATATAAACATGGTTCCTTTTGTTGCCACCTTGTCCAAAACTTGAGTATCCTTGTCCACCCAGGTGGTTCATTGAGTACTTGTTTTATTATATAAAACATATATCTTTTCAACTCTTCATATAATCATAACATGTATCCCATCCCAATATATAGCAGGGCTAAGCATACTACAACTACATTGTTTCCACTAAGGGAGATATAGGGGTATCCTATTAGGATTTAGCATAGCATAAAATATAGTAAACCTTTCCATGCATGTTACAAAATCCACTAAGTGTAATGAAAATAGTAGGACATGGATGATAGTGTCACTTGCCTTTTTAGTAGAGAATGATGGTTCACTTCTTGATCTTGCAAATATCACACTCTTCTAACTTTACTACAAATCAATCAAGCAAACACAAATTCAACTAGCATTCCAACCAATTTATCACACATAAAATAATAGAAACAAGGTCATGCATGCAAGCATGCAAAAGATAGTTTTATTTGCAAAAGTGGTTTCTACTAGGCTCTAAACATTATAAAGTTCAAAAAGTGGTCATTTACTAAAGTGGTAAAACCATTTGCAAAAGGTTTTATCTATAAACCATTTTTAAATCAAATCAATATTTTATGTGGTGGAAAATGCTTTTAGCAAAGAAATTTCTTTAAAGGGTTCACCAAATATATTTTAATTCTCAAAACTTGGTGTTTAGGTTCAGAAGGTTTGAATTAAATCATTTCCCAAAGGTTTTACTCAAAAATCATTTCTAAATCATAATCAATATTTTTATTTGACTAGAAATGAGCTAATTCAAATATTTATTCCTTATCTTCACAAAATTCATTTCTAAATCCATAAGTTGGTTCCTAAAGTCAGTAGGTTCACAACAAACCATTTTGCAAATATTTCATACTAAAAATATATCTAGAACAATTTCTATATTCAAAATAAGCCTACACATGTTTCTGCAATTTCAACAAATTTCACAGAAGCAAAACATTAAACAAAGTGCATGGTTGCAAAGTACTTGTTCTACTGATTCCATTGATATAAAATTTGCAAAATTTGGACGTGTAGAATTAAAGTTATGAATTTTACAAGTTTGCATATCAATCAGATTCTAATTTCTGTTTTAAACAAAACATTGTCCACGTGGCGTGATTCTATTGGCCGGTACCGCTTCGTGCGTATCAGCCTCTCTGGACCATAGGATTTAACTAAGATCGAGCGGCGCAGATCGAGTGATACCCCTTCGATTATGTTCTATCGTATCCGCTGGATGATGATCTAACGGCTACGGCGCTATGACCAGGAACTGGCGGCGCTGCGTGGCGGCGAGCGGCGGTGCACGCTCTGGCGGTGTGCTTGCCGACGATGTAGGAAGCAAGGAAGACAGAGGAGGGGCTCACAATGTTCGCAGGGTCCTGGTGAAGCTCGAGGTGCTGTTGGTTTGGCGAGGGGCGCACCGGAACAGAGGGAATTGCTCGTCGGAGACGGCGTCGGCGTCGGGTGTCTCTGGAGGTCGTCGGGGGCGAGGCAATATAGAGGCACGGTTAGACGCGAGCGAGTGTGGCGTTCACGTGAGCATGATCGAGAGGGCTCGGGGCGGTCTGGCTTACCAGGGAGACTTTGCCGGAGACGAGACAGACGGCGGTGGCGCTCTGGTGATGTCGAAGCCGAGGCTATGTGTTCGGGGGTAACCCTGGGGTTGGCTCGATCTTTCACGAATTCCACAAGAGACGAGGGGAAAGAGGTGGTCGAGGGATTCAATCGAGGAAGGCGATGAAAACCACGAACACACACACACACCAAAACACGATACACGCCTACTCCTCACGCCGGTGGCAACCGGTCCAACATAATCTCTAGGATCGGTGTTGGGCGAAGCTCGCTCTCCGCGCCAACAACGGGGGATGAGGTGCTTGGTGAGATCTTGACGACTTGGGGGCGAGAAACCGAGAACCCAAGGCCTTGTACAACTTGAACGCACTAGGCAAGATCCAAGAGGGGGGTGGATAATCCGGTGCTCCTTGGTAGGAGCATGAGACCAATAGATATAAGTCCTCAAAGGGTTTCCTTAATATCTATTATTATCCAAGTCTAGGGTTTACAATAGAGGGTGGGGGCTATATATAGGCCAACCACATAAACAGGGGTATTTTGGGAACAAATAGCGAAATATAGAGAGGGTTACAAGGCGCTGGGCCGAATTAACACGTTCAGGCTTTTCCAGGTCCGGTAGTACCGGTCCAGCTCGACCGGTAGTACCGGTCATGCGGTAGTACCGCTTCCTGGCCGGTAGTACCGCTTGTCGTCCTAGGACTGGCGCTGGGGCCTTCTGTTGGTGGCGGTAGCAGGGGGCGGTAGTACCGTGGCCCGGTAGTACCGAATCCGGGGCCGGTAGTACCGCCAGTGACAGAGAGTGTTTGGGCAGCTCTGGGACCTTCTGTTGTTGGCGGTAGCATTGGGCGGTAGTGCCGGTCGCCAGGTCCGGTAGTACCGCTGGTGACAGAGAGCATTTGGTCTCTTCTGCTGGCGCTCCTTCGTCCTGTGGGTTCTTCTCTTCGTATATGATGATGCACAAGGTATGGGTATGAAGTAGCAGGCCATACAGAGGTGTATCGAAGTCACACAAGGAGAGGAGCGAGTTCACCTTAGCTTGAAGGAGTTTGGCTCGAGCGCGAGTCATGGGTCCACTTGGGGAGCTTGTGGGAGTAGATGTAGTAGCGGTCGTAGGACGGGCTGCATCAGCTCCCCCCCTTGGGAAAGAGTCGTCCTCTACTCTTCAACCGTCTCAACTTCCTCTTCTCCATGGTAGGGTGAGAGGTCCTTAACATTGAATGTCGAGCTCACAAGATACTTGGATGTTGGGATATCGATGACATAAGCGTTGTTGTTGATTCTCTTGATCACTTTGAATGGTCCATCACCTCTAGGCTTTAGCTTGGAGTCGCGTTCCTTGGGGAAACGGTCTTTACTCAAGTGTATCCACACAAGGTCGCCCTCTTCGAAGATTATCTCTTTCTTGTTCTTGTTTAGCCTTGATGCTTGGCGAAGGACTTGTTGCTCGATAGTAGCTCGTGTGTCATCATGGAGTTTCTTCATTGTGTGGGCGCGCTTGACAACGTCCATATTGGCACATTCATGAAGTGGGAGTGGAAGGATATCGAGCGCGGTGAGAGGCTCGAAGTCGTAGACGATCATGAACGGGCTCCTCATGGTGGTGGAGTGCTTGGCGCGGTTGTAGGCGAACTCGGCGTGTGGAATGCATTCCTCCCAGTCTTTAAGGTTCTTCTTTATCAACACCCGGAGGAGTGTGCCGAGACTTTGATTGACGACCTCGGTTTGTCCATCGGTTTGAGGATGCGAGGCGGACGAGAAGAGGAGCTTGATGCTGAGCTTGGCCATGAGGGTCTTCCAGAAGTAGCTCATGAATTTGACGTCGCGGTCGGAGACGATTGTTCTTGGCACACCATGTAGCCGAATTATTTTCCTGAAAAACAAATTTGCTACATGTGAAGCATCATCGGTCTTATGGCACGAAATGAAATGTGCCATTTTGGAGAAGCGATCCACTACTACAAATATGGAATCATGACCATGTTTAGATCTAGGCAAGCCTAACACAAAGTCCATGCTAATGTCCGACCAAGGTGCATGAGGAATAGGCAACGGCATATAAAGACCAAAGGGTTGGACTTAGACTTAGCTTGGATACATGTAGTGCATCGTTGAACGTGGCGCTCCACGTCGCGCTTCATCTTTGGCCAAAAGTAGTGAGTGGAGAGCATGTCATATGTCTTGTCACGGCCAAAGTGACCCATAAGGCCTCCACCATGGGACTCTTGAAGAAGCAAAAGTTGGAGATACGATTTCGGAATGCAAAGCTTGTTTTGTTTGAAAAGAAAACCCTTATGCAAATAGAAATCATCAATCCCTCTGTCTAATGAACATTGTGCAAATACTGGTCCAAATAAAGGGTCGGACGCGTACAAAGATTTGATATCGTCAAGACCCAAGACATTGACTTCGAGTCGTGTAAGAAGGCTTGTGTTTTTGCGAGACAAGGCGTCCGCTACCACATTTTCCTTGCCCTTCTTGTATTTGACAATGTAAGGAAAAGACTCCATAAACTCAACCCATTTTGCGTGCATTTTACTCAAGTTGTCTTGGACCTTAAGATACTTCAACGACTCATGGTCGGAATGGATGATAAATTCTTTGGGCCAAAGATAGTGTTGCCACACTTGAAGAACTCGAACCAAGGCAAAAAGTTCTTTGTCATAAATGGGATAATTGAGGCGTGCGCCATCAAGTTTCTCACTATGGTAAGCAATAGGACGCCCATTTTGCATAAGGACGCCACCAATGCCAATACCACTAGCGTCACATTCAATCTCAAAGGTTTTTGTGAAATCCGGCAATGCAAGAAGTGGTGCTTCGGTGAGCCTCTTTTTGAGCTCATCAAAAGCCTTTTGTTGTGCTTTTCCCCAAACGAACGTGACATTTTTCTTGGTCAATTCGTTGAGGGGGCAAGCAATTGTAGAAAAATCTTTCACAAAGCGACGGTAAAAGCCAGCCAACCCATGAAAACTACGAAGTTCACTAACATTTGTTGGGATGGGCCAATCTCGTATGTCCTTGACTTTTGAGACGTCCACTTCTATGCCATTAGAAGACACAACAAAACCAAGAAAAATCAGCTTGTCTTTTGAAAAAGTGCACTTTGGGAGATTAGCATAAAGCTTTTCATGACGAAGGATTTGGAGGACCTCCTTAACATGGGTAACATGCTCCTCTAGTGACTTGCTATAGACAAGGATGTCATCAAAGTAAACAACTACACTCTTTCCAATGAGAGATCGCAAAATATGGTTCATGAGGCGCATGAAGGTAGATGGGGCATTGGATAAGCCAAAAGGCATAACCAACCATTCATAGAGACCAAGCTTGGTCTTGAAGGCGGTTTTCCACTCATCACCTTCAGCCATGCGAATTTGGTGGTAACCACTACAAAGATCAATTTTCGAAAATATAGTGGCTCCACATAACTCATCAAGCATGTCATCAAGACGCGGTATAGGATGTCGATAACGCACGGTGATAGCATTGATTGAACGGCAGTCCATGCATAACCGCAACGTATCATCCGTTTTTGGGACTAGGATCACGGGGACCGCGCTTGGGCTAGTGCTTACTTGGATCAAACCTTTGGAGACGAGTTGGTTGATTTGACGTTCGATCTCCTTCGTATCTTCCGGGTTCGTGCGATACGCGACGCGGTTTGGGAGTGGTGCGCCGGGTATGAGGTCGATGCGGTGCTCGATTCCGCGAAGAGGAGGAAGACCATGAGGAAGCTCTTCGGGAAAAACATCTTGGAATTCCTGCAAAATAGTCATCAAATAAGGAGGAACATTTGTCAAGTCGTTAGTTCCTTGCGCTGGTCCCTTACATACAAGGACATAGTGCAAGATGGATGGGTTGTTCCGCACTTCTCTCATCTCACTTTTGGTGGCAAGAAGAACACTCTTAGTTTTTCCACTCGAGTTTGGCTTGTAGCCCTCACTCACTATGGTGTGGTTCGCTCGCTCACCACTCTTCTCACAAGGTGTTTTTGCGTATTGCGCCCTCGCTAAAGCCTTTGCATTGTCCGCAATTATTTGGCTAGGACTCATTGGTTGCAACACACAAGTTTTATCAAGCCATTTGAAGGTGTAAGTGTTTGAGTGACCATTATGCAAAGCACGCTTGTCATATTGCCACGACCTTCCGAGCAACATACGACAAACCGTCATTGGGACCACGTCACATTCCACCGTGTCCTTGTAGTGCCCAATTGAGAACGTCACCAAGACGGTGTGCTTGATCTTGACGGATCCTTGGTCACTTAGCCATTGGATATGGTAGGGGTGTTTATGCGGGAGGAGGGTGAGGTTGAGTTTCTCACACAATTCCGTACTTGCAAGGTTGTGGCAACTCCCTCCATCGATGACAACTTTGATGGATTTCCCATTGATGCCGGCACGAGTTTGGAAGATGTTCGAGCGTTGGTCTTCATTTTCATTGGCTTGGGTAGTCAAGACCCTTGTGACCACAAGCGATGGACTTGCGTCGTGCTCACACACAAGAAGTTCTTGGTCCTCTTCCAAATGTTGCCTTGCCATGGCCTCCTTGACCCTTGCATCAAACTCTTCTTCACTCAAGTATTCTTCATTGCCGTTGTCATGGATGAACAAAACTTTCTTGTTGCCACATGTATTCGACTTGTTCCCTTTGCCTCCACACTTGTAGCATTCACCGGTGAAAGGTTGATCATCCCTTGTGTGTTTGCCACTTGGGGGCTGTTTTCCTTGAGGGAGAGTTGGCTTGAAGGGAAGCTTGGTTGTACTTGAGGAGCTTCCACTTGGTGTTGTTGGAGTAGTGGTTGGAGCTTGCTTGTATGTGAAGTATGTCTTTGGCTTGTTGAACTTGATGTCCTCTTTCACTTGACGTTCGGCCTTTGATGCAATGTGCACGAGATCAACCATGTTGTTGTACCTTTGGAACTCGGTGATGCGCTTGATAGGATGGTTCAAGCCATTGAGGAAACGTGCCATTGTTTGTTCATCACGCTCTTCAATGTTGGCACGGATCATGTTGAGCTCCATTTGCTTGAAGTACTCTTCCACGGTCTTTGTTCCTTGACTAAGCGTTTGAAGCTTGTTGAAGAGGTCACGCATGTAGTGTGAAGGAACAAAGCGTGATCTCATATGATCCTTCATATCTTGCCAAGTTGCGATTGGAGGCTCTTCTTTTGCTTCGCGAGCGAGTTGGACTTGTTCCCACCAAAGGTTGGCATACTCATCAAACTCGAGGGATGCCATGGCCATCATCTTCTCATTGCTATAGTTGTGCATGCGGAAGATCTTGTCGACCTTGAGTCCCAAGAGAGATATTCCTCGGGCTCATTGGAACCGGTGAACTTTGGCATGGTGAACTTGAGCTTGCCGAAAGTTTCTTCTCCATTGCGGTTCCGGTTGCGTCGGTTGCCATGATTTGGGCGGTCATCATCATCATCCGAGCTCTCATGTCGTGCTTGGTGATTTTTGCGTTGCTCTTGCAGTTGTTGAGGTGCCGCGTTTGGTGGTGGAACTTGTTGTTGACGACGAGCTTGGGGAGCTTGCTCGTTTTGTTGACGCGGTTGAGGACGCGGAGGAGATTGATGGTTCTCACGACGAGCTTGGGGAGCTTGCTCTTGTTCTTGTCGTGGTTGATGCCGAGGAGCATTGTCTTGCGCCCTGTGGCGAGGAGGACGTCGAGCCGCATGCGCAATGGACTGCTCTTCTTCTTCTTGGTGTAGAGGAGGCTCGTCATGACCATCATGTTGCCGACGTGGACGCTCATGTCGATGATGACGCCTTGGAGGATATTCGAGTGCTTCACGTCGATGGTGATCTTGTTCGTCCTCTTCGGATGCTTCACTTGGAGTGGAAGGGACATGTCGACGACGATGGCCTTGGTGGTCCATGCGAGGTTGCTCTTGTTGAATCACAAGTGACCTTGGTTGTGGCCGGTTCGCTTCGTGTCTTGGAGGTCTTGCGGAGAGGTCACCATCATAGCTTGATGTTGCGGCGTGACGCGGAGATGGTACCGCTTGCGAAGAGCTCATGGATTGAAGAACGGGTCCATCCCGGTGCCTTGAAGCGTGACGGCGCGATGCACTTGATTCACTTGAGGAGTGCCGAGATGAGCTTGATTCGCGCGAGCGTGGCCTTGCGAGTCCATCAACGAGGCATTGTAGCTTCTCATCCGTTGATGCGAGGGCACGACCAAGAGCTTCGTTTTGATGACCGAGGTTGTGTTGCATGGCATGCATTTGGACACGGACTTCTTCGAAGCGGTTGTCGATGTTCTTGAATTCCACACGGGCCTCGCTAAATTGTTCATCTTGGCGCCTCTCGAGAGCTTCACAACGATAGTTGAATTCTCCTCGGACCTTCCAATGGTCCCATCTTGTCATGAATTGTGTGTCATCCTCCGGAGGTTGTGGTGGTTGGGATGGCTCTCCATGCCTGTCCATGATGCAAAGCCAACAAGGGTTGTATATGGAGAATAAGGGTGCGGAGAGTTAGCCTTTTACCTCACCTTGGAGATTATATCAAACCAATTGCCACACAACTGAGCGAAAAGCGTGCAAAGTGAAATGGCAAGAAACTCTCAAAGGCTTTTGGTGGAAGGTTAGGATTGTGGAAAACCAAACAAAACGATCCAAGCAAAAGGTTATTGTCCTACGTGGTAAAGAACCAAAGATCAAAAGAAAAAAGGATACGATCTACAAAAACACGAAAAACACACACGTGGAGAAAAACGGGGTTAGCACGACTATGAACATGAGCACAAAAGGTCCTAACAAAGACTACGCTCGGTTGTCGTGCCAACACAAGGAGAGACCACAACTCGTTTGCCAAAAGAGGATAAGCAATAGATTTGTGCACTTGCCTCAGTGCGCTCTTTCTTCTCTCTTGTTGGCTTACAAGCTTGGTATTCTCTTTGTATTGGGAGACTATGTATCTTTCTATTCTATCTTTTTCTTTTTCTCTTTTTTTTGATTCTTTTTCTTTTTCTCCCTTGCTATGCTACTATGTTAGCTTTTGTATTTAGCCTCACACTCTCACTTTCCGAAGGCAAGTGCACAATGCTTAGACAAACACAAAATGAGTTGCTCTCATAGGATAGATACACACCAAGGAAGATATGGGGTTGTCAAGGTGGTGCAAGTTATACCTTTGGTATTGTTGATGGCTTGCAACCGTTGGTGGTGGATGATGTTCGAGTGTCGCGGTGTCGAGGAGTGCGGGTGACGTTGATGCGGAAGCTTGTGTTAAGATGGCGACAAACACACGAGACACGAACAAGCTAAAGGGGGAAAGACAGCAAGCGAAAATGAGGTGTCAAGTAGAAGGAAAAACCTTCTGTTACTGGCGGTAGTACCGCTTGTTACGGGCGGTAGTACCGGTCGGAGGTAGTACCGCTTGTCACGGGCGGTAGTACCGCTGGTCACAGAACACGAACGAAAACGAGATCCACTTGACACAAACCTCAAATCCGTGGGAAATCTGACCGAAAGGCTGGTTAGGAACAACAGGGGCTATAGATCGACTCCCAAAGCAACAGATCTATGGACCAAAACCACGAAAAACTCACCAAATCCAGAGATCGATCCGAAGGCAAATTGGGGCTCTTTTTGGTGGGATTTTCGATTTTAAGGCGGATAAGAGAAAAATTGGGGGGAAATTCGTGATCAACCTTGCTCTTGATACCAATATGTTAGGGGGTAACCCTGGGGTTGGCCCGATCTTTCACGAATTCCACGAGAGACGAGGGGAAAGAGGTGGTCGAGGGATGAAATCGAGGAAGGCGATGAAAACCACGAACACACACACACACCAAAACACGATACACGCCTACTCCTCACGCCGGTGGCAACCGGTCCAACATAATCTCTAGGATCGGTGTTGGGCGAAGCTCGCTCTCCGCGCCAACAACGGGGGATGAGGTGCTTGGTGAGATCTTGACGACTTGGGGGCGAGAAACCGAGAACCCAAGGCCTTGTACAACTTGAACGCACTAGGCAAGATCCAAGAGGGGGGTGGATAATCCGGTGCTCCTTGGTAGGAGCATGAGACCAATAGATATAAGTCCTCAAAGGGTTTCCTTAATATCTATTATTATCCAAGTCTAGGGTTTACAATAGAGGGTGGGGGCTATATATAGGCCAACCACATAAACAGGGGTATTTTGGGAACAAATAGCGAAATATAGAGAGGGTTACAAGGCGCTGGGCCGAATTAACACGTTCAGGCTTTTCCAGGTCCGGTAGTACCGGTCCAGCTCGACCGGTAGTACCGGTCATGCGGTAGTACCGCTTCCTGGCCGGTAGTACCGCTTGTCGTCCTGGGACTGGCGCTGGGGCCTTCTGTTGGTGGTGGTAGCAGGGGGCGGTAGTACCGTGGCCCGGTAGTACCGGATCCGGGGCCAGTAGTACCGCCAGTGACAGAGAGCGTTTGGGCAGCTCTGGGACCTTCTGTTGTTGGCGGTAGCATTGGGCGGTAGTGCCGGTCGCCAGGTCCGGTAGTACCGCTGGTGACAGAGAGCATTTGGTCTCTTCTGCTGGCGCTCCTTCGTCCTGTGGGTTCTTCTCTTCGTATCTGATGATGCACAAGGTATGGGTATGAAGTAGCAGGCCATCCAGAGGTGTATCGAAGTCACACAAGGAGAGGAGCGAGTTCACCTTAGCTTGAAGGAGTTTGGCTCGGGCGCGAGTCATGGGTCCACTTGGGGAGCTTGTGGGAGTAGATGTAGTAGCGGTCGTAGGACGGGCTGCATCACTATGAGGCACGCGCGGGCGAGTTTGAGGTACTGGCAGGTGCGCCTGGAGGTGGAGAACAAGATCGTGTGCAGTGGGAGGCGAGGGGCGGCGAGGCGTGCCGGAATTCGCTGGAGAAGCTCACCGGAGCAGCGGCGGTGCAAAGCCGATTCGAGGCAGCCTGGTGGCTCCCGTGCAGTGGTTTCTGAGGGGAAATGGCGAGGAGGGAGAGGTGCTTAAGAGGGCATGGTCGCTAGAGGAATTAAGCCCGCCATCAACGCGAATTGATCACCGCATTCAATCGGCAGGAACGGCAGGGGACGTGGTCGCGAGGTTGATGATGCTTTGCTGGCGGTGGGGTCCGTCTGTCTGTGAGGGAGAGAGAGTGCGAGTGGGGCCTGCTTGTCTGTGACTCTGCGGGTTGATATCTGGGTAAGAAAACGATTCGCTGAGGGGGAAAAAAGATGGGCTACGAGTTGGGCTTGCTGGGCCTGCTTAGTGGGTTGAGTCTGTTTCATTTTTTTATTATGAAAGCTTTTTCTTTTTCTATTTGAATTTCTGTTTTGATTTTCAAACAAATAATTCAAACACCAGTTCAAATCAAACCACCACCAAACTTTGTATTTATTTTAATTCTGTTTAACAACACAAATCAAAGTCCAAAACAAAATAATTTTTATTCTTTTTAGGATCCATTAATAATTAAATAAATAGACCTTAGTCATTAATTCAAATAGGATTTAATTTATTTAAAAACTCTATTTGAAATCTAAAATAATATCAAAACCATTTCAGTAGGTTTTATTTGAATAAATAAAACACTTGGAAATCTTATTTATAATACATTAACAAGGTTTTAGTGTTTATTTAAAATGGAAAAGCCTTTATTTTAATAAAATTGGATATTAATAAATCCTCATTATTTTATTTAAATAAACCCTTTACTCTTTTTATCAAATAGAAATATTTCAAAAGTTTGGCCAAGATTTAATTTGGCTCTATAAAATAATCCTTATTTATAATTCTACCTTTTCTTTTGAAAACCAAATCTTTTTATTAAAAGATCCAAAAATAGTAATTCCAACTATCATAATTTTATTTATTAATTGTTTATCTTTTTAAATCACTTTAGGATTTTATTTGATCAAAATAGGTTTTTATGTTTCCAATTGGAATCAAAAAGTTTCTTCTCACCCTAAAAATCAACAATTGTTTATTTTGTTTATTTATTTTTCACATTTCAAAATTTGGAAAATTTTGGGATGTGACATTGACTTGACGAGCCTAGCATGTACAGACATGGCCTCGGAACACATGAACCGAAAGGTTAAGCATGAGTCATATGAATGATATGATCGACACTTCGTTGTCCACCATTGAAACCACATCTCTTCTCGTGAAGATCGGATTAGGTGTGGTGAATTTGGATCATGTTCACTAAAAAACTTGAGGGATGTTGAATTTAGTGGGAGTTCATCTAGTAATTTGATTAAAAGTTGAACTAATTATCATGAACATAGTCTAATTTGTACTTGCAAATATTGTAGATCAAATGGCTAAGTCCAACTTCAACTTCAACGTTTTTGCTGAGAAAGAAAAGCTTAGAAACAATGGGTCTAACTTCACCAACTGGTTCCGCAATCTGAGAATCATTCTCGCTGGCGGACAAAAGGACTATGTCCTTGAAGATGCGCTAGGTGACGTGTAGGGGTTCGTAGCATGGAAAACAAAAATTTTCTATCGCATACAAACAAACAAGCCAAGATCTATCTACTAGATTGTAGCAACGAGTCGAAGGAATAACTTACCCTCGAAGATTCCAAAGCGTTTAACGAGAGCGGATTCTCGTGGGTGATGTAGTCGTACTCTTCCCGATCTCAAGATCGTGTAGACGATCCTTCCGGCGCTGCGTTCCGGCAGCGCTCCCGCAGTCGGTCACACGTTCGGTACTCGACGAAGACCTTCCTCTCCCTTGTTCCAGCAGGCAGCGGAGGTTGTAGCACTCTCCTCGCGATTCCGGCAGCACAACGACGTGGTACCGGAAGTAGAGGGGAGATCCCGCAGGGCTTCGCCTTAAGCCAGAGCGAGTATGGTGGATTATGAGAGAGGGCTATTAGTGGTCTAGATATTAGACACACCAATTAGAAGGCTCTAAACCGCAGGCTAAAGCAATTAGAAGCTCTAAACCAAAACGGCTCTAAAACGGAGATTAGAGGTAGAAACTTGTGTGTCTAGAGGAGGGAGCCCTGCCCCTCCTTTTATAGGTGGGGAGGCGCGGCCAGGGGAGGGGAGTCCCTCCCCAAGTCGGCCTTGGGTGGCGCACCGGCTTGGGGAGGAGACTCCTCCCTCAAGTCGGTTCCCAACTCCTCTTGCTTGTTTCCCACAGTTTCTTGTTTTGGCCGTTTGACTTTCAAACTGGACATTTGACTTTTCTGTTTTAGGATTCAATTTAATCCTTTATTTGGGACAGCAAGAACACTTAGTACATGATGCAATCATTCCAACATGTAATGACACATTCATGTACCCCTCCCCCCCCGGAGTGCCGGACAATCCGGAACCTTCTAGAACATTCCCGACGAAAACACCGGAATCATTCCCGAACTCCGAAACGGGACTTTCTTTATATGAATCTTATTCTCCGGACCATTCCGGATCACCTCGTGATATCCCGGATCCCATCCGAGACTCCGAACAACATTCGGTCTCTTTCTCATAATACCATAACTACTCAAAAACAACGTCGAATCCTTAAGTGTGTCTCCCTACGGTTCGTGAATTATGCGGACATGATCGAGACACTTCTCCGAACAATAACCAATAGAGGAATCTAGAAATTCATATGGCTCCCACATATTTCTACGATTACTTTGCGATCGAATGAACCACTTACATACGATACCAATTTCCCTTTGTCTCACGATATGTTACTTATCCGAGGTTATGATCGTCGGTATCTCTACATACCTAGTTCAACCTCGTTACTGATAAGTACTCTTTTCTCGTTCCCGTGATATGTGATCCCTTGTGAGCCAGTCACATGCTTGCAAGCTAATTGGATGACATTTCACCGAGAGGGCCCAGAGAATATCTATCCGTCATATGGATGGACAAATCCCACTCTTGATCCATGTGTCTCAACCAATACTTTCCGAACACTCAATGCCACCTTTATAGCCACCCAGTTACGGTGTGGTGTTTGATGTCATCAAAGCATCCATCCGGTAAAGGTGATATGCATGATCTCATGGTCGAAGGAATTAGGTTACTATGTATCAGAAAGCATATAGCAATTGAACTATTGAAATGACTTGATCTTTATGCTACGCTTATCTATAGGAGTATGTCCACCATATCATTCTCCTAACAATATGATCTTGTTGTTGATAACATCTCAATGTTCATGATAGGGAAACCACAATCATTTATCAACCAACAAGCTAGTGAAGTATAGAGGCTATACTAGGGACTTCAAATTAAGTTTACAAATCACACAAGTATTAATGTTTCCCTGTTAATACTATTATAGCATGAATGTAAACATTTATCATAAACACAAAGATATAATAATAACTACATTTATTATTGCCTCTAGGGCATATCTCCAACAGTCTCCCACTTGCACTAGAGTCATCTAATCTAGATTACATGGTAATATACCGAACACCCATGGCAGTTTGGTGCTGGTCATGTTTTGCCCTCGGGAGAGGTTTAGTCAACGGATCCGCCACATTCAGATCTGTGTGTACTTTGAAAATCTTTATATCTCCATCCTGGATATGTTCTCGAATAGCGTGAAAACGTAGCTTGATATGCTTCAGCTTCTTGTGTGACCTTGGTTCTTGCGCATTGGCTATGGCGCCCATGTTATCACAGTAGATAGACATTGGGTCCAGCGCACTAGGAACCACACCCAGCTCTGTAATGAACTCTTTCATCCATATCGCTTCTTGTGAAGCCTCCGAAGCAGCCATGTATTCCGATTCAGTTGAAGATCTCGCCACAACGCTTTGCTTTGCACTCCTCCAGCTAACTGTTGCACCATTCAAAATAAATACGTATCCAGATTGTGATTTAGAATCATCCGGATCGGTGTTCCAACTAGCATCGGTGTAACCATTAACAACGAGCTGTTCATCACCTCCATAAGAAAGAACCATATCCTTAGTTCTTCTCAAGTACTTAAGGGTGTTTTTGACCGCTGTCCAATGATCCACTCCTGGATCACTTTGATATCTGCTAGTTAGACTAACAGCATATGCGATGTCGGGTCTAGTACATAGCATGGCATACATTAGAGATCCTATGGCTGATGCATAGGGAGTCTTACTCATCCTTTCTCTATCTTCTGCCGATGTCGGACTTTGAGTTTTACTCAAGGTCGTATTGGGCAACATGGGCAAGAACCCTTTCTTGCTTTCTTCCATTCCAAACCTCTTTAGAACTTTGTCCAAATATGTACTCTGTGACAATGATATTTGGCGTTTCGATCTATCTCTATAAATCTTTATGCCTAATATGTAAGCTGCTTCGCCAAGATCCTTCATTGAAAAACTTTTATTCAAATATTCTTTGACACTATTAAGAAGGTCTACATCATTCCCAATCAACAATATGTCATCCACATATAGTATTAAGAATGCTACAGAGCTCCCACTCACTTTCTTGTAAATACAAGCTTCTCCATAAGTTTGTATAAAACCAAAACTTTTGATTACCTTATCAAAACGTTGATTCCAACTTCGGGATGCTTGCTTCAATCCATAGATGGACCGTTGAAGTTTGCATACCTTGTTAGCATCTTTAGGATCGACAAAACATTTGGGTTGCATCATATACAACTCTTCATCAATATCTCCATTGAGGAATGCTGTTTTGACATCCATCTGCCATATCTCATAATCATAATATGCAGCGATTGCTAACATAATCCTCACAGACTTTAGCTTCGCTACCGGTGAGAAAGTCTCATCGTAGTCAACTCCTTGAATTTGTCGAAACCCTTTTGCGACAAGTCGAGCTTTATAGACAGTAACATTACCATCAGCATCTGTTTTCTTCTTGAAAATCCATTTGTTCTCGACAGCCTTTCGGCCATCCGGTAAGTCCACCAAAGTCCATACTTGGTTTTCGTACATGGATCCAATCTCGGATTTCATGGCTTCTTGCCATTTATTGGAATCTGGGCTCATCATCGCTTCCTCATATGTCTCGGGGTCATCGGTGTTGTCCACCAACATGACACTCATAACGGGATCATACCAATCTGGAGTGGTACGAGTTCTCGTTGACCTCCGAGGCTCTGTAGCAACTTCAACCGAAGTTTCATGATCACCATCATTAGCTCCCTCTCTTATTTGTGCAGGCACCACAGGAACTTCTTCCGGTGCTGCGCTACTCGCAATTTCGAGAGAAGGTTTGACAACCTCGTCGAGTTCTACTTTCCTTCCAGTCACTTCTTTCGAGAGAAATTCCTTCTCTAGAAAGGATCCATTCTTGGCAACGAAGATTTTGCCTTCGGATCTATGATAGAAGGTATACCCAATAGTTTCCTTCGGGTATCCTATGAAGACGCATTTTTCCGCTTTGGGTTCAAGCTTGTCCGGCTGTAACTTCTTTACATAGGCTTCGCATCCCCAAACTTTAAGGAACGACAATTTAGGTTTCTTCCCAAACCATAATTCAAACGGTGTCGTTTCAACGGATTTAGATGGTGCCCTATTTAAAGTGAATGCGGCTGTTTCTAATGCATAACTGTAACATCCCTAAATTCATATTCCAAAAACTCATTCATATCATTCTTGCATCATTCATCCATTTAGGATTTTTCTCAAAAATCATTTAGAGACAGAAGTTTGAGCTATGATTTCATGTGGGCAATTTATCTCAAATAGCCATCACCCTTTGAAATTTAAATGTTAGGTACTTGTTTTGCTTACCTCCATTGATGAAAAGATTAGGTGAAGCTTTTAACCCAAGATTCCAAATTTAGAAATAGTTTTAAAATCTTTTTCAAATATTTGCAAACTATAGCAAAATCTCTGTTTATTTTGAAACCCAAGCTTGACCAAACCTTACAAGGTAACCACTTGGTTAATTGACTGTTTTTGAAACCACAGAACCCTGCAAAGATCCCCAAATTTGTTTGAATTCAAAAGGATTTGAATTCATATCAAAAATCATTCCAGAAAATAGAAACAGAAAAAGAAACGGAGCAAACAAAAGAAAAAGGCCAGGCGCCAGGAATTTAGCCCAGCAATGGATCAGGCCCAACCAGCCCACCCGGGGCATCCCTTTCCCTCCTGCACGCGCGAGCGCACGCGTTCCGCCGCTGACAGACAGACCCCACTTCCACCTCGCGCACGTCGCTGACATGCGGGCCCCCTCCACGTCAGCGTCGTCTCCACCCGCACGACCAGTTCATCCCCAATCAACGCGGCGGTTTCCTGTGTTTAATTCGTGGCGTCAATTCGAATCAATGGACGAGTGATTCTCGCTCGTGTGCAGGCTATATAAACCCCCTCTGCCCCCTCTCTCTTTTCCCCCAAACCCCAAGCACGGAACGCCCCCAGGCTGCGCGCATTGCTCTCTGCAACCCCGCCGTCTCCGACGACTGCGCCGGCGAATTCCGGTGAGCCTCGAGTTCCCCTCGCTCTCGCATTCACGCTATCTTGTTCATTGAACCTCTGTGCATCTTTTGACACTCTCCGTTTGCCTTCGCATGACCCATAGCTTCGGCAACGTCGACGACTGGACCGCCACCGTCTTCTGCACGAACTCCGGCGACCTCCCTCCGTAAGTAGCCACCGCCCCTTGCCCTCTGACTGATACGCCTAGAATCCTCATCGTCTTACGCATCTAACAGTACCCTTATTTTGGCTTAGCACGGCGAGGAACCTCGCCAACGTCGACGACTGACCGTGGCTGACGCATTCGCGAACTCCGGCGAGGAATCCCCGACGACCCCGTACGCCCCTTCCCAAGCCATCGCCACCTTGAGCATCAGCAGCCTCCTGCGGTTCTGGTAAGCATCTCCTCCCTTCCCCGGGCGACCTAGAACGCCGGCACCGCCACCGACTGACGCGCCGCCGCCTGTCACCGCCGGTAGCGCCGCTCGATTTTGGTTAGGAGATTTTCAGCCGTTAGATCTGAATCCTACGCGTAGAAACACTTCACTTAAACGAAGGGGTATGGACAGATCTGAACCGTGCAGTGTTAGTTAGATCAAATGGCACAGAAGGGTGGTCCGGTGCGAACTGGTACGCGCCAGTAATAACGCGACGCGTGGCAAGGTTTAAACTAAAAACAGAATTTAAAAACCAGATTTAGATTCAAACTTCAAATGCTTATAACTTTTGAATGCCACGTTGGATTTTTGCAAATTTTATACCGTTGGATTCAGTGAAACAAGGCCTTTCTGAATATCCAATTTGTTTAGCATATAGTAACAGTTAAAATGATTTTATTTGTGGAACAAGTTTTAGGCTATTTTAGATGTAGATTTAATTTGGTAAATTATGATGGGGCCAAATAAGTTTTGTTGGCAAACTTGTGACATGTTAAGTTTCTGTACTCATGAGCATACTTGGTATAATTTTCAAAAATCACCACCTAGTAGATTCTTGCATGCATGCATTCATATTATTTTTGGTTGTATATATTTGTGTGTAAATTGTATGCTATTATTTCTTGTGTAGATTTTGCAAGTGATTGTGATTGTGAAGAGTGTTACTCTCCCCACTACCAAGGCAAGTGATATTTTCATGAATTTACTATCCTAAGTTTTGTACTTGCATTAGATATTTTGCTAAAGTATTTGCATGATATTTTGCTTAGTGCTAAGATGGGAAATCCTAAGTAGAGTGAAATAGTAGAATTGCTAGGGAAATTTTCCTAAGATAAGTTACCATACTTTGCTTAGCCTAGCTTATAGTAAACAAGGGTGGTGAACATCTATTTGGTTTATGATAAAAATATTCTAAGTCAAGAGACTTATATTTTCTTAATAAAACAACTAAGGCAAATGAACCTCCTGGGTGGAATGGAAAGATTGGGTTATGTTGAGTGGTTACACAAGGCCATGGACTTGGGTTGTGTATCTCACTTGTGGTATGCCACCCAGGCACAAAGGGATTTGGAGGCCAAGTGTTGAGAAAGCTTACAGTGCAACCACTTGGCAATATGGGCTCTGCCATGATCATATAGGTTGCTAGAACTTAGTCACTTGGACAGTTGGTGGTAGATGGGATGATAGGATGGAACGCGTCCATTTGACTAAGGAAAAGCTTCTGAAAGGTCCTGTCTTGGGAAACCAAGTCTGGTGGGGAAAGTGCACAACCTCTGCAGATGGAAAACCTAAGTACTTAGCCTTGTCCAAGGAAATGGACACTTTTGAGCATCAAGACATGGAAGCTACAAGAATCTCATCACTCCAACTTCTAAGTAAAAATTTGTGGGTGAACAAGGGTGAAGGACCTCAATGTCTATTGGTGGTTCCTTGGGAATGTTTTTGACAAAGAAAAACTTAGTGTTTTCAACTAATAGGTAAAACCTATTTTCAAGCAAAGCAAGCCAAGCTACACTTAGCCAAAATGCATGTAGTAATATAGTCCACTTAAAATATAATAAGGTATCACTTGCCAATACTATTCCAAAGTATTGACCCTCTGTGGCTGTAACTTGTGATGTTGCAGGTTACTCCGATGATGAATAGGAGTCATGAGTCTACACTCAACATGCTTGCCTGTGGCACATGAAGATGAAGACTTGTGTTTATTTACCAGTTCCTTAAAACTCTTGTATTAGGCCTATGGCCCTGAGTTGTAAAAGACTATGTTTTTAACTCTGGAATGAATGTAATAAACCACCTTTGTATCTGTGTACTTCATCTTAAACTGTGGATGCTAGCATTGATCCAGGGACTAGCATTGCAATCACAGGGATCCTTTCCTTTATAAAGGGGGGGGTCTAACAGATGGTATCAAAGCACTGTGTTGCCTGTAGGATTATGACCCTAGGATTGGAAAACCACTAAGGAAAAAGTTTTCAAATACTTCTACACTTGTCTATTCTTCTCGTAAAACTTTTCTAATCTCTTCCAACTTCCTTTGTAGATGAACTCCATCAATGAAGCCGTGAAGAAGGGACCACTCATGACCATGACCTTGGAGTGTGAAACGGAGTTTCCCAATATTCTCAAGGATCTCATGGAGGCAATGGATGCACATGGTGAAGCCGTGTACAAGGGCTTTCCGGTGATGGATAAAGGAGTGGAGTATTGGTGGGTGCAACTTCACTTGTACAAAAACAAGGAAGACAACCACAAAGAAAGGGGATTCTGCATGTACACCAACACTACAATGCACACCACATTCTTTGAGTCAGCCAGGGATGCAGCTTGGAGGACTATCAAAGAACTAAGTGCTAGAGTCAAGTGCAGAATGCTCAACCTCCAAAAGGACTTAGAGAAAGAAAAGGAGCTTACTCAAGAGTTGGAAGACACCAACCAAGAGATAAGAGGAGATGTTATAGACTTAGTGATAGAGTCAAGGGAGCAAGATTGGTGGATTGCCTCTAGGAACATTGTGTTTAATAATAGATCCCGTGAGATTGGATTGTAAGGACACTTCGTTAGCTGGACCACCACTTATCACCTTATTTTCCAAAATGATACCTTAAATAAGTTGGACCATGTTTGATGTAATGGATTGTGTATGCATGACATATGTGGTATTTTTGTTCCATGACTATGTATGAGATGGTTGTTTTTGTGTTCATCTTAAATAGTGTTGTTCTAACTTTTCAAATTTTATAAATAGATGCCTATTGCCGTCAGCACTGTTGAGGAGTTCCAGGTTACTCGTTTCAGACCCCGTATCGTTGAGCTTACCACTCTGCTCGATCTCCCTCTTCCTACCATCACGGTGTACCCACTCACCAAGTTCGAGAGGAAGGACCTCTGGGGCTTCAAGGTGAACCAGCCCGGACGCCAGACTTAGCCTACTACGGAGGCCATCGTCTTCAAGCTGATGCACGACGACCGGGAGAGAGGCATGGAGGTAGTCATGCAGGACCTGATAGGACGACTGTTAGGCCGTCACTCACGACAGGTTAGGGGCACTCACTTCCACGCCTTCGGAAGGCGTGATGTTGATGGAGATTCCATCGACTTTGAGGACGACTCGAGGAGCACTGCAGAGCCGATACGTCTCTATCTTCAGGACTTAGAGACTCTTCTCAGGCACGTAGATACGGACAGGACGAACGTCATGCTAGGTAATGACGAGCTCCAGGTGCAGCTACGCGAGAAGGACAAGCTTTTCGCACAGCAGGATGAGATGATCAAGGAAATGGAGACGAAGTTCGAGGCTCAGGATCGCAAGTTCAAGAGTCAAGAGAAACGCGTCCAGGATAGGAACAAGAAAATCCGGGACATGACCGAGGAACTGAAGTCCAAGGACTTCGAGCTTGAGCAGAAGCAGATGGTCATTGAGAGGCTTCGCTCCCAGAAGAGGGCTCTCAAGGCCAAGGTCGATTCCTTGACCACTACGATTGAGGAGAACAAGACCGCGATGGAGAACGCATGTCTTACCTTCGTCGAGGAGGAGATTGACGCTGATGAGTAGACTTGACTACTTGTTTACCTTTCATATTCATACTTGTTATTGTGAACTTATTGTTAGACCATCCGACATGTGGATGGCTTGCCACTTGTGTGTTTACCTCATGAGCTTGTTATGTGGTTGTTGAACTTCTATTCTTATGTTGCTTGTTATGTGTTTGCTTATGTTGTATTGTGCATGAAACATCTATGGGTATCTCATTCTTATCTATTTGAACAAACCACAGATGCCTCCCCGTCGCGCAAACCCCAACCCCAACAACATCACCCCGGAAATGCAACAAATGATGAATGCGCAAACACAGCTTATGCAAATGATGACAACATTCATCCAAAACCAGAATAACAACAACAACAACGACCCCAACAACAATAACAACAACAACAACAACAACAACAACAACCCTCCGGGTTTTGATATGCTCACCAGGTTTCTGCGTCTGAGGCCAGCAAAGTTTTCAGGAACAACTGATCCCATGATAGCCAATGACTGGTTACGTTCTGTGAACAAAGACTTAGTGACCGTGGGCTGCACGGATGCTGAAAAGGTCAGGTTTGCAGCACATCTGTTGGAAGGACCAGCCGCCACATGGTGGGACAACTTCCAAATCACCACTCCTATTGATGAGGTGACTTGGGCTATCTTTGAAGATGGTTTTCGCACGGCTCATATCTCATCAGGGATAATGAGTCTGAAAAAGAAAGAGTTTCACAACCTGAAACAGCGCCACCGCAGCGTGGCAGAATACATAGAAGAATTCAACAATCTGGCACGCTATGCACCGGATGAAGTTGATACAGATGCCAAGAGAAAGGAAAAGTTCTTGGAGGGTTTGAACGATGAGCTGAACCTACAGTTGTCTGTGGCATATGTTCCAACTTATCAGTCGTTGTGTGACAAGGCTGCTATTTTGGAAAGTAAAATGAAGCAAGTCGAGAGTAGAAAGAGGAAACACTCCGACAAACACAGCTCGGGATCGTCTCACAAACGATCTCACTATGATGACAGTAGCAACTCAGGATCCCATAAACATGGGAAATTCAACAAGCACAACCGTCATGATAACAAGCATCACCGCAGTCATGACAAGGACAAGTACAAGAACCACAAGGGTGGACATAAGAGCCACTATGGTGGAAATGGTAGTGGAAGTGGAGGCCAACCTCCTAAAAAGGACATCAGTCAGGTTGAATGCTTCAAATGCAAGAAGATGGGACACTATGCAAATGAGTGCCCCGAAAAGAAGGTGGAAGGACCTAACAAGCCGAATCCTTTCCAGAAAGGACAGGTTAACCACATCAATGTGGAAGAGGTCTATGAGGAACCTGATGCCGAGTTCAGACTCAATTCAACTTCAGCATTTGTACTCTTTGATACCGGTGCATCTCATTCATTCATATCCAAGGCATTTGTTGAAAAGAATGAACTGCCGGTAGAAACCATTGGGTGTCCTATAAGAGTAAGTTCTCCGGGGGGAGAAATGATAGTAAACTCAGGTTGTCATGACTTAGTCATAGAGTTCGGAAAATATAAGTTTCCAGTGAACCTAATAATTCTAGATTCCCAAGGACTGGATGTGATTTTGGGAATGGATTGGATGGCTAAGTATGAAGGAGTATTAGATTGTTCCAACCGTTCAGTTACCCTCACAACCCCCGAAGGTAAAAGAATAAAATTCAAGTCAAACTTTGAATCCAAAGGAAGTAAGCTGAATTCTCTTAAGGGGGTTAGCATGGACAGTGTACCAATAGTATGTGAGTATCCGGATGTGTTTCCGGAAGAGCTACCAGGAATGCCACCGGATAGAGATGTAGAGTTTCTGATAGATTTGGTGCCAGGATCAGGACCAATAGCTAAGAGACCATACAAAATGTCTGTTGATGAATTGAAAGAGCTCAAGAAACAACTAGGTGAACAGTTACAGAAAGGGTTTATTCAACCAAGTTCTTCATCTTGGGGAGCCCCAGTGTTGTTCGTGGAGAAGAAGGATAGAACCCAAAGATTATGTATTGACTACCGTTCACTTAACGAGGTTACCATCAAGAACAAATATCCTTTACCAAGAATCAACGACTTATTTGATCAGCTAGAAGGAGCATGTGTATTCTCGAAGATTGATCTTCGGTCAGGTTATTTTCAACTCAAGATACGAGAGCAAGACATACCAAAAACAGCATTCACCACAAGGTATGGATTGTATGAGTATACTGTGATGCCATTTGGATTAACCAACGCTCCAGCATACTTCATGAATATGATGAACAAGGTGTTCATGGAGTTCCTTGACAAGTTCGTTGTCGTTTTCATCGATGACATCTTAGTCTACTCCAAGAGCAAGGAAGAGCATGAAAGACACTTACGCTTGATACTTGAGAAACTGAGGGAACATAAACTATATGCCAAATTCAGCAAGTGTGAGTTCTGGTTAGAGGAAGTTGGTTTTCTTGGTCATGTGATGACAAAAGATGGTGTGGCAGTTGATCCTGCTAAGGTTTCAGCTGTGACAGAATGGGAATCACCTAAGAATGTGAAAGAAGTTCGTAGTTTCCTCGGCTTAGCAGGTTACTACAGAAGGTTTATTGAAAATTTCTCGAAAGTTGCTAAGCCTATGACAGAATTGCTAAAGAAGGACAAGAAATTTGCTTGGTCAGAAGGTTGCGAAGTCAGTTTCCAAGAATTGAAGAAAAGACTCGTAACAGCACCAGTTTTATGTCTGCCAGATTTGGAAAAGGATTTCCAAGTGTATTGTGATGCTTCTCATCAAGGTTTGGGTGCCGTACTTATGCAAGATGGTAAAGTCGTAGCCTATGCTTCGAGACAACTCAAAACACATGAGGTAAATTATCCTACCCATGATTTGGAGTTAGCCTCTGTCGTCCATGCACTCAAAACATGGAGACATTACCTTTTGGGTAAGCGGTGTGAAGTGTTCACTGATCATAAGAGCTTGAAGTATATTTTCACCCAAAAGGAAATCAACATGAGACAAAGAAGATGGCTAGAACTTATCAAAGATTACGACTTAAGTTTGCAATACCACCCCGGTAAAGCAAATGTAGTAGCAGATGCTCTAAGTCGTAAGACATTTGTAAATGGCCTTATCAAAGGGGAATTGCCAGATGACTTGTGTAAGCAATTCAAAGAACTCAGATTAGAGATTGTGCCAGAAGGACATCTCATGTCCTTAGATGTTCAACCCACTCTGTTGGACAAGATCCGAGAAGTCCAGAAGACTGATGAGGAAATTGAAAAGATTAAGGTAAATATTGGTTTAGGGAAAGCTAAGAGTTTTCATGTTGACGAACAGGGTACTTTATGGCACGGGAAACGTATATGTGTTCCACAAGACCCAGAATTGCGGAAACTGATCTTACAGGAAGGTCACAACTCTCCGTATTCTATTCACCCAGGAAATACCAAGATGTATATGGACATGAAAGAAAGATTTTGGTGGAACAATCTCAAAAGGGACATCGCCGAACATATTGCTTTGTGTGATGTGTGTAGCAGAGTCAAAGCAGAGCACCAGAAACCAGCAGTTTTGCTTCAACCACTGCCTATTCCTGAATGGAAGTGGGAAAATATTGGTATGGATTTCATTACCGGATTACCAAGGACCAGGTCAGGATATGATTCCATATGGGTAGTAGTGGATCGCCTAACTAAAGTGGCTCATTTTATACCAGTGAAGACAACCTATACAAGTGCCAAGTTAGCAAAAATTTACATGAGCAGGGTTGTATGCCTTCACGGTGTGCCAAAGAGTATTGTGTCAGATAGAGGAACCCAGTTCACATCTCACTTTTGGAGACAACTTCATGAATCCTTAGGAACGAGATTGGAGTTTAGCACTGCTTTTCATCCTCAAACGGATGGACAAACAGAAAGGACCAACCAAATTCTTGAGGACATGTTGAGAGCCTGTGCTTTAGATTATGGAGCAAGTTGGGATGAAAGTTTGCCTTACGCAGAGTTCTCTTACAATAACAGCCATCAATCTAGTATTGGAATGGCACCGTTTGAGTTACTCTACGGAAGGAAATGTACCACCCCATTGTTATGGAATGGTGTGGGAGAAAGGAGCTTATTTGGACCGGATCTTATCAAAGACGCCGAAGAGAAAGTCAAATTGGTTAAAGACAGATTGAAGATAGCACAGTCCCGACAGAAAAGCTACGCGGATTCTAAGCGTAGAGAAGTTACCTACGAAGTTGGGGATAGATCTTATCTCAGGGTATCACCACTCCGTGGAGTGAAAAGATTTGGAGTCAAAGGAAAGTTGGCACCAAGATATGTTGGGCCATTCAGGATTCTAAGTCGCAAGGGAGAAGTTGCATATGAAGTTGAATTGCCAGAGTCTCTGTCAGCTGTCCATAACGTATTTCATGTGAGTCAGCTTAAGAAATGTCACCCAGAAATGGAAGAGTCTTCTTTGAAGGATACCATACCTTTGGAAGAAGTTCAGCTAGAAAGTGATCTCACTTATGAGGAAAAGCCTGTCAAGATACTTGAGACCGCAGAAAGAGTCACAAGGACTAAAACTATCAAGTTTTGTAAAGTTCAATGGAACCATCACTCCGAAGAGGAAGCAACATGGGAAAGAGAAGATGATCTTCGGAAAGACCACCCTCACCTATTTGCTAGCCAAACCGAATCTCGAGGGCGAGATTCATCTTAAGGGGGTTAGATTTGTAACATCCCTAAATTCATATTCCAAAAACTCATTCATATCATTCTTGCATCATTCATCCATTTAGGATTTTTCTCAAAAATCATTTAGAGACAGAAGTTTGAGCTATGATTTCATGTGGGCAATTTATCTCAAATAGCCATCACCCTTTGAAATTTAAATGTTAGGTACTTGTTTTGCTTACCTCCATTGATGAAAAGATTAGGTGAAGCTTTTAACCCAAGATTCCAAATTTAGAAATAGTTTTAAAATCTTTTTCAAATATTTGCAAACTATAGCAAAATCTCTGTTTATTTTGAAACCCAAGCTTAACCAAACCTTACAAGGTAACCACTTGGTTAATTGACTGTTTTTGAAACCACAGAACCCTGAAAAGATCCCCAAATTTGTTTGAATTCAAAAGGATTTGAATTCATATCAAAAATCATTCCAGAAAATAGAAACAGAAAAAGAAAAGGAGCAAACAAAAGAAAAAGGCCAGGCGCCAGGAATTTAGCCCAGCAATGGATCAGGCCCAACCAGCCCACCCGGGGCATCCCTTTCCCTCCTGCACGCGCGAGCGCACGCGTTCCGCCGCTGACAGACAGACCCCACTTCCACCTCGCGCACGTCGCTGACATGCGGGCCCCCTCCACGTCAGCGTCGTCTCCACCCGCACGACCAGTTCATCCCCAATCAACGCGGCGGTTTCCTGTGTTTAATTCATGGCGTCAATTCGAATCAATGGACGAGTGATTCTCGCTCGTGTGCAGGCTATATAAACCCCCTCTGCCCCCTCTCTCTTTTCCCCCAAACCCCAAGCACGGAACGCCCCCAGGCTGCGCGCATTGCTCTCTGCAACCCCGCCGTCTCCGACGACTACGCCGGCGAATTCCGGTGAGCCTCGAGTTCCCCTCGCTCTCGCATTCACGCTATCTTGTTCATTGAACCTCTGTGCATCTTTTGACACTCTCCGTTTGCCTTTGCATGACCCATAGCTTTGGCAACGTCGACGACTGGACCGCCACCGTCTTCTGCACGAACTCCGGCGACCTCCCTCCGTAAGTAGCCACCGCCCCTTGCCCTCTGACTGATACGCCTAGAATCCTCATCGTCTTACGCATCTAACAGTACCCTTATTTTGGCTTAGCACGGCGAGGAACCTCGCCAACGTCGACGACTGACCGTGGCTGACGCATTCGCGAACTCCGGCGAGGAATGCCCGACGACCCCGTACGCCCCTTCCCAAGCCATCGCCACCTTGAGCATCAGCAGCCTCCTGCGGTTCTGGTAAGCATCTCCTCCCTTCCCCGGGCGACCTAGAACGCCGGCACCGCCACCGACTGACGCGCCGCCGCCTGTCACCGCCGGTAGCGCCGCTCGATTTTGGTTAGGAGATTTTCAGCCGTTAGATCTGAATCCTACGCGTAGAAACACTTCACTTAAACGAAGGGGTATGGACAGATCTGAACCGTGCAGTGTTAGTTAGATCAAACGGCACAGAAGGGTGGTCCGGTGCGAACCGGTACGCGCCAGTAATAACGCGACGCGTGGCAAGGTTTAAACTAAAAACAGAATTTAAAAACCAGATTTAGATTCAAACTTCAAATGCTTATAACTTTTGAATGCCACGTTGGATTTTTGCAAATTTTATACCGTTGGATTCAGTGAA
This sequence comes from Avena sativa, assembly GCA_916181665.1. Taxonomy (NCBI): domain Eukaryota; kingdom Viridiplantae; phylum Streptophyta; class Magnoliopsida; order Poales; family Poaceae; genus Avena; species Avena sativa. The sequence continues at coordinate 265,752,711 of OV702280.1, read as the reverse complement.
ACAAGGCCTTTCTGAATATCCAATTTGTTTAGCATATAGTAACAGTTAAAATGATTTTATTTGTGGAACAAGTTTTAGGCTATTTTAGATGTAGATTTAATTTGGTAAATTATGATGGGGCCAAATAAGTTTTGTTGGCAAACTTGTGACATGTTAAGTTTCTGTACTCATGAGCATACTTGGTATAATTTTCAAAAATCACCACCTAGTAGATTCTTGCATGCATGCATTCATATTATTTTTGGTTGTATATATTTGTGTGTAAATTGTATGCTATTATTTCTTGTGTAGATTTTGCAAGTGATTGTGATTGTGAAGAGTGCTACTCTCCCCACTACCAAGGCAAGTGATATTTTCATGAATTTACTATCCTAAGTTTTGTACTTGCATTAGATATTTTGCTAAAGTATTTGCATGATATTTTGCTTAGTGCTAAGATGGGAAATCCTAAGTAGAGTGAAATAGTAGAATTGCTAGGGAAATTTTCCTAAGATAAGTTACCATACTTTGCTTAGCCTAGCTTATAGTAAACAAGGGTGGTGAACATCTATTTGGTTTATGATAAAAATATTCTAAGTCAAGAGACTTATATTTTCTTAATAAAACAACTAAGGCAAATGAACCTCCTGGGTGGAATGGAAAGATTGGGTTATGTTGAGTGGTTACACAAGGCCATGGACTTGGGTTGTGTATCTCACTTGTGGTATGCCACCCAGGCACAAAGGGATTTGGAGGCCAAGTGTTGAGAAAGCTTACAGTGCAACCACTTGGCAATATGGGCTCTGCCATGATCATATAGGTTGCTAGAACTTAGTCACTTGGACAGTTGGTGGTAGATGGGATGATAGGATGGAACGCGTCCATTTGACTAAGGAAAAGCTTCTGAAAGGTCCTGTCTTGGGAAACCAAGTCTGGTGGGGAAAGTGCACAACCTCTGCAGATGGAAAACCTAAGTACTTAGCCTTGTCCAAGGAAATGGACACTTTTGAGCATCAAGACATGGAAGCTACAAGAATCTCATCACTCCAACTTCTAAGTAAAAATTTGTGGGTGAACAAGGGTGAAGGACCTCAATGTCTATTGGTGGTTCCTTGGGAATGTTTTTGACAAAGAAAAACTTAGTGTTTTCAACTAATAGGTAAAACCTATTTTCAAGCAAAGCAAGCCAAGCTACACTTAGCCAAAATGCACGTAGTAATATAGTCCACTTAAAATATAATAAGGTATCACTTGCCAATACTATTCCAAAGTATTGACCCTCTGTGGCTGTAACTTGTGATGTTGCAGGTTACTCCGATGATGAATAGGAGTCATGAGTCTACACTCAACATGCTTGCCTGTGGCACATGAAGATGAAGACTTGTGTTTATTTACCAGTTCCTTAAAACTCTTGTATTAGGCCTATGGCCCTGAGTTGTAAAAGACTATGTTTTTAACTCTGGAATGAATGTAATAAACGACCTTTGTATCTGTGTACTTCATCTTAAACTGTGGATGCTAGCATTGATCCAGGGACTAGCATTGCAATCACAGGGATCCTTTCCTTTATAAAGGGGGGTCTAACAATAACCCCAAAATGATAGCGGTAAATCTGTAAGTGACATCATAGAACGAACCATATCTAAGAGAGTTCGATTACGACGTTCGGACACACCATTACGCTGTGGTGTTCCCGGCGGTGTCAATTGTGAAAGTATTCCGCATTTCTTCAAATGCTCGCCAAACTCGTAACTTAGATATTCACCTCCACGATCAGAACGTAGAAATTTAATCTTCTTGTTACGTTGATTCTCTACCTCACTTTGAAACTCCTTAAACTTCTCGAAAGTTTCGGACTTATGTTTCATGAAATAGATATACCCATATCTACTCAAATCATCCGTGAAGGTAAGAACATAACGATAACCACCGCGCGATGCTACACTCATTGGACCACACACATCGGTATGTATAATTTCCAATAAGTCCGTAGCTCGCTCCATCATACCAGAAAATGGAGTCTTAGTCATTCTATGATGTCACTTACAGATTTACCGCTATCATTTTGGGGTTATTGTTAGACCCCCCCTTTATAAAGGAAAGGATCCCTGTGATTGCAATGCTAGTCCCTGGATCAATGCTAGCATCCACAGTTTAAGATGAAGTACACAGATACAAAGGTCGTTTATTACATTCATTCCAGAAAATAGAAACAGAAAAAGAAAAGGAGCAAACAAAAGAAAAAGGCCAGGCGCCAGGAATTTAGCCCAGCAATGGATCAGGCCCAACCAGCCCACCCGGGGCATCCCTTTCCCTCCTGCACGCGCGAGCGCACGCGTTCCGCCGCTGACAGACAGACCCCACTTCCACCTCGCGCACGTCGCTGACATGCGGCCCCCCTCCACGTCAGCGTCGTCTCCACCCGCACGACCAGTTCATCCCCAATCAACGCGGCGGTTTCCTGTGTTTAATTCGCGGCGTCAATTCGAATCAATGGACGAGTGATTCTCGCTCGTGTGCAGGCTATATAAACCCCCTCTGCCCCCTCTCTCTTTTCCCCCAAACCCCAAGCACGGAACGCCCCCAGGCTGCGCGCATTGCTCTCTGCAACCCCGCCGTCTCCGACGACTGCGCCGGCGAATTCCGGTGAGCCTCGAGTTCCCCTCGCTCTCGCATTCACGCTATCTTGTTCATTGAACCTCTGTGCATCTTTTGACACTCTCCGTTTGCCTTCGCATGACCCATAGCTTCGGCAACGTCGACGACTGGACCGCCACCGTCTTCTGCACGAACTCCGGCGACCTCCCTCCGTAAGCCCCTTTATAAAGGAAAGGATCCCTGTGATTGCAATGCTAGTCCCTGGATCAATGCTAGCATCCACAGTTTAAGATGAAGTACACAGATACAAAGGTCGTTTATTACATTCATTCCAGAGTTAAAAACATAGTCTTTTACAACTCAGGGCCATAGGCCTAATACAAGAGTTTTAAGGAACTGGTAAATAAACACAAGTCTTCATCTTCATGTGCCACAGGCAAGCATGTTGAGTGTAGACTCATGACTCCTATTCATCATCGGAGTAACCTGCAACATCACAAGTTACAGCCACAGAGGGTCAATACTTTGGAATAGTATTGGCAAGTGATACCTTATTATATTTTAAGTGGACTATATTACTACATGCATTTTGGCTAAGTGTAGCTTGGCTTGCTTTGCTTGAAAATAGGTTTTACCTATTAGTTGAAAACACTAAGTTTTTCTTTGTCAAAAACATTCCCAAGGAACCACCAATAGACATTGAGGTCCTTCACCCTTGTTCACCCACAAATTTTTACTTAGAAGTTGGAGTGATGAGATTCTTGTAGCTTCCATGTCTTGATGCTCAAAAGTGTCCATTTCCTTGGACAAGGCTAAGTACTTAGGTTTTCCATCTGCAGAGGTTGTGCACTTTCCCCACCAGACTTGGTTTCCCAAGACAGGACCTTTCAGAAGCTTTTCCTTAGTCAAATGGACGCGTTCCATCCTATCATCCCATCTACCACCAACTGTCCAAGTGACTAAGTTCTAGCAACCTATATGATCATGGCAGAGCCCATATTGCCAAGTGGTTGCACTGTAAGCTTTCTCAACACTTGGCCTCCAAATCCCTTTGTGCCTGGGTGGCATACCACAAGTGAGATACACAACCCAAGTCCATGGCCTTGTGTAACCACTCAACATAACCCAATCTTTCCATTCCACCCAGGAGGTTCATTTGCCTTAGTTGTTTTATTAAGAAAATATAAGTCTCTTGACTTAGAATATTTTTATCATAAACCAAATAGATGTTCACCACCCTTGTTTACTATAAGCTAGGCTAAGCAAAGTATGGTAACTTATCTTAGGAAAATTTCCCTAGCAATTCTACTATTTCACTCTACTTAGGATTTCCCATCTTAGCACTAAGCAAAATATCATGCAAATACTTTAGCAAAATATCTAATGCAAGTACAAAACTTAGGATAGTAAATTCATGAAAATATCACTTGCCTTGGTAGTGGGGAGAGTAGCACTCTTCACAATCACAATCACTTGCAAAATCTACACAAGAAATAATAGCATACAATTTACACACAAATATATACAACCAAAAATAATATGAATGCATGCATGCAAGAATCTACTAGGTGGTGATTTTTGAAAATTATACCAAGTATGCTCATGAGTACAGAAACTTAACATGTCACAAGTTTGCCAACAAAACTTATTTGGCCCCATCATAATTTACCAAATTAAATCTACATCTAAAATAGCCTAAAACTTGTTCCACAAATAAAATCATTTTAACTGTTACTATATGCTAAACAAATTGGATATTCAGAAAGGCCTTGTTTCACTGAATCCAACGGTATAAAATTTGCAAAAATCCAACGTGGCATTCAAAAGTTATAAGCATTTGAAGTTTGAATCTAAATCTGGTTTTTAAATTCTGTTTTTAGTTTAAACCTTGCCACGCGTCGCGTTATTACTGGCGCGTACCGGTTCGCACCGGACCACCCTTCTGTGCCGTTTGATCTAACTAACACTGCACGGTTCAGATCTGTCCATACCCCTTCGTTTAAGTGAAGTGTTTCTACGCGTAGGATTCAGATCTAACGGCTGAAAATCTCCTAACCAAAATCGAGCGGCGCTACCGGCGGTGACAGGCGGCGGCGCGTCAGTCGGTGGCGGTGCCGGCGTTCTAGGTCGCCCGGGGAAGGGAGGAGATGCTTACCAGAACCGCAGGAGGCTGCTGATGCTCAAGGTGGCGATGGCTTGGGAAGGGGCGTACGGGGTCGTCGGGGATTCCTCGCCGGAGTTCGCGAATGCGTCAGCCACGGTCAGTCGTCGACGTTGGCGAGGTTCCTCGCCGTGCTAAGCCAAAATAAGGGTACTGTTAGATGCGTAAGACGATGAGGATTCTAGGCGTATCAGTCAGAGGGCAAGGGGCGGTGGCTACTTACGGAGGGAGGTCGCCGGAGTTCGTGCAGAAGACGGTGGCGGTCCAGTCGTCGACGTTGCCAAAGCTATGGGTCATGCGAAGGCAAACGGAGAGTGTCAAAAGATGCACAGAGGTTCAATGAACAAGATAGCGTGAATGCGAGAGCGAGGGGAACTCGAGGCTCACCGGAATTCGCCGGCGCAGTCCTCGGAGACGGCGGGGTTGCAGAGAGCAATGCGCGCAGCCTGGGGGCGTTCCGTGCTTGGGGTTTGGGGGAAAAGAGAGAGGGGGCAGAGGGGGTTTATATAGCCTGCACATGAGCGAGAATCACTCGTCCATTGATTCGAATTGACGCCGCGAATTAAACACAGGAAACCGCCGCGTTGATTGGGGATGAACTGGTCGTGCGGGTGGAGACGACGCTGACGTGGAGGGGGCCCGCATGTCAGCGACGTGCGCGAGGTGGAAGTGGGGTCTGTCTGTCAGCGGCGGAACGCGTGCGCTCGCGCGTGCAGGAGGGAAAGGGATGCCCCGGGTGGGCTGGTTGGGCCTGATCCATTGCTGGGCTAAATTCCTGGCGCCTGGCCTTTTTCTTTTGTTTGCTCCTTTTCTTTTTCTGTTTCTATTTTCTGGAATGATTTTTGATATGAATTCAAATCCTTTTGAATTCAAACAAATTTGGGGATCTTTTCAGGGTTCTGTGGTTTCAAAAACAGTCAATTAACCAAGTGGTTACCTTGTAAGGTTTGGTCAAGCTTGGGTTTCAAAATAAACAGAGATTTTGCTATAGTTTGCAAATATTTGAAAAAGATTTTAAAACTATTTCTAAATTTGGAATCTTGGGTTAAAAGCTTCACCTAATCTTTTCATCAATGGAGGTAAGCAAAACAAGTACCTAACATTTAAATTTCAAAGGGTGATGGCTATTTGAGATAAATTGCCCACATGAAATCATAGCTCAAACTTCTGTCTCTAAATGATTTTTGAGAAAAATCCTAAATGGATGAATGATGCAAGAATGATATGAATGAGTTTTTGGAATATGAATTTAGGGATGTTACAAATCTAACCCCCTTAAGATGAATCTCGCCCTCGAGATTCGGTTTGGCTAGCAAATAGGTGAGGGTGGTCTTTCCGAAGATCATCTTCTCTTTCCCATGTTGCTTCCTCTTCGGAGTGATGGTTCCATTGAACTTTACAAAACTTGATAGTTTTAGTCCTTGTGACTCTTTCTGCGGTCTCAAGTATCTTGACAGGCTTTTCCTCATAAGTGAGATCACTTTCTAGCTGAACTTCTTCCAAAGGTATGGTATCCTTCAAAGAAGACTCTTCCATTTCTGGGTGACATTTCTTAAGCTGACTCACATGAAATACGTTATGGACAGCTGACAGAGACTCTGGCAATTCAACTTCATATGCAACTTCTCCCTTGCGACTTAGAATCCTGAATGGCCCAACATATCTTGGTGCCAACTTTCCTTTGACTCCAAATCTTTTCACTCCACGGAGTGGTGATACCCTGAGATAAGCTCTATCCCCAACTTCGTAGGTAACTTCTCTACGCTTAGAATCCGCGTAGCTTTTCTGTCGGGACTGTGCTATCTTCAATCTGTCTTTAACCAATTTGACTTTCTCTTCGGCGTCTTTGATAAGATCCGGTCCAAATAAGCTCCTTTCTCCCACACCATTCCATAACAATGGGGTGGTACATTTCCTTCCGTAGAGTAACTCAAACGGTGCCATTCCAATACTAGATTGATGGCTGTTATTATAAGAGAACTCTGCGTAAGGCAAACTTTCATCCCAACTTGCTCCATAATCTAAAGCACAGGCTCTCAACATGTCCTCAAGAATTTGGTTGGTCCTTTCTGTTTGTCCATCCGTTTGAGGATGAAAAGCAGTGCTAAACTCCAATCTCGTTCCTAAGGATTCATGAAGTTGTCTCCAAAAGTGAGATGTGAACTGGGTTCCTCTATCTGACACAATACTCTTTGGCACACCGTGAAGGCATACAACCCTGCTCATGTAAATTTTTGCTAACTTGGCACTTGTATAGGTTGTCTTCACTGGTATAAAATGAGCCACTTTAGTTAGGCGATCCACTACTACCCATATGGAATCATATCCTGACCTGGTCCTTGGTAATCCGGTAATGAAATCCATACCAATATTTTCCCACTTCCATTCAGGAATAGGCAGTGGTTGAAGCAAACCTGCTGGTTTCTGGTGCTCTGCTTTGACTCTGCTACACACATCACACAAAGCAATATGTTCGGCGATGTCCCTTTTGAGATTGTTCCACCAAAATCTTTCTTTCATGTCCATATACATCTTGGTATTTCCCGGGTGAATAGAATACGGAGAGTTGTGACCTTCCTGTAAGATCAGTTTCCGCAATTCTGGGTCTTGTGGAACACATATACGTTTCCCGTGCCATAAAGTACCCTGTTCGTCAACATGAAAACTCTTAGCTTTCCCTAAACCAATATTTACCTTAATCTTTTCAATTTCCTCATCAGTCTTCTGGACTTCTCGGATCTTGTCCAACAGAGTGGGTTGAACATCTAAGGACATGAGATGTCCTTCTGGCACAATCTCTAATCTGAGTTCTTTGAATTGCTTACACAAGTCATCTGGCAATTCCCCTTTGATAAGGCCATTTACAAATGTCTTACGACTTAGAGCATCTGCTACTACATTTGCTTTACCGGGGTGGTATTGCAAACTTAAGTCGTAATCTTTGATAAGTTCTAGCCATCTTCTTTGTCTCATGTTGATTTCCTTTTGGGTGAAAATATACTTCAAGCTCTTATGATCAGTGAACACTTCACACCGCTTACCCAAAAGGTAATGTCTCCATGTTTTGAGTGCATGGACGACAGAGGCTAACTCCAAATCATGGGTAGGATAATTTACCTCATGTGTTTTGAGTTGTCTCGAAGCATAGGCTACGACTTTACCATCTTGCATAAGTACGGCACCCAAACCTTGATGAGAAGCATCACAATACACTTGGAAATCCTTTTCCAAATCTGGCAGACATAAAACTGGTGCTGTTACGAGTCTTTTCTTCAATTCTTGGAAACTGACTTCGCAACCTTCTGACCAAGCAAATTTCTTGTCCTTCTTTAGCAATTCTGTCATAGGCTTAGCAACTTTCGAGAAATTTTCAATAAACCTTCTGTAGTAACCTGCTAAGCCGAGGAAACTACGAACTTCTTTCACATTCTTAGGTGATTCCCATTCTGTCACAGCTGAAACCTTAGCAGGATCAACTGCCACACCATCTTTTGTCATCACATGACCAAGAAAACCAACTTCCTCTAACCAGAACTCACACTTGCTGAATTTGGCATATAGTTTATGTTCCCTCAGTTTCTCAAGTATCAAGCGTAAGTGTCTTTCATGCTCTTCCTTGCTCTTGGAGTAGACTAAGATGTCATCGATGAAAACGACAACGAACTTGTCAAGGAACTCCATGAACACCTTGTTCATCATATTCATGAAGTATGCTGGAGCGTTGGTTAATCCAAATGGCATCACAGTATACTCATACAATCCATACCTTGTGGTGAATGCTGTTTTTGGTATGTCTTGCTCTCGTATCTTGAGTTGAAAATAACCTGACCGAAGATCAATCTTCGAGAATACACATGCTCCTTCTAGCTGATCAAATAAGTCGTTGATTCTTGGTAAAGGATATTTGTTCTTGATGGTAACCTCGTTAAGTGAACGGTAGTCAATACATAATCTTTGGGTTCTATCCTTCTTCTCCACGAACAACACTGGGGCTCCCCAAGATGAAGAACTTGGTTGAATAAACCCTTTCTGTAACTGTTCACCTAGTTGTTTCTTGAGCTCTTTCAATTCATCAACAGACATTTTGTATGGTCTCTTAGCTATTGGTCCTGATCCTGGCACCAAATCTATCAGAAACTCTACATCTCTATCCGGTGGCATTCCTGGTAGCTCTTCCGGAAACACATCCGGATACTCACATACTATTGGTACACTGTCCATGCTAACCCCCTTAAGAGAATTCAGCTTACTTCCTTTGGATTCAAAGTTTGACTTGAATTTTATTCTTTTACCTTCGGGGGTTGTGAGGGTAACTGAACGGTTGGCACAATCTAATACTCCTTCATACTTAGCCATCCAATCCATTCCCAAAATCACATCCAGTCCTTGGGAATCTAGAATTATTAGGTTCACTGGAAACTTATATTTTCCGAACTCTATGACTAAGTCATGACAACCTGAGTTTACTATCATTTCTCCCCCCGGAGAACTTACTCTTATAGGACACCCAATGGTTTCTACCGGCAGTTCATTCTTTTCAACAAATGCCTTGGATATGAATGAATGAGATGCACCGGTATCAAAGAGTACAAATGCTGAAATTGAATTGAGTCTGAACTTACCAGCCACGGCATCAGGTTCCTCATAGACCTCTTCCACATTGATGTGGTTAACCTGTCCTTTCTGGAAAGGATTCGGCTTGTTAGGTCCTTCCACCTTCTTTTCGGGGCACTCATTTGCATAGTGTCCCATCTTCTTGCATTTGAAGCATTCAACCTGACTGATGTCCTTTTTAGGAGGTTGGCCTCCACTTCCACTACCATTTCCACCATAGTGGCTCTTATGTCCACCCTTGTGGTTCTTGTACTTGTCCTTGTCATGACTGCGGTGATGCTTGTTATCATGACGGTTGTGCTTGTTGAATTTCCCATGTTTATGGGATCCTGAGTTGCTACTGTCATCATAGTGAGATCGTTTGTGAGACGATCCCGAGCTGTGTTTGTCGGAGTGTTTCCTCTTTCTACTCTCGACTTGCTTCATTTTACTTTCCAAAATAGCAGCCTTGTCACACAACGACTGATAAGTTGGAACATATGCCACAGACAACTGTAGGTTCAGCTCATCGTTCAAACCCTCCAAGAACTTTTCCTTTCTCTTGGCATCTGTATCAACTTCATCCGGTGCATAGCGTGCCAGATTGTTGAATTCTTCTATGTATTCTGCCACGCTGCGGTGGCGCTGTTTCAGGTTGTGAAACTCTTTCTTTTTCAAACTCATTATCCCTGATGAGATATGAGCCGTGCGAAAACCATCTTCAAAGATAGCCCAAGTCACCTCATCAATAGGAGTGGTGATTTGGAAGTTGTCCCACCATGTGGCGGCTGGTCCTTCCAACAGATGTGCTGCAAACCTGACCTTTTCAGCATCCGTGCAGCCCACGGTCACTAAGTCTTTGTTCACAGAACGTAACCAGTCATTGGCTATCATGGGATCAGTTGTTCCTGAAAACTTTGCTGGCCTCAGACGCAGAAACCTGGTGAGCATATCAAAACCCGGAGGGTTGTTGTTGTTGTTGTTGTTGTTGTTGTTGTTGTTGTTATTGTTGTTGGGGTCGTTGTTGTTGTTGTTATTCTGGTTTTGGATGAATGTTGTCATCATTTGCATAAGCTGTGTTTGCGCATTCATCATTTGTTGCATTTCCGGGGTGATGTTGTTGGGGTTGGGGTTTGCGCGACGGGGAGGCATCTGTGGTTTGTTCAAATAGATAAGAATGAGATACCCATAGATGTTTCATGCACAATACAACATAAGCAAACACATAACAAGCAACATAAGAATAGAAGTTCAACAACCACATAACAAGCTCATGAGGTAAACACACAAGTGGCAAGCCATCCACATGTCGGATGGTCTAACAATAAGTTCACAATAACAAGTATGAATATGAAAGGTAAACAAGTAGTCAAGTCTACTCATCAGCGTCAATCTCCTCCTCGACGAAGGTAAGACATGCGTTCTCCATCGCGGTCTTGTTCTCCTCAATCGTAGTGGTCAAGGAATCGACCTTGGCCTTGAGAGCCCTCTTCTGGGAGCGAAGCCTCTCAATGACCATCTGCTTCTGCTCAAGCTCGAAGTCCTTGGACTTCAGTTCCTCGGTCATGTCCCGGATTTTCTTGTTCCTATCCTGGACGCGTTTCTCTTGACTCTTGAACTTGCGATCCTGAGCCTCGAACTTCGTCTCCATTTCCTTGATCATCTCATCCTGCTGTGCGAAAAGCTTGTCCTTCTCGCGTAGCTGCACCTGGAGCTCGTCATTACCTAGCATGACGTTCGTCCTGTCCGTATCTACGTGCCTGAGAAGAGTCTCTAAGTCCTGAAGATAGAGACGTATCGGCTCTGCAGTGCTCCTCGAGTCGTCCTCAAAGTCGATGGAATCTCCATCAACATCACGCCTTCCGAAGGCGTGGAAGTGAGTGCCCCTAACCTGTCGTGAGTGACGGCCTAACAGTCGTCCTATCAGGTCCTGCATGACTACCTCCATGCCTCTCTCCCGGTCGTCGTGCATCAGCTTGAAGACGATGGCCTCCGTAGTAGGCTAAGTCTGGCGTCCGGGCTAGTTCACCTTGAAGCCCCAGAGGTCCTTCCTCTCGAACTTGGTGAGTGGGTACACCGTGATGGTAGGAAGAGGGAGATCGAGCAGAGTGGTAAGCTCAACGATACGGGGTCTGAAACGAGTAACCTGGAACTCCTCAACAGTGCTGACGGCAATAGGCATCTATTTATAAAATTTGAAAAGTTAGAACAACACTATTTAAGATGAACACAAAAACAACCATCTCATACATAGTCATGGAACAAAAATACCACATATGTCATGCATACACAATCCATTACATCAAACATGGTCCAACTTATTTAAGGTATCATTTTGGAAAATAAGGTGATAAGTGGTGGTCCAGCTAACGAAGTGTCCTTACAATCCAATCTCACGGGATCTATTATTAAACACAATGTTCCTAGAGGCAATCCACCAATCTTGCTCCCTTGACTCTATCACTAAGTCTATAACATCTCCTCTTATCTCTTGGTTGGTGTCTTCCAACTCTTGAGTAAGCTCCTTTTCTTTCTCTAAGTCCTTTTGGAGGTTGAGCATTCTGCACTTGACTCTAGCACTTAGTTCTTTGATAGTCCTCCAAGCTGCATCCCTGGCTGACTCAAAGAATGTGGTGTGCATTGTAGTGTTGGTGTACATGCAGAATCCCCTTTCTTTGTGGTTGTCTTCCTTGTTTTTGTACAAGTGAAGTTGCACCCACCAATACTCCACTCCTTTATCCATCACCGGAAAGCCCTTGTACACGGCTTCACCATGTGCATCCATTGCCTCCATGAGATCCTTGAGAATATTGGGAAACTCCGTTTCACACTCCAAGGTCATGGTCATGAGTGGTCCCTTCTTCACGGCTTCATTGATGGAGTTCATCTACAAAGGAAGTTGGAAGAGATTAGAAAAGTTTTACGAGAAGAATAGACAAGTGTAGAAGTATTTGAAAACTTTTTCCTTAGTGGTTTTCCAATCCTAGGGTCATAATCCTACAGGCAACACAGTGCTTTGATACCATCTGTTAGACCCCCCCTTTATAAAGGAAAGGATCCCTGTGATTGCAATGCTAGTCCCTGGATCAATGCTAGCATCCACAGTTTAAGATGAAGTACACAGATACAAAGGTGGTTTATTACATTCATTCCAGAGTTAAAAACATAGTCTTTTACAACTCAGGGCCATAGGCCTAATACAAGAGTTTTAAGGAACTGGTAAATAAACACAAGTCTTCATCTTCATGTGCCACAGGCAAGCATGTTGAGTGTAGACTCATGACTCCTATTCATCATCGGAGTAACCTGCAACATCACAAGTTACAGCCACAGAGGGTCAATACTTTGGAATAGTATTGGCAAGTGATACCTTATTATATTTTAAGTGGACTATATTACTACATGCATTTTGGCTAAGTGTAGCTTGGCTTGCTTTGCTTGAAAATAGGTTTTACCTATTAGTTGAAAACACTAAGTTTTTCTTTGTCAAAAACATTCCCAAGGAACCACCAATAGACATTGAGGTCCTTCACCCTTGTTCACCCACAAATTTTTACTTAGAAGTTGGAGTGATGAGATTCTTGTAGCTTCCATGTCTTGATGCTCAAAAGTGTCCATTTCCTTGGACAAGGCTAAGTACTTAGGTTTTCCATCTGCAGAGGTTGTGCACTTTCCCCACCAGACTTGGTTTCCCAAGACAGGACCTTTCAGAAGCTTTTCCTTAGTCAAATGGACGCGTTCCATCCTATCATCCCATCTACCACCAACTGTCCAAGTGACTAAGTTCTAGCAACCTATATGATCATGGCAGAGCCCATATTGCCAAGTGGTTGCACTGTAAGCTTTCTCAACACTTGGCCTCCAAATCCCTTTGTGCCTGGGTGGCATACCACAAGTGAGATACACAACCCAAGTCCATGGCCTTGTGTAACCACTCAACATAACCCAATCTTTCCATTCCACCCAGGAGGTTCATTTGCCTTAGTTGTTTTATTAAGAAAATATAAGTCTCTTGACTTAGAATATTTTTATCATAAACCAAATAGATGTTCACCACCCTTGTTTACTATAAGCTAGGCTAAGCAAAGTATGGTAACTTATCTTAGGAAAATTTCCCTAGCAATTCTACTATTTCACTCTACTTAGGATTTCCCATCTTAGCACTAAGCAAAATATCATGCAAATACTTTAGCAAAATATCTAATGCAAGTACAAAACTTAGGATAGTAAATTCATGAAAATATCACTTGCCTTGGTAGTGGGGAGAGTAGCACTCTTCACAATCACAATCACTTGCAAAATCTACACAAGAAATAATAGCATACAATTTACACACAAATATATACAACCAAAAATAATATGAATGCATGCATGCAAGAATCTACTAGGTGGTGATTTTTGAAAATTATACCAAGTATGCTCATGAGTACAGAAACTTAACATGTCACAAGTTTGCCAACAAAACTTATTTGGCCCCATCATAATTTACCAAATTAAATCTACATCTAAAATAGCCTAAAACTTGTTCCACAAATAAAATCATTTTAACTGTTACTATATGCTAAACAAATTGGATATTCAGAAAGGCCTTGTTTCACTGAATCCAACGGTATAAAATTTGCAAAAATCCAACGTGGCATTCAAAAGTTATAAGCATTTGAAGTTTGAATCTAAATCTGGTTTTTAAATTCTGTTTTTAGTTTAAACCTTGCCACGTGTCGCGTTATTACTGGCGCGTACCGGTTCGCACCGGACCACCCTTCTGTGCCGTTTGATCTAACTAACACTGCACGGTTCAGATCTGTCCATACCCCTTCGTTTAAGTGAAGTGTTTCTACGCGTAGGATTTAGATCTAACGGCTGAAAATCTCCTAACCAAAATCGAGCGGCGCTACCGGCGGTGACAGGCGGCGGCGCGTCAGTCGGTGGCGGTGCCGGCGTTCTAGGTCGCCCGGGGAAGGGAGGAGATGCTTACCAGAACCGCAGGAGGCTGCTGATGCTCAAGGTGGCGATGGCTTGGGAAGGGGCGTACGGGGTCATCGGGGATTCCTCGCCGGAGTTCGCGAATGCGTCAGCCACGGTCAGTCGTCGACGTTGGCGAGGTTCCTCGCCGTGCTAAGCCAAAATAAGGGTACTGTTAGATGCGTAAGACGATGAGGATTCTAGGCGTATCAGTCAGAGGGCAAGGGGCGGTGGCTACTTACGGAGGGAGGTCGCCGGAGTTCGTGCAGAAGACGGTGGCGGTCCAGTCGTCGACGTTGCCGAAGCTATGGGTCATGCGAAGGCAAACGGAGAGTGTCAAAAGATGCACAGAGGTTCAATGAACAAGATAGCATGAATGCGAGAGCGAGGGGAACTCGAGGCTCACCGGAATTCGCCGGCGCAGTCGTCGGAGACGGCGGGGTTGCAGAGAGCAATGCGCGCAGCCTGGGGGCGTTCCGTGCTTGGGGTTTGGGGGAAAAGAGAGAGGGGGCAGAGGGGGTTTATATAGCCTGCACACGAGCGAGAATCACTCGTCCATTGATTCGAATTGACGCCGCGAATTAAACACAGGAAACCGCCGCGTTGATTGGGGATGAACTGGTCGTGCGGGTGGAGACGACGCTGACGTGGAGGGGGCCCGCATGTCAGTGACGTGCGCGAGGTGGAAGTGGGGTCTGTCTGTCAGCGGCGGAACGCGTGCGCTCGCGCGTGCAGGAGGGAAAGGGATGCCCCGGGTGGGCTGGTTGGGCCTGATCCATTGCTGGGCTAAATTCCTGGCGCCTGGCCTTTTTCTTTTGTTTGCTCCTTTTCTTTTTCTGTTTCTATTTTCTGGAATGAATGTAATAAACGACCTTTGTATCTGTGTACTTCATCTTAAACTGTGGATGCTAGCATTGATCCAGGGACTAGCATTGCAATCACAGGGATCCTTTCCTTTATATAGGGGGGGTCTAACAATAACCCCAAAATGATAGCGGTAAATCTGTAAGTGACATCATAGAACGAACCATATCAAAGAGAGTTCGATTACGACGTTCGGACACACCATTACGCTGTGGTGTTCCCGGCGGTGTCAATTGTGAAAGTATTCCGCATTTCTTCAAATGCTCGCCAAACTCGTAACTTAGATATTCACCTCCACGATCAGAACGTAGAAATTTAATCTTCTTGTTACGTTGATTCTCTACCTCACTTTGAAACTCCTTAAACTTCTCGAAAGTTTCGGACTTATGTTTCATGAAATATATATACCCATATCTACTCAAATCATCCGTGAAGGTAAGAACATAACGATAACCACCGCGCGATGCTACACTCATTGGACCACACACATCGGTATGTATAATTTCCAATAAGTCCGTAGCTCGCTCCATCATACCAGAAAATGGAGTCTTAGTCATTTTTCCCATCAGACATGCTTCGCATCTTTCAAGTGATTCAAAATCAAGTGATTCAAGAAGTCCATCGGAATGGAGTTTCTTCATACGCTTCACTCCAATGTGACCAAGACGACAGTGCCACATATAGGTCGAATTATCGCTTGATTTCAATCGTTTAGCCTCAATGTTGTTGATATGTGTATTTCCACTATCGAGATTCAATAAGAATAGACCATCTATCAAAGGTGCATGTGCATAAAACATATTACTCATATAAATCGAACAACCATTATTCTCTGATTTAAACAAGTAACCGTCTCGCAATAAACAAGATCCCGATATAATGTTCATGCTTAACACAGACACTAAATAACAATTATTTAAGTATAAAACTAATCCCGATGGTAGATGAAGGGGTAGCGTGCCGACCGCGATCACATCAACCTTTGATCCGTTTCCCACGCGCATCGTCACCTCGTTCTTCGCTAGCTTCCGTTTATTCTGCAGCACCTGTTTCGAGTTACAAATATGAGCAACCGAACCAGTATCAAATACCCAGGCACTACTACGAGTACTAGTGAGATACACATCAATAACATGTATATCAGATATACCTTTCTTCTTGATGTTGCCGTTCTTCAAATCCGCCAAGTACTTTGGGCAATTCCGCTTCCAGTGACCTTCTCCCTTGCAGTAAAAGCACTCAGTATCAGGCTTAGGTCCAGCCTTGGTCTTCTTCGCCGGCGTGGTAACTTTCTTACCACCCTTCTTGAAGTGTCCCTTTTGCTTAGACTTGCCTTTCTTGAATTTGGTGGTCTTATTGACCAACAACACTTGGTGCTCTTTCTTAATCTCCACTTCTGCAGATTTCAACATGGCAAAGAGTTCTGGCAACGTCTTGTTCATGTTCTGCATGTTGTAGTTCATCACAAAGTTCTTGTAACTTGGTGGTAGTGATTGGAGGACACGGTAAATCCCCAAAGCATTAGGAATCACAATACCCAAGCTTTGAAGTTTGTTTGCGTGCCCAGACATCTTAAGCACATGCTCACTGACGGAGCTGCCCTCTTCCATCTTGCAGTTAAAGAACTTTTCAGAAGCTTCATAACTTTCAATTGCCGCATGAGTCTCAAAAATCAATTTGAGATCCTCGACAATATCATATGGGTCTGAATCCTCAAACCTTTTCTGAAGCTCCGATTCCAAACCATACAAGATAGCACACTGAACTATGGAGTACTGATTCTTCTGAGCAAGGTAAACATTCTTTACTTCATCGGGAGCATCAGCTGCAGGTGGGTCACCCAGCGGTGCATCCAGCACATAGGTCAAATTACCAGCTGTGAGGACAATCCTCAAATTGCGGAACCAATCCGCGAAGTTGCTTCCATTGTTTTTCAACTTTTCTTTCTCTAGGAACGCATTAAAATTGATGGTAGGGGCTGCCATTGATCTACAACATATTTGCAATAGTTTAGACTAAGTTTATGACAAATTGAGTTCAAATTAATAATGAAATTAAACTAGGTGAACTCCCACTCAAAACAATATCCCTCACATTGTTTTAGTGATCACACGAACCAAATCCACCATACCAACACCGATCATCACGAGAGTTGATATAGCTTCAATGGCGAACAATCGACATGTTCATCATATCTACTATATGATTCATGCTTTACCTTTCGGTGATCCGTGTTCCGAGACCATGTCTGTACATGCTAGACTCGTCAAGATCAAACCTTAGTTTCTGCATGAGCAAATCTGGCTTGCTCACGTTGTATACACTTGCAGAATCTAGCACACCCGATCATCACGTGGTGCTTCGAAACAACAAGCTTTAGCAACGGTGCTAACTAAGGGTGAACACTTTATGATTTGAAATTGATGTGCATGAGGGATCATCTTATAATGCTACCGTCGTCTACTAAGCAATACAAGATGCATAAAGGATTAACTTCACATGCAATTCAATATATATGTGATATGATATGGCCTTTCTTCTTTGTGCTTCCGATCTCCATCTTCAAGCACGAACATGATCTCCATCATCACCGGTATTGCATCAAGGTCAATGACGCTTCTCCATGGTTGTCGTCCACCGGCTTCAACTATTACAACTACTTTGAATAGACACGCGGGTCTTAACATAAATTAAAGACAACCATATGGCTCCTGCCGGTTGCCAACTTACAATAAGGAACATTGCATACATCAAATATAATCACAATCATGGCCATATCACATCACTGCACACCCCTGCAAAACAAAGTTAGACGCCTCTACTTTCTTTGCATATTTTACGTGGTTTGGGGCTTTCAATAAGTGTCGTTCTAACTTACGAACAAGAACCACAACATTGATACTAGCATTGTTGATCACCCGTTGTAAATTGTATCTTAACTATGCTAGGAGAAACAGGCACCCGCAAAGCCACTTATGCAATACAAGTTGCATGTCAAGCGTGGAGCAAGTCTCATGAACGATGTCATGTAAGGTTAGCCCGGGCCGCTTCATCCCAACATACCGCAAGATGCAAAGTACACAAGAAGTAATCGACAATAAAAGCATCAACGCCCACAATGACCATTGTGTTCTACTCGTGCAACAGATCTACATATAGACACGGCTCTGATACCACTGTAGGGGTTCGTAGCATGGAAAACAAAAAATTTCTATCGCATACAAACAAACAAGCCAAGATCTATCTACTAGATTGTAGCAACGAGTCGAAGGAATAACTTACCCTCGAAGATTCCAAAGCGTTTAACGAGAGCGGATTCTCGTGGGTGATGTAGTCGTACTCTTCCCGATCTCAAGATCGTGTAGACGATCCTTCCGGCGCTGCGTTCCGGCAGCGCTCCCGCAGTCGGTCACACGTTCGGTACTCGACGAAGACCTTCCTCTCCCTTGTTCCAGCAGACAGCGGAGGTTGTAGCACTCTCCTCGCGATTCCGGCAGCACAACGGCGTGGTACCGGAAGTAGAGGGGAGATCCCACAGGGCTTCGCCTTAAGCCGAAGCGAGTATGGTGGATTATGAGAGAGGGCTATTAGTGGTCTAGAGATTAGACACACCAATTAGAAGGCTCTAAACCGCAGGCTAAAGCAATTAGAAGCTCTAAACCAAAACGGCTCTAAACCGGAGATTAGAGGTAGAAACTTGTGTGTCTAGAGGAGGGAGCCCTGCCCCTCCTTTTATAGGTGGGGAGGCGCGGCCAGGGGAGGGGAGTCCCTCCCCAAGTCGGCCTTGGGTGGCGCGCCGGCTTGGGGAGGAGACTCCTCCCTCAAGTCGGTTCCCAACTCCTCTTGCTTGTTTCCCGCAGTTTCTTGTTTTGGCCGTTTGACTTTCAAACTGGACATTTGACTTTTCTGTTTTAGGATTCAATTTAATCCTTTATTTGGGACAGCAAGAACACTTAGTACATGATGCAATCATTCCAACATGTAATGACACATTCATGTACCCCTCCCCCCCGGAGTGCCGGACAATCCGGAACCTTCTAGAACATTCCCGACGAAAACACCGGAATCATTCCCGAACTCCGAAACGGGACTTTCTTTATATGAATCTTATTCTCCGGACCATTCCGGATCACCTCGTGATATCCCGGATCCCATCCGAGACTCCGAACAACATTCGGTCTCTTTCTCATAATACCATAACTACTCAAAAACAACGTCGAATCCTTAAGTGTGTCTCCCTACGGTTCGTGAATTATGCGGACATGATCGAGACACTTCTCCGAACAATAACCAATAGAGGAATCTGGAAATTCATATGGCTCCCACATATTTCTATGATTACTTTGCGATCGAATGAACCACTTACATACGATACCAATTTCCCTTTGTCTCACGATATGTTACTTATCCGAGGTTATGATCGTCGGTATCTCTGCATACCTAGTTCAACCTCGTTACTGATAAGTACTCTTTTCTCGTTCCCGTGATATGTGATCCCTTGTGAGCCAGTCACATGCTTGCAAGCTAATTGGATGACATTTCACCGAGAGGGCCTAGAGAATATCTATCCGTCATATGGATGGACAAATCCCACTCTTGATCCATGTGTCTCAACCAATACTTTCCGAACACTCAATGCCACCTTTATAGCCACCCAGTTACGGTGTGGTGTTTGATGTCATCAAAGCATCCATCCGGTAAAGGTGATATGCATGATCTCATGGTCGAAGGAATTAGGTTACTATGTATCAGAAAGCATATAGCAATTGAACTATTGAAATGACTTGATCTTTATGCTACGCTTATCTATAGGAGTATGTCCACCATATCATTCTCCTAACAATATGATCTTGTTGTTGATAACATCTCAATGTTCATGATAGGGAAACCACAATCATTTATCAACCAACAAGCTAGTGAAGTATAGAGGCTATACTAGGGACTTCAAATTAAGTTTACAAATCACACAAGTATTAATGTTTCCCTGTTAATACTATTATAGCATGAATGTAAACATTTATCATAAACACAAAGATATAATAATAACTACATTTATTATTGCCTCTAGGGCATATCTCCAACATGACGCCCCTGTGGTAGATGCGCCGGCTGATGAGAAAGTTGTCTATCAGTCGCGCAAAGATGATTATGGTGTGATTAAGAGCACCATGTTGTTTGCTATGGAATCGGACCTTCAAAATCGTTTTGAAGATTATCCCAGACCCTTTGAGGTTCTTGAGGAGCTGAAAACTATGTTTCAGACTCAGGCCCGTTCTGAGAGATATGAGATCTCTGAGAAATTCTTTAACTGCAAGATGGAGGAAGGGAGTTCCGTTAGTGAGCACGCCATAAAGATGCCGGGCTACACTCAACGCCTTGAGCAACTGGACTGCAAGATTTCAGAGGAGCTCAAGATTGACAGGGTTATGCAATCACTCCCTCCTAGCTACAAAAGTTTTGTAGTGACTCACAATCAGATTGGTTCCACTGATACGATCACCGAGCTCTTCGCAAAGCTGAAGGCTGCGGAGGTGGACATCAAAAAGGATAATCATGTGTTTATGGTCAACAAGCCCCCCACCTTCAAGAAAGGTAAGGGTGCAAAGAAGCCCTTTAAGAAAGGCGGCGGTAAGCGCGTTGCCCCTGCTAAGAAGAAGCTCAAGTCTGGACCCAAGCCGGACACTGAGTGCTTCTATTGCAAGGACAAGGGTCACTGGAAGCGCAACTGTCTGAAGTACTTAGCGGACAAGAAGTCTGGCACCATCAAAGGTATATTTGATATACATGTTATTGATGTTTTCCTTACTAGCCCTCGTTGTAGTGCCTGGGTATTTGATACTGGTTCAGTTGCTAATATTTATAACTCGAAACAGGAGCTACGGAATAGACGGCGGCTTGCGAGGGATGAGGTGACGATGCGCGTTGGCAACGGATCAAGAGTTGATGTGATGGCCGTCGACACGCTCTCCTTAGTTTTACCTTCGGGATTAGTTTTAAACCTTAATAAATGTTATTATGTGCCTGCGTTGAGCATGAACATTATTTATGGATCGTGTTTATTGCAAGACGGTTATTCATTTAAATCGGAGAATAATGGTTGTTCTATTTATATGAGTAACATCTTTTATGGTCATGCACCTGCTGTGAATGGTTTATTTCTTCCGAATCTCGAAAGGTATGAAACACACATCCATAACATTGAGGCTAAGAGATGCAAAGTAGATAGTGATAATACTACTCATTTGTGGCACTGTCGTCTAGGTCATATTGGTGTAAAGCGCATGAAGAAACTCCATTATGATGGACTTTTGGAGTCTCTTGATTTTGAATCATTTGACACATGCGAACCATGCCTCATGGGCAAGATGATCAAAACCCCGTTCTCCGGTATGATGGAGTGAGCAACGGACTTGTTGGAAATCATATATACCGATGTATGCGGACCGATGAGTGTTTCGACGCGCGGTGGATATTGCTATTTTCTCACTTTTACCTATGACTTAAGTAGATATGGGTATATCTATTTAATATGAAACATAAATCTGAAACGTTTGAAAAGTTCAAAGAATTTCAGAATGAAGTGGAGAACCATCGTAACAGAAAAATTAAGTTTCTACGATCCGATCGTGGAGGTGAATATTTGAGTTATGATTTTCTCACGCATCTTAAAGCAAGCGGAATCATTTCGCAACTCACGCCACCCGGAACACCACAGCGCAATGGTGTGTCTGAACGCCGGAATCGAACTCTATTACATATGATCCGATCAATGATGTCTCTTACTGATTTGCCGTTATCATTTTGGGATTATGCATTAGAAACTGCTGCATTCACTTTAAATAGGGCACCATCTGAATCCGTTGAGACGACACCGTATGAACTGTGGTTTGGTGCTAAACCTAAATTGTCGTTTCTTAAAGTTTGGGGATGCTAATCTTACGTCAAGAAGTTGATGCCGGACAAGCTCGAACCCAAAGCGGAGAAATGCGTCTTCATAGGATACCCTAAGGAAACTATTGGGTATACCTTTTATCACAAAACCGAAGGCAAAG
Source organism: Avena sativa (assembly GCA_916181665.1). Taxonomy (NCBI): domain Eukaryota; kingdom Viridiplantae; phylum Streptophyta; class Magnoliopsida; order Poales; family Poaceae; genus Avena; species Avena sativa. The sequence continues at coordinate 265,730,502 of OV702280.1, read as the reverse complement.
TGTTTGTCGCAAAGAACGGTTCCTTTCTTGAGAAGGAGTTTATCTCAAAAGAAGTGAGTGGGAGGAAAGTAGAGCTAGACGAGGTTGTTGAACCTTCTCTTGAATTGGAGAGTAGAACAACACCTGAAATTGTTCCAGTGCCGCCTGCACCAACAATAGAGGAAGCTAATGACAAGGATCATGAAGCTTCGGACGATGCTGCTACTGAACGTCGCAGGTCGACAAGGTCGCGTGCCCCTCCTGAGTGGTACGGCAACCCTGTCTTGACTATCTTGTTGGTAGAAGACAGTGAACCTACGAACTATGAGGAAGCGATGATGAGCCCAGGATCTGAGAAATGGCTAGAGGCCATGAAATCCGAATTGGGATCCATGAGCAAAAACCAAGTATGGACTTTGGTGGACCCTCCTAGCGACCAAAAGGCTATTGAGTGCAAATGGATCTTCAAGAACAAAATGGACGCGGATGGTAATGTTATCGTCTATAAAGCACGACTTGTCGCAAAAGGTTTTCGACAAGTTCAAGGTGTTGACTACGATAAGACTTTCTCTCCCGTAGCGATGTTTAAGTCCATTTGGATTTTATTAGCAATTGCTGCGTTTCATGATTATGAAATATGGCAGATGGATGTCAAGACTGCGTTCCTCAATGGCAACATTGATGAAGAGTTGTATATGATGCAACCCGAAGGTTTTGTCAATCCTAAGGATGCTGATAAAGTATGCAAACTTCAGCGTTCCATTTATGGACTGAACCAAGCATCTCGGAGTTGGAACCTTTGTTTTGATCAAGTGATCAAGAGCTTTGGATTTGTTCCAAATTGCTATGAAGCTTGTATCTACAAGAAAGTGAGTGGGAGCTCGGTGACATTTCTGGTACTGTATGTGGATGACATATTGATTATTGGAAATGACATTAACATGCTTAACGATGTGAAGAGTTATTTGAACTAATGTTTTTCAATGAAAGACCTAGGGGAAGCTGCTTATATATTGGGCATCAAAATCTATAGAGATAGACAAATACGCCTGATAGCTTTAAGCCAAAGTACATACCTAGACAAGGTTCTGAAAAGGTTCAGAATGGATAAGGCAAAGAAAGGTTCAGTGCCTATGTTGTCAGGTAAGATATTGAGCAAGGCTCAGTGTACAGCTACGGTAAATGATAGAGAAGCTATGAGCAAAGTGCCTTATGCCTCGGCCATAGGTTCTATCATGTATGCCATGCTGTGTAGTAGACCGGATGTGTCCAATGCTCTTAGTTTAACGAGCAGATATCAAAGTGATCCAGGAGTGGAACACTGGACAGCCGTGAAGAACATCCTAAAGTACCTAAATAGGACTAAAGAAATGTTCTTAGTCTATGGAGGTGATAAAAAACTCGTCGTAAAAGGTTATGTCGACGCTAGTTTCGACACCGAAAAGGATGATTCTAAATCTCAGACAGGATACGTTTATATTTTGAATGGAGGAGCTGTGAGCTAGAGAAGCTGCAAGCAAAGCGTGATCACGGGATCTACAGTAGAAGCGGAATACATGGCTGCTGCAGAAGCGTCAAGTGAAGGAGTTTGGATCAGGAACTTCATCACTGAGCTTGGCGTGGTTCCAAGTGCATTGGACCCACTGGAGGTATTGTGTGACAACACTGGCGCTATAGCACTCGCTAAGGAACCAAGATATCATCCAAACACCAAGCATATCAACCGCAAGTTTCATATAATCCGAGATTATATAGCAGATGGAGATCTGAAGATTAGAAAAGTACATACAGACTTGAATGTCGCAGATCCATTGACTAAACCTCTTCCACGTGCAAAACATGATCAGCACCTTAGTGCCATGGTTGTGAGATTGTTGCCAAATGTAAACTAGATTATTGACTCTAGTGCATGTGGGAGACTGTTGAAATTATGCCCTAGAGGCAATAATAAAGATGTTATTATTATAATTCTTGTTCATGATAAAGTTTATATTCCATGCTAGAATTTTATTAAGCGGAAACTTTAATACTTGTGTGGTTTGTGAACAACACCGTGTCCCTAGTATGCCTCTATGGACTAGCTCATTGATTAATGATGGTTAAGGTTTCCTAACCATAGACATGAGTTGTCGATTAATAATGAGATCATATCATTGGGAGAATGATATGATGGACAGACCCAAACTAAGCAGAGCAATTAGATCGTGTCATCGTGTTCATCTTTGCGAAGCTTTTCTTATGTCAAATATTGTATTCCTTAGACCATGAGATAATACAACTCCCTGGTATCGGAAGAAAGCTTTGAGGTCATCAAACTTCATCCTATGAGAGGGTGATCATAAAGGTGTCTCTCAGGTGATCGGAAAGTACCTGTTGGGTTGTATGTATCGAGATGGGATTTGTCCCTCCCAAGTCGGAGAGATATACTTCGGGCCCACTCGGTAATCGATATCAACACCGCTTGCAAGCATGTGGTTAAGGAGTTAACAACAAAGTGATATCGGATTACAGAACGAGTAAAGTACTTGCTGTGAACGAGATTGAACTAGGTATGACGGTACCGGCGATCAAATCTCGGGCAAGTAAAATATCGCGAGACGAAGGGAATATATATATGGGATTGATTGAATCCTGGCATCGTGGTTCATCTGATATGATCATCGATGAATGTGTGGGAGTCAATATAGGTTTCCAGACCCCGCTGTTGATTATTGATATAAGATCATGTCTGCATATTCTCAAACTCGAAGGGTCACACACTTAACGTATCTCGATGCTAGGATAGATTGGATAATTGGTTTTTGAGTTTTTGTTTGGAGTCTCGTATGGGATCCAGGTCATCACGAGAGGTTCCGGAATGGTCCGGAGAATAAGATTCATATAAGGCAATGCGGTTTTTGGAGTTCAGAATTGTTTTGGGTTAATCGGTATTGTACCGGAAGCTTCTAGAACCTTCCGGAGGGGGACCAACATGGCCCCACCTGCCGGGAGGGGGCATGGGCCTATGAGGGAGTGCCCTGGTCGCATTGGGCTAGGGGCACAAGGCCCCATAGGGCCCAGCCGGCCAAACCTAGGGGAAACCCTAGGGGAGCTTCTAGAAGGGGGGGGGACTTGCCCCCCACTCCTCCCTCCTTGGCCGCCGGCCCTAGGGCTTGGGGGAGGGGCAAGGGCTGGCCGCCCACCCCTCTATATAAAGAGGGCTGGGGGCGCACCCCCTCCTACACCTCATCCTCAAGCCCTAGCCGCCCTGCTGCCCTCCTCTCTCTCTCCCTCCCGACTGCAGTAGGCGAAGCCCTGCTGCAGAAACTCTCCACCACTTGCACCGCGCCATCGCGTTGTAGATCCAATCCGTCTCTCCACCATACTTGCTGGACCGAGGAAGGAGGAGACGTCGAGGTGCCGCACGTGTGCATATCTCGGAGGCATCGCCACTTGCGGTGTTAGATCGGATCGGATCGCGAGGAGGAGAAACGAGTACGACTACATCACCCACGTTCCGAGGAACGTTCCGCTGTGCGAATCTTCAAGGGTATGAAGATCTCATCTAATCCCCCTCGTTGTTTGCATCTCCTAGATTAGATCTTGGCTTTCCCGTTCGCATCCGTAGAAATATTTTGATTTACTATGCTGCAAAACCCATCAGTTACACCATTCCACATTGTCATGACACATTCATGTACCCTTCCTCTCCGGAGTGCTGGACCTTCTGGACCCTTCTAGAACATTCCCGGTGAAAACACCGGAATCATTCCCCAACTCCAAAACAGGACTTTCCTTATATGAATCTTATTCTCCGGACCATTTCAGATCTCCTCATGATATCCCGGATCCCATCCGAGACTCCAAACAACATTCGGTCTCTTACTCATCATTCCATAACTACTCAACAACATCGAACCCTTAAGTGTGTCTCCCTATGGTTCGTGAATTATGCGGACATGATCGAGACACTTCTCCGATCAATAACCAATAGAGGAATATGGAAATTCATATGGCTCCCACATATTTCTACGATTACTTTGCGATCGAATGAACCACTTACATACGATACCAATTTCCCTTTGTCTCACGATACTTTACTTATCCGAGGTTTTGATCGTCGGTATCTCTACATACCTAGTTCAACCTCGTTACCGATAAGTACTCTTTTCTCGTTCCCGTGGTATGTGATCCCTTGTGAGCCAGTCACATGCTTGTAAGCTAATTGGATGACATTCCACCTAGAGGGCCCAGAGTATATCTATCCGTCATATGGATGGACAAATCCCACTCTTGATCCATGTGTTTCAACCCATACTTTCCGAACACTCAATGCCACTTTTATATCCACCCAGTTACGGTGTGGTGTTTGATGTCATCAAAGCATCCTTCTGGTGATGGTGATAAGCATGATCTCATGGTCGAAGGAATTAGGTTACTATGTATCAGAAAGCTTATAGCAATTGAACTATTAAAATGACTTGATCTTTGTGCTACGCTTATCTATAGGAGTATGTCCATCATACCATTCTCCTAATGATATGATCTTGTTGTTAATAACATCTCAATGTTCATGATAGGGAAACCACAATCATCTATTAACCAACAAGCTAGTATTATGAAGAAGCTTTACTAGGGACTCTAATTTAGTTTACAAATCACACAAGTATTAATGTTTCCTGGTTAATATTGTTATAGCATGAATGTAAAGATTTATCATAAACACAAAGATATAATAATAACTACATTTATTACTGCCTCTAGGGCATATCTCCAACAGCAAATACTCTCAATACCTTCCATATTTCTTGAATCCTTTTGGGGGATTTGGAAGGGGAGATCTAGATCTATAACTCCACCAATCCATCTCTCCTCTATATGAGTGGAACATCTTGGTATCTAGATATTGGGTTTTCTTTTGTGGATTTCCTCCTGTGTTCTTCCTATCTTATTCCCCCAATAGCTTTTGTAGATTTGGTGGAATTTGGGAGTGAAGGACTTGGAATTGCATTAGGTGCATCGTTTTGAGTTCTCCTCGGAGGATTTGGTTGGTGAAATCAAGAAGCTTGTTACTCTTTGGTTCTTGGAAACCTAAACTATGCAGTGGCCTTTGTGGTGAGTCCTTGGGGCCTCCAATTAAGTAGTGGAGCTCTCCCAAAGTTAGTGGCCTTGTTGATGATTATTGGGAGCCTCCGATTAAGTTGTGGAGATGTCCCTAATCTTTTAAGGGTTTGGTGACCGCTCTCAAGTGTCCCATAGTGGTTCGGGTGCTTTCTATGCGGCGGCTTCTCGGGAGAATATGGTGAGGCCTCTTGTGGCGTTGGTGGTCTTAGTATCGCCCACCCCTCCAACGGATACGTACTTCCCCTCAAAAGGAAGGAACTTTAGGATACATCTTCATCTCTGTGCGCCTCGGTGATCTCTATACCCGAGCCCTTTACTTATACACTTTACATTGTGATACCCATCGTACTTAAAGTAATCTCTTGCTATCAACTTGTTGCTTCTCTTGCTTAACATAAGTTGTTGGTGCACATAGGTGAACCATAGTTTATATAGGTTTTGTGCTTGACAAAGTAAACGAGCTAGTTTTATTCCGCCTGTGTTAAACTCATCTCGTAAAAGTTTTAAACAGCCTATTCACCCTTGTAAGCGGCATTTGTGTCCTTTCAATTGGTATCAGAGCAAGGTCTATTGCTTTTAGGCTTCACCGCCTTAAGAGTAAAGATATCTTCTAGGGAATTATTGCACGATTCCTTTTATATATTCAATGGCAAAAATTATGATGTTTGGAACTTTCGCATGCTTGATTATTTACGGGGCATACACCCAACTATTTAGGGAATTCTATTGAAGGTAATATGTCCGAGAGGCAATAATAAAGTGGTTATTATCATATTCCATGTTTATGATAGATGTTTGTTTTTTCATGCTATAATTGTGTTAATTGGAAATGTTAATACATGTGTGTTTAATAAACAAATATATGGAGTTCCTAGTTATGCCTCTCAAATAAACTAGCTCATTGATTAACAAGATGGTCATGGTTTCCTGATCATAGACATTGGAAGTCGTTAATAACAAGGTCATAACATTAGTGGAATGATGTGATGAACACTCACCCAATGTATATTAATACGATCAAGGTCATTATGTTTACATTGCTATAACATCATACAAAGTATTGATAACATCAAACATCATACCATAACAGTGTGACTGTAAAGGTGGGTTTGGGTACTCTGAAAGTGTTATGTTGAGGCACATGGATCAAGAGTGGGATTTGTCCATACCGATGATGGAGATATATGCTCTAGGCCCTCTCAGTGATATGACATTGACAACAGCTTGCAAGCAGGTGATTTGATCATAAGGAATGTTATATCACGGGAACGAGAAAAGAGTACTAAGGGATTTATCTATGACATTAAAGGTTCTCACGATCTCTAAGTCATCGTTGAATGTGTGAGAGTCAGTACGGATCTCTAGGCCCCCTGCTGATTATTGATCGGAGAGGGGTATCGATCATGTCTGCATTATTTGTGAACCGTAGGGTGACAGAATTCAGGTATACCGACACCAACTGGAGAAAATTTATTACTAGAAAAATATTCTGAAAGCGCTGCAATTATTTAGATGGACACCGGAATTGTTTCGGGTCAAATTGCTGCAAATTGTTTAAGATGTAATATCGAAGTATTGCAAAGGGGTTTATGCAAATGTTTTTAATTAAAATAATTAACAAAAAGTCTGAATTAAAAAATAAAATGGTTTTATTAAATGAGAGATTACATTAATCTTGGTGGAAAATTAATGCACGTGAGTGGAATTTTGAGTGGAGGGTTTTTATGTGAGTGGAGCCTCCACCCACATGAATGAAGGAGGAGAGGGGGCACCCTCTTTAGCCGCCGGAGATGGGAGGGGTGTGCCCCCTCCCCTATAAAAGGACCCCTCCTCCTCCTCCTCCTCTCACTTCACACCTCCTCGTGAGGGATCTCTCTCCCCCTCTAGAATATTCCCCATGGCTTCGGTCTAGCAAAGTACATGTTCTCGGTGGTTTCTCTGGAAGGATTTGCTGCTTCTGCTGCTTTGCTGGAGTGAGGACTCGGAGGTTAGCGGAGTACCAAACATGTGTGCGATCACGGATACACTGCTGCTTTGAGGTGCTGTACTTCATCACGATCTTGAGATCGGCAAGAGAACAACTACATCATCCACGAGAATAATCTCATAATGCTTTGTTAGTCTTTAAGTGTAGAATCTCTATGGATGTATATCCACAAATTGGTTGTATCTAGATAGATAGATCTTGGTGCTTAGTTGTTCATATTGTAGAATTTTTTGTTTTCTATGTTGCGAACCCAACATCTATATATGTGGTTATCTCCTCCTATGGATCCCCAAAATCAATCTTTAGAGGAGAAGATAAACTCTTATATAGATGCTACAGCTACTAAAGTTCTTTTAGTTATTTTGAGCAATGTAGTTATTTCTTCAATCATGCCTTATCGAAGTTCTCATGAGATATGTGCAAAGCTTCAAGATAAATATGGTGTGTCCAACATTATTGAGGATGATTGTTTTCCCTCCACCTCCGGCCGTGATGAGTTCTCATCTTCTACCACTTCACCAACATGTTATTTTTCATAAGGTAATGATATGGTGAGCGGTGATAGAAACTGTAACATGGATAGTGAGCTTACTATTGGTAATCCATCATATCTATCTCGTTGTAATGTTTTATCTTTGGACCTTAACACTTCTAGCGCTCAAAACTCCTTATATGCTTGTGTTGATAGTCCTTGCATATCATGTAGAAATGTCTTGAATAAATCCCATGATGATATACGTGTTTTGTCTTGTTGCCGTGATAAAAATGCTTCTATTTCCTCTACTACTTGTTTTGTCTTTTCTTTTTTGTAATTCTTCTTTCTTTTTTTGGCCATGTGCATCCGTAATGCCGCTAGGGCAGTGCGTTGTTGTAGAGGCTGGGTGTAATTGGTATCTTCGCAATATTAATATATACTCCTTTCCAAAAGAAAGTACTTGTTTTGCTAACCATGTAGAGGACACCGAAGAATCTATGGACCAAGCCAAGGTTTTGTATGGAGCTTTGAGTACTTTCTCATCATCACCTCCTTCCGGTTCTCACATATGACTTATGGCTAGGGGAACAAAGGAACCTCTTTGGATCCCATTGTATCTCATGATGATGATGTTGATAATGATGATGATCATTGATGAGTCCAAAATTGGAGAATTTTTACTTATTGTTCTTGCATAAGTAGAGTAGGTTTTTAGTATTTTACTGCGTTTGCTCGTACCTTTGTCCTTGTTTCAACATGATACCAATTTACTAAGTTTATTATGAACATATCAATTGAGACTATCATATTACACAATAATATGATATTTTTAAGTGATAAAAGTAATTTTATTGATTTATCTTTGCACTTGGAGGAATTGCTTGCACCTAGGAGGTTCCAGCATGCGTAAAGACCGGTGGTACGGGCGGGGCCATCCCATACCACGCGTCTGTACGACCAAGCGATGGGACCGCCTCATCAAATACTTCCACCTCGCAAAAACATATCACAGATCTGGCATTCACATAAACCTCCAGGCACAAAAAATCACACCAGAATGGAATCTGAAGGAGGAACTTGGAGAAGAAAAAAATCCTTGCTGCCACATTGATCATTGGAAGACCACTTCGGTTTCACCCGAAGGGATGTCGTTCTTCCACGAGCATTTCCTCTTGATCTCAGCATCTGCATTGAATGGCGAAACGCCGAAATCTTGGCCGGCCAGCTTCTCGTCGCGGATGTAGAACCACTTGTTCCTCCACCCTTGAGATGACTCGACCAGATGGAAGTTGAAGTATTGGCGGTTGGGGCGGATATAGATCACACACTTGCCAACCTCGTAGACAGCGCCACCGGCGCCAGATTGCCAATTCAAGGCATAGAGCTTCTTGAAGAGGCCGAAGTGCGGCTCTAGTCCGAGCCAGCACTTGTAGTGAGTGATAAAACAAGCAAGGTGAAAATGGAATTGGGCAACAACTGATGAAGTTGAAGCCCATACAGAAAGAGGAGGCCACTAATAAAGTCTTGGAGAGGAAGAGAAATGCCTCAAAGAACAAACGCAAGGAACATCACCCGAAAACCCACGGGAGGATCAGGGAATACCTCCGGACAGGGGATATGGCTGTCGTCCTCTTAATACGGGATCAGCTTGGCCTCACGCAAGTGGCGCAGGTTCAAAGACTTTATGGTGGAACACCATCAGCTGCCTTTGGTGACACGGCCGCCGGTGTTCTTCTTGGCGGCGCCGGTGGTGCTCGTACCAGCTCCAGCGGTCTTCTTTCTTTTCCCCATGACGAGGCGACGTCAATTGTGATGTGCACGAATTATGGCAGAGGGAAACAGCCGAAACCCTTCCAGAGCGAATGAAGAATTACGGTGGTGGCGCGCAAGAAGCACAAGGAAGAAGAACTAGATGAGAGGCAGTGAACATAAGGGGAAAATTACCAACGCCCTTGAGCATATTAAATGATGAAGAATACAAAGGGAGAAGTCGATTTATCGAGAAGTGCGCGTGCCGCGCATCACCATGTACAAGTGGCGTCTACTGCCCGAACCGTCGCACCACGCTCTTCACTACGCACGGAAATAAAGGAGGCATAGTTAAAATAGCGTAAACTACACGTGACTAGGAAAATTGTGGTCATATTGTGGGACCCACAGTCGTCTTATCCTATCGATGCTGCTGCCGCTGCCGGATGAGCTCACCTATCATCATCAATGATGCCAGCATTGGTCACACCTTTAGCAAAAGGTGGAGCAGCAACAACTATATATTTCTCGAGTGACCAAGCAAGTTTTTTCTCAAGTCTATGACTCGAACAAATACTTGGGGCTACTCTTAACAGGAGAGTTGGCCATGCACCCGAAGCATTTTGTGACTCCTTCTCTAATTCACAAAATATCACATGCCTCGACTCCTTCGATTTAACAACTCGATTACGGAATCGGGAGATACTTCCATAGGGAGCGCTGGTCGTCATCAAAATAATCTTAGCCATCAACAGTACTTGCAGAATAAATATGACTACATTATCTCCTCGAGTCTATGTTGATACGTCGGAAACGTATCTATAATTTTTGATGTTCCATACTTGTTTTGTATCAACTTTGCTATGTTTTATCTACACTTTGAGGTATTTTATACACTTTCCGGAACTAACCTATTGACAAGATGCCATAGTGCCAGTTGCCTGTTTTCTGCTGCTTTTGGTTTCAGAAAGCTAAAAAATGAATATTCTCGGAATTGGACGGGACAAATGCCAAAGTTCATATTTTTCCCTGAACGATACAGAAAATTGAAGACGAGACGGAGGAGGACACCAGGGTGTCCATAGCCTAGGTGGGCGCAGGGCCCACCTTGGCCACGCCCATAGGGGGTGTGGACCCCCTGGCCCTCCACCGACCTTGCCTCCTTCGCCTATAAGAAGCCCCGACTTATAAACCCTAAGGGATCAACCAGAAAGTCATGAAAAGTTCCATAGCGCCGCCAACACCGAAGGGGAGATTCGGGGGACATAAAGTCTCTGTTCTGGCACCCTGCCGGGACAGGGAAGTTCCCCCGGAGCCATCTCCATCGATCTCCACCACCATCTCCATCACCGTTGCTGATTCCCATGATGAGGAGGGAGTAGTTCTTCCTCGAGGCTAAGGGCTCTACCGGTAGCTATGTGTTCATCTCTCTCTCTATGCATGATCTTGTTGTGGTCATGAGCTTTGTAATCAAATAGATCTACCTTGCTACTCAAGTGCTTTAATAGATCTCTGTTCTCCCCATGTGTGTGAAAGTGACAGCGTGCACGCCATGGTGGCACTTAGGCTAAAATCTACATAAATACTCATCGTGCTTTAATAGATCTATGCTTTTCCCCACGTGTGGGAAAGTGACAGCGTGCACGCCGTGGTGGCACTTAGGCTATATTACATATATATTTGTCATGAGTTATATTTGGAGTTGGATGTCTCTATGAAATTGTGGTGTTTTTTGGAACCATCTAGCGCTCAAGGTGACAGTGTGGGGTTATCTAGATGGGGAAGGCAGACTTTGAGGAGTGTTATAGCCCTACCATGGATTAGAGTGTCCAACCGGAGAGTAGTTAAGAGTAGTATCATGAAGAGAATATATTTATATGAGAGAGTGTTCAATAGTAAAAGTATGATCCCTAGGCCTTGTTTCTAAACATTGAAACACCGTTTGCATCTAGATCTGTTACATGTTTGCTTGCTTCCTTATTTTTGCCTTTAGTATTTACCTCACCGTCAAGATATTTTCTAGCACCGTTACCACTGTATTTCACTATATCTTCGCCTAACTAGTGCACCTATACACCTGACAAGTGTATTAGGTGTGTTGGGGACACAAGAGACTTCTTGTATCTTGATTGCAGGATTGCTGGAGAGGGATACCTTTGACCATTTCCTCCCTGAGTTCGATAAATCTTGGGTAATCCACTTAAGGGAAACTTGCTGCTGTTCTACAAACCTCTGCACTTAGAGGCCCAACAATTGTTTACAAGAATAGAAGTGCGTAGACATCAAGCTATTTTCTAGCACCGTTGCCGGGGAGGAAAGGTAAAAGGAACTCACACACGTTACCCCACGGCAACAGCAAGCCAGAAAGCTATTTTCTAGCGCCGTTGCCGGGGAGGTAAGGTAAAAGGTACTCACATCCTGCTGGTGTGTGAGTGCTCGAAGTTATTTCGTTTAGATTCTGCAATTTTGTTTTTTGTTTCTTGTTTTCACTAGTTAGGCTTAATGGAAAACAACAAAAAACTTAGAGAGGTCTATAGCATTTATCTTGAGTTAGGACATGAAGTGTTTGAAGAGAAAATTAAAAACCTATGGAACTTTATTTGCATACTAATAGCAATGTTATTAGTATGGAAATTTATTTGCATACTAATAGCAATGTTATTAGTATGAATCCTTTGAACACCATTATTGCTAATGCTATGGAAATGTCTAAGCTTGGGGAAGCTAGTTTTTATGAAAATGATCTTTTTAGTTCCCCAGCTTTGGAAGATAGCTATTCTATTGCTTATGATGATACCAAACCTCCAATATATGATGATTACAATGATGAATATGATATTTTCAGTCCACCTACTATTGAGGAGAAAGTTAATTGTGATTACAATATGCCTCCTATATTTGATGATTATGGTGATGAGAATAGTAATGATAGCTATTTTGTTGAATCTGCTCCCATTATAATTAATAAGAATGACTATTCTTATGTGGAGAGTAAAAATTATTATGTGCATGTGGCTCATGGTAAGAATGTTTTATATGATACTTATATTGTTAATTTTATTTATGATGTTACTAAAAGTTATTATGAGAGAAGGAAACATGGTCTTATGTATCTCAATAATATTAAGTTTCCCCTCTTTATGTTGAAAATTTTGAAGTTGCACTTGTTTTGCTTTCCTATGCTTGTTGCTTTGTGCTTTCAAGACTTGTTTCTTTACAAGATTCCTATGCATAGGAAGTGGGTTAGACTTAAATGTGTTTTGAATTTGCTCCTTGATGCTCTCTTTTACTTCAATTCATATTTCTTATGTGAGCATCTTTTCAAACTATCAAGCCTAACTTAAAGGCGTTAAAGAAAAGTACTTGTTGGTAGATAACCCAAGAGTTTCCTTGAGTCTTGGAAGTTATTACTTCAATAATGACCTCTCCTTATCCTTTTTATTTGATTTTTATGACAAGAATGACCTCTAATGAGAGGGAAGTAAGATTTAGGGAGTTGATGTCCCGAAACAGATTTTTGTGCTCCACCATAAAAATTTGTGAGGAATCCCTGTAAGTCGGATTGAGCTGATAATTGAAGGGAATATGCCCGAGAGGCAATAATAAAGTGGTTATTATCGTATTCCTTGTTTATGATAAATGTTTATTTTACATGCTATAATTGTATTAATATGGAAACGTTAATACATGTGTGTTTAATAAACAAAAAGGAAGTTCCTAGTTATGCCTCTCTTATAAACTAGCTCGTTGATTAACAAGATGATCATAGGTTTCCTGATCATGGACATTGGATGTTGTTAATAACGAGGTCACAACATTAGTGTAATGGTGTGATGAACATTCATCCGAAGTATAGCATTACGATCAAAGTCATTGAGTTTATATTGCTATAACAACTTACGAAGTGATCCTAATCCTTAGACCATGAGATCATGTCAATCACTAACACCGGAAGAGTTTCTTGATAACATCAAACGTCACACCGTAACAGGGTGATTATAAAGATGGGTTCATAACTTCTAAAGTGTTACGTTGAGGCCCATGGATCGAGAGTGGAATTTGTTCATCCCGATGACGGATAGATATGCTCTGGGCCCTCTCGGTGATATCACATTGATTAGCTTGCAAGCAAGTGATTTGATCACTAGAATGTTATATCACGGGAATGAGAAAAGAGTGCATGTCGGTAACGAGATCAAACTAGGTATTGAGATACCGATGATCGAATCTCGGACATGTAATATATCGCGAAACAAAAGGATTAAGATACTAGCATAAAAGGTTCCGACGATCACAAGAAAGTCATCGTTGAAATTGTGGGAGTCAGTATGGGTCTCCAGATCCCGCTTCTGATTATTGATCCGAGAGGGGTCTCAATCATGTCTGCATTATTCGCGAACCGTAGGGTGACACACTTAAGTGACACCTCCTCGTGAAGGATCTCTCTCCCCCTCTAGTATTTATCCCCCATGGTCTCGGACTAGCGAGATACATGTTCCTGGTGGCTTTTCGGCAAGAAAGAGTTGTGCTTCCGCTGCATCGCTGGAGCGAGGAGGCGGAGGTTGCTCGGTGCCTCGAACGTGTGTGCGAGCACGGATGCGCTGCTGTTTTGCGGCGCTAGGACTTTCTCTCGATCTTGAGATCGGCAAGAGATCGTCTACATCAACCACGAGTTTGGACTCATTAAGCTTTGTTGGTCTTCAAGGGTATGTTCTCTACGGATAAACATACGCCCGTTGTTTGTATCTAGTAGATAGATCTTGGTACATAGTTGTTCCCATCGTAGGAAATTTTTTGTTTTCTATGCTGCGAACTCTTCAGTGGTATCAGAGCCGGATCTATGCGTAGATGCTTTGCACGGGTAGTACACACATGAGTATGTGGGCGTTGATGATCATTTTATTGCTTCTTAGTTGTACTTTGGATATTGGTTGCATAGTGGGATGAAGCGGCCCGGACAAACTTTACATGTCCTCGCACATGAGACCTGTTCCACGCTTGACATGCAACTAGTTTTGCATAAGTGGCTAGCGGGTGTCTGTCTCTCCTACTATAGTCAATATCTAATTTGCAACGAGTTGTCAACAATTTGGTTATCCTCGTTGTGGTTCATGTTCGTAGGTAAGAACGGTTCTATCTTCGAAAGCTCTAAGCCACGTAAAACTTGCAATGGATAAATTAGAGGCATCTAGTTTAGATTGTTGCCGGGCTAGTGTTATGATATGGTGATGTTGTAAGTAGAAGTATGAGATGATACTCTTACAACACACATATCGTGTAAGTTCCATAGACCTTGGCCTTACACATAAATGTATGATAGTGATCATACCACGGTGCACATGATGGAGATCATATGCGGGAACCATATCTTTTCACTTACAAACATGTGATGTTTCATTGCATCTTATATTGCTTGTTTGGCGTTTTATTAGCATAATAAGATGATCCCTCATTTACATATCAAGATAAAAATGTGTTCTTCCTTAATTATGCACCGACAATGTTTCGTCGCTTCAAGACATCACGTGATGATCGGGTGTACTTGAATCCACGAGCATATCTTGGGTGTAAGACAGTTACACACGCGAATACTAAGGTTCTTACTTGGCGAGCCTAGCATGTACAAACATGGCCTCGGAACACGAACCGAAAGGTTAAGCATGAGTCATATGTTTTGATATGACGACCATATGGATGCTCGCCTTTGAAGCTATACCGACTCACGTGATGATCAGACTTGGTGTAGTGGATTTGGTTCATGTAATCACCAAAAAGACACGAGGGATGTCGTTTTTGAGTGGGAGTTTATTTCTATTTTGGATCAGTAGAACTCAATTTATCATAAATTAAATCAAAGTGAATTTGCATAATTTGTTGTAGTCATTGGCATTCGTTCACCACCTTATGCTTAGTTATAATTGAGATAATAGAACTATAGAATTCTGGATATATACTCTACGAACTAGTATCGTATTGTGTTGAGTGTCAATCTAAAGTTTAAAGTCCTATTGCAAACTTTCAGCAAACTCTGTTTACTCCGTGAAATTTAATAATTGGTATTAAATCGAGAGTAACAATTCCAGTGTTAGTATCTTAAGTATCATGTTTGCCTCCATGATTCTTGATTGTTTTAATATCAAGCTTATCGAGGAGCTGAAAGAATTATTTCAGAAATCATCATGTGTGGCAGATATAACGATATTTGAAACAATGTTTTGGTTTCAATATGATAGAGTGTAATATATGTTCTCATATTGGATGAGAATTTACGAAGGTTGGAGATGCTAGACATCCTAATCATCCAAAAGGGTTTTGGAAAGTAATGTTATACTCATGATTCGCCTTTATAAGCTACAGTAGCTTGATCATGAATGTCGTCATCATAAGGGTGAATAGAATATGTATGTAAAATGTTTACTACACTGAAAGATTACTAAAGAATAGATTTTGAAAGAATACCGATCATTTTGATGATGGTGATCTACTTCAAAGTGCAAGTCCAAAGGTATTATTATTTGAATATACACGCTTTGGACTATGTGTCATGTATATGGCGCCACTTTTGATGTTGATAGATTCTTTTAAAAGGAAAAGGAAATGCTGGAAGAGAATCTATAAAATATACTTGGCAGAAAAGAAAAGATTGGAAATATCCAATTTAGGTATATGGATCATATACATGTTATGGTTGTATTCTTTGCTTGTTAAACAATGTGGTTCTTGGGTATTGCATACCGAATTGGTTGGTATGAAATTTCATACGGAACGACGCAATTCATGAACCAGAATGGCCTAAGTAACTAGCAAGAGAATATGTGATGATGTTCATCGAAAACAAACAAACCGTTGTTTGTATTTCTCGTTGACATCAAAGCTTGACTTCAAGATTTGTTTTAATAATTGTTATTTAAATCAGGTATTATGAGAACAAAGGTTGTTCAAATAATTACCGTATTCCATATAAGATGGATGATTTACAAATCTAGTTGGAGAAATCACATCCATAAAACCTAATGCTAAAATGCCGCCAGACAAATGATTGAAAGATCACTTACGAAGTGACATCACTGTTTAAATTATATTGGAAAGAAAACATGAAGAATCTCCATATTCATGGATTTTTGGAGTCTTTGATTTGAGCAAGTGACGCTTGTGAGACTTTCCACGTGATAATTAAAACTTTGTTCAAAGGCCAAAGAAGAACGAACGACTAAATTATTGGAATTTATACATATCGATGTATGTAGTCCATTATGTATAGTCGTAAGCGATGGATTTCAACTTCATATGCTTTCTCCGGAAATTTGAGTGAATGTTCACTTAATGAGAAAGAAGTATGAAATATTTGAAAACGTTTCAAAGACTTTCAAGATGAAGTGCAAAATCATTGTAACAAGAAAATAAATGGTTTATGATTTTATCATAAGGGATTTGTTTGAGTTACAAGTGTAACAAGAAAATAAATGAATTATGATTTTATCATAAAGGGATTTATTTGAGTTACAAGTTTAGCAAAACACCTAGATTTACATCTCCCAAAACACCATAGGAATATGGAATGTTTGAGATTTGTAATGAAACCTTGTTTGACATGGTTGGATCAAAGGTGTTATTTATAAAACTGCCATTATGTTTTAAAATATTAAAGCTTTAGAGACTTCCGCTTTTACACTGAAAAGAGCTCCATCTTGATCCGTTGAAATGACACCATGGAAGTTATGGTTTGGGGTAAAACCCAAGTTGTCATTTCTTAAATTTTGGTATGCTAAACATAAGTAAGATGTTTACAACCGAAGTCGGATGAGCATGTCTTTATAGGTTATTTCGAATAACAATTGGTTATTCCTCCATAACACCAAGGACAAAAGGGTTTGTCGCTTGAAACGTGAAGTTTCTTGAAGAAGGATTTTTTCATAAGTGTTAAGTGGGAGGACAATAGAACTTTGATAAGGTTAACGAACCTTAGCTATAAGTTGCGCAGCGCCGGAAAATGTTCCGGAGGCAGCCATAATGCTCATGGATTACGTTCCTCAAAGGTTGCGGTCACGGAGGTCTAAAGTTCCTATTGAACCAAGAAGGTCGGATAAACAATCAAATGATTAAGATTTGAGAGTAAATCATTATTGTTTGACAATGATGAACCGACTATATGCAAAGAAGCGATGATGGGCCCTGACTCCATCAAATGGCTTGAAGCCATAAAATCTGTGATAGTTCCATACACGAGAAATCAAGTTTTGAACTTGGAAGACCCTCCGGAAAGGTGTAAAAACCTATCGGTCGTATTTGGATCTATAAAGAAACAGACATGGATGTTTCACATCTATGAAATAGTCGACATGTCGTAAAGTATTTTACGACAATGTTCAAGGAGTTGACTATGACAAGATTTGATCTTTCATAGCAATATTTAGTCTGGACGGATTAAAGTAGCAACCACTACATATAATTTGTTATATGGTAGATGAATAAACAAAACAAAGTTCTTCTAATAGAATGGTTACCTAGGAAGTGTACATGACATGATCCAAAGGGTTTTGTTAATTCATAGGATGCTAGAAAGGGCATGCAAACTTCAATGGTTGAAGTAAGCATCGCGGAGTTGGAATCTTCACCGTGATGAAAAGAGTTTTCATCAGGAGGCGATGAAGATGCTTGCATTTGCAAGAAATTAAGTGGGAGCGCTGAGACATATTTCTAATACATTATGTGGATGACATCTTGTTGATTAGAAATGATGTAATTTTTATTGACAAAGGTTAAGAATTTCATTTCGATGAAAAACTTAGGCAAAACCCGAATATTTAGCATGAATGTCTATAGTGGATAGACTGTGACGCTAATATGGTTGTGCCAAACGTACATATATGAGATAATGAAGGATTTCAATATAGAAACAACAAGAAACGGTTCTTGTCGCATGGAAAGGAATTGAATCAAGATTCAAGTGTATTGACACTTGATAAGTGAAATAAGATTCAAGTGCTTTGACACTTGATGAGTGAAATCACAAGGATGTTTTGATAAATCATACCATGATATGTACACATCCAGATATGTCCTATGCTCTAAGTGTTATGAGCATATACCAGAATGAATCATAAAATGATCATTGGACGATAGTGAGGATATTCTTATGATCTTTTGGAAGAACTAAGAATATATTTGTGTAGAGATGACAAACAATTACAAATAGTTCATTGTAAAGCGTTACATTGATACTAGTTTTGTCACAAGATACAAATTAAGTTTATCTCAATTTAAACTATGGGTGGCACAATGTAATGGAAAGAAGATTCCATGATGGATTTGGATGAAATCCATAGTTAAGACATTGTGACGAATACTACAACAAAAAGGCTAAGTATATGACTGCTATAGTAGCAGGGAGGGAATTTGTGTCAAGAAGTTTGTTATCAAACTAAGGTGTGGTTCGCAACGGGCTAACACTAAAGATATATTGTATGACAATAGTATCGACACGATTTAACCCCAAGGAACTAAAGGTCTCACCGAAAGAACAAATTTATACAATGCCATCTCATTGGAGAATGAGTGATGCGTGGAGACGCAAAGATATGCAAATACACACGGACCTGAAAGTGTCAGATCCGTAGATTATGTTAACCACTTACAATTGCGTATATGGAACACCGAAAAACCATAAGTGTTCAAATACGCAAAGTTTTCAAACTAGATTATTGTCTCTAGTGCAAGTGGGAGACTGAAGGGAATATGCCCGAGAGGCAATAATAAAGTGGTTATTATCGTATTCCTTGTTTATGATAAATGTTTATTTTACATGCTATAATTGTATTAATACGGAAAAGTTAATACATGTGTGTTTAATTAACAAAAAGGAAGTTCCTAGTTATGCCTCTTTTATAAACTAGCTCGTTGATTAACAAGATGATCATAGGTTTCCTGATCATGGACATTGGATGTTGTTAATAACGAGGTCACAACATTAGTGTAATGGTGTGATGAACATTCATCCGAAGTATAGCATTACGATCAAAGTCATTGAGTTTATATTTCTATAACAACTTACGAAGTGATCCTAATCCTTAGACCATGAGATAATGTCAATCACTAACACCGGAAGAGTTTCTTGATAACATCAAACGTCACACCGTAACAGGGTGATTATAAAGATGGGTTCAGAACTAATAAAGTGTTATGTTGAGGCCCATGGATCAAGAGTGGAATTTGTTCATCCCGATGACGGATAGATATGCTCTGGGCCCTCTCGGTGATATCACATTGATTAGCTTGCAAGCAAGTGATTTGATCACTATAATGTTATATCACGGGAACGAGAAAAGAGTGCATGTCGGTAACGAGATCAAACTAGGTATTGAGATACCGATGATCGAATCTCGGACATGTAATATATCGCGAAACAAAAGGATTAAGATACTAGCGTAAAAGGTTCCGACGATCACAAGAAAGTCATCGTTGAATGTGTGGGAGTCAGTATGGGTCTCCAGATACCACTTCTGATTATTGATCCAAGAGGGGTCTCGATCATGTCTGCATTATTCGCGAACCGTAGGGTGACACACTTAAGTGACACCTCCTCGTGAAGGATCTCTCCCCCCTCTAGTATTTATCCCCCATGGTCTCGGACTAGCGAGATACATGTTCCCAGTGGCTTTTTGGCAAGAAAGAGTTGTGCTTCCGCTGCATCGCTGGAGCGAGGATGCGGAGGTTGCTCGGTGCCTCGAACGTGTGTGCGAGCACGGATGCGCTGCTGTTTTGCGGCGCTAGGACTACCTCTCGATCTTGAGATCGGCAAGAGATCGTCTACATCAACCACGAGTTTGGACTCGTTAAGCTTTGTCGGTCTTCAAGGGTATGTTCTCTACAGATATACATCCGCCCGTTGTTTGTATCTAGTACATAGATCTTGGTACATAGTTGTTCCCATCGTAGGAATTTTTTTGTTTTCTATGCTGCGAACTCTTCAATAATTTACGAATAAATCCCCCTGTATGTTAGCTAACTTTCTTTAGTTCAACACTTTTTGATTTGAGCAATAGAAGGTCTTCAAAAAAAATCAGTTTTTACCTTCTGGTCTGTTTTGACAGATTTATGTCATTATTTGCATTTGCTTCTTATTGATTCCTTTTTGGGTTCTTTTTGGGAAATTGAGCTTTTTGAGGGAATTGCTACAGTACCTTGTGTTTTTAGTGAAAGTTTTGTTGTTCCAAAACTAAGCCCCAAGGGTCTATTATCTTTTGAATACACTAATGTTGCTAATGACGATTGTGTGAAGTTTTGTATGAAGGAAAATTTTCAGGTGTAGAGAAAGAATGATGTAATGAGATGAACAATGGACAAAAGATCAATCTTGGAGATGCCACCCCGTGTCACCTCAATAAATATTCAAGGGGTACAAGCGTTATAGCTTGGGGATGCCCAAGGCATCCCCTTCTTCATCAATAAAAATCCCAGGTCTTTCTAGACACTTCGCTTTTATTGTTTCATGCACAATTGTGTTGTTCTTGGAGCGTCTTAGTTTTTGTTTGCTTATTTTGCTTGAATAAGTTTAGTTTGATCACAGCACAATTCTTTTGGAGAGATACACACTCCATTTTCATTGTTTAGAACACTCTAGTTTTCATTCTTATTGTTTTGTGAGTGTTCACTTTTGCTAGCACTGTGTTTAGCCTTAGTTTTCTTATGATTTTTGCTTAGAAATTTTTAGTTCTTCTTTGTGGATTTGTGAGACAAGATCACTGATCTTTATTTATTATTATCCTTGTGATTTGTTTCAAATAAGTTGATTGGTGTTGGAAAAGAGTAGGAAGCTTCATGCTTAGGTAGTACAAGAGGAGCTTATTTTGACTGTAGCTTAGACTTTATCATGTCATGCTAGATGTTGCTTTGACCTTATTCTTAGTGATTATTATTGTAGCATGACTTTTTCCAAACAATTAGGATTTCTTAATGTGCCTTAAAAGAATCATGCGTTGTTTTAGCATACAAAAGCATAGTATTGTGTTATTCTCCTTTGATGCTTTGATTGGGTTGACTTGGCACATGCTCACACCATGTTATGACTATGAACAAGTCACCATAGCCTCTATGATCATTTAGTCCTTGACTTGTAGTACCACTTTATGCTTTAATTAGTAATGTTTTGTCACTCTGCATGATTATGGCCATTATTGCTTTCTTCGTTGGTCGCTCCCAGTATTTTGCTAGCCTCCACTTGTATGAGTAATCTCTACTCATGCATCCAACTACCAATAAACCAAGTTATTCCAAAGTGTCCACTATAAATTCCTATGCATGGTGTTTTACACCATTCCAAGTATATTCTTGTTTTCATCTATCTTCCAATTAAAAAGTATTTTGTTATGTGAAAACTTAGTGATTAAAGCTCTCACAAACTTGATGGCACACTTTATTTTTCTTGCCCCTAATAAACTTGAACCATTATGTCATCTATGTTGTATATGCTTGCACTTATACATTGGAATTAGCAGAACCGTGTTGTCACGGGGAACGCTTTCAACATTGCACTTGTACTTTGTACACAGTTGATATCATGCTCTTTTGTCTATGGATATCGTCGGTGTGAAATGAAAGGGAAGCTTGTAAGTCCATGGAGTTATGTATGTGTGTTAGAGAAACGCCTCGGCCGCTAGCCTAAGCGATGCCTAATCATGGTGGAAACTTGCAGCATCACCATAGTGACATCTATGAAGCATTCTTCTTATAAAAAAAGAGATTGAGAAAAAGAGACATATTGAGAAAAGAGGAAAGAGAGAAAAAACACCATATTCCCATGCTAAATAAGAAGAATGCTGAGATGCTCATCGTTTGCTTGCCTTGTCATTTTGATTATGGGATAGCTCCTGTATCATGTGCAAGGGGTACCCCGTTGGCGGTTCTCTATGATACACATGTACTTACTATGACAAGAACTTGCAAGTAACTAAACTTGAGTAGCATGAGGTGCGGCCCTCGTATTCAAGGGACATGAGGTCCAATTTATACTTTGTTAAGCATATACTCCATAGTTTGTTCACGTTAACCTTAATCACTTCAAAATGCTTATGATAGGGGCAATGCGAGCTGAAAGCTAACAAGTACCGTAATTTCTGAAAGCTCTTTATGAGACTTGAAGTCCCTGCTTCCTTTTGAAGGGCCTTTCTTCCACTTTTATATTGAGTCTCCACCTTCTATCTTTATGCACCAATTAGGAGAGCATAGTTGTCATTCTTAGTTCTATGTGCATTGTCTCAAAACTTATTGATTGATGCATATTGTTGATATTGCTTGTTCTTGAACTATTTGTATCTAGTTAGGGATGCAGAAGTGGGACAAATGGGACAAGTGGGATACCACTTTTAGACTACTAGGCTAAGTGGGGTAAGTGGGATAAGGTATATTTGACATATCCTGCTTATCCCACTTATCCCACCTAAATTAGAGTTACTTTAGTAGTCTAAAAGTGGTATCCCACTTATCCCGATTGTCCCACCTCTGCATCCCTATATCTAGTCACCCTTATGAACTTTGAAGGTGTCCTATGCATCTATTTTCTACTCTATGAGGGACAACATGATTGCCACTATGCTATGTTTTCTATATGTGAAACAAACAAACGTTTTTCAATGCATGTTACTCATGATCTTTGTTTGTAACCTTTCATGTTGCATGCATAGTTACTTTGTCTTACTGTTAGAACTCCATATTTCATGTTCATGTTTAGAGTTCTTTGATCCCAGCTTTCAATGCTTGCAAATGGTTTGATCTTGATTGTGATGTTGCATGTCACCTCAAAAATTATTCTTTTTATCACTTACCTACTCGAGGACGAGCAAGAGTTAAGCTTGGGGATGCTTGATACGTCGGAAACGTATCTATTATCTTTGATGTTCCATGCTTGTTTTGTATCAACTTTGCTATGTTTTGTCTACACTTTGAGGTATTTTTATACACTTTCCGGAACTAACCTATTGACAAGATGCGACAGTTCCAGTTGCCTTTTTTTGCTGCTTTTGGTTTTAGAAAGCTAACAAATGAATATTCTCAGAATTGGACGGGACAAAAGCCAAAGTTCATATTTTCCCTGAACGATACGAAAAATCAAAGACGAGAAGGAGGAGGACACCAGGGTGGCCACACCCTAGGTGGGCACAGGGCCCACCCTGGTCGCGCTCATAGGGGGTGTGGGCCCCCTAGCCCTCCATCGACCATGCCTCCTTCGCCTATAAGAAGCCCCGACTTAGAAACCCTAAGGGATCGACCAGAAAGCCACGAAAAGTTCCGCAGCGTTGCTGCCACCCAAGGGGAGATTAGGGGGACAGAAAATCTCTGTTCCGGCACCCTGCCGGGATGGGGAAGTGCCCCCGGAGCCATCTCCATCGATCTCCACCACCATCTCCATCGTCGTTGCTGATTACCATGATGAGCAGGGAGTAGTTCTTCCTCGAGGCTAAGGGCTCTACCGGTAGCTATGTGTTCATCTCTCTCTCTATGCATGATCTTGTTGTGGTCATGAGCTTTGTAATCAAGTAGATCTACCTTGCTAATCAAGTGCTTTAATAGATCTCTGTTCTCCCCATGTGTGTGAAAGTGACAGCGTGCACGCCATGGTGGCACTTAGGCTAGAGTCTACATAAATACTCATCGTGCTTTAATAGATCTATGCTTTTCCCCACGTGTGTGAAAGTGACAACGTGCACGCCATGGTGGCACTTAGGCTATATTACATATATATTTGTCATGAGTTATATTTGGATTTGGATGTCTCTATGAAATTGTGGTGTTTGTTGGAACCATCTAGCGCTCAAGGTGACAGTGTGGGGTTATCTAGATGGGGAAGGCGGACTTTGAGGAGTGTTATAGCCCTACCATGGATTAGAGTGTCCAACCGGAGAGTAGTTAAGAGTAGTATCATGAAGAGAATATATTTATATGAGAGAGTGTTCACTAGTGAAAGTATGATCCCTAGGCCTTGTTTCTAAACATTGAAACACCGTTTGCATCTAGATCTGTTACATGTTTGCTTGCTTCCTTCTTTTTGCCTTTAGTCTTTACCTCACCGTCAAGCTATTTTATGGCACCGTTACCACTTGTATTTCACTATCTCTTCGCCGAACTAGTGCACCTATACACCTGACAAGTGTATTAGGTGTGTTGGGGACACAAGAGACTTCTTGTATCTTGATTGTAGGATTGCTGGAGAGGGATACCTTTGACCACTTCCTCCCTGAGTTCGATAAACCTTGGGTAATCCACTTAAGGGAAACTTGCTGATTTTCTACAAACCTCTGCACTTGGAGGCCCAACAACTGTCTACAAGAATAGAAGTGCGTAGACATCATACGTCTCGAATAGACACTCGGGGGATACTCCCATAGGGAGCGCTGGCCATGCACCCTATGAACAAATTAAGTGCGTTCTTTCAGATCCTTCATGGTGACTACGTCACGAGCTGACATACAATCGAAAACATGGTGACTCCGTCCATTAATAAAGCTAAGAGATGACGTCTCCTTAGACACCGGAATCGTCTCCGCAACGGAAACATTCGGATGTTGTGTCTACAACACAACTATAAGACTTACACACATAGTCTGATGGCCTGGTAACACACCTGACTACGCTCTGCTAGAAATATCTCGTACCTGCAGGTGTGATGACAAATTCCGACGGACGCATTGGGTACATATTTGAAATCACTAGAATTCGACTCCTATAAGACCTCTGATGTCTGAGTCGAATTAAGCTAGTACTTTTCCGGATTCGAGTCTGGGGACTCGAGTCTGAGTAGATAGTGTTGTTTTTCCAAAGGCAGTTAACCAACCCTGATCTATCGGGTGAGTCGGGCACGCATATCAATAATCCCTATGAAGTGAGAATTTGATCCGAAAGCATATTCAAATGAAAGCACTCGAAGTCTTCGAAGTCTCCAGCCGGATCTACGACTCGATTGCACACTCGGGGGATACTGACATGGGTATGACCTATGGGTACCCGATGTTAATCTATCCGGTCCGGCCTAGCGGGAGCCCACGTGATGATTCACACCTGATGACGAACCCCAGGAGGGGTTCAGCTGACCTAGGCCCATGAAGGATGTGATCCCTTGGATGATACGTCTAGATTTAGATAGAAAGTTTAAAGAGCAAACCCTAACTTGTAACCGACTCGACATGATCCCAAGACCTGGCCTACCTATGTAAAGTACAGGAGGGAAGGACGATAAGGACCTATGTTCAACCCTAGCACACACCCACCAGATTTCATTTGCGCACCCCTGTAACCTTCGGTTTCGCTGATAATCAAGAGCATACAAGCAGGAGTAGAGTTTTCCCTCCGGCGGCCTGAACCTGGGTAAATCCTTTGTCCACTGTTGCTTGTATATTAGCTGAACGCGATTTCTAGCGCACCCCTCTTCCTCAAAACCCAAGTCCATAACCATGGGAATTGATGAGTGATGACCCACAAGTATAGGGGGTGTATCGCAGTACTTATCTATAAATAGGAGTGTCGATCCGAATGAGAAGCAGAAGGTGTTGACTAGTGGTATGGAGCAGGAAATCTCTGCAAATACTTAGCAAACGGATTTTTAGGGGTTTTCTGATAAGGCAACAAAACAAAGAGCAAGTAATAAAGAACAAATGCAGCAAGTGTCCCAATCCTTTCTTAGCAAAGGACAAGCCGGTGGGAATACTTATAAGGACCAAACGTTCTCGAGGACACACGGGAATTCTGTCAAGTGCTTTCGCTTCAAATAGATGAGTACTCTTATTTGGTGTTGTAAGTGTTGTGTGGGTGAACTTGTTCTAATGTACCGACCTTACTTGGACTAATACATACTTGTGATTAAACCCCCTGCAAGCATCCACAACTACAGGAAAGTAATTAAGATATAAACCTAACCACGGCCTTAAACTCTGAGATCCTATGCTCCCTTATGCAATGGTGTCCTAACGGGGGTTCAGGTTTCTATCACTCTGGCAACCCCACAATTAGTAGCCAAATACACAATGCATTCCCCTAGGCCCATAAATGGTGAAGTACCATATAGTCGATGTTCACATGACACCACTAGAAGAATAGCACCACAACTTAAATACTAAACCATTGAATAATAACTCAACACAGATCCACAAATAACAACATGACTTCTCCCATGTCCTCAAGAACTAAACGAATTACTCACAAGACATCATATGGATCAAGATCAAAGATGATATGGTAATGGATACCAATCTGAACATAAACAGTAATCCAATGGTTCCACTCACAAGCATCAACTACAATAGTAATTAACACCGAGAAAGTTTCCCCTAAGAACTAAAGCAATATCCAACACAATTGTTATAGCAGGACGGAGTGGTGATGATGGTGCTGGTGGATATGATGGTATGGATGATGATGATCCCGATTAAGCCTAGCTTGATGACGGTGTTGCTGGCGATGATCTCCCCTCTTCAGGAAGGAATTTCCCCGGCAGAAATCTGTCTGCCGGAGAGATCTTTCTCTCTCGGTGTTTTTCGCCCCACAGAGGTGGCAGAAATCTATCTGTGGTCGCTCCCTTGGTATTAGGGTTCCATGAGGAAGATATATGCGAGAGGGCGGAGTCGGAGGACGAGCAGGTTGGCCACACCTGCCCTAGGCGCAGGGCCAGGTGGGCCCACGCCTAGGGGGGTGTGGGCCCCCTGTGGCCCTTCTTCTCCTCCCCTTCTGGCTTCCTCAGTCTTCCGTGAAAATATAATTTTCCCATATTTTTCTGGTATTTTTCTGATCTTCGCGAAATTGCATCAAAACACCTGTTTTTCCATCAGAATCCAGACTCCGGTAGTCCATCCTCCAAGAATCATCCAACATGCAAAAACAGTGGAAAAGACATAAGTAATACCTCATAATAAGACATATATCAATGAATAGAGTCAAATTATGATATAGAATGGTGATGCAATTAGAAGTATCAACTCCCCCCAAGCTTAGACCTTCGCTTGTCCCCAAGCGAAAACTGAGCTTAGTAAACATGTCCACAGGTTTATGGAGTGAAGTGTCAATAAAAGAATACAGACAAGAAGCATCAGACTTACCATTACACAACTCATTGAAGAAAGCAACTCACCATTATATAACTTAGCTTGCAACAAGTATAAGAGTCACAATAGAGATGCATAAAGATAAATCATAAAATTGGCAAAATTTTGTTCCTGGTCAGAGAACAGCTGGCAAACATTTTTACAAAAAGATTTTTTGTAAAATTTTTATAACAGGAGCACTCTTTTCTCAAAAAGGTTTTTCAATGAAGGCTTTCAAAGTAATACTCAATAAGAGTTTTGTGCAAACAAGGAAGATAAAGAACATGATTGAATAAATCACCATATGAATGCTTGCAACACAACTCAAATGCTTGCTGGAGATAGAGAGGAAGTAGGTTTACTGACTCAACTTGGTAGCTAGGAGAAAGGTCCCTTTATAGAGGGTAGCAGGGATTTCAAGTCATAAAGAGCTTCCAAAAGATTATGGTACTTACTAGCTTTGAGCCCTCATTGCCCCTATCAGAGGCATCTTGAGATGATTAAGGTTAAAGTGCACAAAGATGGAGTATATGCTTGATGAAATATAAGTTGGCAATCTCATGTCCCTTGAATATGAGGGCCACTCCTCATGCTACTCAAATTTAGTCAACGGTAAGTTCTTGTCATTGTAAGTACATGCGTATCATAGAGAACCGCCAACGGGGTACCCCTTGCACATGGTACAGGAGCTATCCCATAACCAAAATGACAAGGCAAGCAGACAATGAGCATCTTAGCGATCTTTTTATTTACTATATGCATAGATTTTTATTGAGGATGCTTCATAGATAGCTCACTATGGTGAAGCTGCAAGTTTCCACCATGATTAGGCATGGCTTAGGCTAGCGGCCCAGGCGTTTCTCTAACACAAAATACAGACTCCATGGACTTACAAGTTCCCTCTTTATTTCACACCATGGACATCCCTAGACAAAACAACACGATATCAACTGTGTACAAAGTACAAGTGAAATGTTGAAAACATTCCCCGTGACAGCACGATTATGCTAATTCCAACGTATAGATGCAAGCATATACAACTTCAATGACACAATGGTTCAAGTCTATTAGGGGCAAGAAAATAAGGTGTGCCATCAAGTTTGTGAGAGCTTTACTAACTAGTTTTCACATAACAAAATACTTTTTAATTCGAAAGATAGATGAAGCTTGAGAATTTGCTTGGAATAGAAAAAGCTACTAGGTAGATATGGTGGACACAAATGGCAAAGGTTTTGGTTAAAGGGTTTGGAAACATGAGAAGTATGCCTTCTCAAAACAGGTTTTTGGATAGCAAGGCTGGGTAGCAAGCAAGAGAGTTGAAAGAAATAAGCAAACATACAAGTAATAAAGACAAACATGCAATCTTCCTTGAAGGCACAAAAGATCTTAAATAAAGAATACTAAGCTTATGATCCAACAAGAAAGAAAATAAATGATACAAAATACCTGTAAGCTTTTCTCTTTTTTTTTTCTTTCAAACCTCAACAAGTGTTACTACTGACCAAAACTCGGTTTGCCAAAATCAATTTAGATCCACTTGATGATCCCAAAGTGATGCCAATACTGATCAACAAGATCCATCATATAATAGAGATTGCAAACTAAAATAAGAAGTGCAAAAAGTAAAATATGAAACTTCTCATTAATATTCCAATAAAGGCACTCACACCAAGGGATACATAGATAACCAACTAAAGGAGATATACTTCCACATGCAAACCAAACTATAATATAACCTCTCTACCAAAGATATGAATCCACTAAAAAGGTAAAAGATAATAGATAATGATTGTGATACCGCGGCACTCCCCCAAGCTTGGAACAAGCCAAGGGGATGCCAAACCTGATGACGAATTACTCCTTTGGCGGTGGTGGTGTTATCTTGTTTAGGGTAAGGAGATCCTCCAGCATCTTACGAAGCCTGCCATTCTCTTCTTGAAGTATATCCACCTTCATCCTCAAAGCACGGTACTTATCACAAAACTCGTTAGTGGTTCGAAGGGCTTCTGCTGCCTTAGAGCAGTATCTAAAGTCTGGACCGAAAGATATGATTCCCTGAATGTTATGAGAAAAAGCATACCCAGTGTTAATTGCTCCTACCAAAGTAGGTTTCCTTGCCCTTGCCCCTACGGAGGTTTGTTCTTCCAATTTTATCTCCTCCATGGGCTTCTTGCCTTTGTCGTTGGCGGAGACCATGGTGCTCTAAACTTGAGAAGATTTCCTGATAGAAATAGATCGAAACGAAAACACAAAGAGAACACAATGCACGAACCTCGGGGTATTCGGGGGGTTATATATTACGAAGTTTCAATGCATAAGGAAAGTTTTGATGTGAAAACGAGGCAGAGTTAAAGCTCAGGGTGGTCTCACCCCCTCCAGGCGCGGGGCAGCTGGGGCCGCGCCTGGGGTGGGTTTGTCCACCCCGGCCTCCGGTTCCTCCTCTGTTCCGTCTCGTAACTTCCCTTATGTATTAGAAACATCAAAAATATAAAAAGATTGGGGTTTCACAAACCTTCTGTTTTCACCACTTTTACCTATTCAAAGACGAACTCTGCAGAATCCTTTTCTCCTTCTCCTGGAAATTCCTTTTCTCACAAGTCAATACACAAACTTCAATGGCAACATTAGTGTAAGCAAAAACAATTAACCTTTAGGTTCACACTTCAAATGAAATCCATCAAAACAAAGGCTTATTTAAGAGGCAAATGCAAATGATAACAGAAATCTGTCAAAATAGACCAGCCGGTAAAGATTGTTTTTTTCAAAACCCTTATGTTGCTCAAATCAAAAAGTTCAGAACTAATGAAAGTTGGATAACAACTTGGAGAACAAGCTCAAAAAAATACAGCTCCATCTGACGTACTGAGCTCCCTCACAAATTTTTATGGTACAGCACAAAAATCTGTCCTAGGACAGCCACTTTTCACAACTCCTCCACTTCTCAAAAGTATTTGAACTTGACACAAAAGACCAAAACAAAAAGGATAAGGAGCGGTTATTACTGAGGTAATAACTTCCAAGACTCAACCAAACTCTTGGTTTATCTCCCAAGAAGTAATTTTCTTTAATACCTTTAAGTTAGGCTTGAAACTGTCAAAGATGCTCACAGAGGAGATATATATCTGGAATGAAAGGTAGCATCAAGAAGAAAATAACCAACACACTTGAGTCTAACCCACTTCCTATGCATAGGGGTATCATGAGAAAACGAATTGCTGAAACAAAAAGCCACTAGCATAGGAAGACAAAACAAATGCAATTTCAAAGCTTTCAACATAAAACGGGGAAACTTAACATTATTGAAATGCATAAAACCATGTTTCCCTCTCTCATAATAAATTTCAGTAGCACTTTGAATAAAGTTGACAATATAACCATCAAAAGAATCAATTTTATCACAATAATGATCATACTTGCAGTCACTAAAAAGAGGTCCAAGGTCATAAATTGGATCAATAGAAGCAAGTTGTTCCATCCTGAAATATTTATTAGGCAAGCTGTTTTCACAAGGAGCTTTAGCAAATTTGGAAAAGTTAAACTCATAAGAATCTCCATAAAACTTAGTTAAAACCTTATCCTTATTACAATCTATAATATCTCCACAAGTGTTCAAGAAAGGTCTACCAAAAATGATATGACAAGTTTTGCTAGCTGCAGAATTAAGCACTAGAAAATCAGCAGGATATTTAATCTTACCACAAAGAACCTCCACATCTCTTACAATACTAATAGGGCAAATGGTTTCCTTGTTTGCAAGGTGAATAACCACATAAATTTCCTCAAGCTCACAATGACCAATTTCATGCATAATTTCCCTGTAAAGCTCATAAGGAATAGCACTAGAACTAGCACCAATATCACATAAACCATAGTAGAAATGATCACCAATTTTAACAGAAAGCACAGGAACACTAGCTTTTCTAGCTTTACTAGGATGAGAGATAATATTAGAAGCGTCTTCACAAAAGACAATGTGCTCATCCTCTATATTTATAGTGACAGGGTCTTTCACAATAGCTACCACAGGTTCAATTTTCAATTGCTCAACGAGCTCCACAGTTTTCTTTGCACTTTTGCTATTTGCACTAATCATCATAGAATACTCCTTTACCTTAGCTGGAAAAGGTATTTTCTCAACATAAGGTTCAGGCACAATATGATTAGTAGTACAAACTTCAGTGCTTCTAACAGGAACATGACTAACAACATCTTTATAAGGTGCATGGTACTTATTCCACTTCTTTTTGGGAATTTATATGTAAGAGGCAAATGCCTTAAAACTGTTGGCAATACTTTGGGAATCAAGACCAAACTCATTACTAATACTAGGGAAGTCATTAGTTCCCATAAAAGATTTAATGCATTCATAATCATAGTTTATACCTGACTTTCTTCCTTTGTCATTCTCCCAAGCTTCAGTGTTCTCTTGAATACGGTCTAGTAGATCCCATTTAGATTCCTCCTTCATACGTGTGAATGATCCAGCACAAGAAGCATCTAGTAAATCTTTATCATGAAGAGAAAGCCTAGCATAAAAGTTATTGCTAATAATATTGTTAGGGAGTTCATGAATAGGAAATTTAAGCATTAGTATCCTCAATCTCCCCCAAGCTTGAGCTGTACTCTCTCCATCACGAGGCCAAAAGTTATATATCAGATTTCCATCCTTATGAATCTCACTAGGAGGATAGAATTTAGAATAAAAGAGAGATGCCATTTCCTCCCATTCCATGGATTGTCCATTCTTCAGCAACTTATACCATTCTTCAGCTCTCCCTTTCAAGGATATAGAGAGTAACTTCTTCTTCACCTGTTCAGTTGTGATACCTGCACACTTAAACAACCCGCATAATTTATGGATAAAAAGCAAATGATCACCAGGATGGACAGCTCCATCCCCAAAATAATAATTATCAATAACACGATCAACAATACTTGTAGGTATCTTAAAAGGATCTATCTCAACAGGTGGTGGTCATCTACTACCCTAGCATTGGTAGTAGTTTTCCCAAACAGAAAACCAAGTGGGTTATCCATATTGGAAACAAAGTAACAAGTAGTAACAAAAAGCAATACTCACAGGAAGAAGTTTCCTTTACTAGTTCCACTCTTCAATAGAGCTTCACTCCCCGGCAATGACGCCAGAAAATAGTCTTGATGACCCACAAGTATAGGGGGTGTATCGCAGTACTTTCGATAAATAGGAGTGTCGATCCCAACAAGGAGCAGAAGGTGTTGACTAGTGGTATGGAGCAGGAAATCTCTGCAAATACTTAGAAAATGGATTTTTAGGGGTTTTCTAATAAGGCAACAAAACAAAGAGCAAGTAATAAAGAACAAACGCAACAATTGGCCCAATCCTTTCTTAGCAAAGGACAAGACGGTGGGAATACTTATAAGGACCAAATGTTCTCGAGGACACACGGGAATTCTGTCAAGTGCTTTCGCTTCAAATAGCTGAGTACTCTTCTTTGGTGTTGTAAGTGTTGTGTGGGTGAACCTGTGCTAATGTACCGACCTTACTTGGACTAATACATACTTGTGATTAAACCCCCTGCAAGCATCCGCAACTACAGGAAAGTAATTATATAAACCTAACCAAAGCCTTAAACTCTGAGATCCTACGCTCCCTTATGCAATGGTGTCCTAACGGGGGTTCAGGTTTCTGTCACTCCGGCAACCCCACAATTAGTAGCCAAATACACAATGCATTCCCCTAGGCCCATACATGGTGAAGTATCATGTAGTTGACGTTCACATGGCACCACTAGAAGAATAGCACCACAACTTAAATACTAAACCATTGAATAATAACTCAACACAGATCCACTAATAACAACATGACTTCTCCCATGTCCTCAAGAACTAAATGAACTACTCACAAGACATCATATGGATCAAGATCAAAGATGATATGGTAATGGATAACAATCTGAACATAAAAAATAATCCAATGGTTCCACTCACAAGCATTAACTACAATAGTAATTAACACCGAGAAAGTTTCCCCTAAGTACTAAAGAAATATCCAACACAATTGTTACAGCAGGACGGAGTGGTGATGATGGTGCCGGTGGAGATGATGGTGTGGATGATGATGATCCTGATGAAGCCTAGCTTGATGACGGTGTTGATGGCGACGATCTCCCCTCTACTGGAAGGAATTTCCCCGGCAGAAATCTGTCTGCCGGAGAGACCTTTCTCTCTTGGTGTTTTCCGCCCTGCAGAGGCGGCGGAAATCTATCTATGGTCGCTCCCTTGGTATTAGGGTTTCGTGAGGAAGATATAGGCGAGAGGGTGGAGTCGAAGGCCGAGCATGTGGGCCACACCTGCCCTAGGCGCGGGGCCAGGTGGGCCCGCGCCTAGGGGGTGTGGGCCCCCTATGGCCCTTCTTCTCCCCCTTCTGGCGTCCTCAGTCTTTTGAGAAAATATAATTTTCCCATGTTTTTCTGGTATTTTTCTGATCTTCGCAAAATTGCATCAAAACACCTCTTTTTCCATCAGAATCCAGACTCCGACAGTCCATCCTCCAAGAATCATCCAATAGGCAAAAACAGTGGAAAATACATAAGTAATACCTCATAATAATACATATATCAATGAATAGAGGCAAATTATGATAGAGAATGGTGATGCAAATTGGACGTATCAATGAGTCGAAACCTTGTCAAGCTCCCTTGAAGAAGAAAAAACCACCAAGGAATCTCTTGAGGAGACTTGCTCTGGAATTATCTAGAGTAAAGGAAAATCATGATAGAGAACTTGTGGTGGCAAATGTTTTCAAAACTAAAAATGATGAACTTGTAGTATCCCATTCTAAACTTGTTGAGGATTTTATGTACCTCAAAAATTGTTCTTGGGTCGTTACGCGTGAGCTCATCAAACTCACCGAGTCACATAAGAAACTTAAAGCTTCATATTCAAAAGAGCTCACCAAGTTTCCCTTGCGTCTTGCAATTAATGATGATGCTTGTGCTACTAACTCTATTTCTTGTGAATCATCTATTTTGAAGGAGAATGTTTAGCTAAAGGCTCAACTTGCTTTGATAACTAGAAACTATGGATAGTTGGAAGGAAGTCATGTTAAGATCTCGGATAGTTGGAAGGAAGTCATGTTAAGCTCTCAATCTCGCATGAGGATCTTCGAGTCTCCCATGGTAGGATAAAGTTGGCTCATGAGGCTATTGTGTCAAAGGTAACTCTAATGAGCCTCATGTGGACATTAGCACTATATCCACTCCAAATGTCATATTGCCATGTGATAGTCCTTGTAATTCATCCACTCATGATATTGCTACATCTTGTGATGAATTATATTCCTTGCCTTTTTTCTCTAACAATGAAGCGTCTAGTTCCTCTAGTATTGTTGTTGATACTAACCATGTAGAGGAAATCAAAGTGATTAAGTATCAAGTCACGTCTTTAAAGATTGACTTGAAAAAGGGTCATAAATGGAGGGCCACACTCAACAACATCTTGAGTGTGCAAAAATATCCCAATGACAAGAGTGGACATGAATTCAACTCCAATATCAAGAACAAGTCCACTATCATGTTGAAGCACAAGAGAAACAAGAACAATGACCAAAAGCAAGTCAAGAACCCGGCCAACATTATTTTATTCAAGCGAAAGGAAGAAGGGAATCATGTTAGATCTTTTCCATTGAAGAAGAAGCCCCTTAGTGAGAATCAACAAGGGAAGTAGCCTCAAGCTCTACCTCTAGTTACATCCCAAGAAGACTCAAGATATTCCTCAAGTTTTCGCTTCACCTAAAAAGAAAGAAAGAAAGAAAGAGAAGAAATTGCTACATATATCGCGAGAAGGGGCATCTTTCTTCCTCATGAACATTTGGAACTCCTCATCCCACCCTATCTTGATTGATGATGCTTATTATATTTGTAAGGATGAGGTTGGAAATGTGTTTGCCAAATTTTTTGGTACTGAAAGTGGTGTTAAGAAAAGAACCATTTGGGTTTCCAAGCCTATTCTGACTAACTTCTTACGAGCCAACTTTTTTGGGGACTAACAAGCCAAAAATGATCAATAGGTGTTAGTGGAGGGAATTGGAGAGTTGGCTACATCATGAAGAATTTATGAATCTTTATCTATTATATTTACTCAATCAAAGTCATTTGGAATATCATGTCATATATTATATCCAATGTTCCTTCTTGAGATAACTTCTACTCAACTTATTTACATTGAAAGTTACTTGCCCCTTGTGCATGTGTTGGTTTTTTACTCTTGCATGTATTTGTATATGTTGTGCTTCCACTTACTTATCGTGAGTTATCAAGTATATTTGTGTATGTTGGTTGGAACACCATGTATTTTTGTTCTTGTGCTTGAGCCGTTATTGAATATATTTGGTATCCTATTTGGATCTTGTGAGGGATTAATGGACTATCCCATTTTGGGGGAGTGTTATGCTTGGGCATTCCAAAATCCTAAAAATGTGTGTACATGAGGAATACCACCTAGTATTGATATTTCAAGATTATCTTGTCTCTATGTGGTATGTCATTCTCATGAGAAATTCAAGTTCTACAACGTCTATTAATTATCTCTACTGGGATCTTTTTTCCTCTTGTTGATAATTTATGGTTTATCACATTATGGGGGAGTCATATGATTTATGCATATTACAATCCTATATAATGTTAAAATTCTAAATAGTTGTTGGAGATATGCCCAAGAGGCAATAATAAAGTGGTTATTATCATATCTTCATGCTTATGATAAATGTTTACATACCATGCTATAATTGTATTAAACGGAAACATTAATACTTGTGTGTTTTGTAAACATAAAAGGGTCCCTAATAAAGCCTCTTGTTAAACTATCTTGTTGGTTAATATATGATCATGGTTTCCTGATCATGAACATTGAGATGTTATTAACAAGGTCATATCATTAGGAGACTGATGTGATGGACATACTCCTATAGTTAAGCGTAGCATAAGGTCAAGTCATTTAAAATAGTTCACTTGCTATAAGCTTTCAAATACATAGTAACCTAAATCCTTCGACCATGAGATCATGTTAATCACCATCACCGGATGGATGCTTTGATGACATTAAACACCACTTCGTAACTGGGTGGTTATAAAGGTGACATTGGGTGTTAGGAAAGTATGTGTTGAGGCACGTCGATCAAGAGTGGGATTTTTCCATCCATATGACGGATAGATATACTCTGAGCCCTCTCAGTGGAATGTCTCCAATTAGCTTGCAAGCATGTGACTGGCTCACAAGGGATCACATACCACAGGAATGAGTAAAAAGTACTTATCGGTAGAGAGGTTGAACTAGGTATGCAGAAATACCAACGATCAAACCTCGGATAAGTAAAGTAACGCGAGACAAAGGGAAAATGGTATCGTATGTAAATGGTTCATTCGATCATGAAGTAATCGTAGAAATATGTGGGAGCCATATGAATTTCTAGATTCTTCTATTGGTTATTGATCGGAGAAGAGTCTCGATCATGTCTGCATAATTCACGAACCGTAGGGAGACACACTTAAGGATTCAATGTTGTTTAGTAGATATGGAATGTGAGTAAAGAGACCGAATGTTATTCGGAGTCTTAGATGAGATCTGGGACAACACAAGGAGATCTAGAATGGTCTATAGATTAAGATTCATACAAGGAAGGTCCAATTCCGGAGTTCGGGAATCGTTTCGGTGTTTTCACCGGAATGTTCTAGAAGGGTCTAGAAGGTTCATCAATCCAGAGGGGTAAGGCAATATGGATGTGTCATGACAAAGTGGAATGGTTGCATCATGTCATAGGTCACATGGATGGACACTTGGAAGAGAGAAATCAAACTCTAGTATGAAAGTCAAAAAGGCAGTTTGAAAAAGTCAAACATTGGTTTCCAAGTGGAGGAAGGGAAGGAATCCTACCTAAGGGAGGATTCCTCCTTCTACTTGCCGCCGGCCCCATGAGGTGGAGTTGGGGAAGGACTCCCCTTCCCCAACCGCCCCTCTCTCTCAGAAATAGAGGTGAGGGGGGCGCCCCCTTGCACTCCACAAGAAACCCTAGGTCAGCCACCCCTCTAGATGCGGCTGCCCTAGATCTCCTCTAAACCGTCATCTAGATAATCCATATCCGCCGCCTACCTCTAAACCCCTCGGCCCTCTAAACCCTAGACTGTCGAGGCCCTCTCTCTACTCCACCATACCCGCTCCGGCTTAGGCGAAGCTCTGCGGGATCTCCGCTCTACTTCTGACACCACGCTGTCGTGCTTCTAGAATCGCGAGGAGAGAGCTACAACCTCCGCTGCCTACTGGAACAAGGGAGATGAAGGTCGTCATCGAGTACCGAACGCGTGACAGACTACGAAAGCGCTGCCTGAACGTGGCGCCGAAAGGATTGTCTACGCGATATTGAGATCGGCAAGCGAACGACTACATCACCCACGAGAATCCGATCTCGTTAACCGCTTTGGATCTTCGAGGGTTAGTACTCTATCGACTCGTTGCTAAAATCTAGTAGATAGATCTTGGCTTTTGTGTGTTCATGCAATAGAATTTTTTTATTTTCCATGCTACGAACCCCTACAATAGTTCCACTTAGAATTGATACTGATAATTATCTAGCTCTTATCTGGCACTTTTCTCAAAAAGTTCAATTTTGTTTGATTCTTTTATTAGTCAACTATTGGATCTTGTTTGTGAGAGTTTTTATTGGTATATATTTCCTCATATTTAGACCTATATATCCCCATGGAAACCATTTGCTTCAAGTTACTCTAATCATTAATGATTGTGTTACTATTTGTAGCTACCAAGAAGCTCTATCTAAGCATCGAGCTTAATTCTTATATGTTGTCATTTTCTTATGTTGTGAATATGATCTTGGATATCCTTGTAAGATACCGTGGAAAATTATCCCTATACTTTTTGTCATTGGACAACTGGTACTACATTTATGGCAAAATTTATTGATCATATTTACAATTGTTTTTGTTTCTATTTATTGACTCCCATGTATTCCTTGCTTCTTTTGGTTCATTTGATTTTATTGGCATTCTCTTGTGTTTTATTTAATGTAGGTAGTAGTGATGATCCCATTTGTGTGCATTTTGCATTCAAAAGCAAAATCCTACATAATGCACTATTCATGGTGGGGGGGGATCTCCTATATTATTTAGAACAATCCTTTTATGCTTCTTGTTTTGATCCATATATATCATTTTTAGGTGCTTGGAAGATCGATATTTTCGTTTTAGCTACTTTGTGCCATCATGAGAAGTATGGAGAGTTTGGTTTGTTTGTTGGAACCTTGCTATTTTGGGGAGTTAGTTTTGTCTCATTCCTTATTTCTTGTTTTAACCTTTTAGAATGAGATAAATCCTTGAGCATTTGTGTTCTTGTCTATCTTTGTCTCTTTGGCTCTTTCCTAGTTAAATTATTGAACTTGTGATCTTACATATGTTGATTTAGTTCTTTGATATAATTTGGACACCTTGTGCCGTGTCACACTCTTGTGTGTGTCATCTTGGTTTACTTGGTGATGAGGTTTCGACTCGTCAATGCCCATTGTTATGGACTTGGGTTTTGGAGAAGAGAGGGACACTGGAGATCGTAGAATGACTAACAAAAAAGGAACACGTGACTTGAGATTTACCCAGGTTCGGTCCCCCGGAGGGAAACCTTACTCATGCTTGTCTGTTCTTGATTGATAGCAAAACCAAAGGTTTCAGGGGGTGCACAAATGAGATCTGGCAGGTGTGTATGCCAGGGTTGTCTATTGCCCTCCTCGTCGTGCCCTCCTGGCCTTTGTGAGGCTAGGTCTCGGGGTAGGTCGAGTCCGTTATAGATTAGGGTTTTCCCTTTGAATTTCTATATAAATCTAGTCATGTTCTTCAAGGAGTCGCATCCTTCATGGGCTTGGGCCACCCGAAATCCTCCTGGGCTTCGCCATCAGGAGTACGTCATTTCATGGGCTTCTGATGGCTGAACCGGAAAGGCTAATGTTAGGCACCCGTAGGGCATACCCATGTCAGTAGCCCCCAAGTGTTTAGTCGAATCATAGATTTGACTAGAGACTCTAAAGTCTTTAAGTGCTTTCATCCGAACATAATTTCGGGTTGTAGTGTTGGTTCATAGGGATAGTTGATATGCGTGACTGTAGTGACCTCGGATCGAGAAAGATCCCAAGTCCCTGTGATTAACATGCTAGTCCCTGGATCAATAGCTGCACTCGCAGTCAATGAAATATTATGTAAAATACAAGTCTTTATTACATGAATCGAATAATCCAGAGTTTACATTATTACAACAGAAGCGATATAAATACAACTTGGAGTCCCATCAATGCCACAGGCAGGTGGAGTGAAGACCCGCGATCCTAGCGCACCTTTCAACGATGATCTCCAAATTCTGCACATAAAACGTGCAGCCAAACGAGTTGGTCAATACTTTGAATGTATTGGCAAATTACACCATGAAGGAAAAGGATGGCTCTCACTACATGCATAGGCTGATAAAAGTCTTGAGGTTTATTTGCATAAAGCCAATTTTTCTTAAGTCAAGAAGAAGAGAGAGATAAATCTTTTATCCTACTTTGTAAACATTTGATAAGTAAAATATGGTCAAGTGGCTCGCACTGGATTCCACCAGGCTGCCATCTCTCAACCTAACACATGGAGGACACCATGCAATTCAAAATCCCATCTATGGACGATTCCACGGCCATAGAGTCTTAGTTTTAGAAAAGAGAGGAAATCCTTCAGAGGGTCCATCCTTCAGACGCTCAAAGTTGTTCTTTTCCGTGAACACGGCTGATCGATCAGGTTGATACTCTCGAGAGTTTGTACACTTTACCCAAAATCCATAATCAAGTCCTTTTACAAAAAATACCATGGCAAAGCTTTCTCTTAGTAGCCCCTCTACCCGGTTCCACAGGAGCTATTACTGTGCTACTCAGGTGAGGTTTCCCACTAAGTACTAGGACAAGACAGAGCCCATATGTATTATGGTTGCAGTGGAAGCTTCTGAATTCTGAATCATGGCAGACTTCTTTGATCCTGGGCGGTGGAGGGCACAAGAAGAGCCAATCCAGGTTACTTCCCCTACTAGTTGATCCAGACATACCACTCCGCCCAGAGAAAAAAATAGTTTTATTTTGAAGTAGATTTGAGGAGAAAAACTTGTGCTCATACACAGAGCTCTTATACTTAGAAAAATTTCTGTCTTTCAGATCCCATTGTTATTTGTATATATATAACATAGCACAAGCATAATACTTAGAAAATTCAAGAGAACCTAGTAGGAGTGGAAATATTTCTAAGTATAAGCTACTCATGGCATACTAAGAAATGGCATAGCACTTGTAAAATAATTCTCTTCTACTAGAAACATCCTACATATGCATGCTACTATTTTGAGGATCAAAACATGCATAGTAGTAAAACTGGGACAAGGATATGAACAAAGGTGTAACTTTCCTTAATAGTTGTTGAAGTTGTTCAAACACTCATTGCAATTACAGATGTTGCACTCCTTGGAATCTATCGATCAAACAATTGCATCCAACATAAGCAATCACACAATCATAAATAAATGCACAAATGCACCCAGAAGTGTTTTAATGCAATAGAGTATTTGTTTTAATAATTGATTGCCATTAATGGGGTTTTTAGCAGATCTATTGTAAATCATGTTCTCATTGTTGAATTAAATTTGGATCTGAACTTCAATAGTTATAGAGAAATAATACGAACCAATAGAAATTGGATTCACCCTAATTGAAGTTGTAAATCTTTTCTTATGATTTATTTAGTATTCAATAGAGTTTAAATCATTTAAATAATTTGCATAGTCAAATATTAGATCTAAAATCAGATCTGTAATCTACACGAGATTGTGAATCCGGGAACATATTATTCATATTTTTCTGATATATAAATAATTTACTATGGATTTAGTACTCTAAAAGATCATTAAAACTATTTAAATTATTACAGTAAATATACACTATAAAGTTTAGATCTAAACCCATATTATTGTTCTATGCAATTTTATGAATCTGTAGATATATTATTTGCAATTTTTGGCCAAGTAGATATTTTAATATGAATTTTCTAAAATCTATCTATTTTCTGCAATTTCCAAATTGATTTTTATTAAAGAGGTGATCTGACGACACGTGGTGGCTTCTGATTGGCCGAGCTAGATGACACGGCGTTGACGCGGACGCTGACTAAGCGCTGTGCCACGCGGAACGATGCCACTGGACGGTACCCCTTCGCCTAACAGATCTAATCTACACCATAAAAATAGAATCAGACGGCGCTAGGAGTTTGGGCGTCCTTACCTTGGTTAAACGGCGACGACCGGCGGTGGTGATCTCGGATAGTGGACGTGGGCGAGGCTCCGATGGTCTCTAGCGTCGGTGAACTTGACGAAGATGTTCCCCTCCTCCTCATGATCTCGCTCGTACTCACTCTGTCGACCTTCTATTCCTCTCTTGGCGGTAGCGCTCCGCTGATTACCTCTGTCCCACGTGGTACTCCGGCAATGAATTGCGGGTGATTCAGTGCTCTGAACAAGTATAAAAGGGAACAGGGTGAAATGGTGGACCTCTAGGGTTATAGTAGACATAAAATGGAGGAAAGGGGGGCTCAGAAACAATGGGAGCTTCACCTTCCGAATCTTGGTGATGGCGCTCTCCGGCGAGATTGGAAGCTTAAAAAAACAGAGGCTAGGGTTTCGAGGAAAATCCGAAGGGGAAAAAGATGGCGGGGGGGGGTCGGGTATTTATGGCGAAGGAAGGCGTGGAGAAGGGTAAATGGCATGACCGGAATCAGTCGAGATTTGTAACAAAGAAGGACATCGTGTTCATCGCGGTCTCCTGCCGTGAGGTGGAAGAAGATAGGGCAGGCCCCACCTGTCGATGACAGAGAGGGGAGAGAGGGCCGGTGGCTGTTGTTGTTGTGAGGGCCGACCTTGGGCCGCCGCAGGTTGGTTGCGTGTTGCGCGCGGCGTGGATGTGAGTGGTAGGTAGCTAGGTGGGCTGGGCTACGGGGTCAGTGGCCGGGCCAGGGGGTTCGGCCAACATAATTATTTAGATTTTTTCTATTCTTTTCTCCTTTTCTATTTTCTTATTTCCTTCATAACTTTTTCATATGGCCTTCAAATGAGTTGATTCTTGTCTCCAAAATTTTCAAAAAAATCTGCCGATCCTCTCAGGATCATTTTTGTAACCTTTTATATATTTTTAAAGTAATGGATTTATATACCCTTGTTTTGTACTCTTGTAGGAGTATGTTGGTGATTCAGAATAGGGTTTTCAAAAATGGGGTTTACGAATTTGCTTGAATGCAAATATTAAGGATAATGAATAACAATGCTTTGGATTTTCTCAAACTTTCCAACCAATATGATAGTCATAAGAATCCACTTCTTTTAATATGGCTTAGTAAAATTTCAAACAAATCCTCAAAAATTTATTTTTATTCAAATTTCAACAAGGCCAACAATTAAATCAATTTATCTTATTTATTTAACATTCCAAAACTAGGAAAGTTTTGGGATGTTACAGTGCCTGACTCTCCCAACGGATCAGGGTCAGTTAGCTGCCTTTGGGTAAAACAACGCTATCTACTCAGACTCGAGTCCTCGGACTCAAATCCAGAAAATTGCTGGTGTAATTCGATTCAGGCTATGGAGGTTTTACAGGAGTCGAATTCCAGTGTTTTATGTTATGTACCCAATGCGTCCTTCAGGATTTTTCATTATGCCTATTTACATGGAATATTACTGGCAGAGCGCATTCGGGTGCGTTACTAGGCCATCAGACTGTGTCTATAGGTTTTATCTTTGCGTTGCAGATGCAGCATCCGAATGTTTACCGTCGCGGAGACATTTCAGGTGGCCAAGGAGACATTATCTCTCTTAGCATAAATTTTGGAC
Organism: Avena sativa; assembly: GCA_916181665.1. Taxonomy (NCBI): domain Eukaryota; kingdom Viridiplantae; phylum Streptophyta; class Magnoliopsida; order Poales; family Poaceae; genus Avena; species Avena sativa. The sequence goes on along the minus strand of OV702280.1, from coordinate 265,687,220 downwards.
GGAGTCGCCTATTTTGTCGGTTATGCGTCAGTTTTTGTGACACGGTAGTTGCAAAGGATCCAAGGGATCATAATCAATTAATTCATAGGATGCGCGACCAGCGCTTCGTATGAGATTAGCCCCCGAGTGTCTATTCAAGTCGTAGAATCGAGGAGAGACTTTAATTTTGTGAATGTCGTTGGTGACTCAATTATTGCTCCCTATGAAAGTACCCCTCGAGTCTGTAATCGAGTCGAGGACTCGAAGAAGGAGTCGAGGCATTAAGTCATGCTGAAAGCTATCTTCGAGTGCTTCAAGGACCTGGTCATATCATCAGGTGCACGACTAGCGCTCCTAATAGGAGTAACCCCCAAGTATTTGGTCGAGTCGTAGACTCGAGTAAGTACTTTATCTTGACTCAAACGTTTGGATCCATTGCATTGCTTCTACTTTTGCGATTGATGACGTCATTGCAGACGACTAGTGAGCTCAACCGTCTGCGGCGGCAGTGTGGATTGGACAAGACGGTCATGGGTCCACTTTCTGACTAGGATTTGACTAGTCACGCATAGTTTATGCTATTTTAACAACATCTCCTCGATTTCTGTGCATAGTGGAGAGCGTGCTCGCGACGGTTTGGGCGATAGCCGCCACCTGTACACTAGGATGTGTGACACATGTGAGGTTATGCATATTAATGGCTCTGCGTCATCATCTTCAGTGTTTTATACCGCCAGGGTCCTTGGTAATTTTTCCCATTCGTCTTTGTCATTTCTCCTTATTCCCTTGTTCTTCGTTCTCTCGCCACCTTGTGCGCCCATTACTCCTCCTTGCGCTTTAAAGCTTTTGAATTTTTCCTTCTTTCCTCATCCGAGCGCAGCGCAAAGCATTCCACACGAAGATGGGCAAGCCGAAGAAAACCACCGGAGCTGGAACGAGTGCCGCCAGCGCTGCTAAGAAGACCACCGCGGGCCGCGTCATAAATAGCAGCTGGCGGCGGTCGATGATTCGACCGGTGGAGTTGCACCATCTTTGTGAGACCCACCTTATCTCCCCAAATGAGGGAGACTGCAAAATTCCTGGCCCAGAGGTAACCCCTGACCCACATACTAGTTTTTGGGTCATGTTCATTGCTTTTGACCTTCGGGGCTTGTCTCTTCCTGCCCACGATTTCGTTCGTGGGCTTCTCTTCATTTATGGGCATCAACTACATCAGTTGATGCTCAAATCCATCCTCCATATCGCCTGCTTCATCACTCTCTACGATTTCTGGCTCAGAATCGAGCCACACTTTGGCCTCTTCAAGAAGCTTCATTACTTGAAGAGGTAGTCCGACTTTGGCGCTACGAGCTGGGCGGGTGTGAAATATATATCCGCCCCAACCAGCAGTAATTCTCCTTCAACCTCGTCGAGTCCATGCAAGTATGGAGAAACAAATGGTTCTACATCTGCGACGAGAAGCTAAAGAACCAGCGCTATAGCCTTCCTACATTCGATGCAAGCGCGGTGATCGCCAGGAAGTGCTCGTGGTCGAATGATGTTCCCTTGGGTGAAACCGAGGTTGTCGAGGCAATGTACAAGTGCGTGGAGGCCCTGCAGCTGCGGCGCGGCCAAGAGGTGACCGACATCGACATCATCTGCACCTTCCTCAAGCGTCGGGTATAGCCCCTCCAAGCAAGGGAGCACCCAATGTTCCTATATGCTGGCACCAACGACCCGACGAGGGTGTCATTCCAGGACTTATCCTCGTTAGACCTCGGCAGGGCATTGAGGTCTTTGTTGTCCTTCAAGGCTGATGATGCTCTGTCGGTGGATACATCAACTAAGCCTTTTAGTGTGCTCAGGGAGGTTCTCCAGGTTAGTTCTATAATTGCATGTAATGCATCTTGCGTGTCCTTATCTTTCTTGGTTCTGATCCATTTTGCTTCTGGATTGTAGGATTTAAAGGTCGAGGACATGATGCCTCTCCTTCTGAGAAATACACAAGTGCTCCAGATGGCGGGGACGTGGATGTGTCGGATTCAACCACCCCGCCGCTCAGTCTCCTTTGGAGGAAGAAGCCCCTGAGCATAGCGATGGAAAATTTCGCATGAGCAGCCGAAGCGAAGCCTCAGATGCTTCGACACCGCCGATGTCGAATGGACCTGCGTTCTTGTAGGAACACGTCTTTGCGTTCTTGTAGGAATTCTGGTTGTGCCTATTCAGGTTGTGGCTCCTCAATATCCTCAATAGATCTATCCTCAATATCCTCATGCTTGCTAACATGATTCAAAAATTCTTCAATATAGTTTTTCCCAATTATGGAGCCACTACCTATCGCAAGATATTTTAGGGCGAACTTGGGGAACAACATGGTGAGCTAGAGCAAGGTGGAAACTAGAGTAGGAACTAATTTTTTTCTGTTTTTGATTAAGGCAATCAAACCAAACTAGAATAATTTTTTTGGGTTTTTTGAAAAGAGGCAAACAAAACCAAGCAAATGAAACAAATCAAACTAAAAACAAAGTAAAGTGAAAGGAAGTGGAAGACTCCCCTAGTGAAGATGTCCTTAGCCTCCCCAGCAACAGTGCCAGAAAGCTTGGTTGCCTTACAGAGAGGCCTTTGTTGGGAACCCCAAGACCAAGGTATGATGAGCATAGCAGCAAGATTTCCCTCAGTAGAGACTAAGGTTATCGAACCAGAAGGACGAAGGAAACGTCACACAGGTGTTGCAAGCAACACGGAGACCTGCACAACACAAACTCAAGACTTTGCCCCAACGAATTAGTGAGGTTGTCAAGCTCACCGGTTTGCTGTAACAAAGGAATAAACGTATGGTGTGGAAGGTAATGGTTTGCAGCAAGTAAGAAAGTAACAGTGGAAGATGTATCAATGGTAAAGATTGGACCGGGGTCCATAGTTCACTAGTGGTGCTCTCCTTAGATAAACAACATGGCATGAAGGGTAAACAAATTACAACAGGGCAATTGATAGGAACTGAGCAAGGCATAATAATGCAATTACTAGTCAGAAAGATCCTATGAGATTCGATTGGGCAATACAACAAGATACATAGACCTCCATCCAACTGCATCTATGACTAGAAGTCCACCTTCAGGTTATCATCCGACCCCCCTCCAATATTAAGTTGCAAGCAACAGACAACTGCTTTAAGCAAAGTGTGTAAGGTAAACAGTCCACATGTTCCATGAACAAGAGACCGTTTTTTCTCCCTAGTAGCAACAACACATCTACAACCGAAGAGATTATTGTCACTTCCCTTGGAAACTAGAGGCATGAACCCACTATCGAGCATAAATACCCCCTCTTGGAGTCGCTAGCAACTACTTGGCCAAGATAGCTACTAACAACGGAGAACATGCAAGATCACAAACAACACAGACATGATAGAATCATAAAGACAAAACCATTAATCAAACCAACATAATAATCTCAATATCCATCGGATCCCCACAAACACAACATGCATGATTACAAATAGATTAGATCTTGATCATGAATGGAGCTCACAAGATCTATACATGAAAGCACAAAGGAGGATATACAACTGGTGAGCTAGAGCAATGTGGCAACTAGAGTAGGAACTAATTTTTTTCTATTTTTGAATAACGCAAGCAAACCAAACTAGACTAATTTTTTTGGGTTTGTTGAAAAGAGGCAAACAAAACCAAGCAAAAGAAACAAATCAAACTAAAAACAAAGTAAAGAGAAAGGAAGTGGAAGACTCCCCTAGTGAAGACATCCTTAGCCTCCCCGGCAATGGCGCCAGAAAGCTTGATTGCCTTACAGAGAGGCCTTTGTTGGGAACCCCAAGAGCAAGGTATGATGAGCACAGCAGCAAGCTTTCCCTCAGTTGAGACCAAGGTTCTCGAACCAGAAGGAGGAAATAAACGTCACACAGGTGTTGCAAGCAACGCGGAGACCTGCACAACACAAACTCAAGACTTTGCCCCAATGAATTAGTGAGGTTGTCAAGCTCACCGGTTTGCTGTAACAAAGGATTAAACGTATGGTGTGGAAGGTAATGGTTTGCAGCAAGTAAGCAAGTAACAGTGGAAGATGTATCAATGGTAAAGATTGGACCGGGGTCCATAGTTCACTAGAGGTGCTCTCCTTAGATAAACAACATGGCATGAAGGGTAAACAAATTACAGCATGGCAATTGACAAGAACTGAGCAAGGCATAATAATGCAATTACTAGTCAGAAAGATTCTATGAGATTCGATTGGGCAATACAACAAGATACATAGACCACCATCCAATTACATCAATGACTAGAAGTCCACCTTCAGGTTATCATCCGAACCCCCTCCAGTATTAAGTTGAAAGCAACAGACAACTGCTTTAAGAAAAGTGTGTAAGGTAAACAGTCCACATGTTCCATGAACAAGAGACCGTTGTTTTCTCCCTAGTAGCAACAACACATCTACAACCGAAGAGATTATTGTCACTTCCCTTGGAAACTAGAGGCATGAACCCACTATCGAGCATAAATACCCCCTCTTGGAGTCACTAGCAACTACTTGGCCAAGATAGCTACTAACAACGGAGAGCATGCAAGATCACAAACAACACAGACATGATAGAATCATAAAGACAAAACCATTAATCAAACCAACATAATAATCTCAATATCCATTGGATCCCCGCAAACACAACATGCATGATTACAAATAGATTAGATCTTGATCATGAATGGAGCTCACAAGATCTATACATGAAAGCACAAAGGAGGAGATACAACCATCTAGCTACTACATGGACCCATAGTCCAAGGTGCAACAACTCACGCATCATACCGGAGAGAAGGCCTCCGGGATGATCTCCCCTCCGGCAGGGTGCCGGGAAGAACTTCAGATCCCCCGATCTAGGGACGACGGTGGCGGCGGCTACAGAAGGTTTCGTGGAGATTTGATCGGGTACTTAGGGTTTCTGCATCGGGGGCTTCTTATAGGCGAAGGGGGAGGACGAGGAGGCGTCCAGAGGGGCCACACACCTCCCAAGAGTGGGGCAGGGCCCACCCGTGCCTAGGGGGGTTTGGTCGCCCTGGCCCGCTTCTTCGTCTCCCCTCTGGACTTCTTGTTCCCCACGGAAAGGAATTGACTTTGACATTTGTCCCGTCCAATTCCGAGAATATTTCTTTACTAGATTTTCTGAAACCAAAAATAGCAAAAAACAGGCAACTGGCACTGTGGCAACTTGTTAATAGGTTAGTACCGGAAAACATGTAAAAAGTACCTCAAAGTGTAGACAAAGCAAAGCAAAGTAGATACTAAACAAGCATGGAGGATCAAAAATATAGATATGTTTCCGACGTATCAGGTCTATCTTGGCGGGGTTCGTCGGGTGGACCTAGATCGCCATGGTGTTGATTGTGGAGTCGAAGGATAGGTCGGGAGCATTTTTATTGGTCACAGGAGGGAGGCTGGTGTCTGTTGACTCCTTTAGCCTCGCGAGCTCTTCCTGCATGCCGAAAGATTGGGAGGTTCTGTTGAAATCCCTATCGAAGCTATCAGATCTGGTGAAGCTCCCTGGGATGATGATGACGCCATTGGGTCCTGGCATCTTCAACAGTGCGATAATGCCAGGAATCGTGCGGATGCCACGTTCCCGACGCTGGCGTGGTACCGTGATAGCCAGTCAACCACCTCGAATTCGAGTCGCTCGTGCCTAAAGTTCTTGGGGGTTCCAAAGATGACATCGAGCCATATCTTGCCCAAGGGGTAAACCCCCTTTCCTGGGACTATGTCGTGGAAGGTTGTGTCGGATGCCTCCAAGCTGTAGAATAGGATCCGCATGGCCTCCAAGGTGTTGGCGAACATAAGATTTATTCCGCCGCCGCCATCCATGAATAAACGGGTCATCTCTAGCCCATCGATCTGAGCCCCAAGAACCAGGGCAGAGTGTACTGAGCGAGGGATTTGGCGGGGATGATCGGATCAGTCAAAGGTGATGCATGATTCCGAGCCGCTAAGGTACTCAGGTACGGCCGGTGGGGAAGTGACAGCCAGGTTTATCTGGCGGGTGATCTTCTTTTGGATCTTGTTGGACGGATGTTCCTTCTGTATCATCATGGTACCCAATGCACATGGATACTGTTCTCATGCATTGTTTTGAGCCAGCGAAGCCGCGGGCTATGTGGGTCCTCCAGGTGGTGGTGATGGGGCGCCATATGCGATGGTCCCGAGGATGGAACCGAACCCCTGGTTTACTGCGTCACGGCGCAGCTAGGCATACCCTTCTTGGAGCTTTTGAAACTCTCGGCTGTCCTTGAGCAGGTGGCTGGACTTCTTTTTGTCGGCATGCTTGTCGATGTAGAAGTGGATGCCGCAGGGACTCGACAGCTTGTCGATTGCGGATGGTTCATCGTTGTGGGTGCGATGCTGCCACGATGGCGTGGACTTTCCACTGTCACGGTAGCTACCACTATGATAGATGATTTTGCGGTTTCCATCATCGCGACGGTCGATGTAGCCAGCCACGACCATGTCGACTTCAAAGCGGACGTTGTAGATGCGCGATCTCCTCTTTCCTCATTGGTCGCGTCTGCGGCCGAGGTCATCCTCGTCATACAAGAATGCTTGGTTATTGTGGACATGATCTTCACCATCCGCCCAGCGATTGGTGATGTCCATCATGTAGTTGATGGTTTTAGGCTTGATGCAGGCTATACTCCTCCCTGAGTTTGCAGCACCTCACGCCGTCGTTAAATGTATCAATATGCCCATTATTTAGAGATGTCTTCCGCCGAGTTCTTGATGATGGACCATCGCTGGACGTATAAGGTTATTGACTCATTGGACCTTTGGCAGCAGGCGTGCAACTCTTTGATTGAGATTAGCCGCTGCAGGTGCCCTTGAAGTTGCGGAAAGGCTGTAAACCAGCTCTTCCCAACTGTGGATGGTTTCAGAGGGGAGATTGTTGAGCCAGGCACGCGCCACGCCCTTCATCAGAAGCTGGAGGCATTGCATGGTTGTGTTCTTGTAGGTTCCCTTGAAGTTGCAGACAAAGTTGTAAACCAGCTCTTCCAAACTGCGGGTGGATCTGGAGGGGAGATTGTTGAGCCAGGCACGCGCAACACCCTTCAGGTGAAGCTGGAGGCATTACATGGACGTGTTCTTGCTTTCACCATGGCATTTGACTGACGAGATGTGGTCATCCAGCCAGATTTCAGCTCTTGCAAGCCATCGAACTTCGGGTTACCCGAAGGAAACTTGAAGCCCTTGGGCATCCGAGATTGCCGTATGGCTTGGCTGAAGCATATGGCGCCATAAAGCTCCATGTATTCGTCTTCCGACTCAGTGGAGCACGCACGTTTGGCGTGTGATTTGTCGATCTTGTCTTGCGTGAGCTCGTCGCGAGCTTCATAGTTACGGCTCCTCCGCCGTGGGCTGCGACGTCACCGTGACAGGTCATGGCCATCCTCTTTGGATGAGGGCGTGTGGTTCCTTACGGACTTCACCACATATTTCTTTGGCTCTGGAGTCTCCTCTTTGGTTAGTGCGACTCCGATGAGCCTGAGGCCTGCAATCGTGGATTTGTGGACGGTGGATCATGGATCCCCGACCGGTGGTTGATTGGTGAGCAGGTACATAGTAGTTGCTATAACCACGGCTTGCGGTGTCTTGGGCATCATATTTCCCTATCAATCCACCATCATGAATGATAGGTCAAGGGCCCTGGTGGCCTCACACCTTGCATTTGGGACCATGCGCTCTAGCCGAACGACTGACGTGGCCGTTGTTGTCCTTTGAGGAGGACCCGCCGATGCAGGAGACTGTTGCCCGTCTGGCGCTTGACTCATTGGCTACTTGCATGTGCTGCTCGAGCACCTTTTGTTGTGCGACATGTCGATTATGATCCTTTATGAGGAGCCAATGGTAGCCCATTAGCATGTCACGTGAGGCGTCGATTGGCAGGGGGTTGCCTCGCACATCTTCTCTGACTCTCTCCCACTTGGCGTAGTTGAGATGGATCTGCTGACAAGACGTTTCACGACTGTTGGCGGCTTTGGGATTTGGAGGGACGTTCCCATTGGGATTCAGAGTAGGGCTGCCGTTGGCATTGATGCTTGTAGGGTGGCCTCCATTTGCGGTGTTGGGATCCTGCAGATTGGTCACATTACCGCCATTGTCGCGGGTGTCATGGGCGTTGACGACGACCGCAGACATGAAGCAATGCGGGATATAATTGCTCCCACATCTTTCGGATCCATAGCCATAGGTTCCTTCCTCCGTTGGCAGGTCACACAGATCGAAATTGTAGTTGTTTCTTCTATCAGAGTCATACGTCAGCGTGGGTGCACTGAGCATGCTGATTGGTGGTATCCACGAGGCAGGTCCATTTGTCGACGGCGTCGCCCGCTTAGGAAGGTGGAGCATGCCAATCTGACTGACCTGGAAGGTGAATGGACAATGAAGTTGATGGTACCGAAGCGGAGGCGGTTCTCCATTGCAGAGGAATCGAAGATCGCAGGTGATGGAGTCGTCATGACCGCAACTGAAGGGATACGGGTAGGCTACACTAGCACAAATCAAAAAAATTCTACCGCGTATACCAGGATTACTGTTGTCATAGATCACGGGATTACCACTAGACGCGCAGTTGCGGAATTGATGAAGCGCGTTGAGGCAGTGCAGACGTTCCACGTCTCCTCCTTGTCCTCGTCACACAAGCAGCTCCCCTTGCGCGGCTCGTCCAAGTGCTACAGATGCAGCGCCTCCGAGGTATCCACACGTACAGGGTGGAAGCGTCAGACGCCGGACTGCTAGGTCCGCGCGCGCGACACAGGCGTGAGGAGTGGCGGCTGGGAATGATCTGAGGTCTAAGGTCTTTTTTTGGTCAGCTCGCCCCACCCTCTCTTATATAGGCGTCCCTAGTGGGCTTCTACATTAGCAGCCCATTAGTACCCTAAGCCTGGTCTAATTTGGATCCAATCCTCATAAGGCTTCCAGCCCCATAAGTGTGTGACCCTATAGGTTCATATACGTATAGACATGACACGAATACACTTATTCTGTCAATAGTTGGTAGCGGCCTCTAGCAAGACGTGCCAACTCCTAAACGCATACAAAGATCATATCGGACGAACCATCACAAGGTTTAGTACATGTCTTTCCCTTTGCCCCACGATATTTGGTCTAGCTCCAAGCTGACCTCCCTTTCTCGATACTGCGATTCGGAATCCCTTTCCTAGTTTAACTCTTAACCTTATGTAGCACGGCCATGCATTTCTGGATCCGATCACTCGAGGGGCCCAGAGATATATCTCTCAAGTAGAGAGGGGCAAATCCCATCTTGATTGACCATGTCTTGCAGCATGCTTCAGGACAAACCCGAAAGCTACCTTTATAACTACTCTGTTACGGTGTAGCGTTTGATAGCCCCAAAGTAGGTCGATCCACATCTCAAGTACATGCGACAATCTCATGTCTAAGGACAAAACATACACAATGTGTAGAGAGAGAGATGCAACTAATTGCCAGTCTCAAGTTGGGTCAGTCCAACCCCATGTTCATAACATGTGTCCTCATCATTGGTTTGACATCTCCATGTCTATGACTTGCGAAACATAGTCATCAACCAATCGATCCATCGCCATAGGTTCCTTCCTCGTCCTCACATGAACTTCGACTAGGGACAACTCTTTAAATAACCATACAAGTATAGAGTTTCACAAACAATTCACATAATTGCCAATCAATACAAGTTGCCTGATATGGATATTCAAGGAACATTACAAAAACTCATGGATACATATGAAATATCATCATCTCTATGATTGCCTCTAGGGAATATTTCCTTCAGCAACATCAGCATCCCTAGTTCCCACAGACGTCGCCAATTGACGAGGTTTCGACTCGTCAAACCCCAATGTTAAGGACTTGGGTTTTGGAGAAGAGGGGGACACTGGAGATCACGGAATGGATAACAAACAAGCAACACAAGACACGCGATTTACACATGTTCGGGCCCCCGGAGGGACACCTTACTCCTGCTTGTCCGTTCTTGATTGATAGTGAAACTAAAGGTTATAGGGGGTGCGCAGATGTGATCTAGTGGGTGTGTATGCTAGGGTTGTCTATTTCCCTCCTCGTCGTGCCCTCCTGGCCTTTATATGGGGAGGCCTGGTCTCGGGGTAGGTCAAGTAGGTTACATATTAAGGGTTTTCCCTTTGAATTTCTATCTAAAGCTAGCCATCTTCTTCAAGGAGTTGCATCCTTCATGGACTTTTGCCACCCGATAACCTCCTGGGCTTCCCCATCACGGTTACGTCGTTGCATGGGCTTCTACTAGGATGAACCGGATAGGCTAATGTTAGGCACCCGTAGGGCATACCCATGTCACTTGGTGTTTTTGTTCAAATTGTATCTCCTTTTTGGTTCTTTAAAGTCTTATGCATGCATATTTACTACATGTTTATACTATGGCATGCTTACTTTCTTGGGATTTCTACTTTCGTGCCCCTGGATCATTAGTTGTACTCACTTTCCCCAGCCGCTTAACTTTTCCTCACTTTTGCCTAGCTCCTTGTCCGAAACTCTCACACGGTCTGATACTCGCTGTCTATCAACCTTGTCGTTACGTGCCGACAAGTCGGGCCGCATTCAGTTGGGTCCCGTAGTGGACACCTCTATCCAGTTATCCAAATCAGCGTGGGACCCATAGCCTATCCACGTGAGCGCCGAACACACAACTTACCTAGGTTGGCGTTGCAAGAAGGGAACCTGAGCTAGCCCCGTGCCCGTTCCCGTGTCATTTCCTCCCCTTTCTTATTCTTCTCCAGTGATGGCGGCCCTTCTCCGGCTAGCGAGTTATGTCTAGATTCAGTTTAGCCTCCCATTTGTCATGGCCGCGGTATGGTGCCATCCTGTTGACCTGTATGAAGGACGAGAATGGCAACCATGCGCATGGAAGGTTAGATCTCGAACCAAATTGTTCCAATTAGAGGGGGTGTTTGCTATGGACAATCAATTGGCGCAACTTGGGAGCTCAATTGGGGGCGTGCTTGTCATGGAGAATTCGGCTGACAGAGGAGCCATTTTGATGATTTAATTTGTTTATTGAGTTAGTGTCTCGGTTGTAGTCAAGTGAATCTATGAGGTGAAAGACAAACTTTAAGATTTAGGGATATGGAAGTATAATAAATAAGGAAATGACACAACTCTTGAACACTTTCAAATTAAAAAAATTATACAACTCTTAATGTAAAAGAGAGTTTATAAGACACAACTCTTGAACACTTTCAAATTACAATCTGGACATGATAATGTTGTCCTAAGAAAATCTTGAGAGTTTACTATTTTTAGAGCATGAAAAGTAATGCATAAACTAAAGGGATCCCTAAACTAAAATCTTTATGCCTCATGCATATACAAAAATTATACACCTCTGAACACTTTGAAATCGCACTTAGGACATGATAATGTTCTGCTAAGAAAACCTTGAGAGTTTATTATTTTTATAGCGTGAAATATAATGCATAAACTTGGATATACGAAAATTATACACCTTTGAACACTGTGAAATCGCACTTAGGGCATTACAATGATGTGCTAAGAAAATCTTGAGAGATTATCATTTTTATAGAGTGGAATTAATGCATAAACTTGCATATACAAAAATTATACACCTTTGAACACTGTGAAATCACACTTAGGACATCATAATGATGTGCTAAGAAAATCTTGAGAGATTATCATTTTCATAGAGTAGAATGTAATGCATAAACTTGCATATACGAAAATTATACACATTTTAACATTGTGAAATCGCACTTAGGACATGATAATGACGTGCTAATAAAATCTTGAGAAATTATCATTTTCATAGAGTGGAATGCAATGCATAAACTTGCATATACGAAAATTATACACCTTCAAACACTTTGAAAATTGTACTTAGGACATGATAATGTTGAGAGATTATAATTTTCATAGAGTCAAATGTAATGCATAAACTTGCATATACAAAAATTATACACCTTTGAACTCTTTGAAATCACACTTAATACGTGATAATGTTGTGCTAACAAAATCTTGAGAGATTATCATTTTCATAGAGTGGAATGTAATGCATAAACTTGCATATATGAAAATTATACTCCTTTAAACACTTTAAAATCGCACCTAGGACGTGATAATGTTGTGCTTAGAAAATCTTGAGAAATTATCATTTTCTTAGAGTGAAATGTAATGCATAAACTCGTATATACGAAAATTATACACCTTTGAACACTTGAAATCGTACTTAATACGTGATAATGTTGTGCTAAGAAAATCTTGAGAGATTATAATTTTCATAGAGTGAAATGTAATGCATAAAATTGCATATATGAAATTTATACACCCTTGAACACTTTTCCTTCAAATTATATTCAAATTCATTTGTTTATGGAGTTAAAGTACCGGTGGCAAACTCATTATTTTGCATGGATAGAGGGGTGGTCCCTGACAGATATAGGGGTTATCTTGTCTGCTAGATCACACAGGATCAATGGTTGATGGACACAAACCGCGTGATAACTGTCTCGACAAATCAGAGCGTAGCAGCCAATATGAGCACAGGTGTGAGAGTTTGTGACTAAGAGAGAGAGGGGAAAAATGAGTATAACTAAAAAACCAAGGGAAAATATGACAAAGGGATTCAAATAGAAAATACAAACGGATTTAAAAAAGGAAAATGTGTCTTTTATACAATAAAATATATCTCTACAGACATCAAACTATTTGCAACTCAAATATACATGAGTGTGCCAATTATTGCCTCATTCAAACAAACTATGTTTTGGGGAGGGATGTTTTGGGAAGATGCTTAAGTAGAAAGCCATGAACCTTCATAGATAGTAGGTGATTTGAGAAGTGGTGATTTAGGTTAAAACTTGATTTCTATACATTTCTTATGGTGGCAGGTCATATAAGAAGACTCCCTGGGTAGGTGCCACTATGTTTTGATCTTTTTGAATTTTTTGTGCATAAAATGACTTGATTATCTAGCAAAAACCCATTCGTTAACTCTCTGTTGACCATTCACCGAAGGGTAAAACTGAGAATATTCTACGCGGTAGTATTTTTTTGAATATTTACTGTAGGGGCGCCCCCCACAGTCCTTTATTTAAAATAAAATCAAAAGTCTTATGTACAAGCTAACAATCTAAAACAGAGAGTATGTACAGAAAGAGAAAGAATACTATACAAAATTACAATAAGGCATCTATCCAGGAGTTCAGCTCTGTGATGTTCTTCTTTTTGACTCTACATTTTAGAAGTGAAACATCACAGATATACCCTGGTTTCCAAGAGGTGCACGCGGTAGTGTTGGTACTGGAGGGAAAAACTGAGTAGAACCAAATTGCTAGTGTTACACTCGAGGGTATAACTGAGTACACCTAAGTCACCAAGGTTAGACACGAGGAAAAAACATGATGCGAGGTACGCGTGTTGCACCGGTGCACGGGGCGGTAGCAGACGTGTGTGGCCGTGCACGGTGCAGTAGCGTATGCGGTGCATGTTGGTGCAACAAAACGCCCCTTCCCTTCACCTTTATAGAGGACTCCTCACTCTCATCCACTCGCTCACTCACACAACCGTCTCCATTATTCCATCACCTTCTGCAAACCCCCAAGAAAACCCAACCACACCGACGAAGGATAAAATCGGCACGGTGTCCATTGTCGCCTCCAAGACCGCGGGCGAGGGGGTCCACGCTCCCATCCAAGCCTCCGTCGTGGCATCGAAGGCAGCCGTTGTCCCCGTCTCCAGGCCCCCGTCCCCGCTTCCGCCGTAGACGCTGGCGAGGAGGACGCCACCATTCTCGGGCAACCCCAAAGTCAGTCAGGCCGTGAATGTCCACGCCTTTAGAGCCAAGCACAAGGCGCTCAACTTTCACCTCCAAAACCTCTAGAAGGTGGCCATCGAAGAGGGTCGCATTCCCCCGATCAAGCCCAAGGAGCCCAAGGTCAAGGGAATGAGAAGCAAGAAGTGAAGGAAGCGCTAGAGGGAGGAGGCGGAGGCCAGGAGGTGCCACTGATCTTGTGTGCTACTATTGTAAAGAAGCTTCTTTTGTATTGGCTGTGTTGAACTTGTCTGCTGCCGCTGAGGAAACTAATTGTCAAACCTCGTTAAGTACTATATTATATATCTTATATTAGCTGCTTTATCTAGATTTGTTTTGTTTATTGAATGTATTTATGCTCCTGGTTAGATTTGCTTCTCTAGATTTGCTACCATATTGGGCAAAAATGAGGGCCAAAAGGAACAATGAATGAAGAGATAAGCTTCTCTAGATTTGTTACCGATTTTGGCAAAAAAACACAACTGTTAGCGAGAGAGAGAGAGAGGGAAAAGGCGCTCTTAAAAAGTCCAATCATAACAATAATAAAGAGGAAAACTTCCTATTAAGGCGATAGGTGCGCACGTAACTACCAAACACGTCTCGCGCGGTCCCACACAATGTCCCCCATGTCAGCATAACACACAAGTCATAGCATACATCATTCTATCACAAACACTAAGGTTCAAACATATCTTATACAAATTTATGCCATAGCACATAGGTTGGTATGATCAAAATTATTAACGTGAGAAAACGACAAGTGTGGTGGTCCAACTATTGGAGTACGTCACAACTCTCACTCACTAGACAATATAGCTATCTGGGCATCCTTGGAGGCAATTTTTTTGTCTTGATCACAAGACTCCCATGCTAAGTCTATGATATCCTCCCTTAGATGTTTTATGGTGGTCTCTAAGTCTTGGGGTATGCTTCCTCTCCTCTCTAAGGTCATTTTGAGTGTTGAGCATTCTACACTTGAGTCTTTCACCAAGCTCCTTGATGGCATTCCATGCTGCATTCCTTGTAGAGTCAAAGAATGACATGTGCATTTCAGAGTTGGTGAGCATGCAGAATCCTGACTCATTGTGGTTGTCCTCCTTGTTTTTGTACAACTGGAGTTGTACCCACCAATATTATTCTCCTTCATCCATCACGGGAAATCCCTTGTAAACGGATTCACCATGTATCCCCATGGTAATCATAAGGTTTTTGAGTGCCTTGGGAAACTCCATCTCACATTCTAAGGTCATGGTCATGAGTGGTCCCTTCCTGACGGCTTCGTGGATGGCGGCCATCTACAAACAGAGATGAGAAATAATATTAGGAGAAGTTTTACGAGATGAAAAGAGACAAGTGTGGAAATTTACAAAGGAGTTTACATTTTTAGTGGTTTCCTTAGTCTATTCCATCTTAGGTTCATAATCCTACAGGCAACACAGTGCTCTGATACCATCTGTAAGACCTCACCCTTTAAGGTAAAGGCCCCTATGATTGCAATGCTAGTCCCTGGATCGAAATGCTAGCATCCACAGTTTAAGATGAAGTACATAGATACAAAGGTCATTATTACATCATAGTTCCAGGAGTACAAATAGTTCTTACAACTCTTTAGCCCAAGGCTAAAACATAGAGTTCTTATTACATAGAAAATAAATAAAGTCTTCATCTTCATGTGCCATAGGCATACATGTTGAGTGTAGACTCATAACCCTAGTCACCATCAGAGTAACCTGCAACATAATAAGTTACAGCCACAGAGGGTCAATACATTTGGAATTGTATTGGCAAGTGATACAATAGTAGTTTAGTAACATCTAATAACTATATGAATTTGGCTAAGTGTAGTTCAGGATGGCTTTGCTCAAAAATAAGGTTTGTCTTATTAGTTTGAAAACACTAAGTTTTTGTTTGACAAAAACACCAAGGAACAACCAATAGACATTGGTGAACCTCTACCCTTGTTCACCCACAAGTTTTACTTAGATAAATTGGGATGAGGAGATCCTTGATCATTTCAATGTCTTTGATGCTCAAAATGTCCGTTACCGGGGACACGGCTAAGTACTTAGGTTTTACCCTCTCGAGAGGTGGTGCACTTCCCCACAAGACTTGACATGCATCGAGACGATACTTTTCAGAAGCATTCCCTCAGACCACTATGGACGCGTTCTGTCCTATCAACCCTACCACCAACTGTCCACCTGGCTGAATTCTTGCAACCTAGTTGGTCAAGGCAGAGACCATATGCCATATGGTTGCACTAGAAGCTTCTCAACACTAAACATCTCAAATCTCTTTGTTCCTGGGTGGCCATCGACAAGTGTGATACACAAGGTAAACCATAGACATGGGCCTTGTGTAACCACTCAACACAAACCAATCTTCCCATTCCACCCAGGTGATTCATTAACATGTTGTTTTATTAATGAAAAACATAGGCATAAACTTTGCATAGTATCATAACATGAATATTCCACCCTTGCATTATACTAGCTAAGATAAGCATAATAGCATAACATGTCTCTTAACTTAGGGAAAAACTACTAAGACAATATCTATAGGATTTACCATAGCATAGCATATACTTAGAAAATCACCATGCAAATCCTACTAAAAATAGTGCTAATGCAATAAGGAAAATAGTAGGACTTGGGATGAAATATAACTTGCCTTGGTAGCTAGGAGAATATGTACAATCCTCACAATCACACTCTCCACAATCCACAAAATCTACACATATATTCATACACCAAAATTCACAAATCAATATACAAACAAAAATAATTATGAATGCATGCAAAATGCAAAGGGATGATTTGTCACACTTTTCAAAACAAACTTTTCAGGACTAAATTCAAAGTATACTTTCTAAAGTCTAAATAAACCAAAATTTACTTTAAAATAATTTTCTAAATAGTTTTTATAGTCAAAATAGGCCTATAAATGCTTCTTCATAAAATCCCATTTTTCAGAAGCAAATGGCCAAAACAAGGCCATAGTTGTGAAGAGCTCATTTTTATTAATCCATAGATGTAAAATTTGTAATTTTTGGATAAACAGAACAAAAGTTATTGAATTTACAAGTTTAAATAACTAATAGATGAAAATCTAGTTTTTAAATCTAAAACCTAGCCACGCGGCAGAGTCTGATTGGCGCGTATCGGTTCGCGCTGGATCACGCTTGAAATCCGTAGGATTTAAGTGACGATGCATGGCCCAGATCTAATCGTACCGCTTCCCCTATTCATCTAATCGTGGCCACCAGATTCAGATCCAACGGATCAGACCTGCCTGACCAAAACCTAGAAGTGGGGACGCCGCTGGCGGTGACACGCCGCCGAGGTCAAAGGGCAAGGAGGTATGTGCTGGTGCTAACCGAGGTCGCGAGGACACGGGGAAGCTCAACACGGACGCGACTGGGACGGGGGTGCACGGACACGATAGAAAATCCTCGTCGAAGTTCGTCCTAGCGCCGGGTGCTCACGGTCGGAGATGAATACGATGACCTAGGGTGCAATAGGGCAAATGGATGGAATTAGAAAGCACGCATGTACACAGCAAACTCGGTCGCGTGAAGCAGAGGTCAAGGGGAGCACGGGGTTTACCAAAATTGCTCGATGAAGTTGAGCTGCGCCTCGGTTGCTTGTAGGCAACAACGGGGACAGCGACCCGGGGGACAATTGGACAAGCCACGGGCATTAGGATTTGCGCAAGAATGAGATGAACACGCTCGCGTGAACGAGAGGCAGAGGGGTGCGCTGAACTCACTGGAATAGCTTGTCGAAGCGGCTCGGTACTACGGCGGTGCAAAGCGAAATTGGAGGAGCCTGGCAGTGCTCTATGCTGGCTGTGTGAGGGGAAATGTGGAAGAGGGGGAGGGGTTTATGTAGCCGGAGCCAGGGAGGGAATCACGCTCTGGTTCAATGGCAATTAACGAAATCAAATGCGGTAGTGAAGAGGGAGGAAACGGCCCGCAGAGCTGGTCGTCGCGCGGGATTTGGGGAAGAAGGGTGAGGTGGCAGTAGGGCCTGGCTGTCAATGGGAGGGGTGCGCGTGCGGCTGAGAAACAGGGAGAGGGGGAGGATGGTTCCCGGGTGGGCCGTGGGCTGCATTTGGTCCTAGGCCAGAAGGGTTGCCGGCTCTATTTTTTTCTCCTTCTTGCCTTTTATTTTTCTATTTTGATTTTCCAAAAGAGATTTGGATGGCTATTTCGAATCGAATTGAATCCAAACTTTCACCAATAATTTGTGAGGTGACCCTAGTGTGTAAAAGTGTGTCAAACACATCTAATCACTCCAAAATCATTTTGGGGTCATAAAATAAAATAAAACCTTACCCCATATATATAATATAAGAAGGGTTTTAAATATGGTGTTATTTAGGGTTTAGTCATGCCATGATGATATGAATGCAGCAACATGGTTTTGAGCTTCATGAAATTTGGTATGTTACATATATTGCATGCTTGTCTCATCAATTAGGACGAAATGGTGTCTACATGATAATTGGAGGCAAGCTAGAATGATCTACGAACTCATATCTACTACATCCTACCAATGATATATCGGTAACAAGTATCTCTTTGTCATGAATATTGCTTTCAACCTATTATAGGTTTCATCTTGGCATGAGTTATTGTTTTTGCAATTGTTGTGGTTCTTGCTTTGGTTTTAAAGAGAACTCCTTATTGCAAATGTGAATAAGCTGAGATGATTGCATATAATAGGGACAATACAAATTCATGCTTATGATTAATCATCCCAAATATGTCAATATAGAAATCTTATTACCTATCTTTTACTCAATTTCTCTCATGTGCAATAGTGAGAATTTGCAAGTTGATTCTTACTTTGTGACACTTGTTGCCTTTCTCCATATATTCCAACTATCGCCTTTTACCTTGTTCATAGTTATAATGTATGTGGTGTGTTGGTGTTTGAAGTTTAATATACAATAAGATAAAATTGTGCCTTTGGCCATGCTTCCAAGAAAAAATATTATTGGTATATTCTATGAGTTCATCTTGCTTTTTATGTGCTTCTCGCGTATCTATTTTATGTGTGCATGCCTCTTAGTGGTAATATGTCTTTGTGATTTTATACACCTAGAAACTTATACACATAAGAAAAGATATATCTTTAGTTGACTTTGCTTTCTTCGATACCGCCCTTTTATTTATTTCTGATTCTTTGGCGTCTTCCAAAGTTATTTGACAATGAGTGCTTGTCCCTTTTTTTGCATCTTCGGGCACTCATATTTGATCTCTTATGCCTTGTAATGTTAAATGAGTTTGGAGGAGTGAGGATTCCATGGTTGTGCACCTTATTTTCAAACTCAATTATTATAATTGGTGCATAATCATTGGGGAGCTCCTCTAATACACTTAAGAATGCTCATGTACCTTCTTGCTCACCTTTTTGTGTCTTACATGTTTATGGGAGATTGAGGATTCCATATTTTTGCATGTTGTATTCAAATCAATTATTCTAATTTGTGCACAAATTTGGGGGATCTTCCCTATTTCATTTAAACACTCATTTCCTCTTATTAATATCTTATTGTATTCAATTGGTTATTTCCGATCTTTGGATTGCTTGCATCATTTTTTGATGCTTCTTCCATTTTATTACTTGTTCAATCTTTGGGCCCTCGGTACAATTCTATTTCCTCCCAAGTATTCATCATTGGACTTGTGCAAACGCACACCCTTGGAGGAATTTTCACTATATTGGCCTTCTAGAACTTTTCACCCATTTTGGCAATCGATGCCAATGGGGGAGAAGTTTTGGAGGGATTAAGGTAATTTGTTTTATGGTTTGAGTTTGTTCTTAAGCATTTATATTTCATGCTATTGCATATTTGTTGGTTCTTGTCATGTGGAATATATATATAGGAAACTCCACCAGCGATAATGGTTGGCAATATATGCAATGAAATTCAAGTTCATCACACATGCATAGATTGTGGGGAGTTTGATCTATATATTGTGGTTGAACCAACATCACATAATTGTGTAGTATTGATGTTGGCATAACCATTTTATTTGTTAAAATTCCTTATATAAACCCTCTCAAAGGGATTGTCATCAATTTACCAAAATGGCGGAGATTGAAAGGACATATGTGCCCCATGTGTGGTTTTGGTAATTAATGACAATCTCCATGAACTAATGTTTGCATTGAGTTGCACTTGTAGGAAGTGTCCATTGACATTGCTTGGATCATGTGTTGGCTTCAAGGTAGAAGAAATGAAAAAGAAGCATTATCCAAGGGCTTTGGGAATATTGTAATCATGCATAAGAAGAAGAAGAATAAATAAAATAAGAAAAAGAGTGTGTTGAAGAAGAATATAGAGTTCCTCGTGTGTTTCTTCAAGACATCATCCTAATGGAGTTAGAAGAAATAAAGTGCAAGATCAAGATGCTTCGCCTCTAGAAGATCACATGCTTGAATCTTGCCATCCTCGGTGATCATGGATTGGTAAATTCAGGTTCAAAAAAGTGGTTTCCCCATGGTGTATGGTGAGCAATTCGCAAGCCTTCATCAAGAAAGAGAAAGCAAGAGCAATCAAGAAACAAAGAAGTTCCATCTTGAGGAGGACAAGATCATCTACAAAAATCTCAAGTGGAATTCTCAAGGCAAGGGTATGATCTTGATAGGTTTAACCTTTTTATGGTATGATGCTATTTTTGGGGAGACCGGTTTATAGGATAGATAACTGTACTATCAAGAGGGGCTCTCGAGTGAGTAACTTGATCATATCCTTCGGAGAAAGCTCAAAACTTTGCATACTTGGCATCATCTTTATTGGTTCTTATTTGGTTCTTATCCATGATAGGATTTAGAGATTTTGTTAATCTCCTGATAAGGCAAATTTCATCAAAAAAATCCATATGCATTCTCTATTGTGTTTTCGATGTTGGAGGTTTTACCGGTTTATATTTTATAGATAGGTTAAACCATTCATCATTTGGTTCTATCTTCCCTTTCTATATTATGATGGTTCCCCACATAATCTTGTATATCTCATTATTATCTTCAAAACAAGCACAAGATTATCAAAATCGGAGTTCGGATGCAAAAGTTATGATTATTTTCGTATTAGTGTTTTTGCCAGTTTTCATAGGGGCGGAGATTATGAGGTTCGCACCCCGGAAACTCCTGGGGGGGAGAGACTCTGGGTAAGACTCCGGGCGAGTTATATATGTCCATGTGTCCGTTGATTTTTTATGATTTTTTGTATCGTTATTTGTCTTTTCATCATCTTTACGTCTTGATAAAAATGTGTGTTGCACTTACATGCTTACTAGTATGGATAAAATGCAGAAGCATGTTCTAGAAGATTTTGCTAATGTCTCCCCTCGACCTGGATGTTCCAAAGAGCCAGAGACTCCGGGGTTTGCACCCCGGAGACTCCGGTGTAAGTGTCCAAGAACGACTATATTTCGTCGGGTCCTATAAAAGGCCCCCTTCTTACCCAAGGAGCTGGTTGCTTTCTATACCTCTCTCCTCCATTGTTTCTACCTTCAAGAGCTTGCAAATGCTCTCAATCCCTCCCATATTTCTTGAATCCTTTTGGGGGATTTGGAAGGGGAGATCTAGATCTACAACTCCACCAATCCATCTCTCCTCTATGTGAGGGGAACATTTAGGATCTAGATCTTGGGGTTTATTTTATGGATTTTCTATTGTGTTCTTCCTCTCTTATTCCCCCAATAGCTTTTTAATCTTTGGTGGAATTTGAGATTGAAGGACTTGTCATTGCATTAGGTGCATCGGTTTGAGTTCTCCTCGGAGGATTTGGTTGGTGAAATCAAGAAGCTTGTTACTCTTGGGTTCTTAGAACCCTAGACAGTGCAATGGACTTTGTGGTGAGTTATTGGGGCCGCCAATTAAGTTCTGGAGCTCTCCCCAAGTTAGTGGCCTTGCTAGTGATTATTAGGATCCTCTAATAAAGTTGTGGAGATCGTCCCAATTATGTATGGGTTTGGTGACCTCCCTCAAGTGTCCCATAGTGTTTCGGGTGCTTTCCATGCGGCGGGTGCTCGGGAGAATAGGTGAGGCCTCGTATGGTGTTTGTGGTCTTACTACCTCCCACCCCTCAAATTGAGATGTACTTCCCCACAAAAGGAAAGAACTTTGGGATACATCTACGTCTCCTTGTGCCTCGGTTATCTCTATACCCGAGCCCTTTACTTATGCACTTTATATTTGGATAGCCATCGTGCTTGAAGTAATCTCTTGCTATCACCTTGTTGCTTATCTTGATTAGCATAATTTGTTGGTGCATATAGGTGAACCATAGTTTATATAGGTTTTGTGCTTGACAGAGTAAACACTAGTTTTTTCCGCCTTTGTTAATTCCATCTCGTAAAAGTTTGAAACATCCTATTCACCTTCCCTTTAGGTGGCATCTGTGTCCTTTCACAAGGGAAAATGAAACCCCATCTCTTTTCAAGAGAGGTGTCGTTGTGGTCGGAGTGGATGCGGTAGGGCTTGACTTCTTGCACACATGGTAGAACTTGAAGATGCGCCTCCAATATGGAAAGCCCTTTTGCTCGGCTCCAGCAAATGGATCCTACCCAATTGCCATCTACGCCTCACAAAGGATCTTGTCCTCCTTGACAGTGTACCCTCCAGTCCTTTGGCTCTTCTTTTTTAGGCTACTACCATAAGTAGGCTCAATACCGTCATCGTATTCGTCCACGTCCATGTCATCGTCACCAAAGATATTTGGCCTTGGCTCGGGCCCGAACAATGGTTGTGCCCCGATGTCGAAGGCGGTCACTGGGACTTCCTCATCGTCAGGTTCATCATCCGCGGCTATGGCCAGCAGCATGACCTCATCATCCTCCTCCCTAGACGAAAACCGGTACGGCATTTTGTTGAATAGTTGGTGGGGCACATGCATGTTCTTCATCAAGATCCTGCAAGGCCGCTTTGCTCAGCTGCCGCGGGAGGTCGTCGGAGCCCGGGGTGTGGTTCATGTCGATGGACATGGCCGCTGATGGTGCAGGATCATCCAACGATGCCAATCTTGACCCGCCTAGCCAGGAAAGCGATTAGCCGTGCGCAACGACAGTAGTTGCTAGCGAGCCTGAACGTAGTGGCGGCCGCACGACGGCCGAGATTACTGAGCTCATGGATGATGCACCTGTAGTGATGCTCGCCCCAGCCATTGCCAATACTTCCATCAAGTCATGGTTGTGGAGGAGCATAAGGGTTTGAGAGGCTATACCAGAGGCGGCGGCTTCGGCGTTCGCCTTGGACCGCATGGAGATGATTGCGGCTTCGGCGTTCACGAGGGCAGCTTATGCTTCCTCCTTCCTTGCCCTCAACGTAGCACGGCGGGCAACGCGCTTCCTACTCTGCTCCACCCTCCCCTCGGCCGTCTGCTCCTTGTTCACGGTTGGCGCATCCTTGGACTTGGGCACCTTCTTCTCCTTGGCCAGATGCTTGGTGGTTACGGTTGGGGCTGGGTCGGGAACAATGGCGGCGAGGGAATCCTCCATCACAGGGTTGGAGGTTTTGGTTCCTGTCGCTTTTGATTTTGGTTGGAAGTAGGAGGGAGAGGCCAGTTTTGGGCCAGGGGAGGACAAGGAGGAGACGCACGCGAAAAAGCACGTTGTCCGGGCCGACATAAAACCTGTGCAAATTTGGACTAGAAATGGGTCGCCGCGGATTGGTTTGTGCCAAGAATGTCGAATGGGTCGCCCCGCTGGGCCGACTCCCACTACTGGAAAAATGGTCTTCGGTTCGATGTGAACAAAGCCAGCAGTCCTGGCCTGTCAAGGCCAACGACTAGTCCTAGCACTAGTCCCGGGGCGTGAGGCCTCTAACGGCTAGAAATGGTCGTAGACACTAGTCCTGGGCCGGACCAGATCTCTAGTCCCGGTCCGTAATACGACCCAGGACTAATAACCTGGCGCAGGTCAGCTGGTCTTTTCATGGACTATTAAGCCTCGGGTCGTATCACGGCCCGGGACTAGTGGTCCACCAGTATATATTCTGCTTCCTGTCCACCTGCCCTAAACCATATGGTGGCCATTTTACTCAAAGAAGCAAGCGAGTTCATGCCATTTTTTCTCAAGATTTGTCAAGATTTAGTTTGCAACCCCTAAATCCAAAGTTTTAAAAGGTTAGGACTTCATTCTTTCATATCTTTTTGCTACTTTAGCTCTATAATGCTCTAGAAGTATAGAGATATGGATCAATGCATGCATGCTCTAGAAGTAGAAGGATTTTGATATGTGTAACAAATTTTTATTACGCACATAGTTACTGAAAATTGAAATGTATAATTGTAGAGTTTCAGAGCTTAGAATTGAATGAGGTTTTCACTAATATAACAATAATCAAATACTCCACATTTATCATGTTAATTGTTTTCTCCAATTCACAAATTGGTGCATGTAAATTTTTCAAAATTCAAAATTAATACTCTAGAAGCTCTCAATATAACTTGTAATAATTTTATCATGTTGTGTAATGTTTTTTGATATAATTTTACTATAATGCAGATGGTCCGGGAATGGATGTACAGTACTGATCGATGCTCTGGCGAGTTCATTAATGGCGTGCATGAATTCATCCGTGTTGCTGATGCAAACAAGCGCAATGGTTTTGTATTCTGTCCATGTAGTGGATGTAGGAATCAGAAGGATTACTCTGACTAAAAAACCCTTCATAGCCACCTGTTGAAGTCGGACTTCATGCCCAGTTATAATTGTTGGACCAAGCACGGAGAGAGAGGGGTTATAATGGAAGACAATGAAGAAGAGGAGGAGGATAACAACTATCATGGTTTCCCTGAGTACGAAGATACTTCCATGGGGGGTGTTGAAGGGGAGGATGAATAAGAGACACATGATGAACCCACTGATGATCTTGGTCGGACCATTGCCGATGCACGAAGAGACTGTGAAACTGAAAAGGAGAGGGAGAAGTTCAATCACATGTTAGAGGATCACAAAAAGTTCTTGTACCCAAATTGCGAAAATGGTCTGAAAAAGCTGGGCAGCACACTGGAATTGCTGCGATGGAAGGCTGAGTGTGCTATACCTGACTCCGCATTTGAAAAGTTGCTGAAAATGATGAAGAATATGCTTCCAAAAGATAACGTATTTCCCGCCAGTACGTACGAAGCAAATAAGGTTGTCTTCCCTCTAGGTTTAGAGGTTCAGAAGATACATGCATGGCCTAATGACTGCATCCTCTACCGCGGTGAGGAGTACGAGAATTTGGATGCATGTCCGGTATGCACTTCACTTCGGTATAAGATCAGACGAGATGACCCTGGTGACGTTGAGGGCGAGCCCCCCCCCCCCCGGAAGAGGGTTCCTGCCAAGGTGATGTGATATGCTCCTATAATACCATGGTTGAAATGCTTATTCAGAAACAAAGAGCACGCCAAGTTGTTGCGATGGCATAAAGAGGAAGGTAAGTCAGACGGGATGTTGAGACACCCCGCTGATGGGTCGCAATGGAGAAAAATCGGTACAAAGTACCTGGACTTTGCAGATGACGCAAGGAGTTTAAGGTTTGGTCTAAGTACAGATGGCATGAATCCTTTTGGGGAGCAAAGCTCCAGTCACAGCACCTAGCCCGTGACTCTATGCATCTATAACCTTCCTCCTTGGTTGTGCATGAAGCAGAAGTTCATTATGATGCCAGCGTTGATCCAAGGTCCGAAGCAACCCGAAAACAACATTGATGTGTACCTAAGGCCATTAGTTGAAGAACTTTTACAGTTGTGGCACGAACTCGGCATACGCGTGTGGGATGAGCACAAGAAGGAAGAATTTGACCTCCGAGCATTGCTTTTCATAACAATCAATGATTGGCCTGCTCTTAGTAACCTTTCAGGACAGTCAAACAAGGAATACAATGCATGCACACACTGTTTATATGAGACTGAAAGTGTATATTCGGAACATTGTAAGAAGAATGTGTACAATGAGCATGGCGGATTTCTTTTGGCCAAGCATCCCTTAAGAAAGAAAGGCAAGCATTTCAACGGTCTAGCGTGTCACCAGACGAAGCCTAAGGAGCATATTGGTGCTGATATATTTGATATGGTCAAAGATTTGGATCAAATAGTAACCTTTGGAAAGGGTCCTGACGGAAAATCTGTTCCGAAGGATGCTGAAGGACACGCACCCATGTGGAAGAAGAAACCTATATTTTGGGAGCTACCATATTGGAAATTCTTAGAGGTCCGCTCTGCAATCGATGTGATGCATGTGACGAAGAATCTTTGCGTGAACCTGCTAGGATTATTGGGCGTGTATGGGAAGACAAAATATACACTGGAAGGACGAAAGGACCATCAACGTATGAAAGACCCATATGGCCTGCATCCAGAATGGTTTCAAGGTCATGCTAGCTACGCTCTTACCAAACAAGAGAAGGAAATATTTTTTGAATGCCTGAGCAGTATTAAGGTCCCGTTTGGCTTCTCATAGAATATAAAGGGAATAATAAATATGGCAGAAAAAAAGTTCGAAAACCTAAAGTCTCATGGCTGCCATGTGATTATGACGCAAATGCTTCCGATTGCATTGAGGGGGCTTCTACCAGATAATGTTCGAGTACCCATTGTGAAGCTATGTGCATTCCTCAATGCAATCTCTCAGAAGATAATCAATCCTAAAGATCTACCACATTTACAGAAGGATGTGGTCCAATGTCTTGTCAGTTTTGAGTTGGTGTTCCCACCATCCTTCTTCAATATTATGATGCACCTACTAGTTCACCTAGTCGAAGAGATTTCCATTCTCGGTCCTTTATTTCTACACAATATGTTTCCCTTTGAGAGGTTCATGGGAATCTTAAAGAAATATGTTCGTAACCGTGCTAGGCCAGAAGGAAGCATCTCCAAGGGCTATGGAACAGAGGAGGTCATTGAGTTTTGTGTTGACTTTGTTCCTGACCTTAGGCCGATTGGTCTTCCTCAATCGCGGTATGAGGGGAGACTGAGTGGAAAGGGTACTCTAGGAAGGAAATCAATAATATGTAGGGATGGACATTCTTACACTGAAGCACATTACACAGTTCTATAGAATTCTATCTTGGCAGCCCCATATATCGAGGAACACAAGAAAATCTTACGCTCCAACAACCCTGGAAAGCATGACTCTTGGATTAGAGATGAACACATGAAGAGTTTCGGTGGTTGGTTGCAACATCTCATCAAAAACAACACTCTTGGAGATCAGCTATACTTGTTGTCTAGGTCACCATCTTCGACTATATTGACTTTCCAAGGGTACGAGATAAATGGGTATACATTTTACACAATCGCCCAAGATAAAAAGAGCACCAACCAAAACAGTGGTGTCCGCTTTTATGCAACAGATAACAATGGGTCAAAGACCACATATTATGGTTACATAGAGGAGATATGGGAACTTGACTATGGACCTACTTTTAAGGTCCCCTTGTTTCGGTGCAAATGGGTCAAGCTGACAGGAGGAGGGGTTGAGGTAGACAAGAAATACGGAATGACATCGTTGGATCTCAACAATCTTGGGTACTTAAACGAACCATTCGTCCTAGCCAATGTGTGGCTCAGGTTTTCTATGTGAAGGACATGTCTACCAAACCTAGAAAAAGAAAAAATAAGAAAAATAATACATCAAACGATGAGCCAAAGCGCCACATAGTTCTTTCAGGAAAAGGAAACATCGTGGGAATGGAGGACAAGACAGACATGTAGAAGATTGTGATAAGTTTCCTGAAATTCCACCCTTCACAGTGAAGGATGACACAAGCATCATGTTAATGAATGAAGATGCTCCATGGATACGGCGGGATCATAAATGAACACACGCGAAGAAATGATGTGTAATAATTGTAACATTTTATGAGTGAAGATGCTCCATGTGTCCATTTTTATAGTGTTGTCTGCAAACCATCTTGAGTGTGTTAGTCCCGTTTTGTGCCTGGACCAGGACTAAGGGGGGGCCTTTAGTCCCGATTCGTACTTACCATTAAGATCTGATCTCCAAACACGTGTGGTCACATATTAGGGAGTGCCTCTATGACCAGTTTCTTGGAGATGCCGGAGGACTGGGCTTCGGCGGCATCTTCCTGAAACTGGTCGTAGTGGTGTCCCTGCTCTCGCACACCATCTTGCAGCTTGTAACTTCTCTAACTAGATCAATACGCCTGGGAGCTAACTAATTTCACATATATTAGGGAGTGCCTCTATGACCAGTTTCTTGGAGATGCCGGAGGACTGGGCTCCCGCGGCATCTCCCTGAAACTGGCCGTAGTGGTGTTCCTGCTCTCGAAAACCATCTTGTAGCTTGTAACTTCTCTAACTAGATCAATACGCCTGGGAGCTAACTAATTTCACATACTAGGGAGTGCCTCTATGACTAGTTTGTTGGAGATGCCGGAGGACTAGGCTCCTCCGGCATCTCCCTCAAACTGGCCATAGTGGTGTCCCTACTCTTGAAGACCATGCATCTTGGAGATGCCTCAAACTGGATGGAGGACTGGACTCACAAGGATGCCTATTTATAGTACAAGCAGCTCGGAATAGTGTCGACACTCACGACATAATGTCGACACTCACCCCCTATTATTAGTGCTGACTCATGTTTTGTCCCAGTTGGTGTCTCCAACCGGGACTAAAGGTTCATCTTTAGTCCTGGTTGGTGACACCATCCGGGACAAGGTACAAGCCGCACGACATAATGTCGACACTCACCCCTATTATTAGTGCTGCCTGGCCCAGTCTGCCGTAATCCCTTCAGTCGCGGTTGGTTTCTCCAACCGGGACTAAAGATGAACCTTTAGTCCCGGGTGGAGACACCAACCGGGACTAAAGACGAACCCTCTCTTTATAGAAATTTCCCTCTATTTATAGGCCTTTTCCTCTATTTATAGGCTGCTCGATCCAGCCTGCCAGCCATTTCCTCTATTTATAGGCTGCTCTATTTATAGATGTGTACTATTTATTGGTTTCAATACTACTTCATTTTGATTGTTGTAGGCAGGTAGAAAAAAAGCATTTGATCACCTGAGCGAACTCACAAGAATACAACAACATCTTCATAAATAGAGCGCACTCAAGACATTTTATTAATATTAAAAACCGGGACAAACCGGGACTAGCTAACACTCAGGACTAAAGTCGCCCCCTTTAGTCATAATCATGCCTAGTCCTATAGTATGCAGCTTCAGGGTCTTCTTTGTCATCGTCATCATCATCGTCATCGTCACCTGCCACTCCAGGGATCCTCAGCCCAGCCATGGCATATACTGGGGGCACCTGCCACTCCGGCCTCGGATTCACGGCGTGCGGGGGAGGGGTCTCCTGGAAGACGATGCCGCTACCACCGGGCGGGGGAGGGGCCTTCTTGTGGCTCTATGGAGGGTGGACTTATGGGCACCGCAGGCGAGGATGGTCTCCTTGGCGATGTAGCGCATCACGCTGATGATAGTACGGTTCGTCCACCACAGACGACGGCCGGCTTCATTGTGATTCACCAGGGGCGAGCCATCACCCTCATACCTAGCGAGCTCCCTTTCCTGCCAGTTAGCGTAGAAGGCATTCCAGGTGTCGTAGTTGTTGATATCCCACTCGGAATCCATCCGCTGCTCCGGCATGAGCTCATGGTAGAAGTGGTTCGTGATGGCCGCCTGGCGTGCAGAACCTTGAGGGACAGGAGGGACAGGAACCCCTCCAGCGCTCAGCATCCAGCCGGCGGGCGACCGGTAGCCTGGCGGACAAGGGTAGCTGGAGGCGCACAGCGCCTCGGTCTCTTCGAGGGTCAGAATGGCCCAGTAGGCGTTGTCCATTGTTGTGAGAGAGGAAGGTGTGGATGTGTGGATAGCCATGGTGCGATCGCCCTAGATATAGAGGGAAAGGGCAGGAAAACTTGGCGGGAAGCGGTGGGAAATGGCGGGAAATATCTTTACCGGTTAGTGACTACAATCGGGACTAAAAGCTCTGGTAAAAGGGAAAGGGCGGGAAAACTTGGTGGGAAGCGGTGGAAAATGGCATGAAATATCTTTAGTCCCGGTTAGTGACTACAACCGAGACTAAATGGATATTATATTAAGATTCTTTATATTTTCCTAATAATAATAGACATATTATTTGTTTTATTTGGATTTTTACAATAGGAGATATGATTTTCCAAAGTTTTATATTTGAATTGAATTAAAAAAAAGAAAATTGACAAATGACATAATTTATAAATGATGCAAACAGATGAATGGATATTATATTAAGATTCTTTATATTTTCCTGATAATAATAGACATGTTATTTGTTTTATTTGGATTTTTACAATAGGAGATATGATTTTCCAAAGTTTTATATTTGATTTGAATTAAAAAAGAAAATTTACAAATGACATAATTTATAAATTATGCAAACATATGTATGGATATTATATTAAGATTCTTTATATTTTCCTAATAATAATAGACATATTATTTGTTTTATTTGGATTTATACAATAGGAGATATGATTTTCCAAAGTTTATATTTGATTTGAATTAAATAAAACAAAATTTACAAATGACATAATTTATAAATGATGCAAACAGATGTATGGATATTATATTAAGATTATTTATATTTTCCTGATAATAATAGACATATTATTTGTTTTATTTGGATTTTTATAATAGGAGATATGATTTTCCAAAGTTTTATATTTGATTTCAATTAAAAAAAGAAAATTGACAAATGACATAATTTATAAATGATGCAAACATATGTATGTATATTATATTAGGATTCTTTATATTTTTCTGATAATAATAGACATATTATTTGTTTTATTTGGATTTTTACAATAGGAGATATGATTTTCCAAAGTTTTATATTTGATTTGAATTAAAAAAGAAAATTTACAAATGACATAATTTATAAATGATGCAAACAGATGTATGGATATTATATTATGATTCTTTATATTTTTCTGATAATAATAGGCATATTATTTGTTTTATTTGGATTTTTATAATAGGAGATATGATTTTCCAAAGTTTATATTTGATTTGAATTAAATAAAAGAAAATTTACAAATGACATAATTTATAAATGATGCAAACAGATGTATGGATATTATATTAAGATTATTTATATTTTTATAATCATAATAGACATATTATTTGTTTTATTTAGATTTTTATAATAGGAGATATGATTTTCTAAAGTTTATATTTGATTTGAATGAAATAAAAGAAAATTTACAAAAACTACACTAGTCGCGGGTCGTGGCTGGACCCGGGACTAGAGGGTGCCTGCACGCGAAAACGAAGCGGTGGGTCTTTAGTCGCGGGTTAAGCCACGGCCCAGGACTAGAGACCCTCTAGTCGCGGGCGGTGGCTTAGCCCGGGACTAAAGGGGGGGTATAAGTACTCCGCGCCCGCCCCTGGCCTCCCCCACCTAGCACTTGGCGAAATCGACGAGGTGGAGACGAACAGACGACGAGCTCGAGAACAACGACGACGCAGGGGAGGTGCTGCCCGATTCCACCGCGTCGCCGCCCTCGTCTCCGGCCGCCCCGCCATGCCGCCACACGTCGTGCCGCCGCCTCGCACCGTGCTGCCGCGCTCCGCCCTGCCGTGCAGCCTCCCCGCAACACCGCCGCCTCGCCGTGCCGCTGTCTTGCTGCTGCCGCCAGCGTCGGTTAATTAGTACGTATAGGAGGAGGGGTATTGTTTTTTAGAAATATATAATTGTTTATATAATTTTTAGGAATATACAATTGTTTATATAATTGTTTTTAGTTGTTTATTTAGGAATATATAATTGTTTTTTAGGAATATATAATTGTTTATTAGGTTTATTAGGAATATTAATTGTTTTTAGTTGTTATTAATATATAAATGCTATTATTAGTAATTGTTTTAGTAAATATCACATTTTGTGGTAATATTATATTATTAGTTATTGTTAGTAGTATATTGTTAGTATAGTATATTATTAAAATTTTCTAACATGTTTAACTCTCTTTCTGTTATAGTTAAGTCATGGATCCATCCGATGATCCTGGTCGCATTGGTGAAGGTTTTCTTCAGGGCATGATAAGAGGTGAAATTCCTCTTAATATTACTACCGGTGAAGATATTTTGCTCGAGGAAGAGATATCCTCATATCTGAATCCATCCGGTGATGGACTAGAGGAAAACCTGATGTACCAAGGGGAAGACCGGATGAACAAAGGGCAAACAAATAACAACAATAATGATGGCCCCTCGATAGGATCCGGCGAGGTACATATATATAAAGCCTCGTATTACCTCTATTCATTAATTGATCTAGATATATCAATATATATATATATTAATCACTCTCTCTTCTTATTTTAGCCCACCGGATCGAAGCAATCGACAGCTCGAACGAAACGAGGGCCGAACAAAAAGTTGGATGGTAATCAGAGGTTCACCATCGAAGAAATAGATGATGATGGTGAACCGATTGCTCCAGAGAAGCACC
The DNA here is from genome assembly GCA_916181665.1 of Avena sativa. Classification (NCBI taxonomy): domain Eukaryota; kingdom Viridiplantae; phylum Streptophyta; class Magnoliopsida; order Poales; family Poaceae; genus Avena; species Avena sativa. The sequence continues at coordinate 265,654,942 of OV702280.1, read as the reverse complement.
GGAGGATGTTTACAAATCAATGCGGGGTGATTGTTAGGGACAACCTGCCGATCACCATCCAAGAATGGAATAAGTCAAAGAAACCCTGTGAAGAATCCAATAGCTATGTCACCGATGATGCCAAAGATGACCTTTGGTAGAAGCTCATGGCGCATTTCATACTACCTCCAGAGTATGAAGAATTTGAGGCAGATGGTATTACCCCAAGGCCGGGTGGGCTTGAAAATAGAGCGAAAGTCAAGGAGTGGGCTCTGAGCAAGATGGTTGAACTGTACCGGAACCACAAGAAAAGTTTATACGCGAAATATGTCGCGAAAAAGAAAACTCCAAACTTCAAAGGAGCAAACAAGAAGTTGAGAGAACAGTGGCCCGATTTTGTAAAGTACAAGCAATCTGATAAAGCAAAGACAAAGTCGGCAAAGAATGCGTTAAATGTTGCCCAAAATAAATACCATCATAAAATGGGGACAGATGGCTACAAGAGTTCCGTCCCTAGGTGGTAAACTATGGAGAAGGACATGATGGCTAGAGGCGTCACTCCTGGTACAGATGGATGGCCCGAGAGGTCAAAGAATTGGTGGTACAGGCACTGATCGTTGGACCCAGAAACAGGGAAGACATTATTTCATGAAAAATTTCTAAAACCCTCCGAAGACCTTGTTCAAGCAATGAACGATGCTCAATTGGTATTGTTCCGTCCCGAGAGAGAGAACAACGAGCTGACACGCGTCCTAGGGAATCCTAAAAAGGGTGGACGAACACGAGGCAAAGGCGCCCGTATCTCGTGGAAGAAAGGGTTTCCTCAGTACGATGCCAGTTACAGAAGTCGTCAGAGAAAGAAGGACCGAGAGGCAGACCGGATCTCCAAGGTAGAGCAGGACCTAGCTGATCTGAAGAACCTCATGCAAGAAATTCTCCAAAGGCCGCCGTCGTCATCTCACCCGCAGGCTGATGATCCTGCATTGTATCTTAGCCAGCGGAGAAGCAGCATGGCTTCCACGGAGATCTGGGCTGATGAGCAAGCACTGCTGGATGATGCACCGGCTCCTCGCTACCCCGTGGATGATGTTAGAGAGATGGCACAATGTGAGCTATATCAGCCAATGAACAACCTGTCCTTCAAGGTGGCGATCGGCACTGCTTTACCTTGTCTATCTGGAGCACTCCATTATTCACTTCCGATTCCACCTGGCTATGCTCGTGTCACGGTGGATGACATAGTGGAGGATTTTGCGAACCTAGAGATTGACATCGCTACGCCTGAAGGCCTTACGAAACTAGGAGATGTCAAGCGCAACATCATTCTATGGAAGAAGAAGTACATCAAGTTTCCAGGCTCGACGCCAAGGCCACCGACTCCGAGGAATCCAAGTCCACCCCGCATCGAATATCGTCAACCTCCAAGTCCACCCCAACCCGATTATCGTCAACCTCCAAGTCCACCCCGCCTCGCTGACGATCACCGCAGCAGGAGTACATCAACTCGATCTCTGCCTCCGCGCAATACTCGATCTCCGCCTCCGCCTCCGTGCAATACTACTACCTCGTCGAAGAAACGGAAGGTCGGCGCTCCCCCGCGCCCCACATCGAAGAAAGGTCAAACGGCAAAGATAGTCGACATCCATTCGGCTCTTCCAAAGAGACCTTATGACAAGACCGATGAGGAAACTAACACAGATGTGGCTGCCCAAGTTAAGACGCATTTTGCACCTAAAAAGCCTGAGCCAAAGACAGTATATGATGAAAAAACCAAAAAGTGGGCTAAGTCCTTTCTTGGGCAACCATCCTAGATATCGATGAATCTAGAATTAGACTATGACCGGGAGATTATTAAATAAGCAAAGAAGAAAAATAGCACAAGTGCAAAAAGCGGGAAGCAAGTTGCCCAGCTCGGAGCACAGAAGAATCAATCGATCGGCCCGCTCAAAGTCATTTCAGACCTCGACATGGCCTTCAGAGCTGAAATGGATATGGACATGCAAATAATGGACCCCAGAGCCCGTACTAATGTTGCACTAATGGGCATCACTGTATCGCATGCCAGAGCACTTGCTACCAAAGAAAATATGTTTCTTGGTCAATATTTAGGCTATGAAGATACGCCAGTGGGTCAGATAGTATGAAAGTATGTCCGGGGGGAGCCTCTAGTCAGTAATGAGGAGATCACGCGTCTATCCACACATATGCGAAATCTGCACGAATGGTACATGTCGCAAGCAGAAAAAAAGCATCAGAAAGATTGGTTTCCGGTGGACTTTAGAAAGGATCATCACTTCAAACCATACTCGATACAGGTTCAAAAGACCGAACTGTTTCAGTTATACAACCAGCGCGCTCTCGACAAATCTATCATTGGTTTCTACTGTCTGTAAGTGATTTATTTCTATAATTAAGTTTGTAGCTCAGCTCGTTTATTGCATTTAATATAGAATCCTTACTATATATCCTTTTATATGATATTATATTCTGCAGAATGAAGATGCTTGAATGCAAAAGAGCTAGAAGATATGACGTTGGGTTCATTGACCCATATATCGTTAATGAATATACGTTAAAGAATCACCCCAAGGACGTGGAGGAAGACCTATGCAGGTTCTTAACTGAGAATAATTTTGTTAAGAAAATACTATTTCCTTACAACTTCAAGTGAGTGTTTCTATCTTGTACATATTTTATTTTTGCTTACTCGATGAGCTATGCATGCTTATGTAAACGTCCGCAGGTTTCACTGGATCTTGCTAAACATTCAAGTTGACAAGTCCCTAGTTGAAGTCCACGACTCATTAAGTTGGGACCAAGAGCAGTGGAGCGACATGAAAGCAATGCTCCATAAGTAATTTCAATCATTATCGCATTATATCAGCCTCTTTCGTTCATTACCTGATATCAAGTAACTAATAACTCCTTTGTTCGTTTTCTTTGCCGAGCAGGTGTTGGACACGATTCAGATAGAATATACTAGGTCCATTCAAAGAGAAGCTAACTTATAAAATGATGAAGAGTTTACAGCAGCCACCGGAAACTCATTTATGTGGATACTACGTCTGCGAGTACATTCACGAGATGACCAGTGAGCGGAAAGTTGACTCACGTTATATTTATGGTTTGCTGGAGAAACTAGAGTCAGACCAGCGCATAAGAGCAATTTAAGAGGAGCTGGTGAAATTTATGATGAAGGAGGTCCTTGATGTACATGGAGAGCATTATGCGGATGACGTGGAACTTGATTTGTCTTAGTGATCTCCATATAGTTGATATGATATATATATCATCAATGATCATGTAATTTCAAAACATTTCTTCCTTTTGATATATATATATCATCAATGTATGCTTGCAAGGGATCAATTAATTATATTGATGCATCAACGTGTACTATGTATGTACTAGCGTAGAATATGTGTACTGAAATATATGTTTGAAATTATAGTGAAACACAAAACAAAAAAGGAACGAAATGGCAAAAAAAGGAATACAGAATCTCTGCCGCGGCAGAGAAACACAATTCTCTGCTGCGGCAGGAAACCGTATAGTCCTGGGTGGTGTTACGTCCCGGGACTAGAGGATCCCCCCCTTCCCGCGACGTTGAAACAGCCACGTGGCTATTATCAGTCGCGGACCGTAGCGAGCCGGGACTAGAATGCCAAAACGGGACTAGAGCCAGTTGCGACTCGGAACTGGAGGCCATTTTTCCACACGTGTCTCCTATCCACGCGGATGGGTCGACCCGATTGGGATACGACGGGCATAGATAAGTGCATAAGTGCACTGAAATTTCTTTCCACAACAAGAACGGGTTGTTCGTTTTTTTTTTTTTGAATTTTTCTACCGTAGGGGAGACCCCACAGCCCTTTATTAAATCATAAATAACACAGTCCAACACAAAGTCTTACGTAGTACAAAAGAAGTAGAAAAAAGAGAGTGGGGGGTTGTGGAGATCAGGTACTTACAATCACAAATCCGTTACTCTGTAGCAAATTGAAGGCATTAACGATTATGCCAAAAACACACCAAAAACAAATCCTGAATCACACAAGCGCCAGAGAGTTTCTAGAGCGCAAGTGTGAGAGCGAAGACGGTAAACAGAGAGATGGCGAGGAGCAAGGCGTGCACAGCAATGGTCGTCAGGGTCGCCGAGGAAGAGGCCGACGGCGGGTTGACAGCAGAGCAATGCCTCCTTATCTCTCCCTTGTGGTGCGTGATCGCTCCGATCTTGCTCATGTTGTAGAAGGAGGCGGCGAAATCGGCGAAGAAGTCGTCGGTGGCGGTAGCGTTGGCCTGGCGCAGCACGTAGGCCCTGGTGTCGGCGTCGAGGAGCAGCGCGGCGTCGGTGGATAGGAGGCCCCTGCTGGCCGCGACGTCCCTGTAGTATCCTAGGTCGAAGATCGTGCCGCTGCTGGGGTCGAGGTTGACGAGGGTGGCGATGTCGCCGGCCTTGCACTGGCCCCGGAGCGTCGCCGTGTAGTTGGCGTCTAGCGTGGGATCAGAGGAGGCGTTGTTGCTGAAGTTGTAGAGGCGGGGCGAGAAGGCGGAGCAGTGCGCCCTGCCGATGGTGTGCGCGCCGGAGAGTACTGCGAGGTCCTTGGCGGTGAGGTTGAACCTGGCGAAGAGGGCGATGAGGTCGGTGACGGTGGCGCCCGGCTTAGGAGTGTTGGGGGCCACGTCCGCGGCGGAGGACCTGTTGCCGTCCTCCCGTCCTGTCGGAATCGGGATGTACGGCCCTTTGGTCTGATGACAGAGCGGAGATATGAGATACAGGTACAAAATCAAAGCAAGATCGATGGTGATGAGTGAGAAGTGAGAGTTAACTAAGTAGCCGGCCGGCCGAGACGTACGAGTCGCACGGAGTCGCGCGCAGCGAGGGCTAGGACGTCTGAGCAGGAGACGACGCCGGGGCAGGCGACCTCGAGCTTGGCCTTGATGGAGTCGACGACGTCGAAGCCACGGAGGCCCTTGTTGAGCGGCGAGTCCTTCTCCGCCGTGTTGTTGGCAGTCGAGTTGAGAAGGATCGACCCCTCGCAACCCTGTGCGGTAGCTAGTGCTGTGAGCTTGACTCCCAGGAAAGCTTAGTAGTATTGGGCACATGCATTTTACTTACTCCGACAAAGCAGTCGACGGAGAAGAGCCTGAGAAGTGGTCCGGCGAGGTCGGGCGACTTGGCGAGGATGGCGGTCATCTCCTTGAACACGATCTCCTCCGCCTGAGGGCACGTCTTGTTGTACGCCCCGAACTGCGTGTGGGCCTCCGTCGTCGCCGGCCAGCCGCACAGGAAAAGCAGCGCAACGACATTGAGGGCAGCAAGACCTGATGATGATGATCTCGACGCCATCTTTTGATTGCTGAATTACTCGTCGCTAGGTAGCTTGAGTATGTAGTTAGCACAGCAGATGACCTGTGTATAAATAGGCTGGCTTCCGGAACCAGTCTTGAACTCTTGATTAGCATTGACGACAATCGATCGATGATAGTACTCGCGTTTGTGTACTGCTTAATGTGTACTACGACGACGTACTCGATCGATTGTACTACGAGCACAAATGTCAACCGCTAGCTAGTTGACATATACGGATTAGTTGTAATTTAGTACAGCAACTCGATGTACAGATAACGTTGTTAAATCCATTTGCTGTTATGCATGTCTTAGCAGCTGAAAGCACCATCTCTCTACTGAAACCGATAAATGTCTGGATGCAGGTCGGTTAATCAAAACCATTTCCAGCGGTCGTCCTGCTTCATACATTATTGGATTGATTGAATCGAACCAAGCATCTTTCCTCCGGCGCAGCGGCCACGCGCCCATGTCCAAGATGTCATTTTTTGTCCAAAAATATCGTCAGGTCCGACTTTTCGTTGGCTTGTACTGTCGGGTCTACAATCTTCAGCAGCCGTAGGAAAATACTATCTCTATTTTAAAATATAAGATATTTTATATTTACTAGCAAAAATGCCCGTGCGTTACACCGGGAGTGAGAAAAAAACAACTTTTGAGCAACAAAACACCTATAAAATCCAAATTTTTACCTAAACGTCGATCAACGCCAGTACCACTAATCCTTCACAACTCAAGTAACATGAGCCGCTAGTGCGTTCACATGGTACATCACCATGGATATTAAAGTTCAGTCTAACACTCTTTTTTTCATAAGAAATATGTGTATGGAGATAAGTCTAAGGGCTCAAAAGATTTCTCCGGACATCAGCTTGTAGTAAACTGTGCAAAGAAAAAAGATATAGTGTCTATATATGTCATTGATAAGCACAATCCAGGGTGCATAAATATTTTCCATCAGAGGGAGGTTAAACTAATCTTCAAAGGCCTATGTCTTTGCAAATGTAAATTAGAGGAACCATAAGTTGTTCGGATATGTAACGGAGCTTATAAATTGAGTAGTTACCTTGAATAGTGTTGCTTATGAGCTTTTGTTTAAGAAGTATTATGACTGTCAGGAATATGCAACTTGTATTCCTCTGGGGGCCAAATGCCACAATATATAGTACAGGTACATGGCAAATATGCAGGAAGCCCCCTAACATATGGGGGAAATACAATATACAAATATATACATCTAACACCCCCCCTCAAACTCATGGTGGATCCACAACACTGAGTTTGGAGAGTAAGAAATCATGCTGCGCTCTGGTTTGTGCCTTCGTGAAGAAATCCGCCAACTGTAAATCTGAAAGACACATACTGAAGCGCAACAACCTGAGCCTGCACCTGAGCACGTGTATAGAAAGCATCAACACCAATATGCTTGGTAAGCTCATGCTTGACCGGATCACGTGCAACACTAATAGCACCTGTACTGTCAGACAAAACCAGACTGGGTGTGGTAATAGAGACCCCAAAATCCGCAAGTAACCACCGTAACCAGGTCACCTCAGCAGTCAACAAGGCCATAGCACGCAACTCAGCCTCAACACTCGAACGGGAAACCGCTGTCTGTTTCTTCGTCTTCCAAGCAATGAGCGAACCACCAAGAAACACACAGTAAGCAGAAAGTGAACGACGATCCGAAGGATCACTCGCCCACGTAGCGTCCGAATAACACTGGAGCTAGAGGGAGCTGGAATGAGGAAAGAAAAGGCGACGAGTGATTGTACCACGAAGATAACGTAGAACACGGAGAAGATGACTATAGTGAACAGTGGTAGGAGCAGAAACAAACTGACTCAGAATATGAACAGGATAAGAAATGTCAGGACGAGTGACAGCAAGATAAACAAGACTCCCAACAAGATGACGATAACGCGTCGGATCAGAAAGAAGATCACCATCAGTAGACTGAAGCTTAACATTATACTAAGAGCAGCACGAGCAAGAAGATCATGAATATACTTTTCCTGAGAGATGTAAAAGCCATCCGAAGTGGAGGAAACCTCAATCCCAAGAAAGTATCGAAGAGGACCAAGATCAGTCATAAGAAACTGATCACGGAGACGAGCCTTAACAAAGGCGATATACTCAGAATCATCACCAGTAATGATCATATCATCAACATAGAGAAGAATAAGAGTGCGACCACGAGGAGAAGTGTGAACAAACAGCGCTGGATCATGAGCACTAGGGGAGAAACCATCAGCAGTCACTACAGAAGCAAAGCACTCAAACCAGGCACGAGGGGCCTGTTTGAGGCCATAAAGAGAACGTCGAAAACGACAAACCATCCCCTCGGGAACAGAATACCCAGGAGGAGGCTGCATATAAACCTCCTCACTCAACTCACCATTGAGAAAGGCGTTCTGAACATCAAGCTGAGACACAGACCAGTGACGAACAGAAGCAACAACAAGATGAGTACGCACCGTGGTCATATGAGCCACAGGAGCAAAGGTCTCATCATAGTCACGACCATGCTCCTGCTGAAAACCACGAGCCACAAGACGCGCTTTATAGCGCTCAAGAGATCCATCAGAGCGGGTCTTAATCTTATAGACCCACTTACATGTGATAGGACGAACACCAGGAGGGGGAGAAACAAGATCCCATGTGCCAGTGCGCTCAAGCGCAGCAATCTCCTCAGCCATGGCCAGCTGCCATTCAGGATGATGCTCAGCATCCCGATAAGAAGTCGGCTCAGAGGCAGCAGAAAGACCATACTGACTAGGAGAGTAACGGTTGAGAGCACGACGCTGACGAACAGGACGAGTAGATGGAAGCTCATCAGAGGAAGACGACTCAGGAGACGACGATGAAGAAGAAGGAAGAGCAGAGGAAGACTCCGGAGAACGAGGAGAACTAGACGGAGCAGAGGAGGACGGTGTAGAAGAAGAGACATCAGGGATAGGAGATCCTGAAGAAGGCACAATGGGAGTAGAAGGAGATGTGGCAGGAAAGAGAAGAAAAGAGATATCTTCCACCGGGTAGGTACCAGCGGTGGGACGAGGATAGAAATGGCGCGTCTCATCAAAAGTAACATCACGAGAGATACGCATCCGACGACCAACGGGGTCCCAACAGCGATAGCCCTTATGCTCATCACTGTATCCAAGAAAAACACACTCAACAGACTGAGCGATCAGTTTGGTGCGTTCGCGAGGAGCAAGAAGAACATAGCAAACACAACCAAAAAAGCGAAGCATGGAGTAGTCTGGAGACTGTCCAGATAGGCGCTCAAGAGGGATACCACCCTGCAAGGCAGCAGAAGGCTGAATATTGATGAGGTAAGTCGACGTAGCGACAGCCTCAGCCTAGAAATGCGGCGGAAGAGAAGAAGCAATCATCATAGCGCGAGTGGTCTCAAGAAGATGGCGATGCTTACGCTCAGCAACGCCATTCTGGGCATGTGCGCCAGGACAGGAGAACTGAGCAAGGGTGCCCTGCTCAGCAAGAACACCTCGCAACATCTGGGAGATATACTCACCAGCAGAATCAGCACGAAAAACACGGATGGGGGTAGAATACTAAGTACGGACCATGGCTGCAAAACGCTGATATATGGAAAGCACTTCACTTCGAGAGCGCATAAAATACAACCAAGTGTATCGAGAAAAATCATCGATGAATAAAATATAGTAGCGATGGCCCCCTTTCGAAGCAAAAGGAGCCGGACCCCAAACATCTGAATGAACTAAATCAAAAGGTCGCTGAGATACAGACGCGCTAGTAGGATAGGGAAGCTGAATCTGTTTACCTAACCTACAGCCCTGACAATGCAAAGACCCATCTCCTGAGACAGACCCCAGAAGACCACGATAAACTAATGACGACAAGCGAGAGTCACATAGGTGACCAAGACGATGATGCCACTGCTGAAAGGAGCTGGTAGTAGAGGCGACGGCCGAAAAAGAACTGGCAGATGAAGTGGCAGCGGAAGGAACACGAAGCCAGTCTAACTCCCAAAGTCCTGAAGAGTCACGGCTGCGAGGGCCAGCTCCAACTAGGGCCTGTGTGCGACGGTCCTGGACAACACAAGAATCAGCATCAAGAATGACGCGACAACCAGAGTCAGTAAGCTGGCTAGCAGAGAACAGATTCATCTTAAGAAGAGGGACATGAGAAATATCAGGAACAGAACAAGAAGAAGTAGAAAGGGTGCCCCGACTAGAAACAGGAAGAGAGGTACCATCAGCCGTAAAAACACGGACAGGATAAGGGAGAGAACGAAGAGCGGACAGAAAAGAAAACTCAGAGGTCATATGAAAAGAAGCTCCAGAATCCAGATACCATAGGGACGTACCTGACTGTGTAGAAGGTGGTGGTCGCACAGGGCCTGAAGAATCAGTCACAGAACCAGCAGTGCATGTCGAAGAAGAGCCTGTAGCAGCAAGCAGACCGCGAAAACTCCTGATAATGTCCTGATCGGAGAGAGCAACTGCTGAAGATCCAGAAGGAACCGACTGCCCACGAGCCTGGTGCTGCTGACGTAAACTGGGATCCCGTGTATAACAGGTGGCCCAAGTGTGGCCATCCTTGTTACAGTAAGAGCAGTGACGAAGAGAACCACGACGACCCTGACCACGAGCCTGCTGGTGCTGACTCTGGCCCTGAAACTGCTGGTGCTGACTCTGACCCTGAAACTGCTGGTGCTGACTCTGACCCTGAACTGGAGGAGTGGGTAGTATCGGCGGTGGCACAGAGGATCGTGGCTGAGTTGAGGTAGCATACGGCAAAGGAGCACCAAGAGTAGCAAGCACAGACGGAACCGCAAGAAGACCAGCACCACGGAGACGGGTCTCCTCTGCCCGAAGCTCAGACAACACCTCAGAGAGCGGAACACGACCACGAGCATTCAGCTGAGCACGCCGGGGCTCAAACTCCGGGCGGAGCCGAGACAGAAACTCATAGATGCGGTGAAACTCCAAATCCGAGCGCACAATCTGACAACACGAGCATGCGCCACAAACAGCAGTACGAAGAGAGTCAAGCTAACGCCAGATAGCAGCACTCTGAGTATAGAACTCATCAATAGTAGAATCACCCTGCTAGAGAGCATGCTCCTGGCGAACCACAGACAGGTAAAGAGCATCCCCGGACGGCTGATAGCGCTGACGAAGATGTGCCCACTGAGCGGCAACAGTAGGAAGACTCATGAACTCGGCAGCATACTGGGGCAGAACACTGGAGGTGAGAACAGCAGCAGCACGAGCATCCTCATCGACCCACTGAGTGTAGGCAGTCAGAGCGTGGCGATAGGACTCGAGATCAGCAGAATACTGCTTGAACTTCAGGTCATAGGCAGCAACAGCACTATCATCGGCGCTCTGAGCAGCATCCTTGGCCTCCTGAGAAGCATCAGTAGCAAGAACAATCAGCGTCGGCGGAAGAGGAGCCACAGGAGGAGGGGGCACGGCGGACAGGAGACCTCGCCAGAGAGCACACCCCAAAGACGGAGACCGCGCATGTGAACGCGCATAAAGGCAGCGAAATCAGGATAATTCGCGCCATCGAAGATCACCGGGCAGCGAGCAATCGCAACGTAGCCCGATGTAGAAGACATATCTCTCAATTTTTTTTAATCAACACTCAGATCCAATCAGGAAAAAGGGGCCCAGATCCAATCGAGGCAAGCTACGCGTCAGGAGGCGCGGTCAGGGAGCCAGGGAGCCAGGCGCTGTCAGGGAGCCAGGGAGCCAGGCGGTGCGCCAGGCGCTGCACGCGCGTCCCGCGCAGGGTGCAGTGGATGGAGGGACCCCGCGTCGGGTGTCAGGCGGCAGGGTGGCGTCACGCGGCCCCGCGCGACAGGGCGTCAGGGGCGAGGGACCCCGCGCGGCAGGGCGTCAGGGGCGATGGACCCCGCGCGGCAGGGCGTCAGGGGCGTCAGGGACCCCGCGTCGGGCGTCAGGGGCGTCAGGGAGGGCGTCAGGGACGACCCCGCGTCAGGGACGGGCTTCAGGGACGGGCAGCTTCAGGGACGGGCGTCAGGGACCCTGCGCGTCGGGAGACGAGAAGGAACAGGGCGCCACCGTCCCTGTTGACGAGAAGACCCGCACGTCTGAAGATTTCTGGAGTTCGGATCGGATCTGAGAAGACCAGCTCGACTAGAAAACCAATCTGAATCGGATCAGGAGACTGAACGACAACGACGGAAACAGCCAGAAACTGAGCGGCGACCGGCGGCGGCGGCGACGACGGCAAAGCAGTTGGCGACAGGAACGGTGGCGGCTACAACGACGAAGTTGCAAGCAGGAGGAGGCTAACCTAGCTCTGATACCATGTCAGGAATATGCAACTTGTATTCCTCTGGGGGCCAAAGGCCATAATATATAGTACAGGTACAGGGCAAATATGCAGGAAGCCCCCTAACATATGGGGGAAATACAATATACAAATATATACATCTAACAATGACAACAAGCTCAGCTACATCTTTTGCAACATTCAGGCCGCACTACTTTCAGTATATTATATGGTTCAGCATGCAAGTATCGTATATGTACCAAATGTAACTGATGAAACCTGATTTATTTCTCTTCTTTTCATTGCTTAAGTTTTTCCTTTGCAATACACGGTAGAGGGGAATTTGTTCTTTAGCATTCCAGTATAGCTTAATGAAGTGGTCCATCTGACAGGCTGGGATCATGAATCCTTAGATACTTCAATCCTAATCAAACCAAACCATTTGGTCTTTGGTAACTTCTGTTAATTGTCCTATACTAATTGATGTTTCACAGGTTTTAGTAAAAATATAAGGGCTGTACCTATAAAAAAAGCATCATGATTCTTTGAAAGCATATCCTACTGAGCATTTTGCATTAGCCATAACATAGCTTATTGTATTCTCAAATATGTGTAACTGAAGTTGTTCACTTAACAATCAAAATCTTATGCTAGCAGCTAGCATTCTGGGTGTAACATCTATCCAGAGTCCTCTACTTAAAATTGTTTGCATTGCTAGCACCTGCTGTGGTCAGACCTGAACCTTACGTGCTACTACTACAGTAGCAAGTTCAGTTAACAATTAATTTCATAAGCAAATGGGTTGTAATTTAGACGAGAGATTCCAATGCAGAAATTTTATTATCTGCACACTTGGTCAGCTAAAGAGTAAAGACAATTCTAAGATTCTGAAATGATGGCCATAGTTTTATGCTTATAAAGTGACAATAACAGACTCTACAAGGACATTGTTGCATAAATAAACATCATAATTCTTATTTGAAACCTGAGGTGAAGTTCTTTATTTTTTCCCATATGTTTTGTACGAAGAAAGTAATCACATCTCCGGGAAATGTCTCTTGCTACTACTCCTAATCTAAGGCTTAGACTCACCTGCATTAGTCGTTATGCTTGCTGGGACAACCTCGTGTGCAGGTTCAGGCTCATGTGCATCAGTATTGGGTGGAGCATCCATGTCTGACGAGAACATTGTCGCAACACTAAAGGCCTGGGTGACAAGTGACCACACGGTGGACAACAGAAATGTGCCCACCACCGGCTGCCGCAGACCAAAGTGACCGTAATAAATCATGCCTTGTCATATCTTGAGCCTGCAGTGAGCCGCTCTGGATGACAGGCAGTGAGCGCAAGTACCATTGACCGGGCATGGCTTCGTGGACGTGCTTGAAGAATCTGTCGGCGTGGACCTTGTCCATGTATGCCTCCCATAGGATGCGGCCAAAGAGGCAGAGCAGGTCGATGTCGCATGCGCTTGCGAACAGCGTTCGGACGTTGCCTCATGGTCCACCTCGAGCAAGCAGTCGGAGGTCAATCTGGCGAGTTGATCTGGATAACGCCATCGAAAATAAGAGCACCAAAATCAGATTCCACTCCGCAGATCAGAGGGCCGGTCTCCCACCTAAGTCCTAGCCCGGCACCCATGGCCATCACCAAAAGGGGGAGGGGAAGCTCACCCGTAGGAACATGTGGCGGAAGAGCGCCTCGGAAGCGGAGATGGGGACCCCGGCCTGGAGTGAGACCAGGAGACGGCCGGGGATCCAGTAAGGCGAGCCATGGAAATTTGAGAGAGGATAAAGAGGAATTTTGCTGATTTACTTCTGCATCAGGCCGTAGGTGGATGAATCTGGAAATAAAATCGGTGGAGAGAAGAGATTTCTCACGACATTGGTCTGGTACTTAATCTTGACGGGGGCGACGCCGCCCTATGACTCCAGTCGATGGACCCTATAGCGCCTCCACCCAATCGTGCGGTACCTCTCCCCAACCACCCTTCCCTTCCTCACTCGGCTCCCTTGACCCCTAGCTAGGCTGCCCAGAACTTGCCGCTGGTGGGATCCGTGGAACGGCTCTGGGCGAGGTGGAACCCCTTCTCGAGGGACACCGGGTGCAAATTTGACCGGGTGGCGGCGGCGATATGAGACCGTGTGTTGTCTGGGTCGCAGTTCTCCATCCACCGCGCGACGAAAAAAATAACGAACCGGTATCTAACTTAACAGTGGTAGTGGTAGGTATATTAGGAGATTCGTGAAGGTTAAAGTCGTCTAAAAAAGTGTAGGTACTACAAGAAACACTCCTTCCTTTATTATTAGGTATAGATAGATATAGATAAAAAAATATACCTAGACCCTTTTTAATATATAGTTTTACTATAATACACTCCTTTCACAAATCTTATATTTTAAAATCGGAGAGAATATTTTCTTGGGCCCCCAATCTGGAAAGGGACAAACAAGTACTCCTAGCGAGTACCCCCTCCTGGTGCTAGCCCTGTGTTTCTGGCCAGCCCAATAGGCTCTCCTATACCGATTTTGGAAATGTTCAAAAAACTTTTAGGAGGTTTTTATCCTGGTTTATTGGTTTTCTTTTTGGTCTTTCATGTTTGTTGTTTTCTTTTCCTTTTTATTGCCTTTTTTTTATGTAAAGTCATGTGAATTTTTGATATTGTGAACATTTTCAAATGCATGGGCAACTACTAAATTTTGAATAATTTTTCAAAACAACAAGCATGTTAAATTGTGGGTATAATTATTATCATGAATAACTATTTCAAAGGTGTCAATATTTTTAATCCCGAGTTTTTTTTAAATTATCAAACATTTTTCAAATCCTTAAAGATTTTTATATTCTTGAAATTTTCAAATTTTGTGAACATTTTTCGAATTTATGAATATTTTTTAAAAACATGAACTTCTTAAAAATTGTGAACATTTTAAATCCATAAACATATTTTCAGACCGATGAACATACTTTAAATTTATAACCATTCTTAAAAAATCTAGGAACATTTTTTAAATTACCAAATATTTAAAAACTAGATGATATCCTACGTGTTGTTGTGGAAATTTATAATTATGTGTTTTGACACTTACGAAAATGAAAGTGGTATTGGGTTCAGATAACATTCAAGGAAATAATATATATTAAGTAGTATACATTTCTCTTGTTATTCCCATATATGAAATTCAGTGTTTGATATACAAATGTAGGACGCAGAGTTAGTAACGTGGTGGCTACCTCCGCACGTGGCCACAGCCGTTGGATATGGAGTGCACAAGTACATACGAGATCATGATGAAACATATGGAGTGTTCATGCTCCTGACGACCCTCTCATTTCTGTCTGCCACCATCCACATGTCCCCTTGGCGTGGTGTGTCTCTTTTCAACTATGAGAGCCAAACCACCGTGGTTGAGAAAAAGATCCGTCCACGTCCATGTCCACGTCGCTCGTCCACTATTACGAACGATGACTGGTTTCCCTGGTGTTTCTCTTTTTAACCATGGTTGTTACACAATGGAGCTTTGTTGTGGACAAAACAAAATATGGTGAGCACTATGGATATTTGCTTTTTGTGTATCCCTGTGACATGCACTATGGATACAAATTATGGTGAACATTGTGGATATTTGCTTTTTTGTGTATCCTTGTGACACGCACTATGGGTGATAGCAAATATTGTGATCTCGGTTAAACGGCGTTAGTAGCATCTCGTTTGATTTTGTGCTCTCGTAACCATGTATTGTGCTCTCCCTTGCTAGATCCACGTGCGTAGGCAGAAGTCATGTTATTCCACTATTTTGCATACAAATATGTTAGCATTGTACCACACTAAACATTTTTACTATTTGACTCAATGTTACAAATAGACACATTTTAGTGAATGATGCCATATATTCTATTCACATACGAGCCTGCATCTAGTTCTCAACTTAGTTAATTTTGTATGAAGAAATATACTCCTTAAATTTCATAGAGAAATCATTTACACGAATGCTCATGTTTTTTACGAGCATGAATGTTCATGTTAACTTTCAAAGGGTATAAAGTCTTATAAAATTATGTAAAATGTTATAGTTTGTATGCACTAACAATTAAAATTTATTAGGTCTCAATAAAAACTAACCATATCTCAAAGTCACACATTCTTAATTAGTATAAAATTAATCCTTGTCATGGAGCTAATTCACATAGTATAAAACTTGGGCTGCTCGAACCCATAGAGAGTGGTCCTGAAAAAGGTCAGCAGAAAATAGAAGGCATCAACAAAGGACAATGGGTGAATATCAATAAATAGAAAATAAGAAAGATGAATCACACAAATATCTATGTGAGGAAAGAGGGTAAGTGTCTCCATTTGAGCTGTCCCTACCTATCCATTGCCCATTATACATAATTAATGGCATGCTCAATAACATGATGGACTGCACTTCATTAGACAATATTGGACCAGAGAAAACACACGAAAAATGTAAATGCTTAGAATTGTGTGTGATTTGATACCCAAATCACCACACAATGTTGTCATTAACACGCTAGGCGATTGAAAGACACATACATTGAAACAGAATACTCTTAGGTAGATCTTTAAATTTGAAAGTATTTCCTTATCTTGTTTGAATTAGAATTTTTCAGGATAAGCAAGAAAACAGAGAATGGATGCTTGTTGTTATGATCTGCTAAACCATGGAAAAAATAAAATATAGAAGAGTGTAAGGGTACATTGCCCCTATGCGTGGTTTTGGTAATAAATGATAATCCCTTTGGACTAATGTTTTCATTGAGTTTTATATGAAGGCATATTTGATAGGTCATGCTTGTAGTCCATATGTTGGATTCGAGTATGGATGCCATGAAGATAAAGATATACCTTGAGTACCAGCATCAAGATCTTGGAAGTTTTGATTTGAAGTTAAGAATATGATATGATCAATATCTTGAGAGTTTGACCTCAAGAGAAGAATTCAAGATATGACTCTAAGTTGGCGTCATGATAGTCTCACGAGTTGAGCTATGGTTGACGAAGATTTCGAGCACGCAATCAAATGAAGAGTTCTTTATGCACCTCAAGATATTGAGATAGAGAATGAGAAGATACATTGTTGACCAATGCAAAGAGTGAAGATTTGATCAACACATTAAGCATAAAGAATGTACCACATGGGTTCTTGTGGTATGGTAATCATTGTCAATTATGCTTCATCAACTAATCCATTAGATACATGCCTTTGTGTTGTCTATGTGGGTTAGGTATATTTCCATGGGCATGCATCAAAAGTAAGATTTCATATAGCCTGTGAGAGGATGACATCAAGTGGTGATCATCATCAAGGTTAAGAAGTGCAACTTCAATATAAGCATATTATAAGAAGATCATATACTTGAAGATTATCGTCCATTTGGTGATAATGGACATGTGAATATGTGCCTTAATGAAGTTATCCCATAGTGGTGTATGAGGAAGGAAATTATGAGTCTTCACGAAGCAACAATGATCAAGTGAAGCATTCCAGCCTGAATGGAGATTGAAGTGTTGTCATCAAGATCAAGCGGGATGCGCAAGGAAAGGATATGTTGCTAGGTTTTCCTTTTAGTGGTCTCAAGGTGGTTGTTGAGAGACCAGTTTATAGAATAGATAGTCGCACTATCAAGAGGGGATTTCGGTTTGGTAACTTGATCACATCGTCATAGGGATCTTAGTCCTTTCCATATTTGGCATATCCCTATTTTGTTTCTTCCTGGTGTTTCTCCATTTGAGGTGAGATTGTTTATATCTTTTAAACAAGTCCAGGTTTATGGAAAACTGAATTCGCATGCATCTTCTATTGTGTTTTCAAGTTTGGAAGTTTTACTAGTTCTTTGTTTAGGGAGGTATTACCTCTTTCTATTTCTTGGTTTTTATAGCCTCTATTATATAGATCTTATTCTTAGCTTTCTAAAAAGCAAAAGTTTGCAAAAATCGGAGTTCGAATACAAAAGTTATCTCAGTTTTCGTGAAGGTTGTTGCCTATCAGCTGTGTGTTTGGGTCAATTGACGTTGGGACCAATCGGTCGAGCTCGAACCGACCCTTAGCCGACTAGATAACTGGTGGGGTTCCGGTTTTGGTCCGATTTGAGATCATGTGCAACTGGAACCACCCCAAGAAGCCTATAATTGACCCCAATAGTCATCCCCTTGAAGGGGTATAAAAGGGGGCCTTCTTCCCCAAAGTTCTAGGGCACTTGATTTTTGACCATCACTGTTGAACCTCTTGAGCTCCCATCCCTTCTATGATTATTGTATCCTTTTGAGGGCTTTCAAATTCGAGATCTAGATCTATAATCTCCACCAATCAAATTCTTCTCTAAGTGAGGGGAACTCATTGGATCTAGAACTTGGAGTCATTGACTGACCTCTACAATTATTCTTCCTCTCTAATTCCTCTCTAGCACTTGTTGCTTTGGTGGTATTTGAGCGTGAAGGATTTGACTACTTTTGGTGTTCTTGCTTTGCATTCCTGCATAGTGTTAAACTCTCCATTATGATTTGTTCGAGTGAGAGACCATGATCTTGTTACTCTTAGAGGGTGGCCTCATAGTTGGATTGACGGTTGGTGTCGTTGTGATCTCTTTGTGGGAGATTGTGAAGAGCCCAGGGCTTCTGCTTCGTGGATCTTGTGAAATGGTTATGGAGCTTGCCATCTCCGGAGTGGAGGAAAAGTTAAACATAAGCAAAGGGCATATTCCTTTGTGGAATAGACTCGCATAAGAAGGTGAGTCTTCATGGCCTTGGAAATCCTTCGTGAAATGCCACATCTATCCAACGTGACATACCTTACTTTATGTAAGGGAACATGGGAATACATATTCGTCTTCACGAGCCTCGGTTATCTCTATACCCGAGTTTACTTCTCTTAAATAGATGAAATTATGATTGAATAAGGCACTGTGGTCTACAAAGAACATAGATTCATTTTACATGCATCAATCATCAATCACATTCATGCCAGCCACACTAAGACTCAATGATGTGCTCGATGACCCACAAGTATAGGAGATCGCAATAGTCTTCGCGGATAGTATTACCCAATTTATTGATTCGACACAATGGAAGCCAAAAAAAATACTTGCAAGCCTTAACAACTGAGTTGTCAATTCAGCTGCACCCGGAAATAGTTCTTGCTCACAGAAGTTTATCAGCAGTTTGTAGTAGCAACGGCAAAGCAACAGTAGGAGCAAAATAGGAGCAATAGTAATAGTAGCAGCAAACAGTAGGATATGAGTGCGGTAAGAATAGGGATGGATAGACGGGCGTTGCATGAACGAGTCTAAATATGTAACTTCAAGATCTAGGGCATTGCAGATAAATCTATACTACTATTAAACAAGCAAACATTTTCTTTTTTAAAGCCACCCAGTTAAGTGTACACTGGTTGGTTGGAACCATCAGATGATTCCACCTGACGAGATCTAACAGCCTAGATCGATCTAATCCAACAATAGATGTGCACTTAGCGATAACCATCCCGCAAAAGTTACTCCACCAAAAATCTTCTGCGAAATGCGTGTTCCGGCAGAGCGTATTTCCGTTTACATCCTCAGCGATCAAACACCCTCGCGCCCGTCCTCCAATTTCAGGGTTTCCTAGGGCTAGACTGCCACCGGCCGAGCACAGAAGTGACGCCTCAAATCTCTCTCTAGCTCCTCCCGGCGCCACACCACCCCGCTAATCTCGAGTTCGATGAAGGTCGTGGTCATGGCCTCATCATGGGTTCAGCCCGATCGCGATTGGAGTGCACCTCTCTATGATCGCTTGGGGGTTGGAAATTCGAGAGCGGCTAGAGGCAAGGTGCAGACGGAGGCGGCGTGATTAGATAGCGCACGCACGCCGATGCAAGGAGAGGAAGCAGCATCCGCCTCCCTGTGGCATCTCCACATGCAAGCTCCCAGGTCTTGACCCCCTTCCCGCTGTAATCTTAATAGAAAGTTGCATAGCCGTTGAAAAATCGTGGATTGAATCATGGTTCTGATTCTGGACGCCCTTACGAAATCATATTCATGCCCCCATGTAATCTAAATAGAATCGTGGTATTTGCGCCTACCTCACTTGAATCGTGGTATTTCCCCCTACCTCGCTAGAGACGAATGGATCCTCATGATTCTTTCTTGTGGTGTTTTTTTGGTGCGTTATGAATCAGCTTCCATGCTTAAGTATTTGTTTCCTTTTAGTACTCTCTCCGACCTATGTTAGTTGACTTAGATTCATCCAAATACGAATGTATTTAGTCAAGTTTTAGTGCTAGATACACCCGTATTTAAATAAATTTGAGTCAACTAATATGGGTCAGAGGGAGTAGAGTTAAAGGGATCCTCACATTTCCTTTTTTGTGCTAATCAATTAAATCTCCGGCTAACAGTACGTATTTTTTCGAAATGGGGTATACCCGGCCTCTGCATCAATTGATGCACACAGCCTTTTATTGCAGCGTTTAAAAAGTCTCAAATCATAAGAGTACAAAATCTGAAATTACAAACCCATGGATCACTTAAAGTGGCTAAAAAAATTAGCCAACTAAACCATAAAAAGAGCACACGCTGAAGCAACATCTATCCTTTTAGCAATGCCGCCACCCAGCCTGATTGTAGAAAGCCAAAGTGACCGTCTCCAACTGAATGCATCCAATATCCATAGGCGGCCGCTGGTCCTCTGATAGAAGATAGGACCACATATGAATCAAGTATGTAGCTCTTCGAATAACCTGCAAGAAATTGATAGTGCCAGATCTGTTAAAAACGAGGTCGTTCCTCGCATTCCATAAAGACCATAGTAATGCACAAATGCCAATACGGATTTTAGCTTTATCATTATTTCCCATCCCATTAAGCCAATTTCCGAACATGTTTGTTATGTTGGCCGGAGGTGGCAGGTTAAAAGTGAACTCGACAATTCTCCAAACAAGACGAGAAAAGGGACAAGCGATAAACAAGTGATGTATGGATTCTGGCGAATCATAGAAAACACATTTCATACAACCATTCCATTTTCGGTTAGCTAAATTATCTTTTGTTAGTAAAACCTTTCTGTAAAGAAACCACATAAAAATCTTAATTTTTAGTGGTACCTTTAGTTTCCATAAGTATCGTCGCGGGAAAGGAGTAGTCACATTCAAAAAAATTACATACATTGATTTGACTGTAAAAGAACCAGATGCAGTCAATTTCCATTTAAAATAGTCATGTTCGTTCAAGAGGCTAACTCCCATCAAACGCTGAACTAAATGTAACCATCTATCCCATGTATTTCCTATTAACGATCTTCGGAACTCGATATTTAGAGGTGTGTTGGCTAAAACTTGTGCAACTGAAACGTTTTTCCGCCGCACAAAGTTATAGAGAGAGGGATATTGTTGCGCCAGTGGCGTATCACCTAGCCAACTATCCTCCCAGAACCGGGTTCTCAACCCGTTCCCTACAACAAAAGATCCTTTTTGGAAGAATTCATCCTTGATTCTCGTAAGCCCTTTCCAAAAAAAAAGAATCTGTGGGTTTTACCTTTACTTGGGAAAGCGTTTTATTCCTAAGGTATTTATTGCGTAGCAGCTCTTGCCACATGTCGTCTTCATTTAAAAGTTTGAAAAGCCATTTGCTGAGCAAACATTTATTTTTAAGTTCCAACACCTCTACCCCAAGACCTCCCTGGTCCTTGGGGCGACAAATAATATTCCACTTTGTTAACCGATACTTCTTTTTGTTTTCATCATTCTGCCAAAAAAAAGCGAGAGCGATAAAAATCCAATCTCTTCCTAACCCCTTTAGGTATCTCAAGGAAGGATAACATGAACATCGGTAAACTAGTGAGTATAGAATTGATAAGAATAAGTTTGTCTCCGTATGAGAAAAACTTTCCTTGCCAGCACCCAAACTTTCGTTCAAAGCGGTCTTCTACTGGCCTCCACTCACTATTAAGAAGTCTTCTGTAATGGATTGGTATACCGAGGTATCTAAAAGGTAGCGAACCACTTTCACAGCCAAATATCTGTTTATAATAGTTTTCTTTCTCCTTTGCCTTTTCAAAACAAAACATCTCACTTTTGTGGAAGTTAATTTTTAGACCAGACAGTTGTTCAAATAAACATAAGATCAATTTCATATTGACTGCTTTGTCAAAATCATGTTCCAAGAAAATAATTGTGTCGTCTGCGTATTGAAAAATGGATATACCTCCCTCGACTAGATGAGGAACAAGTCCATCAATCTGACCAACTTCTTTTGCCCTAGCAATAAGAATAGCTAACATGTCTGCCATAATATTAAACAGGACCGGAGACAGAGGATCTCCTTGTCGCAGTCCTTTTCTAGTTTGGAAATAGTGGCCAATGTCGTTATTGATCCTAATTCCAACACTACCCCCTTGGACAAAACGTGCAATCATATTACACCAATCTTGTCCAAAACCTTTCATTTGCATCGCTTGCTGTAAAAAGGGACATTTAACCTTGTCATAGGCCTTTTCAAAGTCGATCTTGAAAAGAACTCCATCCAATTTCTTCCTATGAAGTTCATGGATAGTCTCATGTAAGATCACTAGACCTTCTAAAATATTTTGCCCGGGCATAAAGACCGTTTGTGTGGGTCTAATAACTTTTTCAGCAATTGATGTGACCCTGATGGTTCCAACTTTAGTAAACAAATAGGTCTGTATTATTGTATTTGCACTGCATTTTCCTTTTTTGGTAGCAAAGTTATGACACCAAAATTCAGTTTGTACAAAGGGAGCTCTCCCCTTCTAAATTTGTAACACTCTCAGAATCGGCCCTATGCAAGTTTTAGCGATTCCCGCCAAACCCGCATAGAATCGATTTAAGGGTGCCCACCAGGCACTTGCGTGCGGGTGGAAAACGAAGTAATAACATTACACAATAGTCCTCGATGGGACCCACAGAAAAGATATATATACAACACGACTCCAAGAGTCAAGAATACAGATATACAGAACAAAGATCCAAATCACCTTGAAAATGATAGAGCGTCCAGCTACGGACAAGATGCAAATGGGGCTAAGAGCCCTGAAGAATAACCAATGGCGTCCATAACCCTGCCCAGGCCAAGCCGGAAGGGTAACCCTGCTAACGACGTCGATCTCAAAACCTGCTTAAACAAAAGGGGTGCCGACAAAGGGCAAAGGAAAAAGAAAAGAGAGCGGTCAGTACTGAGGCCAGTACACGGCGAGGCTAGAATTCGGCGGTCCTCGCCTACATAGGTATGGTGGACTGAAGCGGCAGCGCAGCATGCACTAGACAACCTATAGAGACTCGATATAACAGTCGGCTATCAGAGAGGGATAAGAAAGACCTATTCGGTACCAATCTGACACTACCACCAACCATACCCATCCTGGTGTTTCCCCCTCGAGACCAAACGAGGAAGTCAACCGAGGAACTCACACCGTTGGCAGTTTTATTTATTCAGTTATCGTTGCAGCAATTACTAGTCAAGTATAGATAGCCATCCTGATAAAATAAGCAGTAGGCACTTTTAGTTAACCATTCCGTTGTAGTTGCAACACTTACTAGTCAGATACAATTAGCATGAGATATCCCCAAACCCAGCAGTTGTTGGTACTTTTATTTAGCCATTCCGTTGTAGTGAAGCTGATTACTAGTCATATCGGATACAAGTCAAATTATAACAGTAAACTTTAGTTATAGTTGTCTATGATCAAGCACTGTGCTCCAAGTCGTCCATAACCGCGGACACGGCTTCTCGAAAAGATTTAACCCTGCAGGGGTGCACCAAAGTATCCACACGCACTTCGACCCTTTTTGCCAGATCAGTTAACATACACCCATCGGTATGTCGGCGGGGCCTAAGTCATGACGTTTCCCAGACCCAAAGCAAGCACGGGGGGCCACCCCACTAAGTACACCCGCAACGAAGTCGGCCGGTCTCTGAGACGGACTCAGGGTTTGCGCCAGTGGCTGTAAATGACTGGGAACCCAAAACTGGGATTGTCGATACCGCGAAAACACTCCGCTTTCCTAAACAGTACAGGTGCTATCCATCGCACAATTTAAATAAAGAAGTAAAGCATGGCATAAGTACAAAATAGTAATAAAGCCCCAAACTAATTGTGGCCCCCAGTACAGTACTTTGAAATCAGGTACTAAATCGATGGGGTGCCCATACATCCCACATGTGGTTAGCGCGCTCGATCTCGGAACAGGTGTCAAGAACTCGGGGTCCTACGGGACACCAGTGAGCGGTCGGAAACCAAAAATCATCTATCACCCACCGGTGCCTCTGCATTTACCTACTTCAATTTTAGTTATTAAACAATAATTGAATTAAACGATAATTAAAGCCATGATCATCTCCAACCTTAAACATACGGCAATACCCCAACAACTGAGGTACTTGACAACACACAAACAACACTTGAGAAAGCGACTACGACGCGCAAGTCCAACTATCTACCAAACAACAGGGAATAGGATGTGTCCAAGGCAATATAAGGCTGCAAGGGATAACACGGGTACGAAAACTAGAGCAACGTAACACAGATAACAATAGATCAACAGGAGGGAATAAATACTATAAAAGTAAGATAGGTAGAAAGGGGGAGATGCTCGCCTGAAAAACATTGCCGAAGTTTCATCCGAAGATCGGGTCGACACTCGCATCAACTCATCGTCCTAATCCGTGAAGAAGCAAAGCACTAGAAGAAACACCGGATGCACTATTTAATACTATGGCAAAAGATCATGCATGATGCATGTATGATGTATGACATGGCAAAGGTGCGATGCAATTAGGCAATATTAATCGGAACCGGGGGTCCCGACAATTATTTAGATGGTTCAAGTTATTTAACTACCCCGCAATTTAATTGTTGTCTTAACAGGACAAAACATGGCATCGGTTCGCTACACACATTTAAATGAGGCCAATGTAAGACTAGATTTGCCCGCATATGGGCCCCATATTTAATTATATGGTGAATCGGCATAATGTCCCCAAACCACTGACAAGTATTCATGCATGAATGATTTAATATGCAACAAGTTTGTATTTCATTTATAAAATAGGGTTCGAGAAAAGGGGTCACACATTAGGGTTCGGCGATCTTGGGGTTCCGGGGTTCGGGGTTCGGTCTCAGGGTCCGGATCTAGGGTTCGGCCTCGGCGGGATCGTTCTCAAATAACGGAGGTAGATCTTGGCATTCCGGGAAGGAGGACATGGCGTTCCGCGGTGAAGTGCTTGTCGTTCCGGTGGCGATCTTGGCGTCCGGGTTCTCGGTCATCGGTAGATCTTGTCATCACTTTGGTGTTGGACTCGACACATACGATGGAGATCTTGGGGTACCATCTTGATCATCGGAAGCGAACTTGGGGCTCGACACCGGGGTCTTCAGTTTTCCGTGAGGAAGAACTTGACATCTTCGGGTTCGGGACGGAGACCTTGGCGTTCCGTGTAGAAGATCTTGTTCGGTTCCCTGTCGTTGGCGTTGTGGTACTTGTTTCGTTCCTTGATGGTGGCTTGGATTGGCACCGATCTGGTAGTTGGATCCTCGGAGAACTTGGAACGGCCTCGTGATGCTAGCACACAGAGACTGGACAAAACAGACACATACACGGGCACATGCACCCTCTTTACACACGCGCACAGGGGATCATCAAGACCAAAAGCTGGGCCAGCTTCACTGCAGAGGAACACGAGGCACGGGCGAGCTCGGGCGTAACCAGCGGCGGCCCCACGATTGCAGAGGCGGCGAGGTTCAGGGCGAGGAGGGCGGCCAAGGGCGGCCGACGAGCAGAGACAGGCGGCGATGGAGGCCAAGGTGGCGACGGGGTCCGCAGGGCGGCGAGCTCGGCGGCGGCAGGACTTGAGCAGAGGGGAGTCGCGCGGCCAAGGCAGGGGCGACGACCGGCGACGAGGGGGAGCGGGCCGGCGAGGAGGATGGTGACGGCGAGGCCAGCGGCGGCCGACGTCGGGGATGGTGGCGCTCGGGGATGGGACACACGGCCGCTGGAGAGGCGAGGGCGCCGGTGGCGGAGGACGACGCAGAGCGTGTGCACGGGGAGGAGGGGCGCAGAGGGCGGCGGCCTGGGCGTCGGTGAGGAGGCGGCCGCGGAGGGGACGCCGGCGGCTCGGGGACAGGGCCTGCCGCGGCGAGGAGGAGGAAGGCCGCAGAGGGGAGAGGTCGACGGCGGGGCGCTACCACGCGCCGGAGAGGCGCCATGCGGTGGCGGGGTCGTCAACACGCTGAGGCGGCCGGCGAGGAGGCGGATGCAGGAGGGAAGGGGCGGCGGCGGTGGTTGGTCAGAGGAAGAAGAGGGCCAGGGGAGAGCGGGTCGGGGAAGGTGGGGGGAGGGGTGTGGCATCGCGTGGGGGGAGTGGGTTGCTGCAGGTGGGGCCGGGGGAGGTGGCAGGTGGCTGGGTGGTTTGGCGTGCGTGTGTTGTGTGTGCGGCTGGAAGGGTGATGCGTGTGTGGCATGTGTGGGAGAGGGAGTGGGGTGAGGTGGCAGCGCATGATTGGGTTAGGGGTGAGGGTTGGCGAGGTGGCGAGCCGTGGTTGGCCGGGGTGATGTGGCTGGAGGGTGGGTAGAATAGGATTGGTAGAAAAAGGTTTTAGGACAGGCTGGTTTTGTACTGGGGTGGCCGACTGGGTCGGATCGGCCCGGTTCGGCTGCCCCTAAAATAAATACATATTTTATTTATTTAAAACAGGGCTTTTGCAAACCGTTGGTAGACGAAACAAAATATTCCGGAGCCCCGGGTTTTGGTTTTGAATTAAAGACGGGGCGTTTAGAAAACAAAAACCAGGCTTTTTAAAATAGTTTTATGCAAACAGATGCAAGATGATGACGAAGCTCAAATGCAATGTGGCATGATGACATGAGCATGCGGTCATGATGATACAATGCACAAAAACAACGCGATTTTCTAGTAGTGGTTTTGCGGGGCGCCACAAAATTGTACAAACAAAACCATAAGATCCTCCTTAATAATATCCCAAAAAGTTTGATAAAATTCAGCAGGAAACCCGTCTGGTCCTGGAGCTTTATTAAGTTTCATCTGAAAAATAGCGTCATGAACCTCTTTCTCTGTAAACTCAGTCGTGAGGATATCATTCTCCTCCGGTGATAATTGAGATATATCATTAATCCTAGTCTCATCCAAAGAGAAGTTGTTTGGAAACGGTTCTCCAAACAATCTCTTGTAATACTCAGTTATATAAACTTTTAAATTCTCATCCCCTATAACAGTCCCCTCGTCTTGTTCTAACTGAAAGATTTTCTTTTTCCGGTGCTTGCCATTTGCTATTAAATGAAAATATTTTGTGTTGTTTCCCCCTTCTTGAACATGCTTAACTTTAGCGCGTTGGGCCCATTTAATTTCCTTATCACGTCTTAGTTTAGTAAGCTCATCATTTGCATTCCTCAAGACTTGTCTTTCGGTATCGCATAAGGGAATAGTTTCAGCCTTTATGTCAAGATCGTCAATTATCATACTTAGTCTCTCCTTTTCTTTTCTATACACACCACTACGTTGTCTAGCCCAACCACGTAAAAAGTTTCTAAGATGCTTAATTTTATTTTGCCAATACCAGTCGCACCTTTCGTGATTGAGTTCCATTCCCTCTTAATGATATCGTAAAAACCATCTAATCTTAACCAAGATAATTCAAACGAAAACTTAGCTTTATTACCTATATGAGCTTGATCTCCTGAATCAATTAGTAGCGGAGTATGGTCCAACCCCGATCTAGTCAAAGCACGGACGGTAACTAATGGGAATTTTTCACACTAGAAAGAACCTTATCCAGCTTTTCGTAGGTAGGCGTACTTCTACGACTTGCCCACGTGTACTGCCTACCCGAGAGAACGATTTCTCTTAGATTAAGTCTTTCAATTATCGCATTAAACATAAATGGCCATCTCGAATTAAACTTATCATTACTCTTATCCTTAGGCCTTCGTAAAATATTGAAATCACCTCCCACTAGCATGGGAAGTGCTTCATTTTCACATGACCTCACCAACTCCGCTAGAAAATCCGGTTTCTTCTCATCTTGAGCAGCACCATATACTGCCACAAACACCCATTCAAAGCCGTCTGCTTTGGACCGTAGGTAAACTTTAACTAGAAAATCACCGGTGTCTACCTTCTTCACTAGCAAAGCCGTGGTAGACACACCGATTAAAATGCCTCCAGATCTCCCGTGTGGAGGAAGAACAAACCAAATATAATCTACCCCTCCTGATAGGTGCTTTAAAAAAGGTGTTGTAAAATTCGATCTACCTGTTTCTAGCAGCGCAATAAAATCTAGTTTTTGTTCTCTGATTGTTTCTTGAATAAACCAAATCTTGCAAGGGTCACGAAGTCCCTCGCTATTCCAAATTATCGCTCTCATTTTAAATATATCTTTTCCTTATTCTTAATCTCGTACTATGCCTAACGTTGGTCAAATCGTATTTCTTTCTTTGACGGGTTCGTGTGCCTTTCACACCTTGGATTACAGGATCCGTATGATCCTCCAAGCCCGAATTAGATATCAACCTTTCCTCCTCTGTTAAATCATCACATAGCCCCGAAACTTTAGACACAAAAAGAACCTGTGGATCTTCTTCCACAGAATTCAAATTTTTGTGAAGCATAGTCACATATCTATCTTGCTCAACCGCTTTGATTAAACTAACCGATTCAGAGATTTTAGTTGGAGAGCTACCTAAAGAAACCCCTAAAGAACTTGCTGTAGAAGCAATAACATCATCCTATAAATACAAAATTGAATGCTTTGGCTTTGAAATTATACATGGAAAGGAAGGAGAATCCCGACGTTGAGCAAGCTGTATCGCACGATTTAGCTGCGTAGCATCAGCGTTCGGCTGAGATCGAATGCGTTCACTTGATCTGAACCCCTCCTGTTCCACCTCCTGAATGCCTCCATACGCAATAATGTCCTCCTGAGACACAACTGCCTTCTTCCGATCAGCTCCGTACAACCCACTTATAGGCTGCTATGAAATCATCAACAAAGAACCGGAAGAAGCATAAAACGAATTCTCGGTTTGAAAGTTAATTTCTTTTAAGTCTGATGCACCTATATATTCATTTGATTCAATATTGGATAATTGATATAAATAAGAGAAGGGAGATGCAGCACAAATGAAAAGAGGGTGAAAGAATGAAGTAGGCAGAGAGTGGAGGCAGTTACTCCAATTTTTATCATCTTTGTACAATGATTTTTCAGCCACTCTGTTTCAGGAGTCTGCATTTTGAAGGGTCTATAGGGAAAATTTTATGGCAATTTTCATGATGTACTTCTAGATACTGGATGTGCCCCCCATTGCAGGATTGGTTCTACCTGAACCTCGTGGGTTGGTATTTGCACAATTTTCTTTGGCCACACAGATGAACTTTGAAGGCTCTATAGGGAAAATCTTATGGCAATATTTCTGGTCTACTTCTAGGTACTGGATGTGCTCCCCGTTGCAGGATTGCTTCTACATGAACCTTGTGGGTTGGTCTTTGCACAATGTTCTCACAGTCAGATTGGAGAACTCTGTTTACTTGTGGAATTCATGCATCAACAAGATCTGCAACCAATGTCTGTGTTCATGTGATCTGCAACAAGATCTGCAATCAATGTCTGTGTTCATGCTACGAGTTGTTTGATGGCACCTACCGATCGCTCGACTCGCTCCACTGCAACATAAATCTTGATGAATTTCCAGCGCACCAAGCAGGGACTCAATTTCCATCACAACAAGAAGGTATCATAGTACATAAATCTTGATAAATTTGCTGTTGGTGGTGATTGTTTGTTCCTCTGGTCGTGTGGCTTCTGATTTAAGATTCTAGAAAGGCTCGGCCGGCATGTGGTCTACTCCAAGAACTCGCGCAAGGCCATTGCTATAATTCGATTCCTTGTTTTGAGTTCTTCTGTTATGAGTTCCAGCAATCTTGTTCCGAGTAGTAGTTTAACTTAAGGAAAGTTGATTTCGAGCTTGTCAAAGATGTGAGGGCTTCGAGCTATCAAATTGTTCCAGTAGCAAGTTCGCTTGCGTCACTGCGCCCACCTCCAGCCGTATCTCCAAGACACGAGTCACCATTGAACAAATTCCCTACTAT
The DNA here is from genome assembly GCA_916181665.1 of Avena sativa. Classification (NCBI taxonomy): domain Eukaryota; kingdom Viridiplantae; phylum Streptophyta; class Magnoliopsida; order Poales; family Poaceae; genus Avena; species Avena sativa. Next base: position 265,625,211 of record OV702280.1, on the reverse strand, counting down.
TTTTTCCTTAGTTTGGGGGCTAGGGCTTTTGAATTGTGCTTGATAGATGACATCCATGATCCTCATGCGACAAGGGGGTGATTGTCCTCGGTGGAACCTAAGAGGCATCAGGGAAGGAAGCTGGATCGCGGGAGATCTGAAGGCTGAATCAAGGATGGAGCAGGCCAAAGATGCAGATGTAACTGCATGATCAACAATTCTCCGTTATTTATGGAGCCATTAATTTGTGTTCATTTTTGTCCATTGAAAGGGACGACACTTTGAATCTTATCTTAATGCTCCCCTCGATCTGATCACATTTTAGCAAACAAATTTGCAGGTCTGGTAAGGTTATCTTATGGTAATCTGTTGCTCTATGAATGGATATATGGCGATCAGATATAGACATATGTATGTCCTTTGCTTGAGTTATTCACTATTCTTGTCAGCTCGTAGCTACATCTGATTACAACTTTAGAGTATATTTTATTTTGTTTCCTACTAGCCACTGAAGAAACATGCTTACGATTTCATTTTCTTATTTCTCATATAAACTATTATATTATGTAGATCAGAAAGACCAAGAAGACGTGGAGTTGAAATAGAGGCAATAGAAGATAAGGAGGAAGGAGTGAGTGGAGATGGAGCTAGGTGCAGTCGACCGCACCTTCACCGTCATTTCCAGAGGTAAAGGGTCGGCGAAAGTTGACATTGCCTGTTATTTTCTGTTGTAGATATACTTATTTGAATCGGATATAGTGGAGCTAGGCAATGTTGATCAAGTACAACCAAGGCCATGGTATATATGTATAGCCTAGACATTCTTGTTATACCAGGATTTGCATTTCACTGCATTACTCATGACACTGAAATGTGTTAGTAAAATTCATTGAGATCTTCTTAACTTATGGATTCCTTCGGTTGTGGATTTCTTAGAAATTTGATCTGCTGATTTTTTCTCAATATAGGGTTCTCAACTTATGAATCCCTCCAGCACTAAGTATATTTATGTAGTTGCACATACCTGAGGCAGAGTCGGCACATTGATGTTTTGACGGTTGGGACACTTGTGAATAAAGTTGATTTGGAGGGGTACATGAACAGTCGTAGAGGTGGTGTTTCTTAGCTTGCATTTTGTGACAACATTAGTGCAAGTGAGGCTCGTTGCCAAAACACACCCTCCGGTGTTGTTGTTAACAACTTAACATGGGATGATTCTAAGGATTATAGATGGAACAATCATGTCGATCTACAAATGTATCTTTTAAATTTCTGTGAATTTGTTGTACAGTTATAAACATATAGGTTTGAATTACAACAGATATGTGAATGTGATCGAGAGAACCAAAGGATAATATGTGTTAATGGAGGGAAAAACAGATAACAGAGACACGAGTAAGTGGGATGCAAAATTGTGAATAAAAGACATAGAAAAAAAGCTTATGATATACAATTCATTACGATCTACATTACTTAATGACGACGTGTGTTGCACGTGCACACTAACTAGTAAGAATAAGCATCCAAGTACTAAACAATCCTAGGCATGTGCTCCATATATAGTCATACGTGCTCGCAATGAGAACTTGCACAACATCTTCTGTCCAGCCAACTGATATGTTGGAAACGTATCTATAATTTTTGATGCTCCATGCTTGTTTAGTATCTATGTTGCTTTACTTGCCCACACTTTGAGGTGTTTTTTACATGTTTTCTGGTACTAACCTATTAACAAGTTGCAACAATGTCAGATGCCTGTTTTCTGCTGTTTTTGGTTTCAGAAAAGTTAGTAAAGAAATATTCTCCGAATTGGACGGGACGAAGAACAAAGTTAATAACTTTCCGTGGGGAATAAGAAGTCCAGAGGGGAGCCCGGAAGGCTAGCCAGGGGGGCCAGACCCACCCTAGGCGTGGGTGAGCCCCGCCCCGCGCCTGGCTAGGTTTGGGCACCCTGGCCGCCTCCCGGTCTCGCCCCTTCGCCTATAAAAGCCCCAGATACAGAAACCCTGAGCACCCGATCAGAAATTCACAAAACCGTCTGTAGCCGCCGCCACCATCGTCCCTAGATCGGGGGGATCTGAAGCTCTTCCCGGAACCCTGCCGGAGGGGAGATCATCCCGGAGGCCTTCTCTCCGGTATGATTCGTGAGTAGTTCCATCTTGGACTATAGGTCCATGTAGTAGCTAGATGGTTGTATCTCCTCCTTTGTGCTTTCATGTATAGATCTTGTGAGCTGTAACACCCTCAGAATCGGCCCTATGCAAGTTTCGGCGCTTCCCGCCAAAACCCGCATAGAAACGATTCAAAGGTGCCCACCAGGCACTTTCGTGCGGGTGGAAAACGAAGTAATAACATTACACAACAGTCCTCGATGGGACCCACAGAACAGATATATATACAACAGCGACTCAATGAGTCAAGAATACAGATATAATATACAAAGATCCAAATCACCTTGAAAATGATAGAGCGTCCGACTACGGACAAGACGCAAATGGGGCTAAGAGCCCTGAAGAATAACCAAGGGCGTCCATAACCCTGCCCAGGCCAAGCCGGAAGGGTAACCCTGCTAACGACGTCGATCTCAAAACCTGCTAAAACAAAAGGGGTGCCGACAAAGGGCAAAGGAAAAAGAGAGAGCGGTCAGTACTGAGGCCAGTACACGGCGAGGCTAGAATTCGGCGGTCCTCGCCTACATAGGTATGGTGGACTGAAGCGGCAGCGGCAGCATGCACTAAACAACCTATAGAGACTCGATAAAACCGGCGGCTATCAGACAGGGACGAGAAAGATCTATTCGGATCCCACCTGATTCTAACACCAAACAAACCCATCCTGGTATTTCCCCCTCGAGACCAGACGAGGAAGTCAACCGAGGAACTCACACAGTTGGCAGTTTTATTTATTCAGTTATCGTTGCAGCAATTACTATTCAAGTATACATAGTCATCCTGATATAATAAGCAGTGGGCACTTTTAGTTAACCATTCTGTTGTAGTTGCAACACTTACTAGTCAGATACAAATAACATGAGATATCCCAAAACCCAACAGTTGTTGGCACTTTTATTTAGCCATTCCGTTATAGTTGCAATCCTTACTAGTCAGATACAATGGTAGCAAGCGACAACCCAAACAAGCAATTGTTGGCAGTTTTATTTAGCCATTCCATTATAGTGAAGCTGATTACTAGTCATTATAAAGTCAAATTTATAGCACTACTTTAGTTATAGTTGTCTATGATCGAGATACTGTGCTCCAAGTCGTCCATAACCGCGGACACGGCTTTCAGAAAGTTTTACCCTGCAGGGGTGCACAAATAGCAACACACACTCGATCAACCTCGGAAAAACCAAATCAAAACCCAACGAGGCTTTCACGACAAAGCAATCACAGGATTCAGAAATATTTCAGGGGGCCATCCCATTAAGCTACCCGCAACGAAGTTAGCTGACTCTGAAATGGACTCAAGGTTTGGGTGGACGGCTGTAAACGATTGGGAACCCGAAAGTGTGACTGGGCTTGTCGATACCGCGAAATCGTGTCCCGGTCCTAAACAGTACAGGTGCAGTACATCGCACAATTTAAATAAAGCAGTAAAGCATGGCATAAGTACAGGATAGTAAATAAAACCTCAAACTAGTTTGTGGCCCCAAGAAATAAGAATGAATCAAGCTCTGGCTCAGGGGGGTCCCATAATCCTCCCGGATGTGGATAGCGCGAATATTCAAGGAACAGGTATCAAGTACTCGGGGTCCTACGGGACACAAGTGGACGGTTAACAACCAAATAACATCTATTGCCCACCTGTGCCTCTGCATTTACCTACTTCAATTTTAGTTGTTAAACAATAATTAAAGTCTTGATCATCTCCAACAATAAACACACGGCAATACTCCAACAACTATGGTACTTGACGACACGCAACAGCACTTGAGCAAGCGACTACGACGCGCAGGTCCAACTATCTACCAAACAACAGGTAATAGGGGTGTCCAAGACAATATAAGGCTGCAAGGGATATCACGGGTACGAAAGCTAGAGCATCGCAACACAGATAACAATAGATCAACAGGAGGGAATAAATACTATAAAAGTAAGATAGGTAGAAAGGGGGAGATTGCTCGCCTGAAAACATTGCCGAAGGTTCATACAAGATCGGGTCGACACTCGCATCAACTCAACGGCCTTATCCGCGAAGAACCAAATCACTAGAATAAACACCCGATGGACTATTTAACATGATGACAGAAGATCGGCATGATGCATGTATGATGTATGACATGGCAAAGGTGCGGTGCAATTAGGCAAGATTAAGCGGAACCGGGGTCCCGCCAATGAATTAATAGGTTCATGTTATTTAGATACCCTGCAATTTAAATGTTGTCTTATCAAGCCAAAACATGCCACCGGTTCGCTACACAATTTTAACTGGGACCAGTATTAGACTAGATAAGCCCGCATATGGCCCCATATTTAATTATAAGGTGAATCGGCATAGTGCCCCCAAACCACACAAATATGCAGGCATGATCAATTTAATATGCGACAGGTGATCAATATCATATTATAAAAAATAGGGGTCTCGGATAAAGGGGCACACATTAGGGTTCGGCGAACTTGGGGTTCGACGTGGTTCGGGGGATCGGTCTCAGGGTCCGAATCTGGGGTTCAGTCTCGGCGGGATTGTTCTCGGATAACGGAGGTAGATCTTGTCGCATCCCGGAAGAAGGACTTGGTTGGCGTCGGGGGCACATCGGATCCGTCCTGGTCGGTGGCGATCTTGTCGTCGATGGCGAACTTGAGTGGATCGGTACCGGGGTCTTCGGATCCGTGAAGTAGATCTTGTCGCACGGTGTCCGGGGTAGACGAACTTGGCGTATTCGCATCGGCGATCTTGGCATTCGGGTTCTCGACTTCGCATCCAGGACGAAGGTCTTGTCTCATGTGTGGTCGCCGGGTCCGCGAAGTGGGCTTCGAGTATGGCGACACATGTCGAAGATCTTGTCGGTGTTGGGCATCAGAGTCCTTGTCGATCTTCCTAAAATTTCCTCGGGTTCATCTTCAAACCTCGATGGTCTTCGAGTGGCGCCCTATTCGGTTCAACTCAACGTCAGTCGACGGAAGATCTTGCGGCCTTGTTGTCTCCACGCCAAACAACCCAGCACCTAAACGCCACCACCAGACATACCCTCTTAACAAGACTAGTAGTGAGGTATCCTGGTGACTACCACAGGGAGGATGCACGCGCATAGGTGGCCGAGGATGCGGGTGACGACACGGCTGGGCACGGGGAGGCACGGGGTCGCTCCTGTGAGCTGGTGGCCGGAGTTGGCTCGCGAAGGGGAGGCAGGGCGACCAACGGCGCAGAGGGCGACGAGCAGAGGCGGGGTGGCCGATGGGGAAGGTGGAAGCCGGCGGTGCAGGCGAGTATGTAGGGGCGTCGACGGGCTCGCCGGGGGCCCTACTGGTGCACGGAGGAGGAGGAGGGTACCGCGCAGCAGCAGGCGAGCTCGGCGACAGGGCCACGGCCGGGTGGCGGCGGGTTGCAGAGGAAAGCGATGCCGCCGCGGCAGGGACCTGCTGCGGAGCGGAGGCGAGGACGGCGACGAGGGCCGAGGCGCTGCTGGGGCGAGCGGCGGCTCCCAGGGACAGAGGGAGCACTGGGGCAAGGGCGAGCCTGGGGGAGGAGCTTGGGCCGGGAGGCGGCCGGGGGAGCTTCAGGAGAGGAGGGCGGCGCTGGTCGTTGGGGAAGGGGCCCCTATAGGCGGTGGCGGGGTGAGGAAGCGCAGCCTGGGAGAACTCCTGCGGCGGTGGCTCTGCGCGAGGTGGAGGGTCGCAGGGAGGCACGGCGGCGGCGTTCTGGAAGGGGGAGATGGCGATGACGCGGGGACGGGGTGGGGATCGCGGGTGCTGCGTGCAGGGGACAGCGGCCGCAGGGGTAGGTGGGGGACGAAGGGGAGCAAGGTTGGGCTAGCTCGCGGGGTCGCGTGGGTGGGGTCACGTGGGTGGGGCCGAGAGAGAGCGGGGGAGTGCGCTGGGCCAGGCGGGTGTGTCCGCTGGCGGGGTGTGGGGCGTGTGGGGCAGAGGGAGTTGGGGTTGGTGGGTGCGTGGGGATCGGAGTGAAGCGGGCAGTGGGGCCGGGGTGGGGCCAGGGTAAGTGGCAGGAGGTGGGATGCGTGTGTGGTGTGGGTGGTGTGGTTTGGGTGAGGTGGAGGGGTGAGGTGGCGCGCACTGGTTGGTGGGGTGTTGGGCCAGGGGGATGTGGCGAGCCGTGGTTGGCCGGGGTGATGTGGAGGGGGCTGGGTAGAATAGGATTGGGTAGGAAAAGGGTTTGGGTGGTCTGATTTTTGTACTGGGGGTGGCCGACTGGGTCGGATCGGCCCGGTTCGGCTGCCCCCTAAAAATATTTAAACATTTTATTTATTTAAAACAGGGCGTTTGAAATCCGTTGGCAGACAAAACAAAATAATCCGGAGATCCGGGTTTTGGATTTGAAATAAAGGCGGGGTATTTAGAAAACAAAATATGTTTTTCGAAAATAGTTTCAGACAAACAAATGCATGATGATGACGATGCTCAAATGCAATGTGGCATGATGACATGAGCATGCGGTCATGATGATGCAATGCACAAAAACAACGCGATTTTCTAGTAATGGTTTTGTGGGGCGCCACAATTCGACACCACTAACAATGGATCTCGCCCTCGAGATCCGCCTCATGGTACCGGGAAGAAGGGCGGCGATCTGAATCTTCTCACATCGTGTAGATCCTCGCGACACCACTAACAAGAGGTCGTTGTCCGGGATCATCGAGAGAACACTCCGGAAGCAAAAGGCGAAGGTAAAGGTATCAACAAATAAAGCCACCTCTAACTTCGATAGAAAGAGAGAACCGATGCATTCTCATCCAGTTCAATGTACACAAGCGAATAGAGTGAGTAGTCGGCATGAGGGCCAATCCATCACGCACCCAAACTATTACTTTGCACAATCAGTAGAAAAGCGTGCAACCATTCTCGGAATCAGACTGAAGATCTCGACAATCGAGGTTCAGAAACAAAGGAGTGATGCAGGCTCTGCATCAGACCTGGTGTAGAGGATGTCGTCGCGTCGGAAAACACCGGAAGGCACGAGAAGGAACAAAGAGAAGTCCACCAGACGAAGGATTCCTCGGATAGCATGAAGACCAGATGTAGCAACACCGTTACCAAAGGAGGAAGCGAAACCCTGAAGGTACGATGGAACCCAACCACGAGAAATCCTGGACTCGAAGAGAGATGTAGCATCCCGGGTAAAACCACTACCAGAAAATCGCTTGGTGTTTTTGTTTTGTGCATCATCAAGATATCATGCTCATGTCATCATGCCACATTGTATTTGAGCATCATCTCAAACCTTGCATTTGTTTTGTCTTGCTTGTGTTGTTGCTATTTCCAATACCTCTCCATTTTCATACTCTCTATATTTTTGTTTTCTATAGTAGAGGATCCATTGCTAGGTTCCAATATTTTTATAAATGCTTTTGTTCCATTGCGAAAACCCTAAATCCCCAAATTTTGTTCACATGCCCAATTTGAATTATAGGGCATCTTCTTGTCTATCCTTCTTTTTCCCCATTTTTCCCAGTTTGTTACCATCCCCTGTTCAAATTCTCCTAAAAGTTTCAAAAAGGTTATTTTGAACTACAAGTGTTTGAAATTTCCTAAACAAAAAAATAATCAAATAAAATAAAACAGAAGAATAATGAGGAAATAGAGAGAGTTTTAGCTGTAGCAGCTCAGCCCAGTTGAGCAGCTAGCATCCTGTTCGTTCAAAGAGGCAGACTCACTGTTTGTCGTCTACCTCACAAGAGCACGCAGGTTGCATGCACATCCCCCCTGCTCCCGCGCCATCTTTCCCCTCCTTATCCTCACCTAACCGAGACCTCCTGGGAACCCTAGCTACTCCCTCTCTTTCCGCCGCCGACAGTAGGATTCCTTCTTCTCCACAGAAATCCTTCCCGAGTGAGTACTGAGACAACCATCGTCGTACCTCACCGTTGCCCCGCCGCCATGGTCGCCATCGAGCCAATACGATGCAACCTAGGACCTCTGCCTCGTCACCAGGGACGTCATCGACCAAGGAATCGGGTCACAAAGCCACACACGCGATGAATCGGTCCACGACGTCCATGGCGACCACTTGCGCTTCTTCGCCAAATCTGACGCCTTCGTGTTTTCTCCGCCACCGACGAGCACTTCAACAACATCTGGGTGAGCTCTCTGCCCCATTCCTGCTCTCCTCCATCTCGTTCAAGCCCTACAGCCGCCAATCCACTCGCAACCATCACCGTCTGCTCACCGCCGTTGTCAGATAGTGCGCACGCCCGCAGTACCGTTCCCCTATGTTCCTCGTTATTTTACCACCGTTCCCAACGTCCTTCGTCGCAGAGCATCACACTCCTGTAAACTCGGTGTCACCAGATTTCCAATGAACAAGAACACACTCAAATTGGAACTATGATCATCTCAGAAACATCTTCCAAAGTTGGCTTGGCTCCACCTCTGTTCCTGTCAATTTTCAGTTCATCCGACAGTTTTCTGCCCTTCTTTTTTTTCTCTGATCCCGTCTAGATTCCAACTGCCATAGTTTCTCTCCAGCGAGTTTATTCGCGGCTATCTCTTCTCCTTTGTTTTATCAACGCATAGAATCAAACGGAACTAAATCAGAGGTCAGAGCTGCTCGGAATCGTTGTTGGAAGTCGGACCAATTTCCTATCTACCGCCGTCAGTTCAGTATGCGTGCACATCAACATCTGTAGAAAACTTCGCATACACGCCGCACACCATGGCCATGTTCTTTTGAGCTAACTATTTTTGTTGGCTGTGTTCTGATCAAGCAGCTTGTTCCTTGCTAGCTATGCACACAATTGATCCGATCTAGTCTGTTTATTTTTGGTTGCTGTCGCGCGTGCAAGCTGTAGGGTCTATCACATGTTTAAAGTTCAGCAAACATACTAGTTCTTGGTTCTGAATTAACTAAATAAGATTAATTTAAGTTTGTTTTGAACTAATAAAACATGTTCTGAAATAAGGAGAACACGAAGGAATCTGTTGATGCCATTTGGTTAACCTTTTGAAAAAGTAAAATTTGATCAAGAATATAAATGGGTTATGCAACTAATTCAATAATGTAAATCCCATATCATCTATTCTATAAATCCAAATCTTGCAAATGGTATATGTTTTTCTGGGCTTAGAAAAATGCAAGGATTACTAATATGATATCCAAAATATTTTCTGGGCAATTCAATTTTCGAAATTGTTTTAATTGCATTAAATGGCCTTTTCTTAATAAAATCATATCTTTTAAAACGTAATTCCGAAATCGACAAATGATATGTCTAAATCGATCAGCGCAACGAGCCCTTTCCAACCGTGCATTCTATTCTTGTAATTGCAGCATGCATCATAGAGAACATGTAAAATCAGAACTGTTATGCGAGAAAAACATGATGGATAAAATTGGGAAATAATTATGTCTTGTCAATAATGCCCCACTAATGTTGTATCATCATTGTACTTTCCTAAAGACATACTTTCAACATGAGCTGCATCATTAACTTGCCATGTCATGCATCATATCATGATCATGCCGATTCTTTCGCATTAGTTGTAATTGCTGCATCGTTTGTTCCTTTTAGTGTTTGCTCCTTCTCGGATAGGACGATGAGATGTTGTGAGCTTTGACAAGTTCTTCGCTTATGAAACTTCGGCAATGTTTTCAGGCGAGCATCTCCCCCTTTCTACCTATCTTACTTTTATAGTATTTATTTCCCTCCTGTTGATCTATTGCTATCTGTGTTGCGTTGCTCTAGTTTTCGTACCCGTGATATCCCTTGCAGCCGTATATTGCCTTGGACACATCCTATTACCTGTTGTTTGGTAGATAGTTGGACTTGCGCGTCGTAGTCGCTTGCTCAAGTGCTGATGCGTGTCGTCAAGTGCCACAGTTGTTGGTGTATTGCCGCATGTTTGATGTTGGAGATGATCATGGTTTTACCTATCGTTCACTTTAATTCCTGTTTAACAACTAAAATTGAAGTAAGTAAGCAGAGGCACAGGTGGACAATATATGTTATTTGGTTGTTAACCGTCCACTTGTGTCCCGTAGGACCCCGAGTACTTGATACCTGTTCCTTCAATTTTTGCGCTATCCACATCCGGGAGGCTTATGGGACCCCCCTGAGCCAGAGCTTGATTCAGTCTTATTTCTTGGGGCCACAAACTAGTTTGAGGTTTTATTTACGATCCTGTACTTATGCCATGCTTTACTGCTTTATTTAAATTGTGCGATGGATAGCACCTGTACTGTTTAGGATCGGGACACGTTTTCGCGGTGTCGACAAGCCCAGTTTTGGGTTCCCAGTCGTTCACAGCCGTCCACCCAAACCTCGGGTCCGTCTCGAAGTCAGCTAGCTTCGTTGCGGGTGTACTCCAAGGGGTGGCCCCCTGAAATATTTCTGAATCCTGTGATTGCTTTGTCGTGAAGGCCTCGTTGGGTTTTGATTTGGTTTTTCCGAGGTTAATCGAGTGTGTGTTGCTATTTGTGCACCCCGGCCGGGTAAAACTTTCTGAAAGCCGTGTCCGCGGTTATGGACTACTTGGAGCACAGTATCTCGATCATAGACAACTATAACTAAAGTAGTGCTATAAATTTGACTTTATAATGACTAGTAATCAGCTTCACTATAATGGAATGGCTAAATAAAACTGCCCACAATTACTTGTTTGGGTTGTCGCTTGCGACCATTGTATCTGACTAGTAAGTATTACAACTACAACGGAATGGCTAAATAAAAGTACCAGCAACTGCAGGGTTTTTGGGGTTATCTCATGCTATTTGTATCTGATTAGTAAGTGTTGCAACTATAACGGAATGGTTAACTAAAATTGCCCACTGCTTATTTTATCAGGATGACCATCTATACTTGACTAGTAACTGCTGCAACGATAACTGAATAAATAAAACTGCCAACTGTGTGCGTTCCTCGGTTGACTTCCTCGTTTGGTCTCGAGGGGGAAACACCAGGATGGGTGTGCTTGGTGGTAGTATCAGGTTGGTTCCGAATAGGTCTTTCTTACCCCTCTCTGATAGCCGCCAGTTGTACCGAGTCTCTATAGGTTGTTTAGTGCATGTTGCCGCTGCCGCTTCAGTCCACCATACCTATGTAGGCGAGGACCGCCGAATTCTAGTCTCGCCGTGTACTGGCCTCAGTACTGACGCTCCTCTTTTTGCATTGCCCTTTGTCGGCACCCCTTTTTATTTAAGCAGGTTACCCTTCTGGCTTGGCTTGGGCAGGGTTATGGACGCCATTGGTTAATCTTCAGGGCTCTTAGCCCCATTTGCATCTTGTCCGTAGCTGGACGCTCTATCATTTTCAAGGTGTTTTGGATCTTTGTATATTATATCTGTATTCTTGACTCTTTGAGTCGCTGTTGTATATATCTGTTCTGTGGGTCCCATCGAGGACTGTTGTGTAATGTTATTACTTCGTTTTCCACCCGCACGAAAGTGCCTGGTGGGCACCTTTGAATCGTTTCTATGCGGGTTTGGCGGGAATCGCTAAAACTTGCATAGGGTCGATTCTGAGGGTGTTACAAGAGAGAAGAGAGCGGATTCGAAACACGCAGAGGTGCGAGGAGAGCAGCAGAGGGGTAAGGAGTAAAAAATCAGACCTAATCAGAACTATTCAACCGATTTTTCAAAAATAGTTTTGACACTCTACTTCGGCCGTTAGCTAGGTTATCCTACAGGCTGGACTTATGGGGTATCGCAACTGCTGAGCTCTGATACCACTCTGTAACACCCTCAGAATCGGCCCTATGCAAGTTTCGGCGCTTCCCGCCAAAACCCGCATAGAAACGATTCAAAGGTGCCCACCAGGCACTTTCGTGCGGGTGGAAAACGAAGTAATAACATTACACAACAGTCCTCGATGGGACCCACAGAACAGATATATATACAACAGCGACTCAATGAGTCAAGAATACAGATATAATATACAAAGATCCAAACCACCTTGAAAATGATAGAGCGTCCGACTACGGACAAGACGCAAATGGGGCTAAGAGCCCTGAAGAATAACCAATGGCGTCCATAACCCTGCCCAGGCCAAGCCGGAAGGGTAACCCTGCTAACGACGTCGATCTCAAAACCTGCTTAAACAAAAGGGGTGCCGACAAAGGGCAAAGGAAAAAGAGAGAGCGGTCAGTACTGAGGCCAGTACACGGCGAGGCTAGAATTGTGGCGGTCCTCGCCTACATAGGTATGGTGGACTGAAGCGGCAGCGGCAGCATGCACTAAACAACCTATAGAGACTCGATAAAACCGGAGGCTATCAGACAGGGACGAGAAAGATCTATTCGGATCCCACCTGATTCTAACACCAAACAAACCCATCCTGGTATTTCCCCCTCGAGACCAGACGAGGAAGTCAACCGAGGAACTCACACAGTTGGCAGTTTTATTTATTCAGTTATCGTTGCAGCAATTACTAGTCAAGTATAGATAGTCATCCTGATATAATAAGCAGTGGGCACTTTTAGTTAACCATTCCGTTGTAGTTGCAACACTTACTAGTCAGATACAAATAACATGAGATATCCCAAAACCCAGCAGTTGTTGGCACTTTTATTTAGCCATTCCGTTATAGTTGCAATCCTTACTAGTCAGATACAATGGTAGCAAGCGACAACCCAAACAAGCAATTGTTGGCAGTTTTATTTAGCCATTCCATTATAGTGAAGCTGATTACTAGTCATTATAAAGTCAAATTTATAGCATTACTTTAGTTATAGTTGTCTATGATCGAGATACTGTGCTCCAAGTCGTCCATAACCGCGGACACGGCTTTCAGAAAGTTTTACCCTGCAGGGGTGCACAAATAGCAACACACACTCGATCAACCTCAGAAAAACCAAATCAAAACCCAACGAGGCTTTCACGACAAAGCAATCACAGGATTCAGAAATATTTCAGGGGGCCACCCCATTAAGCTACCCGCAACGAAGTTAGCTGACTCCGAAACAGACTCAAGGTTTGGGTGGACGGCTGTAAACGACTGGGAACCCGAAAGTGTGACTGGGCTTGTCGATACCGCGAAATCGTGTCCCGATCCTAAACAGTACAGGTGCAGTACATCGCACAATTTAAATAAAGCAGTAAAGCATGGCATAAGTACAGGATAGTAAATAAAACCTCAAACTAGTTTGTGGCCCCAAGAAATAAGAATGAATCAAGCTCTGGATCAGGGGGGTCCCATAATCCTCCCGGATGTGGATAGCGCGAATATTCAAGGAACAGGTATGAAGTACTCGGGGTCCTACGGGACACAAGTGGACGGTTAACAACCAAATAACATCTATTGCCCACCTGTGCCTCTGCATTTACCTACTTCAATTTTAGTTGTTAAACAGTAATTAAAGTCTTGATCATCTCCAACAATAAACACACGGCAATACTCCAACAACTATGGTACTTGACGACACGCAACAACACTTGAGCAAGCGACTACGACGCGCAGGTCCAACTATCTACCAAACAACAGGTAATAGGGGTGTCCAAGGCAATATAAGGCTGCAAGGGATATCACGGGTACGAAAGCTAGAGCATCGCAACACAGATAGCAATAGATCAACAGGAGGGAATAAATACTATAAAAGTAAGATAGGTAGAAAGGGGGAGATTGCTCGCCTGAAAACATTGCCGAAGGTTCATCCAAGATCGGGTCGACACTCGCATCAACTCAGCGGCCTTATCCGCGAAGAACCAAAACACTAGCATAAACACCCAATGGACTATTTAACATTATGACAGAAGATCGGCATGATGCATGTATGATGTATGACATGGCAAAGGTGCGGTGCAATTAGGCAAGATTAAGCGGAACCGGGGTCCCGCCAATTAATTAATAGGTTCATGTTATTTAGATACCCTGCAATTTAAATGTTGTCTTATCAAGCCAAAACATGCCACCGGTTCGCTACACAATTTTAACTGGGACCAGTATTAGACTAGATAAGCCCGTGTATGGCCCCATATTTAATTATAAGGTGAATCGGCATAGTGCCCCCAAACCACACAAATATGCAGGCATGATCAATTTAATATGCGACAGGTGATCAATATCATATTATAAAAAATAGGGGTCTCGGATAAAGGGGCACACATTAGGGTTCGGCGAACTTGGGGTTCGACGTGGTTCGGGGGATCGGTCTCAGGGTCTGGATCTGGGGTTCGGTCTCGGCGGGATTGTTCTCGGATAACGGAGGTAGATCTTGTCGCATCCCGGAAGAAGGACTTGGTTGGCGTCGGGGGCACATCGGATCCGTCCTGGTCGGTGCCGATCTTGTCGTCGATGGCGAACTTGAGTGGATCGGTACCGGGGTCTTCGGATCCGTGAAGTAGATCTTGTCGCACGGTGTCCGGGGTAGACGAACTTGGCGTATTCGCATCGGCGATCTTGGTGTTCGGGTTCTCGACTTCGCATCCGGGACGAAGGTCTTGTCGCATGTGTGGTCGCCGGGTCCGCGAAGTGGGCTTCGAGTATGGCGACGCATGTCGAAGATCTTGTCGGTGTTGGGCATCAGAGTCCTTGTCGATCTTCCTAAAATTTCCTCGGGTTCATCTTCAAACCTCGATGGTCTTCGAGTGGAGCCCTATTCGGTTCAACTCAACATCGGTCGACGGAAGATCTTGCGGCCTTGTTGTCTCCACGCCAAACAACCCAACACCTAAACGCCACCACCAGACATACCCTCTTAACAAGACTAGTAGTGAGGTATCCTTGTGACTACCACAGGGAGGATGCACGCGCACAGGTGGCCGAGGATGCGGGTGACGACACGGCTGGGCACGGGGAGGCGCGGGGTCGCTCCTGTGAGCTGGTGGCCGGAGTTGGCTCGCGAAGGGGAGGCAGGGCGACCAACGGCGCAGAGGGCGACGAGCAGAGGCGGGGTGGCCGATGGGGAAGGTGGAAGCCGGCGGTGCAGGCGAGTATGCAGGGGCGTCGACGGGCTCGCCGGGGGCCCTACTGGTGCACGGAGGAGGAGGGTACCGTGCAGCAGCAGGCGAGCTCGGCGACAGGGCCACGGCCGGGTGGCGGCGGGTTGCAGAGGAAGGCGATGCCGCCGCGGCAGGGACCTGCTGCGGAGCGGAGGCGAGGACGACGACGAGGGCCGAGGCGCTGCTGGGGCGAACGGCGGCTCCCAGGGACAGAGGGAGCACTGGGGCAAGGGAGAGCCTGGGGGAGGAGCTTGGGCCGGGAGGCGGCCGGAGGAGCTTCAGGAGAGGAGGGCGGCGCTGGTCGTTGGGGAAGGGGCCCCTACAGGCGGTGGCGGGGTGAGGAAGCGCAGCCTGGGAGAACTCCTGCGGCGGTGGCTCTGCGCGAGGTGGAGGGTCGCAGGGAGGCACGGCGGCGGCGTTCTGGAAGGGGGAGATGGCGATGACGTGGGGACGGGGTGGGGATCGCGGGTGCTGCGTGCAGGGGACAGCGGCTGCAGGGGTAGGTGGGGGACGAAGGGGAGCAGGGTTGGGCTAGCTCGCGGGGTCGCGTGGGTGGGGTCACATGGGTGGGGCCAAGAGGGAGCGGGGGAGTGCGCTGGGCCAGGCGGGTGTGTCCGCTGGCGGGGTGTGGGGCGTGTGGGGCAGAGGGAGTTGGGGTTGGTGGGTGCGTGGGGATCGGAGTGAAGTGGGTAGTGGGGCCAGGGTGGGGCCAGGGTAAGTGGCAGGAGGTGGGATGCGTGTGTGGTGTGGGTGGTGTGGTTTGGGTGAGGTGGAGGGGTGAGGTGGCGCGCACTGGTTGGTGGGGTGTTGGGCCAGGGGGATGTGGCGAGCCGTGGTTGGCCGGGGTGATGTGGAGGGGGCTGGGTAGAATAGGATTGGGTAGGAAAAGGGTTTGGGTGGTCTGATTTTTGTACTGGGGGTGGCCGACTGGGTCGGATCGGCCCGGTTCGGCTGCCCCCTAAAAATATTTAAACATTTTATTTATTTAAAACAGGGCGTTTGAAATCCGTTGGCAGACAAAACAAAATAATCCGGAGATCCGGGTTTTGGATTTGAAATAAAGGCGGGGTATTTAGAAAACAAAATATGTTTTTCAAAAATAGTTTCAGACAAACAAATGCATGATGATGACGATGCTCAAATGCAATGTGGCATGATGACATGAGCATGCGGTCATGATGATGCAATGCACAAAAACAACGCGATTTTCTAGTAATGGTTTTGCGGGGCGCCACATGAGCTCCATTCATGATCAAGATCTAATCTATTTATAATCATGCATGTTGTGTTTGCGGGGATCCGATGGATATTGAGATTATTATGTTGGTTTGATTAATGGCTTTATCTTTATGATTCTATCATGTTTGTTGTTTGTGATCTTGCATGCTCTCTGTTGCTAGTGTTTATATTGGCCAAATAGTTGCTAGTGACTCCAAGAGAGAGTATTTATGCTCGATAGTGGGTTCATGCCTCTAGTTTCCAAGGGAAGTGACATAAATATCTTCGGTTGTAGATGTGTTGTTGCTACTAGGGAGAAAACAACGGTCTCTCGTTCATGGAACATGTGGACTATTTACCTTACACACTTTGCTTAAAGCAGTTGTCTGTTGCTTGCAACCTAATACTGGAGGGGGTTCGGATGATAACCTGCAGGTGGGCTTCTAGTCATAGTTGCAGTTGGATGACGGTCTATGTATATTGTTGTATTGCCTAATCAACCTCATAGGATCTTTTTGGCTAGTAATTGCATTGTTATGCCTTGCTCAGTTCCTGTCAATTGCCCCACTGTAATTTGTTTACCCTTCATGCCATGTTGTTTATCTAAGGAGAGAACCTCTAGTGAACTATGGACCCCGGTCCAATCTTTACCGTTGATACATCTTCCACCGTTACTTGTTTACTTGCTTCAAACCATTACCTTCCACACCATACGTTTAATCCTTTGTTACAGCAAACCGGTGAGCTTGACAACCTCACTGATTCGTTAGGGCAAAGTCTTGAGTTTGTGTTGTGCAGGTCTCCACGTTGTCAGCAACACCTTTGAGACGTTTCCTTCCTCCTACTAGTTCGATAACCTCGGTTTCTTACTAAGGGAAAACTTGTTGTTGTGCTGCTTCACACCTTGCTCTTGGGGTTCCCAACTCAGCGCTCCTAAATCAACTCAGCGCTGCATCACCAGCCCGTGGCAGCGGGGCCTCTAGGGAACTACTGGAAATTAATGTGCTCATTTTAATAGAGCACCGGAGCAAAGCATTAACACTCCATGAACACATGTGATCCTCAGACCACAGCCATCCCCTCCAATTGTCCCAATTTCTGTCACTTCAGGGCCTTTGGATCCGGACAATGATATGTGTACACAACTTGCAGATAAGATCACAAACAATACTACCATGATGATTAAATAATAAGTTCAGATCTGAGATCATGGCACTCGGGCCCTAGTGACAAGCATTAAGCACAACAATTTGCAACAAAGTCAAATAACACTAATAGAGATACTAGGAACTATGCCCTAACAATCTTATTCGATTATATGATAGAACTCATCCAATCCCTACCATCCCCATAGACTACAGCGGGGGATTACTCACTCATGGATGAGGGAAACATTGATGGTCGATGGAGAGGCGTTGGTGATGATGATGGTGGTGATCCTCCCCAAATTCCCCGTCCCGGCAGGGTGCCAGAACGGAGTTTCTGGATCCAAATCTTGGTTTCTAATGGTGGCGGCAGAGCGGAACTCTTTCTGGAAAAACGATGAACCCTCCCCCCGGTTTTTAGGTCAAGGGGTAACTTATAGGCGCAGAGGGAGCCTGAGGGGGTGCCTAGGGTGGCCGCACCCCCCTAGGCATGGACAGGGCCCACCCGCGCCTAGCAGGGGTGTGGGCCCCCAGGCCTCCACTTCGTTTTATCTTCTGGCTCCGTGGATCTTCTGGCGAAATATAATTTTTGGCATATTTTTCGGGATTTTCCTGATAGTTGATTTTCTGCACAAAAACTAGACACCAAGGTAATTCTGCTGAAAACAACGTCAGTCCATGTTAGTTGTATCCAAATCACACGAGTTTAGAGGAGAAACAATAGCAAAAGTGTTCGGGAAAGTAGATACGTTTTGGACGTATCAACTCCCCCAAGCTTAGCTTATTGCTTGTTCTCAAGCAATTCAGTTGAAAACTGAGTGCGATAAAAGAACTTTCACGAACACAATTGTTTCATATGATGTATATATTCTCAGCATAGGAGTAGATGCTTAAACCATTCATAATAATAAGCATGCAACCAAGTCTACTCAATAGTCATTGCAAGCTATGAAGATAAACCAACTCAATAATAATAAGTAGCATGGAACATAAACATAAGCAACATTGCAATGCTCATAGTAAGGTATGATAGAGTGGTATCTCACTTGCATTTGTTTGTAGAGCACAATATAAATGTCAAGGCACCTCTGTAGTTCACATAAAGACTAGAAGTAAAAATATCAGAGCTACAAGCATCAAAGTCATGACACAATTAACCAAGTTTTGAGACAAACCTAAGAATGACAACTATGCTCTCAAGAGGGTTCTCATAGATTAAGTGGTGACTCAACAAGGGAGTGAAAATGGTTTTGAAAAGTTTGAAAGGCTTCCTAATGCTGAAAGGAAGATACTCATTAGATTTGAGCTCTCATTGCCCCTATCATAGGCATCTTCATATGGTTAAGGTGAAAGTGAAGTCCAATATGAGTTATATGCTTGACAGACCATAAACTGGAAAACCCATGTCCCTTGAGTACGAGGGCCGCTCCACATTCTACTCAACTTTGGTTACCTGCAAGTTCTTGTCATTGTATATACATGCATATCATAGAGAACCGCCAACGGGGTACCCCTTGCACATGATATAGGAGCTATCCCGTGATCAAAATGACAAGGCAAGCAGACAATGAGCATCTAAGTGATCTTTTTATTTACTATGTGCATAGCTTTTTTATTGATGATGCTTCACAGAATGCTCATTATGGTGATGCTGCAAGTTTCCACCATGATTAGGCATGGCTTAGGCTAGCGGCATAGGCGTTTCTCTAACACATATATATATACTATAGGGGTTCGTAGCATGGAAAACAAAAAATTCTACCGCATGCACACAAACAAGCCAAGATCTATCTACTAGATTGTAGCAACAAGTCGATTAGAGTACTCACCCTTGAAGATTCCAAAGCTGTTAAGGAGAGTAGATTCTCGTGGGTGATGTAGTCGTACACTTGCCGATCTCAAGATCGCGTAGACGATCCTTCCGGCGCTGCATTTCGGCAGCGCTTCCGCAGTCGGTCACACGTTCGGTACTCGATGAAGATCTTCCTCTCCCTTGTTCCAGTAGGCAGCAGAGGATGTAGTTATCCCCTCGCGATTCCGGCAGCATGACGGTGTGGTGTCGGAAGTAGAGGGAAAATCCTGCAGGGCTTCGGCTAAGGCGGAGCAGGTTATGGTGGATCTAGGGTTTCCGGTGATCTAGGTTTAGAGGGCCGGAGAGGAGGAGGAGGTGTCGGTGGCGGCTAGGGCGACGGCGATGGGCCGGCGGCGGCGCGAGGCGGCGGCGTCGACGCCGGGGGGGGGGGGGGGAGGGGGCGCGTCTTGGTGGGGAGGGCAAGTTGTGATCTCTTGGGGCAGACCCTCCCCTCTATTTATGAGAGGGACGACATCTTGGGAGAGGGGAGTTTGAATCCTTCCCCAACTCCCTCTTTTTATTGGAAGGAAAGAAGGACTGTTTCCTTCTTCCACTAGGAAACCATTGTTCTAGTTTGAGTTTTCAAACCTGCCTTTTGACTTGCAATTTGGAGCTTAATTCCGCTCTTGAAAATTCCCAGCCAAGTGACCCAGGACATGAACTAATCATTCCACTTAACCATGACACATTCATGAACCATTCCCCTTCCGGTCCGTTGAACCTTCTAGACCCTTCTAGAACCTCTCCGATGAAAACATCGAAATCATTCCCGAACTCCGGAATTGGACTTTCCTTATATGAATCTTATTCTCCGGACCATTCCGGATCTGCTCGTGATATCCCGGATCCCATCCGAGACTCCGAACAACATTCGATCTCCCTATTTACATTCCATATCTACTAAACAACATCGAATCCTTAAGTGTGTCTCCCTACGGTTCGTGAATTATGCGGACATGACCGAGACACTTCTCCGATCAATAACCAATAGAGGAATCTAGAAATTCATATGGCTCCCACATATTTTTACGATTAATTTGGGATCGAATGAACCACTTACATACGATATCAATTTCCCTTTGTCTCGCGATAGTTTACTTATCTGAGGTTTGATCGTCGGTATCTCTGCATACCTAGTTCAACCTCGTTACCGATAAGTACTCCTTTCTCGTTCCCGTGATATGTGATCCCTTGTGAGCCAGTCACATGCTTGCAAGCTAATTGGATGACATTCCACTGAGAGGGCCCAGAGTATATCTATCTGTCATATGGATGGACAAATCCCACTCTTGATCCATATGTTTCAACACATACTTTCCGAATACTCAATGCCACCTTTATAGCCACCTAGTTACGGTGTGGTGTTTGATGTCATCAAAGTATCCTTCCGGTGATGGTGATTAGCATGATCTCATGGTCAAAGGAATTAGGTTACTATGTATTAGAAAGCTTATAGCAAACGAACTATTGAAATGACTTGATCTTTATGCTACGCTTATCTATAGGAGTATGTCCATCATACCATTCTCCTAATGATATGATCTTGTTGTTAATAACATCTCAATGTTCATGATCGGGAAACCACGATCATCTTATTAACCAATAATCTAGTATTAGAAAGAGGCTTTACCAGGGACTCTAATTTAGTTTACAAATCACACAAGTATTAATGTTTCTGGTTAATACTATTATAGCATGAATGTAAACATTTACCATAAACACAAAGATATAATAATAATCACTTTTATTATTGCCTCTAGGGCATATCTCTAACAGTCTCCCACTTGCACTAGAGTCAACTAATCTAGATTACATGGTAATATACCGAACACCCATGGCGGTTTGGTGCTGGTCATGTTTTGCCCTCGGGAGAGGTTTAGTCAACAGATCCGCCACATTCAGATCTGTGTGTACTTTGCAAATCTTTATGTCACCCTTGGACATGCTCTCAAATAGCGTGAAAACGCAGCTTGATATGCTTCAGCTTCTTGTGTGACCTTGGTTCTTGCGCACTGGCTATGGCGCACATGTTATCACAGTAGATAGACATTGGGTCCAGCGCACTTGGAACCACACCGAGCTCTGTAATGAACTCCTTCATCCATATCGCTTCTTGTAAAGCCTCCGAAGTAGCTATGTATTCCAATTCAGTTGAAGATCTCGCCACAACGCTTTGCTTTGCACTCCTCCAGCTAACCGCTGCACCATTCAAAGTAAATACGTATCCAGATTGAGATTTAGAATCATCCGGATTGGTGTTCCAACTAGCATCGGTGTAACCATTAACAACGAGCTGTTCATCACCTCCATAAGAAAGAACCATATCCTTAGTTCTTCTCAAGTACTTAAGGATGTTTTTGACCGCTGCCCAATGATCCACTCCTGGATCACTTTGATATCTGCTAGTCAAACTAATAGCATATGCAATGTCGGGTCTCGTACATAGCATGGCATACATTAGAGATCCTATGGCTGAGGCATAGGGAGTTTTACTCATCCTTTCTCTATCTTCTGCCGTTGCTGGACTTTGAGTTTTACTCAAGGTTGTATTGGGCAACATGGGCAAGAACCCTTTCTTGCTATCTTCCATTCCAAATCTCTTTAGAACTTTGTCCAAATATGTACTTTGTGACAATGATATTAGGCGTCTTGATCTATATCTATAAATCTTTATGCCTAATTTGTAAGCTGCTTAGTCAAGATATTTCATTGAAAAACTATTATTCAAATAATCCTTGACACTATTAAGAAGGTCTACATCATTCCCAATCAACAATATGTCATCTACATACAGTATTAGGAATGCTACAGAGCTCCCACTCACTTTCTTGTAAATACAAGCTTCTCCATAAGTTTGTATAAACCCAAAGCTTTTGATTACCTTATCAAAACATTGATTCCAACTTCAGGATGCTTTCTTTAATCCATAAATGGACCGTTGAAGTTTGCATACCTTGTTAGCATCTTTCGGATCGATAAAACCTTTGGGTTGTACCATATACAACTCTTCATCAATGTCTCCATTGAGGAACGCTGTTTTGACATCCATCTGCCATATCTCATAATCATACTATGCAGCGATTGCTAACAAAATCCTCATAGACTTTATCTTCCCTACCAGTGAGAAAGTCTCATCGTAGTCAACTCCTTGAATTTGTCGAAACCCTTTTGCGACAAGTCGAGCTTTATAGACAGTAAGATTACCATCAGCATCTGTTTTCTTCTTGAAAATCCATTTGTTCTAGACAGCCTTCCAGCCATCCGGTAAGTCCACCAAAGTCCATAATTGGTTTTCGTACATGGATCCAATCTCGTATTTCATGGCTTCTTGCCATTTATTGGAATCTGGGCTCATCATTGCTTCCTCATATGTCGCAGGGTCGTCGGTGTTGTCCACCAACATGACACTCATAATGGGATCATACCAATCAGGAGAGGTACGAGTTCTTTTTGACCTGCGAGGTTCCATAGTAACTTCAACCGAAGTTTCATGATCAACATCATTAGCTTCCTCTCTTATTGGTGTAGGCGCCACCGGAACCAATTCTGGTGCTGCGCTACTCTCAAGTCCAAGAGAAGGTTCGACAACCTCGCCGAGTTCTACTTTTCTTCCAGTCACTTCTTTCGAGAGAAACTCCTTCTCTAGAAAGGATCCATTCTTGGCAACGAATATTTTGCCCTCGGTTCGATGATACAAGGTATACCCAATAGTTTCCTTCGGGTATCCTATGAAGACGCATTTTTCCGCTTTGGGTTCAAGCTTGTCAGGCTGTAACTTCTTTACATAAGCTTTGCAACACCAAACTTTAAGGAACGGCAATTTAGGTTTCTTCCCAAACCATAATTCATACGGTGTCGTTTCAACGTATTTAGATGGTTCCCTATTTAAAGTGAATGCGGCTGTTTCTAATGCATAACCCGAAAACGATAGCGGTAAATCTGTAAGTGACATCATAGAACGAATCATATCTAAGAGAGTTCGATTACGATGTTCGGACACACCATTACGTTGTGGTGTTCTCGGTGGTGTCAATTGTGAAAGTATTCCGCATTTCTTCAAATGCTCGCCAAACTCGTAACTTAGATATTCACCTCCATGATCAGATCGTAGAAACTTAATCTTCTTGTTACGTTGATTCTCTACTTCACTTTGAAATTCCTTAAACTTCTCGAAAGTTTCAGACTTATGTTTCATGAAATAGATATACCCATATCTACTCAAGTCATCCGTGAAGGTAAGAACATAACGATAACCACTGCGTGATGCTACAGTCATTGGACCACAAACATCGGTATGTATGATTTCCAATAATTCCGTAGCTCGCTCCATCATACCAGAAAATGGAGTCTTAGTCATTTTACCCATCAGACATGCTTCACATCTTTCAAGTGATTCAAAATCAAGTGATTCAAGAAGTCCATCGGAATGGAGTTTCTTCATACACTTCAGTCCAATGTGACCAAGATGAAAGTGCCACATATAGGTCGAGTTATCGCTCAATTTCAAATGTTTAGCTTCAATGTTATTAATATGTGTATTACTACAATCGAGATTCAACAAGAATAGACCATCTATCAAAGGTGCATGTGCATAAAAAATATTACTCGTATAACTCGAACAACCATTATTCTCGGACTTAAACAAGTGACCATCTCGCAATAAACATGATCTGAATATAATGTTCATGCTCAACGCAGGCACCAAATAACAATTATTTAAGTATAAAACTAATCCCGATGGTACATGAAGAGGTAGCGTGCCGACCGCGATCACATCAACCTTTGATCCATTTCCAACGCACATTGTCACCTCGTTCTTCGCTAGTTTCCATCCATTCTACAACACCTGTTTCGAGTTACAAATATGAGCAACCAAATCAGTATCAAATACCCAGGCACTACTACGACTACTAGTGAGATACACATCAATAACATGTATATCGGATATACCTTTCTTCTTGATGTTGCCGTTCTTCAAATCCGCCAAGTAGTTAGGTTAATTCCACTTCCAGTGACCTTCTCCCTTGCAGTAAAAGCACTTAGTATCAGGCTTAGGCCCAACCTTGGTCTTCTTCGCCGGTGCGGTAAATTTCTTACCGCCCTTCTTGAAGTTTCCCTTTTTCTTAG
Source organism: Avena sativa (assembly GCA_916181665.1). Lineage (NCBI taxonomy): Eukaryota > Viridiplantae > Streptophyta > Magnoliopsida > Poales > Poaceae > Avena > Avena sativa. Next base: position 265,600,842 of record OV702280.1, on the reverse strand, counting down.
ACTTGCCTTGCTTCTTGAGTTTGGTGGTCTTATTGACCATCAACACTTGGTGATCTTTATTGATCTCCACTTCCGCAGACTTTAACATGGAGAAGAGTTCGGGCAACGACTTGTCCATGTTTTGCATATTGTAGTTCATCACAAAGTTCTTGTAACTTGGTGGTAGTGATTGGAGGACACGGTGAATCCCCAAAGCATTAGGAATCACTATACCCAAGCTTTGAAGCTTGCTTGCGTGCCCGAACATCTTAAGCATGTGCTCACTGACGGAGCTGCCCTCTTCCATCTTGTAGTTAAAGAACTTTTCAGAAGCCTCATAACTCTCAACTGCCGCATGAGCCTCAAATATCATTTTGAGTTCACGGACAATATCATGTGGGTCATGGTTCTCAAACCTTTTCTGAAGCTCCGATTCCAAACCATACAAGATAGCACACTGAACTGTGGAGTACTGATTCTTCCGAGTGAGGAAAACATTCTTCACCTCATCAGTAGCATCAGCTGCAGGTGGATCACCCAGCGGTGCATCCAGCACATAGGTCAAATTACCAGCATTGAGGACAATCCTCAAGTTGCAGAGCCAATCCGCAAAGTTGCTTCCATTGTTTTTTCAGCTTTTATTTCTCTAGGAATGCATTAAAATTGATGGTATGGGCCGCCATTGATCTACAACATATTTGCAATAGTTTAGACTAAGTTTATGACAAATTTAGTTCTAATTAATAGTTAAATTAATCTAGGTGAACTCCCACTCAAAACAATATCCCTCACATTATTTTAGTGATCACACGAACCAAATCCACCACATCAAAACCGATCATCAGGAGAGATGATGTAGCTTCAATGGCGAACAATCAACATGTTCATCATCTCTACTATATGACTCATGTTTTAGCTTTCGGTGATCCGTGTTCCGAGACCATGTCTGTATATGCTAGGCTCATCAAGATCAAACCTTAGCTTCCGCATGAGCAAATCTGGCTTGCTCCCATTGTATACACTCACAGAATCTAACACACCTTATCATCACGTGGTGCTTCGAAACAACGAGCTTTAGCAACAGTGCTTACTAAGGATGAACACTTTATAACTTGATATTTTGTGAGAGGGATCATCTTATAATGCTACTGTCGCAAACTAAGCAATAAAATATGCATAAAAGGATTAACATCACATGCAATTCATAATATGTGATATGATATGGCCTTTCTTCTTGTGCTTCCGATCTCCATCTTCAAGCACAAACATGATCTCCATCATCACCGGCATTGCATCAAGGTCAATGGCGCCGCTCCATGGTTATCATCCACCAGCATAAACTATTACAGCTACTTTGAATAATAGACACGCAGGTCTTAAAGGAATTAAAAAACAACCATATGGCTCCTGCCGGTTGCCGACTTACAATAAGGAACATTGCGTACATCATATATAATCACAATCATGGCCATATCACATCATAGCACACCCCTGCAAAACAAAGTTAGACGCCTCTAAATTTATTTGCATATTTTATGTGGTTTGGGGCTTTAAATAAGTGTCGTTCTAACTTACGAGCAAGAACCACAACATTGATGCTTGAACTATCAAGTGCCCATTGTAAATTGAATCTATACTATGATGGGAGAGACAGGCACCCGCAAATCCAATTATGCAATAAAAGTTGCATGTTAAGCATGGAGCAAGTCTCATGAACAATGTCATGTAAGGTTAGCCCGGGCTGCTTCATCCCATCATACCGCAAGATGCAAAGTACACAAAAAGCTATTGATAATAAAAGCACCACCGCCCACAATGACCATTGTGTTCTACTCGTGCAACAGATCTACATATACACATGGCTCTGATACCACTGTAGGGGTTCATAGCATGGAAAACAAAAAATTTCTACCGCATACACACAAATAAGCCAAGATCTATCTACTAGATTGTAGCAACGAGTCGATTAGAGTACTCACCCTCGAAGATTCCAAAGCGGTTAATGAGAGTAAATTCTCGTGGGTGATGTAGTCGTACACTTGCCGATCTCAAGATCGCGTAGACGATCCTTCCGGCGCTGCGTTCCGGCAGCGCTTCCGCAGTCGGTCACACGTTCTGTACTCGACGAAGACCTTCCTCTCCCTTGTTCCAGTAGGCAGCAGACGATGTAGTTCTCCCCTCGCGATTCCGGCAGCATGACGGCGTGGTGTCGGAAGTAGAGGGAAAATCCTGAAGGGCTTCGCCTAAGCCGGAGCAGGTTATGGTGGATCTAGGGTTTCTAGCGATCTAGGTTTAGAGGGCCGAAGAGGAGGAGGAGGTGTCGGCGGCGGCTAGGGCGACGGCAATGGGCGGGCGGCAGCGGCGGAGCGGCTTGGTGGGGAGGGCTTGTTGTGATCTCTTGGGGCAGCCCCTCCCCTCTATTTATGACAGGGAGGGCAGCTTGGGAGAGGGGAGTTTGAATCCTTCCCCAACTCCCTCTTTTTGTTGGAAGGAAAGAAGGACTCTTTCCTTCTTCCACTAGGAAACCATTGTTCTAGTTTGAGTTTTCAAACCTGCCTTTTGACTTGCAATTTGGAGCTTAATTCTTCTCTTGCAAATGCCTAACCAAGTGACCTAGGACATGATCTAATCATTCCACTTAACCATGAAACATTCATGAACCATTCCCCTTTCGGTCTGGTGAACCTTCTAGACCCTTCTAGAACCTCTCCGATGAAAACATCGAAATCATTCCCGAACTCCAGAATTGGACTTTCCTTATATGAATCTTATTCTCCGGACCATTCCGGATCTCCTCGTGATATCCCGGATCCCATCCGAGACTCCAAACAACATTCGGTCTCCCTATTTACATTCCATATCTACTAAACAACATTGAATCATTAAGTGTGTCTCCCTACGGTTCGTGAATTATGCGGACATGACCGAGACACTTCTCAGATCAATAACCAATAGAGGAATCTGAAAATTCATATGGCTCCCACATATTTCTACGATTACTTTGCGATCGAATGAACCACTTACATATGATACCAATTTCCCTTTGTCTCGCGATAGTTTACTTATCCGAGGTTTGATCGTCGGTATCTCTGCATACCTAGTTCAACCTCGTTACCGATAAGTACTCTTTTCTTGTTCCTGTGATATGTGATCCCTTGTGAGCCAGTCACATGCTTGCAAGATAATTGGATGACATTCCGCCGAGAGGGCCTAGAGTATATCTATCCGTCATATGGATGGACAAATCCCACTCTTGATCCATGTGCCTCAACACATACTTTCTGAACACTCAATGCCACCTTTATAGCCACCCAGTTACGGTGTGGTGTTCGATGTCATCAAAGTATCCTTCCGGTGATGGTGATTAGCATGATATCATGGTCAAAGGAATTAGGTTACTATGTATCAGAAAGCTTGTAGCAAACGAACTATTGAAATGACTTGATATTTATGCTACGCTTATCTATAGGAGTATGTCCATCATACCATTCTCTTAATGATATGATATTGTTGTTAATAACATCTCAATGTTCATGATCGGGAAACCACGATCAACTTATTAACCAACAAGCTAGTATTACAAAGAGGCTTTACCAGGGACTCTAATTTAGTTTACAAATCACACAAGTATTAATATTTCCGGTTAATACTATTATAGCATGAATGTAAACATTTATCATAAACACAAAGATATAATAATAACCACTTTTATTATTGCCTCTAGGGCATATCTCCAACATATACTCCATGAACTCACAAGCTCCCCTTTTATTTCACACCGACGACATCCGCAAACAAAAGAGAAAGGTATCAACTGGATATGTATCCATAAGTGTTGAAAGCGTTCCCCGTGACAGCACGTTTCTGCTAACTCCCAGCCTATAATTTCCATGCATATAACTTTCATGGACAAGTCACAATGGTTCAGGCTTATTAAGTGCAAGGAATAAAGCGTGCCATCAAGTTTGTGGGAGCTTTACTAACTAACTTTCTCAAAACAGACAAACATTTTATTTGGAAGAAAACAAGGCATATTGAATATGCACTGAAATAGCAAATGATGCTAATAGGTAGGTATGGTGGACACCATTGGCAATATTGGTTTTGGGGAGTTGGAAGCACAAGTAGAGCTCATACTTAGTGCAAGTGAAGGCTAGCAATAGAGAGGGAGCGACAAACGAGAGAGTAATAACTGTCATAATCATGCTTGCAACAAAACATGACTAATTATGGCATGAAAGTGATACAAGAACTCTGAGGCAAAATAAATCATCGAGGCTTACTGACTATTGTTTAGTCATATGCATGCGTGAGAATGTGCCAAGTCGATTCACATGAAACTTCCAGAGGAGGATACCACAATATCATACCAAAATATGAATAAAACAATGCAAGCAAACATTCATATGACATGCTACGAACTATTAGCAAGCTGGAGCTAATCACAGACAAGCAAGAACTACTAAGCATCCATCAGTAACATACACCTTACATGAACAGACTAAGCATGCTCACAATGATGAGTATATGTACAAAAATGAAAAACAAATAGAGTTCGTTACCAGCCTCTTACCACACCTCGAGTTGTCTTAATCTTCATTATTGCCCTTCACTTGTGTGACTTGAATAATAACATGAAACCAAATCTACTGAGGACGGCTGAACCCTGCAAAGAACTCACAAAACCAAAGAATAACAACAAATATTTTTGATGTTTTTGATTTTTTTCAAACAAGCCAACAAAGCAAAAACAAGCAAAGCAAAAACAAACCAAGCAAAGCAAAATCTTTTTGGATTTTTTCTTTAAAGGCAAACCAAAGCAAAGAAACAAACCAAGGGAAACGACAAAATATTTTTGGTATTTTTGTATTTTGAGAAAGCAGAAACAAAATCCAAAAAGAAAGCGAACAATGGATATACAAAGAACCGACCGAACATGATATATATATGAGTGTAATGTCGGTATACCTCCCCCCAAGCTTAGGCTTTTGTCCTAAGTGGGGCTCAATCCCATGGTGCCCAAGTAGGTGCACCTCCGTAGTATGACGAGGAGGCTCCCTCGTCCTGGTATGAGCTCGAGGACTCCCCTGTGTAGTATACAGAGGGGTCGTATGAGGGCGCTTCCCCTGATAGTGTCCATGGAAACCAAGAATGCATAGCTTGTCATCCATCTTCTCCTTGGAGCGTGACAAAGGTCCCTGAGAAATACTGAACAAAGTGGTTTGGGGGAGAGGGATCTCTCTCTCTTCCCCGTCAATAAACAACATTCTATAAACCAAGTTCTCAAGGGTAGAGCCAGTGGTGACAAAGTGATGTGCCTTCATGGCAGCAAGATCAAGTCTCTTAGGAGCCAAAACTGTATCATTTGGATCAACAGCAAGGTCCAAGGAATCAGCAACAGGCATAGCAATAATTCCCCCATAAATGGGTCCCTTAGCAGTTAAGCGACGAACAATGATAGAACCAAGATTGTACTTAGTATCATTGTTGAGCGCAATAGCTAAGAATGCAAAATTATAGTTGGAAATATTACTAGTGTTCTCCCTACCAAGAACACTAGTGTCAAGATAGTAAGCGAAGTACCTGATGGCTGGAAGCTGAATATTTCTTATCTTTCCCTGTTGAGCTCTACGGTTATCATCATTAGTTATCCCGCGGTAGAGCTCCAACAAATCAACGGGCTGAGTTGGAATCTTCTTTGCTGACCTAGTTGTACCAAGTCCCAGAGCCTCACAAAATTTCTTCATGTCATATTGTAAGACCTGCCATAAATTTTGAAATAAACATCTGGCTTGAACATGCTGTTTGTAAAGGAGAAGCTCTCCACAAATGTTTTAATGAGCGTAGCATATTGCACGCTCTCATCCTGCATAAGGCTTGTTAGTCCAGCCCTCCGAACCAAAGTTGTAAAATCATCAAGAATCCCAGCAGCCTGCAAAAAGGTTGGGCAAGGAAAGGTGGAAGGGTGAGCATCCCCCTCATCTCCCTCGTCACCGAATCGCGGAGTAATGAGATCCTCATTGTATGAGGGCCTGGCTCGGGAGGATGATCTTGAAGGCCTTGCCCTCCTTGGTGCATCACCCTCAAATATCTCTCCAAATGTGTGGTTGTCCATGACCACTCTTTTCCGAAATTTTTAGACAAACATCAAACCAAGTGATTTCCAAGTTGATAAATGATGAGAAACTATTATAGGAACTTCCTAGAGGGCTACTATAGAGGTCCCAACCTTTAATAAGGTAGAGATCCCTGTGTTTACAATGCTAGTCCCTGGATCAATAGCTAGCATCCACCGTTAAGATGTAATATCAAGAAACAAAGGTCATAATACAACTTTATAACCAGAAATAAAATAATTTATTACATCTTACATAGCTCATTTGGCTAACTCATTACAATGCAGCAGAATATAACAATAGCATGGGGTCCTTCATCTTCAAAGTGCCACAGGCAGTCATGTTGGTTGTAGACTTGTAATCCTAATCAATAAACTTCACTAACATCAAACAAACCTGCAACATAATAAGTTACAGCCACAAGGGTCAATACATTTGAATTGTATTGGCAAGTGATACTATGATAGTATAGTGGAGTCTATTATCTATATGCATTTGGCTAAGTGGATCTTAGGCTTGCTTTGCTCAAAATAGATTTTCCTTATCATTTGAAAATACTAAGTTTTTGCTTGACAAAATCACCCAAGGAATGTCCCAATAGAAATTGGTGATCCTTCAACCCTTGTTCAACCACAAGTTTTTAACTTAGAAATTGGGATGAGGAGATTCTTGATAGCTTCCATGTCTTGATGCTCAAATTGTCCTTTACCAGGGACATGGCTAAGTACTTCGATTTTTCACTCTGCAGAGGTGGTGCACTTTCCCCACAAGACTTGGTTTCACCAAGACAAGATCTTTCAGAAGCCTTCCCTTAGACCAGAATGGACGCGTTCCAACCTATCAATCCCCTACCACCAATTTTACATTTGGCTAAGTTCTTGCAACCTATATGATCCAGGCAGAGCCCATAATGCCAAGTGGCTGCACTTGAAGCTTCTCAACATTTGACATCTCAAATCTCTTTGTTCCTGGGTGGCCATCCACAAGTGAGATACACAAGGTAAACCATAGAAATGGGCCTTGTGTAACCACTCAACACAAACCATTCCTTCCATTCCACCCAGGTGATTCATTCACTTAGTTGTTTTATTAAACAAAACACAAGTCCTTGACTTAGAAATATTCCATAGTATGAATATAATCCACCCTTGTTTTCTACTAGCTAAGCTAAGCATGATAGTAGTAGGAATATTAACTTAGGAAATTTCTACTAAGGTTTCATCTACTAGGATTTCCCATCGCATAGTTATACTTAGCAAAAATTCCATGCAAGTCGTACTTTAGAAATATCACTAATGCATAGTGAAAATAATGGGACAAAAGTATGAAGAATCACTTTCCTATTGGTAGAGAATATAAGTTCACTCCTTGATCTTGCAATATTCACACTCTTCAAATCACTACAATTCAATCAAGCAAGCAATAATTCAATCTACCATTCAAGCAACATCACATAAAATAATAGAAACAAAGCAGTGCATGCAAGCATGCTAAAGATTGTTTTATTTGGAAAAGTGGTTTCTAATAGGTTATAAATATTCTAAAACACCTATTAGTCATTTTATATAAGTGGCAAAATCATTTGCAAAAGATTTTACTTATAAATCATTTTTAAACCAAATCATTATTTTATGTGGTTGAAAATGCCTTTAGCAAAGTAATAATCTATAGGGTTCATCAAAATATATTTTTAAATCATAAAACCTTGTGTTTAGGGTCAGAAATTTTAAATCAAAACATTTCCCAAAGGGTTTCCTCAAAAAGCAATTTTAATAAATAAACATTATTTTTATTTGACTAGAAATGTTCTAAATCAAATATTTATTCTTTTGCTTCACAAAATATTTTTTTGAAACTACAAGTTGGTTTAGATGGTCAGTAGGTTCAAACAATCTAGTTTCCCAAAGGTTTCATCACAAAAATAATTTTAGAAAGAATCTCATATTCAAATTATGCCTACACAAGTTTCTGCACAAACAACCATTTTACCAGAAGCAATTTACTAAACAAGGGGTATGGTTGGAAAGTACTTGTCTTGATGATTCCATTGATATAAAATTTGTAAAATTTGGACGTGTGGTTTGAAAGTTATGAATTTTACAAAATCTAGCATCTAATAGATCAAATTTTCTAATTCAGATCAAACTCTGGCCACGTGGCTGCTTCCTATTGGGCAAAAACGGTTCGCGTGGATCAACAGATACAGGCCGTTGGATTTAAGTGAGATCGCACGGAACAGAATCGAACTTACCCCTTCGAGTTATGATCAATCGCATCACTCGGATCTAGATCGGACGGCTCCTATTGTTTGGCCAAGAATTGGTGGCGCTGGCGGCGGCGACTGGCGGCGCGCGGTCTGTCAGTGGTGTCGCCGGTGAAGTAGGAAGCGAGGGAGAGGGTGGCGAGGCTTACCAGGCTCGCAGAGACTTGCTGAAGCTCGAGGTGGGGTCGGCTACTCGAGGGGCGCATGGGGTTGCTGTCAATCGCTCGCCGGAGAAGCTGCGGGCAGCGGTGCTCTCGGGTTGTCGTCGCTGGCGAGTTTAGGACCACACTAAGAAAAGTTAGGAGCTGCTTTAGCTGCGCACGCGGTCGGTGGTCATGTGTGCATCAACGAGAGGAAAGGGGGTGGTCATATACTACCTGGGGCACTCGCCGGAGTAGAAGCAGTGGACGGTGGCAAGAGGTCGTCGTCGTTGCCGAGCGTCTGAGGCGCGCGCGGCAAAGCAAGTGGTACTGGGAGGTTCGCAGGACAATGGGGGGCGTGCTCGTGTGGTCGAGCGGGTGAGGGGCGATGACGTCTGGCCGGAATTCGCACCAGAAGACGTCGGAGACAGTGGCGGTGTGGAGATGAATTGGGACGGCCTGACGGCAGAAAGGAAGGGGCGAGAGAGGGGAAATGGAGAGGAAGGGCAGGCGGTTATGAGGGCGAGGTCGCGGGGCTGTATCACTGAGGCATTGATGCGAATTTACGCGAGAGATTATGGCCAGAAACGGCCGGCGAGGTGAGGGGCGTGGTCATCGCGGGGTAGGAGAGAAGACCGACAGGTGGGGTGTCGTTGTCAGCGAGAGAGAGAAAGAGGAGGTGGGGTACAGATGTCACTGGCTGCGCGGGTGCGGATCTGGGTGGAAAAAGAAACGATTCGAGGGGGAGAGAGGTGGGCTGCTGGGCTTGGTGGGCTGGGTTGTTTATTTTCATTTTTTTATACAGATTCATTTTTCTTTTTCCATTTCTATTTTTCTATTTTGATTTTGTTTAAACTTTTCAAACAACAATTTGATTTCAAACTTCAACCAAACTTTGTGTGTATTCAAATACTGTTTATTAACATATTCTGAAGTCAATTTAGAATAATTCATTTATTCTTTTTAGGGCCTTTTATTTATTTTATAAATAGACATTTGTCTTTATTTCAATAGTTTTAAATGTGTTTTAAAACTTTATTTGAAATCCATATTTTTACCAAATCTATTCAGTAGGTTTATTTATTTATTTGGGTGTCAAATAATTCACCTTGAAATATTTGGAATGTTTTTAATATGATTTATTAATCATTTAAAATTGGGTATTTGTCTTTATTCCAATGAAATTAAATATAGTTTTAATTCCATAAATTTTATTTGGAAGATTTCTTTGATCTTATTTAATTTAATTAAACAACTTTTATTCCACTTGGGTAAATTCCAAATATTATTTTCCCATGATTTAATAAATCATTTCTAATAGGGATTTTGTCTTTATTCAAATGGAAATGGAATTTGGTTAATGCCATTTTATTTAATTTGAAAATTCTCTATCCATTATTTTATTTGGATTTGGATTATATTTATTCCATTTTCTTATGGATTAGGCCAAGATTTCATTTGGTCTTTAAATATCCCTCACTTAATATTTCTTTCTTTATCTTATAAAATTCATATCTTTTTTATTTAAAGATCCAAACTTTGTGATTCAAATTTGACAAACCTTATTTAATATTTGTTTATCTTTTTAAATCTCTTTAGGATTATTTTCTCACCATTTGGTATGGATTTCTAGATAGGTGCTTTATTAGCTTTGGAAATTCAATATCCTTATCTTATTAAATTCATAAGATTTTATTTATGGCTCCAAATTAAGTGAAACCAATTTCTATGGTTATTTGTCATTTTTGATCATTTATAAATGTTTGTTTGGCCAATTTTTATATGGATCAAATCCATTTGGGCTTTAGAGTTTTGGTTTATTTTCCAAATGTTTAAATTTCAAGATGCATTTATGAAGAAAGCATTTCACTTGTTTTGAATTTAGTTGGGTTCAAACATTATTCAAAGTTTGTTCAAGATGGGATTTTAAGTTTCCATTTAGAAACAAAAGTTTCTTTTCACCCTAAATTTCAAAAATTATTTATTTGTTTATTTATTTTTCACATTACAAGATTTGGAAAATTTTGGGATGTGACAGCTACACATGCATCAAAATGAAATATCTAAGCAAAGAACAAGCATGCAATCTCACACAACCTATCACCTATAGCAGCAAAATACTCAAGATACAATCTACCAATCACAAATCTAATTGGACAAGTGGAGGAGGCACATACCAAGGAGAAATCCCTCCAAAAATCAATAACAAAGAGGTGTTGACCAAGGAGATCGAAAATCGCGAGCAAGAACAGCAGGAACTCGAGCTTGAGCAAGTTTTCCGGTGTTTTTTAGGAGAGAGAAAGAAGATGGTTGGGAGGAGACACTTTGGAGGGGCCCAGGTGGGCCACACCCCACCCAGGCGCCACCTATAGGTAGGCCGCGCCTACCAGGGGTGTGGGTTCCTGGGGTGCCCCCCTATGTCACTCCAGGTGTCCCTCTGCCCCTTTTTCGAGGAAAAAATCATTTTGAATTTTCTAGAATTTTTTGGGAAACTTTATTTTTGGCCAATTTTCAGGGTATGAAAATTGATTCTCGCGGAAATAGTTTTTTTAGAAGAAGCAAACCAAAAGCCAAAATACAGAAGTTTTAAGACACTCTAACAAACAAAAAACTAACAAAACCAAAGGCTAGCTAAAGAAAAGTCAAAGACTAGGAAGGAGAAAAGTAAAAGAAAGCAAGTATAACCAAAGTGAAAACATTATTTTGTTCATTAAAATCCTTTTGTTAACAAGGTTTATCAAGTCTTTTTACCAAAACAATCTTATATGAAACAAAACTTTGCTTTCCACAAGGTGATTATGTTACCTCATACTTGATAGCAATGGTCCCAATCATTATAGTTTCAAAATTTTCTTGTGGAATGGGACAATATATTTCTCCAACCTTGATGCTCTCAATTTTCAATGGAATTTAGGCAATAGCTCTTAGCAATCTTCTTGGGGAAATAGATAGTATGCTCTTTGTCATTAATACTGAATGTTACTTTTCCTTGATTACAATTAATGACAGCACCTGCAGTATTAAGAAAAGGTCTCCCAAGAAAAATGGACATATTATCATCTTCAAGCATTTCAAGCACAACAAAATTAGTCAAAACCAAGCAATTATGATCTACTTGAACAGGAACATCCTCACATATACCAATAGGAATAGTAGTTGACTTATCAGTCATTTGCAAAGATATATCAGTTGGTATCAAATTTTTTAGCTGGAGTCTCTTGTAGAGAGAAAAAGGCATAACACTAACTTCAGCTCCCAAATCGCATAAAGCATTTCTAACATAATTATTCTTAATAGAGCAAGGAATAGTTAGTATACCTAGATCACCAAGTTTCTTTGGAACCTTACCATTGAAGGAATAATTAGCAAGCGAAGTAGAAATCTCCTCATTAGGAATCTTCCTTTTATTAGAGACAATATCCTTCATATACTTTGAATAAGGAGGCAACTTAATAGCATCAGTCAAACGAATTTGCAAAAATAAAGGTTTCATCCACTCACAAAACTTGTTGTAGTGTTCTTCCTCCTTTGACTTGTGGTTCTTACCTGGAAAAGGCATAGGTTTCTGCACCCAAGGTTCTCTCTCTTTACCATGTTTATTAGTAATAAAATCTTCCTTAGTGTGCTTCTCAGGTTCTTCCTCAACTTCCTCCTTATCAGGAGCATCATTATTATCATTAGCACTCTCAGTTTCAGCATCAGATACATATATACTATTCGGATCTATAGCAGGTTCAAGTGGTTCCTCAACTACCTTATGTTTCTTTTTCTTTCTCTTACGAGGACTACCACTACTTTCACCTTGTTGAGAATCCTGCTCAATTTTTTTTAGGGTGTCCTTCAGGATATAAAGGATCTTGAGTAGCTATACCACTCCTAGTTCTAATTCCATAAGCATGTTTATCTCCTGAGGAATTAACTAGCATATCTTTTTGTACCTTAGCAAGTTGATCAAGTTGGGTTTGAACCATTTGAAAGTTTTTACAAAGCATTTAAATATCATTAGAAGTCCTTTCCACAATATCTTTCAACTCATTGATAGCTCTAGATTTTTCTAATAAATGATTCTGAACTTGTTTATTAAAATTACCTCGTTTAACAAAAAAAATGTTAAGTTCCTCTAGTCATTCATGAGGAGGCTTACCATAAGGAATATCACCTTCATCAAAGTGTTGGAGAGAGCGTACCTCAATAGTAGATGAGTGGGTAATTGGCTTACATAATTCTTCTATAGAAGGTAAATTCTTCACATCTTCAGCTCTAATACATTTCTCCTTTAGACATTTCTTAGCTTTTTCATCACTTCATCATTTAATGCAATTACTCCCCTCTTCTTTGGTATTGGTGTTGGAACTGGTTCAGGCAAAACTGGTTCAGGAGTAATAGGCTCAGGTGTATTTAGCTCAGTTGAAGTCCAATCATCATAATTCTTGCTTATTTTAGCCATTAGTTCTTCAGCATCTATAGGAGTTATTTTCCTAAAAACACAATCAGCAAAGCTATCTAGGTATGTCCTAGAATCATCAGTTAGTCCATTATAATAAATATCAAGAAGATCATTCTTAGGTAATGGACATCCAGGATGTGCATGAATCAAGGCACAGAACCTTGTCCATGACTCAGGCAGTTTCTCTTCTTCTCCCTGTTTAAAATCAAAAAGTATCTGCAAAGCAGCATGTCTAGAACTGGGAGGAAAATATTTCTGGAAGAAAGAAGCAATCAAGCAATCAGGGCTATCAATGGAACCAGGAGGTAATCTATTAAACCAAGCCCTAGCTTATACTTTTAGTGAAAAAGGGAAGATCTTAGTAACAAAGTACTTACGCATATTAAAATCATCAGAGAACAAAGCACTCGTAGTAGAAAGCTCATTCATATGAGCCACAACACTCTCATTTTTAGTCCCACAGAAAGGTTCTTTCTCAACAATGTCCAAATAGGATAAATCAAGAGAGAAATCATAATCTTTATCTTTAATATCTATGGGAGAGGTGGCAAACTTAGGATCAGAGGACAGTTTAGGAATGATGGTACGTCTAGCAAGGAGACTCTTAATAGCACTAGCACCATGTGTGTTTCGGCACTCTTCAACAAATTCATTAGTAAACTCAATGTAACCATCATTAACATCATAACTCTCTCTAGACTCAGGTGAGCTAACAGGTGTAACAATGTCTTCACTAGGAGTTTCAGTATTTCCTAGACTATACATAGTAGAATCTAGGAAAGGACCTAATGAACCACTCGCATCAAGCATAGTAGAAGTAACATCATGAGCATCAAAAGCAATTTCAGATTCAGCAGTAGTAGCAGTGTGTGTAGCATAAGTATGTGGTGGTGGTGTGACAAGCTTACTTATAATAGACGGTGAATCAAGAGCAACAGAGGTGTTTATGATTGTACCTCTTCTTGTAGTGTATGGTAAAATAGGGAACTTTCCATCATGAGACTTACCCATGACGAAAGGAGTAGCAGTGAACAATAATAGATCCAAGCGAACTTACAAATAAATCTATGCTCCCCGGCAATGGCGCCAGAAAATAGTCTTGATGACCCACAAGTATAGGGGATCGCAACAGTCTTCGCGGGTAGTATTACCCAATTTATTGATTCGACACAAGGGGAGCCAAAGAATACTTGCAAGCCTTAACAACTGAGTTGTCAATTCAGCTGCACCTAAAAATAGTTCTTGCTCACAGAAGTTTATCAGTAGAAACAGTTTGTAGTAGCAACAGCAAAGCAATAGAAGCAGCAAAACAGGAGCAATAGTAACAGTAGAAACAAACAGTAGGATATGAGTGCGGTAGGCATAGGGATGGATGGACAGGCGTTGCATGGACGAGTCTAAACATGTAACTTCAAGATCTAGGGCATTGCAGATAAATAAGAATAAGCATCCAAGTTAAACAATCCTAGGATCGCAATGAGAACTTGCACAACATCTTCTGTCCAGCCAGCCCGTGGCAGTGGGGCCTCTAGGGAACTACTGGCAATTAAGGTGCTCATTTTAATAGAGCACCGGAGCAAAGCATTAACACTCCGTGAACACATGTGATCCTCACACCACAACCATCCCCTCCAGTTGTCCCAATTTCTGTCACTTCGGGGCCTTTGGATTCGGACAATGATATGTGTACACAACTTGTAGATAAGATCACAAACAATACTATCATGATGATTCAATAATAAGTTCAGATATGAGATCATGGCACTTCGGCTCTAGTGACAAGCATTAAGCATAACATGTTGCAACAAAGTCAAATAGCACTAACAGAGATACTAGGCACTATGCCCTAACAATCTTATTCGATTACATGATAGAACTTGATGTCTACGCACTTCTATTCTTGTAGACAGTTGTTGGGCCTCCAAGTGCAGAGGTTTGTATAACAACAATAAGTTTACCTTAAGTGGATTACCCAAGGTTTATCGAACTCAGGGAGGAAGTGGTCAAAGGTATTCCCTCTCAAGCAATCCTACAATCAAGATACAAGAAGTCTCTTGTGTCCCCAACACACCCAATACACTTGTCACGTGTATAGGTGCACTATTTTGGCGAAGAGATAGTGAAGTACAAGTGGATAAGGTGCCAGAAAATAGCTTGATGATGAGGTAAAGACTAAAGCAAGCAAACATGCAACAGATCTAGATGCAAACGGTGTTTCAATGTTTAGAAACAATGCCTAGGGATCATACTTTCACTAGTGAACACTCTCTCATATAAATATCCTCTCTTCATGATACTACTCTTAAATACTCTCCGGTTGGACACTCTAATCATCGGTAGGGATATAACAGAACTCCTCAAAGTCCGCCTTCCCCAATATAGATAACCCCACACTATCACCTTGAGCGCTATATGGTTCCAACAAACACCACAATTTCATAGAGACATCCAACTCCAAATATAACTCATAACAAATATTCAATCTAGCCAAAGTGCCACACATGGTATGCACGCTGTCACTTTCACACACGTGGGGAAAATCATAGATCTATTAAAGCACAAAGAGTATTTATGTAGACTCAAACCTAAGTGCCACCATGGCGTGCACGTTGTCACTTTCACACACATTGGGAGAGCAGAGATCTATTGAAGCACTTGAGTAGTAAGGTAGATCTACTTGATTACAAAGCTCATGACCACAACAAGATCATGCATAGAGAGAGATGAACACATAGCTATCGGTAGAGCCTTTAGCCTCGAGGAAGAACTACTCCCTCCTCATCATGGGAATCAGCAACGGTGATGGAGATGGTGGTGGAGATCGATGGATATGGCTCCGGGGGCACTTCCCCGTCCCGGTAGGGTGCCGGAACAGAGACTTTCTGTCCCCCGAATCTCCCCTTCGGTGGCGGTGGTGCTACAGAGGTTTTCGTGGATTTCTACTGGATGCCCTAGCGTTTTTGAATCGGAGGCTTCTTATAGGCGCAAGAATCAAGGTCGGTGGGGCTCCAGGGGGCCCACACCCCCTGTAGGCGCCTCCAGGGCTTGCCTACGCCTAGGGGGATGTGGCCACCCTGTGGCCCCCCTCCGGCTCTGCTTCGTGGTTCCATTTTGCTCCGGGAAAAATAATGACTTTGGCTTTTGTCCCGTCCAATTCCGAGAATATTGATTTTATGCCTTTCTGGAGCCAAAAAAAGAAGAAAACAGGTAACTGGCACTGTGGCAACTTGTTAATAGGTTAGTTCTAGAAAAGATATAAAAACACCTCAAAGTATAAATAAAGCAAAGCAAAGTAGATACAAAACAAGCATGGAGCATCAAAAATTATAGATACGTTTCCAACGTATCAGAACTCATCCAATCCCTACCATCCACATAACCTACAGTGGGGGATTACTCACTCATGGATGAGGGAAACATTGATGGTCGATGGAGAGGCGTTGGTGATGACGATGGCGATGATCCTCCCCAAATTTCCTGTCCCGGCAGGGTGCCAGAACGGAGTTTCTGGATCCAAATCTTGGTTTCTGATGGTGGCGGCGGAGCAGAACTCTTTCTGTAAAAAAGAAACGTCTGATATGTAAACAACCAGGAGTTGTGCGGTGACCCAGCATACCACTGCATGATTTAGTATACTATAGTCGTTGACATAACACCAATGAAACACCGTTCCAGCAGCATTACATCCCTCAGAGTGGTACAACAGTAACATAGCAGGTCCAAGACATGACTATAGGTTACAACTTGACTCTTTACAAAAGATCCAGAGAACACTCTAGGTTATATATTGAAAGCAACTTCTTACAAAGAAGAACCAGAAATAACAACTCATAACTATCATGCTAATAGACTAGTATCTAAACTATTGGGCTTGCATTTCTACTATTGCAATACTATAAAGAAGTAGGTTCTATGGCTAGATATTATTCTCATATCTAAACAAGAACTTTATCTTCACTTGAATTGAGGTGCTCAATGATTCCACTAACTTGATCGAAGAACTTAAGCTTTTGTTGACGATTCCCTTGAGCTTAAGTTAATGTAAACATCATCTTTATTGGCTTCAGAATCTAGCAAGGGTTCAGAAGGTACAATTGAGTATGACCATACTCAGAAAGTTCACTAAAAAGGAGTATTTGTTGCACTATCTATAGCCACAGACCATAGGTCGTAGGCTATGCAGGTTTTCGTAAACATTTCTTCAAAGGTTGCTTTTATTCTGAAAAGCTATGTCCGTTAGCCTTCACAGGTTTACTAGAACTTTCATGGAGTTCCTTTCCTGCCACGTTCGTAGCTCCTTCCCGGAACAGGGAGTAACATGTCATAGTTTGTACACTCTCCAGAGGTGCGTCACTTTACCCATGATAGATCTTAGCTTTGTTGCACATCTGAGCGGCCAAACCCGTTGATACTTCCTTGGTATGAGGCCCAGACTAAGATCCAAGTCAATCACTACCCTTCTCCGCGACCCCACATGGAACATGACTTCCCAAGCAGGAATACCTATGTTGACCCCCTTATAGGCAGATATAACCCTGGTAACCCCTTGGAGACTCCGGTGAGCAGATCATGTCCCTGGCAACCCCTACCAAAGTGGCAGATCTACCTTTGAAAGCCCCTCACGGATAATATAGACACCAATATCGCGGGGACATAAGGTTTCCCACCAATGATGAGTCCTCGCAGGGAATCTACAGCTTCATGATAAGGTCATCCGTTCATGTGAAAGGAAGAATATCCAGCTGACTTCTCAGTCCCATTCCAAATATCATGGTTAACGCGTGATATTGATATGTTAGAAATGTATCTATAATTTTTGATGCTCCATGCTTGTTTAGTATCTACTTTGCTTTGCTTTGTCTACACTTTGAGGTGTTTTTATATCTTTTCTAGAACTAACCTATTAACAAGTTGCCACAGTGCCAGTTGCATGTTTTCTTCTGTTTTTGGTTCGAGAAAGGCAGAAAATCAATATTCTCAGAATTGGACGGGACAAAAGCCAAAGTCAATATTTTACCGTGGGCGACACGAAGCCAGAAGACGAGACGGAGGGGCGCCACAGGGCGACCAGACCCCCCTAGGCGCGGGTGGGCCCACCCCACGCCTGGGCAGGGTGTGGCCCCCTGGTGGCCCCCCTGGCTCACCCCTTCGCCTATAAGAAGCCCTCGATGCAGAAACCCTAGGCACCCGATCAAAACTCCACGAAACCTTCTGTAGCCACCGCCACCATTGTCCCTAGATAGGGGGGATCTGAAGTTCTTCTCGGCACCCTTCCGGAGGGGAGGTCATCCCGGAGGCCTTCTTCTTCATCATGCCAGCCTCCGGTATGAAGCGTGAGTAGTTCCACCTTGGACTACGGGTCCATGTAGTAGCTAGATGGTTGTATCTCCTCCTTGTGCTTTCATGTATAGATCTTGTGATCTCCGTTCATGATCAATATCTAATCTATTTGTAATCATGCATGTTGTGTTTGCGGGGATCCGATGGATATTGAGATTACTATGTTAGATTGATTAATGGTTTTGTCTATTTGATTCTATCATGTTTGTGCTGTTTGTGATCTTGCATTCTCTGTTGTTAGTAGCTATCTTGGCCAAGTAGTTGCTAGAGACTCCAAGAGGGGGTATTTATGCTCGATAGTGGGTTCATGCCTCTAGTTTCCAAGGGAAGTGATAGAAATCTATTCGGTTGTAGATGTGTTGTTGCCACTAGGGAGAAAACAACGGTCTCTTGTTCATGGAACAAGTGGATTGTTTACCTTACACACTTTTCTTAAAGCAGTTGTCTGTTGCTTTCAACTTAATACTGGAGGGGGTTCGGATGTTAACCTGAAGGTGGACTTCTAGTCATAGATGCAGTTGGATGGCGGTCTATGTATAATTTTGTATTGCCCAATCAAATCTTATAGGATATTTTTGTCTAGTATTGCATTGTTATGCCTTGCTCAGTTCCTGTCAATTTCCCTACTGTAATTTGTTTACCCTTCATGCCATGTTGTTTATCTAAGGAGAGCACCTCTAGTGAAATATGGACCCCGGTCCAATCTTTACC
The DNA here is from genome assembly GCA_916181665.1 of Avena sativa. Lineage (NCBI taxonomy): Eukaryota > Viridiplantae > Streptophyta > Magnoliopsida > Poales > Poaceae > Avena > Avena sativa. Next base: position 265,581,846 of record OV702280.1, on the reverse strand, counting down.
ATTGATACATCTTCCACTATTACTGTTTACTTGTTGCAAACCATCATCACCTTCCACACCATACAGTTAATCCTTTGTTACAGCAACCGGTGAGATTGACAACCTCACTGTTAGTTGGGGCAAAGTCTTGAGTTTGTGTTGTACAGGTATCCACGTTGCTTGCAGCACCTTTGTGATGTTTCCTTCCTCCTACTGGTTCGATAACCTCGGTTTCTTACTGAGGGAAACTTGCATGCTGTACTGCATCATACCTTCCGCTTGGGGTCTCCCAATGAAGTGCTGCTGCACTCATCAGATATACGGCGCAAGAATCACTGGCGACATTGGTAGTTAAGTCCTATATAATATGTTCCTTTACCACCAGAACTATAATAGTAGGTTATTACCATATGGAAAATAACCCATAATCATATCATTATGAAAATAGTGTTTTCTGTCCTTTTTGAAATGCAGGTGATGACAACATTGGATTTGAAAATACTTGATAGAAAATAACCAAAGAACATGAGGAAAGTGTAAACTTGCCTTTTATGATTGGAAGATTATGCACTCACGGTATTTGATATAATATAAGATCCAATATCTGAAAACAACATCATTGGACCGGTAAAGACTAATGTTTAAAGAAGCGATATGATATTATACATAAGTAATTCTATGCATTTTATAAAATTTCCAATATTGAAAGTGAATTGAACTAAGTTGATTACTTTAAGATTTGATTTATTTTCAATTTTACTTTACAATTATCTTTATAAGGAACTTAAGTCTTAGCATACAAGATATAAAAGTTGAGTACAATTTATTTTAAGATTAGAATTATTTATCATCTTCTAATTAGGATGAAAATTCATGTGTTGGATTGTTAAGATTTGAAAGAACTGATTATAGAGTCGTTGTTTGAAGTGGAAAAAAGAATAACATTTGAAGAAACTAGTGTTTAGGTTAGGTTAATCAATCTTGAAGGTTATTAGGATTTACATTAGGGTTTTTGATGGGTACAAATGATGTTGAGTTATTATACTTTAATTGGTTATATAAGTGGCCAAAGTTAACTATAAAAACATGAATAAACTTCAGATAAGATGTTTATGACTGTTTATACCAAAGTTAACTATAAAACTAGAAGTGAATCTTAAGGTGTAATGTTTTTAGAAGATTACTAAGTTTTAGGGTTTTGATAAGTATAATTATGTATGTGGGATCATTCACTTTCAATTTAAGTGAATGAGTAGTTTGATATTTGATGTGTTATTATGAAAATAATATGCAACTTATTAATGGGAGCATAATTAGATGATATTAGTAATTTGTTAGGATTTGAAGTCATGATAATAATGATTAAGAGATAAATAGATGAATGATGCATAATGTTAGTTTAAAGGTTGTTGGTTTAAAGTGGATTTAAAGTTCTAAAGAAGTATTATAAACTTAATGGTTTACACTTAAGTTATATTTATGAATCATAATTATTGAGTTAGACTTAGTAATTAAACTTAAAGGGTTCTTTTTAAGATACTAATATTTTATAAAGACATATGATGATTTCTTGTTTAAGAAATGAGTCTAAAGAGTTTACAAAGGAAGTATTTTTTATTTGAATAAATAAGATTTATTACTATGGAATCTTGAAATGTTTTTAATATTTTTCTAATAAAATATATTTATTGAAGATCTTAAAAATGATTTTATTTATTTATTTTTGAGAGATATTATTATTTGTTTTAAAAAATCCACAAAGGATTACATGCTCTTAAATATTTTCTTTAATGTTTATTTGTAAAAATTAAAATTGGTATTTTTGTAAAATGGTAGATTTATTTTCATATTCAAAAATGATTTTTATTTATTTTTAGGATTTTTCCTTATTTTCTTAAATTTCACTTAGGATTTAAGTAGTCTTAATATTTAGTGGCATTTTATTTAACTGAAATAAGTGTAGTTATATTTTTCTTTGGTAGAAATTATTTTTGTGATCACTTTGATATATTATATGCACCTTTAGGATTTTTATATATATTTTCTAAGTTAAAATACCATCAAGGGTATTTTTTTAATTTAGAATTTATTAATTCAACTTATTTTAATAAAACCTAGGCTCGTCCCATTGGGCTAGCCCAGCCCGGCTCGACCCAGTGGGTTGGAGTCAAACCCACACTCGCTCCCCTACCAGCCCAGTACTCCCTCTTGCTACCTCTCGCTCATGCTCGCCCCTTTCTCTCCTCTCTTTGGTGACCCGACATCGCCCCGTTGCCTCCGTTTGATCCTGGCCGGCTCTGGCCTTCCCGGTCGCCGTCGTGGTGTGAGATGATGTAGTCAACGATGCTGCATCGACGGGCCTAGATCGATTTGATGCTTGAGCCCTCTCCTGGTCGCGTTCCTCTCTTTGGTGGCTAGGGTTTGTGTCATTGCCGATGATGTGGTTCTTTGACGTACTTCTGGAGTCGCCTGGGTGCGTGGATGGCCCAATGGTGCTGGTTGGTGTTGTCTCCTTCTCATGTGGGCACCGCGACCATGGCTTGGCGCGGGATGCAGTGCCCTCAGATGCTCCCCGTGCCTCTATGTGCTTCGCCGCCGGCCAACCTTTGCTTCCTCTTCTACTCCCTCGGTTTCAAAATATAAGATGTTTTATCTTTGTAAAGCAAATGTATCTAGACTTGTTTAGTATGTAGGTTCACTCATGTTTGGAATGAACCTACATACTAAATAATTCTAGATACATTTTCTTCACAAAGCTAAAACATCTTATATTTTGAAACGGAGGGGGTAGTATCTAGCAGGGACCACGGACAAGTTGTGCTTCTCCTTCCTCTCTCGGTTCCTATCTAGATCCCTCTTTGTGGTGATACAACTATCCTAATTAGTGTTGAGACTCTGTTCTAGGGTTCATCTTACTGCTAAAATTATCTATGGCTAGTGGATAAATTCAATTGGGCTGCATAATTTCCTGGTTTGCCATTTATGTGTTGGCCTCTGGCTTGCTAGTGGCTGACGATGCTCAGTAGTTCTTCTAGCTTTGTGGTGGTTGATTAATTGTTGTGGTTTATCTGGTGGCTCACATATTGTAATTAACATGTGACTTATGTGATGTTGGTGGTGATTTACTTCCTTGAGTTATGCTTAAGATATGTGATTTAGTACATAAGGACTTGATATCCTTCCTGGCAGTGGTGAAAAGGTGGTGTGGTTCTTAGGAGTGATGTCTAATATACATGGTGGCTTTATGGTTTCATAGTCTCCTTAAATACTGATGAATCTCATATATGATTTCTAGTCCTGGGACTAGATAGATGACATGGACCTGATACTTGTGAACTAGAGCTTAAAACAATGATTCTTTTCTTATGGTTAGATTACTTTGTTGTATCTGGCCTGTGATAGATGACTTAAATAAATGATTCCTAATGTGGTTATGAAGATGATTACTAGCTAGATGAGTTGTTTTAGTGGATTCTCTTGCCTGGGTTACTTTTGTGGTGCCTCCATATAGGAGTGTGCACAATATAACTTCAACTAAGATGGTTTACTGCTTGTACAACTGAATAAAATTATTTTATCTTGAATGCTTATGATGCTGGTCTGAAGCATAGGTTCCTACTAAAACATATGTTTCCCTTCATTACTTATCCCTTCCTAGGATGCAAAGGGTGAGACCTTTACTAAAGATCTTGGAAAACTACTACTTGATCATTTTAACAAGTCTATGATGAATATACACCCCACTTGGGTGCATCTCTGAGAATTCCTTTGAATCAGCAATTTATTCTTATATGGATAAAAACATAAGGAGCATGATTGCTAGTAGCTCACCACTTGGTGATGCTTCTTTAAGAAAATATGCCGAGTTGATAGCTTGTTTGTATATAATTGAGTGACTATCTATTCTATCAATTATGACAATAATATTATAGCTGATTCCTCGCTCGTTTAGGGAAATGATTTGATTATCTAATTAATGCAAGATTGTAATTGTGGCTTTATCATAGAGGAACAACTATTATGCTGGTTGCTACTGAGGTGCTACCCATAACTGGGATTTGCCTAGTTGCACCCATCCATGGATTTACTTTCCTCTAGATGCAAACTGGTAGATACCAGATTGGTCAAGGATGCATAGGTTGAAGCCATATTATGGATAAGACATATACTATGTTGGTCTCAAGATTACTGTGATGATCTTGCAAAGCACTCTTTGCAAAGCTGAGAAAATCTTTCCCTTAAGACTCATTTCATTGCATGCTTATGCTTATATAAATAGATATGTGTACTTTAATTATATTCTAGACTTTCTACTACTCTACCTTGGCTTCCTGGAGCTTGTTCTTGTGGTGGATCTTGATCAGTTGTTATTGGCACCTTCTTGTACTCCAGACCTACACCTCCTATTGATGCAGCCTGATACTCCAGTTGCCTCCGTTGGTTGATTCTTGATCTATTCTAGTAACTGGATAAATGATCATGTTAGTTATTGTATTTCACTTGTCCTTGATCTACTCCTGGAGAGCTTCTCTAATCAACCAGGTGTTGAGTGATGGTGGTGATATTATCTGGTGTTCTTGCTGATGGTAGGGAGCAAGAACATATGGTGTTTTTAGGTGTATGGAGGAAGGAATGATAAATTAGAAGATGTGTTATGGCTGCTCCCTCTTATCTACATCCTACTATTGTTGCTGTGTTGACAACTCACACCCTTGCATGCATGTGTGAGAAGCTTGCAAGTGGGACCTGCTGACTCCAATTTTCTAGGACTAGAAGTTGTTCCCTTAAGGATGTGCTCGGCTGATTTTGATATTTGTCCCTGTTTTGGATATTTCTCCACTTGGTGAAACTTGCCCCTAGCCTATGATGTTGTGCTGAGGCTAAAGCACTAATAAGAACATTTACTAAGATTTGGTGAAACTTGCCCCTTTAAAATCAAACTTGATGATGAGACAAACAGTGCACTACACTGTAAATCTGAGAGCACCAAATATTAACACTAAACCTTTTTTGTTTTATCTTTAGTTGTTTTTTTTGCAGGAATTAAAGTGAAGAAGAAATAAGATACCAGCTGATGAAGGAGATTAAATAATAGTAGCTTAGGTTTTTATTTTTTATTTTCTTATTGATGTAATTCTTTCTTTTAAAGTTGGAATTTGTAAATTACCTTGTAATATTGTACTGTATTAATAAAGTTAGAACTTTCTCTTTTATTAGTCAATTGTAAAGACAATGTAATTTATTATATTGTAATAAAGTTAAATTTCCTTCTTTTTGTGATTTAATTCAAGTAATTATTTATTATAAAGTATATATATTTTACAATGTAATTTATTATATTGTAATAAAGTTAAATTTCCTTCTTTTTGTGATTTAATTCAATTCTTATTTATTATAAAGTATATATATTTTATTCATAATTGTATATCAATTATGGAATGATATAACTATCCATAACACAATTTCATTTTGTTTCAAATCCAATAAGTTATTAAATGTTTCATATTTCAATTTGTGAATTTTCAAAATTCATTTGAATTCAAATTTGATATTGAAATACATGTTTGAATTATTTTCCCCTCAAAACACAATGATTCAATAGAGGTCATGCCAAAATCCATCACACTTATCCTGATGTTTCCACCAGAACAAGAGAGATCTCGATCCCTCTACACTCTTTTAGTTTTGCAAAAAAATTCCCCAGATTTTATTATGCATGAATGCACCGCACACACATGTGTCCTTTCCATTTCTAGGTGCTAATCCTGGGATGTTACAAGTTGCCAGTGAAGTCTCTAGTCACTGGTTCATTGGTTAATAGATGATCAAGGTTTCCTGATCATGTGGTGCTTTAGGCCAGTTGATAATGGAGTCACCTCATTGGAGAATGATATGATGAACATACCTAAGCATCATAACACGATCATGTCACAAAGTCCAAGTTGTGATAATTAGGAAACATAGTGACTTAATCCTTAGACCGTGAGACCATATCTAATTACTGTCACCCGAGAGTACCTTGAGAGCATCTAACGTCACTCAGTGGAACGGTGATCATAAGGGTGTGATTGAGTATTCAAAGGGGCATGTTGAGGCGTATGTGTCAAGATCGGGATTTGTCCATCCGCGTGACGGAAGATACTCTGGGCCCACTCAGATAAGTTATATCCATAAGATGCACATCATGTGACTAGGTCACAGGGACATCACTTATCATATCGGGTAAAGTAGAAATTATAAGTAACAAGGTTGGACATGACATGATGATGTCATTGATCAAATCTTAGACATTGAAAATCGTATAGACAAAAGGAATAGGACACATTGTTGACGGTTCAACAAGTTTCGTGGAATGCACATGTGGTCATTATGGGCATCCAGGTCCTACTTATGATCATTGGCGGTCCAAGAGGGGTCTTGACCTTGTCTAGAGTGTTCTCAAATCATTGGGTAGCACGCTTAATGGTTGACGAAGCTCGGAGATCGTTTTGTGATCATCGGAATCACCGAAGAAAAGAGAGGGAGAATGGAAGGGTTCCGGGAAGGTCCGAAGGATTTTCGGAGTGGGATGAAAGGTGTTCTATGGACACGGGAATTAAATAGTATGTAATTAAATGTTAAATAGTGATTTCATCATTTATTTATATTTATTTAATAAAATAAAAGGATTAAAATCCCTATTGGACCTATTTCCATATGGGAAAGGGCCCATGAGGGAAAAAGGCAAAAAAGAGAAAGGGAGGAGGTGGCCGCATGGGACCCTAGGCTACCATGCGGGGCCTATGGGGAGCCCTGGCCGGCGACCCCCCTCTCCCCTCTCCCCCCTCTTTGTTTAGTCCCACATATCGCTAGGCCAAGGGGTTTGAGGGTCCCCTTCTCCCTATATAAGAAGATGCATAGGAGGTAATTAAATCATAGAAAAATAAATAAGAGCTTCCCAGCTTTGGGAATTGCTTCCAGTTATCTCTCTCTCTCTCTCTCTCTCTCTCTCTCTCTCTCATGACCATGTAGGGCTGCGCGAACAAGGACTTTTTCATCGTGGAGTGCCATCGCGCTACGGGATTCAGGATCCAGTAGATCTACTTATGCAATCTTGGCTAAATCGGAGAGAAGCGGGAGTCGTCGTCAAACACCGTACGTGTGTGACTCCCTCGGCCGGTGCTGCACTTGTGGCACTAGGAGTGTCCGGAGCCGTTGGACTTCGGAATGACCTTGATATCGGCGTCAGTACGACTACATGAACCACATTCCCCGCATATTGTTAACCACGTTTGGTCGTCAAAGGTATGAACATAGTATCCCCTCCCGTTATTGCATTACTAATAGATAGATCCTAGCATCAGGGTTGTCTACGTAGGAATTTTTTGTTTTATGGCGCCGAACCCCAACAAGATAACGCGAGGGTAGTTAAATCTGGATGGAATTTTCAAGGTCGGAGCACTTTAAAGCCCAGAAGATCCCTTATATAGCCTCAACCCTTAAAAATACGGCTGTTTTATGGTTTTGGCCTCTTTTTTCGGCCTGAGTAGATCCCGTAGAATGGGTCGTCTCTTAAATATATTTGCGGCCCGGCTTAAATCTTCCATCGCGAATGATATATGTAGGGGATTGGGGTTGATCAACATGTCACACACTGGCCAAATATCCATCGCTGTTGTGACCTTGGATCAATAAAGATCCTAAGTCTCTGTGATTTACATGCTAGTCCTTGGATCAATAGCTAGCACTCACAGTCGATGAATATCATGTAAAACACAAAGTCTTTATTACACGAGGAATCTAGAGTATGAAATTATTACAAATTTGCTTAGCATTAAGCTAACTCAAATAACAGTGGAAACATAAAATAGCTTGAGTCCATCAACACCCCAGGCTTGTTGAGTGTAGACTCACGATCCCTACGCACCTTTCAATCTTCGGATTCTGCACATAAGACGTGCATCCAACAAGTTGGGTCAATACTTTGAATGTATTAGCAAATTAAACCAAGGAAAGAAAAAGACTAACTCTACATGCAAGGCTAGTTTAGGCTGTGGAGTTCATTTGCTCAAAGCTAATTTTCTTAAGTATGGAAAAGGGAGAGAATTTTCCTACATTGTAAACATTTGCTTAAGTAATATAGGGTCGAATGGCACACGAGGATATTACTCACCAAGTGTCCAAACAACCTAACACTTGGATATTACTCACCAAGTTCCCAAAACCCACTCAATAGCGATATGACTCACGCCTTGGGTTTTTTAGAAAATTTTAAGTTTGGAAGAGAGAGAGAGAGAGAGAGAGAGAGAGAGAGAGAGAGAGAGAGAGAGACAGAGAGAGGAAGATCATTCAGAGGCTCCATCCTTCAGACGCTCAAGTGTTCTTTTCCATGAACTCGGCTGATCGATCAGATTGCAATACTCTCGAGAGTTTGTGCATTTTACCCACAATCCACGATCAAGTCCTTTTACAGACAAGACCATGGTGAGGCTTTCCCTTAGTAGCCCCTCTACCAGCTGGATCCAACCGTGCCAAGAACCTCCAAACGTTGGTACCCCGGTGAGGTTTCTCACTAAGTACTAGGCCAAGAAAGAGCCCATATGTAATTGCACTGGAAGCTTCTGAATTCTGAAACATGGCAGACTTCTTTGATTACTGGGCGGCCGTCCTCCACCAAAATCTCACTAGTTGTCCCGAGAACCATTCTGTCCAGAAGAAAACTTAGTTTTATTTTGAAGTGGATTTGAGAAGAAAAGATTGCTCAAGAGAGCCTTTATACTTAGAAAAATTCCTTGTCTTTTGAACACCCCAACGGTACTTTATTTATATAGCATAGTAAGCAGTACTTAGCAAAAGCAGGGGTAACCTATTAGGAGGGGAGAAATCCTAAGTATAGATCTACTCATGGCATACTACAAAATCATCACACTTGCAAAATAATACTAAGAAAAATTCTAATAGAACATCCACACATGCACACTACAGAATTTGAACATCTAAAACGCATAGAATCAAAACTGGGACATTATATAAACAAGAGGTGTAACTTGCCTTGATCTGAGCAGCACTCTACATAATAGTACTCCTCAGCGCACTCCGAACAATCTAACGGAACACAACATAGACCTAATCACAACTTGCACAAAATAATGCCACAGAAATAATATGCATGCATGCAACGTGGTAATATGCAAGATTGTGTTCTAATTAGACCAAGATAGTCTTTCCGAGTTGGTAATGTGTTGGGGACATTATTAGTATCTATTTCCCATAGATTTTAATCAATTTGGATTATTGCTTCAATTTATATGCTCATAAGGAGATCCAACCATCTAATCAGCCCCGAAACAGATCTAAGGATCCTAAGCAAGATTTTATAATTTTAGTCATTAGGCATTGTAAAAACAAAGCCAACACAACAAGAATAAACTAAAATGGAATTTTAATTATTTTTCTATGAATTAAATACTCCAATCTAGAGATTAAATTCTACACAGATATTACTGCAGCAAACTCGTAAAATTATTCCAGATCTGTGTTCTACTCAATTTTGTGAATCCAATGGTATGCTAAACGCAATTTTTGGCCAAGTAGTTGATTTACTATGAATTAAACAATATTCTGAGTATTTTAAAAACTGTATCTAGTCAACACGACCGCGCGGCGAGAAGTGGCGGCTCCTGGTTGGCCCGGCTAGGTGACGCGATGCTGACGCGGCGCGCTGACACGAGCATGCCACGTGGCGCAGTGTGATTCTTCGATACCCCTTCGCTAAGAAGATCTAATCTAAGCCGCAGATTCTCGATCTAACGGATGGGGGAGACGCCGACGACTTACATGGCGGTGACGGACGGTGAACGCGGTGGTGATGAGGGTCGGCGGCGGTTCCGTGGCTTCCCTGAGGCGCCGGTGTGGTCGACGCGATGCAGCAGCTCCTCGCGGTCCTCTTCGTATGGACGGCGTTGTCCCTCCCCTCCTTCCGCTACAATCCACCGCTGGCGCCCACGAGCTCCGGCGACGCGTCGGCGAGAGATTCCCGACGATGTGCTGCTGTAACATCCCAAAAATATTGATCATGATTATCAATTTCCAATCACCAAAATTAGGGTTAACAAAAACTTTTATTAAATAAAAATCAAATAAATGCATGTGTGTATGTGATGATTGTATGAATGCATGAATGGACTTGTGTGATTAACCTAAATAGCAAGGAATGGTTTAAAGATGAAAATAACATCACCTAAAACATTTCCAAGCAGAAACAAATCAAGAGAAAATAAAAAACAACCCAAATAAAGCAAATGGTCATTTTTGCCAAACTTGCTCACTAGGCCACTTTGAGTGTTTCTAGTCCAAGATTTCAAATAGAAACATTTACATTTCTTTTTGCCCCTTGCTAGAGAAAGTAAAAGTTAACCCAAGCCCACCTTTCAAACTTGCAGAAACATTTGGCAACTTGATTCAAATGACAATTAAAAATTGAATCTTTAACACATGTGAAGATCACCCATTTTCAAAACCCAACCAAACCAGTATCCCTTGACCTTTCCCACTAACCAGAGACTCCCTAGTATGTAACTAACACACCCACAAAGTTTGAATCAAAAATTCAAATTTGAATCTCTTTAGGCCATTTCATCAGATACCTTGCAATCACCAAACCAACAAACATCAAACACTATTAGGAGCAGTGAATCTGGCCTAACTTGTTCCCTCTCTGGTTCATAGCAAGCTATTAGCAGATCATCTAGCCCAATTAACAAGCTCTAGCACCACTGTGAGCTTGCCATTGCCATCAATGGTGAGCATGCCGAGCCTAACTTGCCACCCCATGGTTGACAACAAGCTAGGAGCAGCCCCAAGCCTAGCCACCATGTCTGGGACACTCACCACCGTCCACCGCCACCCCCTGTCCAAGACTCGAGCACTGCCAACCCCTGGACCACACAGCCTGAGCGTGCCCAGCCTCTTTGCGAGCGTGCCGAGAGCGCACCAAAGTGCCACCTGCGACACAAGCCCACAGACCGTGCGCCGCCCTCACCGCGTGCAAGCAGGATTGCCACCACCCAGGAACACCCCATACATGCCTGTTCGTCGCCGCGCGACCAGGAGAACCCGCGCGCCATTAAAACAGCCGTCGGACCCACCCAAAGCGCTGTGAAGTTCCGACCGTCTCGCACCGCCCCACGCCGCGTGACCATGCCGTTGAGCTTCGCCAGGGAGCACAACACCGCCCCCTACCTTTGCCCATGCCTTTAGCCCATTGTACCGACGACCATGACGATCTCCGCCCGCGCCCTTCGGTCCCCTTCTTGCACTATAAATAGAGGCCACCCCAACACTACTTCTCCACACCATCTCACTCCCCACCTTTCACTGACTGTACCCACTCATCCCCGGAGCAAGGCGAGCACCAGGTGGTCGGAATTTCGTCGGAGCTTGCCGCTGATGGAGGAGAAGTGCGTCGTTGATTGGAGCCGCCCCAGGAGGAGCCACCGTTACCAGGAGTATCGCCGTCGTCGACTCTGTCATTCGCCCCCATCGCCGGAGCCCTGGTGAGCCCCCGTAGACCCCACTGGCCATGCAAGGGTTCGACCTCGCCACGTCCTGTTTAGGCGTGGACGATGAACCTCAGAGATCTAGCTTCTAATCCTACCTCCCTAATCACCCCGAACTTCTTTGCCACTCTCTGTCTCATTGACATGTAGGGACAGCCACTTGATCAGCCCGCGCGCGCTGTGCGCAGTGGGCTAGCCTAGTTAGCATCCCGCGCAACCCATTTAGTTTGAATTTGTATTTTCCAATTTAGTTCAAACCTAGTTCTGTACCTAGATTCAAAAATCAACCCAGCTCGATTTACTAAACTAAAATGCATGAAACCAATTTTGTTAGAAAGGTACTGGAATGCTTAATCCAAGCCTCTTTGATTCAATTCATTTGGAATTGTAGATCACCTATAGTAAAAATAACAAGGATGAAGCTTTTCTGCATTCAAACATTTTTCAAAATTTAACCACAAGAGCTTTTGAGTTGATTCCAACTCATAAAAATCACATTTATCTAGACCTTTAGGAATATATAAAAATATATAGGATTACTTTCAGAAATATTGAACAAGCAATAAAAGAATGGCAAATAGGCCATTCTAGTCACTTTTATTAATTAAAATAAAAAGGTTAAACCTTATTAAATTGTGACACCACTTTAAATCACATTCCCATGTACTGAAATATGTGGTGATGACATGTGTCAACATGATCCCATGTTTTAATTGGAGAATATTAAATCTTAAGTAGTTTTTCAATGAGTAGAAATTACTTTTCTCAAATAAAAGAAATAAAACTATTGCTTTAATTTTTGTGATGTTTGTGATGATCCTAGATCATCTAGTGAAAACCTTGGTGTGATAAATAGAACTAGTTAAGTATTGTTTGGTGATTGTGTACCTCGTATTTATTTATAGACGCTAGTACCAACCAAGGATACGAGGAGGAAGGAGAATACTATGAAGAGGAAGTCGAGGAGAACTTCAACCACTTCTCTGCACAAGGCAAGCTATCTAGGCAAGCCTATACTTGCAAACTTGCAAGCCTCACTATACAAATTGACTTCAAGCTAATCCTTGCAAGCTTACCTTACTTGATACCAATCCTAGTTTTACTTGCAAGCTTAGTATTTTGTTTTCCTTACCAAAGCTTTCTATAGAAGGTTACTTAGTGACTTGTAGATTCTAGGAAGATATTTAAAGGTAGCATAAAGAGCATAAAACTTGGCCTAAGTTAGATAATCTTGATGACATCTCGAGGCATGAGATTGAACTTAGATAGGATACACTTGATTCTCACCCATCATTAGTGTTTACCCCCACTTGTAGATGCTAGTGCTAAGCATAAAACTTGATCAACCTTAGATTGGAATAATTGGTGAAAATGGTTATGAAAACCTTAGAATGATGAGTCATTCTACTGAAATGTTTTGACATGTGTTCTTGAACACCAGATGATTTTGATGATGAAAATGTTGAGGCATGAGCCTTAGCCTTTATAAAACTGATGGTTGTCTGAATGCGATACCATTCCAATTTTATCATACAACCACTATACCCGAAGTTTGGGTAGGTCTTGACTGGAAATTTATATACCTTATTATGGGTTCCCTTGTGGTTAAGGTTTGAGCTGAGGCTACCTTGTGAAGATTGTCCACCTGTGCAGTACCCAAGTTGACAGTTGGTCATGGTTGGGAGGCCAAACTCACAGGAGAGGTTCCTATACTAGGGCGTGTAATTAAAAGGTTAGGATTGATTATCCGCATACTGAGTATGGTGAAATCAGGATTGTTCCTGACGGATGTATCGAATGTTGTGGTGAAAGTGTATCACCTCTACAGAGTGTCAAACTATTCGAATAGCCGCGTCCGCGGTTATGGACAGTTGGAGTGGCCATACTGTTCCGTCGTCAGATGTTTTCAAAAGGACTTATGAAATGATTTATGACTTTGACTTGACCACAACAGAGTTGTGATATGAAATTCAAGTTCCCACTTAGGTGTTACAAAAATTTCAACTAGCTTTCTTTGCTTCTGAACTCAGTTAAATCTAGATTTTTGCAAAATAACCTAGAGCTTAGTATTTCCTACTCAAAAACCACTTCACTTGTTAGTATTAGTTTGCGAGTACTTAAAGAGTACTCATGGCTTTGTCCCTGGCTATTCCCGTGGCCAGACTATGAAGAGGATTATCAGGAGGACGGACAACAGGAAGGTTACAACAACTAAGATCATCTCCCATCGTCAGCATTGCCTGTGACCATGAATATGGAGTCTCGCCTATTCTACCATTATTATTACGTTATTCTACTGCTTGAATTGTATTAAGAACTGGATCATGTGATCCCTATTTGTGTAAGACCTTGTGTATGGTTTGTAATGGATGATGTACTGTGATATCCAATCTGTTATGTCTTGCAAAAATGGTAATCCTGGGATTGTGATGTATGGCATAACAGGCATCTGGGATTAAAAATCCGGGTGTTGACAAGTTGGTGTCAGAGCCATCCTGACCATAGGAGACCCTAGTTAGAATGGACGTTTGAATCAAAAAATTAGTTTCAAAACCAAGGAAGTGAGTATTTATGAAAACTTATTCTCATTCCTATCACTTAGACTCTTTCATGAAAATTCATATTCTCCCAAAAATTCTTGCAAACTTATATAAAATTTGACACACTTGAACACTCTACTAACTTACTCATCATATATTCTTATAGATGGACGTGAAGTATAGAAAGTTCTATAAGTTGGGGAATGGAGGAGACCTCACCTTTGAGCGTGACTTGGACCAGTTGTCGGAGATGCTGGAGCGTCCGCACCCCGAGTTCTTCGGAGCTCGGCTCAACGATTAGGAAGGCGAAGAATTGCAATGGCTAATTGCTGCATGTCTTAGAGGAAAGATTGAAGTCCCCACCACCGAAGGAATTCAGTTCACCATCAGAGAGAACAACTAGCTAGATGGACTTGACAGGGCCATGCAGGAAGCTCTTGCTCGTCTGTGTGGGCAGAGTATCAATCAGATCAAGGGTACCCACTTTGAGCTCTGCCCAAGGCGTGATGCTATGGGACAGCCACTGGAGGCACCATATCACCCTGAGCTGAAGAACCAGGTGGATCACCTCAGCTTCATGATGTATGCCCGGCAGAAGGAGTTGGACAATGCACGTTCCAACGCCAACCACAAGTCCGCCATCGCCGCCCAGAAGGATCAGACCATCACCATGCTGGTGAAGGATCACCAGTCTCGTCGCCGTCAGCTCGACAAGAAGGAGCGCATCATTGCCCGTCTCCGCCACAGGATCACAGACTTGGAGGAGACCATTCACGAGAGGGATATGCAGCTGGAGGAGAGGGAGAATGACGGTGAAGACCTTCGTGGAGACCCCTACTCCTATCTCAGTGATGATGATGACTTTATGTAGGATCAGGCCATGGACTTCTTCACTGATGAGGATGATTTCGCCTTCATTGATGATGATGAGGATGAGGAGGACACCGACTCTGAGGAGTAGTATCACTTGAGCACTAGCGGTAGTGAGTTGTATCCGGTCCCACTGTATCGTAGTTTTCTAGAATGGTTCTTAAAACCATTTGTTTCCTTTGTTGTGGTGTGTGTTGTATGATGTGTGATGAATGAATGAAAAGCAAGTTAATTTGAGTCAAACTTTGAAAACTTTTCCAAAACCCTGAACCTTAGAAATTTCCCTCTTTTCTCATGATCTATCTCAATCTTCAGATGCCTCGCGAAGGAAGCAGTTCGTCCCCGGACCCGATGTTGCAGATCTCGCAAATGTTGGTTTTGGACTGTGAAGCGGAAAGAGCAGAACGTCAAGCCAACTAGCCACCCTTCAGCACATAGCTCAGATGGCCAACAACAACAATCAGGGCCATGGAAATCAGGACAACCATGGATCCAAGCTCAAGAATTTCCAGAACACCAACCCACCCATCTTTAGTAAGTCTGAAGAGCCCCTAGATGCCGATGATTGGCTGTAAACCATGGAGAACAACTTGGAAGTCGCCGGAGTGGATGCTAATGAGAAAGTACTGTTTGCCGCCCACTATCTGGCCGGAGATGCAAGAGCATGGTGGAACAGCGTTTGCACATGAATGGAGGACACATGGTGGCTTGGAATGAATTCAAACTCAAGTTCATCCGAATCCATGTGCCACCCGGTTTGATTCTGCGGATGAGAGATGAATTCAAGGAGCTTAAGCAAGGAAGAATGACTGTGGTAGAGTACCATGACAGATTCCTATCTCTGTCAAGGTATGCCCCTGCTGAGATCAGCACTGAGGCCAAGAAGAAGGAGAGATTCCTGAATAGTCTGCATGATGAGATGCAGACAGTGTTGGTCAATATCCCATATGCTGATATTGAAGCCTTAGTGGATTCCGCCATTCAGATGGAAGGCAAGATCAACCAAGCTAATGAGAACCGCAAGCGTCGCATGATGCATCAACCAGGAACCCATCATACACCCAAGTATCGCCCCAACCCATCTCCAGGATTTGCCCCAAGAACCAACAGACCCCCGATGAACCGTCCAACCTATCCCAACCATGGAAACCCATGGCCCGGAGGAAATCACAACAACCCCGGCAACCCAAGCAATTTCAACCATGCACCACCCAAGTTCAACAACAACAACGTCGCCACCAACACCAACATTGCCCTAAGGACTGGAAGCAATGTTGTGACTGTTGCAGCAAAGGACAAGTCTCAGGTGACTTGTTATGAATGTGGAACCAAAGGTCACTATTCCAATGAGTGTCCCAAGAAGATTGCAGCAGCTCCCAATGCAAATGCCCTAGCTCAGCAGCAGCGTCGTGTTCAGCCCGGAAGAAGGTTTGCCCAGGGAACTCGCTCAACCGCAACGGCCGTCTCTTTCTCATGCATGCTGAAGAAGCCCAAGAAGCGCCAGACGTCATGCTGGGTATGTTTTCTGTTAACTCAGTACTGGCAAGAGTGTTGTTTTATTCTAGAGCATCGCACTCATTTGTTACTGAAGAATTTGCATGCACTAGTAAGGTTCAACCCACCAAATTGAAGCATGTTATGATAGTTAAAATACCCTGGTTCAACCACCAAAGCTAGACAGATTTGCAAGGCCGTTCCTATCCAAGTCCATGGCATAGATTTTTATGCTAATGTAATAGTACTTGGAACTAAAGGTTGTGAAGTAGTACTAGGAATGGATTGGATGTCGAAACATAAAGGATTAATTGACTGTGCCAAGAAAGCCATAACCATGACCAGTATAGCCGGAATATCAGTAGAGCATGTATCGGAAACCTTGCCCCGTCAATTGAAGTGCAACAAGAGTCTAGCCCAACCCACCATTGATCAAGTTTGGATAGTCTGTGAATACCGCGATGTATTTCCAGATGTTTTGCCCGGTATGCCCCCAGATCGGGATATAGAGTTTATCATTGAACTAATCCCTGGAACCAGACCCATAGCTCAGAGACCGTATAGTATGAACCCGTCTGAATTAGAGGAGCTGAAGAAGCAACTGGATGCTATGTTGGAAATAGGATTGATCCAACCAAGTGCGTCGCCCTGGAGATCACCAGTGCTGTTTGTGGACAAGAAAGATGGAGGTAGCCATTTGTGTATGGATTATCGGAAGTTGAATGATGTCACCATCAAGAATAGGTACCCACTGTCCAAGATAGAAGACCTGTTTGACCAGTTGACTGGTGCCAAGGTGTTTTCTAAGATTGAACTTAGAACTGGTTATCATCAACTCAAGATTCGCGCAGAGGATATTCCAAAGACTGGCTTTACCACAAGATATGGATTATACGAGTATACTGTCATGTCTTTTGGATTTAACCAATGCCCCCGCTTATTTTATAAACCTCATGAATAAGATTTTTATGGACTTCCTGGATAAGTTTGTCGTTGTTTTCATCGATGACATTCTGATCTATTCCAAATAAGAAGAAGAACATGAGCTACACCTAATGACCATCCTTGGAACCCTTAGGGAGCATCAGTTGTATTCCAAGTTTAGCAAATGTGAATTCTGGTTACAGGAAGTAGGATTTCTCGGACATATCGTATCAGCCGGAGGAATTGCCGTTGACCCTGCAAAGGTGAAGGATGTGGAAGATTGGCAAGCCCCAACCACTCAAACCCAAGTTCGTGCATTTCTCGGATTGGCGGGATACTACCGCAAGTTCGTAGAAGGATTCTCGAGTATCGCCAGACCCATGACCCAATTATTGAAGAAGGATAAGAAGTTTGAATGGACAGACAAATGTGAAGCGAGTTTTCAAGAACTCAAGAGGAGATTGATTTCAGCCCCAATCTTGATCATGCCGAATATCACGAAGCCCTTTGATGTGTATTGTGACGCATCCAAGATTGGTCTCGGATGTGTGCTAATGCAAGAAGGCAAAGTTATCTTATCTATCCCGACAACTGAAGGAGCATGAACAGAATTATCCTACCCATGGTTTTGAACTAGCAACTGTAGTTCTAGCCCTGAAGACATGGAGGCATTATCTGATGGGAAACCTTTGTGAGATTTATTCGGATCACAAGAGCCTGAAGTATATATTCACTCAGAAGGAGCTGAATATGAGGCAAATAAGATGGATCGAACTAATCAAGGACTATGATCTGGACATTCACTATCACCCCGGTAAAGCCAATGTGGTAGCAGATGCCCTTAGAAAATTTTCGTGTCACTTGAACTCCATGATTTTGAAGGAGCAACCAAGTTTGCACAATGAGATGGAAGATTTTAGAATGGAATTAGTAAGTGAAGGATTTTTGGCTAGCATAGAAATTCAACCCACTTTGATCAGTCAGATCAAGGAGGCCCAGAAAGGAAATGCTAGTATCGATAGAATCAAACGTCGTATAGGTATAGGAAAAGTACCCAGATTCACCGAAGATGAAGGAGTGTTGTGGTACAAAGGACGTCTCTGTGTACTAGCAAATTCGGAATTGAAGCAGGATATTTTGAAAGAGGCCCATGATACTCTTTATTCTATCCACCCCGGAGGAACAAATATGTATCAGGATTTGAAGGAGCAATTTTGGTGGCATAAGATGAAGAGAGAAATCGGAAGTTATATCGCCAAGTGTGACATTTGTCAGAGAGTCAAGGCAGGACATTAGAGACCCGCAGGACTATTGCAACCATTACAGATTCCGGAATGGAAATGGGATTCAGTTGCAATGGACTTTATCACCGGTTTGCCTACTTCTAGTAGGGGAAATGACTCTATTTGGGTCATAGTTGATAGAATGTCCAAGGTAGCCCATTTTTTACCGATCAAGACTACTTACCAGAGTTCGAAGCTAGTGGAGTTGTACATCGCTAGAATCGTCAGTTTGCACGGAGTCCCCAAGAACATAGAGTCAGATCGAGGAACTCAGTTTACCTCGAGATTTTGGAAGAAAGTCCAAGAAGGATTGGGAAACCGACTGGATTTCAGCATAGCGTATCACCCTCAGACCGATGGACAAACAGAGCGAGTAAATCAAATACTCGAAGATATGTTGAGAGCCTGTGTGCTAGGATCTAAATGGGAAGACTGTCTGCCGTTTGCAAAATTTTCTTACAACAATAGTTACCAAGCTAGTTTGCAAATGGCCCCATTTAAATTCATGTATGGAAGGAAGTGTCGTACCCCTTTGAATTGGTCATAAGTAGGAGAGAGTCAGATTTTCGGACCCGACATCCTACGAGAAGCAGAAGAGAAAGTTCACAAGATCCGTGAGCACCTCAAGACCACCTAGTCAGGACAGAAGAGTTATGCCAACAAGAGACGTCGAGACCTCGCTTTCAATATCGGAGATTCGTATATCTAAAAGTGTCGCCTTTGAAAGGAATGCAACGTTTCCAGCTCAAAGGAAAGTTAGCCCCCAGATATATCGGACCCTTAAAGATTCTAAACTGTCGAGGAGAAGTATCGTATCAACTGGAACTGCCAGAGGAGATGTCAGCAGTACACAATGTGTTCCATATATCGTTACTTCGAAAATGCCTTGAAGTCCCGGAGAAGACTAAAGTTTTCAAGAACGTTGATCACCGCACCATAGAGATCAATGATGACCTGACGTATCCTGAAGTACCCATCCGTATTTTGGAGGAAGCTTTCAGAACCACCAGAACCCGGAGCATCAAGTTTCTCAAGATCCAGTGGAGCAACCACACTGAAGAAGCTACATGGGAACGAGAAGATCACATCAAGATGGAGTTTCCTGATCTCTTTAAATCCTAGGTAATGTTTTTTCTTCTTTCTCAATTCTCGGGACGAGATTTTGTTTAAGGAGGGAAGGTTTGTAACATCCCAAAAATATTGATCATGATTATCAATTTCCAATCACCAAAATTAGGGTTAACAAAAAAATTATTAAATAAAATTCAAATGAATGCATGTGTGTATGTGATGATTGTATGAATGCATGAATGGACTTGTGTGATTAACCTAAATAGCAAGGAATGGTTTAAAGATGAAAATAACATCACCTAAAACATTTCCAAGCAGAAAAAAATCGAGAGAAAATCAAAAACAACCCAAATAAAGCAAATGGTCATTTTTGCCAATCTTGCTCACTAGGCCACTTTGAGTATTTCTAGTCCAAGATTTCAAACAGAAACATTTACATTTCTTTTCACCCCTTGCTAGACCAAGTAAAAGTTAACCCAAGCCCACCTTTCAAACTTGCAGAAACATTTCGCAACTTGATTCAAATGACAATTAAAAATTTAATATTTAACACATGTGAAGATCACCCATTTTCAAAACCCAACCAAACCAGTACCCCTTGACCTTTCCCACTAACCAGAGACTCCCTAGTATGTAACTAACAGACCCACCAAGTTTGAATCAAAAATTCAAATTTGAATCTCTTTAGGCCATTTCATTAAACACCTTGTAATCACCAAACCAACAAACATCAAACACTATTAGGAGCAGTGAATCTGGCCTAACTTGTTCCCTCTCTGGTTCACAGCAAGATATTAGTAGATCATCTAGACCAATTAACAAGCTCTAGCACCACTGTGAGCTTGCCATTGCCATCAATGGTGAGCATGCCGAGCCTAACTTGCCACCCCATGGTTGACAGCAAGCTAGGAGCATCCCCAAGCCTAGCCACCATGTCTGGGACACTCACCACCGTCCACCTCCACCCCCTATCCAAGCCTCGAGCACTGCCAACCCCTAGACCATACAGCCTGAGCGTGCCCAGCCTCTCTGCGAACGTGCCGAGAGCGCGCCAGAGCGCCACCTGCGACACAAGCCCACAGACTGCGCGCCACCCTTGCCGCGTGCAAGTAGGATCACCACCACCCCAGGAACACCCCAGACATGCCTGTTCGTCGACGCGCGACCAGGAGAACCCACGCACCACTAAAACAGCCGTTAGACCTGCCCAGAACGCCGTGATGTTCCGACCGTCTCGCACCGCTCCACGTCGCGTGACCACACCGTTGAGCTTCTCTAGGGAGCACAACACCACCCCTACCTTTGCCCATGCCTTTAGCTCGTTGTACCGATGACCACGACGAGCTCCGCCCGCGCCCTTCAGTCCCCTTCTTGCACTATAAATAGAGGCCACCCCAGCACGAATTCTCCACACCATCTCACTCTCCACCTCTCATTGACCGTACCCACTCATCCCCAGAGCAAGGCGAGCACCAGTTGGCCGGAATTTGTTCGGAGCTTGCCGCTGCTGGAGGAGAAGTGCGCTGTTGATTGGACCCGCCCCAGGAGGAGCCACTGGTACCAGGAGGATCGCCGTCGTTGACTCTGTCGTTCGCCCCCGTCGTCGACCATCGCCGGAGCCCTGGTGAGCCCCCGTAGACCCCCACTGGCCGCGCTAGGGTTCGGCCTCGCCGCGTCCTGTTCAGGCATGGACGATGAACCTCAGCCATAGATCTAGCTTCTAATCCTACGACCCTAATCACCCCGTACCGCTTCGCCACTCTCTATCTCACTGACGAGTGGGGACAACCACTTGATCAGCCCTCGCGCGCGCTTTGCGCAGTGGGCCGGCCCAGCTAGCATCCCACACAACCCAGTTAGTTTTAATTTTTATTTTCCAATTTAGTTCAAACCTAGTTCTGTACCTAGATTCAAAAATCAACCCACTTCGATTTACTGAACCAAAATGCATGAAACCAATTTTGTTAGAAAGGTACGGGAATGCTTAATCCAAGCCTGTTTTATTCAATTCATTTGGAATTGTAGATCACCTATAGTAAAAATAACAAGGCAGAAGCTTTTCTGCATTCAAACATTTTTCAAAATTTAACCACAAAAGCTTTTGAGTTGATTCCAACTCTCAAAAATCACATTTAACTAGACCTTTCAGAATATATAAAAATATATAGGATTACTTGTAGAAATATTGAACAAGCAATAAAAGAATGACTAATAGGCCATTCTAGTCACTTTTATTAATTAAAATAAAAAGGTTAAACCTTATTAAATTGTGACACCACTTTAAATCACATTCCCATGTACTGAAATATGTGGTGATGACATGTGTCAACATGATCCCATGTTTTAGTTGGAGAATATTAAATCTTAAGTAGTTTTTCAATGAGTAGAAATTACTTTTCTCAAATAAAAGAAATAAAACTATTGCTTTAATCTTTGTGATGTTTGTGATGATCCTAGATCATATAGTGAAAACCTTGGTGTGATAAATAGAACTAGTTAAGTATTGTTTGGTGATTGTGTACCTCGTATTTATTTATAGACGCTAGTACCGACCAAGGATACGAGGAGGAAGGAGAATACTACGAAGAGGAAGCCGAGGAGAACTTCAACCACTGCTCTGCACAAGGAAAGCTATCTAAGCAAGCCTATACTTGCAAACTTGCAAGCCTCACTAGACAAATTGACTTAGCAAGCTAATCCTTGCAATCTTACCTTACTTGATACCAATCCTAGTTTTACTTGCAAGCTTAGTATTTTATTTTCCTTACCAAAGCTTTCTATTGAAGGTTACTTAGTGACTTGTAGATTCTAGAAAGATATTTAAAGGTAGCATAAAGAGCATAAAACTTGGCCTAAGTTAGATAATCTTGATGTCATCCTGAGGCATGAGATTGAACTTAGATAGGATACACTTGATTCTCACCCATTATTAGTGTTTACCCCTACTTGTAGATGCTAGTGCTAAGCATAAAACTTGATCAACCTTAGATTGGAATACTTGGTGAAAATGGTTATGAAAACCTTAGAATGATGAGTCATTCTACTGAAATGTTTTGACATGTGTTCTTGAACACCAGATGATTTTGATGATGAAAATTTTGAGGCATGAGCCTTAGCTCTTTATAAAACTGATGGCTGTATGAATGCGATACCATTCCAATTTTACCGTACAACCACAATACCCGAAGTTTGGGTAGGGCTTGACTGAAAATTTATATACCTTAGTATGGGTTCCCTTGCGGTCAAGGTTTGAGCTGAGGCTACCTTGTGAAGATTGTCCACCTGTACAGTACCCAAGATGACAGTTGGTCATGGTTGGAAGGCCAAACTCACAGGAGAGGTGTCTATACTAGGGCCTGTAATTGAAAGGTTGGGATTGATTATCTGCATACTTAGTATGGTGAAATCAGGATTGTTCCTGATGGATGTATAGAATGTTGTGGTGAAAGTGTACCACCTCTGTAGAGTGTCAAACTATTCGAATAGCCGCGTCCGCGGTTATGGACAGTTGGAGTGGCCATACTGTTCCGTCGTCAGATGTTTTCAAAAGGACTTATGAAATTATTTATGACTTTGACTTGACCACAACAGAGTTGTGATATGAAATTCAAGTTCCCACTTAGGTGTTACAGAACTTTCAACTAGCTTTCTTTGCTTCTGAACTCAGTTAAGGTAAATCTGGATTTTTGCAAAATAACCCAGAGCTTAGTATTTCCTACTCAAAAACCACTTCACTTGTTAGTATTAGTTTGCGAGTACTTAAAGAGTACTCATGGCTTTGTCCCTGGCTATTCCCGTGGCCAGACTATGAAGAGGATTATCAGGAGGACGGACAGCAGGAAGGTTACGACAACTAGGATCATCTCCCATCGTCAGCATTGCCTGTGACCATGAATATGGAGTCTTGCCTACGCTACCGTTATTATTACGTTATTCCGCTGCTTGAATTGTATTAAGAACTGGATCATGTGATCCCTATTTGTGTAAGACCTTATGTATGGTTTGTAATGGATGATGTGATATCCAATCTGTTATGTCTCGCAAAAATGGTAATCCTGGGATTGCGATGTATGGCATAACAGGCATCTGGGATTAAAAATCCGGGTGTTGACAAGTTGGTATCAGAGCCATCCTGACCATAGGAGACCCTAGTTAGAATGGACGTTTGAATCAAAAACTTAGTTTCAAAACCAAGGAAGTGAGTATTTATGAAAACTTATTCTCATTCTTATCACTTAGACTCTTTCATGAAAATTCATGTTCTCCCAAAAATTCTTGCAAACTTATATAAAATTTGACACACTTGAACACTCTACTAACTTACTCATCCTATATTCTTATAGATGGACGTGAAGTATAGCAAGTTCTGTCAGTTGGGGATTGGAGGAGACCTCATTTTTTAGCGTGACTTGGACCAGCTGTTGGAGATGCTGGAGCGTCCGCACCCCGAGTTCTTTGGAGCTTAGCTCAACGATCAGGAAGGCGAGGAATTGCAATGGCTGATTGTTGCAAGTCTTAGAGGAAATATTGAAGTCTTAGAGGAATTGCGAAGCAAGTCTTAGAGGAATTTTTATTAGGGTTTGGTGGTAGGGTTTTTGGTGTAACTTTAATTTGTATGATGCAATGGTGCAAGGATGTTGCATGCTTCTAGTAACATCTTAATATAAATTCTGGGATGTTACAATCGCCCTCCTCCGCACCTTCGCCACCAAATCCGACCGATTCCAACGTTTACGACCATCTCAGGCCACTGTTGCCACAAGATCTGGCACCACTTCCAACACCATGTGGCCGGTGAAAAAGTCTTGTGAATGCGCAACTTCGTGTCAATGCGCAAACAGAGCCGTGAAGCTCTGTCCGGTGTGGAGATTTCAGGGCGGGTGCGGGAGGCACCCTATCGATGAAGAGGAGGTTGGGCAATGTGTAAAGGTCCGCTTAGACGCCGTACGAAACCACGACACCCTCTTACGGTCCAACGGCGCTCTCTCGGAGGGGTCATGAGGGTGGGTTGTCATTGACGAGGTTGGCCTGCCCTCCATCCTCCATACTCGCGCCGCCATGACCTCTGAAGGTGCATCAATGAAGGCGACATTGGAGGAGCACGATTGGAAGCTTGCGCGGGAGTGGTCGCGACTGAGGGGGCTGATGAGAAGGGAGAGGATCTTCATAAGAAGAGGCATGCGGCAAAGCTAGAGGTGATTGACATCTCCTCCAACATCAAGTGCATCTCATCGAAGCCGTTGCGTCCGAAGGCAGCAAGGAAAGTACCGTCACCGACTTTTGGTTAGGGTTAGGATTAGCCCTAGGGTAGGGTTAAATTTGTGTTTTAGGGTATATGTTGAACTATGTGTACGATGAACCGTGGTGTTTCTACAACGATGATTTTTATGTTGGTGCAAGCTGTTTTTCGAATATACGGTACGTGTTCATGAGATCTATTCTGCGTAGGACCGTTCATACCGAAAACAAGTAACATGGTCATGGTTCATACAGTTAGTTTAGACTTCAGAGTTCCATAAGCTGGACTAGAGAACCAAGAAGAACCTCTATGAAATATGGATTGAAATATAGGTCAATCAAACGATTACACTGAACAAAAATACTCAAATCCTAGATAGTCAATCACAAGTTAACAAACCGACGAATAAATTCAACAGTAAATAGTATGTATAGCTAGCTAGCACACAATAATAGAGCGAAACGTGTTACCTAAAAAAATAAGAGATCGAAAAAAAATCTAAAACCAAGTGGTCGCACACCTAGATCGTCAGATCGAAATCATCATGCCTGAACAACGCTAGATCCATGATTGATCCTAGCTGGAGTAGTTCAGTTGACAAGGTTGCACTTGGTCCTGATCTCCCCCTGGTCGCCAGTGAGAACGCCCATGGCACCCATCTTGGCCATGGAATCGCGGAAATCCCGGAAGAAGTGCCCGTCGTACCTG
The DNA here is from genome assembly GCA_916181665.1 of Avena sativa. Classification (NCBI taxonomy): domain Eukaryota; kingdom Viridiplantae; phylum Streptophyta; class Magnoliopsida; order Poales; family Poaceae; genus Avena; species Avena sativa. The sequence continues at coordinate 265,556,201 of OV702280.1, read as the reverse complement.
CCAGTGGCGGCGCGCCCGACATAGGCAGCGGTCACGGGATGCTCCATGAGGCCGGCGTCCGACCGGAGCAGCGCGCGCCCCTTGGCCACCTGCCGGTAGTAGCTCGTGTCGAACGTCGAGCAGCTCCCGACGTCCATCTCCGCCATCTCCGCGCTGCTGTCGCCGGGGCCACGGCACCGCATTCGCAGCCTGTCGGCGTACCGGCGGTCCAGGGTCGGGTCGGTGCTGCACGCGGTGCCATTGTAGAGGCGGTCGGCGAAGGAGGAGCAGTGCGCCTTCCCGAGCGTGTGCGCGGCGGAGAGCACGACCAGGTCCTTGACATCGAGGCCCTTGCCGGCGAACACCTCGATCAAGGCCGTGATGTTCCCGTAGAGCGGCGGCAGCTGGCCGCAGTCGCCGGCGCTGGATGTCCGGCCGTCCCTCCGGCCGAGCGCCACCGGCCAGGACGGGCCCTTGCTCTGGGATCGAGACACAGAGTCAGACAGACGCAACGTTTGCAGAAAAGTAAAGTTGGTAGTACGCGACAAGACTCAAGAGGCAAGTCGGCGTGACGTACCAGGACGACGGCGTCGCGAGCCATGAGCGCGAGGACGTCGGCGCAGGATACGGTGGCCGGGCAGGCCTTCTCGAGCTTGTCCTTGACCCTTGCGACGGCGTCGAAGCCTCGCAGGCTCTCGTTGGGCTTGGCGTCCTTCTCCGCCGGGGCGCCGTCGGTGGGGTCGAGCAGCACGGACGCGTCGCAGCCCTGCACGAAGCAGTCGTGGTAGTGCAGCCTGAGGAGCGAGGCGGCCAGGTCCGGCGAACGCCGGACGATCCTCGTCGTCTCGCTGAACACGATCCGCTCCGCCCCCGGGCACGTCGTCCTGTAGTACCCGAACCCGATGCCCGGCGGCTGCGCTGCGCCTGCCGACAAGAGCGTCGCTAGCGAGGCAGCTAGAGCAAGTGACAGCCATTGCGTCCTTCCCGCTGCCATCTCTGCTTGACGACCGGCGGCGAGGACGATGGTCACACGTACTGCTCGTGTGCTACAGTGGAACCTGACGCTCCCCTCCTGCCTCTGCGCGTGCTGCCACTGGTATTTATGGATCTGCTCTGCTGTACTGGAGTGTGTTGCAATTCTTACTACTACTAGGATAATCTAGGCTGGAGATCTTCGGTACCTGCAAAGGGCGAGTTGACTGCTTTGCCATTACGAGCTGCACGCAGCAGATTCTTTGCCGTCCCGTTACGCACGGCGCCGTCCGCTGATTTTTATGGACTTAACTAGTTGTACAGCTGTGTCGTAGCGGACCACATGCACCGCGGCAAGCAAGACTACATCGTGCTCACTTCCCACCGTCTGGTTTGAACACAGATTCAGCGGAAATGAAATGATAATTATTTCGAAGTCGGCTGAGAGATGTGTAGATAACAGTGAAAAGTAAGCACACCTAGGTCATGACCACAGAAATTTAGGTACTGTAGCACCGATGTACTACGTACTCCTACTTAGATCAAGTGGTGGACATAGGTTACCGATCTCCTGCATGGTTCACCTAGGCGCTCTCGTCACGGTTGCTAGTGTATACTCCCTCCGTTTAGAAATATAAGATGTTTTAGGTTTATAAAGAAAATGTATATAGACACGTTTTAGTGTATAGGTTCAAACGAATCTAAACACTAAAAGGTGTCTAGATACATCTCGTTCATAAAACTACAACTTCTTATATTTCTAAACGGAGGGAGTATTCCAAGAATAGATGTCTTGGATTTTTCAAATTCTAGATGAATCTATATACTAAATATTGTCTAGATTCATCCAAATTTTGACAAATTTAAAACATCTATTTTTGAACGGAGGGAGTACGTACTGCCACAGAATAGGCATTTTGCTGTTCAGCTTTGTCAACCGACTAACGTGCTACGTGCGATGATTCATTCAGAAAAAAAAAGTGCAGCGATAATTCTGCTATATATGTCTAATTACATGGCCGGAACATGTTCACTCTTGTCAGAGTGTGTCATACATGTGTACATGTGCAGATACTTTTTTTAAGAAGGAAAAGATATTCTCTCTGTTTTAAAATATAAGATGTTTTAGTTTTGTAAAGCAATGTATCTAGACGAATGAATCTACACAAAGATGTCTAAATATATTTTTTCACGAACCTAAAACATTTTATATTTTAAAACGGAAGGAGTATTAATTATCGATCAGGTTACATAGCCTCGGCTACTTCCGAAGGAAAGTTCCTTAGCCAAACAACGGTACGTTTTTCACTCTACCAAGCTGAGCCAAATCATGACTAGTTTTATTATGAGTAGCTCTTTCTCCTAACAATTCACGGATAGGAGTACTAACGGTGAAAGTGTAGACGTGTAATTCAGAGGGTTTGGAGGTTTGAGAGTCAGAACACGAGCCATTAATACCGAAATAATACATAAGCACAGGAGTAGAAGAAACTGATAGAGAAGACACAGGATCACGAGAACTCGAGAAGGGACGGTACAATGCCAGGGTGGCCGGACTGGCCGGCCGTAGCGTTGTGGCTGACAGGCGTCGAATGAACTTAGGCTTTGTCGTTGGTGTACTATGTTAATTTAGTAACATGAACTTAGCAGGGTTTGTCGTTGATTTAGTAAATGAGGATGATCGTCCTTGTTTTTTTTTGTTGCGAAGAAGGATGATCGTCCTTGTGACTGCGAAGAAGGCAATTCCAGTGAACCCCGATAAGGAATATCAGTATCCTAGTGTGTAACTGGTTGTTGTTGTTGTACATGCCGTAAGAGAGGCTGGACCTCTTCCTTTTTCTATCTACAGTAGAGAAAGGCGATTTGTGCCCTCCCCCGCTTTGACCACCTCGCCGCCGTCGATCTGCTCGATTCCTCGCCTCCGGCGGCCGCTCCGGCGGCGGGAGGTAGGGGAATCGACGGATCATGGCGTGTACATAGTGTAGGTCGCTGTAGGGTGCCAGCCGGTGGCGCCGAGCAGGTAGCGGCATGGCCAGAGTGGCTTTTGCGGGGGACGTCCTTCTCCTCCGTTGTGGGTGCTCTGGCGGATCTGCCGCTCCTTTCGCGCTCGCAACTCCATGGAGTTGTGGAGTGTGCTCTCCCCGTGACGGTCGTCGTGGGATGGCGGCGCCGAATGTTGAAGACCTCGGTGGAGGTGGTGATGTTGACCGAGCCGGCTTCGTTCATGCTGCAGGACGGAGGCTCTACGGAGCCGAGGATCGTCGACTTCCTAGCCGCGATGGGGCTCCTCCCAGTCCAGGCGTTGAGTGGAGGAGTAGCGGCGGCACGCCGGCGAAACGTGTTGCGCATCGAAGACGAAGCTAGGATCCAGAAGAGCTTTTTTTGTAATTTCTTATTGTTCTGGGTTTTTCTGAAAGAGACTTGGTTTAATATCATCAGTTCCATTATCGCAAAAAAGAAAAACTGCTTGTTGTACAACTGATGTGTGTATCAGATTTTTAAGGAGTGGCTCCTCGTGGCCCTTCTCATCCTCGGAGCTTTATGTGTTGACTGCCTCGTGAGGGATCGAGGGGACTCATGGCATCGGTGATGCAGATCACACCAAAGCTTTATGAGTTCTGGGGGAATCAGTTGTGGTGCTTGGTTTGGAATTTTTTTGAGGCCTTGGAGGTGGCCACGACGCCCTCACCACTCCAGCTGTTCGTCTCTGTGGTCATTGGAAGAGTGTTGGCGCATAGCTCCGAGGCTCTTTTTGCTAGAGAGCTCTGTGGCTTGCTCGCTTGTTTAGAGACGGCGACTTCCGGATATGACAAAGACTTGCGTCTTGAAAGGGAAAGCTTTAAAGAACATAATCAGAAAGGTGGAGAAGTATCTTGAAAAGTCTTATTTCAGGAAGAAGAAGAAAGAGATGATACTTGATCGTTGAAGTTTCTTTTGGGTCGTCCGTCTTTGCGGTGTCTTGCTCTAGCTGCCGTCAGTTTGTGGTTGTGGTAGGTTGTGAATGCTTATTGGTTCTAGAGGTTGCGCCTTTTTTGGAGGTTGTCCTCTTATGGTTTGTTGTTTGTTATAGCGGGTTTCGTCCAGTTTTTCGTAATTAACTAGGCAATTTTCTTCTCTTTAATTAAAAGATTGGGGCAAATCTTAAAAAAAAGTTTACACGTCGTGAAGCGGATTTAAAGGAGATGGCAACCGCGTGAAGCTGTCCTGTGTTAACTGATGCAGAGCAACATGGGAGAAACAATCGAATATCGGTCGTGGTTGCCGGAAAAGTTGTGTCCAGAAGCACAGTGCGTCAGCGGGTTCCAGTTGTGTTATTGGGCCACGGTCGAATAAATTTTCGCCTTTTCTTTGTTTTTTGTTTTCTGCCTTTTCTATCATTTTTTTTGTGTTTTTACATCTTTTTTAATTTTATAATAGAAGTAATCATGATTTTTAAAATCTGAACTTTAAAAAAAATTATGAATATTTTTTAAAAATCGTGAGCGAGGGGAAGAGGGGCCAGCCCTTGGCTCGATCATCGAATTTGCTCCACAATTAGCTCATTCATCCTTAGCCTTTGAACCAAACTCTAGACAACGCTTAATTGCCGAGCATCTCTTTCTTCTAACCCACCATCTTCGATGATAGCAGCATTTGATTGAATAAATTTTCAAAAACCATGAACAATTTTTTTAAAAACATAAACACCTCTTAAAAATCATGAACACCTTTTGGAAAGTTGTGAAGAAATTTTAAATGTCATGAACGATTTTTCAAAAAAAAATGATGAACAAAGTTCAAAACCATGAACATTTTTAAAAAAATCGATGAACTAAAAGAAAATTTATTACCAAAAAGGTAAAAAAGAATTGGAAGCAGGAAAATAAAAGCAATAAAAAACCAAAACAGAGGAAAATAATACCCGACCAGAAAATCGAAAAGGAGACATGAACAGAAAAGATAAACCGGCAAAGACTTAAAAATCCAAACAGAAGACCGACCACTAAAGATTGGGTCGGTCCCAGAAATGCCCGAGGGTGCGCGGTGCGTGCCTGTTCCGCGCCGTGATGGGCAGCACATAACATTTCGGAGACATCACTTCACAGGGCGTGTCTCTCAGCAGAGGAAGCCGGCAACCGCACCGCTGAGGCAGCCCAACTGGGGAAAAGGGCAGACAGATGTCCGAAGGAGCCCAGGCGGGACTCTCGCGCAAGCTCGCCAGCCGCGGCGATAAGGCCTTGCTTTTAGCGAAATTAAAAAATGCAAATGATCTGAAAATTGTGCAACATTTGGGACCTTTGACTTTGGAATGCATAGCGAGCGCGTGCAAGTCCAGTGTGCTCGCGGCTGCAACTGGTCAGCCCAGGCGCCAGCTTTGATGAGAGAAAAAAAGGGACTACAGAGAAGTTACGAGAAAAAAATGGGTATGAGTCCAGACAACTTTGCCATGTGGCGGTATAGAAAGAAGTTGTCGTATATTGGGCTGATTTCTATTTCTCGCACGGTGCGAGAAGAAATGAGTCCGTTTGGCTTGCTGGATTGCACAGAATTGTTATATTGCACGGTTTTTAAAACAGCTAAAATTTGGCCTGCCGAAAACGTCGATCAGCCGTTTTCACGTAGGCAGGCCCTGACGAGCGCCGTGTGCCTACCGCTTACACGGGTGGGGAAGCGTGGGAGATGGGACGTTTTCGGCTTAACTCCTAGACCACTCCGCTCACCGCCCAGTTCACCCCCCTCACCCCGATTCGCAACCATGGCCACCGCTCCTTCTCCTCTCCCTTAGTTCCGCGGCCCTAGCATCGGCGAGGTGAGTGCGTATATCCTATAGGCGGCCGTTCAACTGGAGAAGCTCGCCGCCGTCGGTGAGGCGGCCCTCGCGAGGGTGCTCAGGGCTCCCGCACCCATCTGCACGTGTGGAACTCGGATGGCAACACCGGCGGACGCGGCGACGGCTGCATCGTCTACATCCACGGAGGAAGCCGCATCTACGGCTAAGAAGGCGGGAAAAGCCCCCGCCAGAATCGGGGTTACCCTCGACTCTTTGGATAGGGTTTTTCCGCCCGTGACGGCGGCCCCAACCCCCGCGGCCGGAGCTTCTTCTCTTGCTCCAGCGGCGCCTGTTACTGCTCCATCATCATTGATGGTGCCGCCGTCGACCAGGGTAAGTTCCCGATCTACATAGCGGTTAGGGTTTGGCCCCAAATCGACGGCAGTTAGGACCTGATCTAGGTTGTTGTAGTTTTCAATGAGCGATTTGGGACTTTTCGCACTAGTACTAACAGATTTCATAATGCGCGCATAAATTTCCAGATTTAATTTAGCCGAATCCTCAATTTCGGTGTTGTCCTGGGGCATTGCCCGATTGGGGATACATAGCCGAATCCTCAATTTGGTTGCTGTCCTGGGGCATTGCTCGATTGAGGATACTAGTCGTTGTAGTCCTTGGTACTTTTTCCATGTTTGTACCATGTCCATTGCCAAATTAGGCAACGCTGCTTGCTGCCAAATCTGTCCTGACCTTGTTTTGCTTCATGCCAAGGTGTGAGATCCAAGCACATGACTTTATAGGATTGATAGTGTTGGAATTATGCCCTAGAGGCAATAATAAAGATGTTATTATTATAATTCTTGTTCATGATAAAGTTTATATTCCATGCTAGAATTGTATTAAGCGGAAACTTTAATACTTGTGTGGTTTGTGAACAACACCGTGTCCCTAGTATGCCTCTATGGACTAGCTCATTGATTAATGATGGTTAAGGTTTCCTAACCATAGACATGAGTTGTCGATTGATAATGAGATCATATCATTGGGAGAATGATATGATGGACAGACCCAAACTAAGCGGAGCAATTAGATCGTGTCATCGTGTTCATCTTTGCGAAGCTTTTCCTATGTCAAATATTGTATTCCTTAGACCATGAGATAATACAACTCCCTGGTATCGGAAGAAAGCTTTGAGGTCATCAAACGTCATCCTATGAGAGGGTGATCATAAAGGTGTCTCTCGGGTGATCGTAAAGTACCTGTTGGGTTGTATGTATCGAGATGGGATTTGTCCCTCCCAAGTCGGAGAGATATACTTTGGGCCCACTCGGTAATCGATATCAACACCGCTTGCAAGCATGTGGTTAAGGAGTTAATCACAAAGTGAGGATTACGGAACAAGTAAAGTACTTGCTGTTAACGAGATTGAACTAGGTATGACGGTACCGACGATCAAATCTCGGGCAAGTAAAATATCGCGAGACGAAGGGAAAATATATATGGGATTGATTGAATCCTGGCATCGTGGTTCATCTGATTTGATCATCGATGAATGTGTGGGAGTCAATATGGGTTTTCAGACCCCGCTGTTGATTATTGATATAAGATCATGTCTGCATATTCTCGAACCCGAAGGGTCACACACTTAACGTGTCTCGACGCTAGGATAGATTGGATAATTGGTTTATGAGTTTTTGTTCGGAGTCTCGGATGGGATCCGGGACATCACGAGAGGTTCCGGAATGGTCCGGAGAATAAGATTCATATAAGGCAATGCAGTTTTTGGAGTTCGGAATTGTTTCGGGTTAATCGGTATTGTACCGGAAGCTTCTAGAACCTTCCGGAGGGGGACCAACGTGGCCCCACCTGCTGGGAGGGGGAATGGGCCTATGAGGGAGTGCCCTGGCCACATTGGGCCAGGGGCACAAGGCCCCATAGGGTCCAGCCGGCCAAACCTAGGGGAAACCCTAGGGGAGCTTCTAGAAGGAGGGGGGAAACTTGCCCCCTACTCTTCCCTCCTTGGCCGTCGGCCTAGGCTTGGGGGAGGGGCTAGGGTTGGCGCCCACCCCTCTATATAAATAGGGATGGGGGCGCACCACCCCCCCACACCTCCTCCTCAAGCCCTAGCCGCCCTGCTTCCCTCCTCTCTCTCTCCCTCCCGACTGCACGTAGGCGAAGCCCTGCTGCAGAAACTTTCCACCACTTGCACCGCGCCATCGCGTTGTAGATCCAATCCGTCTCTCCACCATACTTGCTGGACCAAGGAAGGAGGAGACGTCCGTTCGCATCCGTAGAAATTTTTTGATTTACTATGCTGCGAAACCCTTCAGTGGTATCAGAGCTAGATCTATGCGTAGATGTGTTTCACGAGTAGAACGCAACATGGTTGTTGCGGGCGTTGATGTTTTCTGTTGCAAGCCTCTTGTTTGTGTTCTTCTTATGACGCGGAATAGTGAGATTGAAGCGGTCCAGGCCAACCTTACGCGACGTCGTTCATGAGACCGGCTCCGCACTTGACGTGTGGCTTGTTCCACACATGCGGCTGGTGGATACCAGTTTCTCTCACTATAGTTGTCATGGGATTTACACCGGAGTTTGGCAACCATAATATCACCGTTGTGGCTTTCCGTAGGTAAGAATCGTTCTTAGCTTGCTACTCCCATAAGCCACGTAAAACATGCAACAACAAAGTAGAGGCGTCTAACTTGTTTTTGCAGGGAGTGTTTTCTGTGATATGGTATGGCCCAAGATGTGATGTGTATGTTGTATGCAATGATCATGTTTTGTAATGTTTCATGACTTGCATGTCGATGAGTACACAACCGGCAGGAGCCATATGGTTGTCTTTATAATTATGTATGACCTGTGTGTCAACTTCTTATACGCCATGTAATAGTTTCACTTTATCGCTAAGTAGTTAGCAATAGTTGTAGTTGCTATTCGTGGTGGAGGCAATCATGGTGGAGTGATGGAGATCATGCCGGCACGCACAAGATGGAGATCATTGCGCGAAGATTGGCTATACCATGTCACATAAAGTTATATGCATGTGATGTTTATCCTTTTATGTATCTTATTATGCTTAGATCGCGACGGTAGCATTATAAGATGATTCCTCACTTAAAGATCAAGATAAAACTGTGTTCTCCCCATGTATGCACCGTTGCAAAAGTTCTTCGTGTCCAAGCATCACGTGATGATCGGGTGCTATAGACTCTACGTTCACATACAACGGGTGCAAGCCAGTTTTGCACACGCGGAAATACTTGGGTTTGACTTGACGAGCCTAGCATGTACATACATGGCCTCGGAACACATGAACCGAAAGGTTAAGCATGAGTCATATGAATGATATGATCGACACTTCGTTGTCCACCATTGAAGCCACATCTCTTCTCGTGAAGATCGGATTAGGTGTGGTGAACTTGGATCGTGTTCACTAAACAACTTGAGGGATGTTGAATTTAGTGGGAGTTCATCTAGTAATTTGATTAAGTTGAACTAGTTATCATGAACATAGTCTAATTTGTACTTGCAAATATTGTAGATCAAATGGCTAAGTCCAACTTCAACTTCAACGTTTTTGCTGAGAAGGAAAAGCTTAGAAACAATGGGTCTAACTTCACCAATTGGTTCCACAATCTGAGAATCATTCTCTCTGGTGGTCAAAAGGACTATGTCCTTGAAAATGCGTTAGGTGACGCCCCTGATGTAGATGCGCCGGCTGATGAGAAAGCTGTCTATCAGTCGCGCAAAGATGATTATGGTGTGATTAAGAGCACCATGTTGTTTGTTATGGAATCGGACCTTCAAAATCGTTTTGAAGACTATCCCGGGCCCTTTGAGATTCTTGAGGAGCTGAAAACTATGTTTCAGACTCAGGCCCGTTCTGAGAGATATGAGATCTCTGAGAAATTCTTTAACTGCAAGATGGAGGAAGGGAGTTCCGTTAGTGAGCACGCCATAAAGATGTCGAGCTACACTCAACGCCTTGAGCAACTGGACTGCAAGATTCCAGAGGATCTCAAGATTGACAGGGTTCTGCAATCACTCCCTCCCAGCTACAAAAGTTTTGTAGTGACTCATAATCAGATTGGTTCCACTGATACGATCACCGAGCTCTTCGCAAAGCTGAAGGCTGCAGAGGTGGACATCAAAAATGATAATCATGTGTTGATGGTCAACAAGCCCCCACCTTCAAGAAAGGTAAGGGTGCAAAGAAGCCCTTCAAGAAAGGCGGCAGCAAGCGCGTTGCCCCTGCTGAGAAGAAGCTCAAGTCTGGACCCAAGCTGGACACTGAGTGCTTCTATTGCAAGGACAAGGGTCACTGGAAGCGCAACTGTCCGAAGTACTTAGCGGACAAGAAGGCTGGCACCATCAAAGGAGCTACGGAATAGACGGCGGCTTGCGAGGGATGAGGTGACGATGCGCGTTGGCAACAGATCAAGAGTTGATGTGATGGCCGTCGGCATGCTCTCCTTAGTTTTACCTTCAGGATTAGTTTTAAACCTTAATAAGTGTTATTATGTGCCTGCATTGAGCATGAACATTATTTCTGGATCGTGTTTATTGCAAGACGGTTATTCATTTAAATCGGAGAATAATGGTTGTTCTATTTATATGAGTAACATCTTTTATGGTCATGCACCTGTTGTGAATGGTTTATTTGTTCTGAATCTCGAAAGGGATGAAACACACATCCATAACATTGAGGCTAAGAGATGCAAAGTAGATAGTGATAATACTACTTATTTGTGGCACTGTCGTCTAGGTCATATTGGTGTAAAGCGCATGAAGAAACTCCATTCCGATGGACTTTTGGAGTCTCTTGATTTTGAATCATTTGACACATGCGAACCATGCCTCATGGGCAAGATGATCAAAACCCCGTTCTCCGGAATGATGGACCGAGCAACGGACTTGTTGGAAATCATACATACCGATGTATGCAGACCGATGAGTGTTTCGACGCGCGGTGGATATCGCTATTTTCTCACTTTTACCGATGACTTAAGTAGATATGGGTATATCTATTTAATGAAACATAAATCTGAAACATTTGAAAAGTTCAAGGAATTTCAGAATGAAGTGGAGAACCATCATAACAGAAAGATTAAGTTTCTACGATCCGATCGTGGAGGTGAATATTTGAGTTATGATTTTCTCACGCATCTTAAAGCAAGCGGAATCGTTTCGCAATTCACGCCACCCGGAACACCACAGCGCAATGGTGTGTCTGAACGCCGGAATTGAACTCTATTAGATATGGTCCGATCAATGATGTATCTTACTGATTTGCCGTTATCATTTTGGGGTTATGCATTAGAAACCGCTGCATTCACTTTAAATAGGGCACCATCTAAATCCGTTGAGACGACACCGTATGAACTGTGGTTTGGTGCTAAACCTAAGTTGTCGTTTCTTAAAGTTTGGGGATGCGAAGCTTACGTCAAGAAGTTGATGCCGGACAAGCTCGAACCCAAAGCGGAGAAATGCGTCTTCATAGGATACCCTAAGGAAACTATTGGGTATACCTTCTATCACAGAACCGAAGGCAAAGTGTTTGTCGCAAAGAACAGTTCCTTTCTTGAGAAGGAGTTTCTCTCGAAAGAAGTGAGTGGGAGGAAAGTAGAGCTAGACGAGGTTGTTGAACCTTCTCTTGAATTGGAGAGTAGAGCAGCACCTGAAATTGTTCCAGTGCCACCTGCACCAACAATAGAGGAAGCTAATGACAAGGATCATGAAGCTTCGGACGATGCTGCTACTGAACGTCGCAGGTCGACAAGGTCGCGTGCCCCTCCTGAGTGGTACGGCAACCCTGTCTTGTTGGTAGAAGACAGTGAACCTATGAACTATGAGGAAGCGATGATGAGCCCAGACTCTGAGAAATGGCTAGAGGCCATGAAATCCGAATTGGGATCCATGAGCGAAAACCAAGTATGGACTTTGGTGGACCCTCCTAGCGACCGAAAGGCCGTTGAGTGCAAATGGATTTTCAAGAAGAAAACGGACGCGGATGGTAATGTTACCGTCTATAAAGCACGGCTTGTCGCGAAAGGTTTTCGACAAGTTCAAGGTGTTGACTACGATGAGACTTTCTCTCTCGTAGCGATGTTTAAGTCCATTCGGATTTTATTAGCAATTGCTGCGTTTCATGATTATGAAATATGGCAGATGGATGTCAAGACTGCGTTCCTCAATGGCAACATTGATGAAGAGTTGTATATGATGCAACCCGAAGGTTTTATCGATCCTAAGGATGCTGATAAAGTGTGCAAACTTCAGCGTTCCATTTATCGACTGAAGCAAGCATCTCGGAGTTGAAACCTTCATTTTGATCAAGTGATCAAGAGCTTTGGATTTGTTCCAAATTGCTACGAAGCTTGTATCTACAAGAAAGTGAGTGGGAGCTCGGTGACTTTTCTGGTACTATATGTGGATGACATATTGATTATTGGAAATGACATAAACATGCTTAACGATGTGAAGAGTTATTTGAACAGGTGTTTTTCAATGAAAGACCTAGGTGAAGCTGCTTATATATTGGGCATCAAAATCTATAGAGATAGACAAAGACGCCTGATAGCTTTAAGCCAAAGTACATACCTAGACAAAGTTCTGAAAAGGTTCAGAATGGATAAGGCAAAGAAAGGTTCAGTGCCTATGTTGTCAGGTAAGATATTGAGCAAGGCTCAGTGTCCAGCTACGGTAAATGATAGGGAAGATATGAGCAAAGTGCCTTATGCCTCGGCCATAGGTTCTATCATGTATGCCATGTTGTGTACTAGACCGGATGTGTCCAATGCTCTTAGTTTGACGAGCAGATATCAAAGTGACCCAGGAGTGGAACACTGGACAGCCGTGAAGAACATCCTAAAGTACCTAAATAGGACTAAAGAAATGTTCTTAGTCTATGGAGGTGATGAATAACTCGTCGTAAAAGGTTACGTCGACGCTAGTTTCGACACCGACAAGGATGATTCTAAATCTCAGACAGGATACGTTTATATTTTGAATGGAGGAGCTGTGAGCTGGAGAAGCTGCAAGCAAAGCTTGATCGCGGGATCTATAGTATAAGCGGAATACATGGCTGCTGCAGAAGCGTCAAGTGAAGGAGTTTGGATCAGGAACTTCATCACTGAGCTAGGCGTGGTTCCAAGTGCATTGGACCCACTGGAGATATTCTGTGACAACACTGGCGCCATAGCACTCGCTAAGGAACCAAGATATCATCCAAAGACCAAGCATATCAACCGCAAGTTTCATATAATCTGAGATTATATAGCAGATGGAGATCTGGAGATTAGCAAAGTACATACTGATCTGAATGTCGCAGATCCATTGACTAAACCTCTTCCACGTGTAAAACATGATCAGCACCTTAGTGCCATGGGTGTGAGATTGTTGCCAAATGTAAACTAGATTATTGACTCTAGTGCAAGTGGGAGACTGTTGGAATTATGCCCTAGAGGCAATAATAAAGATGTTATTATTATAATTCTTGTTCATGATAAAGTTTATATTCCATGCTAGAATTGTATTAAGCGGAAACTTTAATACTTGTGTGGTTTGTGAACAACACCGTGTCCCTAGTATGCCTCTATGGACTAGCTCATTGATTAATGATGGTTAAGGTTTACTAACCATAGACATGAGTTGTCGATTGATAATGAGATCATATCATTGGGAGAATGATATGATGGTCAGACCCAAACTAAGCGGAGCAATTAGATCGTTTCATCGTGTTCATCTTTGCGAAGCTTTTCCTATGTCAAATATTGTATTCCTTAGACCATGAGATAATACAACTCCCTGGTATCGGAAGAAATATTTGAGGTCATCAAACATCATCCTATGAGAGGGTGATCATAAAGGTGTCTCTCAGGTGATCGGAAAGTACCTGTTGGGTTGTATGTATCGAGATGGGATTTGTCCCTCCCAAGTCGAAGAGATATACTTCGGGCCCACTCGGTAATCGATATCAACACCGCTTGCAAGCATGTGGTTAAGGAGTTAATCACAAAGTGATATCGGATTACGGAACGAGTAAAGTACTTGTTGTGAACGAGATTGAACTAGGTATGACGGTACCGACGATCAAATCTCGGGCAAGTAAAATATCGCGAGACGAAGGGAATATATATATGGGATTGATTGAATCCTGGCATCGTGGTTCATCCGATTTGATCATCGATGAATGTGTGGGAGTCAATATGGGTTTCCAGACCCCGCTGTTGATTATTGATATAAGATCATGTCTGCATATTCTCGAACCCGAAGGGTCACACACTTAACGTGTCTCGACGCTAGGATAGATTGGATAATTGGTTTATGAGTTTTTGTTCGGAGTCTCGGATGGGATCCGGGACATCACGAGAGGTTCCGGAATGGTCCGGAGAATAAGATTCATATAAGGCAATGCAGTTTTTGGAGTTCAGAATTGTTTCGGGTTAATCGATATTGTACCGGGAGCTTCTAGAACCTTCCGGAGGGGGACCAACGTGGCACCACCTGCTGGGAGGGGGAATGGGCCTATGAGGGAGTGCCCTGGCCACATTGGGCCAGGGGCACAAGGCCCCATAGGGCCCAGCCGGCCAAACCTAGGGGAAACCCTAGGGGAGCTTCTAGAAGGAGGGGGGAAACTTGCCCCCCACTCTTCCCTCCTTGGCCGCCGGCCTAGGCTTGGGGGAGGGGCTAGGGTTGGCCCCCACCCCTCTATATGAATAGGGCTGGGGGCGCACCACCCCCCCACCCCTCCTCCTCAAGCCCTAGCCGCCCTGCTGCCCTCCTCTCTCTCTCCCTCCTGACTGCACGTAGGCGAAGCCCTGCTGCAGAAACTCTCCACCACTTGCACCGCGCCGTCGCGTTGTAGATCCAATCCGTCTCTCCACCATACTTGCTGGACCAAGGAAGGAGGAGACGTCGAGGTGCTGCACGTGTGCATCTCTCGGAGGCATCACCACTTGCGGTGTTAGATCGGAGCGGATCGCGAGGAGGAGAAGCGAGTACAACTACATCACCCACGTTCCGACGAACGTTCCGCTGTGCGAATCTTCAAGGGTATGAAGATCTCATCTAATCTCCCTCGTTGTTTGCATCTCCTAGATTAGATCTTGGCTTTCCCGTTCGCATCCATAGAATTTTTTTGATTTACTATGTTGCGAAACCCTTCAGATAGGATACTCATACCAACAAGTTGCAACTTCTTTTCCGGAAGTTCATTCAAAAAGAACTCTAAGGTTAAGCGTGCTTGGACTAGAGCAATTCTAGGATGGGTGACCAACCGGGAAGTGGGTAACGGTGCGCATGAGTGAGGACAAAGTGCACATAAAAGACTAGTGTTGGTCTGTGGGGCCAGTCTAGATATCATATTAAGTTGCCAGGAGTGACAGCCGCTGGTCCGGAGAGGCCGGGGTGTTACACAACGTGGTTACATTCAAATGCGAGACTATGGGGAGTGGCTGACACCCCCCACCGGGTTTTTCCGACATGCTCCCGACCAACCGCTAATGCGCTCAGATCACTGTAGAGCTTCATTGGGAGACCACAAGATGAAGGTATGATGAGCACAACAACAAGTCTTACCTCAGAAAAAACCAAGGTTATCGAACCAGTAGGAGGAAGGAAACGACCAAAAGGTGTTGCTAGCAACTTGGAAACCTGCAGAACACAAACTCAAGACTTTGCCCCAACGAACAGTGAGGTTGTCAATCTCACTGTATGGTGTGGAAGGTAATGGTGGTTTGTAGAAAGTAAATAGTAACAGCGGAAGATGTATCAATGGTAAATATTGGACCAGGGTCCATAGTTCACTATAGGTGCTCTCCTTAAGATAAACAAACATGGCATGTTGGGTAAATAAATTACAGCGGGGCAATTGACAGGACAGAGCAAGGCATATCAATGCAATACTAGACATTCATGATCCTATGAGATTTGATTGGGCAATACAACAAGATACATAGACCGCCATCCAACTGCATCTATGACTAGTAATCCACCTTCAGGTTATCATCTAAACCCCCTCCAGTATTAAGTTGCAAGCAAAGGATAACTACTTTAAGCAAAGTGTGTAAGGTAAACAATCCACTTGTTCCATGAACAAGAGATCGTTGTTTTCCCCTAGTAGCAACAGCACATCTACAACCTTAGATATTTCTGTCACTTCCCCAGATTAAATAGAGGCATGAACCCACTATCGAGCATAAATACTCCCTCTTGGAGTCACTAGCATCTACTTGGCCAAGATATCTACTAGAAACGAAGAGCATTCAAGATCACAAACAACATAGACATGATAGAAACAATAAGATAGAACCATTAACCAATCTGACATAGTAATCTCAATATCCATCGGATCCCCGCAAACACAACATGCATGATTACAAATAGATGATCTTGATCATGAACAGAGATCACAAGATCTAAACATGGTAGCACAAAGGAGGAGAGACAACCATCTAGCTACTACATGGACCCGTAGTCCAAGGTGGAACTACTCACGCTTCATACCGGAGGCTGGCATGATGATGAAGAAAGCCTCCGAGATGATATCCCCTCCTGTAGGGTGCCGGGAAGAGCTTCATATCACCCCTCTAGTGTCTTGATACTATCACTCAAAGCGAGCATATGTCCACCAGCAAGGCGAAACAGCTCCAGAGTCAGTATCGCTTCATCGGATATATGTATCCTAGGCAAGCCATCCTCGCGGGCTGGTACGACATCATCCTTAGCCCGGATCCTCTTCGGAGGAGGTTGGATATCGACTTTCTTACCTCTCTTCCTGTGCTTCTTCGTCTTCTGAGCAGGCTCCTCCACTAGGGATGCTAAGTGCTCAACGACCGCCTTTTGGAGTGTGCCAGGGCTAAAGACGAATCCAACAGGTTTCTCCTGTTGATCGGCGGCCGGAGGCGTCTCTTGAGATAAACCATGGAAGACCAGGCGTTGCGTGCATGTAGTGGGACGCACACCTTGACTATCACGAGCGATGAAGGGTTCTTCATCCACAGCAGGCATGTACAATCCTATGCCGGCACTGATGTAGTCATCGACGTTGAAAAATTCTTCATCATCGTCGTTGTTGCCGCCATGTGGTGATGGTGGTGGCGGGGGTGACGGAGGTTCCGTTGCAACGGCTTCGCCTTGCGGCGGTCGACACACTCCCAACAGTTGTTGGTGGCGACTAGTGGTGGCAGCGACGACAGGTGGCTTCCGAGGTGGTGGTCGGACGATCGAGGTGGCGCCGGTGATAGGTGGCATCCGAGGTGGTGGTCGGACGATCGAGGTGGCGCTACTGTGCCCCATAAGACGAATCTGAGTCTTCTGCCATGTCAAGGGCCAGCCATGGCATTCTGCAAGGGTCTTGTGTTCATCGGCTCCCTGAGGTTGAAAGGGGGGTCCATGTCGTTGCACCCTGGAAACACCCGAGCAATCCGGACCCTCATCATGTCATCGTCCATTGCATAGTTGTGCATCGTGCGGTTCGCCGGTTGTATGATATTGCCCTTGGCAACATCCGTCAACTCGCCACCGGCAACTTTATGGAGTAGTACGCAAGCAACATCCTGAGTCAAAACACATATGTGTTGGGCATCATGATCGAGGTGGCAGTCACCAAAGGCGCATAAAGAAGATGAAGAGGAGTAACTAATTAGTTACCTTGGTGAGGGCGTTGAGCTCGGTTAATGTCGACACACGGCCGGTCCCGGTGGCAGGCCTATCATCAGCATTATCCCGCGGTACCGATGCCGCCGCCGGCTGCGGCTTGGTATTTTTGGCGGGAGCAGTAGTGGGCATTTGTGCGACGACCAGCTCTTGCGGTTGCGCCGCAGCGATGGTGGCCGGCAGGGTCACCAAGTCCGGCGACGCGTTAACGTTGATGCTCGAGTTGCTGCCGCTAAATCTGGGCACGTGTATCGGCCCCTGTTGACCTGCCGCATTCCAAACAGCTATCCCCTCCATCAACCCAGGGGTAATGATCGTGCGAAGCTTCTCCTCCAATAACTTGTCCATTGCTTTCTTGTCCACGTTTTCCTCTAATGTCTTCACCTTCAACTTCAGCTCTTCAACCTCGGCTTTATCTTTAGCCGCTGACTGGTTCTTCCTCTCCCTCCTCTTCTTTGCGTCCTCTTTGTAGTACTCGGTAAACTTCATGCTTGTACCGAAGCCGGACACACGGCCAGCTGATTTTGGCGGCAAATTCTTCTCCCTCTTCTTGTAAGTGTTCCTCGCCCTTTGAAAACAGTGTCCCATGGCTCCATCGCTGAATCCTGGGACGACAAGTCCTCAGTAGCGCTCAATTCCTTCTCCTGCAGAGAGACAAGGAGAGGTGAACCCAAGCATTTAGATTCTTGGCTTAATTATTTTAATGAGAGATCCGCGGTAAATTCCTTACCAGCTCCTGCCCAAAGGACTTCACATTCGGATCGTCGGTGACGAACTCCCCTGTAACAGGGTCCAAGTAGTAGCGGGCCCGGACAAATTGTCGGATCTGCAGGTCTGTGATTTTATGCCATGGGTTCTATTTACCCAGGCGTTCAAGCTCGGCGTCCTCCTTGTCCCAAATGGGTTGTTTCCCTCTGTATCCGCCGCTTCCAAGCCGTTGGTTACCTATGTTCTTCTCTCGCATAGTATTTCCCCACTCAGTCCATGCTTTAGAGTAAGCGGTATCTAAGTCCGCCTTGAATATCTTGAAATATTCTTCGTCGAGCATCGGATTTTTCCTACTTATAATCTCCCAGCTTTCACCTTTGTCAATGCTGTTCTTTACCCGGGTTTTCCAGCTGCTCAAGGCGTTGCTCATCTTTGTCAGTGCTAGTTTGTTCACCGGGTTCTTACTCTATAGGTTTCTGAACTTCTCTAGGAATGTGTACCGTTTGTGAAGCTTATTAAGGAGGTTCTCGACCAAAGCCTGATTACGACGGATGTACTTCATGTTGATCGACATGCTTTCTCGTACGATGCACCCGAGTTGCATGCCGTACCCGCAGGCAATCGATGCAGGCGCAATGGGTTGGCCACCTTCTGTGACCTCAGTGAACTCATCACAGACGTTGGCGAGCACTTGCGGCTTCCGATCCTTAATCTCCTTCTTCTTCTTCTTCTTCTTCTTCTTCTTCTTCTTCTTCTTCTTCTTCTTCTTCTTCTTCTTCTTTTTCTTCTTCTGTATAGTGGCCGGGTTGCCGCTACCACTATCTGTGCGCTTGCCGCCATCCGTGGTGGTGTTACCCTCCTCCCCGCCTTCACTAGTTCCATCATAGTCGTCGTCTTTGTCCCCCTCGTAATCTGGATCTTCCTCGTTGCCCACGGCACCTCCGACGACGGTTGCCGGTGGTGGTGTCATTCTCATATCCTCTACCTCCTCATGCTCTTGGGACGGCCCCCTAGAACGACTTGTTGGCCTCTCGGGCTAGATACTCGACGCTCATGTGTTTAGAAGGACCGGCCTCGTCGTTAGTCGACATGTTTGTGCTTTATTACTAAAAAAAGAGGCAAAAATTAGCACAAATATCGACCGAAAAATTCGGCATGACCTTTGCTAATTTTTGGACCTACGAGTGCCCATTTTCTCAACCAAAACGGAAGTGAATCAACGCTTCGTGAGAAACGGGCAACTCAATTGAAATCCTTGTAAGAAAAAATAGCCCCACATCCCCATTAACAACCCCATTGACCTCATTCATCATCAATCAAATACATAAACAGCAGCCCCATCATCCATCATCAATCAGATACATAAACAACAGCACCACCATTTCATATACAAAAACAGTAGCAACACCATATCATGTACACAAACATCAGCAGCACCATTTCATATAAATAACAACAGCATCAACATATCATATACATAAACAGCAGCAGCACAATTTCCTTTCTAATCTTGTTTAATACAAAGATGTGCTTGCAAAAAGTAAACTTGTTTCTGCAGGGTGTTATTCTTTTTCCTGTCATATTAACTGAGGAATCATTGATACATATGTCCAGGTAACTAGGAAGATGCACAATTGCCTTTCTTATCACATGTTCTAACAGAAAGCTAAATGAGACAAATTATCTCATGTTCTAACTTGGGCTTATAAACTGAAACTAGATAACACATCAAAGTGCTGCCCAAAAGAACTCCTGCAACCTCAAAGAAATTAGTAGCATAGAGAGAGAAGTCTCTCCCAGTATCTCTGTTTAGGTTAAAGTCAAATAAGTGCAAACAAATAAAATTGTATAAGCACTGAACAAACAAATGGGCAACCAATTCTAACCTCTAAAAGCTTCTGCACTATGCTTTGGTGCTTAAACTTTTCTTATGAACAAATATGTGTAGAGAAAATCACAAGTTTTCTGAAGGATATAATAACCTGAACTATTATGACAACATGAACCAATCTGTTTGCTGTTACTTATGAACAAATATTCAGATGCTACTGAAACTTATCTGTTTGCTGTTACTGAAACTTGAAACTACTATTCCTTGGAAAATGCAGCTGCTACAGTCTTAACTAGACCGAGCTTGCAATGTCAAAACTAAAAACAATAGGCTAAGCCTTGTAAAAAAGGCTAGCAGTGAACTGCTAGCAGTGAACAATAAGCTCAGAGATGTAATATATCCACCTGATGTAATATAACCTGATGTAATAAGCTATAAAATTTCCAACTGATGTAATAAGCTATAACATTTCAACTAGTGCTAAACCATCTAATGTAATAAGCTCAGTGAACAATAAACATCATGTCCTACTTATATTTTTAACCTATAACATTTCCACCTGATGTTATATAACCTGTAAAGTAGTTCTTGTCATTCCTAAATTTTTTCTCACATATGTAGTTGATGCAGTTCTGCAAAGGACAACGCATATTAATGAAGGCATAGAAGTTGCAGCCATTTGATCATCTAATTCCTTCTATTGATATGCATGCACTTCCTGAAGATCAACACCAACACTTACTGCGTGGAACAAGTGCAGAATAGTAGGAGAAAGAGAGTGGAGGGGGAGAACTGGGCGATGCTCACCAAGGCGTGGACGGCGAGGTGGCATGGACGGCGAGGTTGCGCTCCTGCTCTTCCTCCGCGGGCTCCTTCTCCTGCTCCTCCACAGGCTCCGGGGACGGCTCCTCCTCCACCATGGGCTCCTGCTCCTGCTCCTCCACGGGCTCAGGCGACGACTCCTCCTCCACCACGGGCTCCTGCTCCTCTACGGGCTTCGGCGGCGGCTAGGCTAGGATTCGATTCGATCGGAGGCGTGCGGGCGAGTGGCGCTAGGGTTCTGGAGCGCTTCGATGCGTGCGGGCTCGTGTGGGGGGACGTTGGCAAGTGGGGGGGAAGGGGAAGAACGGACCGTTATTTTGGCTAAGTGTGAAACTTCTATGGCGCAGTCCTCCAATATGCACCACAGAAGTTGCACCACAGAACATGTGCGCTTGGTCCAAAAGCAGCGCGGCGTAGTACTTTGCCTCAAACAACAACGTAGCCTAGTGGTTAGTCCTGGGGCTCTAAATCTAGGCATCCCAGGTTCGAATCCTGGCTGTTTCAGACTTTTTTCCTTATTTAAAAAATATTTTTAAGTATATGTTACAAATATATTTAATTATGTTATATTAAAACAAGCAAGAACAAATATATATACGTTAACCAAGAACATACACATGCATATATATACGAATATCACGATATATATTTTAGTCTCTAACAAATACAAAAAAAGGTCACACGTCGTCATGTGATGTGTCGAGCTAGCCTCTCTTCACAATCTTATTGCCCTTTTTCTTCGCGGTTGAATACTTTAGCCTGGGCACTATGAGATTTCTTCTCGTGAACGGACAACCTTTAGTAGGTAGTGTAGTCTTTCTTCTTACTGTAGTAGTAGTAGGCATGTTAAAGTACTTGTCGAACTCCTCTTCGATCTTCTGATCGCCGTTCTTATCGAAGTCTTGCTCGTTGGCGGATCCTTCCATTTCGATGATGCTCCTCTTGCCCCTCCTCACTACAACACGACTAGGCTTTGACGGTTTGGTTATAAAGAAACATTGATTAACTTGGCTAGCGAGTATCCACGGCTCATTTTTCGCGGAGGCCTTCTTTGCCGACTTGGCATCGGGTATAACGCAGGTGGTGAAATGTCGGCCTTCTTTTTCGACGTTCTTGGACCATCTAACACGGAATATCGGTACCGTCTCTACACAGTAGTCGAGCTCCCATATCTTCTCGATCCTTCCGTAGAATCTTTCCATGACAGTAGTCTCATCATTAGCGAAGGACATCATAGTTACTCCTGAGTTTTGATATTCGCTATTCATGTCCTTTTCTTTAGTGTAGAATCTGTAACCGTTGATGTCGTACGACTGATAGGTCTTTACGTTATGCGCTGGGCCCTGTAACAAGGAGAATATGAGTTGTTGATCTTCCGTAGAAGGCGTCTGCGGGGGATTGTCCAGCAGCCTTTTCTTGAACCAAACCATGAAGCTGAAGTTGTGTTCTCTTGTTACGTCTCCTTTCTTCCTCGGGCGGGCCCGGTCCACGTACTCTTGCTCGATCAAGCTTTTGTGCTCTTCCACCCAAGGGCTGACCAATTCAATGTATTGTAGTGCGACTCGGTGTGCCCTGCCAAAGTCAGCGCGTCGACTAGCAATGCCGACATGTAGTGAGTGGTGGCCCTCGCGGTGACCATACCCAGCGAGCCTGCCGAGGTGATTCTTGGTGGGTATTCCAACATCCTCGTTCTCGGTGGTTAGATAGTTCTAGCAGCAAAGAGATGCACTCGTAGATCAGAAAGCCCTTGGCTATGCTTCCATCTGGACGGGACCTGTTGCGAACGAACCCTTCGATGACACTGTTCAGCCTTTCAAATGGCATCATATTATGCAGGAATGTCGGCCCGAGCTGGATGATGTCATCCACGACATGGACAAGTAGATGCACCATGATGTCGAAGAATGCGGGCGGAAAGTAAATCTCGAGCTCGCATAGTATTACCATGATCTCTTCCTATAGCCTGTAGAGCTGCTTCATGCCGATCGACTTTCTAGAGATGACGTCGAAAAAGTTGCACATGCCAAACAGCGTCTCACGGACATTCGTCCATTATCCCTCATATGGCAACTGGAAGTATCTGTGTCATCACCACGTGACAGTCGTGGGACTTCATACCGCTGAACCTCTTCTTTGCTACGTCGAGATATCTGCTTGTCTTGCCCGAGTAACCATGAGGAACTTTGACTCCTAGGAGACACCTGAAAAACTGCTCGATCTCCTCCTGACACAGAGTGAATCAGGCAGCGCGAAGCGGAACCACCTCATTCTTCTTAACCCTTTTGCGGTGACCCTGAGTCCCTTCAGTTTGATCGTCATCATCACTATCAGGGTACTGAAGCTCCTTCTTGATGACAAGCAATTTCAGGTTGTTTCTTGCTTTCGGCCCATCCTTGGTCCTCTCCGGCATGTTGAAGAGAGTGCCAAGCAGAATCTCGGTAACGTTCTTCGTGATGTGCATTACATCGAGGCTATGGAGCGTGTGAAGGACCTTCCAGTATGGCAGGTCCCAGAAAACAGACCTCGCTTTCCATACACCCAGAAGAAGCTTTGTCCTTGGTTGTTTCTTTCATGGCGAAGGGCACTCATCCCAATTATTCAGAAGCTCCTCGATTTCTTCACCGCTCCTTGTACGCGAGGATCTTTCGAGCTCGTCTTTACCATTGAACAGGTCACCGCGTTTTCTCCACAGGTGATCCATGCGAAGCCACTTTCGAGTCCCTTGGAACACGGTTTTCGAAGACCCGTGATCCTTGGGTAGCTGGAGATGCGGGGTCTTATCCATGCACTTGACACATGCATTGTGTCCATGGTTTACCTGGGCCGATACATATGCGTAACCAGGATAGTCCTGCACCGTCGTGAGCAACGCGGCTCTCAGAGGGAAATATTCTTTAGTGTAGGCATCCCACGTATGGGCTGGCATCTCCCACAACGTGGCTAACTCCTCTTTCAACAGCCCGAGATAAAGATGCATATCGACACCTGGATGTTTTGGCCCCTAAATAAGAATGCTCATGTGTACATACCTTTTCTTTGTGCATAGCCATGGGGGGATGTTGTATGGCCATACAAACACGGGTCAGGTGCTATGCGTGCTACTCTGGTTGCCAAAAGGATTGAGTCTATCGGTGCTCATACCCAGCCTTACGTTCCTTGCATCGCCCCGAACTCTTAGAACTCGATGTCCAATGCATTCCACTAGCTAGCGTATGAAGGGTGTGTTAGGATCTTGGCCTTCTCTGGATCATCTTCGGGTTTCTCCCTTTCCGCGTGCCATTGCATTAGCTTTGCTTCCTTAGGATCTACGAAATATCTCTCTAGACGGGGAGTGATAGGAAAGTACGTATACCATGCCACTTTTCGAGGAACTTTCTTGTTCCCTCTCTTGTACCGTCCATGGCCGCACTCCGTACATGTGGTTCTCTCCGCGTACTCGTTACGATAAAGTGCACAATCATTGATGCATGCGTGGTATTTAACGTGCGGTAGGTCGAGAGGGCACACGATTTTCTTGGCCTCCTCTATACTTGTTGGCAATGTGTTCCCGTTAGGAAGACGATCGTGCCAGAATTCCATGTTAGTATTGAAGCTCACGTAGGTCCATTTGTGTTCCGCCTTCATATCTAGAGCCTTGAGCGTTACACTCAAGCGTGTATCCTCGGGCCGACACCCAGGATACAATGGAGTCATCCCATCTAACTCCATTTGCTCCAGCTTGCATTTCTCTCTGGCTGCAGCTTTGGCGTTGCTCGTCTCCTTGAGAAGCAGTTCCTGAACATGAGGATCCCTTAAGACCTAAGTTAGCAGCGTCTAGGTGTTCGCTTCTTCTCCTTCTTCATGATGGTCATGCCCGTCGACATCTCCTTCTTCGTCATGATGATCATGCCCGCTGGTATATTCTTCGTCATCATGACCATGCCCGTCGGGAGACTCTTCGTCTTCTCGCTCGCCCAAGTCTTCATGATGACCACCACCATTTACTGCCAGCTCCTCATCAAAGTCATCGCGCATGAAACCACGCCTGAGCAGGCGATCCTCCAATTGTCCAGAAACAGGGTCGATCCAGCGCTGGAGTTGGCACGTTTGACATGGACATCTTATCTGGGTCTTGTTGTTCCGAATCATGTCCGCCTTCGCGTCTTTCTTATACCTAGTAACTCGACCTTCGCTCATGATGAAGACCATGGTAGCCTGCGCGGTATGCACGTACAGAGCAAAAGACAGAGAGTAGGTTAATTAGAAACCACACCTTATGCACACACAAACACACATGCATGATCGCCGAAAAAATTCGGCATGACCTTTCCTAAAAGTAGGACATATGGGTTGTTCAAAAATTTGCCGAAATGGAAATGAATCAACATTTCGGCAAACATCCATGCACCACACCGGGGCAGACAAGCAAAAACAAGAAACTTCTTCCCATGCAAGCATTCATGCACCACACAAGCTTCATGCACAAACATCATCTTCACGCCATGCATGCATCACATGTACACACCGCCCGCGCGACAAGCTTTACACCTACAAAACATGCATATTCATGGCCAATTACTCACCGGATAGATTGAATACCGAGTCGAGAGCGCGATGTGAGAGAGTCTGGACCAATAGATCTATAGAGAGATAATGGTACACAAATAGATATGTGGAGGAGAAAAGTAAGTGTGTTTTAGATCTACTAGTTGGAGAAAGGCTTTCCCTAACCAATCTATCAACTATAGTAGGTTTAAATACAACAAAATGTAGAAAATTATGGACA
This sequence comes from Avena sativa, assembly GCA_916181665.1. Classification (NCBI taxonomy): domain Eukaryota; kingdom Viridiplantae; phylum Streptophyta; class Magnoliopsida; order Poales; family Poaceae; genus Avena; species Avena sativa. The sequence goes on along the minus strand of OV702280.1, from coordinate 265,530,710 downwards.
CAATGGGGTGGGAGAGAGGAGGAAGACGAGCTGGGAGGAGGGGGACGAAGGATGTGAAATGGATGGTGGTAGATAGAGGGGTGCAAAGCTGCCACCTTTTTGTGCAGATCTGGTCGTAGGGTTCTGTGGCGCATATGGGAGATATGCGCCACATAAGTTCAATCTTCTGTGGCACATATCTCCCATATGTACCACAGAACCTTGGCCATAGGGTGAAGTGGCCAGACTGTGGGCCCCTGGACTCAGTGTTCTTTGGCGCATATGTGCCATATGCGCCACAGAAGATTGAACTTCTGTGGCGCATATAGCCCATATGCGCCACAGAACATTGAGTGCAGATCTGCACGAAATTAAAGGTGGCAGATAGCTGCTTTAATGACACCCCTCTATATATATACCACACTCCATGTCCAAAGCAACATCCCTGCCCCTGATGTCTTCTTCCCACAACTCGTCGTAAGACTCGCTGGAGAGCACAACCCGCTCGCGTTCCCTGCAGCCTACTCGTAGTGGAGGGGCAAGGTCGCGGGGGAGTGCTCGGAGTCAGCCACCGTGGGATTCAGATGTCAACCTAATCGAGGAGGAGGCCATGCTACGGAACGAGGCCCTATACAACAAGGCCATGAGGTTGTACGCCGTGATCGCGTCCCCGGAGTAGAGGGTGGCGGCCGGTGCTCGACCCCAACGTGTCCATGGAGTACCACGTCCGTAGGCTACAGGTGCGCGTGAACAAGGAGGTTTGGCATCTTTCACCGCCATCGCCCCCACCAGCTCAGTGAAGGGATTTACAATGTTGTAGTTTGTGTATTTGCAATGATGTATGTCATTGTTGTTTTGTTGTTAAAGGGCTATGCGCATGTGCATTTGCAATGATGTATGCCACATGTCTATCTAGTAGATTGTCTAGTATTCTACCTATGACACTGGTACTTGTTTAGTTGGGAAAAGCAAGAGGAAAATGTGTACTAGAAACACTCAACATAATCTGAGTAGGGCGCACCATTCTATGGCGCATATTGCATATATGCGCCACAGAAGTTTTTTCTTCTATGACGCATATGCGCATATGCGCCACATAAGCTTAGTCATAGGTGTCCAGACAGTGGAGCCCACATAATTGTTCGTTGGCGCATATGGCCTGGTGTGGCGCATATAGTAAGATGCTCCACAGAAGTTTCATGGACCAAGGCCTGGTGTGGGTCCCACCTAACTTCAGTGGCGCATCTCCAATCGCCATGCACCACAGAAGTTTCATGGTTCTGTGGCGCATTGTTCCATATGCGCCACTGGACAACTTTTTTGGCGCATGGTCAGAACCATGTGTGGCATCCCGCAAAACCCAGTACTAGAAAATCGCGTTGTTTTTGTGCATTGCATCATCATGACCGCATGCTCATGTCATCATGCCACCTTGCATTTGAGCATCGTCATCATCTTGCATTTGCTTGCATAAAACTATCTGCGGAAAAACCTGTTCTTGTTTTCTAAACGCCCCGTCTATGTTCCAAACGCAAAACCCGGGTCTCCGGATTATTTTGTTTGTCTGCTATCGGTTTGTAAAAGCCCTGTTTGAAATAAATAAATTTTTTAATTATTTTTAATGGGGGCAGTCGAACGGGCCGATCCGACCCAGTCGGCCACCCCCAGAATAAAACCAGCCTACCCGAATTCCTAAAACTACCTAGTCCTAATCTACCCACCCTACCTCCACCTCACCCCAACCTATCCTATGTCGCCACCTCACCCCTCCCCAAACCCCCCACCACTCTAATCGCGCCACCTCACCTCTCTCTCCCTCTTCCACTCATGCCACACACACACAACACACCCAAACGCACACAACACCACACAGCCGTTCCCTCACCCTCTCTCTCTTTACCCCGGGCCCCACCCGCACCTGGCCTAGTCAGCAGCCCCACTCCCACCCTGTCCCCCCACTGAGCGGCCCCACCCTGCGACCCCACGCCCGGCCCCGCTCGCTCCCCTTCCTCTCTCTTCTTCCTCCTCTATCCCGCACCCCGACCCCGCGCCTCTCCTCGGCTCCGCCCCGAGCGCCACCGCCGGAGCTTCCCCGCCTCCTGCGCCTCCGCCGCCTCCTCCCGCCGGCCTTCTTCCTCCCCGCCGCCCTGGCTCTCCTCCCCGCGCCGCCGCCGTCGGCCGCGCCCGCTCCGGCCCGGGCTCCGCGCCAAGGCCGCCTCGCTCGCTTCCATCCCCCTCGCCCGCCTCCTCGGGTCCCCCGCGTCCCCAGGGCCTCTGCTCCCCGTCGGCTCGCCCGCGACCGCCCTCCTTCCCCGGCCGACCTCGCCTCCGGCCGCGAGCCTCACCGCTCCTCCGCCGCCCTCTGCTTCTCCGCCATCGTCCGCCTCCCTTCAGGCTCCCCGCCGGCGCGCCCTCCTCCCGGCTCCGGCTCGTGTCCGCCGTCTCCCCCGAGCACGCCGCCTCCACCCCATCCTCACCGACCCCGCGAAGCTTCCGCTGCGACCGCTCCCTCGAGTCGGCCTCTGCTTCAGCCGCATCAAGCCCGCCGGCGCCCTCTGCCTCGCCCTGCCGTGGCCATCTCCTCCGCCAGCGGGCCTGCTTCGCCAGGCTCTCCACCGCCAAGCCCTGAACCCCGGCCTCCTCTCACGCCCTCGCCTGCGAGCCGCGTTGCCGCGCACAATCCCTGCAGCGCCCCTCCTGGACGCGCCGCTGCACGTCCCTCTGCTGTAGCACCGGCATGGGCAGGCCGCCCCTATAGCACGGACTCGACCCAGCGGCCACCCTCCTCCGGCTCTCCTCTCGATGCGTCATCCACACCGTGATCTCCAACAGGAGTACGCCAAGATTGTTTTGGTTGAACAAGGTCGATCCTGGAGTGGTAAAGACCATCTGCCAAGTTCGCCATGGAAGAAAGACGACCGTTGTGATCTCCAACACGGTCCGCTAGTAACCTCGGCATGGACCCCAAGATCTTCTGCCGGAACTCGTGGAACCCTGAAGACCCCGGTGTCGAGCCCCAAGTTCGCCTCCGATAATCAAGATCGAACCCCAAGATCTCCATCGTATGTGTCGAGACCAACACCAGAGCGATGACAAGATCTACCGATGACCGAGAACCCTGACGCCAAGATCGCCACGGAACGCCAAGTTTGCCACCTTGAACGCCATGACCGTCTACACGGACCCGAAGACCACGAAAGCGACAAAACCGACCAGGGCGAGACCGATGCGCCCCCGACACCGAACCAAGTCCTGCTTCCCGAAACGCCAAGATCTACTCCGTTATCCGAGGACGATCCTGCCGAGACCGATCCCGTCGAACCCTGAGACCGAACCCCGAACCCCCCCGGAACCAAGATCGTCGAACCCTAATGTGTGAACCTTTTCCCGAGCCCCTATTTTATAAATGCTAAATATAAAACCTGTTGCATATTAATCATTCATCTCGCATGCATATTTGTGTGGTTTGGGGGCCTTATGCCGATTCACCTTATAATTAAATATGGGGCCCATATGCGGGCAAATCTAGTCTCATATTGGCCTCATTTAAATTTGTGTAGCGAACCGGTGCTATCTATTGTCTTGGTAATGCAACACTTAAATTGCGGGGTACCTAAACAACATGAACCACCTATTTAATTGTCGGGACCCCGGTTCCGCTTAATATGGCCTAATTGCATCGCATCTTTGCCATGGCATACATCATACATGCATCATGCCCGATTTTCTACCGTAGTATTAAATATTGCATCCGGTGTTTATTCTAGTGTTTTGCTTCTTCGCGGATAAGGCCGTTGAGTTGATGCGAGTGTCGACCCGATCTTCGGTTGAACCTTCGACAATGTTTTCAGGCGAGCATCTCCCCTTTCTACCTATCTTACTTTTATAGTCTTTATTCCCTCTTGTTGATCTATTGCTATCTGTGTTGCGATGCTCTAGTTTTCGTACCCGAGATATCCCTTGCCGCCTTATATTGCCTTGGATACACCCTATTACCTGTTGTTTGGTAGATAGTTGGACTTGCGCGTCGTAGTCGCTTGCTCAAGTGCTGTTGCGTGTCGTCATGTGCCACAGTTGTTGGAGTATTGCCGTATGTTAAATGTTGGAGATGATCTTGGTTTTACTTATCGTTCACTTTAATTCCTGTTTAACAACTAAAATTGAAGTAAGTAAGCAGAGGCACAGGTGGGCAATAGATGTTATTTGGTTGTTAACCGTCCACTTGTGTCCCGTAGGACCCCGAGTGCTTGATACCTGTTCCTTGATTTATCGCGCTATCCACATCCGGGAGGCTTATGGGACCCCCCTGAGCCAGAGCTTGATTCATTCTTATTTCTTGGGGCCACAAACTAGTTTGAGGTTTTATTTACTATCCTGTACTTATGCCATGCTACTGCTTTATTACGATTGTGCGAGGAGCACACTGTACTGTTTAGGATCGGGACACGTTTTCGCGGTGTCGACAAGCCCAGTTTTGGGTTCCCAGTCGTTCACAGCCGTCCACCCAAACCTCGGGTCCGTCTCGGAGTCAGCTAACTTCGTTGCGGGTGTACTCCAAGTGGTGGCCCCCTGAAATATTTCTGAATCCTGTGATTGCTTTGTCGTGAAGGCCTCGTTGGGTTTTGATTTGGTTTTTCCAAGGTTGATCGAGTGTGTGTTGCTATCTGTGCACCCCGGCCGGGTAAAACTTTCTGAAAGCCGTGTCCGCGGTTATGGACGACTTGGAGCACAGTATCTCGATCATAGACAACTATAACTAAAGTAGTGCTATAAATTTGACTTTATAATGACTAGTAATCAGCTTCACTATAATGGAATGGCTAAATAAAACTGCCCACAATTGCTTGTTTGGGTTGTCGCTTGCGACCATTGTACCTGACTAGTAAGTATTGCAACTATAACGGAATGGCTAAATAAAAGTACCAACAACTGCTGGGTTTTGGGATATCTCATGCTAATTGTATCTGACTAGTAAGTGTTGCAACTACAACGGAATGGTTAACTAAAAGTGCCCACTGCTTATTAAATCAGGATGACTATCTTACCTGACTAGTAATTGCTGCAACGACAACTGAATAAATAAAACTGCCAACAGTGTGAGTTCCTCGGTTGACTTCCTCGTTTGGTCTCGAGGGGGAAATACCAGGATGGGTATGTATGGTGGTAGCATCAGGATGGTTCCGAATAGGTCTTTCTTATCCCTCTCTGATAGCCGACAGTTGTATCGAGTCTCTATGGGTTGTTTAGTGCATGCTGCGCTGCCGCTTCAGTCCACCATACCTATGTAGGCGAGGACCGCCGAATTCTAGTCTCGCCGTGTACTGGCCTCAGTACTGACGCTCCTCTTTTTCCTTTGCCCTTTGTCGGCACCCCTTTTGTTTTAGAAGGTTTCGACGTCGTTAGCAGGGTTAACCTTTCGGCTTGGCCTGGGCAGGGTTATGGACGCCATTGGTTATTCTTCAGGGCTCTTAGCCCCATTTGCATCTTGTCCGTAGTCGGACGCTCTATCATTTTCAAGGTGATTTGGATCTTTGTATATTATATCTGTATTCTTGACTCTTTGAGTCGCTGTTATATATATCTGTTCTGTGGGTCCCATCAAGGACTGTTGTGTAATGTTATTACTTCGTTTTCCACCCGCACGAAAGTGCCTGGTGGGCACCTTTGAATCGTTTCTATGCGGGTTTGGCGGGAATCGCTGAAACTTGCATAGGATCGATTCTGAGGGTGTTACAGAGTGGTATCAGAGCTCAGCAGTTGCGATACCCCACAAGTCTAGCCTGTAGGATAACCTAGCTAACGGCCGATGTAGAGTGTCAAAACTATTTTTGAAAATCGGTTGGATAGTTCTGATTAGGTCTGATTTTACTTCTTACCCCTCTGCTATTCTTCTCTTATCTCGACGTGTTTTGAATCTGCTCTCTTATCTTTTCTGCGAGTCCAGGATTTCTCGTGGTTGGGTTCCATCGTACCTTCAGGGTTTCGCTTCCTCCTTTGATAACGGTGTTCTACCATCCGGTGTTCATGCTATCCGAGGAACCCTTCGTCGGTGGTACCATTCTTTGTTCCTTGTTTGTGCCTTCCGGTGTTTTCCGACGCGACGACATCATCTACGCCAGATCCGATGCAGAGTCTGCATCACTCCTTTGTTCCGACCCTCGTGTGTCGAGATCTTCAGTCTAATTCCGAGAGTTGGTTGCATAATCTGCCTATTCGTGTGCAGAGTAATGGTTTGGGTGCGCGATGGACTGATCACCATCCGACTACTCTTATCATTCGCTCTTGTACATCGAATCAGTGGATCCAGCAATTTTACTCCGTCCACGGAAGCTAGAGGTGGCTTTATTGGTTGATACCTCTACCTTCGACCTTTTGTTCCCGGAGTGTTCCCTCGACGATCACGGACAACGACCTCTTGTTAGTGGTGTCGCGACGATCTACACGAGGCGAGAAGACGCAGATCGCCGACCTTCCTTCCGGTACCATGAGGCGGATCTCGAGGGCGAGATCCATTGTTAGTGGTGTCGAATTGTGGCATCCCGCAAAACCCAGTACTAGAAAATCGCGTTGTTTTTGTGCATTGCATCATCATGACCGCATGCTCATGTCATCATGCCACCTTGCATTTGAGCATCGTCATCATCTTGCATTTGCTTGCATAAAACTATCTGCGGAAAAACCTGTTCTTGTTTTCTAAACGCCCCGTCTATGTTCCAAACGCAAAACCCGGGTCTCCGGATTATTTTGTTTGTCTGCTATCGGTTTGTAAAAGCCCTGTTTGAAATAAATAAAATTTTTAATTATTTTTAATGGGGGCAGTCGAACGGGCCGATCCGACCCAGTCGGCCACCCCCAGAATAAAACCAGTCTACCCGAATTCCTAAAACTACCTAGTCCTAATCTACCCACCCTACCTCCACCTCACCCCAACCTATCCTATGTCGCCACCTCACCCCTCCCCAAACCCCCCACCACTCTAATCGCGCCACCTCACCTCTCTCTCCCTCTTCCACTCATGCCACACACACACAACACACCCAAACGCACACAACACCACACAGCCGTTCCCTCACCCTCTCTCTCTTTACCCCGGGCCCCACCCGCACCTGGCCTAGTCAGCAGCCCCACTCCCACCCTGTCCCCCCACCGAGCGGCCCCACCCTGCGACCCCACGCCCGGCCCCGCTCGCTCCCCTTCCTCTCTCTTCTTCCTCCTCTAGCCCGCACCCCGACCCCGCGCCTCTCCTCGGCTCCGCCCCGAGCGCCACCGCCGGAGCTTCCCCGCCTCCTGCGCCTCCGCCGCCTCCTCCCGCCGCCCTGGCTCTCCTCCCTGCGCCGCCGCCGTCGGCCGCGCCCGCTCCGGCCCGGGCTCCGCGCCAAGGCCGCCTCGCTCGCCTCCATCCCCCTCGCCCGCCTCCTCGGGTCCCCCGCGTCCCCAGGGCCTCCGCTCCCCGTCGGCTCGCCCGCGACCGCCCTCCTTCCCCGGCCGACCTCGCCTCCGGCCGCGAGCCTCACCGCTCCTCCGCCGCCCTCTGCTTCTCCGCCATCGTCCGCCTCCCTTCAGGCTCCCCGCCGGCGCGCCCTCCTCCCGGCTCCGGCTCGCGTCCGCCGTCTCCCCCGAGCACGCCGCCTCCACCCCATCCTCACCGACCCCGCGAAGCTTCCGCTGCGACCGCTCCCTCGAGTCGGCCTCTGCTTCAGCCGCATCAAGCCCGCCGGCGCCCGCTGCCTCGCCCTGCCGTGGCCATCTCCTCCGCCAGCGGGCCTGCTTCGCCAGGCTCTCCACCGCCAAGCCCTGAACCCCGGCCTCCTCTCACGCCCTCGCCTGCGAGCCGCGTTGCCGCGCACAATCCCTGCAGCGCCCTCCTGGACGCGCCGCTGCACGTCCCTCTGCTGTAGCACCAGCAAGGGCAAGCCGCCCCTATAGCACGGACTCGACCCAGCGGCCACCCTCCTCCGGCTCTCCTCTCGATGCGTCATCCACACCGTGATCTCCAACAGGAGTACGCCAAGATTGTTTTGGTTGAACAAGGTCGATCCTGGAGTGGTAAAGACCATCTGCCAAGTTCGCCATGGAAGAAAGACGACCGTTGTGATCTCCAACACGGTCCGCTAGTAACCTCGGCATGGACCCCAAGATCTTCTGCCGGAACTCGTGGAACCCTGAAGACCCCGGTGTCGTGCCCCAAGTTCGCCTCCGATAATCAAGATCGAACCCCAAGATCTCCATCGTATGTGTCGAGACCAACACCAGAGCGATGACAAGATCTACCGATGACCGAGAACCCTGACGCCAAGATCGCCACGGAACGCCAAGTTCGCCACCTTGAACGCCATGACCGTCTACACGGACCCGAAGACCACGAAAGCGACAAGATCGACACCGACCAGGGCGAGACCGATGCGCCCCCGACACCGAACCAAGTCCTGCGTCCCGAAACGCCAAGATCTACTCCGTTATCCGAGGACGATCCCGCCGAGACCGATCCCGTCGAACCCTGAGACCGAACCCCGAACCCCCCCCCCGGAACCAAGATCGTCGAACCCTAATGTGTGAACCTTTTCCCGAGCCCCTATTTTATAAATGCTAAATATAAAACCTGTTGCATATTAATCATTCATCTCGCATGCATATTTGTGTGGTTTGGGGGCCTTATGCCGATTCACCTTATAATTAAATATGGGGCCCATATGCGGGCAAATCTAGTCTCATATTGGCCTCATTTAAATTTGTGTAGCGAACCGGTGCTATCTATTGTCTTGGTAATGCAACACTTAAATTGCGGGGTACCTAAACAACATGAACCACCTATTTAATTGTCGGGACCCCGGTTCCGCTTAATATGGCCTAATTGCATCGCATCTTTGCCATGGCATACATCATACATGCATCATGCCCGATTTTCTACCGTAGTATTAAATATTGCATCCGGTGTTTATTCTAGTGTTTTGCTTCTTCGCGGATAAGGCCGTTGAGTTGATGCGAGTGTCGACCCGATCTTCGGTTGAACCTTCGACAATGTTTTCAGGCGAGCATCTCCCCTTTCTACCTATCTTACTTTTATAGTCTTTATTTCCTCTTGTTGATCTATTGCTATCTGTGTTGCGATGCTCTAGTTTTCGTACCCGAGATATCCCTTGCCGCCTTATATTGCCTTGGATACACCCTATTACCTGTTGTTTGGTAGATAGTTGGACTTGCGCGTCGTAGTCGCTTGCTCAAGTGCTGTTGCGTGTCGTCATGTGCCACAGTTGTTGGAGTATTGCCGTATGTTAAATGTTGGAGATGATCTTGGTTTTACTTATCGTTCACTTTAATTCCTGTTTAACAACTAAAATTGAAGTAAGTAAGCAGAGGCACAGGTGGGCAATAGATGTTATTTGGTTGTTAACCGTCCACTTGTGTCCCGTAGGACCCCGAGTGCTTGATACCTGTTCCTTGATTTATCGCGCTATCCACATCCGGGAGGCTTATGGGACCCCCCTGAGCTAGAGCTTGATTCATTCTTATTTCTTGGGGCCACAAACTAGTTTGAGGTTTTATTTACTATCCTGTACTTATGCCATGCTACTGCTTTATTACGATTGTGCGAGGAGCACACTGTACTGTTTAGGATCGGGACACGTTTTCGCGGTGTCGACAAGCCCAGTTTTGGGTTCCCAGTCGTTCACAGCCGTCCACCCAAACCTCGGGTCCGTCTCGGAGTCAGCTAACTTTGTTGCGGGTGTACTCCAAGTGGTGGCCCCCTGAAATATTTCTGAATCCTGTGATTGCTTTGTCGTGAAGGCCTCGTTGGGTTTTGATTTGGTTTTTCCGAGGTTGATCGAGTGTGTGTTGCTATTTGTGCACCCCGGCCGGGTAAAACTTTCTGAAAGCCGTGTCCGCGGTTATGGACGACTTGGAGCACAGTATCTCGATCATAGACAACTATAACTAAAGTAGTGCTATAAATTTGACTTTATAATGACTAGTAATCAGCTTCACTATAATGGAATGGCTAAATAAAACTGCCCACAATTGCTTGTTTGGGTTGTCGCTTGCGACCATTGTACCTGACTAGTAAGTATTGCAACTATAACGGAATGGCTAAATAAAAGTACCAACAACTGCTGGGTTTTGGGATATCTCATGCTAATTGTATCTGACTAGTAAGTGTTGCAACTACAACGGAATGGTTAACTAAAAGTGCCCACTGCTTATTAAATCAGGATGACTATCTTACCTGACTAGTAATTGCTGCAACGATAACTGAATAAATAAAACTGCCAACAGTGTGAGTTCCTCGGTTGACTTCCTCGTTTGGTCTCGAGGGGGAAATACCAGGATGGGTATGTATGGTGGTAGCATCAGGATGGTTCCGAATAGGTCTTTCTTATCCCTCTCTGATAGTCGATAGTTGTATCGAGTCTCTATGGGTTGTTTAGTGCATGCTGCGCTGCCACTTCAGTCCACCATACCTATGTAGGCGAGGACCGCCGAATTCTAGTCTCGCCATGTACTGGCCTCAGTACTGACGCTCCTCTTTTTCCTTTGCCCTTTGTCGGCACCCCTTTTGTTTTAGCAGGTTTCGACGTCGTTAGCAGGGTTACCCTTCCGGCTTGGCCTGGGCAGGGTTATGGACGCCATTGGTTATTCTTCAGGGCTCTTAGCCCCATTTGCATCTTGTCCGTAGTCGGACGCTCTATCATTTTCAAGGTGATTTGGATCTTTGTATATTATATCTGTATTCTTGACTCTTTGAGTCGCTGTTATATATATATCTGTTCTGTGGGTCCCATCGAGGACTGTTGTGTAATGTTATTACTTCGTTTTCCACCCGCACGAAAGTGCCTAGTGGGCACCTTTGAATCGTTTCTATGCGGGTTTGGCGGGAATTGCTGAAACTTGCATAGGGTCGATTCTGAGGGTGTTACACCATGCGCCACAGAAGGTCTGTCTATCTATAGCTAGTTTCCTAGTAGTGTCTGTTGCTTGCAACTTAATACTGGAGGGGGTTCAGATGATAACCCAAAGGTGGACTTCTAGTCATAGATGCAGTTGGATGGCGGTCTATGTATCTTGTTGTATTGCCCAATCGAATCTCATAGGATCATGATGTTAAGTATTGCATTGTTATGCCTTGCTCAGTCCTGTCAATTGCCCTACATTTGGTTACCTTCTCACTATGGTGATGCTGCAAGTTTCCACCATGATTAGGCATGGATTAGGCTAGAGGCCTAGGCGTTTCTCTAACACACATACATAACTCCATGGACTTACAAGCTCCCCTTTCATTTCACACCGACGACATCCATAAACAAAAGAGCATGATATCAACTGGGTACAATGTACAAGTGCAATGTTGAAAGCGTTCCCCATGACAACATGGTTCTGCTAATTCCAACGTATAAGTGCAAGAATATTAGGGGAAAGAAAAATAAAGTGTGCCATCAAGTTTGTGAGATCTTTAATCACTAAGTTTTCACATAACAAAGAGACTTTTTAATTGGAAGGTAGATGAAACAAGAATATACTTGAAATGGTGTAACACACCATGCATAGGAATTTATAGTGGACACTTTAGAATAAGTTGGTTTCTTGGGAAGTTGGATGCATGAGTAGAGCTTACTCATACAAGTGGAGGCTAGCAAAAGACTGGGAGCGACCAACTAAGACAGCAATAATGGCCATAATCATGCAGAGCGACAAAACATTACTAATCAAAGCATAAAGTGGTACCACAAGTCAAAAACTAAATGATAATAGAGGCTATGGTGACTGGTTAATAGTCATAACATGGTGTGATCATGTGACAAGTCAACCCAAACAAAGCATCAAAGGAGAATACCACAATACTATGATTTTGTATGCTAAAACAACGCATGATTCCTTGAAGGCACATTAAGAAATCCTAATTATTTGGAACAAGTCGTGCTATAGCAATAATCACTAAGTATAAGGTCGAAACAACATCTAGCATGGCATTATAAAGTCTAAGCCACCGTCAAAGCAAACTCCTCTTGTACTACTAAAGCAAGAATTTCCTACTCCTTTCCAACACCAATCAACTTATTTGAAACAACACAGCGAGAACGGGGGTTCAAACTACTTTATTCAAGCAAACTAAGCACACCAAAAACCAAAAACGAAAACTAAGACGCTCCAAGAACAACACAACAGTGCATGAAACAATAAAAACGAAGTGTCTAGAAAGACCTAAGATTTTTATTGATGAAGACGGGGATACCTTGGGCATCCCCAAGCTTTAACGCTTGTACCTCTTGAATATTTATTGGGGTGACATGGGGTGGCATCCCCAAGCTTGAGCTTTTGTCAATTCTTCATCTCATTATATCATTCTTCCTCTACACCTGCAAATTTTCCTTCATACAGAACTTTACACAATCTTCATTATCAACATTAGTGTATTCAAAGGATAATAGACCTTTGGGTTTTAGTTTTTGAACATCAAAACTTTCACTAAAAACACAAGCTACTGTAGCAATTCCCTCAAAAATCTCAATTTCCCAAAAAGAACCCAAAAAGGAATCAATAAGAAGCAAATGCAAATAATGGCAGAAATCTGTCAAAACAGACCAGCAGGTAGAAACCGATTTTTTCAAAGACCTTCTATTGCTCAAATCAAAAAGTGTTGAACTAATGGAAGTTAGCTAACAACCTGGGGAATTTATTCAAAACATTACAGCTCAATACGACTTATAGAGGTTTTACACGAATTTTTACGGTGGAGCATAAAAATCTGTTTCGGGACAACAACTCCCCAAATCTTACTTCCCTCTCATTAGAGGTTATTCTTGGCACAAAAGGAAAATGAAAAGGATAAGGAGAGGTTATTACAGAAGTAATAACTTCCAAGACTCTCCTAAGAAGTACTTTTCTTCAATGCCTTTAAGTTAGGCACAAGAAGTAAGAATCAAGTATTTTCAAATGAAGAAGCATTACTATCAAACCTTGCTTTCAAAGGAGGATCAAAAACCAGCTTCTCTCTCCTCATAGGGAAGTGTTCAATACCTTTCTTGAATGTAAATTGATATTTAATGGTGCCTTCTTTCATATCAATGATGGCAACAATACTTCTAAGAAAAGGTCTTCCCAAAGTAATATGACAAGAAGCATTGTATTCAACATCCAAAACATAGAAATCAACAGGGACATAAACATTGTTAACCATAATAAGAACATCATTAACACTACCCATGAGTTTCTTTTTAGCATTATCATTAAGTGGGAAATCCAAATAGCAATCTTCCAAAGGTGGCAAATGAAGCATTTCATAAATCTTTCTAGGTATAATGGAGACACTAGAACCAAGTTCAGATGAAGCTTTGAGATCAAAGTAATTCACTTGTATATTAATGATGGGTTCCCAACTATCTTCTACTTTCCTAGGAATAGAGGCTGTGTTTCAACTTTTCTTCCTTAATTTTAATGAGAACATATGTAATGTGTTTGGTGAAAGCCACATTCATATCACTAGCATCAGGACTTCTAGCAAGCTTTTGTAGGAACATAATCACTTCAGAAATATTGCAACCATCAAGATCAAAATCAAACTTAGCATCACTGGTAGTAGATTCATTGGGTTTAGGCATTGTGGTAGGAGGAATAGGGACTTCTTGTGGTTTAGTGGCATCCATACTGGTGGTGGTAATAGTGCACACACTATTGTTTCTAGCAATTTCAGCTTTTCTTTCCCACTTAGCATGTAGTTGAGCTAACAGTCTAACATTTTCATCAATAGTAACTTGTATGGCATGAGTAGCAGCAAAGGTACTTTCCAAGGTTTTAGGTTTAGCAGCCATTTTATTAATCAAAGAGGACTGGGCTTCAGACAAAGAAGAAATATTTTTCTCAACATTCAAAAGCTTTTCCTCCGTAGTTTTGTTGAAAATGGTTTGTTTACTAATAAAGTCTTTGAGCATGACTTCAAGTTCAGAGGGAGCACTTCTAGTATTCTTGTAGCAGTTTCCAAAAGTATTGCCATTATTAGGAGGATAAGGCCTATAATTGTTGTTACTACCAAAATTATTCCTATAGGCATTGTTGTTGAAATTGTAGTTTCTAATGAAGTTCACATCAACTTGCTCTTGTTGAGCAACCAAAGAGGCTAAGGGAACATTATTTGGATCAATATGAGATTTTCCATTAACAAGCATAGCCATGATAACATCAATCTTATCACTCAAAGAGGAGGTTTCTTCAACAGAATTTACCTTCTTACCATGTGGAGCTCTCTCAGTGTGCGATTCAGAATAATTAACCATCATATTATCAAGGAGCTTTGTTGCAGCACCCAAGGTAATGGTCATAAAGGTACCTCCAGCAGCTGAATCCAACAGGTTTCTTGAAGAGAAGTTTAAACCTGCATAAAAAGTCTGGATAATCATCCAAGCAGTAAGTCCATGAGTGGGACAATTCTTAACCAAAGATTTCATTCTTTCCTAAGCTTGAGAAACATGTTCATTATCAAGTTGTTTAAATTTCATTATTTCACTTCTCATAGATATAATCTTAATAGGAGGATAGTATTTTCCAATAAAATCATCTTTGCACTTAATCCAAGAATCAATACTTTTTCTAGGCAAGGATAGCAACCAAACTTTAGCTTTTCCCCTCAAGGAGAAAGTAAACAACTTGAGCTTAATAATATCTCCATCTACATCCTTATATTTTTGCATCTCACAAAGTTCAACAAAGTTATTGAGGTGGGCAGCAACATCATCAGAACTAGCATCAGAAAATTGCTCTTTCATCACAAGATTCAACACAGCAGGCTTAATTTCATAAAAGGTAGCATTAGGAGCAGGTGGAGAAATAGGTGTACTTAGGAAATCATTGTTGTTTGTGCTAGTGAAGTCACACAACTTGGTGTTCTCAGCAGAGTTCATTTTTGCAAAAGTGGAGCAAACCGATAACAGCAGCAACTTGAGCAGGGACTAATTTTTTTGTGTTTTTGATAAGAAAAAGCAAACCAAACGAAACTAATTTTTTTGGAGTTTTTGATAAAAAGAGGCAAACAAAACCAGGCAAAAGAAACTAAAAAAACAAAAAATAATAAAGAGAAAGGTTGTGAAGGACTCCCTTGTGAAGCCGTCCTTAGCCTCCCCGGCAACGGCGCCAGAAAACAGCTTGGTGCGCTCAGATCACTATAGAGCTTCGTTGGGAGACCCCAAGAGGAAGGTATGATGAGCACAACAGCAAGTCTTCCCCTAGAAAGAAACAAAGGTTATCGAACCAGTAGGAGGAAGGAAACGACCCAAAAGTGTTGCTAGCAACTTGGAAACCTGCACACCACAAACTCAAGACTTTGCCCCAACGAACAGTGAGGTAGTCAATCTCACCGGTTTGCTGAAAACAAAGGATTAACTATATGGTGTGGAAGTTAATGGCGGTTTGCAGAAAGTAAACAGTAATAGTGGAAGATGTATCAATGGTAAAGATTGGACCGGGGTCCATAGTTCACTAGAGGTGCTCTACTTAAGATAAACAAACATGGCATGCTGGGTAAACAAATTATAGCGGGGCAATTGACATGACAGAGGAAGGCATAACAATGCAATACTATACATTCATGATCCTATGATATTTGATTGGGCAATACAACAAGATACATAGACTGCCATCCAACTGCATCTATGACTAGTAATCCACCTTCAGGTTATCATCCGAACCCCCTCCAGTATTAAGTTGCACGCAACGGATAACTGCTTTAAGCAAGTGTGTAAGGTAAACAATCCACTTGTTACATGAACAAGAGATCGTTGTTTCCCCCTAGTAGCAACAACACATCTACAACCTTAGATATTTCTGTCACTTCCCTAGATTAAATAGAGGCATGAACCCACTATCGAGCATAAATACTCCCTCTTGGAGTCACTAGCATCTACTTGGCCAAAATAGCTACTAGAAACGGAGAGCATGCAAGATCACAAACAACACAGACATGATAGAATCAATAAGATAGAACCATTAACCAATCTTACATAGTAATCTCAATATCCATCGGATCCCCGTAAACACAAGATGCATGATTACAAATAGATGATCTTGATCATGAACGGAGCTCACAAGATCTAAACATGGTAGCACAAAGGAGGAGAGACAACCATCTAGCTACTACATGGACCCGTAGTCCATGGTGTAACTACTCACGCTTCATACCAGAGGCTGGCATGATGAAGAAGAAGGCCTTCGGGATGATCTCCCCTCCGGCAGGGTGCCAGGAAGAGCTTCAGACCCCTCCCGATCTACAGACGATGGTGGTGGCGGCTATGGAATGTTTCGTGGAAGATTGATCGGGTCCTTAAGGTTTTGATATCGGGGCTTCTTATAGGCGAAGAGGCGAGGCAGGGGCACCCGGGGTGGCCACACCACACAAGAGCGGGCCAGGCTAGGCCGCGCGGCCAGGGGGTGCGCCCCCCTGGTGTCTCTCCCCGTCTCGTATTCTGGCTCCGTGTTCCCCTTGGTAAAATATTAACTTTGGCTTTTGTCCCGTCCAATTCCGAGAATGTTGATTTTCTGCCTTTTCTAGAACCAAAACAGAAGAAAACAGACAACTGGCACTGTGGCATCTTGTTAATAGGTTAGTCCCAGAAAACATATAAAAATACCTCAAAGTGAAGACAAAGCAAAGCAACGTAGATACTAAACAAGCATGTAACATCAAAAATTATAGATACATTTTCAACGTATCAACCGCTGGTCACTCAAGATCGTGGTCATTGGTAGGGTGGAGGAGGCTTCGCAGTCGCAAAGCAAGAAGGGACAACAACCAAACCTCGCCGAGGTCCCTCGACGCTTCATCATACAGCTGGACACTGCGGACCTCCACATGTTTGTGACCCCGCCTGCATTCCAGTTTGGCCTAAAGACCTGGATCAAGAAACCGCTGCCGCCTGTCGTGCAGGTCACAGCCTTACGCTGGTGCGCCGAGTGGGTGCAGGTGGACTGGTTCGCTAGCCAGGTTGCGTTCAGGAAGAACTGGACAGAGCTAGTGTACAAGTATGACCTAGAGCGCGACGAGGTCATGGATTTCAAGCTCAAGGCCTTCGTCATCATGATGATGATATACACGGTGGGCTCCTCCAGCGGCAGGCAGTATAACTTCTCATACCACAGCTAGCCACCGACGGCCTTCATGTCTTGTAAGTTTGTAAGTAGTAGTAGTTGTTGATGGAAAATCGTGATGGTGAACTAGTATGATGATGGTTATTTTGATCAGGAGTGAAAACCCCTAGTGGTGGTTCAGGGGCATGGGATGCCCCTATTGATGGTTCTTTTGATCAGGGATGAAAACTCTGGTGGTGTTTAAGGGGCACGGGATGCCCTTGTTGATGGTTTGTTTCATTAGGGGTTAAGCCGCTGGTGGTTCTTTTGATCAGGGGTATAATTTAGAACGCCTGATTGCTGCATGCATGTGACTGTTAAGACTGTTATGGTGTAGCTAGCAATTTTTTTGTCTGCATATGGCTGGTATGGTGATCATCTAGCTCGTAATATGTTGGTTGTGACTGTTCTTGTGATCATGTGTTGTGTGTGTGTGCTGGGGTGGTAAGATTACCTTTGAAATGAGTGATCATAACCCATGTGGTCAGATGCAAAGCACCCCACCAAACACCTGTGAAATGCATCAGTAGGGAAAAAGATAAGAATCTGGGCAACCAAACAACTAGGCCAATTTGCAGGAAACCTGAATGCAGGAAGCCAAACAACTTGCCCAAGTTGGACCAAGTCCAATCTCCCCCCATGCAGCACCTTGCAGGCCCACTAGGGGAGACGGAAAATTTGGGCCCGAGTAACCAAACACGCCCAATGTGTTCTCTCAAAGAGACCCAATCCCTAACATTTGCTCAATATAAAATTTAAATTATTTGTTATATGTCGTGAAGTATTTCTATAAAAATCAAGGGATATCGGCCAATTCTATTTGTCCTTGTGTTTTCAGATTCATAAATTTGGGAGAGATGGGGGAGAAGCCGAAGCTCACCTCAAGTTATTAATCACGTAAAAAATTGAGTACAAATTTCGTTCAAATTTTTTAAGTGGTACTCACTCCTTCCTAATTTATGGTGCATATAAGGTTTCATCAAAGTCAAATTTTACAATATTTGGCCAAATAGTTTGATACAAATATGAATCTATATAATACCAAATTAATATATCTAGAATTGGCTTAAAAATATTTTTATATTATATGCATTTCATATCATACATATTCATATTATTTTGTATATCTTGGTTTGACTTGCACACAAAATTATGCACAACATATTATGAGATGGATGGAGGGAATTTCTGGTGGAAAGAAGATAAGAGGAAAAGTAAAGATCACTGGGCTTATTGGGACATCCTCACTAGCCTTAAAAACCTTGGAGGTGTGGGTTTTAGAGACCCTAAAGTAATGAACCAAGCCCTCCTTGCCAGACAATATTGGAGGATCATTAAACAACCAAACAACCTATGTGCCAGACTACTACAGTCCATTTACTTTCCTCGCGGAAATTTCTTGGACACTTTTTTTAAACAGGACGCCTCCCCTTCTTGGCATGGGATTGAGTTCGGCCTGCATATCCTTAAGGAAGGTATGATTTGGAGAGTCGAAAACGGGAAGAGCATGAACATTTGGATAGATAATTGGATCCCAAGAGACTACAATCTCAAAGCTGCACCAAAGGAAACGAGTGCCCACATAACACGTGTAGATCAACTACTCACAAACTAAAGTAAATGGAATGAGGCACCGGCAGAAAGGTTTGTGCTCCCGAAGAGGTTGACGGGATTCTAAACCAAAAGCTTCCTTTCCAGTCTTGTGATGATCATTTGGCCTGGCATTATGATCGTACTGGAGTGTTTACGGTCAAGAGTGCATACAAAGTGGCTTACAATCTTCTCCATGGAACCAGATGGCGCGCGGGTGCGAGTTCGGCTTAGGATAACAGCAAGAATATTTGGAAGGTTATCTGGAAGGCAAATGTTCCAAGCAAGGCGAGAATCTTCGGATGGAGAATATCTCGCGACAACCTGGCGACTAAGAAGAATAAATTTAGAAGGAATCTAGAACTCGACAACACGTGGAGCTTGTGCGGAAGAGAGGAGGAGAGCAGTTTTCATGCGACGGTCAGCTGCACCAAACCAAAAGCTTTAAGACGGGAGATGAGAAAACACTGGAACCTACCATATGAACAATTCTTCTCCCACTCCGGCCCAGACTGGTTTCAACATCTCTTGTCTGTCTGCGACAACGTTCAGAGAAGTAGAACTCTCATGATTTTTTGGAGATCATGGCACCTGCGCTGTAATGTTACTCACGAAAAAGGGAAAGAGACCATTGCCAGATCTGCTTCTTTCTTACTCAGCTATGACAGAGACCTACAAACCCTGCCGAGCATTGCCAAAGGTACCACCAATATTTGTAATGTACCTGCTGCTAACTTGAACTGTGTCACAAATTGTTTGGACGGGAGAGAATGTGTAAGTTGGCAAAAACCATGTGAAGGAAGACTGAAGTTTAATGTTGATGCGTCTTTCGACCCAAACTCGGGTAAAACTACTGTCGGTATTATTGGCAGAGACCATCGCGGGCTGATCACCATAGCAGCCAGCCTTGCCATCGACCAATGGAGGGATGCGGAAGAAGCTAAAGCCTATGCCATAAGGGAGGGCTTCAAGCTGTGCCTGGACCACAACTTGGTGCCATCCTCGATCGAATCTGACTGTGAAAATGCTGTGACTCCAATGCTTGTGCTTCCACGAGCTGGGGCATGTACAAGGATATTGAGCGCCTGAGAGATATAGTTTCTGATTGTGAGGTGATCAAAACTAGTAGGATGTGTAATTCCGTTGTCCATCAACTTGCTAGGATAGCGAAGTCTTACGGGGTTAGCAAAGTGTGGCTGCCTTCAGTTCCTTTGTTTATCTCTGATCTCTGTGTAAAAGATTCTGGTATGAACTCAGTGATTAATAAATGAGTTTTTACCCCTAAAAAAAGTTGAGAGACCTAGTAAATTTTGTCTTTTGACATTCTATAAATGCAAAGTATACTAAAAACATGTAAGTGCAAATAATTGCTAGTTCTTGTGTTGAGGAATGAAGTAATCATCGGCAATAAACATGAGAAAATGCATATTTCATTACATCATCGTTACATGACATATTGAAAGTCCCATTGGAAAAGAAAATGAAAATCAAAACAAGAAAGTATGCGGCCGTTTACGACCAATATCAGTTACAAACATAGCCAGTCGTGATGAACACATAGTAAAAGGAATATACATGCACGAATACATCCAGGGTCAAATTAATTAAGCACACACATATCTGTATGAATCCAATGCAACAAATCAAGTAATCAAAGTAGTACCGAATTAGCGATGCAGGAGTACGTCGAGGGATGAACCGATAATTATTTGTTGACGGCATAGCACTTGCTCCTGATCTCGCCCTGGCTTCCGGTGAGCACTCCGATATTGCCCATCTTGACCATGGACTCGGCGAAGTCGCGGAAGAACTCGGAGGCGAAGAGCCCGGTGGCCTGGCGCTCCACGTAGGCCCTGGTGGTCGGGTGCTCGAGGAGCGCGGAGTCGGAGTGGAGGACACCCCGGCGCTTGGCCACGAGGCGGTAGTAGCCGGCGTCGAAGGTGAGGAAGCTGCCGGGGTCCATCTCGGCGAGCGTGGTGTTGTCGGCGAGGCTACGGCAATGAGACTTGAGCTTGTCCATGTAGGCGGCGTCCAGCGACGGGTCCACGTCGGACGGGTTGTTGGCGCCAGTGAAGTTGTACAGCCGGTCGGTGAACGAGACGCAGCGCGCGGTCCCGAGCGTGTGCCCGCCGGAGAGCACGACGATGTCCTTGGCGTCGAGGCCCTTGGCGGCGAACATCTTGGAGAGGCGGGTGAAGTTGGATGTCGGCGGGGGCAGCTGGTTGGTCTCGTTGGCGATGGAGACGCGGCCGTCCCTCCGGCCGAGCGCGACGGGCCACGTGGGTCCTCCGGCGAGGACGACGGCGTCCCGGCCCATGAGCGCGAGCACGTCGGCGCAGGAGACGGTGTTTGGGCAGGCGGACTGGAGCCTGTCCTTGACGCGCTGCACGGCGCCGAAGCCGCGGAGGCTCTTGTTGGGAGGCGCGTCTTTCTCGGCGGGGTTGTTGGTGACGTCGGTGGAGTCGATGAGCACGGAGGCGTCGCATCCCCGGACGAAGCAGTCGTGGAAGTGGAGGCGGAGGAAGGGTCCGGCGAGCGTGGGCGCCTCCTTGAGGATGCCGAGCATCTCCTGCCGAACGATCTCCTCGACGTGCGGGCACGTCTTGCTGTAGTAGCCGACGTCCAGCTGAGCCACGGCGGAGGTCGACAGGAACAAGAGCAGAGCGGCGGCCAGCATTGTGCTTCTGCTGCTGCTTCCACGGAGAGACGTCGAGGTGGCCATGATTGTCCTTGTTGTTGCTTCGTAAGTTACGCTAGAGAGGGAGATCGAGGGAGAGATTGTTACTTGGCCTGAATGACTACGGCTGGGGTGTGGTCGCTGCTTTATATAGTGTCTACGTACACATTAGCATTTGCATTACTAGTGAGCAGCCCATCATTAGCTAATTGTTAATCGTTGACGTGCAGTGTAATGGTAGTAAGTACGTCGGGCACCTTTGTATGGCAGGCTTATCTCGGGGATGATTAAGCAGTACGTTGATGTTACTGTTTGATCAAGCTTTTGCTTTTAGTCGGTGTTCGCCTATCACAGTGGATCTACTAGCTAGCTGACCACAGTGAAGTGGTTATTCAACTCTTACAGGAATGTTGGGGTGGTTTCGGGATCATTATTATTGGTACTTCGTAACTAACTCGAAATGATTAGTTCAATCGATTCGTTTTCCACTTTTGTATGTTAAACCAAGTACTACGATTGAAGAGTGCATAGGCCAAAGGGATACTAGTAGCTACCCGTAATACTTGCTAAAGTTTGCGCAACTGTTTTCATACACATGATTCCATACATGGATGACACTAGTTAAAAGTTAGGGTGTGTCTAATTCTCGATCGATTGAGAATTAGCTTAATTGCCACTCATGGTAATGTTATGCAATCTCAGTTGCAAACCCACTTGTAAACAGAAATATCTTAGATAAAACCCCACTTTCAACTAAAAATTCTCAATATAACCCGCCCCCTTAATCTGACATGCAATACCACTTGCAACTCATATGACACACACAGATCGCGATGCAAATCTAATGTATTAGGACATGACTGAGCTCTAACTTAATTACCATTCGACTCAGAATTAACAAAACCCTAAAAGTTAAGTACAATCAATTTACTGTAGCAACAAGGAAGCACTGATGCGGCTGATCTAGTTACAATCTGTCAAGAATTAAGTCGTAGATGGAGCACTTTTCTTTCTTACATAAGTATTTCAGTTAAGAGTCTGGGACCTATATGACAGTCTCTAACAGAAAGAAACGACTGTAGCTTGAGACGTAGCAGCAGCTTTGCTCGTAGCATAAGGAAGGCATGCCCCAGAAACTGCAATGCTTGTAATGAAGTTTTCATGGTCGGTAGCTGGGAAGTTTCAGTCACTGCCAAAATGTAAGGAGAGGAAACTCGACCACACGCATGCAGGCATGGCGACACGGGGATGGATTGACGACGGTGACACGGATCGCGGTGGTTAGCCGGCCGGTCGGCCGGGCCGTAGCTTGGAAGGGAATAAACTAAGACTGCCGAGGAGGATCATATTGGGAGTTTTGGGACGATCGACTTCAAATAGACGAATTTCTGCTGCATCTAAACATGTTGCTTCCAAGGCAACAAATACTCACATACCTCGTCGCTGTCTGGGTTGGTAGCCTTCACTGTACGTTGCTGCTACGTACGTACCTAGCTAGCTAGTATAGCTCAGCTCGATCAGAAACGACCCGTGTCAGTGTCAGGAGCTGATTGACATAGTGTTAAGGATCGAGTTCCATGGATGGGACAGAAGGACTGGTCGAGTAGATTTTACTACAAGTTGTTACTGACCATGCAACCGATTGATATTTGTACCTGGCCTTCATTTTCACCTCAATTAATTAAGGGGGCAATGACCTATCTTTCGTACTCCCTCTGATCCATAATTCGAACTTTGTACTAAGTGAGCGACACTTATTCTAAATCAAAGGTAGTATTTTTTGTCAGGGTGATACAAGCAACATGACACACGGCCTCTCTGTAACCTAAATGCACACAACCGTATAACAAAAAGAAAACAAAAAAGTCAGCATGATACAAATACATGAAAGACTCAGTAAAACGTCTAAGGTTGTGGACGGCCAATCCGCGATGGTGCACTTTGTCGGAAGAATGAGTTGATGGCATTTTGAGTCATATTCTTCGTATTTGCTTCACAACAAAAGAAAAGATTGCGTTCACTTGTTTTCCCCTAAAGTTGGAAACTCCTACTGGCAGCATATATTGTTTAACATGTCAAAATACACTCATCAACCAAATAGAGACACATTATCATAGAGTACATTCTGATATAGATATGCTCATGACCCAATTGGTCGTTCGGCTTTAAACCCTAGAATGTTCTTCATACATGGTAGGCTATATCTAATGTGAAGCATTTCGAAAAATTCGAGAAGCATGTTTATCAATTTTCATGGCAAATAGTGCACATGAGAGGACTCCAAGCGAAAGTTTTCCATTTTATTTATTTGTTCTTTGATCTTTTTACAAATCCTGGTCAAAATTGTTGGCATGCAAATTCATAGAAAGAAGTTAAATCTTTCAAAACTCTCGGTGGTTTTTGAGGTATTGACTGATACGTACCTTCAAAATAATTCCGTATAACTTTAAGAGCAATCTATCACTTACTACTCAAAGTTAAAAATTAATCTAATTTCAGTTTAAGTGGACGGAATTAGCAAGAAAGTTTGAAAACTCATTAAAGTGGTGAATTGTTTGTAAAACTTGGTGCACTTTGTTAGAAAAATAGGGTGATGGCATTTTGAGCTATATTCTCCGTACTTGCTTCGCAAAAAATAAAGTTTACATTCACTTGTTTCCCGCTAAAAGTTGGAAATTCGTATTGGCAACATATATTTTTTAACATGCCAAGATGCACCCATCAACTAAACACAAGCACATTATCATAAACCATATTATTATGTTGATGCATGTAAAATGCATACATGAACTTTTTAGTTTATTGATACATATTCCCATATATTTATATCATATAGAATGTTATATTCATATTTTACATTGATTTATGGAGATTTACCAATAATCCCCTTTATTTAGATTATAACTAGTAAGTCTGTTTAACTTTGTTTAGGTCCCTAAAAGTTAAAAATACAAAAAACATGGTTTTACCGTCCTACAGAGTGATAACCCAAAACTCGGATTAACTTTCAATATATTTTATAATTGGTTCTGCTTCGTCCTAAGCTATTAAATAACGACTTCATGAGTGGTTTGTTTTCCTACTCTACAAGATTATGTATGATTCCATTATAATTTCTATATGTTATATTCTTAGCTACGATAGTAATTGCGTGCTATTATATAGTTTACCACAAATTCCTAGTTCCTAACATGTTGCTTGCATTCCACGCTATACAACTGCTCGCATATTTGCTAAAATAACCTAGCTAGTTTATATTTTCTAAAATTTTAAGTCACACAGTATTTGATAGCTCATTTCATTGTAGGCACACTTGTTTACTTCTTGCTTCTCCTATTTCTTTTACGTGTTGGTCAATAATTGAACCATGGATATAACATCCCAAAAATATCAAACAATGATTATCAAATTCCAATCACCAAAATTAGGGTTAACAAAAACTTTTGTTAATTCAACTCTTTATGAATGCATGTGTGTATGTGATGATTGTATGAATGCATGAATGGACTTGTGTGATTGATCTAAATAGCAAGGAATGGATTAAAGATGAAAACAACATCATCTGAATCATTTCCAAGCAGAAACAAATCAAGGGAAAATCAAAAATAAAACAAATAAAGGAAATGGTCATTTTTGCCAATCTTTCTCACTAGGCCACTTTGAGTGTTTCTAGTCCAAGATTTCAAACAGAAAATTTTCCATTTCTTTTCACCCCTTGCTAGACCAAGTAAAAGTGAATCAAAGCCCACCTTTCAAACTTGCAGAAACATTTGGCAACTTGATTCAAATCACAATTCAAAATTGAATCCTTATCATATGTGAAGATCCCACATTTTCAAAACCCAACCAAACCAGTGCCACTTGACCAATCCAACTAAACAGAGACTCCCTAGTATGTAACCAACACACCCACAAAGTTTGAATCTAAAATTCAAATTTGAATATCTTTCGGCCATTTCATCAAACACCTTGTAATCAGCAAACAAACAAACATCAAACACTATTAGGAGCAGTGATTTTGGCTAACCTTGTTCCCTCTCTAGCTCACACTACACTCTTAGTAGATGATCAAACTAAGTTAACTAGCTTTAGCCCACTGTGAGCATGCAATAGCCATCAATGGTGACCATGCCGAGAGCACACTTGCCACCCCCATGTCGCCAGCAAGCAAGGAGCAACACCAAGCCTAGCAAGAATGTCTAGGACACTCCCAACCGTCCACCGCCACCCCCTGTCCAAGCCCCGAGCCTTTCCAGCCACTGGACCTCACGGAAAGCTCGCGCCCAGTTTCTCTGCAAGCATGCCAAGCATGCGCCAGAGCGTCACCCGCGACACCAGCCCACAGGCCGCGCACCGCCCTCGCCGCTTGCGTGCGTGATTGCCAGCACCCTAGCAACCCGCTAGAAAACCCCGTTCGCTGCCGCGCGGACCATGGACGCTGTGCGCCATTAAAATAACCGTCGGACCCGCTCAGAGCGTCGCGACGTTCCGACCGTTCTGCATCGCCCCACGCCTCGCCATCAAGCCATTGAGCTTCGCCAGGAGGCAACGCACCGCCCCCTATCGTCTTCCATGCCATTATCACGCTGTGCTGATGACCACAACGAGTTTAGCCCGCGCCCGTCGGTCCCCTCCAGGCACTATAAAAGGAGGACACCCCCGTTCGATTTGAGCACACCATCTCACTCCCCACCTCTCACTGATCACACCCACTCACTCCCGGAGCAAGGTGAGCACCAGGTGGCCAGAATTTCACCAGAGTCCGCCGCTGTAGAGGAGGAGAGGCACCGTCGATTGGAGCCGCCCCAGGAGGAGCTGCCGGTACCAGGAGGATCGCTATCGTCTACTTCGTTGTTCACCCTCATCGCCGACCATCGCCTGAGCCCCGGTGAGCCCCCGTCGACCCCCACTGGCCGCGCTAGGGTTCGTGTTCGTCGCGTCCTATTCAGGCGTGGACGATGAACCACAGCCGTAGATCTAGCTTCTAATCCTACGGCCATAATCGCCCCGTACCCCTTCGCCACTATCTATCTCACTGACGAGTGGGGACAACCACTTAACCAGCCCCCGCGTGCACTGTGCGTAGCGGGCCAGACCAGTTAAACCTCCCGCGCGACCCAGTAATTCAAATTTAGATTTATTCTTTTAGTTTCAAACCTAGTTCTGTACCTAGATTCAAAAATCAACCCAGCTAAATTAACTGAACCAAAATGCATGAAACCAATTTTGTTAGAAAGGTACTGGAATGCTTAATCCAAGCCCATTGGATTAAAACCATTTAGAATTGTAGATCACCTATAGTAAAAATAACAAAGCAGAAGATTTTCTGCATTCAAACATTTTTCAAAATTCAACCACAAAAGCTTTTGAGTTGATTCCAACTCTCAAAAATCACATTTAACCATACCTTTCATAATATATAAAAATATATAGGTTTACTTGCAAAAATAATGATCAAGCAATAAATGAATGCCTCATAGGCATTTCTAGTAACTTTAATTAATTAAAATAAAAAGGTGAAACCTTATTAAATTGTGACACCACTTTAAATCACATTCACATGTACTGAAATATGTGGTGATGACATGTGTCAACATGATCCCACGTTTTAATTGGAGAATATTAAACCTTAGGTTGTTTTTCAATGAGTAGAAATTACTTCTCTAAAATAAAGCAAATAAAACTATTTTCCCTAATGATTGTAATGCTTGTGATGATCCTATATCATCTAGTGAAAACCCTGGTGTGATAAGTAGAAATAGTTAAGTATCGTTTGGTGATTGTGTACCTCGTATTTATTTATAGACAATAGTATCAACCAAGGATACGAGGAGGAAGGAGATACTACGAGGAAGAAGCCAAGGAGAACTTCAACCACTGCTCTGCACAAGACAAGCTAACACTTGCAACTATGAAAGTTAAATAGCCTATGCAATGCATTAAGCATGCTTGGTTATATCATTTGGATTATACCCAATCCTAGTTTTACTTGCAAGCTTAGTATTTTATTTATTTATCAAAGCTTTCTATTAGAGTTTATTTAGTGACTTGTAGATTTTAGAAAGATATTTAAAGGTAGCATAAAGAGCATAAAACTTGGCCTAAGTTAGATAATATTGATGTCATCCTGAGGCATGAGATTGAATTTAGCTAGTCCACACTTGTTTACCACCCCTCATTAGTGTTTACCCCCACTTGTAGATGCTAGTGCTAAGCATAAAACTTGATCAACTTTAGATGGGAATACTTGGTGAAAATGGTTATGAAAACCTGAGAATGATGAGTCATTCTACTGAAATTTTTTCACATGTGTTTCCAACACAAGATGATTTTGAGGATGAAAATGTTAAGGCATGAGCCTTAGCCCTTTACAATACTGATGGTTGTCTGGATGCGATACCATTCCAAGTTTTATCGTACAACCACAATACCCGAAATTTGGGTAGGGCTTTACTAGAAATTTATATACCTTAGTATGGGTTCCCTTGTGGCCAAGGTTTGAGCTGAGGCTACCTTGTGAAGATTGTCCACCTGTGCAGTTCCCAAGATGACAGTTGGTCATGGTTGGGAGGCCAAACTCACAGGAGAGCTGCCTATACTAGGGCGTGTAATTGAAAGGTTAGGATTGATTATCTGCATACTGAGTATGGTGAATTCAGGATTGTTCCTCACGGATGTATCGAATGTTGTGGTGAAAGTGTAAAATCTCCACGGAGTGTCAAATTATTCGAATAGCCGCGTCCGCGGTTTTCGACAGTTGGAGTGGTCATAATGTTCTGTCGTCAGATGTTTTCAAAATGACTTGTGAAATGATTCATAACTTTGACTTGACCACAACAGAGTTGTGATATGAAATTCAAGTTCCCACTTAGGTGTTATAAAACTTTCAACTAGCTTTCTTTGCTTCTGAACTTAGTAGAGGTAAATCTAGCTTTTTGCAAAACAACCCTAGAGCTTAGTATATCCTACTCAAAACCAATTCACTTGTTAGTATTAGTTTGCGAGTACTTAAAGAGTACTCATGGCTTGTCCTTGGCTATTCCCGTGGCCAGACTATGAAGAGGAGTATCAGGACGACGGACAGGAAGGTTACGACAACTAGGATCATCTCCCATCGTCAACATTGCCTATGACCATGAAGATAGAGTTTCGCCTACGCTATCGTTATTATTACATTATTTCGCTGCTTGAATTGTATTACGACTGGATCATGAGATCCTTATTTGTTGTAAGAACTTATGTATGGTTTGTAATGGATGATGTACTGTGATATCCAATCTGTTATGTCTCACAAAAATGGTAATCCTGGGATTGCGATGTATGGCATAACAGGCATCTGGGATTAAAAATCCGGGTGTTGACAAGTTGGTATCAGAGCCATCCTGACCATAGGAGACCCTAGTTTAGAATGGACGTTTGAATCAAAAACTTAGTTTCAAAACCAAGGAAGTGAGTATTTACGAAAACTTATTCTCATCCTTATCACTTAATCTCTTTCATGAAAATTCATGTTCCTAAAAAATTCTTGCAAAATTACATAAAGTTTGAGACACTTGATCACTCTACTAACTTAATCATCCTATATTCTTATAGATGGGCGTGAAGTACAACAAGTTTTATCAGTTGGGGAATGGAGGAGACCTCATCTTTGAGCGTGACTTGGACCAGCTTTCGGAACTTCTGGAGCATCCGCACCCCGAGTTCTTTGGAGCTCTGCTCAATGATCAAGAAGGAGATGATTTGCAGTGGCTAGTTGTTGCAAGTCTCCAAGGAAAGATTGAAGGCCCCACCTCAGAGGGAATTCAGTTCACCTTAAGAGAGAACAACTGGCTCGATGGACTTGCCAGGGCCATGAAGGAAGCTCTTGCCCGTCTGTGTGTGCAGAGTATCAATCAGATCAAGGGTACCTTCTTTGAGTTCTATCCAAGGCGTGATGTTATTGGACAACTACTGGAGGCACCATATCACCATGAGCTGAAGAGTCAATTGGACCACCTCAGCTTCATGATGTATGACCGTCAGAAGGAGTTAGAAAATGCCCGCTCCTACGCCAACCACAAGTATGACATCGCTGCCAAGAAGGATCAGACCATTGCCATGCTAGTGAAGGATCGCCAGTATCATCGCCATCAGCTCGACAAGATGGAGCGCATAATTGCCCGTCTTCGCCATCGGATCACGGATTTGGAGGAGACCATCCATGAGAGAGACATGCAGCTGGAGGGGAAGGAGAATGCAGGGGAAAACCTTCATGGAGACCCCTACTCCTATCTCAGTGACGATGATGACTTTCTAGAGGATCAGGCCATGGACTTCTTCACCGATGAGGATGACTTCGCCTTCATCGATGATGATGATGAGGAGGAGGAGGAGGAGGACACCGACTCCGAGGAGTAGTAGCACTTGAGCACTAGCGTTAGTGAGTTGTATTCGGTCCCACTGTATCGTAGTTTCACAGAATGGTTCTTAAAACCATCTATTTTGCTTTGTTGTAGTGTGTGTCTGTATCGTGTGCTATGAATGAATGAATGAAAAGCAAGTTGCTAGAAAAATCTGAGTCAAACCTCAAAAACTTTACAAACCCCCGGAACCTTAGAAATTTTCCTCTTTTCTCATGATCTATCTCAATCTTCAGATGCCTCGCGAAGGAAGCAACTCATCCCCGGACCCAATGATGCAAATCTTGAAAATGTTGGTTTCTGACCGCGAAGCTAAGAGAGCCGAACGTCAAGCCAACTTAGCCACCCTTCAGCACATAGCTCAGATGGCCAACAACAATCAGGGCCATGGAAATCAGGACAACCATGGATCCAAGCTCAAGAATTTATAGAACACCAATCCACCCATTTTCACTAATCTAAAGAGCCCCTAGATGCCGATGATTGGCTGCAAACCATGGAAAACAACCTAGAAGTTGCAGGAGTGGAAGCTAACGAGAAGGTACTATTTGCCACCCACTACCTGGCCAGAGATGCAAGAGCATGGTGGAACAGCGTTCACGCAATGACTGTAGGACAGATGATGACTTGGGAAGAGTTCAAAGTCAAGTTCAGCAGAACCCATGTGCCACCGGGTTTGATCAAGAGGATGAGAGATGAATTCAGGGAGCTTAAGCAAGGCAGGATGACCGTAGTTGAGTACCGTGACAAATTTTTGTCATTGGTTAGGTATGCACCGGATGAGATAGATACTGAAGCCAAGAAGAAGGAAAGGTTCTTGAATGGTCTGCATGATGAGATGCAGACAGTGTTAGTCAATATCCCATTTGCTGATATTGAAGCCTTAGTTGACTCTACCATTCAAATGGAAGGCAAGATCAACCAAGCTAATTAGAACCGCAAGCATCGCATGATGCATCAGCCAGGAACCCACCATACACCAAAGTATCGCCCCAACCCATCTCCAGGATTTTCCCCAAGAACCAACAGACCCCCGATGAACCGTCCCACCTATCCCAACCGTGGAAACACAAGGCCTGGAGGAAACAACAACCCCGACAACCGCAGCAATTTCAACTGTGCATCGCCTAAGTTCAACAACAACAACGCCGCCACCAACACCAACACTTCCCCAAGGACTGGAAGCAATCCTGTGCCTGTTGCAGCAAAGTACAAGTCGTAAGTTACTTGTTATGAATGTGGAACCAAGGGTCACTATTCCAATGAGTGCCCCAAG
Source organism: Avena sativa (assembly GCA_916181665.1). Taxonomy (NCBI): domain Eukaryota; kingdom Viridiplantae; phylum Streptophyta; class Magnoliopsida; order Poales; family Poaceae; genus Avena; species Avena sativa. Next base: position 265,499,683 of record OV702280.1, on the reverse strand, counting down.
AAGATTGCCGCAACCCCCAATGAAAATGCCCCAGCTCAGCAGCAGCGTCGTGTTCAACCCAGAAGAAGGTTTACCCCAGGTAACTCGCTTAACCACAACAGCCGTCTCTTTCTTATGCATGATGAGGAAGCCCAAGAAGCGCCAGATGTCGTGCTGGGTATGTTTTCTGTTAACTCAATACTTGCAAGAGTGTTGTTTGATTCTGGAGCATCACACTCGTTGGTTACTGAAGAATTTGCATGCACTAGTAAGATTCAACCAACCAAATTGAAGCATGTTATGATAGTTCAAATACCTGGTTCAACCACCAAGGCTAGAAAAATTTGCAAGGCTGTGCCTATCCGAATCCATGGCATAGATTTTTATGCTAATCTAATAGTACTCGGAACTAAAGGTTAGGAAGTAGTACTAGGAATAGATTGGATGTCCAAACATAAAGGATTAATCGACTATGCCAAGAAAGCCACAACCATGACCAGTACAACTGGAATATCAGTTGAGCATGTATCTGAAACCTTGCCCCGTCAATTCAAATGCAACAAGAGTATAGCCCAACCAACCATTGACCAAGTCAGGATAGTCTGTGAATACCCCGATGTATTTCCAGATGTTTTGCCCGGTATGCCCCCAGATCGGGATATCGAGTTTATCATTGAACTAATCCCTGGAACCAGACCCATAGCCTAGAGACCATATAGTATGAACCCGTCTGAATTAGTGGAGCTGAAGAAGAAACTGGATGCTATGCTGGAGATTGGATTGATCCAACCAAGTGCGTCTCCATGGAGATCACCTGTTTTATTTGTGGACAAGAAGGATGGAGGTAACCGTTTATGTACGGATTATCGGAAGTTGAAAGATGTCACCATCAAGAACAAGTACCCACTGCCAAAGATAGAAGACCTGTTTGACCAGTTGACTAGTGCCAAAGTGTTTTCTAAGATTGATCTTAGAATTGGTTATCACCAACTCAAGATTCACGCAGAGGATATTCCAAAGACTGCCTTTACCACCAGATACGGACTGTATGAGTATACTATCATGTCTTTTGGATTAACCAATTCCCCTGCTTATTTCATGAACCTCATGAATAAGATTTTTATGGACTTCCTGGATAAGTTTGTCGTTGTTTTCATTGATGACAATCTGATTTATTCCAAATCAGAAGAAGAACATGAGCTACACCTAAGGACCATCCTTGGAACCCTTAGAGAGCATCAGCTGTATGCCAAGTTTAGCAAATGTGAATTCTGGTTACAGGAGGTAGGATTCCTCGGACATATCGTATCAGCCGGAGGAATTGCCGTTGACCCTGCAAAGGTGAAGGATGTTGAAGATTGGCAAGCCCCAACCACCCAAACCCAAGTTCGTGCATTTCTCGGATTAGCGGGATACTACCGCAATTTCGTAGAAGGATTCTCGAGCATCGCCAGACCCATGACCCAATTGCTGAAGAAGGATAAGAAGTTTGAATGGACAGACCAATGTGACGCGAGTTTCTAGGAACTCAAGAGGAGATCGATTTCAGCCCCAATCTTGATCATGCTGGATATCACGAAGCCCTTTGACGTGTATTGTGACGCATCCAAGATCGGTCTCGGATGTGTGTTGATGCAAGAAGGCAAAGTTATATCTTATCTATCCCGACAACTGAAGAAGCATGAACAGAATTATCCTACCCATGACCTTGAACTAGCAACTGTAGTTCTAGCCCTGAAGACATGGAGGCATTATCTTATGGGAAACCGTTGTGAGATCTACTCGGATCACAAAAGCCTGAAGTATATATTCACTCAGAAGGAGCTGAATATGAGGCAGAGAAGATGGATTGAGGTAATCAAGGACTATGATCTGGACATTCACTATCACCCCGGTAAAGCCAATATGGTAGCAGATTCCCTTAGCAGATTGCCGTGCCGCTTGAACTCCATGATTCTGAAGGAGCAACCAAGTTTGCACAAGGAGATGGAAGATTTCAGAATGGAATTAGTAAGTGAAGGATTTTTGGATAGCATCAAACTTCAACCCACTTTGATCAGTCAGATCAAGGAGGCTCAGAAAGGAAATGCTAGTATCGACGGAATTAAACATCGTATCGGTACAAGCAAAGTACCCGGATTCACCGAGGATGAACGAGTTCTGTGGTACAAAGGACGTATCTATGTGCCAACAGATTCAGAATTGAAGCAAATTATTTTGAAAGAGGCCCATGATACTCTTTATTATATCCATCCCGGAGGGACAAAGATGTATCAGGATTTGAAGGAGCAATTTTGGTGGCATAAGATGAAGAGAGAAATGGCAGTTATGTTGCCAAGTGTGATATTTGTCAAAGAGTCAAGGCGGGACATCAGAGACCCGCAGGACTGTTGCAACCATTGCAGATTCCGGAATGGAAATGGGATTCTGTTGGAATGGACTTCATCACCGGATTGCCTACTTCTAGTAGGGGAAATGACTCTATTTGGGTCATAGTTGACAGATTGTCCAAAGTATCCCATTTCTTACCAGTCAATACCACCTACCAAAGTTCGAAGCTAGCGGAGTTATACATCGCTAGAATCGTTAGTTTGCATGGAGTCCCCAAGAACATTGTATCAGATCGAGGAACTCAGTTTACCTCGAGATTCTGGAAGAAAGTCCAAAAAGGATTAGGAACCCGACTAGATTTCAGCACAGCTTATCACCCTCAGACCGATGGACAAACGGAGCGAGTAAATCAAATACTCGAAGATATGTTGAGAGCATGTGTGCTAGAGTATGGATCTAAATGGGAAGACTGTCTGCCTTTCGTAGAATTTTCTTACAACAACAGTTATCAAGCTAGTTTCCAAATGGTCCCATTTGAATTCATGTATGGAAGGAAGTGTCGTATCCCTTTGAATTGGTCAGATGTAGGAGAGAGTTAGATTTTCGGACCCGACATCCTACGAGAAGCAGAAGAGAAAGTTCACAAGATTCGTGAGCACCTCAAGACCTCCCAGTTAAGACAGAAGAGTTACGCCGACAAGATACGTCGAGACCTCGCTTGCAATATTGGAGATTTTGTGTATCTCAAAATGTTGCCTTTGAAGGGAATGCAACGTTTCCAGCTCAAAGGAAAGTTAGCCCCCATATATATCGAACCTTTCAAAATTCTGAATCGTCGAGGATAAGTATCATATCAGTTGGAACTGCCAGAGGAGATGTCAGCCGTGCACAATGTGTTCCATATATCGTTACTTCGCAAATGCCTCGAAGTTCCGGAGAAGACTGAAGTTTTCAAGAACATTGATCACCGCACCATCGAGATCAACGATGACCTGACGTATCCCGAAGTACCCACTCGTATTTTTGAGGAAGCTTTCAGAACCACCAGAACCCGAAGCATCAAGTTTTTCAAGATTCAGTGGAGTAAGCATACTGAAGAAGAAGCTACCTGGGAGCGATAAGATCACATCAGGACGGAGTTTCCCGATCTTTTTAAAGCCTAGTTTTCTTCTTTCTTCTTTCTTCTTTCTTCTTTCTTCTTTCTCAAATCTCAGGACGAGATTTTGTTTAAGGAGGGAAGGTCTGTAACATCCCAAAAATATCAAACAATGATTATCAAATTCCAATAACCAAAATTAGGGTTAACAATAATTCAAATCTTTATGAATGCATGTGTGAATGTGATGATTGTATGAATGCATGAATGGACTTGTGTGATTGATCTAAATAGCAAGGAATGGATTAAAGATGAAAACAACATCATCTGAATCATTTCCAAGCAGAAACAAATCAAGGGAAAATAAAAAAACAAAACAAATAAAGGAAATGGTCATTTTTTTGCCAATCTTGCCCACTAGGCCACTTTGAGTGTTTCTAGTCCAAGATTTCAAACAGAAAATTTTCCATTTCTTTTCACCCCTTGCTAGACCAAGTAAAAGTGAATCAAAGCCCACCTTTCAAACTTGCAGAAACATTTGGCAACTTGATTCAAATCACAATTCAAAATTGAATCCTTATCATATGTGAAGATTCCACATTTTCAAAACCCAACCAAACCAGTGCCACTTGACCAATCTAACTAACCAGAGACTCCCTAGTATGTAACCAACACACCCACCAAGTTTGAATCCAAAATTCAAATTTGAATCTCTTTCGGCCATTTCATCAAACACCTTGTAATCAACAAACAAACAAACATCAAACACTATTAGAAGCAGTGATTTTGGCCAACTTTGTTCCCTCTCTAGCTCACACTACACTCTCAGTAGATGATCAAACTAAGTTAACTAGATATGCCCACTGTGAGCATGCAATAGCCATCAATGGTGACCATGCCGAGAGCACACTTGCCACCCCCATGTCGCCAGCAAGCTAGGAGCAACATCAAGCCTAGCAAGCATGTCTGGGGCACTCCACACTATCCACCGCCACCCGTCCAAGCCTCGAGCCTTTCCAGCCACTAGACCACACGGAAAGCTCACGCCCAGTTTCTCTGCAAGCATGCCGAGCACGCACCAGAGCGTCACCCGCGACACCAGCCCATAGACCGCGCGCCGCCCTCGCCGCTTGCGTGCGTGATCACCAGCACCCCAGCAACCCGCCAGACAACCCCGTTCACCGCCGCGCGGACCATGGACTCTGTGCACCATTAAAATCGCTGTCGGACCCGCTTAGAGCGCCGCGACGTTCCGACCGTTTCGCACCGCCCCACGCCTCGCCATCAAGCCGTTGAGCTTCGCCAGGAGGCAACGCACCGCCCCCTATCGTCGCCCATGCCATTAGCACGTTGTGCCGACGACCACGACGAGCTCAGCCCACGCCCGTCGGTCCCCTCCAAGCACTATAAAAGGAGGCCACCCCCGTTCGATTTGAGCACACCATATCACTCCCCACCTCTCACTGATCACACCCACTCACTCCCGGAGAAAGGCGAGCAACAGGTGGCTAGAATTTCACCGGAGTCCGCCGCTGTAGAGGAGGAGAGGAGCCATCGATTGGAGCCGCCCAGGAGGAGCTGCTGGTACCAGGAGGATCGCCATCATCGACTTCTTCGTTCGCCCCCATCGCCGACCATCGCCTGAGCCCCGGTGAGCCCCGTAACACCCTTAGATCGGCCCTATGCAAGTTTCAGCGATTCCCGCCAAACCCGCATAGAAACGATTCAAAGGTGCCCACCAGGCACTTTCGTGCGGGTGGAAAACAAAGTAATACCATTACACATTAGTCCATGATGGAACCCACAGAACAGATATATACAACAACGACTCCATGAGTCAAGAATACAGATATACAGTACAAAAGATCCAAATCACCTTGAAAATGATACAACGTCCGACTGTGGACAAGATGCAAATGGGGCTAAGAGCCCTGAAGAATAACCAATGGCGTCCATAACCCTGCCCAGGCCAAGCCGGAAGAGTAACCCTGCTAACAACGTCGATCTCAAAACCTGCTTAAACAAAAAGGGGTGTCGGCAAAGGGCAAAGGAAAAAGAGAGCGGTCAGTACTGAGGCCAGTACACGGCGAGACTAGAATTCGGCGGTCCTCGCCTACATAGGTATGGTGGACTGAAGCGGCAACGCAGCATGCACTAAGCAACCTATAGAGACTCAATACAACTAGCGGCTATCAGATAGATATAAGAAAGACCTATTCGGATCCAACCTGAAACTACCACCAAGCATACCCATCCTGGTATTTCCCCCTCGAGACCAAACGAGGAAGTCAACCGAGGAACTCACGCAGTTGGCAGTTTTATTCATCCCGTTATAGTTGCAGCAATTACTAGTCAGATATAGATAGCATGAGTCATCCTGATATTATAAACAGTGGGCAGTTTTAGTTAACCATTCCATTGTAGTTGCAATACTTACTAGTCAGATACATATAGCATGAGGCATCTCAAAAACCCAGCAGTTATTGGTACTTTTATTTAGCCATTCCATTGTAGTGAAGCTGATTACTAGTCATTATAAAGTCCAATTTATAGCACTACTTTAGTTATAGTTGTCTATGATCGAGATATTGTGCTCCAAGTCGTCCATAACCGCGAAGACGGCTTTCAGAAAGTTTTACCCTGCAGGGAGCAAAAATAGCAACACACGCACGATCAACCTCGGAAAAACCAAATGAAAACCCAACGAGGCATCATGACAAAGAAATCGCAAGATTCATATAATATTTCAGGGGGCCACCCCACCAAGCTACCCGCTATGAAGTTGATCGGCTCCGAGACGGACCCAGAGGTTTGTCACGACGGCTATAAACGACTGGGAACCCGAAAGTGTGTCTGGGCTTGTCGATACCGTGAAAACGTGGCACGGGGTTCCAAAACAGTACAGGCGCTCCACGCGTAATAGTAAATAAAGCAGTAAAGCATGGCATAATCATGGCATAAGTACAAGATAGTAATAGAGCTCCAAACTACTTTGTGGCCCCAAGAAATAAGATATGACTCAAGCTCATGCTAAGGGGATTCATGGCCCCACATGCGGATAGTGCGAATGTTTAAGGAACAGGTATCAAGTACTCGGGGTCCTACGGGACACAAGTGAACGGTTAAAAACCAAATAACATCTATTGCCCACCTGTGCCTCTGCATTATTTACCTACTTCAATTTTAGTTATTAAACGGTAATTAAAGCCATGATCATCTCCAACATTAAGCATATGGCAGCCTTCCAACAACTGTGGTACTCGACGACATTGAAACTACAACTGAGGAAGCAACTACGACTCGCAAGGCCGACTATCTACCGAACAACAGGTAATAGGAGGTGTCCAAGGCAATGTAATGGCCGCAAGGGATATCACGGGTATGAAACCTAGAGCATCGCAACATAGATAGCAATAGATCAATAGGAGGAAATAAATACTATAAAAGTAAGATAGGTAGAAAGGGGGAGAATGCTCGCCTGAAAACATTGTCGAAGGTTTATCCGAAGAACGGGGCGAAGCTCACATTAACTCAACGGCCTTATCCACGAAGAAGCAAAACACTAGAAGAAACACCGGATGCACTATTTAATACTACGATAGAAAATCGGCATGATGCATGTATGATGCGTGACATGGCAAGGATGCGATGCAATTAGGCAACATTAAGCGAAACCAAGGTCCGGACAATTAATTAGATGGTTCAAGTTGTTTATATACCCCATAATTTAATGTTGTCTTATCAAGACGAAATATGTTATCGGTTCGATGCACAAAATTAAATAGAGCCAATATTAGATAGATTCACCCTCATATGGTCTCCATATTAATTATTAGGTGAGTTGGAAAAATATCCCCAAACATCCATAATATGCGTGCGAGTATGAATGATTCATATACAACCAGTATATGACATCTTATAAAAATATGAGTATAAGCAATATCTCACGGTTCGGATTGAAAAGATGGAAAGGATAGAAAAAGGTAGAAGATGGCACGAAGGATATCTTGCTGAATAGTTGTTGACATCGGTCTAAGCTTCAGTGCGATGGAGCGCGACAAAACAACGCCAGATTTGACAAAAATGAGAGACCTGCGGACATCCGATGGATCAAAGACATTAAAATTATAAAAACTGGAACCACAAGTTTTGCCGCGTGATTTTGTCAAACACCTGATAGGCAGACCACACGAAAGGATTGGAGCGGTGCGGGCTAGCAGGCCGCTGTCGGCGGAAGAATCCAGTACGTGGCCAACCTGAGCTCTGCTTGTAGCGCGTGTGGCCGGAAGCAGAGTTGCAGCGGTGACACGAACAGAAGACATGCCTTGTATGCCCGGAAAATGATGCGTCGACCGGCCGGCTCGAAGGGGCACGCGGGGTTGGAGACCTGGCCGCGCAGGGCCCTAGCGGGGGGCACGACCTTGAGCTGGGTGCCCTGCAGCGCTGACTGCTGCTGATCTGCAGCTCGGCCATACGGGTGAAGCAGGGGACAGGCGACAGGCGACAGGCGACGAGACCTCTGGCGAGTAGACGCGGGCAGCTGGCCCAGTTGGCTCCGGCGGCAGATCGATGGAGTGATGTGGAGTGTGGCATGGAGTTGGATTGATGAGAGACGCTGGGTATGGATCGGGTGTAGAGATTAAATAATTTGAGAGTGGAGTGGATCAGGATGCTAGCACAAGGATTGAGGCATAGAGGCCAAAAAGGAATCTGGAGCTAGTATTACAAAGGGAATTGAACTGCTGATGAGTGACAAGTGTTCGATGGAAATTGTCGTGGGTCTCCGCCACAAAATAAAAAGCCATGGCGGGGAGGATTCTTGACAGGAACAAAGTGAGGGATTTAGATGGATTTGAAGGCTAGGGTCTGAAAAGGAAAAGAAGGAGATTGAGATATTTATATAGTCTAAATTAGATTAGATGAGACTAGTTTTGGGTTAAAATTTTAGACAGGCTTTTGGACCTACTTTATTTATATATATAAAAAAATTCTTATGACTGAAAAATATTAGAAAATATTATTTGTTTTAATTAAAAAAATAAGAGAGGAACGGGTTTACTAAAAACACATGGATATTTTAGTAAAATAAAATAGGGTTTGTCAAAATAATTTAAGAGATAAAATAATGATAGGCTACATGATGATATGATGATGCACAAAATAAAATAGCACGTGATTTTCTAGTAGTGGTTTTTCCGGGGTGTTACAAGCCCCCGTCGACCCCCACTGGCCGCGATAGGGTTCTTGTTCATCGCGTCCTATTTAAGCGTGGACGATGAACCACAGCCGTAGATCTAGCTTCTAATCCTACAGCCATAATCGCCCCGTACCCTTTCGACAATCTCTGTCTTACTGACGAGTGGGGACAGCCACTTAACCAGCCCGTGCGCGCGCTGTGTGTAGTGGGCTGGCCCAGTTAAACCTACCGCGCGACCAGTAATTTAAATTTAGGTTTATTCTTTAGTTTCAAACCTAGTTCTGTACCTAGATTCAAAAATCAACCCAGCTCGATTCACTGAACCAAAATGCATGAAACCAATTTCGTTAGAAAGGTACTGGAATGCTTAATCCAAGCCCATTGAATTAAAACCATTTAGAATTGTAGATCACCTATAGTAAAAATAACAAAGCAGAAGCTTTTCTGCATTCAAACATTTTTCAAAATTCAACCACAAAATCTTTTGAGTTGATTCCAACTCTCAAAAATCACATCTAACCATACCTTTCAGAATATATAAAAATATATATGTTTACTTGCAGAAATACTGATCAAGTAATAAAAGAATGCCTCATAGGCATTTCTAGTCACTTTAATTAATTAAAATAAAAGGTGAAACCTTATTAAATTGTGACACCACTTTAATCACATTCCCATGTACTAAAATATATGGTGATGACATGTGTCAACATGATCCCATGTTTTAGTTGGAGAATATTAAACCTTAAGTAGTTTGAGTAGAAATTACTTTTCTAAAATAAAGGAAATAAAACTATTTCCCCTAATGATTGTAATGCTTGTGATGATCCTATATCATCTAGTAAAAACCCTGGTGTGATAATTAGAAATAGTTAAGTATTGTTTGGTGATTGTGTACCTTGTATTTATTTATAGACGATAGTACCGACCAAGGATACGAGAAGGAAGGAGGATACTACGAGGAAGAAGCCAAAGAGAACTTCAACCACTGCTCTACACAAGGCAAGCTAACACTTGCAACTATGAAAGTTAGATAGCCTATGCAATGCATTAAGCATGTTTGGTTATATCATTTGGATTATACCCAATCCTAGTTTTACTTGCAAGCTTACTATTTTATTTCTTTATCAAAGATTTCTATTAGAGTTTATTTAGTGACTTGTAGATTTTAGAAAGATACTTAAAGGAAGCATAAATAACATAAAACTTGGCCTAAGTTAGATAATCTTGATGTCATCCTGAGGCATGAGATTGAACTTAGCTAGTCCACACTTGTTTACCACCCCTCATTAGTGCTTACCCCCACTTGTAGATGCTAGTGCTAAGCATAAAACTTGATCAACTTTAGATGAGAATACTTGGTGAAAATGGTTATGAAAACCTTAGAATGATGAGTCATTCTACTGAAATGTTTTCACATATGTTTCCGAACACCAGATGATTTCGAGGATGAAAATGTTAAGGCATGAGCCTTAGCCCTTTACAAAACCGATGGTTGTCTGGATGCGACACCATTCCAATTTTTACCGTACAACCACAATACCCGAAATTTGGGTAGGGCTTAACTGGAAATTTATATACCTTAGTATGGGTTCCCTTGCGGCCAAGGTTTGAGCTGAGGCTACCTTGTGAAGATTGTCCACCTGTGTAGTTCCCAAGATGACAGTTGGTCATGGTTGGGAGGCCAAACTCACAGGAGAGGTGCCTATACTAGGGCGTATAATTGCAAGGTTAGGATTGATTATCCGGATACTGAGTATGGTGAATTCAGGATTGTTCCTAATGGATGTATTGAATGTTGTGGTGAAAGTGTACAATCTCTGCAGAGTGTCAAACTATTCGAATAGCCGCATCCACGGTTATGGACAATTGAAGTGGCCATACTGTTCTGTCATCAGATGTTTTCAAAATGACTTGTGAAATGATTCATGACTTTGACTTGACCACAACAAAGTTATGAAATGAAATTCAAGTTCCCACTTAGGTGTTATAAAACTTTCAACTAGCTTTCTTTGCTTCTGAACTTAGTAGAGGTAAATATGGCTTTTTGCAAAATAACCCTAGATCTTAGTATATCCTACTCAAAACCACTTCACTTGTTAGATTAGTTTGCGAGTACTTAAAGAGTACTCATGGCTTGTCCCTGGCTATTCCCGTGGCCAGACTATGAAGAGGAGTATCAGGACGACAGACAGCAAGAAGGTTACGACAACTAGGATCATCTCCCATCGTCAGCATTTCCTGTGACCATGAAGATGGATTTTCTCCTACGCTATCGTTATTATTACGTTATTCCGCTGCTTGAATTGTATTAAGATCGGATCATGATGAAAGGACTATATCTTCCCATGCTGTTTTTGGTGTTAATGATAATCTCATTTGTGTTTTAATTGTGCGTTTGAGTTTTAGGGTAAACGTTGTTGTTGTCTCCTTCAAATGTGGTGGATGCTCTCTTGGGATCTCATGAAGACGGTGGTCTTTAGTTTTCTCCTAGTTTCTCTTCGGTTGTTGTTTTAGGTCACCGTACTATTAAGAGAGGGTCCATCTCAGAAGGCTGTGGGAAATCACTTGTTCTTGCACAAACATATATGCACCGCCACAGCCATCCTACTATTCCGTGTGAGAGAGTGTGTTTCTGTTCCGTTGGAGCCTTCTGTGTCTCACCCGAACTTCCGGCCTGGCGCCGAAAGTTCCGCTCAGGCCTTTTTCCGCGGGTTGATCTGAGCCTTGTTCCGATCGTAGTTCCGCCCCAAGTTCTGGTGGTGAATCAGTAACCTACTGTATGTAGTGTTCTATTTGCCGGAAATTGGGCCGGAACTTGCATCGGAACTTTCCCTGACAGAAAGTCCTGAGCGAAACTTCCGCCTAGACGCCGGAACTTCCGGCCAGATTCGGTTCGCGACCCAGAACTTCCGCCCCTAGTTCCGCTCCAAGTTCCGCTGAAGGGTCAGTAACCTTCTGTTTGAAGTGTTCTATTTGCCGGAACTTGGGTCGGAACTTGCATCGGAAGTTCACCCGAACTTCCAGTCTGTTTTGACCGGAACTTCCGGCTGAGCTTTTGGAGCGGGCGTCAACGGTCTGATGACCGTTGGAGCCAGGCTGGGCGGAACTTCTTGTAGGGGTTTGTAGCATGGAAAACAAAAATTTTCTACCGCATGCACACAAACAAGCCAAGATCTATCTACTAGATTGTAGCAACGAGTCGATAGAGGAACTCACCCTCGAAGATTCCAAAGCGGTTAACGAGAGCAGATTCTCGTGGGTAATGTAGTCATACACTTGCCGATCTCAAGATCGCGTAGACGATACTTCCGGCGCTGCGTTCCGGCAGCGCTCCCGCAGTCGGTCACACGTTCGGTACTCGACGAAGACCTTCCTCTCCCTTGTTCCAGCAGGCAGCGGAGGTTGTAGCACTCTCCTCGCGATTCCGGCAGCACAACGGCGTGGTACCGGAAGTAGAGGGGAGATCTCGCAGGGCTTCGCCTTAAGCCGGAGCGAGTATGGTGGAGTATGAGAGAGCTCCTCGGCGATCTAGGTTTTAGACACACCAAGGAGGAGAGGCTAGAGCCGGCGGCTAGGGTTTGGGGCACCCCAAGTCGGCACCTAGGGCAAAACCCTAGGGGGCGGCGGCGGCTATGGTGGTAGGCGCCAAGCTAGGGTTTAGAGGAGAGGTACTTGTGTGTTCTAGGAGGGAGCCCTGCCCCTCCTTATATAGGTGGAGGGGCCGGCGGCCAATGGAAGGGAGTGGAGTCCCTCCCCAACTCGGCTTGGGTGGTGCGCCGGCTTGGGGAGGAGGGACTCCCTCCCCAACTCGGTTTCACCTTCCTCCTCTTTTCCTCTTTCCAAATTTAGCCGTTTGACTTTTCAATTTAGCTATTTGACTTTTCAAACTAGGATTTGAATTAATCCTTTATTTGGAACAGCGATGACACTTAGTACATGATGCAATCATACCAACTTGATATGACACATTCATGTACCCCTTCCCCTCCGGAGTGCCGGACATTCCGGAACCTTCTAGAACATTCCCGAAGAAAACACCGGAAACATTCCCCAACTCCGAAACAGGACTTTCCTTATATGAATCTTATTCTCCGGACCATTCTGGATCTCCTCGTGATATCCCGAATCCCATCCGAGACTCCGAACAACATTCGGTCTCTTTCTCATCATACCATAACTACTCAAACAACGTCGAATCCTTAAGTGTGTCTCCCTACGGTTCGTGAATTATGCGGACATGATCGAGACACTTCTCCGAACAATAACCAATAGAGGAATCTGGAAATTCATACGGCTCCCACATATTTCTAGGATTACTTTGCGATCGAATGAACCACTTACATACGATACCAATTTCCCTTTGTCTCACGATAGTTTACTTATCCGAGGTTTTGATCGTCGGTATCTCTGCATACCTAGTTCAACCTCGTTACTGATAAGTACTCTTTTCTCGTTCCCGTGATATGTGATCCCTTGTGAGCCATTCACATGCTTGCAAGCTAATTGGATGACATTCCACCGAGAGGGCCCAGAGTGTATCTATCCGTCATATGGATGGACAAATCCCACTCTTGATCCATGTGCCTCAACCCATACTTTTCAAACACTCAATGCCACCTTTATAGCCACCCAGTTACGGTGTGGTGTTTGATGTCATCAAAGCATCCTTCCGGTGATGGTGATTAACATGATCTCATGGTCGAAGGAATTAGGTTACTATGTATCAGAAAGCTTATAGCAAATGAACTATATTAAATGACTTGATCTTTATGCTACGCTTAACTATAGGAGTATGTCCATCACATCATTCTCCTAATGATATGACCTTGTTGTTAATAACATCTCTATGTTCATGATCAGGAAACCATGATCATATATTAACCAACAAGCTAGTTTAAACAAGAGGCTTTACTAGGGACTCTTTTATGTTTACAAATCACACAAGTATTAATGTTTCCTGTTAATACAATTATAGCATGGTATGTAAACATTTATCATAAGTATGAAGATATGATAATAACCTACTTTATTATTGCCTCTTGGGCATATCTCCAACAGTCTCCCACTTGCACTAGAGTCAATAATCTAGTTTCAAACCTTTGTGTATTGAACACCTATGGCTTTCCGGTGTTGTAAGTACACGTTTGCTAGTGGTCAACTGATCTCCGGATCTGACACTTCCAGGTCCGTGTGTAATTGCATGTCTTTGCGTCCCTATGCATCACTCATTCTCTAATGAGATGGCTTTGTATAAATTTGGTCCTTTGGTGAGACCTTTAGTTCTTTGGGGCTAAAACATGTTGATAATATTGTCATACAATATATCTTCATAGTATTATCCCTGCTGTGAACTACACCTAGTTTGATAACAAACTACTTGACACAAATGCCCTCTTTTGCTGTTATAATAGCAGTCATATACTTAGCCTTTTGTTGTAGTATCTGTCACAATGTCTTAACTTTGGAACTCATCCAAATCCATTATGGAACTTACTTTCCATTATATTGTGCCACCCTTAGTTTAGATTGAGATAAACTAAATTTGTACTTTGCGATAAAACTAGTATCAATGTAGTACTTTTACAATGAACTAACCATCTATTTGTCACTTCTACAAATAATATACTCTTAGTTCTTCCAAAAGAACATAAGAATATCCTTACTATTGTCCAATGATCATCTTATGAATCATTCTGGTATATGCTCATATCATTTAGAGCATAGGACATATCTGGATTTGTACATATCACAGTATGATTGATATAAATACTCTTTGTGATTTCATACATCAAGTATCAATCTATACTTGAATCTTTGTTTCACTTACCAAGTGTCAATACACTTGAATATATCATCAATATTGAACTCATTCAATCCTTTATGTGCGACAAGAACCTTTCTTGTAGTTTCTATATTGAACTTATTCAATACATCATCTATGTACTTTCGGCACAACCATATTAGCGTCTATTGATGCTAATATTTGGGTTTTGCCTAAGTCTTTCATCGGGATGAAATTCTTAATATGTGTTAACAAAAGATACATCATTTTTAATCAACAATATGTCTTCCACATAATGTATTAGAAACATGTCTTAGCGCTCCCACTTAATTTCTTGCAAATGCAAGCATCTTCATTGTCTCTGATGAAATTAAACTCTTTAACAGTTTCATCATAGTGAATATTCCAACTCCGCTATGCTTACTTCAACCATTGAAGTTTGCATACGCTTTTAGCATCCTTTGAATTAACAAAACCCTATGGACCGTGTCATGCACACGTCCTAGGTAACAATTCTATTAGAAGAACTTGTTTTGTTTATTCAACTACCATATAACCAAATTATATGTAGTGGTTGCTACATTAATCCGTCTAGACTAAATATCGCTATGAAAGATCAGATCTTGTCATAGTCAACCTTTGAACATTGTTGTGAACTCTTTCCCAACATGTCGACTATTTCATAGATGTGCAACATCCATGTCTATTTATTTATAGATCCAAACACAACTGTAAGGTCTTACACCTTTCTTGAGGGTCCTTCAAGTTCAAAACTTGATTTTTCGTGTATGGAACTATCACGGATTTTATGGCTTCAAGCCATTAGACGGAGTCAGGGCCCATCATCGCTTCTTTGCATGTAGTCGGATCATTATTGTCAAATAATGATTTAACTCTCAAATCTTGGTATTTGATTGTTTACCCAACCTACTTGTTTTAATAGGAACTTAGATCTCCGTAACCACAACCTTTGACGCACGTGAGCCATGAGCATTGTTGCTGCCTCCGGAACACTTTTCGGCGCTGCGCAACTTTGCACATATAGCTAAGGTTCTTTTAACCTTATCAAAGTTCTATTGTCCTCCCACTTAACTTTTTACGAAAAATTCCTTCTCAAAGAAACTTGACGTTCTAAGCGACAAAAACTTTTGTTTCCGGTGTTATGGAGGAATACTTAACTGTTATTTGAAATAACATACAAAGACAGGTTCATCCGACTTTGGTTGAAAACATCTTTCTTATGCATAGCATACCAATGTTTAAGAAAGGACTACTTGGGTTTTATCCCAAACCATAACTTTATATGGTGTCATTTCAGCGGATTATGATGGAGCTCTTTTCAGTGGAAAACGGTAATCTCTAAAGCTTTTAATCTTTAAAATACAATGGCAGTTTTATGAATTACACCTTCGATCTTACCATGTCAAACAAGGTTTAATTACATATCTCAAACGCTCCATACTCTTATGGTGTTTCGGGAAAATGCAAATCCACGGAACGATTCCTTAAATCTTAGGTTTTATGCTAAACTTGTAACTCAAATATCTTCCTTTATGATCTTATCATAAACTATTTATATTCTTGTTACAATGATTTTGCACTTCATCTTGAAAAACTTTGAACTTTTCAAATGTTTCACACTTCATCCTTATCAAGTAAATATTCATATATTCACTCAAATTTTCGGAGGAAGCATATGAAGTTGAAATCCATCACTCTTGACTACACATAATGTACTTTGTACAACAATATGTACAAGTTCCAATAAGCTAGTCATTCGTTCCTTTTTGGCCTATGAACGAAGTTTTAATTATCTCTAGGAAAGTTTCACAAGCGTCATGTGATCAAAAATCAAAGACTCCAAAATTCCATCCACATGGAGTTTCTTCATGTTTTCTTTCCATTATAATTTAAACGGCGATGTCACTTCCTAAGCGATCTTTCAATCAATTTGTCTTTCGACATCTTTAGCACTAGTTTTATGGATGTGATTTCTCCAACGAGATTTGTGAATCATCCATCTTTTATGGATTACGGCAATTATTTGAACAACCTTTTTGTTCTCATAATACCTGATATAACAAATCTTGAAGGTAAGCTTTGACGTTTTAACGAGCAACACAATAACCTTTTATTTGTTCTCGATGAACATCATCACATATTCTTTTGCTATTTACTTAGGCCACTGTAGTTCATGAATTATGTTGTTTCGTATGACGATTCACACCAACAAATTCAGTATGAAATACTTAAGAACCACATTGTTTAATAAGCAAAGAATATAGTCATAACATGTATATCATCTATATACTTAAACTGAACAATTCTAGTCTTTTTCTTTTCTGCCATATATTTATGAGATTCTCTTTCAGTATTCCTTTTCTGTTTGAAAGAATCTATCAACATCAATAGTGGAGTCATACATATGACACATAGTCCAAAGCGTGTATAGTTAAATACCAATGTCTTTGGACTTACACTTTGAAGTAGATCACCATTATCAAATGTTTGGTGTTCTTTCAAATTCCTTTCTTTAGTAATCTCTTGGTGTAGTAAACATTTTACCTACATCAAATATTCGCCCTCATCATGGATTTATCCATGATCAAGCTACTTTTAGCTTGTAACGGTGAATCGCGAGTATAATGTTGCTCTCCAAAACCTTTTGGAAGATTAGGACAACTAGTGTCTCCAACCTTTTGCAAATTCTCATCAAATATGAGAACATGACTTTTGCCATATTATACTCTATCATGTTGCAACCAAAACTTCGTTTCAGATATCACAATATCTTCCACATATCATGGTTTCTGAAACAACTCTTTCAGATCCTAGATAACCTTGATATTAAGACAATCCTTTGAATATCAAGAATCATGGAGACAAACATGATACTCATACACTAACTCTTGGAATTTGTCACTCTTGTTTTAATACCAATTATTAAACTTCATGGAGTAACCGGAACTTACTGAAAGTTTGCAATAGGACTTTTAAACTTTAGATTAACACTTCAAAAAACAATACGATACCAGTTCGTAAAGTAACTAACCAGAATTCTATAGTTCTATCATCTCAATTATAACTAAGCGCAAGGTGGTAAACGGATGCCAATGACTACAACAACTATGCAAATTCACTTTGATTTAATTTATGATAAATAGTGTTCAACTTTTAATCATATTGCCGTTGAACTCCCACTCAAAACAATATCCCTCACATTGTTTTAGTGATCACACGAACCAAATCCACCACATCAAAACCGATCATCACGAGAGTTGATGTAGCTTCAATGGCGAACAATCAACATGTTCATCATATCTACTATATGACTCATGCTTTACCTTTCGGTGATACGTGTTCCGAGACCATGTTTGTACATGCTAGGCTCGTCAAGATCAACCTTAGCTTCCGCATGAGCAAATCTGGCTTGCTCACGTTGTATACACTCGCAGAATCTAACACACCCGATCATCACGTGGTGCTTCGAAACAACGAGCTTTAGCAACGGTGCTTACTAAGGATGAACACTTTAAAACTTGAAATTGTGTGCTTGAGGGATCATCTTATAATGCTACCGTCGTGAACTAAGCAATACAAGATGCATAAAGGATTAACATCACATGCAATTCATAATATGTGATATGATATGGCCTTTCTTCTTTGTGCTTCCGATCTCCATCTTCTAGCACAAACATGATCTCCATCATCACCGACATTGCATCAAGGTCAATGATGCTTCTCCATGGTTGTCGTCCACCGGCTTCAACTATTACAACTACTTTGAATAGACACGCGGGTCTTAACAGAAATTAAAGACAACCATATGGCTCCTGCCGGTTGCCGACTTACAATAAGGAACATTGCATACATCATATATAATCACAATCATGGCCATATCACATCACTGCACACCCCTGCAAAACAAAGTTAGACGCCTCTACTTTCTTTGCATATTTTACGTGGTTTGGGGCTTTCAATAAGTGTCATTCTAACTTACGAACAAGAACCACAACATTGATACTAGTATTGTTAATCACCCGTTGTAAATTGGATCTTAACTATGCTAGGATAAACAGGCACCCGCAAAGCCACTTATGCAATACAAGTTGCATGTCAAGCGTGGAGCAAGTCTCATGAACGATGTCATGTAAGGTTAGCCCGGGCCGCTTCATCCCAACATACCGCAAGATGCAAAGTACACAAGAAGCAATCGACAATAAAAACATCAATGCCCACAATGACCATTGTGTTCTACTCGTGCAAACATATCTACATATAGACACGGCTCTGATACCACTGTAGGGGTTCGTAGCATGGAAAACAAAAATTTTCTACCGCATGCACACAAACAAGCCAAGATCTATCTACTAGATTGTAGCAACGAGTCGATAGAGGAACTCAACCTCTAAGATTCCAAAGCGGTTAACGAGAGCAGATTCTCGTGGGTAATGTAGTCGTACACTTGCTGATCTCAAGATCGCGTAGACGATCCTTCCGGTGCTGCGTTCCGACAGCGCTCCCGCAGTCGGTCACACGTTCGGTACTCGACGAAGACCTTCCTCTCCCTTGTTCCAGCAGGCAGCGGAGGTTGTAGCACTCTCCTCGCGATTACGGCAGCACAATGGCGTGGTACCGGAAGTAGAGGGGAGATCTCGCAGGGCTTCGCCTTAAGCCAGAGCGAGTATGGTGGAGTATGAGAGAGCTCCTCGGCGATCTAGGTTTTAGACACACCAAGGAGGAGAGGCTAGAGCCGACGGCTAGGGTTTGGGGCACCCCAAGTCGGCGGCTAGGGCAAAACCCTAGGGGGCGGCGGCGGCTATGGTGGTAGGCGCCAAGCTAGGGTTTGGAGGAGAGGTACTTGTGTGTTCTAGGAGGGAGCCCTGCCCCTCCTTATATAGGTGGAAGGGCCGGAGGCCAAGGGGAGGGAGTGGAGTCCCTCCCCAACTCGGCTTGGGTGGTGCGCCGGCTTGGGGAGGAGGGACTCCCTCCCCAACTCGGTTTCACCTTCCTCCTCTTTTCCTCTTTCTAAATTTAGCCGTTTGACTTTTCAATTTAGCTATTTGACTTTTCAAACTAGGATTTGAATTAATCCTTTATTTGGAACAGCGATGACACTTAGTACATGATGCAATCATACCAACTTGATATGACACATTCATGTACCCCTTCCCCTCCGGAGTGCCGGACATTCCGGAACCTTCTAGAACATTCCCGATGAAAACACCGGAAACATTCCCCAACTCCGAAACATGACTTTCCTTATATGAATCTTATTCTCCGGACCATTCCGGATCTCCTCGTGATATCCCGAATCCCATCCGAGACTCCGAACAACATTCGGTCTCTTTCTCATCATACCATAACTACTCAAACAACGTCGAATCCTTAAGTGTGTCTCCCTACGGTTCGTGAATTATGCGGACATGATCGAGACACTTCTCCGAACAATAACCAATAGAGGAATTTGGAAATTCATACGGCTCCCACATATTTCTACGATTACTTTGCGATCGAATGAACCACTTACATACGATACCAATTTCCCTTTGTCTCACGATAGTTTACTTATCTGAGGTTTTGATCGTCGGTATCTCTGCATACCTAGTTCAACCTCGTTACTGATAAGTACTCTTTTCTCGTTCCCGTGATATGTGATCCCTTGTGAGCCATTCACATGCTTGCAAGCTAATTGGATGACATTCCACCGAGAGGGCCCAGAGTGTATCTATCCGTCATATGGATGGACAAATCCCACTCTTGATCCATGTGCCTCAACCCATACTTTTCAAACACTCAATGCCACCTTTATAGCCACCCAGTTACGGTGTGGTGTTTGATGTCATCAAAGCATCCTTCCGGTGATGGTGATTAACATGATCTCATGGTCGAAGGAATTAGGTTACTATGTATCAGAAAGCTTATAGCAAATGAACTATATTAAATGACTTGATCTTTATGCTACGCTTAACTATAGGAGTATGTCCATCACATCATTCTCCTAATGATATGATCTTGTTGTTAATAACATCTCTATGTTCATGATCAGGAAACCATGATCATATATTAACCAACAAGCTAGTTTAAACAAGAGGCTTTACTAGGGACTCTTTTATGTTTACAAATCACACAAGTATTAATGTTTACTGTTAATACAATTATAGCATGGTATGTAAACATTTATCATAAGTATGAAGATATGATAATAACCTACTTTATTATTGCCTCTTGGGCATATCTCCAACACTTCTGGCTTCTCACCGGAACTTCCGGTGAGGTCGCGGGGGCCAAAACGGTTCAGTGCGGGGGGGGGGGGGGGCTATTTAAGGCACCCCTCTTCTTCCTCCCATTCTCTCTCGAATTTTTCTCTCTCCTCCATTAATGCTTGAGCTTCACCTCACTAGATCTGTCTCTAGCCATTCGAATGACTGGATCTTTTGATAGGTGAGGGAGGTGACCTAGATCTACACTTCCACCAAAGAAAATTTGATTTCCCCCACCCTTCCTTTGTGGATCTTGTTGCTCTTGGGTTTCTTGAAACCCTAGACGGTGTAGGGCATCCCCAGAGCTAAGTATTGAGTTTTAAAGCTTCGAGGTGTCGTTGAGGGCCTCCAATTGAGTTGTGGAGACTCCCCCTCAACCTTGGTGTAAAGGTTTTGGTTGGCGCCTTCAAGGTCACCGGTTAGTGGATTGTGAGGCCTCCTTTGTGGGGGAGCTCACCGGAGAATAAGGTGAGGCCTTTGTGGCGCTTGGGTGACCTTGTGTGGCCCCGACACCTCTCCAACGTAGACGTAGCTCCTTGGGAGTGAACTAAGGGAATTACATCTCCGTGTCCCCGCTCCGGTTACTTCGTTCCCTTCCTTTACTTCTTGCTATTTACCGTTTTCGTGGTTGGTGTTTGTTTTCTTGCATTTAGGTTGTTCACTTAGTTGCATCTCTAGATAA
This sequence comes from Avena sativa, assembly GCA_916181665.1. Lineage (NCBI taxonomy): Eukaryota > Viridiplantae > Streptophyta > Magnoliopsida > Poales > Poaceae > Avena > Avena sativa. Next base: position 265,478,350 of record OV702280.1, on the reverse strand, counting down.
CTTTCCTTCTCGTTGAGCCTAAAAGTGAGAAACAAATTAAAATTGGGTAGACGCCTATTCACCCCCCTCTAGTCGTATCAAGTCGGTACTTTCAATTGGTATCAGAGCCAAGGCTCTTATTTCGGGCTTTTCCGCCTAAGAGACTATGGCCGACGAAGGGGGTAGTGAAACCGAAAAATCCAAGAACTTGGCCACTGTGGATGACCTCAAGCAATTGGAGTCATCCATGATGTCCAAGTTCGAGGAAATGATGACTATCTTGTAGTCTCTCAAGCCAAACCCCATGGTTGCTCTTGACACACCCCAACCCACCGAGCTTCCTCCCACCGTTACGGTGTCCGCCCTCGGGGTGACTCCCGTGGCCGCCACCACTCGCTTGGGACTTGGTTTTGTTGCTCAAACCTCTACCAGGGTTCCAAGTGAGAACACCGAGGAGCCCGAGAACCCAACTTCCAAAGAGGAGAATGGAGGAAAGGACTACTCGGCGGTACCCCCACCGCCGAAGTACACTCCGGATCCACCCATTCTCATGCCACACATCATTCCTCAAGGAGCACCACCCATGCTAGATACTTCTAATTTCGCCAATTGGCAATATCTAATGCGCTCATATATTTCCAGCTCTTCTATTGAGTTAATGAGGATTGTGGAGGATGGATTCTCTCCATATGACCCAAAGAAGTTGACACGAGGTGAAGTGGTGGACAAGCAACTCAATGCCACAGCTTTGGGGATGATTCAAAAGGCTTTGAATCCAAAGGACTTTGCTCACATTCGCCAATTCGACACCGCCAAGGGAGCTTGGGATCAACTCACCGAGATCTTTGTTGGGAATGCAAGCATCCAAAGCTCCAAGTTTGATGAAATCAACAACGAGTGCGATGGTTTCTCAATGCAAGATGATGAGACCCCCGAAGACATGTATAGGCGCCTTAAAGTCCTTTGTTCCACTATGAGGGACCTTGGAGCCCACTATGTTGATGACAAGTTTATGAAGAGGAAGTTCATCCAAGCTCTCCTTCCATTTAAAGAACAAAAGCTCAACTCTATCAAGGGAAGAACCAACTTTCACATAATGACCTCCCAAGAAGTCTTGAGTGAAGTAATTGCCATGACTATTGCCAAGAAGAATGCGGAGTCCGCACGTGCTAGGGCCATTGGGTCAACCAAAGTGAATCTTGCTTTGAAGTCAAAGGCTATTGAAGTTGATGATGATGATACGACAAGTGAGTGGTCTCAAGAGGATCTCAAATGTGCCTTCAACGAACATCTTGCTCTCGCTTCAAGGGCCTTTTGGAACAAGTCCGGATTCAAGTCAAGATCAAGGGACAACTGAAGATTCAACTCACCCAACAAGTCTCCCAAGGCAAGGTCATGCTACAATTGCAACGACAAGAGTCACTTCGTGGCCAAGTGTCCCTTTGAGAACCGTGAAGACAATGGTGGCCGTCTCATTCGCAAGATCAAGTAAAGACCTCCTCATCCTTTGAACAAGAACTACGCCGTCAAGAACATCACCAACAAGGAACGAGCAATAGTGGTCCATGAAGAATACCTTTCGGGCACGGATGAAGATGATGATGATGAAGTTCATGGTGGAGAGATTGTGGGAGTTGCTGCTATTGCCACTACCTCAACTCCACGTCTATCCCTCTTCGACTCGCCAAATGAAAATGTCATCTCCTCCAACCAAAAGTGCTTCATGGCCAAGGCCACCGAGGTAACACCGAAACCCACTCCTCAACCTATCTCTAGTGATCCTTCCTCTCTTGATCTTGTTGGTCTAGAGGTGAAGAAAGAGATGATTGACATGTGTGAATTTGTTGCTACCTTGGATGAAGAAACTAAAACTTTCTTTGAGTCCTTGCTTGCACAACTTGACAATGCTAGGGATGCCTTAGATAAAAAGGAAGAACTTCTTGACTTGCTAAGTAAAAATGAAAGAGATGCCGCCGCTGAAATTGCTTCTCTCACTCAAAGTCTTGAGGATGAAAAAAATATGAGAATTAATCTTGAAGAAATGTGTCTAAGCTTGTAGATGATCATAACAACACCTTGTGCTCTATAATTAAAGAACGTGATCTTGCTCTTGCTTTGGTTAAGGTTATCAAGAAAGAAAAAGTTGAGTTTGTGGGTGGTCATGATAGGACTCAAAAGGATCTTGAGAAACTCAACGAGGAACACAAAGCCTTGGAGAGTAAATTCTCAAATCTTTTTGAAGCCCATGAACAGCTTCAAACTCAATTAACTTGTGATCTTGCTAAGTCTTCCGCGGTGCAAATTATAGACTTGTCTAGCACTACTAACCCTTGTTGCAAGCATGAGCATCTCATAGAGGAAGTCAAGGTGTTGAAGGATCAACTTGCCAAGACTAAGAAGAAGAAAAAGAACAAGGGCATGGTTCAAGGGGATCCTAATGGCCTAACCCTCTTGCAAAGTAACAACTTTGCAGGAAAGAACAATCCCTCTTATATTCTTTGCAAATCTTATGATGGTCATGTATATGATAGATATGTGGGAACTTCTTACACGCATGATTATCATTGGGCCATTTGGGTGCCAAAGGCTCTTATCACTAACAAAAGGGGTCCCATTGAAAAATGGGTACCTAAAACCAAAGCTTGATTTTCTTGTAGGACTATGCTTCCGGTGGATCAAAATGGGTGCTTGATAGTGGTGCCACGAGTCATATGACCGGAAGCAAGTCTATCATGACCGAGATGAGGCCCAATATTGCCAACACCATGGTCTCCTACGGTGACAACAAGCTCTCAGGTTTTGGGTTTTAGCAAAGTGGTGGTAACCCCAGATGTATCCTTGGTTGACGTCATGCTTGTCAAAACTCTTGGTTACAACTTACTCTTAGTTCGTGCTCTTGCTCTTATGGGTCTTTCTTCTTTCTTTAATACTCATACCGTGGTCCTCATGTGGAGCAAGTCTCTCAAGGTGGCTTTTGTAGGATATGTGTGGCGCCCCGCAAAACCACTACTAGAAAATCGCTGTGTTTTTGTGCATTGCATCATCATGACCACATGCTCATGTCATCATGCCACATTGCATTTGAGCATCGTCATCATCATGCATGGTTTTGTCTAAAACTATTTCGAAAAGTCTTTTATTGTTTTCTAAATACCCCGTCTCTTAATTCAAATACGAAACCCTGATCGATCCGGATCTATTATTTGTCTAACAACTATTTACAAAAGTATTTTTAAACTAAATCAATTAAATAAAATATTTTTGTATCGGGGGAGGCAGCCACCGGCCAGGCCCAAAAGGCCCAACCGGCAGCCACCTACCACCCCACAAACCCTAACCAGACCTACACCTAGTCCCATCCCTGCCGCTTCCACACCCCACCAGCACCCACCGCCGCCACCTGGCACCCCTCCACCTCACTCCATCCTCTCCCATCACGCCACCTCACCCCCAACTCCCTCCCTCTCCCCACCAGCAGCACACACACATGCCACACCCGAACGCATGACCCCTGCCTCGATTCCCTGGCCCCACCCACGCGGACCGCGTCCCCAACCTCACCTCCCTCGCGCGACTCTTCTCCCCAACCTCCCCTGCTTCCGCCGCTAGGGCCTGCAAGCCGAGCCCCCGCCGCCAGGTCCCCTAGCGACCTTCCTCCATGTCGCTGCTGGATCCTCCCCGCCTGGACCTCGCCGTCCTCCCCCTCGAGCTCGCCCGACCTCTGTGAGCCTCCCTCCGCGAGCCAGCCGCCGCCGCGGCGGTTCCCCTCGCCTCCACCCCCTCCGGCCGTCGCCCCGGAGCCGAGCGCCTCCTCCGCAGCAAGCCCCGTGACCCTGGCCGCCGCCTTCCCCCTCCGGCGCCCTCTGCAGCATCACCCCTGCGTGCCGGCCACCACCGCCCCGAGTCCTCTGCGCCAGCGCGTTCGCCGGCCCGGCCTCCTCCCGGTGCTCTCCTCCGGCCCTCGACCGCGACCGCGCCCCCGCCGCCGCGTGCCTGGTGCCCTCTCCCCGCCACCGTCTTCCTCCGCAGCTCCGCCGGCCTCGCACCTCTACCCCGACGCAAGCAACCGCCGCCAGCGAGCCCCGCGTGGCCCTCCTCTCCGCAGCAGAGACGAGCACATGCCGCCTCATGTACTAGTGGTGTTTCGATGGTGGCTGTGATGTGGTGGGTGCAACGATTTAGTGCCCCCAAAGGTCGATCTGGAACATCAAGTTCTTCATGGAACCCGATTCCGGAGTTCGAAGTCCGAACCCAAACTTTTCCGAACGACAAGTACTCCCTCTCGGACGACAAGACCGACACGAGTCGAGACCCGGGGAACTATGCAAGACCACGGCGCCGGAACCAAAAACCGAACCTCGACACGCCAAGTTCGCCGAGACCCCGTACCCGAGGGCCTTCGACGCGGAACCCCAAGATCTTCTCCTGGAGCGACGAGGTCTTCTTCACGGAACGCCAAGACTAGCTACCCGAAGATCACGGACCCAGAGAATCCCCGGACGACGAGCTCTTCTACCTGAACCCGAAGACCGCAGATGCGACAAGTACTTCTTCCCAGATCTGATGCCCGAGAAACCGGACGCCCAGGTCGTCGACTCGGATACGCCAAGTACTTCCTCGAGGACGCCAAGTTCTTCACCCTGAATACCAAGACCGACTCGATGGCGCGGACCCGACAAGATCTTCGCAACGACAAGATCGACACCGACCAGGGCGAGTCCGATGCGCCCCCGACGCCACACCAAGTCCTTCTTCCCGGAACGCCAAGCTCTTCATCTTGTATCCGACCTTCGAAGACCGATCCCGTCGAACCCTGAACCCTGAGACCGAACCCCGAACCCCGGAACCCCAAGATCTCCCGAACCTAGAAGTGTGCCCCTTTTCTCGAGATCCCTATTTATAAATGATATATATACTTGTTGCATTTAAAATTGACATGCTTGCATACATATTGTGGGTGTTTGGGGGTGTTTCGACGATTCACCTAAATTAAATATCGGATCCATATGCGGGCAAATCTAGTCCAATATTGGTTCCATTTAAATTTGTGCATCGAACCGGTGATATAATTTTGCCTTGTTAAGACAACATTTAAATTGTGGGATATCTAAATAACTTGAACCTATTAATTGGTTTTCGGGACCCCGGTTCCACTTAATATTGCCTAATTGCATCACATCTTGCCATGTCATACATCATACATGCATCATGCCCGATCTTCTGCCGTAGTATTAAATAGTGCATCCGGTGTTTCTTCTAGTGCTTTGCTTCTTCACGGACTAGGCTGATGAGTTGATGCGAGTGACGCCCGTTCTTCGGATGAACCTTCGGCAATGTTTTCAGGCGAGCATCTCCCCCTTTCTACCTATCTTACTTTTATAGTATTTATTTCCTCCTGTTGATCTATTGCTATCTGTGTTGCAATGCTCTAGTTTCTGTACCCGTGATATCCCTTGCGGCCTTATATTGCCTTGGACACATCTGTTTGGTAGATAGTTGGACCTGCGCGTCGTAGTTGCTTGCTCAAGTGCTGTTGCGTGTCGTCAAGTACCACAGTTGTTGGAGTATTGCCGCATGTTTAATGTTGGAGATGATCATGGCTTTAATTACTGTTTAATAACTAAAATTGAAAGTAGGTAAATGCAGAGGCACCGGTGGGTAATAGACAATATTTGGTTTTTAACCGCTCACTGGTGTCCCGTAGGACCCCGAGTTCTTGACACCTGTTCCGAGATCGAGCGCGCTAACCACAGGTGGGGTGTATGGGCACCCCCAGCGATTTAGTACCTGATTCCAAGTACTGTACTGGGGGCCACAATTAGTTTGGGGCTTTATTACTATCCTGTACTTCTGCCATACTTTACTGCTTTATTTAAATTGTGCGAAGTACTGCACCTGTACTGTTTAGGTCCGTGACACGTTTTCGCTGTATCGACAAGCCCAGTCTCATTTTCGGGTTCCCAGTCGTTTACAGCCGTCTACACAAACCCTGAGTCCGTCTCGGAGACCGACCGACTTCGTTGTGGGTAGCTTAGTGGGGTGGCCCCCATGTACTTGCTTTGGGTCTGGGAAACGTCATGACTTTGGCCCCGCCGACATACCGATGGGTGTATGTTAACTGATCTGGCAAAAAAGGTCGAAGTGCGTGTGGATACTTTGGTGCACCCCTGCAGGGTTAAATCTTTTTGAAAAGCCGTGTCCGCGGTTATGGACGACTCGGAGCACAGTTCTCGATCATAGACAACTATAACTAAAGTTTACTGCCATAATTTGACTTGTATCCGATATGACTAGTAATCAGCTCCACTACAACGGAATGGCTAAATAAAAGTACCAACAACTGCTGGGTTTGGGGATATCTCATGCTAATTGTATTTGACTAGTAAGTGTCGCAACTACAACGGAATGGTTAACTAAAAGTGCCCACAGCTTATTCTATCAGGATGACTATCTATACCTGACTAGTAATTGCTGCAACGATAACTGAATAAATAAAACTGCCAACTGTGTGAGTTCCTCGGTTGACTTCCTCGTTTGGTCTCGAGGGGGACATACCAGGATGGGTATGCTTGGTGGTAGGATCAGGATGGTTACGAATAGGTCTTTCTTATCTCTCTCTGATAGCCGACAGATGTATCGAGTCTCTATAGGTTGTTTAGTGCATGCTGCCGCTGCCGCTTCAGTCCACCATACCTATGTAGGCGAGGACCGCCGAATTCTAGCCTCGCCATGTACTGGCCTCAGTACTGACCGCTCTCTCTTTTTCCTTTGCCCTTTGTCGGCACCCCTTTTGTTTAAGCAGGTTTTGAGATCGACGTCGTTAGCAGGGTTACCCTTCCGGCTTGGCCTGGGCAGGGTTATGGACGCCATTGGTTATTCTTCAGGGCTCTTAGCTCAATTTGCATCTTGTCCGTACTCGGACACTATATCGTTTTAAAGGTGATTTGGATCTTTGTATTGTATATCTGTATTCTTGACTCTTTGAGTCGCTGTTGTATATATATGTTTTGTGGGTTCCATCGAGGACTATTGTGTAATGATATTACTTCGTTTTCCACCCGCACGCAAGTGCCTGGTGGGCACCTTTGAATCGTTTCTATGCGGGTTTGGCGGGAAGTGCTGAAACTTGCATAGGGCCGATTCTGAGGGTGTTACAATATGTAGAACATGACTTGTATGTGGTGGACTTTTCAGGGACCACTAATCCTCATGCTCTATGTCTCTATGCTAAAGCCGACAATGGCTGGTTGTGGCATTGCCGCCTAGCCCATGTTAACATGAGAACTTTGCAAAGACTTCACTCTGAGGGCCACATCCTTGGAATTAACGATGTTTCTTTTGCCAAAGATCGTGTTTGCAGGGCTTGTATTGAAGGGAAGATGCATGAAACTCCTCACAAAGCACTCAATCTAATCACCACCGAGAGGTGTTTGGAGCTCTTGCATATGGACCTTTTTGGTCCACCCTCTCATGATAGCCTTGGAGGCAAGAAGTATTGCTTGGTTATTGTGGATGACTTCTCAAGATACACTTGGGTGTTCTTTTTAAAGTACGAGAGTGAGACTCAACAAACCATCATTGATTTTGCTAATGAGGTTCAACGGAAGAACAATGCAACTATTCTCTCAATTCGAAGTGACAATGGCACCGAGTTCAAAAACTATACCTTGGATGAGTTTCTTAGTGATGAAGGAATCAAGCATCAGTACTCCACTCCCTATACCCCTCAACAAAACGGAGTTGCCGAAAGGAAGAATCACACTTTGATGGATGCGGCTCGATCTATGCTAGATGAGTTCAAGTCTCCATACAACTTTTGGGCCGAGGCCATCTCCACCGCTTGCCATGCAACCAACCGGCTTTATATCCGCAAGAGAAAGAACAAGACCCCCTCTGAACTCCTCACCAGGAAAAAGCCAAATGTTAGCTACTTTCGGGTGTTTGGTTGCAAGTGCTACATTCTCAAGAAAGGAGTTCGTTTGTCCAAGTTTGAATCCAAGGCTCAAGAAGGAATTTTCGTGGGTTACACAAATCAGTCCCATGCTTATAGAGTCTACAACAAAGCCAATGGAAGAGTTGAAGAGACGAGCAATGTGAAGTTTGATGAAAATCATGAGTCTCTTGTTAGGCAAGATGGTGTTTGTGATCCAGGTGATGAAATTCCTCCTAAGGCCATAAGAAGAATGGGTGTGGGTTTCCACCTCCCCATTGAGGATCCCCTTATGGACGAAGGAGAAGGACCAAGCTCTACTCAAGTGGAGCCCTCACTTTCACAAGATCATCTTGCCCCTCAAGGACCTAATTTTTTGGCACAAGCTCCCTCAAGCTCTTCCGAAGATTCCCATGCTCATGACTCTCCAAGCTCCAAAGATCAAGCTCTTCATCAACAACATCAACCTCCCCACGATGGGGCTCCTCCTCATGGCACCTCCCACGGACAAGCTCTTCATCAACCTCCTCAAGATGGGGCTCCTCCTCAAGTTCACGGCTCTCCCCAAGGTCACGCTCGTCAAGATCAAGAGCAAGTTAATGATCCTCAAGGCTCCACTCCAAATTATGACTCCCCCGAAGTGGAAATTGATGAAGATGACCCTCGTGTTTGTGCTTATAGTCAAGGCGGCAGCTCAATTGGTGGCAATGACCAAGTGGTAGCTCACGAATCTCGTGTTGAAGCCCAAGCCCGCCGTCAAGCCTATCGTCTCGCCAAGCTTGTTCGAGATGGCCATATCCTTGATAATGTCTATGGAGATTTCAATAAAGGTTCCACTACTAGGAGGCAACTAGCTTCCTTTAGCTCTCACCATGCGTTTATCTCTCTTGTGGAACCACAGAAAGTCTTCGAAGCTCTTGAAGATGATGATTGGCTCGATGCTATGAACGATGAACTTCACAACTTCAAGAGGAACAATGTTTGGACATTGGTTGAGCGGCCCAAAGATTGTCAAAACGTAATTGGAACCAAGTGGGTATTCAAAAACAAGTGTGATGCAAATGGAATTGTCGTGCGCAACAAGGCAAGGTTAGTTGCCCAAGGATACTCACAAGTTGAGGGCATCGACTACGGTGAGACTTATGCCCCCGTTGCTCGCCTTGAATCCATTCGTATGCTTCTTGCTTTTGCTACCCATCATAACTTTAAGTTGCATCAAATGGATGTTAAGAGTGCTTTTCTGAATGGTCCTTTGAAAGAGTTGGTATACGTCAAGCAACCTCCAGGATTTGAGGATGCACTTTTTCCGAACCATGTCTACAAGCTCAATAAGGCACTCTATGGTCTCAAGCAAGCCCCACGTGCGTGGTATGATTGCCTTAGGGAGCTTTTGTTAGACCGTGGCTTCGAAGTGGGCCTCATTGATCCCACTCTTTTTACTAAGAAAGTTGGAGGCCACTTGTTCGTATGCCAAATCTATGTTGATGACATTATATTTGGGTCTATTAACAAAACTTTTAATGAGGATTTTGCAAAGCTCGTGACCGATCGCTTCGAGATGTCCATGATGGGGGAGTTGAAGTTTTTCCTTGGGTTTGAAGTCAAGCAATTGAGGAAAGGGACTTTCATCAACCAAGCCAAGTACATCCAAGACATGCTCAAGAAGTTCAAGTTTGATCAAGTCAAAGGTGCCAAGACTCCCATGCTAACTAAGGTTAATCTTGATCTCGATCCCAAGGGTAAGGAGGTGGATCAAAAACTCTATCGGTCTATGATTGGTTCTTTGCTCTATCTTTGTGCATCCCGACAGGATATTATGTTGAGTGTGGGTATGTGTGCAAGATTTCAAGCCGCACCAAAGGAAAGTCACATGGTGGCGGTCAAGAGAATCTTTCGATATTTAGTTCATACCCCAAACTTTGGGTTGTGGTACCCCAAGGGAGCCAGCTTTGATCTCATTGGTTACACGGACTCGGACTGGGCTGGTGACAAAGTGGGAAGAAAGTCAACCTCTGGAGCTTGTCAATTTCTCGGAAGATCTTTGGTTTGTTGGTCCTCGAAGAAGCAAAACTGTGTGTCTATGTCCACTGCCGAAGTTGAGTACATCTCTGCCGCAAGCTGTTGTGCTCAATTGCTATGGATGAAGCAAACGTTGAAGGATCTTGGACTATCTTTTGACAAGGTGCCTCTTCTTTGTGACAATGAGAGTGCCATTGCTATTTCTCACAATCCCGTGCAACACAATCGGACCAAGCATATTGAGATTCGTCATCATTTCATTTGGTACCATGTTGCTAGAGGAGACATTTCTTTGGAGTATGTTCCCACCAAGGAAAATCTTGCGGATCTTTTCACGAAGCCTCTTGATGAAGCAAGGTTCCGGGAGTTAAGGCATGAGCTAAATATCATTCATTCGAGCAATGTTGCTTGAGAACCTTGCACACCTACCCGCGTCTCAATGTGTATCTTGTTTGGATGTAGGCATGGATTTAGGGGGAGTGTAGTTCCTCTTATGAACAAACGCTATCCCTATTATGCGCACATTAAAGTTTTCATACTCTATAGTCTCTAAAGGAGACCATTTGAGCTTCATGATGAGTGTTGGTAATGAACCCAATATATATCTTCGCGGTGTCAAGCCATTTACTCTTATATAAGGTGGCCTCGGCCACCGACCCGTTTTTATTTGTGTCTTTGACCTTTTTGTATTTTTCTTGGTTTTTGTTGGCTTTGGTTCTTCACAGTTTGAGCTCTCTATCCTAAGCCTTTACTTTCCTCAAGACCTCTCTATTACCTGCACAAGTTCTTCCTTGTTATCTTCCAAACCTGAGAAGGTCTATCTGGCGTCACCGGAACTTCCGGTCAGCTGCCGGAACTTCCGGTCAGCTGGTTGTTCGTCTGAACCACCTGCTGACCTGGAACGTGTTCAGCCTGACCCGGAACTTCCGGTCCACCGGAACTTTCGGTCCCTGACCGGAACTTCTGGTGGTGCTCCCTATCCTATATAAGGTGGGCCCTGGGGGAAAACGGGATCTTCTTACTTTTTCCCCCAAGACCCATCTTCTATTTGGAGCAGCCGCCGGCCAAGACCTCTCCACGAAGGTGCTCCGGCCCCTTCGTCTCCGGCCACTCCTCCGCATATCTGCTCCGTGGGAACCTTCCCCACCTCGATCTCCCTCCATGGACTCCGGTATTTGCCCTCAACTCCCTCCATTAATGGAGATCTTGTTCTCTCACCATGGCTTGAGTTAGGGCACACCATGTCTAGGCTAGTTCTTTGGCTAGAACTTGTTGGGAGATCTTGGTAGGACTAGGGTATCATGCTAGAGTAGATTGGTCCAATACACTCTTAAAAATCTTTGCACTTATGGCTTTTAGATCTAGATCTAGTGAACCGCTGTTTGGAACCGTCAGTTCGTGGTCTCATCAGAACTTCCGGTGAGCCACGACCGGAACTTCCGGTGGACCATTTTCACCGGAAGTTCCGGCGATTCAGCGGAAGTTCCGGCAACAATGCAACTTTTTCCTGATTGTATTTTTCCAATCTATTTCTTTTGTTTCCTCTTCCGAACTTGTGCACTTACCCCACATTCCCTCCCTATTCTTGTGCTTTATTCTCAGGGCAAGGTGGTACCCGCCAAGGCAAGCGTACCCGTCGACCATCCTCTGACATTCCTCCTGAGATTGATGAAGAAGACGTTGAGGTTGTGCGTCCAACTACTCAGACTAATCGTCAGAGGGCTGCTGCTGAAGGAAAGAGGCCTGCTCTTTCTCAGAAGGCCACTGCTGCTGGGCCAGACATGACCAAAGCCAAGATCTCCAAATGGTCTCAGAAAGCTTACTCTGCATTCAGGCGTATGGATCCCTACCTTGTGGCTCGTGACCGTCTTTGCTTGGACCGTCACTTCCACAACTGCCGTCAGGAACAAATATTTGCTGAAATCTATGCAACCAAGAAGAAGTTCGTGGTTGCTCCTCAAAAGTACATCAATGTGACTCACATGGAAGAGAAGCATGCATACTTTGGCGAGGCTCTTGATATTTGCCTGAAGTTTGGGCTGATTCCCCTCATGGAGCACCGTCAGAACTTTGATGTGAATGCTATTGCTCAGTTTTACTCAACTCTGTTTATTCACATGCAGTCCTCTACTGAAGGTGTGTTGAAGTGGATGACTAGGCGAGTGTTTCTTACCGCCGCTTGGTCTGAGTTTGCTGAGCTTCTTGGCTATCCCCTTCAGCCTGGCAACGGGGCAAATGGTTGGCGTGTTCACTGATCCTGAGGTCCTGGAGCCTCTCTACATTGAAGGGTGGGGAACTGTTGGGTTTGTGAATCATCTGCTGCCAGTTTTTGACATCATGCGCAGGGTGTACTTGAACACCATCTCTCCCAAGGCTGGTAACTTTGATCAGTTCCATGGCTATCAGGTTGACCTCATGCATCAGACTTATCTCTGCCGTGACACTGACAGGTCAATGGATGTTATGCACTTCATGTACATAGAGATGTGGCAAGCTATTATTGAAAAGCGCTCCTGCATCTATGCTCCCTTCATTCAGACACTCATCAATCACAAGTGGTTTGAGACGACTGGCACTCGCTTTCCTGAAGACAACATCACCATTCATGAGGAGAAGAAGCTGCGTGTGAGTAAGCACCAAAAGCCTCGTTCTCAAGAGGAAAAGGAAGCTGAACTCCAGAAGGCCCGAGATGAAGCTGGTGGTCCCCCCTCTGCTCCTGGAGGCTCTAGTGCTGGTGGTCCTTCTCTCCAGAGGCAGCCGTCTTGGGCAAAGAAGCTGCTTGGGAAGGTGAAGAAGACTTTCTGCTTTCTCCAGGACCGCGAGTATCAGGCATATGTAGATCAACGCCACAATGTTCAGCGCCAGAAGGCCATCATGGCTGCTCTCAACGTTCCTTGCTCACCGGTCACTAGCTCTGTCACTGTTCCCAAGGATGATTGGATTCGCGACAACTGCCGCTGGTCTGAGGATGAGTCTGAGGAGGAGGTCACTGGTCCACCGCCTGAGTGGGGTTCTTGGGTCCCTGAGTCTGCTCCTGCTCCCTTCCATGGCTGGGACGATTAGATTGGTCTTTTCTCCCTTTTTGGTGTCTCGATGCCAAAGGGGGAGAAAGATGTCTATTAGGTTGTCTACGGGATTTGCATGGGTTGATTCGCGAGCCTGTTCTTGCCTTTGATATTTTCTTGCTCGCGAACTCTCTAGTTTATTTGTGTGCTTGTGGAACTTTTATGTCTGTGAACTTGTGTGCTTGTGGACCATGTTTTGTTTGAGACTATGTATCTTTGTGGTATCTTATGCAATGCCGTGCTTGTGGTATCTTGTTGTCATCTTATGGGCATATGCATATGGTGGTGGAGCCTCATAGCTCTTATTGTTGTTATTACTCCTCTTGTCTCCACCACATTTTGGTTGGTGTCTGGTATGATCTCTATCCTTTCTTGTACCTTGCACTTGTGCTATCTTTGCAATTGGTTGGGGGAGCCTCCTTGTTTGTGTGCCAGTCTTGTCCTTAGAGTTTTTTCTCTACCTTGCACACATACAGGGGGAGCTTGTCCCGTCCATTGCAAAGATTGCTTCGTTTCTATGCAAATCTTTGGGATTGTCATCTAACACCAAAAAGGGGGAGATTGAAAGGACTATATCTTCCCATGTTGTTTTTGGTGTTAATGATAATCCCATTTGTGTTCTATTTGTGCGTTTGAGTTCCAGGGTAAACGTTGTTGTTGTCTCCTTCAAATGTGGTGGATGCTCTCTTGGGATCTCATGAAGACGGTGGCCTTTAGTTTTCTCCTAGTTTCTCTTCGATTGTTGTTTTAGGTCACCGTACTATTAAGAGGGGTTCCATCTCGGAAGGCTGTGGGAAATCACTTGTTCTTGCACAAACCTATATGCACCGCCACAGCCATCCTACTATTCCGTGTGAGAGAGTATGTTTCTGTTCCGTTGGAGCCTTCTGTGTCTCACCGGAACTTCTGGCCTGACGCGGGAAGTTCCGCTCAAGCCTTTTTCTGCGGGTTCATCTGAGCCTTGTTCCGATCGTAGTTCCGCCCCAAGTTCCGGTGGTGAATCATTAACCTACTGTATGTAGTGTTCTATTTGCCGGAACTTGGGCCGGAACTTGCATCGGAACTTTCCCTTACAGGAAGTCCTGAGCGGAACTTCCGCCCAGACGCCGGAAATTCTGGCCAGATTCGGTTCGCGACCTAGAACTTCCGCCCCTAGTTCCGCTCCAAGTTCCGCTGAAGGGTCAGTAACCTTCTGTTGGAAGTGTTCTATTTGCCGGAACTTGGGTCAGAACTTGCATCGGAAGTTCACCGGAACTTCCAGTCTGTTTTGACCGGAACTTCCGGTTGAGCTTTTGGAGCGGGCGTCAACGGTCTGATGACCGTTGGAGCCAGGCTAGGTGGAACTTCCGGCTTCTCACCGGAACTTCCGGTGAGTTCGCGGGGGCCGAAACGGTTCAGTGCAGGGGGGCCTATTTAAGGCACCCCTCTTCTTCCTCCCACTCTCTCTCGAATTTTTCTCTCTCCTCCATTAATGCTTGAGCTTCACCTCACTAGATCTCTCTCTAGCCACTCGAATGTCTTGATCTTTTGAGAGGTGAGCGAGGTGACCTAGATCTACACTTCCACCAAAGAAAATTTTATTTCCCCCACCCTTCCTTTGTGGATCTTGTTGCTCTTGGGTTTCTTGAAACCCTAGACGGTGTAGGGCATCCCCGGAGCTAAGTCTTGAGTTGTAAAGCTTCGAGGTGTCGTTGAGGGCCTCCAATTGAGTTGTGGAGCCTCCCCCTCAACCTTGGTGTAAAGGTTTCGGTTGGCGCCTTCAAGGTCACCGGTTAGTGGATTGTGAGGCCTCCTTTGTGGGGGAGCTCACCGGAGAAGAAGGTGAGGCCTTTGTGGCGCTCGGGTGACCTTGTGTGGCCCCGACACCTCTCCAACATAGACGTAGCTCCTTGGGAGTGAACTACGGGAATTACATCACCGTGTCCCCGCTCCGGTTACTTCGTTCCCTTCCTTTACTTCTTGCTATTTACCGTTTTTGTGGTTGGTGTTTGTTTTCTTGCATTTAGGTTGTTCACTTAGTTGCATCTCTAGATAACTTTCCTTCTCGTTGAACCTAAAAGTGAGAAACAAATTAAAATTGGGTAGACGCCTATTCACCCCCTCTAGTCGTATCAAGTCGGTACTTTTACATGAGATCCTTATTTGTTGTAGACCTTATGTATGGTTTGTAATGGATGATGTACTGTGATATCCAATCTGTTATGTCTTGCAAAAATGGTAATCCTGGGATTGCGATGTATGCAATAATAGGCATCTAGGATTACAAATCTGGGTGTTGACAATAGAGCTGTAGTAAACCTCAATTTATAGCTCATGTTATATCGGTCATCTTTAACAATGAACATGGTTGTTTATTTGCCCGTTTGATGTATTAACTTGTTGTTTCTTAGTTTCAGACTGGCAATATTGCTATTGCCACCGAAGAGAGGCTGCAAGAAGGTCGTTTTTAATGTAGTTGCCAGTCTCGAACTGCAAACTTCTGCTCTATGTGGTCTCAATATTGGCACGCAACTGAAATGTTAGATTTTCTCACTCTTAAATTGGTTTATAATATGTAATCATTTTATGAAGTTTGGAGCAGATGTAGTCTGGAGGTAAATTGCATAAACTATGTACACATTTAATCCTCGCTATCCCTACCTAGTGATACCAACATTGGGCAACACTATTGTGCTTATTTAGGGGCCCGATGCGGTGAACTAGCATACCACTACATGTGTAGTATACTATTGTCATTAACATAATCCCTTCGGAACACCGTTCCGCAAATATCACGTCTCTCAGAGTGGTACAACAGAAACATTGTGGGTCCAAATTACAAACATACACACTTTATTATTACAATACCAAGAGATCGGTACTTCAAAGTCGTTCAAGCTTACAAACCATACATAAGTTATTTAATATATTTCAGCGGAAGAACGAACGATTCAAACTAAATATCACAACCTGATCTCAACAGCTTATTATATAAGGTTTATGCTGCTTGGCTCAACTTACGTACTAAGTACTAATAGGGAAACTACTTTGACTCATTTCCATCAACTCCATAGAGGATTTTATAGTCCACCCCTTCCACGCCATCGGACAGGTCTGGCTCCTCATAGTAGACATCGTCCTGACCTTCAGTAGCATACATCGGAGTGTCTTCTAGCTCCTCAGAGTCTAAGCAGGGGATCAAAGGAAAGAGTGAGTAACAACGTTACCCAGCAAGTTCATTATATGCGAGGTGGGAAGTTTGATGCTCTATCTACCACCTCACACTATCAATGTTTGGCACTATGCAGTTTTCATAAACATTTCTTCAAATGTTGATTTTAATATCAAAAACTATGCCCATCAATCTTCATAGGATGACCAAAACTTCATGGAGTTCCTTCCCTGCCATGTTCATAGATCCTTCCCGGAATAGGGAGTAACAGGTCACAATTCTTACACTCTGTAGAGGTGCGTTTACTTTTCCCATGAGAGATCAAATCCTTGTTGCACAAATAGGCGTACTTTACCGTCCACAATTCCTTGATGTGGGGCGTAGTAGATGATCCAAGACAATCACTACCCTTCTCTGCGACCACATATGGAACACGACCCCCCAATTATAAATACCTCCATTAACCCCCATAGAGGAAGATATAACCCTGGTATACCCTTGGAGACTCCAGTGAGAAGATCATGTCCCTGGAAACCCCCACCGAAGTGGCAAAAATACCTTCGACGGCCCCTCACCGATAATCTAGGAACCAATATCGCAGGGAGCTGAGGGGTCCCACCCATGTGCTGAGTCCTTGCAGGGAATCTATAGCCTCATGATAAGGTCGCCCGTTCATGGAAAAAGAAGAAGATCCAGCTGACTTCTCTGTCCCATTTCAAATCTCATGGTTAACGCGTATTATACGGCGCTAGAATCACTGATGTCATGGGTTATTAATTCCTATATGGTGTTTCTCACTACACATGGAATCCTAAATTCCATTGATAATCTTAATACTTACCATCACTTAGGATGATAATAGCATCTTTTATTCTTAAGACAATATTACTTTCTGTCTTCTTTTTAGAACATAGATGATAACACACCAGTTGCAAATACTTTGATAAAACACATAAAAGGACATGGGAAAGTGATGAACTTGCCTTGTGACTGCAAGTAGTGAAGTTAGATGATTGCACTCGACCTTGAGCTCCTATTTCTACAAAACACCATTATTGCCCAATAAGGACAATATTTAAAGAAGCAATAATAGACATTCATATTAATGTAATGCATCATTTTATTATTTTTCTTCTTTGCGTGTTTTACCCATATTATTAATGTTTTATAACTTATTTATCAATAAAAGGAATTTACTGGTTGATAATTCCTAAAACTTTGTAAATATTATATTTAATTTTTTTGTGGAAACATATATTAGTTTAAGAGCTTAAGATTAATTTTTATTTAATTCAAACTCTTATTAATATTTTCTCATAATTCCATAAAGGAATAAGTGTTTTAATATAGATAATTTAATTTTATTAGTCTAAAATACAAACTCGTATTTTTCTTAGACAAAATATTTATTTAAGATCACAAAAGTGAATTTTATTTATTTTTAAATATCATCTTTATTTTAAAAAATTCCATAAGGAATTTATGTCATTAAATAATTAACTAAGTTTTATTATCCTAAAATACTATTTATTATTTTTATTGGGTAGTTTATATTTTTATGAACTCTTGGTTATATTATTTTTATTTTTAGGATTTTTATGTATCTTTATAGAGCTTAGTTAGTCCTGGGGGTATTTTGGTCTATTAATAATTGAATTAGGGTTTTCTCTTCTTTGGATCTGGGCCTGGCCCATTGGACTGGTCTAGCCTGACCCGACCTAGTGGGTTGGTCAAAGCCATTGCAGTGCACTGGGTTGGCCTCGAGCGGCCTAGTACCTCCTCTCCTTCCCCTTCCTTTCTCGCGCATGACACGTCCTCACTCCTCTGTGGCGATTGGGTACCACCGCTGCCGCCGCGCTCGATCCTGGCCACTCCTGGCCTCTCCATTCACTGCCGTGGTACGGGAGGGTGCAGATGATGGTGCTATGTCTTCCTGTCCTGTTCAATTCATCACTCGTGCCTTCTACTGGACGCGACACCACCTCTATGGTGCCTAGGGTTTTAACCCTAGCTCCAACATGGTATTCTAGTGATGTCGCAGTGCTATTCTGGTGCTGTGGTATCCCTTTGGCCGCATGTGCTCCTATGGTGGTCGTGTCTGTGGCTTGGCGTGACTCGAAGGGCCTTCAGGTGCTTCCCGTGCTACCGTGTACACCATCGTCGGCCACCACTACTTCCTCTTCTAAAAATTATCGAGGACCACGGGTAAGTGTACCCCCCTCTGATTCTCCTTGTCTCTCTCTGGAATCCCCTCTGTCGTGACGATGAACCCGAATTTAGGGTTGATGTTCTAAGGTTCATTTCACTGCATGTTGCTATTAGTGATTATATGAATTAGTGTTGTGTATTTCACTTCTCTGAATATATTGGAAGTAATTTAGTGCTGAGACTGTTGATAGAAACATTATGCCAATGATCATTGTATTACTAATGGTTGATCTGTTGATAGATTTACTGTGATCAATCTGTTGGTTCACACCTTGTGTTAATCAGTAGTTCCTATGGTGTTGGTGGTGAATTATACATGTAATCATTCTTTGGATATATGATTATATTGCCATGACCTTTGTGTGTTTCCTGGCAGTGGTGAAAAACTTGTTATTGGCTTAGGCTTGTAGAGATGATTTTACTAAGGATGTTATTTGTCATTCTTTTACAAACAAGTATTGATTAAATGATCTCTAGGTTGTAGCTAGGGAGATGATTTATCTTCTCAGAAGAAGATATTGCCATGATATTTTTCTTGTGACTTGGATAAGAATGTTTAGAGATTGAATTCTCTTGACATGGATTACTTTTGTGAGCTAAATCATTGTGACACCTTCCAAGGAATGGTACATATGATTTCTGCCTTGCATAAATGTTTCCATAAACTTGGGATTCTAGATGGCTTTTATCTTTGCAAGAGTTTAGAAAACTCTAGTAAGAACAGTGTTTACACTTGCTATTGCTTAGATGGCCTATGATACAGATATGTGGAAAAAATTTAATTAAGAACAAATACTATGCTTTGCTGCCTATTTATTAAGTATCCAATGATATGCATATCATGCCTTTTGCATGAATACTAAGGAAATCCCTCCAACACCAACTTTATGTACATATGAATGATCAAGTGTTGGATCTACGGATTTGAAATTTACCCTGGATCTAGAGTGGATTGTGGTAGCAGTTGCCTTGTGCTGCTGTTGCCTGCTACCCTAGTGTCTGTAGTTGCTAGCTGCTGGAACTTCTTGTGCTCCTACTTTTGCTCCTCCTTGACCTTGCTCTGCACCTCCTAGAACTGGTTTTGCTCCTCCTTAATCAGGGCTTATCCTTCCCCAACACCTATTCCACCCTCTCCTTCTTAGGTAACAATTTTGATGGATGTTCCAACAGATTGTTGGGTATCTTTGCTAGTTGGGATGATGGAAATATCGCTGAGGAAATACTATGTGGTTGCTATTCTTGTGAGTGTGTTAAGTGTTCAGAGAGAGCTCTCTCTCTGTTATGGCTGTGGGCTTATCTCACCCCTAGGTTCCATCCTTTGCCGACAACAATGCATACATGTAGGTATGATAGTGTTGTGTGCTTGTGTGTATCAGCTTGTGGACCAGTTCAAGTGACGTGTGGTCTTTTGACCCTTTTACATTTATATATCCTAGTGAAACTTGCCCCAATGCTAATAATGTTGTTATGAAGATTTTTGAAAGAAAACCGATACTTCATTTTGGTGAAATTTGCCCCTTTGATATTTTATTTGCTCATTGATGCCATTTGAGTAGTGCATCTCACTGTTCAGAGATGAGAGAAATCTATCTAACATTTAACCCTTTTATTTCTTTCCTTTGTTTGTTTTTTTGTTTATAGGTACCGGATTATTCATTGCATATCAATAGGAATAAATTAGGAAGTACACATGAATTAGTTTAGATTTTTATTTTTATTACTTTTGTAATTCCAATTCTTTGCAATGTAAATAACAATGTAATAATTATGTGTTATTCAATAAAGTTTACTTTTCACTTATGTTATACTTATTTCTATGATGTAAACTCTTATTCAATTCTGTTTGAATTATGGTTATTAAATAAAGGAAAGAATAAGAATTATTCTTACATGTATGAATGCCTTTATTTATAATGGTTTCAAATTTCCTTTTCTTGTAATGTTTAATGTATCATTAAATAATTCATACTATTTATTCATATATCCTTTTGAAAACAATTAAAATGTTGGATACTTCTAATTTTCAAATCTTCTCAAAAGTGATGCAAATTTAAATATGAATTTGAATTATTCTCCCAAATCATTTAAATTCCTAGAGATCATGTCAAAATTTATAACAATCACTATAATGAGCTAAAACCTATCTCTAAATAGTGAAGGAAACTCTGATCTCACCAGGTTCTATTTGGCGAAAAATTTACCCTACTTTTGTAGATGAATGCATGCATATGCAAATATTTCTATTTTTACCACTAGTTGGTTCCTAAACACTGGGATGTTACACCCATTCTGAATTGTGCCAATATTTAATAGTAAAAAGTTGGTCCCTAATGGTTGCAATCTAGCTTTCAATTCATTGTGTACATGACATGCCTGTAAAAAGGCCGGAATAGTAGCATGTGGAATAGAAACATGCCAGAAGAGTGAGGCCAGAACGGTAATAGGCCGATACAGTAACATGCCTATACATCAATAAGACGGAATAGTAACAATCCATAACAATAACAGATCAAAACAGTAATATGCCTAAATAATAATAGATCAGAACAGTAAAAGACAAGAAAGTAAGAGGCCGAAGTAGTGCTAGGCCACAACAGTAACATTCCCGAGCATTAGTGGGCCATTCATGGCCGCATATTAGTGTACTTTTGTAAGATTCATGGGCCTACAGTAGGCATAAATACAAAATGCCGTAAATGGGCTGTAGTTTACGGGCTTTGATGAATAGTGTCGATCCTTCTGTAGGACGAAATAGTACCGGGATGAAATTGTGTAGGCCATAAGTACGTTGCATAGTGATGGATACAATAGGGCCTTTCGTAGGCCAAAACAGTAACAAAACAGAAAGTTAACAGGTTGTAGTTGGGCTACACAATGATGGGCTCAAGAGAACCAGCGCATGCCTCCTGTAGGCTAAAATAGTAATGGATCATCTATGTATTGGGCTTCTATCATGGTTTGGCCCACTTAATAGTGAGCAGGCCTTTGTTGGGCCTAGCATCTACCACAGATTTGTGAAGAGTTCACGATGGTAAGTACCGGTTAACGGTGTTTTCCACATGACAATTTGCATGACGTCAACAGTCAACAGGGCTTGTAAAACACATCTAACACAAAGCAAATTTTTGTGGTATATGGGTTCCATCCACCACGATTTCTAAAAAACCATGCTAGAAGATTTTGTGATGGGGCTTTTACCACGGGTGCTGTCGTGGGAATAGTCACGGCAGATGCTGCAATCGGCAGCGAGTAGTAGAACGAGGGGCAAGGGCGGCCAGCCATCTGCGGTGCGAGATGAGGGAAAAGACACAGGGTTTTACCCAGGTTCGGCCCCCCGGAGGGTAAAGACCTACTCCTGCTAGATTGTATTATCAAGGTGTTACAAAGGGCGAGCTCGGCGGCTAGGCAGCGAGTCGCTTGGGTGTATTTGGGAACGTATCTCTACTCACCCTATAGGGAGGTTTATATAGGCTCACCTCCCCTAGGGTTTACATATCTCAACCGATTCGGTTACAGCTTCAGTAGTCGTTTAACCTAGTCCGACTGGGCCTATCTACTCGCCTGGGCCTTCAGCTTCCAGTCGCTCGGTACCTTGCTGGGCTTCAATCCACTCGCCGTTCTGCAGGCCCACTCGCCAGCTCACGGGCCAGTCGGAAACGCCCTGCTGGGTATACCCCAGTAGGCATATCCCCATCAGTAGTCCCCGAGGCCATCGCCGATTGGGCGTAGGTGGATGCTGACAGTCGAAGTATACGGCTTCAGAGTAGGCATACAGTCGAATCGTCGGCGGGCTCCTGTATAAAGGAGGAAATCCGGTGAACCAAGTCGCGGTTTGGGCGAGTCGAGTCGGCGAGATGCGGTCATAGTGATTGACTTGGCGAGCCGAGTGGCTAGAGTTGGACCGTCAGGCGCAGTCAAACTAGCCGTTGAGGTAATCCAACGGTAACTTTCGGCGTAATCATCGCGCAGTAACGGTCTCCTGATTTGGCGGGTAACTCCCGCTATATAAGGGGAATGGCAGGCAATCGTAGAGCCAACTGCCCACCACTTCTTCCGAGTGCGCGCATTTTCCCTCCTTCGCTCCGCGATCCAGTCGACCCTAAATCCTCCGATCTCCAACCAACCTCTCGGCCATGGCCCTTTCCACCGAACCGTGGGGTAGGTCCAAGTGCACGAGGGCGCAGCTGGCCTCTTTCGAAAAGGCCGGGATCCTGCGAGCCGGCTGTTGGCGTATCCCCGCAGCCGGAGAAACGACCCCAAACCCGCGAGAGAGGGAATTCATCTGTTTCACCAGTCATCTCGAGCGGGGGCTAGGGTTTCCCACGTTTTTGTTCTTCCGGCGCTTTTGCGCCTACTACGGGATCCGGCCTTCAGATCTGGGTCCCCACAGCATCGAGCAGCTCGCCATCTTCATGGCGTTCTGCGAGTGCTACTTGGGCTGCCGGCCCTACTTTCCCTTGTGGCAAGATCTGTTCCACGGACGGATCAGCCGCGAGGAGGCAGGCGGCCCAATGCTAGCCGCGGGCGGCTTGACGTTCCAGCTCAAGTCCAAAGCTTCTTTCTTTGATCTGATGCTACCCGCCAAGGCAGCGAGCGACTGGAAGAAGTCGTGGTTCTACGTGGCCGAGGCGACCCCGGAGGACGAGGTGGCGATCCCGCGGTACTCGGCCAATCGGTCCGAGCCGCGCCATCTCCAAGTCGGCAAGCTCCCCGACGACCAGCGGATGGTCGTTGACGAGATGCTCCAGACCATCCGTGGTCTGAAAAAGAAGGGCCTTCAGACGATAAACTTGTACAATTGCTGGCTTGGGCGACGGCTCGTTCCACTCGCCCAACGCGACCACTATATGTACCAGTACACGGGCCGGGGAGACTCGACGAAGGCCTGCCTCGACAAATGGAAGCTGGAGGATTATCCCAGCGTTGAAGAAGATCACCCAGGCGGTGTACCTGTATGCGCAGGCTGGGGTCGCCCCCCTACACCGCGAAGCGTCCGGCTCCAACGGTAATTTCTTTACCTTGTTCGAAGTCGCAGTGTATGCAGTCGCGGTAATTTTGATTCTGTTTTGTATTCATCGCAGCTATTCCAAGTGGTGGAAGGGTGGCTCCCACCTTCGGATGATGAGAGCCCGGGGCCATCCGCCCAGGACATAGGCGAATCGCCACCCGCGAGGGGCAACAAGGACGACGAGGACGAGTCCGAAGAGGAAGTCGCCCCGCTGGTCCGAAAGACCCGCGAGCAACGTCAGCGCGAGATCGAGGCGAGCAGAAGCCTTGAGCGTCATGATGACGACGACGAGCTCCCAGAGACCACCTCGCGTCGTCAAGCCACTCCGTCGAAGAAGAAGAAGAAGGAGAGGGAGGCGAGGGCCCCCCTGAAGAAGAAAACAAAGCCATCGAGGACGGCCTCACCGCCGCACTCGGCGAGCAGCTCCGATGCTCCCAGCCCAGCTGGTGGCGGCGCGCCACCAGCGACAACCGCGCTGGACACGGCGACCGTGGAAGTGCCACTGGCCTCAATGCCTCCGCCATTCGCCCCAGTCTCTGGGCTGGGGGAGGCTCCGGCTGCGGCGACTTCGCCTCGCAAGGAGGCTCCGGCTGCGGCGGCTTCGACCCGCAAGGAGGCTCCGGCTGTAGCGGCTCCAACTCGCGAGGAAGCTCCCGCCGAGGATGTCCCAGAGGCGCCAGCCGCGGCCTCAACGACGAAGAAGCCGTCCGTGTCTTGGGCACGCGACGTCCTGGAACTGGGGCTCAGTCGCCGACTGGGCCCTGAACTAGAAAAACCGGCCGGCCTTCGTACGGGGCTACGTTTCATCCCAGTCGCCAAATGAGTGCGCTCACCTTCCTTATGTTCCATAACTACTTCAATTGTCTTTGTTGATTCGATTAATGCGCAGTACCGGAGTGAAAAGGATGGGCCACCCGACCGTGGCCAAGGTTCCCTCCGCCGCTAGCGAGGAGGATCCTTCCCGCAAGAGGAAGGCGGACGAGGTCGTCGCCTCAGCGGATAGCAGTAAGAAGGCCAAGGGCGACGACATCGTCAATATCTCTGACGACACGGCGGTCGCGCCGGCCGGGCCCGCGGTGGAGGCAGCCGCGTCTACGAAGGAGGGCGCTTCCTTGCCTCAAACGGCGGAGGCGACTTACCTTGGAGCGGGTGCCTCTATCGCTACCTTCCCCCGCTTCGTGACCAAGGCGGCCACGGCGAGCGGGGCTGCGCCCTCGAGCAACGCTCCAGGGACCGCCGATGCTGAAGTCGACCAGCGTCGTGGGCACACGCCAGCGTTACTCGCGTCCGTGGACGCGATACAACTCCATGGCTTGCTTGGCGCAGCCATCCAGGTACATCCAGTCCCCGAGGATCAGGTCGGTGCTTTGAAGCGGCTTGATTCTTATAATTTCTCGTCTTTTATTTTCGTATTCAGTCCCCGAGTGCGCACGCGCTAAATTTTAGCGGGTGGGCACTTAGGAATTTCTTGATCGCCAGTCCCCGAGTGCGTACTCGCTGAATTTCAGCGGGTGGGCACTTAGGAATTTCTTGATCGCTTGTCCCCGAGTGCGCACTCGCTGAATTTCAGCGGGTGGGCACTTAGGAAGTTCTTGATCGCCAGTCCCCGAGTGCGCACTCGCTGAATTTTAGCGGGTGGGCACTTAGGAAGTTCGTTTTAACTAACTTTTTCGGTGATGTGCAGGGTCTGCAGCTTGAGTCGGCGGACCGATTGGCCGCAAAACAGCGCGCGGAGAAAGAGCTGGCCATCGTCCAGGAGGCGAACAAAGGGCTTCAGGCTGTTGCTGCGAAGGCAGAGGAAGCTTGCCAGGGGCTTGTCCCCGCTGGTGAGTTGGTGGCGGCGCGATCTGCTCTGGGTGCCGCTGAACAACGGATCGCCGACCTCGAGCGCGAACTGCGGGAGGCGAGAGAAGAAGCGAGCTCGGCGGACGGGCGAGCTAAGGCCGCCATTGCGGCCGCAGAGGAGGATCGCAAGGTGTCGGAAGTCCTTATTGCTGGGCTTCAGGACGACCACACGTCGCTTCAGTGCTTCATCACGGGACTCGCCCGCCCGTTGCTTGGTGAGTGCATCTTCCCTTTCTAATAGTTGTGATTTTTGTGGTGTCCGTCGTACTCATCATTGTCTTCTTCTCGCAGGTCGCATCATTGACAGCGAAGAAGAAGCGAGCTCGCTTGACGCGAGGCAGTGCGTAAGCATGCTCGTTGACTCGGCGACATTGTCGGCGACGTGCATCCGCGCCTACCTCCAAGAAATATCGCCCACGGAGGTGATTCCCAGCGACCTCGTTGAGGTGTGGAAATATTTGGAGAAGGCGCCCGCGGTCGTTGAGTTCATGACGCGGTCGGCGTTTCGTCGTGGAGCGTTGACGGCACTGAGCCTTGGACTCGCCCACTTCCCCGAAGATTTCGATGTTGACGATGTGACGAGTGGGTATCCATCGTCGACTGGTGCGGTGGAGATGTCCGAGGTCCTCAAGTTGCAAGAATGTGCCGCCACATACTCGGAACGTGTCTGGGCAATGGGCGACCTCCTGCCGTACCAGGAGACGGTTGTCGCACCGAACGACCCCGAGCCGCCGCATCGTGACTTCAAGGTCGAGCAGCCGTTTCGCGCGGCAATGGCGGGTGAACTGACGACGTATCCATCAAACCCGTACACGGCGTTCATCCGTAATCGCCGGGATGCTGGCGAGTCGTCATTGAAGCCTGCAGAGTAGGGTAGTTTGCCTTGAAGCGTTAGCAGCAGTTCTGCCACGCGGGCATATTTTGTAACATAAAACAATGCAATATGCGATTGAATGAGACGTCGTGTCTATTTTGGTATTTGTTTGTGTGCTTTTGATTGGTGTTGAACGAGTCCCCGAGCGCGTCCGCCCTTTTGTGGGGTTTATCTCGTGTATGTTGTATGTGTTGTTGTTATATGTTTTGATGTTTTAGTCGACTCGCCCGAGCTCGAAGAGCCAGTCGCTAGGCGACTCCCTTGAGTGCTCTATACTTTACCGTTTTCCCGTGCGCGAACGAGGTCGGGTGGCCGAGTCCCCGAGCGTGGTACTTGGTAGTTCTAGGCGCGACTCGAGGGTGGTTGAGGACTTAGCGCGTTGGTGGAAGCGCGTCACTCCTGCCTGGCCCGTGGGGTCAGTCGCGTGGCGAGTCCTGGGCATGCTCTCTTACTTGGCGTTTTCCCGGACCGCTCGCATCGAACTGGTCTTCAGTCCCCGAGCGTGGTACTTAGCCGTTCGAGTCGCTATGCCGAGGATGCGGAGGACCAAGGTCGCTGTGAGAAGCGAGGGTGGTTGTCTTGGCTCGTAGAACCAGTCGAGCTAGGCGACTCCAGTGGGGCTCCGGGTTGGCGTTATTCGTGGACGATGCAAGACCTGAAGTGATTCAGTGCTCTTACACCGCACTACTTAGCCATGCCGATTGCTGTACCAAAGGTTGACTTCTGCATTTAGCATAACGCTGTTTTTACGAGTGCGAGTGGCACAAGTCATGGAGAGTAGGCGCAATTTGCGGTAACCGTTTCTTTTATTTCATAGCGACTGGAGAGTACATGTGTTAGGTTCTAGGAGTAGAACTTCCGGAGGAGGTTTACATTCCATGGTCGCTTGACGTCGAGTTCGCCGTCCCCGCGGACGTCAGTGAGGTAGTAGGCGTCGTTGCCGAGTACGCGCCCGATAGCGAATGGGCCTTCCCACGGAGGGGAAAGCTTGTGCATGCCCTTCTTGTCCTGGATGAGGCGTAACACCAGGTCGCCTTCCTGGAAGGTGCGAGCTTTCACCCGCCGACTCTGGTAGCGGCGGAGTCCTTGCTGGTAGATGGCGGTGCGTGACCGAGCGAGGTCGCGTGCTTCGTCGAGCTGGTCGACCCCATCTTGGCGGGCCAGCTCGTTTGCAGCCTCCATATAGTGGACGACTCGCGGCGAGTCGTGTTCGAGGTCGGTGGGCATGACTGCTTCGGCACCGTAGACCATGAAGAAGGGAGTGAATCCCGTCGATCTGTTGACTGAGGTGTGG
Organism: Avena sativa; assembly: GCA_916181665.1. Taxonomy (NCBI): domain Eukaryota; kingdom Viridiplantae; phylum Streptophyta; class Magnoliopsida; order Poales; family Poaceae; genus Avena; species Avena sativa. The sequence goes on along the minus strand of OV702280.1, from coordinate 265,450,977 downwards.
ATCCCCCAGATGACGGAGGGCAACTCCTCGACCCAGCACCCGGCGGTGCGCTCGAGTGGTACTTGGAGTCGCGGCTTCAGGCCGTGGAGGATGCTTTGGTTGGCCCGTTCCGCCTGGCCGTTGGATTCCGGGTGGGCGACTGACGCGAGGTCGAGCCGGATATGGTGCTCTTCGCAGAATTCGGCCATGGCTCCCTTGGCGAAGTTGGTGCCGTTGTCCGTGATGATGCTGTTGGGGAACCCGTAGCGATATATGAGCTCGCGTAAGAACTTAGTGGCGGTCTTCCCGTCGCATTTCCGGACTGGCTTGGCCTCCACCCACTTCGTGAATTTGTCGACGGCGACTAGCAGGTGGGTGTAGCCAGAGGGGGCCTTCTTGAAGGGGCCTACCATGTCCATGCCCCACACAGCGAATGGCCAGGTGATGGGGATTGTTTTGAGCGCCGAGCTCGGTACGTGCGTCTGATTGGCGTACTTCTGGCACCCGGCGCATCACTGGACGATGTCGACAGCGTCGGCGTGTGCGGTGGGCCAGTAGAAGCCGTGTCGCATAGCCTTGGCGACCAGGGAGCGAGCGGCGGCGTGGTGGCCGCAGTCACCTGAGTGAATGTCGTGGAGGATTTTGCGTCCTTCAGCTGGTTGGACGCAGCATTGGAACACGCCGGTGACGCTGCGCTTGTGGAGCTCGCCGTCGATGATGGTGTAGGACTTGCATCGACGGGCGATCATTTGAGCGTCTGTCTCGTTTGCTGGCAGGGTGCCGGCTTCCAGGTAGGCGATGTAGGGCTTGGTCCAGTCGTCTGGCTCGTTGACGAGTGCGACCAAGGCTGCCTCTGGTTGGAGTGGGACTCCGATGTCGATCTCCCTCGGGGGAGAGACTGATGGCTTGGAGATAGTGTCGAGGAAAACGCCGGCGGGTGGTGCGAGTCGAGCCGACCCGATGCGAGAGAGGGCGTCGGCCTCCTCGTTTTTCCGCCTGTCGATCCATTCGACAGAGTAGCCGGTGAAGTGGCCGCCCAGCTTGTCCACCGCTTGGCGGTACGCCGCCATGGTAGGGGAGACGGTGTTGCAGGTGCCGGCGACTTGCCCTGCGACAAGGTCGGAATCTCCGTAGCAGCGGAGGCGATTGACGTTCATCTCCTTGGCGGCTCGCATGCCGTGGAGTAGGGCCTCGTATTCGGCCATGTTGTTGGTGCAGGGCGTGAAGTCGAGGCAGAGGATGTAGCGGAGCTTGTCGCCCTTTGGTGAAGTCAACACTATCCTTGCGCCTGCACCGTCCGCGTTCTTGGAGCCGTCGAAGTGCAGGCTCCAGTAGTGGAGGTACGGCAGCTTCTCTGGCTGCTGGGCTTCCTCCCAGTCGGCGATGAAGTCTGCCAGTGCCTGCGACTTGATCGCCTTTCGTGGCTCATATTTGATGTTGTGGACGCCGATCTCGACGGCCCACTTAGCGACCCGCCCGGTCGCCTCGCGATTGCGGATGATGTCTTGCAGTGGTGCTGAGGAGACGACCGTGATCGGGTGTTCCTGGAAGTAGTGCGGCAGGCGCCACTGAGCCCTGAAGACCGCGTATACTAGCTTTTGGTACTGTGGGTACCGCTGGCGCGACTCGGTGAGGACTTCGCTGATGTAGTACACCGGCCGCTGAACCGGGCGCTCCTTTCCTTCCTCTGGTCGTTCGACGACCATCACGGCGCTGACGACGCGCTCGGACGCCACGACGTAGACCAACATGGGTTCTTTGTCGGCGGGGGCGGCGAGTAGTGGTGCGGCGAGTAGCACTTTTTTGAGGTCGCGGAGCGCGTCGTCCGCCTCCTTGTCCCACTGGAAGGTGGGGTTCTTGCGCATCAGGCGGTATAGGGGCATCGCCTTTTCCCCCAGGCGGGGGATGAAGCGACTGAGAGCCGCTACTCGCCCGGCCAGCTTCTGGACGTCGCGCAGGCACTCGGGTTTGCCGAGCCGGGCGATCGTGTCGATCTTTGTTGGGTTCGCCTCGATCCCTCGTTTGGAGACGACGTACCCCAGTAGTTGTCCGGCGGGTACACCGAAGGTGCACTTGCCTGGGTTGAGCTTTATCTTGTATCTTCGCAGGTTGGCGAAGGTTTCCGCCAGGTCGGCGAGTAGGTCGCCTTGGCGAGCGGACTTCACGACCACATCGTCGATGTAGACGTGGATGTTGCGGCCAATTTGGCTCGCGAGGCATTCTTGCATGCACCGCTGGTAGGTCGCCCCGGCGTTCTTGAGGCCGAAGGTCATGGCGGTGTAGCAGAAGGCTCCGAATGGCGTGATGAACGCCGTCTTCTCCTCGTCTTCGACAGCCATTTTGATCTGGTTATACCCAGAGTAGGTGTCGAGGAAACATAGTGACTCCGAGCCCGCGGTTGAATCGATTATCTGGTCGATCCACGGGAGGACGAACTGCTCCTTTGGGCAGGCGCTGTTCAGGTTTGTGTAGTCGATACACATTCTCCAGGTCCCGTTTTTCTTCTCGACCAGGACTGGGTTTGCCAGCCACTTGGAGTACTTGATTGGCCGGATGAAGCCGACAGCGAGTAGACGCTGCACTTCCTCGGCGATTGCTCGACGGCGTTCTTCATTGAAGGGCCGTAGCGACTGCTTGACAGGTCGCATTTTGGGGTCGGCGTTCAGCTTGTGCTCAGCGAGCTCCCTAGGGACACCGGGCATGTCGGAGGGTTTCCATGCGAAGATGTCCCTGTTCTCACGGAGAAACTCGATGAGCGCGCCTTCCTATGCTGGGCTCATGCCTGTCCCGATCGTCACCGTCTGGCTGGAGTCGCCTGGGACCAGCTCGACGGTGCGAGTGTGCGTCGTGGCCTCAAAGGTTGAGGTGTTTGCGCCCTCTGAGTTGGGCTTCTTGAGTATTGTGGGGTCGTCATTGTTGACCCCGCTCGCGTACTTGGCGAGCTCATCGGCGTGATTAGTCTCCGCCGCGATGACTGCGTCGGCGAGCTCGGCTCCTTTGGACTCGCACTCGGCGGCCATGTCGGGGTCGCCGTTGATGGTGATGACGCCGCACGGCCCGGGGAGCTTCATCGCGTTGTACGCATAGTGGGGCGCTGCCATGAATTTAGCGAACGCCTGGCGCCCCAGGACGCAGTGGTAGGGGCTGTCGAAGGGCACCAGCTCGAAGACGATCCGCTCGGTGCGGAAGTTTGCCGGTGTGCCGAAGGTGACTGGCAGCGTGACCTTGCCGATCGGGTGCGCCTTCCGACCGGGGACGATGCCGTGGAACGTGGTGTGGGTCGTCTCGATCATCGACTGCGGGAGCCGCAGCCGCCTGAAGGTGTCGAGGTAGAGGATGTTGATGGAGCTACCGCTGTCCATCAGTGTCTTGGGGAGCCAGTAGTCGCCGACCTTGGGCTTGACCACCAAGGCGACTCGTCCTAGGTACTCGATGCGCGGCGAGTGGTCTTGGCGGCTCCAGGTGATGGGCTGCTCCGACCAGTTCAGGAACTGGGGGACGTCTATTTGGGCCACCGCGTTGACGGCGACGGCGCGGGCGATGACCTTCTTCTCGCGCTTCGTGTTGAAGCCTGTGAAGGTGTGGAGCGAGCCGGCTACTTTGCCGAATTTTCCGCCATTTGGCGGGTCGTTGTCGGGGTCCTCCCGCGCTTGCCGTGCCTTCTCGATTTCCCTGAGGGTGTGGCAGTCGGCGGTGGTGTGCATTGCGGGCTTCCCTTCCCTGCTATGGAACGCACATGGTTGATTAAGGAGGGCCGCGGGGTCGAACCTTGGCTTGTTCTTGTAGTTGCCGCCGTCGCGGCGTTGCCCTCCGTCGCGGCGAAAGCTCTTGGGCTCGCGTTGCGCGTGCCCAGCGTTGGCGACGAAGTCGACTCGCCCGTCACTGCGGCGCTTGCCAGTGAGGCGAGTGCCGCTGTAGCGTAGGTCGGTTCGGCGTCCGCCGTCGTTGCCGCCTGCGCGGCGTTGACCTCCTGACTCGTCGTCAGTTTCCTAGTTTGGGTCTTCCTCGGCGTACCGTTTGGCGATCTCGAGGAGGTCGGGGATGTTGTCGAGTGTGCGGGAGTGTCACTTGAGCTTGGCGACTAGGGGCTCGTAGCGGCACGAGGTCTTGAAGCAATGGATCGCGGTGTCCGGGTGGATGCCGACCGCGTTGTACCAAAGCTCTTGCCACCGTTGGACCCAGTTGCGGGTCGACTCGCGGGGTCCCTGGACGCACCGTTCCAGGTCCTCAATAGTGGTGGCGCGGGTGTAGGAGCACTCGAAGTGCCTGACAAAGGCGTCGCGCATTTCCTCCCAGGAGTCGATACTGTCCTGGGGGAGAGTGTTGATCCACTGCCTGCACGTCCCCTCCATCATTAGGGGGAGGTAACGGGCGGCGAGCAGGTCAGTGTGACCCGCGATCCCCATCGCCATGAGGTATGTGTCGAGCCATACGGCGGGGTCGTACGAGGAGTCGTATTTTTCTATCTCTTTTGGCGCCTTGAAGTTTGGCGGGTACTTCTCGCCTCAGATCATTGGTCCGAAGCACTTGGGTCCGAGTCAACTGAGCGACCCCATAGGCTCGCCGTCGCGGCGATTAGTTAGGGTGTGCCGCAAGTCGTCGGGCTGGCGTGCGCGCCAGCTTTGGTTGTTGATGATGTGGGTGCGGGCGTCGATGGGTTGTCCGTTGGCGGCGACAAGGTGGGTTGCCGGCCTGGGGTCGTTGGTGGAGAGTGCCGCGTTCGCGGGTCGGTGTTGGAGCTGCAGCGGTTCTGGTGGCGGGCAGTTGAGGGTGTTTGCCGCCGCTGGGCGGCTGCTGGAGGCCGCTCTGCTTCCCGAGGAACGCGAGTATACTCGACCTGCCGAGTCGGCGCCCGCTTTTTGCTGCTCGACGGCCTTTGCGAGCAGGGCCCTGACATATTGGATCTGTAGGGCGCCGTCGCCCGTGGCTGTGATGCTGTCGGCTGCTGCTCGTCCTGCCACGAGGTTGTCCATTGGGGTGGAGAACAGTGGGAGGCCGTTTGCGTCTCGCTCCCGTGAGGAGACTACTATCCGCGGATGGTCCCTGGGAGGGGTGCGGTTGGGTGGTGGTGGGGCGCCCCTCGCCATTGATCCTGGCGGGGGCCGGGCGCTTCCTCCTGGTGGCGCGTTCTCGCAGATCGCGCGTTCGGCCACGCGGGCCGGGTCGTTTTCGTCGTCGAAGTTCAGGGCACGCCCTTGAACGGTGGGGTTCAGGCGTGACCTGATCCGCTGCTGGTGGTAGCGTGATAGCTCCTGCGCCGTCACCTGCTCGAGGCGAAATTTTTCGCGCTCGGCTTGCTCCTTGCGCACCGCCTCCGCCAGTTTCAGGCGGAGTTCCTCGACCTCCGTTGCCGTGGCGTTAGGAGGGATTGGGGTGGAGAAAGGGTCCTCGGACGGATCGGCGCCGGTATCCATGTAGGTCGCGGCGTGGCGACCGGTTCCGTCGCAGAGGTCGGCGGAGTTCTCCGACCCGGAGTCGAATTCGAAGATTCCGAGGATGGAGGGGTCCTCGAAGTCTCCTGCGTTGGAGACCTGGGCGATAGAGCCCGCGGACGAGGCCGCGGTGATGGATCCGGCGAGTGACGCCGGGGTCGCCGAGTCGGCGTCGTCGGTGAGGGCCGCATCCTCTGCGGCCGCTGAATTCCCGGCCACGTTGCTGTGGGCCGAGTTGTACTCGGAGGCGAGGCGATGGATCGTGCGGATCTGGCTCTCGGAGAGCCGATCGCGTGGCGGCGACTCGCGGATGCGAGCCGAGTCCTCCGAGACGATGACGTCGGTGAGGCCGACGAAGAGGCTGATCGTGCCGATAGGCAGGATCACGCTGTGCGTGACGGGTCGCGCCGCCGGGACGTTGCTGCTCGGCAAGATCTGGAGCATCTCGCCGATTGCTATCATGCGGCCGGTGGCGACCGTCTCGTTGATGGGCAGATTGGATCTCGCCGCAGAACACCGGCCAGACCGGCCAGGCCCCACGGTGGGCGGCACTGTCGTGGGAATAGTCACGGCAGATGCTGCAATCAGCATCGAGTAGTAGAACGAGGGGCAAGGGCGGCCAGCCATCTGCGGTGCGAGATGAGGGCAAAGACACAGGGTTTTACCCAGGTTCGGCCCCCCGGAGGGTAAAGACCTACTCCTGCTAGATTGTATTATCAAGGTGTTACAAAGGGCGAGCTCGGCGGCTAGGCAGTGAGTCGCTTGGGTGTATTTGGGAACGTATCTCTACTCACCCTATAGGGAGGTTTATATAGGCTCACCTCCCCTAGGGTTTACATATCTCAACCGATTCGGTTACAGCTTCAGTAGTCGTTTAACCTAGTCCGACTGGGCCTATCTACTCGCCTGGGCCTTCAGCTTCCAGTCGCTCGGTACCTTGCTGGGCTTCAATCCACTCGCTGTTCTGCAGGCCCACTCGCCAGCTCACGGGCCAGTCGGAAACGCCCTGCTGGGTATACCCCAGTAGGCATATCCCCATCAGGTGCCCATCCGTGGTAGAAGACCCTTTAACCACGAAAAAAGGCCCTTCTACCATGAAATCTGTTCGTGATAGGTGGCAACATTTCTTACAGTGATCATCCATAACATTATTAGTGGTATTTGTCACTGTTCTCATGTTGATGCTTGTCAAAGCAATTAGGATAACTAGGAGCCCAATGATCAAGATCACCCCAAACGTGGCAAGATCCTTTCTTTATATCATTCTTTTTCTTGAAGTTGGTTGAGTGTGTGGCCTTGTTCTTGCCATCAAACTTCCCTTTGCCTTTAGATTTATTCTTATTCTTGAACTTGTGCGATGGGAAGCTTTTGTTCTATACCAAGTTTTCACTAGAACCTCCCTGAAATCCTCAAGCACTTATGTCCTTTGCTCTCGCCTTTTTTTCACATGAAGGGACCCAATAAGATCATTAATAGTAAACTCTTGCTCTTACGTTTCATAAAAGTAGAAAAATTTCTCCACGAGGGAGGAATCTTGGCAATAATGCCTTTGGCAACAAACTTGTCCGATAACACACACTTGAACTACTCAAGTTCTTTGGCAAGTGACTGTATCTCATGATCTTGATCAACGATACATATGCTTTGTTTCAGTGCCACCAACATCCTCCATCGACCCATCTTTGTGTCTACATGTTTTGCATGGTTATTCCTAAAGGACTATTAGTGGTATGAAAAAATTGTAATTTTCTTTTATTGAAATATTTTTATTATTTGTACCGGTTTAGATCATGATTTCATTCATGTGGCAGCCTAAAATAGATCAGAATGAACTGCTGATGACCAAGCTAAAAACAATCCACATGGAGCTTGCCCAATTTCTGGCTAAACAAGTGCTAAATGGCAACGGAGAGTTCCACGCTACATAGATGTGAGAGAAAGTATGCCAAACAATGTATATCGGTCGATTAATGTATGTTCTTCAAACTGCAGTCATGGTTACTAAAAATGTAATACTTGCCCATGCTTGCTAGCTATGTCAATGCTAGAAGCTTCTGGTAGCTAGTGTAGTGTACTAATTTCTGTGAGACACTATGAAATCTATGACTTCTCTCTTTCTTATATATTTGATTGTATTACTTATTGTTTCGATAATATGTATACCATTTGTATTCTAGTTACACATTCCGAATTATTTCGGACCCTCCAGATATTATGCCCACTGGTAATCAGTAGACGAATGCACTCGAATACAAGTATGAATCACTAGAGGCGGTCGCTTAAAAAGCCGTCTCCGTGTGAAGTGAACCTGGAGGCGGTCGAAAAAACAAGTCGCCTCAGGGCAGCATATTATTCGAGGCGGCTGTTGAACCAAACCATCTCCGCTTCTATAGGCGTTCGTGCAAACTAGCCATCTCAGGAGTTCAGAGTCTTCAAGCCGGCTGTCAATAAAGAGCATCTCTGGGTTAAATTTACCGGAGACAGATGATAATCAAGGGCATCTCCACTTGTCAAAGTATTGGAGACGGTCACTAGTGTAAGCCGACTGAGGGGGCCGAATTGTTGCATCAAGTTGCTAATGAAATCCGTCTCGGGTGTGTTGTCCTTAGAGGTGGTTAAGATTATGGACCATATGGGGTAGTAGTTCTTTGAGACAGAACGAGAAACTAGCTCAGGTTTGTGCTATCATAGCGACTATGCGCTTGAGAAGGAATGATAAACCGGTTGATTCCTATGGCAAATAACGACCTCTAAGTACAAGTTCATTACTAGTGATTGGAGGGACGTGACTCGTCCCACCACGATCAGCACGTCACATACCTCCATGGAGTTGTAGAGGATGAGAAATCCGGCATGCTCGAACACCCGAATGGAGATGTCCATGAGTGTGAGGTTGATCTAGGCATGGATGGTACCCGCTGCCACGTCTAGGGAGACCTCCGGCCTCGTCCTAGTGATAGTGACCATCACCGCACAGTCCAAATTCTCCTTGAGCTGAACCATCCCATGTGATGGCATCAAGTAGCATAGGTCCAGTCACTCCATCGCCACGATCACGGCAGAAGGGTCCGATGAGGGAGGCGGTGGGGAGTTCAGGGTGAATGGTGGCGAGAAACCTCTCAGGCTAGAGGTCGCATCGCCACCACCATCATTGCTAACCACATCACACCAAGAATACTCGACAACAAGCATGGTTGGGGCCCCCAAGTGCCCTTGCAGAACACCACACCCGTTCTATCTTAGCGGCAACGACCCCTTGATGAGTCCAAAATTGAAGCATATTTACCTCTTGTTTTTGCACAAGTATAGTAGGGTTTTTGGTATTTTACTGTGCTTGCGTGCACCTTTTGTCCTTTTTTCAACAGGATCCTGATTCATTAAGTCTCTTATGAACATATAAAGTGGAACTATCATATTATGTTATAATATGATATTTTTAAGTGATAAAAGTCATTTAATTGATTTTTCCTCGCACCTGGGAGATTGGCAAATACAGAGGAGGATACAGGGAGCTTAACAACCACTGGTATGGGCGGAGCTTTCCCGTACCGCCTACCCATACCATGTGGTAGTGCCTCTGCCTCGTTAAATACTTTGACCTTGCGAATAAGGATCCGAGATCCAACATTCACAGAAACTTCCAGCCACGAAAAATCACACAAGAGAGAGATCTAGAGGAGAACTTAGAGAAGGGCAAATCCTTGCTGCTTCACGAATCATTGGAGGAAAACACATCACCCCCTTCATCATGAACAACTGTATTTCCATCACCATTGCTACCCCCATCTTCCATACATTAGATATTGTTCTAATTCCAGATTCAAGTTTGGTTTGACCTATATTCATCCCCATACTTTTATCCATCACTTTAATTATGATGATGTTTATTGCTTTCATGTGTGAGTAGATTCCTTCGTTCTTGGGGAGATGGAGAAACCCTAGAACTATTATGAAATTAAATAAAGATGATCTATTACTCGTGTCCATGATCTATTTATTATGATATTGTGTTTGATATCTCTCTTTAGATGGTATGTGTAGTCGGCCACATATCATTTGCCTCCGGTACTAAAGAGAGGGTGAAATCCTTAGGACATGTTTGGGAGTATGTATAGTGTTATTTGTGACTATAAGCATTTTATTATAACCTACATGGTCAAAGGATGAATAAAGAGAGATTCACTAAGCTAATTATGATATCCATGGGGAGACCCTTAATTGTGGTGGTCTATATGGTTGACTGCTCTCAGACATCGTAGTGGTTATTTAGAGGTGACCTCATTCCTTGTTGTCTCAAGAAAGTGACTGCCGACGAGCCTTGTGGTGAACATCTTACTATGGAACTCTCTCTAGACATGTCATGATAAAAGAAATAGGTTATCCTAATTATGATTAATTACAACATGCTAGCGGTGTATCCTGAATCCACTAGAACACTTTAGCCTTATTGAGTTCAATCACCATTCCCAATGCTTCCGTTACTTGCTTTCTTTTACTTGTTTTTATTACTTTTATGCATTCATTCAAAAACCTTTCAAACACCCTTTACTTAAAATCAAATGCAACTTACAAGTATCCTTTGCTAGACAATTACGAGGGGCATAAAGACCTCAAACAAATAGTTCTTTGTGGGTTCGATACACTTATTTTGAAACTATCTAAAAATTTTCTGTGCACTTGCAGTCATCAAGCTATTTTCTGGCGCCGTTGCCGGGGAGCTAAGCGATTTTGATCTTTGTTCTTAGTTGATTATAGTACCAATTGTTTTACTAAAGTTGTTTACTAGTTTCAGGTAAGCACCATTACTGCACTCATACTAATGAATCAGCTCGATGCAACTAAATACCTCGGGATGTTCAATAGAGGACACGTTAAAGAATTCCCGAGTGGGAGAGAACTAGAATACGAGGTTAACCCTCGCTTTATCGCTATTATTAAAGACAAACCTTTTGTAGGAGATGATCTAGATGATGATCCCTACACTCACTTAATGCATGTTACCGAGTTATGCTGGACGTTTAAATTGAGAGGCTATTCTAATGATGAATTGAAACTTAAACTTTTTATCCAATCTCTAACCAACACTGCTTTAGCTTGGTATAGAATATGCCCTGTAGAGAAAATTGATACCTAGGAAAATCTCAAAGGAGAATTTGTATTCCGATTCTTTCCAAAGGTAAAGACAACCGAGGTAAGAAGGGCAATCACGAATTTCAAGAACCGGACAAGTGAAAAGGTTTGGTAAAGGCCTTCAAAAGGTATAAATCCATCCTTAATAAATGTCCCCATCATGATTTACCTGAATGGTATGTTTTAAACATTTTCTATGGGGTACTTAATCAAGAAATTAAACATGAGCTAGATACAAATTCCGGAGGTTATTTTATGGATTTAACTATAACTAAAGCTTGGGAACTCCTAGAATGAATTCATCGCAATAGAGAAACTTGGGAATTTGATTTAGGCGGCGAAGGAGGCATAGAAATTGAATATGATTGTTTCAATGCTTATAAAGAGTCCGGTAAGGTAAAGGAAACTGCTAATTAACTTCAACTTGATGATGATATTATTTTGCAAATCCTTTAGTCCTTTACAGAACATATTGAAACTCCCAAGAAAGATTGGATTCAATACACTCCACCACCTGAGCAAGTTGAAGATGCTGCGACAAAAATTGCAGCTCATGTAGAGCTATTGAGGGAGATACCCCCCTTATGTTGAACCACTTCCTTTACCAAGGACGGAGAGAAAACATATGATGGCTCGGCATCTCAAAGAACAACGTGAAGAAGAAATAATGTTCCTAAAAATGTTAGAAGAAGAGGCACAAGAAAGAGAAACTAACCAAGTAAGTATATGGGAGACATGTGAACCAACAAAACAGATATTCTAACCATGTTTTCACATTGCAACGTGATAGATCTAGATAACGAAGCTTTGCAATTCGTTGAAGGAAAGGTAAAAGCTAAGGATGTTGGTAAACCTATTCTCCTTGCACCTTTGGTGGGTCTTCTTACTATGGCCTCTGTGATATTGGAACAGCTGTTAATGTAATTCCTTACAATTTTTACCTTAAAATGCAAAACAAACTCATCTCGGCTAAACTAGAATACACTAATATGACAATAATGGTTGCAGATAAAACATCCAGAGTACCTATGGGAATAATTAGAGATGTTCCAATTTGTATTGGACCTTACAAGTACCCTATTGATTTTGTGCTTGTTGATATGCCTACTGATGTTTATTGTCCAAATATTTTTTAAGAACTTTATTAAACACCATAGGGGAAAATATTGACTACAAGAAAGAAACCGTATCTCTCAAGTTTGGTGATGAAAAAATGGATTTCCATATCTCTAGATTCAATCATAAACCGTCTATTGAAGAATTGGACAAGTATGAGTATGGGCAAGAAGAAGAAGGTACTATCATTAGTATTGCCTCCATATTCACTGATTTAGAAAGGGCCTTTGTTGTTAATAATAATATTCCTAAAGATATAGATAAGATGCAAATTGATGATTATCTTGACTCAATACATAAGGTAGATCCGAAAATGAATCAAATTTATGAAGTACCTATAAGGAAGGGGGATGAGGAACTTCTGCCTCCTACACTCAAAACCCTTCCCAAGGAATTAAAGTATAGGTTTTTTTTATGAAACTACTAATTTCCCTGTTATTTTAAGTTCTAATCTTGCAGAAAAGGAGTAGGAAAATTTGATGATGGTTCTCAGGATGCATCGAAATTCTCTTGGATATTCGATGAGCGACTTGAATGGGATTAGTCCCTTGATAGCCACTCATAGAATATTTATTAAAGTAGGAGCTCAGCGGTTGTATATTTTTAAAGGCGAATTAAACCTCACATGAAAGAAGAAGTAAGAAAAGAGGTAATAAACTTATTAGATGTAGGAATAATTTTCCATGTGGTGGAAAGTGATTGGGTAAGTCCTGTGCATTGTGTTCCCAAGAAAGGTGGATTTACTGTCGTTCAAAATGAACATAATGAGATGGTATTATAGAAAACTTAATAAGGAATATAGAAATAATCACTACCCTTTACCGTTTATAGATTAAACTTTAGAGAGGCTTGCTATGCATTCTCATTTTTTCTATTTAGACGGCTATTCCGGTTTTTCTCAAATAGCCGTCCATCCGGATGACCAACTAAGACAATATTCACTTATCCATTCGGCTTGTATGATTTTATGCCTTTTGATCTTTGCAATGCTCCTGCCACCTTCCAAAGGTGTAGGATAATTATTTTTTTGATTATGTTGGAAAGATCATGGAAGTATTCATGGACGATTTTTCTGTCTATGGAACTTCATTTAATCATTGTATCCATAATCTTCATAAAGTTTTGCAAAGATGTGAAGATACTAACATTGGAAAAAACGTCACTTTATGGTTTAAGAAGGTATAGTACTTGGTCACAAAATTTCAGGCAAAGGCATAGAAGTTGATAAGGCAAAGATTGAGGCAATAGAAAGGCTTCCCCCACCTCGTGATGTAAAAGGTATAAGGAGTTTCTTGGGTCATGCTGGATTTTATAGAAGGTTCATTAAGAACTTATCTAAAACTACTAGACCACTAACTAAACTTTTACAAAAGGATGTTACATTTAATTTTGATGAAAACTATTTTATTGTTTTCAACATATTAAAACAAGTCCTTCTTGAAGCTCCTGTTATTAAACCACCTAATTGGAAGAAACCTTTTGATCTATTCTCTAAGGATATTCATGAAGCTTTTGGAGCAATCCTTTGCCAGTATGATAGTGCTGAACTCAATATCATTCATCATGCTAGTCGCACGTTAAATGGCGCCCAAAATAATTAGGGATTTCTCTTTTCGTGCCCATGGTTCCTTAGTTGTACTCACTTTTCCCCAGGCACTTAGCTTTTCCTCACTTTTGCCCATCTCCTATTATGAAACTCTCACATGGTTTAAAACTCGCTGTCCGTTAGCCTTGCCATTAGATGCTGACAAGTGGGCCGCATTCAGTCGGGTCCCATAGTGGACCGTCGCCATTACGTGCTGACAAGTGGGACTGTGGTCTGTCAGGTCCCTAGTGGACCCTTGGTGTTACATGCTGACAAGTGGGGCACGGTGTAACATCCCAAAAATACTAAACTTGGATCATCAAACTCTAATCATCAAAATCAGGGTTAACAAAAACTTTTGTAAATAAAATTATGAAAGCATGCATATGAGTATGCATTGAATTTCAAATTCTTGTGAACCACCTTGTTTATGTGTTTCCTTGCTTGTAAAATGTTTCTTAGGTGAATTAAACATCATCTAAAACATTTCCCACACTTTTCCTAAAGACAAATAAATCAAAACAAATAAAATAAAGGAATGGTCATTTTGACCAATTTAACTCCCATGCCTACTTTGGCTGTCTCAAACTTTCAGAACCTAACAGAAACTTTTCTGGATCTTTGCACCCCTTGATTGTACTCATAACAAAGTATCAAGGCCCACTTTGTGATCATCCAGAAACTTTCAAATGCATAGTTTAAATGACAATTCAAAATTGAATCTTTATCATATGGGAAGATCCCACTTTTTCAAAAACCACTCAAACAAGCTCAACTTTCAAAACCCAAGCATCTGCAGACTCACCAGCACCAATCTAGCACACCCACCAAAAATCTTTTCAAAATTCAAAACTTGATTTCATGCGGCCATTTCATCAAACACATTGCAGACACAAATCAAACAAAATCAAAACACTATAATGTGCAGTGTTTTGAGCCTAACTTGTTCCCTCTCTGGGAACCACTAGCCTTAGTAGATCATCTAACAACTTTAACTAATCACTAGCACCACTGTAAGCTTGGCAATGCCATCAATGGTGAGCAGGCCGAATGCACCATTGCCACCCCCATGTCGACAACAAGCTAGGAGGAGAAACAAGCCTAGCCAGCATGTCTGGGAGGCAGCCCACCGTCCACCGCCACTCCCTGTCCAACGCTTGAACCTTGCCAACCACTATACCACACGTACGGACCGTGCCCAGACCGCCAGCGACCATGCCGAGCGTACGCCAGAGCGCCACCCTCGACCGAAGCCCACAGACCGCGCGCCGCCCTCACCGCGTGCATACACGATCACTATCGACCCAGGAGACCGCCAGACATCCTCGTTCGCCGCCCCGTGCCGCACAGCCACCGCTCGCCGTCGAAGACGCCGCCTTTGCCGCGCAGAGCGTCGCGTGTTCCAGACCAAACCGCAACGCCCCTACAAGCGCATTAAAGCCGTAGAGCATCGCCAGGAGACCACCAAGCGATCGCCACCGCCGGCCATGCCTCTAGCAGCCCGTAGCCATGTCGCCACCGTTGCCTGCCCATGTCGTTCGGTCTCACCGTCGAGACTATAAATAGAGGACTCCCCCGCTCGAATTCTTCACACCATTCCACTCCTCTCTCACCCAGAACCACCCCACCTCAGTCCCGGAGCAAGAAGAGCAGCGCATCGCCGGAATTTCACCGGAGCCCACCGCCTCTGGAGAAGAAGGGCGCCATCGATTTCGTCCACCCAGGAGCTGCCGCGACCACCCCTGAGTTCTCCATCGTTGACTTCGTCGTTCGCCCGCCTCGCCGACCCTCGCCTGCACCCCGGTGAGACCCCAGCAACCCCCACTGGCTGCGCTAGGTTTCTTTCTCGCCGACGTTGCCCAACGTCGACGATGACTCCTAGCCGTTGGATTAGAATCAGATCGAACGACCCACGTTGCCCAGTACCGCTTCGCACCCCCTGTCTCACTGACGAGTGGGGACAGCCACTTAAGCAGCCCGCGGAAGCACTGCGCTTAGCAGGCCGACCCAGTATCGTTTCCCGCGCAGCCTAGTTATTTGAATTAAACCTTTTCCATTTTATTTCAAACACACTTCTGTACCCAGTTTCAAAAATCAACCCAGGTCGATTCATTGCACCAAATTGCATTAAACCATTTTGTTGGAAAGGTCTGGGAATGCTGAATCCAAGACCGTTGGATTCAAATCATTTGGATCTATAGATCATCCATGGTAAAAATAACAAGGCAGAAGCTTTTCTGCATTCAAACATTTTTCAAATTTAAACCATAATAGCTGTTGAGTTGATTCCAACTCTCAAAAATCTCATTTAACCATACCTTTCAGAATATATAAAAATATATAGGTTTACTTGCAGAAATATTGTTCAAGTAATAAAAGAATGCTACATATGCATTTCTAGTCACTTTATTTAATTAAAATAAAAGGGTAAAACCTTATTTAATTGTGGCACCACTTTAAATCATGTTCCCATGGACTAAAATATGTGGTGATGACATGTGTCAACATGATCCCATGTTTGGTTTGGAGAATATTAAATCTTAAGTAGTTTTTCAGTGAGTAGAAATTACTTTTCTAAAAATAAAAGGAATTAAACCAAGCCTTAATCTTGTGATGTTAGAGATGATGTTAGATCATCTATAGGACCCTTGTGTGTGATGATTGCAAGTAATTAAGTATTGTTTGGTGATTGTGTACCTCGTATTTATTTATAGACGCTAGTACCGACCAAGGATACGAGGAGGAAGGAGGATTCTATGAAGAAGAAGCCGAGGAGAACTTCAACCACTGCTCTGCAAAAGGCAAGCTTTATTAACTAAGTGGACCAATGCAAGCTAACCCTCGTAAGATACCCTACTGATGCCACAAACCACTACTTGTTACTCTGCCCACTATATGCCTTAAGCATATGTGATCATATCCACTTGATAAACCAATCCTAGTTTTTACTTACAAGCTTTATACTTTATTTCTTTATCAAAGCTATTACTTAGAGTTTACTTAAGTGAATTATAGATACTAGAAGATATTTGAAGGTTGATAAAGAGCATAAAATTTGGCCTAAGCTAGATAATCTTGATGTCATCTTAAGGCATGAGATTGAACTTAGTTAGAACTCCACTAGTTTACCACCCCTCATTATTGCTTACCCCCACCTGTAGATGCTAGTGCTAAGCATAAAACTTGATCAACTTTAGATGGAAATACTTGGTGGAAAAATGGTTATGAAAAACTTGGAATGATGGATCATTCTATTGAAATGTTTTGGACATGTGTTTCCGAACACCTGATGATTTTGGTGATGAAAATGTTGAGGCATGAGCCTTAGCCCTTTATAAAACTGATGGTTGTCTGGATGCGATACCATTCCAATTTTATCGTACAACCACAATACCCGAAGATTGGGTAGGGCTTGACTGGAAACTTATATACCTTAGTATTAGTTCCCTCATGGCCAAGGTCTGAGCTGAGGCTACCTTGTGAAGATTGTCCACCTGTGCAGTACCCAAGATGACAGTTGGTCATGGTTGGGAAGCCAAACTCACAGGAGAGGTGCTTATACTAGGGCGTGTAATTGAAAGGTTAGGATTGATTATCCGCATACTGAGTATGGTGAATTCAGGTTTTGTTCCTGACGGATGTATCGAATGTTGTGGTGAAAGTGTACAATCTCTGCAGAGTGTCAAACTATTCGAATAGCCGCGTCCGCGGTTATGTACAGTTGGAGCGGCCATACTGTTCCCCCATCAGACTTTTCAAAATGACTTGTGAAATGAATTGAGACTTTGACTTGACCACAACAGGGTTGTGATATGAAATACAAGTTCCCACTTAGGTGTTATAAACTTTCTACTAGCATTTGTTGCTTCTAAACTTAGTAGAGATAAATCTGGATTTTTGCAAAATAACCCTAGAGCCTAGTGTCTGATTATCAAACCCCCCCCCCTCACTTGTTAGTATTAGTTTGCGAGTACTTAAAGAGTACTCATGGCTTTGTCCCTGGCTATTCCCATGGCCAGACTATGAAGAGGAGTACCTGGAGGATGGATCCCAGGAAGGTTATGACAATTAGGATCATCTCCCATCGTCAGCATTGCCTGTGACCCAGAAGATGGAGCTTCGCCCCCGCTACCGTTACTATTACGTATTCCGCTGCTTGATGTTGTATTAAGAACTGGATCATGAGATCCCTATTTGTGTAAGAACTTATGTACGGTTTGTAATGGATGATGTACTATGGTATCCAATTCTGTTATGTCTCGCAAAAATGGTAATCCTGGGATTGCGATGTATGGCATAACAGGCATCTGGGATTAAAAATCCGGGTGTTGACAAGTTGGTATCAGAGCCATCCTGACCATAGGAGACCCTAGTTAGACTGGACGTTTGAATCAAAAACTTAGTTTCAAAACCAAAGAAAGCAAATATTTACAAAAACTTATTCTCATTCTTATCCCTTTGATTCTTTCATGAAAATTCATGTTCCTCAAAAACTCTTGCAAAATACATACACACTTAATCACTCTACTAACTTACTCATCCTATATTCTTATAGATGGACGTGAAGTACAGCAAGTTTTATCAGCTAGGGAATGGGGGAACCTGATCTTTGAGAGGGATTTGGACCCGCTTTCGGAACTTCTGGAGCGTCCGCACCCCGAGTTCTTCGGAGCTCAGTTCAATGATCAAGGAGGAGAAGATCTGCAGTGGCTAATTGTTGCAAGTCTTCGAGGAAATATTGAACCTCCCACTGCTGAGGGAATTCAGTTTACCTTGAGAGAAAACAACTGGCTCGATGGACTTGCCAGGGCCATGCAGGAAGCTCTTTCCCGTCTGTGTGGGACAAGCATCAATGAGATCAAGGGTACTCGCTTTGAGTTTTGCCCAAGGCGTGATGCTAATGGACAACCACTAGAAGCCCCATACCACCCCGAGCTGAAGACCCAATTGGACCACCTTAGCTTCATGATGTACGGTCGTCAGCAGGAGTTAGACAGCTGCCGTGACTACTGCAACCACAAGTCTGCCATCATAAAGATGAAGGACCAAACCATCGCCATGCTTGCAAAGGATCGCAAGTCTCGCCGCCGTCAGCTTGACAAGAAGGAGCGCATCATTGCCCGTCTTCGCCACCACATCTCATCTCTTGAGGAGACCATCCACGAGAGAGACATGCAGTTGGACGAAAGGGAGAATGCCGGAGAGGATCTTCGTGGAGACCCCTACTCCTATCTCAGCGATGACGATGATTTTCTAGAGGATCAGGATATGGATTTCTTCACCGATGAGGATGATTTCGCCTTCATCGATGATGATGAGGATGATGAGGCCACAGATTCCAAGGAGTAGTAGCACTTGAGCACTAGCGTAGTGAGTAGTATTCGGTCCCACTGTATCGTAGTTCTCAGAATGGTTCTTAAAACCATCTGTTTTTCTTTGTTGTGGTGTGTGTTGTATCGGGTGCTATGAATGAATGAATGAATGAAAAGCAAGTTACTAGAAAATCTGAGTCAAACTTTAATTTTTTTCCCAAAGACCCAAAACTTTAGAAATTTCCCTCTTTTCTCATGATCTATCTAAATCTTCAGATGCCACGTGGAGGAAGTGGTTCAACCCCGGACCCGATGTTGCAGATTCTGGAAATGTTGACTTCTGACCGCAAAGCTGAAAGAGCGGAACGTCAAGCCAACTTAGCCACACTGCAGCAGATAGCCCAACTTGCCCACAACAACCAAGGCCACGGAAATCAGGACAACCATGGATCTAAGCTCAAGAATTTCTAGAATACCAACCCACCTGTTTTCACTAAGTCAGAAGAACCCCTAGACGCCGATGATTGGCTGCAGACCATGGAAAATAACTTAGAAGTCGCTAGAGTGGAAGCCAACGAGAAAGTCCTGTTCGCCACCCACTATCTAGCCGGAGATGCCAGGGCATGGTGGAACAGTGTTCGCACAATGACCGGAGGCCAGATGATGACCTGGGAGGAATTCAAGGTCAAGTTTAGCAGAACCCATGTGCCACCAGGTTTGATCAAGAGAATGAGAGACGAGTTCAGAGAGCTGAAGCAAGGAAGGATGACTGTAGTTGAATACCGTGACAAATTCATGTCATTAGCTAGATATGCCCCGGATGAGATCGACACCGAAGCCAAGAAGAAAGAAAGGTTCTTGAATGGTCTGCATGATGAGATGCAGACGGTGTTAGTCAATATCCCCTTTGCGGATATTGAAGCCCTTGTCGACTCTGCTATCCAGATGGAAGGAAAGATCAACCAAGCCAATGAGAACCACAAGCGTCGCATGATGCATCAACCAGGAACCCATCAGACCCCAAAGTATCGCCCCAACCCATCTCTAGGATTCGCCCCAAGAACCAACAGACCCCCGATGAACCGTCCGACCTATCCCAACCATGGAAACCCTAGGCCCGGAGGAAATCACAACAACCCCGGTGTCGTGGGAATGGTCACGGCAGATGCTGCAATTGGCAGCGAGTAGTAGAACGAGGGGTAATGGCGGCCAGCCATCTACGGTGCGAGATGAGGGCGGAGACACAGGGTTTTACCCAGGTTTGGCCCCCCGGAGGGTAAAGACCTACTCCTGCTAGATTGTATTATGATGGTAGTACAATGGGTGAACTCGACGGCTAGGCGGCGAGTTCGCTTGGGTGTATGATGGAACGTATCTCTACACGCCCTGTAGGGTGGTTTATATAGACTTACCTCCCCTAGGGTTTACATATCTCAACCGAATCAGTTAAGGCTTCGATACTCGTTTAACCTAATCCGACTGGGCCTATCTACTCGCCTGGGCCTTCTGCTTCCAGTCGCTTGGATCCACAACGGGCCTTGATCCAGTCGCCGTCTTGCAGGCCTACTCGCCAGTTCCTGGGCCAGTCGGAAACTTCCTGCTGGGTATACCCCGATAGGCATATCCCCATCAGTTGTCCCCGAGGACGTCGTCGATTGGGCGCAGGTGGTTGCTGGCAGTCGGAGTATTCGGCTTTCAACGCGGGCATCCAGTCGAATCGGCGGCGGGCTCCTGAATAAAGGAGGAAACTAGTCATTCTAGTCGTAGCTTTGGCGACTGGGTCGGCGAAATATTTAGTCACTGTTTGCAGTGATCAGGTCGGCGAACCGAGTGGCTGAAGTTGGACCGTCCAAACGCAGTCAAACTAGCCGTTGGGGTAATCCAACGGTAACTTTTGGCGTAATAACCGCGTAGTAACGGCTCCCTGATTTGGCGGGTAACAACCTCTATATAAAGGGGGATGGTAGGCGATCGGAGAACCACCTCCTCGTCATTTCCTCCGATTGCACGCACCTTCATTTTCCTCCGCAACGCGATCCAGCCGACCCGAAATCCTCCGACCCCCACGAATCCTTCCGCCAATGGCCCCCTCCACCGAGCCTTGGGGTAGATCTAAGTGCACGAGGGCGCAACTGGCATCCTTCGAAGAGGCTGGGATCTTGCACGCCGGGAGGTGGCTAATCCCTGCGGCCGGAGAGGTGACCCCGGACCCGCGCGAGGGAGAGTTCATCTGCTTCACTAGCCACCTAGAGCGGGGGCTGGGATTCCCAACATCTCTTTTCTTCCGGCGCTTCTGTGCCTTCTACGGGATCCAATCATCGGACCTGGGCCCGCATAGCATCGAGCAGCTCGCCATTTTCGTGGCGTTCTGCGAGTGCTACCTGGGCTGCAGGCCCTACTTCCCCCTGTGGCAAGATCTTTTCCACGGGCGAATTAGTCGCGAGGAAGCGGGCGGCCCGATGCTCGCCGCAGGCGGCCTGATGTTTCAGCTGAAATCGAAGGCTTCCTTCTTCGATCTGATGCTACCCGCCAAGGCGGCGAGCCAATGGAAGAATTCTTGGTTCTATGTCACCGAGGCGACTCCAGACGGCGAGGTGGCGATCCCAAGATACTTCGCCGACCGGCCTGAACCACACCGACTCCAAGTCGGCAAACTTCCCACAGACCAGCGGATGGTCGTGAACAAAATGCTCCAGACCATTCGCGTCCTGAAGAAAAGAGGTCTCCTGCCCATCAACTTGTACAACTGCTGGCTCGGGCGGCGACTCGTCCCCCTGGCCCGCCGCGACCACTACATGTACGAGTACGCGGGCTGGGAGGACTCGACGAAGTCCTGCCTCGACGAGTGGCAACTCGAGGATTACCTCTTGGCGCTGAAGAAGATCACCCAGGCGACGTACCTTGACGCGAAGGCCGGGGTCGCCCCCTACACCGCGAAGCATCCAGCCCCAATGGTAAGTCAACTTTTGTCATTCGCAGTCGCAGTTAAATGCAATCGCGGTCGTACTGATGTTGTTTATGCTTATTGCAGCTATTTCAAGTGGTGGAAGGGTGGCTTCCGCCTGCGGACGACGAGAATTCGAGCTCTTCCGTCCAGGAGGTGGGCGAATCGCCTCCAGCGAGGGGAGGCGTCGAAAGTGATGGGAGGGCGACGATGACGAATCCGAGGAAGAGGTCGCCCCGCTGGTCTGGAAAACGCGCGGACAGCGGCAGCGTGAGCTCGAAGCGAGCAAAAGCCTCGAGTGTCATGACGATGACGACGACGAGCTCCCCGAGCACACCTCGCGTCGCGAGGCCACTCCATCGAAGAAGAAGAAGAAGAAGGAGGTGAAGGCCCCTCCAAAGAAGAAGGCGAAGCCAGCAAAACAGGCGTCTCCGCCTCATTCGCCGAGCAGCTCCGAGGCCACCAGCCTGGCTGGGGGTGAAGCCCCACAGATGGCGATGGTGCCGGGTATCACCGCCGTCCTGAATGAGGTGCCTATGGCCTCGATGCCTCCGCCGTTTGCCCCAGTCTCCGGGTCAGGGGCCGCTCCGGTCGCGGTAGCTTCGCCGCCCAAGGATGCTCCTGCCGACAATGTTTCGGAACTCCGGCCGCAGCCTCGACAACAAAGAAACCGTCCGTGTCTTGGGCACGTGACGTCCTGGAGATGGGCCTCAGTCGCCGACTGGGCCCCGAACTGGAGAAGCCGACCGGCATTCGCACGGGGCTACGCTTCATTCCAGTCGCCAAGTGAGTTTTGCTCACCTACTTTTGTCTTTCATTGTACTCGGATTATCTTGCTCACGCGATCAATTTGTAGGACCGGAGCGAAGAAGATAGGCCATCCGACCATGGCCAAGGTGCCACCCGTCGTCATCGAGGAGGATCCCTCCCGGAAAAGGAAGGCGGACGAGGTCGTCGTCCCCGCAGATAGCGCCAAGAAGGCCAAGGGTGACGAAGTCGTCACGGTGTCTGACGACACGGCGATCGCGCCGAGTGAACCCGTGGCGGAGGCGGCCTTGCCCACCAAGGAGGGTGCTCCCTCGCCTGGGGCATCCGATCCGGCCTCCTTTGGTGCCGGTGCCTCCATCGCAACGTTCCCGCGCTTCATGGCCAAAGCGGCTACAACGAGTGGTACCTCGCCCTCGAGCCATGCGCCTGTTGTCGCCGATACGGAGGTCGAGCAGCGTCGTGGGCACACACCAGCCCTTATCGCGTCCTTGGACGCGATACAACTTCATGGCATGCTTGGCGCAGCCATCCAGGTATGTCCATTCCCCGAGGATCAGGCCGGTGCGTTGCAGCGGTCTGATTCTTTTAATGTCTTGTTTTTATTTATCGCGTCCAGTCCCCGAGTGCGCACTCGCTGAATTTCAGCGGGTGGGCACTTAGGATTTTTTGATTGCCAGTCCCCGAGTGCGCACTCGCTGAATTTCAGCGGGTGGGCACTTAGGATTTTTTGATTGCCAGTCCCCGAGTGCGCACTCGCTGAATTTCAACGGGTGGGCACTTTGAATTCCGGCTTTGTTAACTGTTTGAATTGTGTGCAGGGTTTGCAACGTGAGTCAGCTGACCGGCTTGCTGCGAAACACCGCGCGGAGAAGGAACTGGCCACCATCCAAGAGGCGAACAAGGGGCTTCAGGCAATTGCCGCGAAGGCAGAGGAGGCCCGCCAGGGACTTGTCCCAGCGAGTGAATTGGCAGCAGCTCAATCGGCGTTGAGCTCGGCCGAGAAGCGGATCGCCAACCTCGAGCGCGAGCTGAGGGAGGCGAAAGAGGAAGCGAGTTCGGCGGATGGTCGAGCCAAGGCCGCCGTTACAGCCGCCGCGGAAGAACGTAAGGTTTCTGATGCCCTTGTTGCTGGGCTTCAGGATGATTACACTTCTCTTCAGAGCTTCATCACGGATCTCTCCCGTCCCTTGATTGGTGAGTGTGTCTGCTCCTACCTGTTGCATGTGCCTTTTGTAATATCCGATGTACTCACTCTTATCTTCTATCTGCAGGTCGTATCCTTGATAGCACGGAAGAGGCGAGCTCGTTCGACGCGCGGCAATGTGTGGCCACGCTCGTCGACTTGGCGACGTTGTCGGCGACGTGCATTCGGGCCTACCTCCAGGAGATGTCGCCCACGGAAGTAATTCCCAGCGACCTCGTCGAGGTGTGGCGGTACTTGGAGAAGGTGCCGTCGGTTGTCGAGTTTATGACGCGATCGGCATTCCGACGTGGAGCAGCAACGGCGCTTAGCCTTGGGCTCGCTCACTTCCCGGAGGACTTCGACCTGGACGACGTGATGAGTGGCTACCCGTTGTCGACTGGATCGGTGGAGATCTCTGAGGTGCTCAAGTTGATGGACCGTGCCGCGGTGTACTCCGAGCGCGTCTGGGCGATGGGCGACCTCCTTCCTTACCAGGAGACGGTCGTCGCACCTAACGACCCCGAGCCGTAGCACTGGGACTTCAAGATCGAGCAACCCTTCCGTGCGGCGATGGCCGGTGAGCTGACGACGTACCCGTCAAACCCGTACACGCCCTTCATTCTCAATCGCAAGGGTGCTGGCGAGTCGTCGTCAAAGCCTGCAGAGTAGAATAGTTTGCCCTGGGGCGTTAGTAGCAGTTTTGCCGTTGGGCATACTTTGTATTTTGTGATGATTGCAACATGCTATTAATGAGATATCGTGTTGTTTTGTGAATTGTCATGTGTTTTTCGATTGGGGGTTGAACGAGTCCCCGAGCGCGTCCGCCCTTTTTATGGGGTTGTACCTCATTTGTTATGTGTTTGCGGTTTTTGAATGTTTTGTTATTGTGGTCGACTCGCCCGGACTCGGAGAGCCAGTCACAAGGCGACTCCCTTGAGCGCTCTGTACTTCACCGTTTTCCCTTGCGCGAACGAGGTCGGGTGGCCGAGTCCCCGAGCGTGGTACTTGGTTGTTCTAGGCGCGACTCGAGGGTAGGTGAGGACTTGGCGCGTTAGTTTGAGCGCGTCACTCCTTCCTAGCCCGTTGGGTCAGTCACATGGCGAGTCCTGGGCATGCTCTCATACTTGGCGTTTTCCCTAGCCGCTTGCGCTGAACTGGTCGTCAGTCCCCGAGCGTGGTATTTGGCCGTTCGAGTCGCTATGTCGAGGATGCGGAGGATCATGGTCGCTGTGAGAAGCGAAGGCAGTTGTCTTGGCTCGTAGAGCCAGTCGGGCTAGGCGACTCCGATGGGGCTCCAGGTAGGCATTTTTCGTGGACGTTGCAAGACCTGAGGTGACCCAGTGCCCTTGTAACGCACTACTTGGCCGTGCCGATCGCTGTACCAAAGGTTGACTTCTGAAGTTAGCTTGACGCTGTTATTACGAGTGCGAGTGGCACAAGACACGGAGAGTAGGCGCAATTTGCGGTAACCAATTCTTTTTTATTTCATAGCGACCGGAGGGTACATATGTGGGGTTCTAGGAGTAGAACTTCCGTAGGAGGTTTACATTCCACGGTCGCTTGACGTCGAGTTTGCCGTCCCCGCGGACATCGATGAGGTAGTAGGTGTCGTTGCCGAGTACGCGCCCGATGGCGAATGGTCCCTCCGACGAAGGGGAAAGCTTGTGCATGCCCTTCTTGTCCTGGATGAGGCGCAGCACCAGGTCGCCTTCTTGGAAGGTGCGGGTTTTCACCCGCCGGCTGTGATAGCGGCAGAGTCCTTGCTGGTAGATGGCGGTGCGCGATCGAGCGAGGTCACGTGCCTCGTCGAGTTGATCGATTCCATCCTGACGGGCGAGTTCGTTCGCAGCCTCCGTGTAGTGGACGACCCGTGGCGAGTCGTGCTCGAGGTCGGTGGGCATGACTGCCTCGGCGCCGTACACCATGAAGAAGGGGGTGAACCCTGTCGACCTGTTGACCGAGGTGCGGATGCCCCAGATGACGGAGGGTAGCTCCTCGACCCAGCACCCGGCGGTGCGCTCGAGTGGTACTTGGAGCCGCGGCTTTATGCCGTGGAGGATGCTCCTGTTGGCCCGTTCCGCCTGGCCGTTGGATTCCGGGTGGGCGACTGACGCGAGGTCGAGCCGGATGTGGTGTTCCTCGCAGAACTCGGCCATGGCTCCTTTGGCGAAGTTAGTGCCATTGTCCGTGATGATGCTGTTTGGGAACCCGTAGCGATATATGAGCTCGCGTAGGAATTTAGTGGCGGTCTTCCCGTCGCATTTCCGGACTGGTTTGGCCTCTACCCACTTTGTGAATTTGTCGACCGCGACCAGGAGGTGGGTGTAGCCAGAGGGAGCCTTTTTGAAGGGGCCTACCATGTCCATACCCCACACGACGAATGGCCAGGTGATGGGGATTGTCTTGAGCGCTGAGATCGGCACGTGCGTCTGGTTGGCGTACTTCTGGCACCCGGCGCACCGCTGGACAATGTCGATGACATCGGCATGTGCGGTGGGCCAGTAGAAGCCATGCCGCATAGCCTTGGAGACGAGAGAGCGGGCGCCGGCGTGGTGGCCGCAGTCGCCGGAGTGGATGTCGTGGAGGATCTTGCGTCCTTCGGCGAGTTGGACGCAGCGTTGGAACACGCCGGTGACGATGCGCTTGTGGAGCTCGCCGTCGATGATGGTGAAGGATTTGCATCGGCGTGCGATCATCCGGGCGTCCGTCTTGTCTGCCGGCAAGGTGCCAGCCTCCAGGTAGGCGACGTAGGGTTTGGTCCAGTCGTCTGGCTCGGTGACGAGTGCAACCAGGGCTGCCTCTGGCTGCAGCGGGACTCCGATGTCGATCTCCCTTGGGGGAGAGACTGATGGCTTGCTGATGTGTCGAGGAAGATGCCGGCGGGTGGTGCGAGTCGAGCCGACCCAATGCGAGAGAGTGCGCCGGCCTCCTCGTTCTTCCGCCTGTCAATCCACTTGACGGAGTAGCCTGCGAAGTGTCCACCCAGCTTGTCCACTGCTTGGCGGTATGCCTCCATGGTGGGAGAGACGGCGTCGCAGGTGCCAACGACTTGCCCAGCGACGAGGTCGGAGTCTCCGTAGCAGCGTAGGCGGTTGACGTTCATCTCCTTGGCAGCTTGCATGTCGTGGAGTAGTGCCTCGTACTCGGCCATGTTGTTGGTGCAGGGGGTGAAGTTGAGGCAGAGGACGTAGCGGAGCTTGTCGCCCTTCGGTGAAGTCAGCACGATCCCTGCTCCTGCGCCGTCCGCGTTCTTGGAGCCGTCGAAGTGCAGGCTCCAGTAGTGGAGGTATTGCAGCTTTTCTGGCTGCTGGGCCTCTTCACAGTCGGCGATGAAGTCTGCTAGAGCCTGCGACTTGATCGCTTTTCGTGGCTCGTATTTGATGTTGTGGACGGCGATATCGACGACCCACTTAGTGACTCGCCCGGTCGCTTCGCGGTTGCGAATGATGTCCTGCAACGGTGCTGAGGAGACGACCGTGATTGGGTGCTCCTGGAAGTAGTGCGGCAGGCGACATTGTGCTCTAAAGACCGCGTATACCAGTTTCTGGTACTACGGGTATGACTGGCGCGACTCGGTGAGGACCTCGCTGATGTAGTACACCGTTCGCTGTACTGGGCGCTCCTTTCCTTCCTCCGGCCGTTCGACGACCATAACGGCGCTGACGACGCGCTCGGAAGCCAAGACGTAGACCAGCATGGGTTCTTTGTCGGCGGGGGCGGCGAGTAGCGGTGCGGCGAGTAGCACCTTCTTGAGGTCGCGGAGCGCGTCGTCCGCCTCCTTGTCCCACTGGAAGGTGGGGTTCTTGCGCATCAGGCGGTATAGGGGCATCGCCTTTTCGCCCAGGCGGGGGATAAAGCGACTGAGAGCCGCTACTCGCCCGACCAGCTTCTGGACGTCGCGCAGGCACTCGGGTTTGCCGAGTCGGGCGATCGTGTCGATCTTGGTGGGGTTCGCCTCGATCCCGCGCTTGGAGACGACGTACCCTAGTAGTTGTCCTGCTGGTACACCGAAGGTGCATTTGCCTGGGTTAAGCTTTATCTTGTATTTCCGCAAGTTGGCGAATGTTTCCGCCAGGTCGGCGAGTAGATCACCCTGGCGGGCGGATTTTACGACCACGTCGTCGATGTAGACATGGATGTTGCGGCCAATTTGGCTCGCGAGGCACTCTTGCATGCACCGCTGGTAGGTCGCCCCTGCGTTCTTGAGGCCGAAGGTCATGGAGGTGTAGCAGAAGGCTCCGAATGGCGTGATGAACTCCGTCTTCTCCTCGTCCTCGACGGCCATTTAGATCTGGTTGTACCCAGAGTAGGCGTCGAGGAAACATAGCGACTCCGAGCCTGCGGTGCAGTCGATTATTTGGTCGATCCGCGGGAGGACGAACTGCTCCTTCGGGCAGGCGCTGTTCAAGTTTGTGTAGTCGATACACATCCTCCAGGTCCCGTTCTTCTTCTCGACCAAGACTGGGTTTGCCAGCCACTTGGAGTATTTAATTGGTCGGATGAAGCCTGCAGCGAGTAGACGCTGCACCTCCTCGGCGATAGCTCGGCGGCACTCTTCATTGAAGGGCCGCATCGACTGCTTGACGGGTCGCACTTTGGGGTCGGCGTTTAGTTTGTGCTCAGCGAGCTCCCTAGGAACACCAGGCATGTCAGAGGGCTTCCCTGCGAAGATGTCCCTGTTCTCATGGAGGAACTTGATGAGCGCGCCTTCCTAGGCTGGGCTCATGCCCGTCCCGATCGTCACCGTCTGGCTGGAGTCGCCTGGGACCAGCTCGACGGTGCGGGTGTGCGTCGTTGCCTCGAAGGCTGAGGTGTTTGCGCCCTCCAAATTGGGATTCTTGAGTATGATGGGGTCGTCATTGTTGACCCCGCTCGCGTACTTGGCGAGCTCGTCGGTGTGGTTGGCCTCTGTCGTGATGACAGCGCCGGCGAGCTCGGCTCCTTTGGCCTCGCACTCGGTGGCCATGTCGGGGTCGCCTTTGATAGTGATGACGCCGCACGGCCCGGGGAGCTTCATCGCGTTGTACGCGTAGTGCGGCGCTGCCATGAACTTGGCGAATGCCTGGCGCCCCAGGACGCAGTGGTAGGGGCTGTCGAAGGGTACCAGCTCGAAGACGATCCGCTCGGTGTGGAAGTTTGCTGGTGTGCCGAAGGTGACTGGCAGCGTGACCTTGCCGATCGGGTACGCCTTCCGACCGGGGACGATGCCGTGGAACGTGGTGTGGGTCGTCTCGATCATCGACTGCGGGAGCCACAGCCGCCTGAAGGTGTCCAGGTAAAGGATGTTGATTGAGCTGCCGCCGTCCATCAATGTCTTGGGGAGCCAGTAGTCACCCACCTTAGGCTTGACCACCAGGGCGACTCGGCCTGGGTACTCGATGCGTGGCGAGTGGTCCTGGCGGCTCCAGGTGATGGGCTGCTCCGACCAGTTGAGGAACTGGGGAACGTCCACCTGGGCCACCGCGTTGACGGCGACGGCGCGGGTGATGACCTTCTTCTCGCGCTTCGTGTTGAAGCCTGTGAAGGAATGGAGCGAGCCGGCCACGTTGCCGAATTTTCCGCCGTTTGGCGGGTTGTTGTCGGGGTCCTCCAGTGCTCTCCGTGCCTTCTCGATCTCCCTGAGAGTGTGGCAGTCGGCGGTCGTGTGTGTAGCGGGCTTCCCTTCCCTGCTGTGAAACGCACAAGGTTGGTTAAGGAGGGCCGCGGGGTCGAACCTTGGTTTCGCCTTGTAATTGCCGCCGTCGCGGCGTTGCCCTCCGTCACGGCGGAAGCTCTTAGGCTCGCGCTACGCGTGCCCGGCGTTGGCGACGAAGTCGACTCGCCCGTCATTGTGGCGCTTGCCGGTGAGGCGAGTGTTGCTGTAGCGTAGGTCGGACCGTCGTCCGTTGTCGTTGCCGCTCGTGCGGCGTTGGCCTCCCGACTCGTCGTCGGTTTCCTGGTTTGGATCTTCCTCTGCGTACCGTTTGGCGATCTCGAGGAGGTTCGGTATGTTGTCGAGTGTGCGAGAATGTCGCTTGAGCTTGGCGACCAAGGGCTCGTAGCGGCACGAGGTCTTGAAGCAATGGATCGCGGTGTCCGGGTGGATGCCGATCGCGTTGTACCATAGTTCTTGCCACCGCTGGACCCAGTTGCGGGTCGACTCGCGGGGTCGCTGGACGCATCGCTCTAGGTCCTCGATGGTGGTGTCCCGGGTGTAAGAGCCCTCGAAGTGCCTGATGAAGGCGTCGTGCATCTCCTCCTAGGAGTCGATGCTATCCTGGGGGAGGGTGTTGATCCACTGCCTGCACGTCCCCTCCATCATCAAGGGGAGGTAACGGGCGGCTAGCAGGTCGGTGTGGCCCGCGATCCCCATTGCCATGAGGTATGTATCGAGCCACACAGAGCGGTCGTACGAAGGGTTGTACTTTTCTATCTCCTTCGGCGCCTTAAAGTTCGCCAGGTATTTCTCGCCTCGGATCATTGGTCCGAAGCACCTGTGCCCGAGTCGACTTAGCGACCCCATCGGCTCGCCGTCGCGGCGATTGGTTAGGGTGTGTCGGAGGTCGTCGAGCTGGCGTGCGCGCCAGCTTTGGTTGTTGATGATGTGGGTGCGGGCGTCGATGGGTTGACCGTTGGCGGCGACGAAGTTGGTCGCTGGCTTGGGGTCGTTGGTGGAGAGTGCCGCGTTCGTGGATCGGTGTTGGAGCTGCAGTGGCTCTGGTGGCGGGCCGTTGAGGGTGTTTGCCGCCATTGGGCGGCCGCTTGAGGACGCTCTGCTTCCCGAAGAACGCGAGTACACTCGACCCTGCGAGTCGGCGCCTGCGTTTTGCTGCTCGACGGCCTTTGCAAGCAGGGCCCTGACATACTGGATCTGTTGGGAGCCGTCGCCGGTGGCCGTGATGTTGTCAGCTGCTGCTCGGCCCGCCACGAGGTTGTCCATCGGGGTGGAGAACCGTGGGAGGCCGTTCGTTTCTTGCACCCGTGAGGAGACTACTATCTGCGGCTGATCCCTGGGGGGTGTGCGGTTGTGTGGAGGTGGGGCACCCATTGCCGTCGACCCTGGAGGGGGCCGGGCGCTTCCTCCTGGCGGCGCGTTCTCACAGATCGCACGCTCGGCTACGCGGGCCGGGTCGTTCTCGTCGTCGAAGTTCAGGGCGCGACCCTGGACGGTGGGGTTCAGGCGCGACCTGATTCGCTGCTGGTGGTAACGCGATAGCTCCTGTGCTGTCACCTACTCGAGGCGAAATTTTTCACGCTCGGCTTGCTCCTTGCGGACTGCCTCCGCCAGCTTTAGGCGGAGTTCCTCGACCTCCGTTGCCGTGGCGTTAGGAGGGATCGGGGTGGAGAAGGGATCCTCCGGCGGATCGGTGCCGGTCGCCATGTAGGTCGCGGCGTGGCGACCGGTCCCGTCGCGTAGGTCGGCGGAATTTTCCGACCCGGAGTCAAAGTCGAAGATCCCAAGGATGGAGGGATCCTCGAAGTCTCCCATGTTGGAGACCTGGGTGATGGAGCCCGCGGGTGAAGCCGCGGTGATGGATCCGGCGAGTGACGCCGGGGTCGCCGAGTCGGCGTCGTCATTGAGGGCCGCGTCTTCCGTGGCCGCGGAGTTTTCGGCCACGTTGCTGTGGGCTGAGTTGTACTCGGAGGCGAGGCGATGGATCGTGCGGACCTGGCTCTCGGAGAGTCGATCGCGTGGCGGCGACTCGCGGATGCGAGCCGAATCCTCCGAGACAATGACGTTGGTAAGGCCGATGAAGAGGCTGATCGTGCCGACCGGCAGGATCATGCTGTGCGTGACGGGTCGCGCCGCCGGGACGTAGCTGCTCGGCAAGATCTGGAGCATCTCGCCGATCGCTATCATGCGGCCGGTGGCGACCGTCTCGTTGATGGGCAGATTGGATCTCGCCGCAGAACACCGGCCAGACCGGCCAGGCCCCACGGTGGGCGCCACTGTCGTGGGAATGGTCACAGAAGATGCTGCAATCGGCAGCAAGTAGTAGAACGAGGGGCAAGGGCGGCCAGCCATCTGCGGTGCGAGATGAGGGCAGAGACACAGGGTTTTACCCAGGTTCGGCCCCCCGGAGGGTAAAGACCTACTCTTGCTAGATTGTATTATGATGGTAGTACAATGGGTGAACTCGGCGGCTAGGCGGTGAGTTCGCTTGGGTGTATGATGGAACGTATCTCTACACGCCCTGTAGGGAGGTTTATATAGACTTACCTCCCCTAGGGTTTACATATCTCAACCGAATCAGTTAAGGCTTCAGTACTCGTTTAACCTAATCCGACTGGGCCTATCTATTCCACTGGGCCTTCTGCTTCCAGTCGCTTGGATCCACAACGGGCCTTGATCCAATCGCCGTCTTGCAGGCCCACTCGCTAGTTCCTGGGCCAGTCAGAAACGTCCTGCTAGGTATACCCCGGTAGGCATATCCCCATCACCCGGCAACGCTAGCAATTTCAATCGTGCCCCACCCAAGTTCAACAACAACAATGCTACCGCCAACACCAACACTGCCCCTAGGACTGGAAGCAATGCTGTGCCTGTAGCCGCAAAGGACAAGTCGCAAGTGACTTGTTATGACTGTGGAAATAAAGGCCACTATTCCAATGAGTGCCCCAACAAGAAGAATGCTACAGCCCCCAATGCCAATGTTCCATCTCAGCAGCAGCGTCGTGTTCAGCCAGGAAGAAGATTTGCCCCAGGGAATTCGCTCAACCGCAACGGCCGTCTTTTTCTCATGCATGCTGAAGAAGCTCAGGAAGCGCCAGACGTCGTGCTGGGTATGTTTTCAGTTAATTTAGTACTTGCAAGAGTGTTGTTTGATTCTGGTGCATCGCATTCATTTGTCACCGAAGAATTTGCATGCACTTGTAAAATTCAACCAACCAAACTGAAGCATGTTATGATTGTTCAAATTCTCGGATCAACCACCAAGGCTAGGCAAATTTGCAAAGCCGTCCCTATCCGAATCCGTGGCATAGATTTTTATGCAAATCTGATAGTACTCGGAACTAAAGGTTTGGAAGTAGTACTAGGAATGGATTGGATGTCCAAACATAAAGGATTGATTGACTGTGCCAAGAAAGCCATAACCATGACCAGTACAGCCAGAATATCAGTCGAGCATATATCTGAAACCTTACCTCGCCAATTCAAGTGCAACAAGAGTATAACCCAACCTACCATTGACCAAGTCCGGATAGTCTGTGAATACCCCGATGTATTTCTAGATGTTTTGCCCGGTATGCCCCCAGATCGGGATATCGAGTTTATCATCGAACTAATCCCAGGAACTGGACCCATAGCCCAGAGACCCTATAGTATGAACCCGTCAGAGCTAGCAGAACTGAAGAAGCAACTGGATGCCATGCTGGAAATAGGATTGATTCAACCAAGTGCGTCACCTTGGAGGTCACCTGTCTTGTTTGCGGACAAGAAGGATGGAGGTAACCGTTTGTGTACGGATTATCGGAAATTGAATGATGTCACCATCAAGAACAAGTACCCCTTGCCCAATATAGAAGATTTGTTTGATCAGTTGACCGGTGCCAAAGTGTTTTCTAAGATTGATCTTAGAACCGGCTATCATCAACTCAAAATTCGTGCAGAGGATATTCCAAAGACTGCCTTTACCACCAGATATGGATTGTACGAGTATACCGTTATGTCTTTTGGATTAACCAATGCCCCCGCTTATTTCATGAATCTCATGAATAAGATTTTTATGGACTTCCTGGATAAGTTTGTCGTTGTTTTCATCGATGACATTCTGATTTAGTCCAAATCGGAAGAAGAACATGAGTACACCTAAGGACCATTCTTGGAACCCTTAGAGAGCATCAGCTGTATGAAAAGTTTAGCAAATGTGAATTCTGGTTATAGGAGGTAGGATTCCTCGGTCACATTGTATCAGCCGGAGGAATTTCCGTTGACCCTGCCAAAGTGAAAGATGTCGAAGATTGGCAAGCCCCAACCACTCAAACCCAAGTTCGTGCATTTCTCGGATTGGCGGGATATTACCGCAAATTCGTAGAAGGATTCTCTAGTATCGCCCGACCCATGACCCAATTGCTGAAGAAGGACAAGAAGTTTGAATGGACATACAAGTGTGAAGCGAGTTTTCAAGAACTCAAGAGGAGATTGATTTCAGCCCCAATCCTTATCATGCCAGATATCACGAAGCCCTTCGATGTGTATTGTGATGCATCCAAGATCGGTCTCAGATGTGTGCTAATGCAAGAAGGCAAAGTTATATCTTATCTATCTCGACAACTGAAGAAGCACGAGCAAAATTACCCAACCCATGACCTCGAACTCGCAGCCGTAGTTCTAGCCCTAAAAACATGGAGACATTACCTGATGGGAAACCGTTGTGAGATCTATTCGGATCACAAGAGCCTAAAGTATATATTCACTCAGAAGGAGCTGAATATGAGGCAGAGAAGATGGATTGAGCTAATCAAGGATTACGACCTGGACATTCACTATCACCCTGGTAAAGCCAATGTAGTAGCCGATGCCCTTAGCAGATTGCCGTGCCGCTTGGACTCCATGATTTTGAAGGAGCAACCAAGTTTTCACAAAGAGATGGAAGCTTTTCGAATGGAATTAGTAAGTGAAGGATTTTTGGCTAGCATAGAACTCCAACCCACTTTGATCAGTCAGATCAAAGAGGCGTAGAAGGGAAATGCTAGTATCGACGGAATCAAGCGTCGTATCGGTATAGGCAAAGTACCCGGATTCACCGAAGACGAAGAAGGAGTTTTATGGTACAAATGACGCCTTTGTGTACCAGCAGATTCTGATTTGAAAGAAGTTATCTTGAAGGAGGCTCATGATACTCTTTATTCTATCCATCCCGGAGGAACTAAGATGTATCAAGATTTAAAAGAGCAATTTTGGTGGCATAAGATGAAGAGAGAAATCGGAAGCTATATCGCCAAGTGTGATATTTGTCAGCGAGTCAAGGCAGGACATCAAAGACCCGCTGGATTATTGAAACCATTGCAGATTCCGGAATGGAAATGGGATTATGTAGGAATGGACTTTATCACTGGACTGCCTACTTCTAGTAGGGGAAATGACTCTATCTGGGTCATAGTGGACAGATTGTCCAAAGTCGCCCATTTCTTACCCGTCAAGACCACATATCAGAGTTCGAAGCTAGCAGAGTTATACATCGCTAGAATCGTTAGTTTGCATGGAGTCCCCAAGAACATCGTATCAGATCGAGGAACTCAGTTTACCTCGAGATTCTGGAAGAAAGTCCAAGAAGGTTTAGGAACTCATCTAGATTTCAGTACCGCGTATCACCCTCAGACCGATGGACAAACGGAGCGAGTAAACCAAATAATCGAAGATATGCTGAGAGCATGTGTGTTAGAATATGGATCCAAGTGGGAAGACTGTCTGCCGTTTGCAGAATTTTCATACAACAACAGTTATCAAGCCAGTTTGCAAATGGCCCCCTTTGAATTCATGTACGGAAGGAAGTGTCGTACCCCTTTGAACTGGTCGGAAGTAGGAGAGAGTCAGATTTTCGGACCCGACATCCTACGAGAAGCAGAAGAGAAGGTTCACAAGATTTGTGAGCACCTCAAGACAGCCCAATCCAGACAGAAGAGTTACGCCGACAAGAGACGTAGAGACCTCGCCTTCAACGTAGGAGACTTTGTTTATCTGAAAGTGTCGCCATTGAAGGGAATGCAGCGTTTCCAACTCAAAGGAAAGTTAGCCCCCAGATATATCGGACCTTTCAAGATTCTGAACCGTCGAGGAGAAGTATCGTATCAATTGGAACTACCTGAAGATATGTCAGCCATTCACAATGTGTTCCATATCTCATTACTTCGCAAGTGTATCGAAGTCCCCGAGAAGACCGAAGTGTTCAAGAATATCGATCATCGGACCATAGAGATCAATGATGACCTGACCTATCCCGAAGTACCCATCCGTATTTTGGAAGAAGCTTTTCGAACTACCCGAACCCGAAGCATCAAGTTTCTCAAGATTCAATGGAGCAACCAGATGGAAGAGGAAGCTACCTGGGAGCGCGAAGATCACATCAGGACGGAGTTTCCCGATCTCTTCAAATCCTAGGTAATCTTTTCGTCCTTTTTCAAATCTCGGGACGAGATTTTGTTTAAGGGGGGAAGGTTTGTAACATCCCAAAAATACTAAACTTAGATCATCAAACTCTAATCATCAAAATTAGGGTTAACAAAAACTTTTGTAAATAAAATTATGAAAGCATGCATATGAGTATGCATTGAATTTGAAATTCTTTTGAACCACCTTGTTTATGTGTTTCCTTGCTTGTAAAATGTTTCTTAGGTGAATTAAACATCATCTAAAACATTTCCCACACTTTTCCTAAAGACAAATAAATCAAAACAAATAAAATAAAGGAATGGTCATTTTGACCAATTTAACTCCCATGCCTACTTTAGCTGTCTCAAACTTTCAGAACCTAACAGAAACTTTTCTGGATCTTTTCACCCCTTGATTGTACTCAAAACAAAGTATCAAGGCCCACTTTGTGATCATCCAGAAACTTTCAAATGCATAGTTTAAATGACAATTCAAAATTGAATCTTTATCATATGGGAAGATCCCACTTTTTCAAAAACCACTCAACCAAGCTCAACTTTCAAAACCCAAGCATCTACAGACTCACCAGCACCAATCTAGCACACCCACCAAAAATATTTTCAAAATTCAAAACTTGATTTCATGCGGCCATTTCATCAAACACATTGCAGACACAAATCAAACAAAATCAAAATACTATAGTGTGCAGTGTTTTGAGCCTAACTTGTTCCCTCTCTGGGCACCACTAGCCTTAGTAGATCATCTAACAACCTTAACTAATCACTAGCACCACTGTAAGCTTGGCAATGCCATCAATGGTGAGCAGGCGGAATGCACCATTGTCACCCCCATGTCGACATCAAGCTAGGAGGAGAAACAAGCCTAGCTAGCATGTCTGGGAGGCAGCCCACCGTCCACCGCCACTCCCTGTCCAACGCTCGAACCTTGCCAACGACTGGACCACACGCACGGACCGCGCCCAGACCGCCAGCGACCATGCCGAGCGTGCGCCAGAGCGCCACCCTCGACCGAAGCCCACAGACTGCGCGCCGCCCTCACCGCGTGCATACACGATCACCACCGACCCAGGAGACCGCCAGAGATCCTCGTTCGCCGCCCCGTGCCGTACAACCACCATCGACGTCGAAGACGCCGCCTTTGCCGTGCAGAGCGTCGCGTGTTCCAGACCAAACCGCACCGCCCCTACAAGCGCATTAAAGCCGTAGAGCATCGCCAGGAGACCACCAAGCGATCTCCACCGCCGGCCATGGCTCTAGCAGCCCGTAGCCATGTCGCCACCGTCGCCTGCCTATGCCGTTCGGTCTCACCGTCGAGACTATAAATAGAGGACTCCCCCGCTCGAATTCTTCACACAATTCCACTCCTCTCTCACCCAGAACCACCCCACCTCAGTCCTGGAGCAAGGCGAGCAGCGCATCGCCGGAATTTCACCGGAGCCCGCCGCCTCTGGAGAAGAAGGGCGCCATCGATTTCGTCCACCCAAGCAGTTTCCGCGACCACCCCTGAGTTCGCCATCGTCGACTTCGTCGTTCGCCCGCCTCGCCGACCCTCGCCAACACCCCGGTGAACCCCCAGCAACCCCCACTGGCCGCGCTAGGTTTCTTTCTCGCCGGCGTTGCCCAACATCGACGATGACTCCCATCCGTTGGATTAGAATCAGATCAAACGACCCACGTTGCCCCGTACCGCTTCGCACCCCCTGTCTCACTGACGAGTGGGGACAGCCACTTAAGCAGCCGCGGAAGCACTGCGCTTAGCAGGCCGGCCCAGTATCGTTTCCCGCACAGCCCAGTTATTTGAATTAAACCTTTTCCATTTTATTTCAAACACACTTCTGTACCCAGTTTCAAAAATCAACCCAGGTCGATTCAGTGCACCAAATTGAATGAAACCAATTTTGTTGGAAAGTTCTGGGAATGCTGAATCCAAGCCCGTTGGATTCAAATCATTTGGATCTATAGATTATCCATGGTAAAAATAACAAGGAAGAAGCTTTTCTGCATTCAAACATTTTTCAAATTTAAACCATAATAGCTTTTGAGTTGATTCCAACTCTCAAAAATCACATTTAACCATACCTTTCAAAATATATAAAAATATATAGGTCTACTTGCAGAAATAATGTTCAAGTAATAAAATAATGCTACATAGGCATTTCTAGTCACTTTATTTAATTAAAATAAAAGGGTAAAACCTTATTAAATTGTGACACCACTTTAAATCATGTTCCCATGGACTAAAATATGTGGTGATGACATGTGTCAACATGATCCCATGTTTGGTTTGGAGAATATTAAATCTTAAGTAGTTTTTCAATGAGTAGAAATTACTTTTCTAAGAATAAAAGGAATTAAACCAAGCCTTAATCTTGTAATGTTAGAGATGATGTTAGATCATCTATAGGACCCTTGTGTGTGATGATTGCAAGTAGTTAAGTATTGTTTGGTGATTGTGTACCTCGTATTTATTTATAGATGCTAGTACCGACCAAGGATACGAGGAGGAAGGAGGATTCTACGAAGAAGAAGCCGAGGAGAACTTCAACCACTGCTCTGCACAAGGCAAGCTTTATTAACTAAGTGGACCAATGTAAGCTAACCCTTGCAAGATACCCTACTGATGCCACAAACCACTACTTGTTACTCTGCCCACTA
This sequence comes from Avena sativa, assembly GCA_916181665.1. Classification (NCBI taxonomy): domain Eukaryota; kingdom Viridiplantae; phylum Streptophyta; class Magnoliopsida; order Poales; family Poaceae; genus Avena; species Avena sativa. Next base: position 265,412,780 of record OV702280.1, on the reverse strand, counting down.
TATGCCTTAAGCATATGTGATCATATCCACTTGATAAACCAATCCTAGTTTTTACTTACAAGCTTTATACTTTATTTCTTTATCAAAGCTATTACTTAGAGTTTACTTAAGTGAATTATAGATACTAGAAAGATATTTGAAGGTTGCATAAAGAGCATAAAATTTGGCATAAGCTAGATAATCTTGATGTCATCTTAAGGCATGATATTGAACTTAGTTAGAACTCCACTAGTTTACCACCCCTCATTATTGCTTACCCCCACCTGTAGATGCTAGTGCTAAGCATAAAACTTGATCAACTTTATATGGGAATACTTGGTGGAAAAATGGTTATGAAAACCTTGGAATGATGGATCATTCTATTGAAATGTTTTGGACATGTGTTTCCGAACACCTGATGATTTTGGTGATGAAAATGTTGAGGCATGAGCCTTAGCCCTTTATAAAACTGATGGTTGTCTGGATGCGATACCATTCCAATTTTATCGTACAACCACAATACCCGAAGATTGGGTAGGGCTTGACTAGAAACTTATATACCTTAGTATTAGTTCCCTCACGGCCAAGGTCTGAGCTGAGGCTACCTTGTGAAGATTGTCCACCTGTGCAGTACCCAAGATGACAGTTGGTCATGGTTGGGAGGACAAAATCACAGGAGAGGTGCTTATACTAGGGCGTGTAATTGAAAGGTTAGGATTGATTATCCGCATACTAAGTATGGCGAATTCAGGATTTGTTCCTGACAGATGTATCGAATGTTGTAGTGAAAGTGTACAATCTCTGCAGAGTGTCAAACTATTCGAATAGCCGCGTCCGCGGTTATGGACAGTTGGAGTGGCCATACTGTTCCCCCGTCAGACTTTTCAAAATGACTTGTGAAATGAATTGAGACTTTTACTTGACCACAACAAGGTTGTGATATGAAATACAAGTTCCCACTTAGGTGTTATAAACTTTCAACTAGCATTCGTTGCTTCTAAACTTAGTAGATAAATCTGGATTTTTGCAAAATAACCCTAGAGCCTAGTGTCCGATTATCAAAAACCCCCCTCACTTGTTAGTATTAGTTTGCGAGTACTTAAAGAGTACTCATGGCTTTGTCCCTAGCTATTCCCATGGCCAGACTATGAAGAGGAGTACCTGGAGGATGGACCCCAGGAAGGTTACGACAACTAGGATCATCTCCCATCGTCAGCATTGCCTGTGACCCAGAAGATGGAGCTTCGCCCCCGCTACCGTTACTATTACGTATTCCGCTTCTTGATGTTGTATTAAGAACTGGATCGTGAGATCCCTATTTGTGTAAGAACTTATGTACGGTTTGTAATGGATGATGTACTATGGTATCCAATTCTGTTATGTCTCGCAAAAATGGTAATCCTGGGTTTGCGATGTATGGCATAACAGGCATCTGGGAATAAAAATCCGGGTGTTGACACACGGTAAGTTGGTTCCCTTAGTGGAAACCTCTCTCCACTTATCCAGATCAGCATGGGACCCACAGCTTATCCACGTGAGTGTCGGACCCATAGCTTATCCACATGAGCCAGCCCCGTGCCCGTGCCCATGCCCATGCCATTGCCTCCCCTTTATTCTTCTTCTTCTCCGGCGACGGCAGCCCTTCTCCGGCGATGGCGGCCCTTTGTTGAACTTCACTTAGGCCTCCCGTTTGTCCTGGCCGCAGTATGGTGCTGTCCCGTTGACCTGTATGAAGGATGACAATGGAAACTGTGCGCAGAGAAGGTTAGATCTCACACATGTTCCAATTAGACGGGGGCACTTGCTGTGGATAATGCAGTCGGCAATTCATTCCAATGATTTAATTGGTTTTATCGAGCTAATGTCTCGGCTGCAATCAAGTAAAAGAGTGTTTATAATTAAAAATTAGGGACATGGATGCATAATAAATAAGAAAATGACACAACTCTTGAACACTTTCAAATTAAAAAAATATACAACTCTTAATGTACAAGAGTGTTTATAAATGACACAACTCTTGAACACTTTCAAATTAAAAAAAGTACACAACTCTTAATGTACAAGAGTGTTTATAATTGACACAACTCTTGAAAACTTTCAAATTAATTTTTTTAATACAACTCTTAATGTAAAAGAGTGTTTATAATTGACACAACTGTTGAACACTTTCAAATAAAAAAATTATACAACTCTTAAAGAGTGCTTATACTTGACACAACTCTTGAACACTTCAAATTAAAAATATTATGCAGCTCTTAATGTAAAAGAGTGTTTATAATTGACACAACTCTTGAACACAACTTTTGAACACTTTAAAATTAAATGAAATTATAAAACTCTTAATGTAAAAGAATGTTTATAATTGACACAACTCTTGAACACTTTCAAATTGAAAAAATTATACAACTCTTAATGTAAAAGAGTGTTTATAATTGACACAACTCTTGAATACTTTCAAATTGAAGAAAATATACAACTCTTAATGTAAAAGAGTGTTTATAATTGACACAACTCTTGAACACTTTCAAACTAAAAGAATTATACAACACTTAATGTAAAAGAGTGTTTATAATTGACACAACTCTTGAAAACTTTCAAATTGTAAAAATTATACAAATCTTAATGTAAAAGAGTGTTTATAATTGACACAACTCTTGAACACTTATAAATTATAGCGTCCTAAGAAAATCTTGAGAGTTTACCATTTTAGAGCGTGAAAAGTGATCCCTAAACTTGCATATACGAAAATTATAAACCTTTGAACACTGTGAAATCGCACTTAATACGTGATAATGATGTGCTAAGAAAATCTTGAGAGATTATCATTTTCATAGAATGTAATGCATAAACTTGCATATGGAAATAATTATAAACCTTTGAACTATCTGAAATCGCACTTAGGACATGATAATGTTGTGCTAATAAAATCCTGATCATTTATCATTTTCATGGAGTGAAATATAATGCAAAAATTATACACCTGTGAACACTTTCCCTTCAAACTATATTCAAAATCATTTGTTTATGGAGTTAAAGCATCAGTGGCAAACTCGTTATTTGGCATGGATAGAGGATGCCCCTAATAGATACCGGGGTTATCCTATCCGCTAGATCACAGAGGATCAATCAGAGGATCAAAGGTTGGTGGGTTCGATCCACGTGACAACTATCTTGACCAATCAGAGCATAGCAGCCAAGATGAGCACATGTGTGAGAGTTTGTGACTAAGAGAGAGGGGAAAACTGAGTAGAACTTAAAAACCAAAGGCAAAACTAAGTAGTACTTACAAACCAAGTGCAAAACTGACAAGGGGGTTCAAATAGAAAACAGAAAGAGATTTAAAAAAATGGAAAAATGCTTCTTTTATACAATAAAATACATATTGGCATACATCAAACTATTTGCAATTCAAATATATACCAGTTTGACAATTATTGCCTCATTCAAAAAAATTATGTTTTGGGGAGGGATGTTTTGGGAAGAGGCTTGAGTAGAAAGCCATGAACCTTCATAGATAGTAGGTGATTTGAGAAGTGGTGATTTAGGTTAAAACTTGATTTATATACATTTATTATGGTGGCATGTCACATAATAAGACTCCCTGGTTAGATGCCACTATGTTTTTATCCTTTTGAATTTGTTATGCATAAAATGACTCAATTAGCTAGCTAAAACCCATTCGTTGACTCTCTGTTGACCAGCCACCGAAGGGTAAAAGTGAGTATATTGCACACGACAGTGTTAGTACCGGAGGGCAAAACTGAGTACAACCAAACTGCCAGTGCTACACTCGAGGGTATAACACTACTAGAAAAACGCCTATTCGTGGCGCACCTGAAAAGGCCTTCTGTGGCGCACTAGCAGTGCGCCACGGGCCTCGCGCTACGGCTATCTCGTAGCCGTGGCGCACTGCATGGTGCGCCACGGTTATATCGAGATAGGCGTGGCGCACTACCAGGTGCGCCACGGGCAGGGGTACAGGTGCGCCACGGATGTTTTTTTCAAAAATCAAAAAAAATGCAAAAAACACCCTCGTTTTGAATTGCAAAAGCAATCAGGTCCGCATCGCCGCCGTCGTGTCGCCTCGCCGGCAGGGAGGTGGCCGTGGCCACGACCTACCACCACAGGGAGGTGCGGGAGGCCATGGCCTTGCTACTCCTCGCCGGCATCGAGGAAGAGAGGAAGTGAGGTGTGGCTGGAGAAGGGAGGAGGTTGCCGCAAGGAGAAGGATGTCTTCGGCGGTGGTCGGAGCTCGTCGTCGCTCTTCGTGACTGCAAGGAGGAGGAGGCGAGGAGGAGGCCGCAAGTAAGGAGGTCGTCGCCGTCATGACTGCAAGGAGGAGGAGAAGGTCGCCGCCGCCATCGCCATCATCACTGCCACGGCAAGGGAAGGAGGAGAAGTAAAGGAGGAGGAGGAGGAGGAGGAGGAGAAGAGAGAAGGAAAAGGAGGAGGAGAAGAGAGAAGGAAAAGGAGGAGGGAGGAGAATGAAAAAGAGAAGAGGGAGGGAATAGGGGTAGGTGGGCGGGGTGGTGATTCAAATTTGAATCCCGCCCAAGATTATCCGTGGCGCACTAGGCGGTGGTGCGCTACGGCTAAGTTGCCTCATTTTTTTTTCTGCAGCAAAAAATCTTGTTTTTGCCATAACTTTTTACTCTTTTCGAATTTTGAGATTCTAAAAAATCGCTAAACGACCTAAAGTTATATTATACGTTTTTTTCGACATCGTATGCAAAAGTGACGGCCTTTTTACCGTGGCATGACTTTTTTTTGCAAATAAAGTCGAAACTCATGTTTGTTAATTTTACTAGAAGCTATACCACATTACCTACCTAAATATGAAAGGATTTAATTTTTTGAAGTGTTTATCATTTTCTTTTATTTTTTGCAAAGTCTAAAAATGCGATCCACGGGGGGGGGGGGGGGGGGGGGGGGTGGAGTTGGCGTAGGGCACTAGGGCAAGGTGCCCTACTACTAAGTTTATACATCCATGGCGCACATGGCATAGTGCGCCACGGATGTGTCTGGCCATTTCACAGCAGAGAGGGGCATGCGCTTAGGCGTAGCGCACCCCCTCCATGTGCGCCACGGTTGACACTAACAACCGTAGCGCACCTACCGTATGTGCGCTACGGATGTTTGGCGTGCGGCCAACAGGGCCCTGGCCCACACATATCTGTGGCACACTATGGTCATGTGCGCCACGCTTACGGCAGTTAGCCGTAGGGCACCTGTGGGCAGTGCGCCACGCCTATTTTAATCGTGGGGCACCACTAGCACGTGCGCCACAGATGTGTGGATTACCTATAGCCGTTTTCCTAGTAGTGTAACTGAACACAACTAAGTGTCCAAGCTTAGACACGAGGGGGAAAAAGTGATGTGCGGTACGCGTGTCACGGTGCACGGAGCGGTAGAGGATGCGTGTGGCCGTGCACGGTGCAGTAGCATATGCGGTTACACGGTGCACGGTGGTGCAACAAAACCCTCTCCTCTCTTCACCTTTATAAATGCCTCCTTACTATCACTCATCACTTGCTCACTCACTCACGCAACCATATCCACTGTCCCATCACCTTCTGCAAACCCCAACCACGCCGACGATGGAGAAGAACGACGCGGTGGCCATCGTCGCCTCCAAGTCCACCGACGAGGAGGCCCCCGTCCCCGTACAGGCCCCCGTCAAGGCATCGAAGGCAGCCGCCATCCCTGTCCAGACCCTCATCCCCGCTTCCGCTGTAGCCGCCGGCGAGGAGGCTCCCATTCCCAGACAAGCCCTCGTCAAGGAGGCCCCCGCCATTCTCTGGAAGATCTCGCACGGCTGGGACCCCTATGGGGACAACGACTACATCAGGCCACAGAACCCCTATGACACCAGCTTAGCCTACCCATGGTCGAACGTAACTAGGGTTTCCTCCCCTTCCTTTGTTCTTCCCTCATTCCCATCGTTGGATGCTAGATCGTGTGTTATTAGAGGTCGGTTGTTCGTATTTTCAATCATTGGATGCTACGTATTTTTACATTAGCTAATCCTCTTGTCTTAGTTCTCGTATTTCGATGAATGCCCCTAGTTGGTATCAGTACTAACACCGATCTGTAGTTGGGATCAGTACTAGCACCGATCTGTAGTTGGGATCAGTACTAGCATCGATCTGTAGTTGGGATCAGTATTCGATTTGGTTTGAGATTTGGGGATTGGGGAATAATCAGGGGATCTCAATTGGTTAATTTATGCAAGTAATCAATCCTGATAATCAAGGTTTCTCAATCATGTCCTTATTGCACGCTACTGTTTTTTCTAATAGGTGGATAGCAGTGACGTCTGCGATGACGAGTCCAAGGACACCAATACTCCTCAAGTGCTGAGGAAGCTGAAGTCCGGCCAGTTCAACAACTTCTTCGTGGCGACGTCTACAGGTGCCACTTTTGCACCAGGGGTCTCGCCACCGACTTCAACTCCCTCGTGAGGCATGCCGAGGACGTGAAGACCTGCGGCCTGTCAAAGAACATCCACGCCTTTAGAGCCAAGCACTAGGAGCTCGGTTTTCACCTCTGCAACCTCCAGAAGGTGGCCATCGAGGAGGGTCGCATGTCCCCGATCAAGCCCAAGGCGCCCAAGGTCAAGGGACTAGGCAGCAAGAAGTGGAGGAAGCGCCAAAGGAAGGAGGCGGAGGCCCTCCGAGCGGAGGCCATGCGGGGCCACTGATCTTATGCTGATGCTGCTGCTGCTGTAAAGCAGCTTTTTTGTTTTGTTGTCTGTGTTGAACTTGTCCACTGCTACTGCTGATCAACCTAAGTGTCGAACGTTGTTTAAGTACCATACTATATAATCTTATATTAGCTGCTTTATCTACATCTGCTCTGTTTATCTACATATTTATGGTTCTGGTTAGATTTGCTGCTCTAGATTTGCTACGAGATTGGGAAAATACGAGGTCCAAAAGGAACCATGAATGAAGAGAGAAGCTGCTCTAGATTCGCTGCCTTTTTGGACAAAAATTAACACAACTGTTAGCGACATAAATATGACAAAACGCTCTTAAAAAGGCCAATCATAAAAATAACAAAAAAGAAATCTTCCAATTTAGGCGATAGGATGCGCGTAACTACCAAACGCGCCCCACATGGTCCCACACCACATCCCCCAAAACGCGTTCCCAACAAGCCGGCCCCACGCAGTCCAACATGGGGGTCCTACTACGGGACCCGACTGAACGTGACCCCACTTGTTAGCACATAACGGGGGTCCTACTTGTCAGCACGTAATGGGGAGGGTCCACTACGGGACCACCCGAATGCGGCCCCACTTGTCAGCACGTAACAGCGAGGGTCCACTAACGAGACCCGATGGAGAGCGAGTTTTAGACCGATGCGGGAGTTTCGAACAAGGAGCTAGGCAAAAGTGAGGAAAAGTTAAGCGGCTGGGGAAAAGTGAGTACAGCTAACGAACCACGGCACGGAAATAGAAATCCCAAATAATTATCCTATGGCAGAGAATAAACTTTTCTCTATGGTTTTCTCTTGTGACAAGTTTAGATCTTACATAATTAATTCTAAAGTAAGAGTGCATATTTATCATGTTGGCTTGAAAGGAATCCTCGAAAGGATTGATGTCAAGCCGAGGATGATCCATTGGACTTTGTTTTTGCAAGAATTTGACTTACAGATCCTCCAAAGAAGGTAAGAACCAGCATATGCACCCACCCATGAACACCGAGGAAATCAAATCTCCAGAAAAGGTGTCATCCATCTGTGTATCCTCAGGGACTACAATTCCTAAAAGAAAATTTTCAATTTTTCTTTGCAATGGTTTTAGCGATTTCTTGCGACTAACCTTATTCAAAGGGAAAAATAAGAATTTGATTCAAAAATTAAAAGGAGATAAGGCTACTCAAGTAAACTCACTTCCGTTGGACCAATAAGGTATTTGAAAACCTAATTTATCCTTGTTATTGTTGATGTTTTACCAATTTTATTCGTATTTTTGGAATCCTTGTTTTTTTGAAGTTACTCCTAGTTTCACGAGGCTGGTAGAGGCGGACGGTATGGTCGGATCAGCCTATACCATTGGTTGTTAAATGGTCAGTAGCCTTCATCCGTTTTCTTGCATTTCAGTACGACCGCCCGTACGGGCGCCCCCGACAGTATGGTAGGTCGTTATTATCTCTGTGTTTCCCGTTTGTTTGTTTATTACTTAATAAAATGGTGTTTAAATGTCGGTAACTGTCAATACGGGCAGACCGTATGGGCAGGTCCTGCCGGTACTACTATGTCGGTGAAGATTGTACCGACTTCGGCCGGGTGAATATTTGGAACAAAAGCTGGTACGGGTGCACCTTACGGGCACCCGCCCGCACCAGTGGTCGTTATTGCCTCTTTTTCTCCCCTTTTCTCTTATTTTTTCCTTATTTGTTGGGATTATTTTTTTGGCTGACCCATTTTCTTCTAATACGAGCTTTACCCTATTTCTAACCCTTCATAAACCTAGGTTTTCCTCCCTCTTATATCAACAAATCCGATCTACTTGATGCGCTACCTAGTTCCAAGCAAAGGCAAACCTTTAGGCCTCATGGCTCTTTCGTGGGATATATTTCAGATTGTCTCCATTGAAGTCGATGACTGTGAAGCACAAGGCCTAAGCCCAAAGAACAAGAGGTATTCCTACAACTCCGACGACGACGACGATGATGATGATGATGAGTAATTTGAGACCTTCATGGAGCAAACGGAGAGAGGATGGAAGCAGCCAGATTATCTTGCTATGGTGAATCCTGAAGATGGAGAGAAGGCAAGGAAACCCCATGGAAGGGGTGCATGAAGTCACTGAAGTTTACCGCCACCAACTACTCCTCACCCAAGCGTAAGAAAGCTAACCGAGCTGATGCAGGAACTTATCAGGAGTCTATGGCACACACTTCTACAGCAAATATGATTACTATGAACACATGCATGAGCGTGAAGCCACATGAAGATTGGGAGTTCAGCCTATTATACATGCATGTTATTGCCCAAGTACTAGAAACTTAGCAACGTCTTCGCAAGATATAGAAGGATCAGAAGGAAGAACTCCTCCATCGGGAGATCGTGTGCAAACTCCTATTAGATCTCCAAAGCAAGAAGGAAATGAATGATGTCCTAAGTAGGGTTGCTGAAGGGATGTTCCACTTGTGATCTGACCTGTAGAAGTGTCTTCTTCGCATATCTTATCTAGAGGAGACGAACAAGAAACTTTGTGCAGCTGTTTCCAACACCATGCCTTTGCCTTGAATAATGCCACAATATCGAATAATCATGAGGGATTATTTGATCCCACCGGCTTGAACCCAAGCTTGGGGATATCTATAACACCTTGTAACCTATCTTCCAGTTTTAGCATGTTTACCTTACTACACGCATGTTAGATTTTAATTTTAGTATTTTTATTAGTTACATCATCCTCAAAATCCTTTGATTCAAGGAAAGATATATATCCATCGAGATTTAATGGTATTTGAAGTAATATTTGGATCCATGATTATTATATTATATGAATGAATTAGGATGAATGCTATGATATTTGTACGACTATTATGATTTTAGGGTCTTCCACATCAATAAAGTATTGATTATATATGAGAAGGAAATCTTGATGTCATGTTATAGTCACAATTTTAGGTTTATAAGAGCCATAAAGAGTAGTAAGCATGATCAAGTGCTTTTGTTGTATGTGAAATAAAAAGATTCAGCTGTCAAAAGAATTTCAAGGCAACAGAAAAGTACAAGATTGAAAAAAAGAGGGCAACTCAAGCTATGATCATGAATCTTTCATTACTCGAATTAAGTGCTCAACCAGCTTAACCTTATGATTCTATAATATGCTTGACCCTCAAAAGCTTCTTATAACACCACTGATACAAAAAGGTGTGAAAGCCTCTAAATCACTTGATGTGTAAAAGTGTGATAAAACTCATGATGCAATTCTACATTCGATATTGTAATTTTGTTTCAAATTTTACCTCATTTATTGTAACGACTTGTACCTCATGAATATGTGACCTTGTCCATAAGCCACCATCTTTCTTGGGGACGAGTAAGAGTCTAGCTTGGAGAAGTTGATGAGTCCAAAATTGAAGCATATTTACCTCTCTTTTTTGCACAAGTAGAGTAGGGTTTTTGGTATTTTTGTGCTTGCGTGCACCTTATGTCCTTATTTCAACAGGATCCTAATTCACTAAGTATCTTATGAACACATCAATTGGAACTACCATATTATGTTGTACTCCCTCTGTTTCTATGCTTACGGCACAAATCTTCGGGCGCGTCGATTAAGGAGCGATAAGCAGCAGGAAAACTTCCCAACTTGCCCTTGCATGCACGCAATTAACTCCCCCTTTAATCTCTTTCCATTTAGCTGGCTAATTCCTCGTTTCTCTCTCGGGTTGTGGCCCTCTCTCTCCCATACCCGACCATGGAAATTCATGTGGGAGGAGCCATCCATTTCTACAATGGGCGATTGTTTTAATTCCTGGCGACTTTTTAGGAGAAGAAGAACGAGAGGAAGGGCACTTTGGGAATTAGCGACACTTTTCTCACCTGGCTTTGCCCGTGCCTTATGCTTAGACGAAAAAACGAAAAAATATAACGCCGTATGCTGAGGAACGAAGGGAGTAATATGATATTTTTAAGTGCTAAAAGTCATTTAATTGATTTTTCCTCCCACCTGGGAGATTGGCAAACGCGGAGGAGGATAGAGGGAGCTTAACGACCATTGGTACATGTGGATCTTGCCCGTATCGCCCACCCGTACCATGTGGCAGCGCCTAAGCCTTGTCAAATACTTTCACCTCACAAATAGGGATCTGAGATCCGACATTCACAAAAACTTCTAGCCACAAAAAACCACACCAAAGAGGGATCTGGAGGAGGAACTTGGAGAAGGGAAAATCCTTGATGCTTCACGGATCATTGGAGAACAACGCATCGTCCCTTTCATCATCAACCACTGCATCTCCTTCACCATTGCTACCCATCTTCCATACATTAGTTCTTTTTTGAACAATTGACAGTAGGAAAGGCTCCTACTGCCTCATTTTCATTATATAATTAGAGGTCAGAAGTCTCAGAGTTACATAATTACAAATTACATAGGATAGGCCATCCTAATTAGTAAAGGAAACCTAAAATAAAAATTAAAACCCTTGGATTATGCTTTTAATGAGTGGGTGAAGTTCTTCCTTGGTCCTATGAACCAGGAGAGATAAGTCAACAATAAGCCATGTCTTCCAAGATTGAACCGAAGGTTGTAAATTGTTAAACCAGAGATTATTTCTTTCCATCTAGATGTTCCAGGATCCAAGAAAAGTGATCTCCATAAAAAACTTTTTGTCCATACTTGTTTTCCTTGCTCAATGATCAGAAGCGTAGAGTCAGCCACATTCCAGGTCAGACGCGGTGTTCTCTAGCAAGCTTGACTAAAGGGGCATTCAAAGAGCATGTGTTCAATTGTTTCTTCAGAAGGAGAGCTACACATTAGACAATTGTAACCTGTTCTGAGGGTATATTGTCTTCTTTTAAGCATGTTCCTTGTGTTCAGTTGATCTGAGAGGATGAGCCACCTGAAAAACTTAACTTTAGGTGTACATTTAGATTTCCATAGCCACTTTAAAGCAATGTGTGGGTTCATATTTCTGAAATTGAATTAGTAGTATGAACTAGAGGTGAAGCTCTTGGCTCCCCAAACATAACTCCAAGTATCCTTGAATTGGCCATTGAGTTGAATTTCCCTACATGTATTCTGAATGTTCCTTAATTCTGTTAGAGCTTCTGGTGACAGAGGGAGATGAAAAACAGAGGCCAAATTGTCTGAAGTTAGAAAGTCTTGAACTGGGATATTTTCATTCCTCACATATGAATAGATAATAGGGTGACTTTCTTCCAATATAGTGTCAGACCATTGATCTTTCCAAAATAGGGTAGAGGCCCTATTACCAATTGAACTCACTGCCACACCTTGAAATATGTAAGATAGTTTGAAAACATCCCTCCACCAGAAGGAGCCACAAGGCCCAAAAACATGTGGAACTTTATTAGTACAATAAGTATTCCAAATTAGAGGAACCCAAGGAGTGGCATCTTTGTTGTAGAATTTGTGAAGGAATTTTAGCATTAGGACTTCATTTTGAATTTTAAGATTAAGGATGCCAATATCACCTTTCTTCTTTGGTGTACAAATCATGTCCCAATCAGCAAGGGAGCTGCATTTTTCCCCTTCTTCAGTCTTTTTATTCCATAAATAGTTCCTTTGGATTTTTCTATGTGTCTCACAATATTATCTGGAAGTTTGATTGAGCACATTGCAAAGGTTGCAATTGGGGCTAGCAAATAATTAATCACAGACACCCTACCACTATAAGAAATCATCATAAATGATGTAGAGATGTTTCTCTCTACTCTGTCGCCAAGTGGCATCAAATCATATACTATTGGTTTAGTGGTGCCAAGAGGAAGACCTAGATAGGTGAATGACATTGAAGCAATGGAACAACCCAGCATATCTACAAGTTCTTTAGTTACATCCTTAGTCAGATTTATTGGTATTAGATGAGATTTTTGGAAGTTAAACTGTAACACAGTAGAGAGGGCATATTTCTGAAGTATTTCTTTCATCACTTGCACTTGGTCTTTATCTGCTGACATGATTATCAAGGTGTCATCTGCATACTGAACAACGGGGAAGTCTTGTGAGCAGCTGAATTATTCTTGACAGGGATCAACTGAGATTGGGTGACTGCCACATTGTCTTCTATCTCAGTGAGGTTCACTCCTAGAATCTTCCTTGGCTTCACCTTTGACTTAGTCTGCTTGACATCATTGAAAATCTTTTGTTTGATCTTGTTGTAATTCTAGATTCAATTATGGTTTGCACTAGATTCATCCCCATAATTTTATCCATTCCTTTGATTATGATGATGTTTTTGATTGTTTCCATGTGTGAGTAATTTCCTTCGTTCTTTGGGAGATGGAGAAACCCTAGCACTATTATGAAATTACATAAAGATGATCTATTACTCGTGTCCATGATTTATTAATTCACTACAAGGAATTTGGGCTTCTATGACACTCCATAATCGTCATAGAATCGTCATAGTTGTCCATCTATGACGGAAATGAAATCGTCGAAAGCTAGGCGTCACTAATGAACTATAACAATGTTTTTATGAAATCTTCATAACCGTCTATGACAATATTGGATTATCATAACCTCTATGACGATCCAATATCTTCATGGACGATCTACGCTAGCCACATCAGATCCTACATGGCCGATCCAACGTGGAAAAATTGTAACGAAATGAGATCGTCTTAAAGAAAAATCAGCCCGTTCCATTCATTGTTCTATATGGGGTTTTGGACTTTTATGGTCCATTACTTTTGGGGCATTCACCTCTTTTCCTGTCCATTTCTTATTGGGTCTGGACTTTCTAGAACAACATTTTGGGTTATTATTTACATTTTGGGGCCGCTCCCACTTGTTAGGTTTTCCTTTTGCATTTGGCCCGCTCGTGAGATTTTAGTTTCACAAGTCACATAGGTCAGGTGCCAATTTTCTACCTTCGACACTAAAGAACCAATATTTCATTTAAAAAGGAGAACACCTAGAATTTTACAAATAAGCTCTAAGAATACATGATCCAACAAAACAGATAAATGAGAACACTACCTATCAGGTCGAAATGTCATGCATATGCATGTCTCTCGTAGCATATGTTCAAAACAGATCATCTTTAACATGATTATCTATGTACATGAAGGTTATTTATGTTATAGTAAAGATAATCTTATGGTCCAAGCCGCGTGTTCTAGTTCAGATACCTAACCAAGATGTAGAACCAGTCCTGGTTTGGATATGTTGCAAGTTTCTCCTCACGAAAGATGCTTCCCTCAAGCCTTCAAACAACACACACTCGTTACGCACACACTAGTTGCTTCTGGCATCATCTAGGATTTCATAAAAATCAAAGAGTTAGGGAGCTATCACAACTTGAGAGATATAAGCATGCGATGCATTTATCCCAAAGGCTACTATAAGACTTATTATTGCATGAGAATATTAGGAATTTGAGGTCCATCTATTGTTGTATTCCATACATTTAATTAAAGCCACACAGATTCAGAAAAGATGACTGGTCTAGATGACATGTGGGAATAATGGAGTAACACCATACATGGTATATTTGGACAGAAAAAACAATAATCACAGCAGATAATTTTAGATTGATACTAACAAACAAACAAAAATTATGCAATTGAGGTGCTCAAAAGAAAGTAGTTCGCTCCTAGATTTTTCATCAGTAACATATTTTTACATTAGCAACATCCCAGTTAATGAGATGCATACTAAATTCTCCTCCATAAGCTAAGATAAAGACCTTGGGGACTGAGGTTTGACTTGTAGTAGGCTTACAATCCACCGCCAACGACATATATATAATCCACCATCCTATTTATCCATCTATAGCATGAAAAGAACAGTCAAAAAGTTGATCACTGGATAAAATGATGCAACCAATAAATATTCTTAGCATCTCAGTACAAATGAACAAGTTATTTTAACTAGTTAACAAGCCAACATACTTATGCAACATCCACTCCATAAGAAATATCAAGGAAAACTAATTAATAAGAAAGCAACAAATACATGCTACATAGTACCATACTGACACTAAACAAGATCTCTAGAAACAAGACTTATTTTTTATCTTGATGACTACAAGCAACAAAATAACATCACCTACCACCATGGTATCGACACTTAAGCATTACATGACTTAGATAAAATTAACCAAACAAAATAGTAAATACGATCTCCAGCAAACAATATGTCACTTTGATTGATAGTGATAAAGGAACAAAGCAATTGTTTGAACTTTGGTAGCATCTAATCGTTTACATCAATAACCTTCGACCATTGGATAGAAAAAATAAAACAAGGACAAGGGGTAAATATAAAAATAGCAAAGTAGAATACTATCTCACCAAATTGTCCAGCAGATTACTATGTAGCGGATTTAGCTTCAGATTTAGCGTAATAAGATATAGAATATCAAGAGGATTACTATGTAGAAAATTTTGCTTAAAACGAGTGCTCACCTATATGTAGAACCTGCAGCAATCCATAATAGCATAGTCCTGAAATAAAATTACTTATAAGATATGATATTGACCCTCAATGTTACATGGCAAAAAAAACTGCAACATGCTTGACGAGTCCGATATGGTGGATGAGGAAGATGGGTTGGTAGGCAAAGTAGTTGATCCCCAAATGAGGTTGTGTATATCTCTTCTGTATTCATGATAAGCAAATGCTATAACTTCTGAAGTTGCGTGTATGGGGATGTTGAATTTGGGAACACATAACCAAAAAATGAACCAGATAGCAAGAACAACACAACTTTGTTATGAATAAAATAGACCCTTGTGTTCAATAAAGCCAACTACCTAGAATTTGGGTTTACCCAAGTTCGGCCCCCCGTAGGGTAAAGACCTACTCCTGCTAAATTGTATTATTGCTTGAGTACAACGGTGGTGAGCTCGGTGGCTAGGCAACGAGTCGATAGGGTGTATGAGGGAACATGACTGCAGAGAGTACCCTAGGGAGGTTTATATAGGGGTGATACGTCCAATTTGCATCACCATTCTATATTATAATTTGCCTCTATTCATTGATATATGTCTTATTATGAGGTGTTACTTCTGTCTTTTCCTCTATTTTTGCATGTTGGATGATTCTGAGAGGATGAACTGCCGGAGTCAGGATTCTAATGGAAAAAATGTGTTTTGATGCAATTTCGCGAAGATCAGAAAAATACCATAAAAATATTGGAAAATTATATTTTCCCAGAAGACGAAGGAATCCAGAAGGGGAAGCGTAGATGGGCGACAGGGGGCCCACACCCCCTAGGCGCGCCCCCTGGCTGCGCCTAGGGAAGGTGTGGCCCACCTGGCCGGCCTCTGACTCCGCCCTCTCGCCTATAACTTCCGATCGGAACCCTAATACCAGGGAGCGACCATAGAAAGATTTATGCCGCTTCTGCGGGCGGAAAACACAGAGAGAGAAAGAGCTCTCCGGCAGACAGATTTCTGCTGGGGAAATTCCTTCCCGGAGAGGAGAGATCGTCTCCATCAACACCATCATCAAGCTAGACTTCATCGGGATCATCATCATCATCCACACCATCTTCTCTACCAGCACCATTATCATCACCACTCCATCCCGCTGTAACAATCATGTTGAATACTTGCATAGTTCTTAGGGGAAACTTTAACAATCATGCGGAACCATTGGATTATTTTTTATGTTCATATTGTGATCCATTACCATATCATCTTTGATATTGAACCATATGATGTCTCGTGAGTAGTTCGTTTAGTTCTTGATGATATGGTAGAATTCATGTTGTTAGTAGTGGATTTCTGTTGAGTTATTATTCAATGTATTAGTATTTAAGTTGTGGTGCTATTCTTCTAGTGGTGTCATGTTAACGTCGACTACATGATACTTCACCATTTATGGGACTAGGGGAATGCATTGTGTATTTGGATACTAATTATGGGGTTGCCAGAGTGACAGAAACCTGAACCCCCGTTAGCACACCTTTGCACAAGGGAGTGTAGGATCCGAGAGTTTAAGGCTGTGGTTAGGCTTATATCTTAATTACTTTCCTGTAGTTGCGGATGCTTGCAGGGGGTTTAATCACGAGTATGTATTAGTCCAAGTAAGGTCGGTACATTAGCACAGGTTCACCCACACAACATTTACAACACCAAAGAAAGGGTACTCAGCTATTTGAAGCGAAAGCACTTGACAGAATTCCCATGTGTCCTCGAGAACGTTTGGTCCTTATAAGTATTTCCACCGGCTTCTCCTTTGCTAAGAAAGGATTGGGCCACTTGCTGCAGTTGTTCGTTGTCTTTATTACTTGCACTTTGTTTCTTTGCTTTATCAGAAAACCCCTAAAAATCCATTTGCTAATTATTTATAGATATTTCATGCTCCATACCACTAGTCAACACCTTCTGCTCCTCGTTGGGATCGACACTCCTATTTATCAAAAGTACTACGATACACCCCCTATACTTGTGGGTTATCAAGACTATTTTCTGGCACCGTTGCCGGGGAGTGAAGTGCTACTGAAGAGTGGAACTGGTAAAGGAAACTTCTACTGTGAGTATTGCTTTTTTGTTTCTATTTTTTTACTTTGTTTCCATTATGGATAACCCACTTGGTTTTCTATTTGGGAAAACTACTACCACTGTTAGGGTAGTAGATGAACCTCCACCTATTGAGATAGATCCTTTTAAGATACCTACAAGTATTGTTGATCGTGTTATGGATAATTATTATTTAGGGGATGGAACTGTCCATCCTGGTGATCATTTGCTTTTTATCCATGAATTATGCGGGTTGTTTAAGTGTGCAGGTATCACAACTGAACAGGTGAAGAAGAAGTTACTCTCCATATCCTTGAAAGGGAGAGCTGAAGAATGGTATAAGCTGCTGAAGAATGGACAATCCATGGAATGGGAGGAGATGGCATCTCTCTTTTATTCTAAATTTTATCCTCCCAGTAAGATTCATAAGGATAGAAATCTGATATATAACATTTGGCCTCGTGATGGAGAGAGTACAGCTCAAGCTTGGGGGAGATTGAAGTTACTAATGCTTAAATTTCCTATTCATGAACTCCCTAACAATATTATTATCAATAATTTTTATGCTAGGCTTTCTCTTCATGATAAAGATTTACTAGATGCTTCTTGTGCTGGATCATTCACACGTATGAAGGAAGGAGCTAAATGGGATCTCCTAGACCGTATTCAAGAGAACACTGAAGCTTGGGAGAATGACAAAGGAATAAGGTCATGTATAAACTATGATTATGAATGCATTAAATCCTTTATGGGAACTGACGACTTCCGTGATATTAGCAATGAGTTTGGTCTTGATTCCCAAAGTATTGCCAATTGTTTTAAGGCCTTTTCCTCTTACATATAAATTCCCAAGAAGAAGTGGAATAAGTACCATGCACCTTATAAAGATGTTGTTTGTCATGTTCCTGTTAGAAGCACCGAAGTTTGTACTATTAATCATATTGTGCCTGAACCTTATGTTGAGAAAATACCTTTCCCAGCTAAGGTAAAGGAGTATTCTATGATGATTAGTGCGAATAACAAAGGTACTAAGAAAACTGTGGAACTTGATGAGCAAATGAGTACTGAACCTATGGTAGCTATTGTGAAAGACACTTTCACTAGAAATATAGAGGATGAGCACATTGTATTCTGTGAAGACGCTTCTAATATTATATCTCATCCTAGTAAAGCTAGAAAATATAGTGTCCCTGTGCTTTCTGTTAAAATTGGTGATCATTGCTATTATGGTTTATGTGATATTGGTGCTAGTTCTAGTGCTATTCCTTATGATCTTTATAGGGAAATTATGCATGAAATTGGTCCTTGTGAGCTTGAGGACATTGATGTGGTTATTCACATTGCTAATAAGGAAACCATCTGCTCTATTGGTATTGTAAGAGATGTGGAGGTTCTTTGTGGTAAGATTAAGTATCCTGCTGATTTTCTAGTGCTTAATTCAGCAGCTAGCAAAACTTGTCCTATCATTTTTTATAGACCTTTCTTGAACACTTGTGGAGCTATTATAGATTGTAAGAAGGAAAAAGTTTTAACTAAGTTTGATGGAGATTCTTATGAGTTTAAATTTTCCAAATTTTCTAAAGCTCCTTGTGAAAATAGCTTGCCTAATAAAGATTTCAGGATGGAACAACTTGCTTCTATTGATCCGGTTTATGAACTTGGACCTATTTTTGATGAATGTAAGTATGCTCATTCTGATGATAAAGTTGTTGCCAATGATAGTTATATTTTCAACTTTATTGAAAGTGCTACTGAAAGTTATTATGAGAGAGGGAGACATGGTTTTATGCATCTCAATAATGTTAAGTTTCCCCATTTTATGTTGAAAGCTTTGAAGTTGCATCTGTTTTGTCTTCCTATGCTAGTGGCTTTTTGTTTCAACAATTTGTTTTCTCATGATACTCCCATGCATAGGAAGTGAGTTAGACTCAAATGTGTTGGTTATTTTCTTCTTGATGATCTGTTTCACTTCAAATATTTATCTCCTATGTGAGCATCTTTGAAACTATCAAGCCTAACTTAAAGGCATTAAAGAAAGTACTTCTTGGGAGATAACCCAATAGTTTTGTCGAGTCTTGGAAGTTATTACCTCAGTAATAACCGCTCCTTATCCTTTTTGTTTTGGTTTTTGTGTCAAGTTCAACTTCTTTTGAAGTAGAGGAGTTGTGAAAAGTGGTTGTCCTAGGACAGATTTTTATGCTGCATTGGAAAAATTCGTGAAGGAGCTCAGTAATGCGGATGGAGCTGTATTTTTCTGTGCTTGTTCTCCAAGTTGTTACCCAACTTTCATTAGTTTTGCACTTGTTGATTTGAGCAACAGAAGGTTTTCGAAAAAATCAATATTTACTTGCTGGTCTGTTTTGACAGATTTCTGCTATCATTAGCATTTGCCTCTTATATTGATTCCCTTCCAGTTTCTTTTGCGTTTTTGGAAATCAGTTGCTATAGTAGCTTTTGTTTTGATAGATTTTAGTTGAAGTGTGAACCTAAAGGTTTATTGTTTTTTCTTACACTGTTGTTGTCATTGAAGTTTGTGTTTTGCCTTATGAGGAAAGGAATTTCCAGGAGAAGGAGAAAAGGAGTCTGCAGAGTCCGTCTTTGAATAGGTAAAAGTGGAGAAAACAGAAGGTTCGTGAAAACCTTGTATTTTTATATTTTTGATGTTTTTATTACATACGGAAGGTTATGAAACGAAACAGAGGAGGGGATGTGAGCCCCCCGAGCTCCGTCTCCGCTTTGTTTTCGTACTAGTACCTTCCTTATGCTTTGGAACTTCGTAATATATAACCCGCCAGATCCCCCGAGGTTCGTGCAGCGTTCTTGTTGTGTTTTCGTTTCGATCTGTTTCTGTCAGGAAATCTTGTCAAGTTTAGAGCACCATGGTCTTCACCAACGACAAAGGCAAGAAGCATGTGGAAGAAGAAAGGATCGCTACGAGGTACAAAGACATGGATTGGCGAGTCGAGGAGGAAGTTAAGATGGAGGAACAAAATGCCGCAGGGTCAAGGGCAAGGAAACCTACTTTTGTAGGAGCAATTAACACTGGACGTGCTTTTTATCGTAACGTGCAGGGGATTATAGCCTCCGTTCTAGATTTCAAATCCTGCCCTGAGGCAGTGGAAGCCCTTCGAACCACTGACGAGTTTTGTGACAAGTACCGTGCTTTGAGGATGAAGGTGGATATACTTCAAGAGGAGAACAATAGGATTCATAAGATTCTGGAGGGTTTTCTTACCCTAAACAAGGGACCACCATCGAAGGGGTAATTCGTCATCAGGGTTGCCATCCCCTTGGCTTGTTCCAAGCTTGGGGGAGTGTCGCGGTATCACATCATTATCTTTTATCTTTTACCTTTTTAGTGGATTCGTATCTTTGGTAGAGAAGCTATATTATAGGTTGGCTTTCATTGTGGAAGTATCTCTCCTTTAGTTGATTATCTATGTATCCCTTGGTGTGAGTGCCTTTATGGAATATTAATGAGAAGTCTCATCTTTTACTTTTTGCACTTTTTATTTTAGTTTGCAATCTCTATTATATGATTGATCTTGTTGATCAGTATTGGCATCACTTTGGGAGCATCAAGTAAATCTAAATTGGTTTTGGCAAACCGAGCTCTGGTCAGTAGCAACACTTTTGATGTTTGAAAGGAAAAGAGAAAAAGCTTACAGGTATTTTGTATCTTGTATTTTCTTTCTTGTTGGCTCTTAAGCTTAGTATTCTTTATTTAAGATCTTTTATGTCTTCAAGGAAGATTTCATGTTTGGCTTTATCACTTGTATGTTTGCTTGTTTCTTTCAACTCTTTTGCTTGCTACCTGGTATGGAGCAGGAAATCTCTGTAAATACTTAGCAAACGGATTTTTAGTGGTTTTCTAATAAAGCAAAAAAACAAGGAGCAAGTAATAAAGATAACGAACACGTGGCCCAATCCTTTCTTAGAAAAGGACAAGCCAGTGGGAATACTTGTAAGGACCAAACGTTCTCGAGGACACATGGGAATTCTGTCAAGTGCTTTCGCTTCAAATAGCTGAGTACTCTTCTTTGGTGTTGTAAGTGTTGTGTGGGTGAACCTGTGCTAACATACCGACCTTACTTGGACTAATACATACTTGTGATTAAACCCCCTGCAAGCATCCGCAACTACAGGAAAGTAATTAAGATAAATCTAACAACAACCTTAAACTCTGAGGTTCAGGTTTCTGTCACTCCGGCAACCCCACAATTAGTAGCCGAATACACAATGCATTCCCCTAGGCCCATAAATGGTGAAGTATCATGTAGTCGACGTTCACATGACACCACTAGAAGAATAGAACAACAACTTAAATACTAAACCATTGAATAATCACTCAACACAAATCCACTACTAACAATATGACTTCTCCCATGTCCTCAAGAACTAAACGAACTACTCACGAGACATCATATGGTTCAAGATCAAAGATGATATGATAATGGATAACAATCTGAACATAAATAATAATCCAATGGTTCCACTCACAAGCATCAACTACAATAGTAATCAACACCAGGAATGTTTCCCCTAATGAACTAAAGCAATACCAACACGATTGTTACAGCGGGATGGAGTGGTGATGATGGTGCTGGTGGAGATGTTGGTGTGGATGATGATGATCCCGATGAAGCCTAGCTTGATGAAGGTGTTGATGGCGATGATCTCCCCTCTCCGGGAAGGAATTTATCCGGCAGAAATCTGTCTGCCGGAGATATCTTTCTCTCTCGGTGTTTTCCGCCCCACAGAGGCGGCGGAAATCTATCTAAGGTTGCTCCCACGGTGTTAGGGTTCCATAGGGAATATATAGGCGAGAGGGCAGAGTCGGGAGCCGAGCAGGTGGGACACACCTGCCCTAGGCGCAGCCCAGGGGGACCCGGCCTAGGGGGGTGTGGGTCCCGTGTGGCCCTTCTTCGCCTCCCCTTCTGGCTTCCTCTGTCTTTCGGGAAAATATAATTTTCCCATATTTTTCTGGTATTTTTCTGTTCTTCGCGAAATTGCATCAAAACACCTCTTTTTCCAATAGAATCCATACTCCGGCAGTTCATCCTCCACGAATCATCCAAAATTCATAAATAGATGAAAAGACATAAGAAATACCTCATAATTAGACATATATCAATGAATAGAGGAAAATTATGATATAGAATGGTGATGTAAATTGGACGTATCAACTCCCCCCAAGCTTAGACCTTCGCTTGTCCCCGAGCGAAAACTGAGCTTAGTAAACATGTCCACATGTTTATGGAGTGAAATGTCGATAAAAGAATACGGACAAGAAGCATCACACTTACCATTACACAACTCATAGAAGAAAGCAACTCACCATTACATAACTTAGCTCGCAACAAGTATAGGAGTCACAATAGAGATGCATAAAGATAAATCATAATTGGAATTGGCAAACTTTGTTCTTGGTCAAAGAACAGCTAGCAAACAGTTTCACAAAAAGCTTTTGTAGAATTTTTCAAAACACGACCATTTTGCTCAAAAAGGTTTTTCAATGAAGGATTTCAAATTAAATACTCAATAAATAAGATTTTTGTGCAAACAAGGAAGATATAGAACATGATTGAATAAATCACCATATGAATGCTTGAAACACAACAACTCAAATGCTTGCTGGACATAGAGAGGAAGTAGGTTTACTGACTCAACTTGGAAAATAGGAGAAAGGTCCCTTCATAGAGGGAAGTAGGGATTACAAGTCATAAAGAGCTTCCAAAAGAGTATGGTACATACTACCTTTGAGCCCTCATTGCCCCTATCATAGGCATCTTGAGATGGTTAAGGTTAAAGTGAACAAGGATGGAGTATATGCTTGATGAAATATAAGTTGGCAATCTCATGTCCCTTGAATATGAGGGCCACTCCTCATGCTACTCAACTTCAGTTACCGGTAAGTTATTATCATTGTAAGTACATGCGTATCATAGAGAACCGCCAACGGGGTACCCCTTCACATGGTATAGGTGCTTTCCCATAACCAAAATGACAAGGCAAGCAGACAGTGAGCATCTCAGTGATCTTTTTATTTACGATGTGCAT
Source organism: Avena sativa (assembly GCA_916181665.1). Taxonomy (NCBI): domain Eukaryota; kingdom Viridiplantae; phylum Streptophyta; class Magnoliopsida; order Poales; family Poaceae; genus Avena; species Avena sativa. Next base: position 265,389,557 of record OV702280.1, on the reverse strand, counting down.
AGCTTTTTATTGAGGATGCTTCATAGATAGCTCACTATGGTGATGCTGCAAGTTTCCACCATGATTAGGTATGGCTTAGGCTAGCGTCCCAGGCGTTTCTCTAACACAAAATACAAACTCCATGGACTTACAAGTTCCCTCTTTATTTCACACCGGTGACACACACAGACAAAAGAGCACGATATCAACTATGTACAAAGTACATGTGCAATGTTGAAAACATTCTCCTTTAAATCACGATTCTGCTAATTCCAACGTATAGGTGCAAGCATATGACACAATGGTTCAAGTCTATTAGGGGCAAGAAAATAAGGTGTGCCATCAAGTTCGTGAGAGCTTTACTAACTAGTTTTCACATAACAAAATACTTTTTAATTTGAAAGATAGATCAAGCTTGATAATTTGCTTGGAATAGCAATAATGCTAATAGGTAGTTATGGTGGACACAAATGGCACATGTTTTGGTTCAAAGGGATTGGAAACATGAGAAGTATGCCTTCTCAAAAAAGGTTTTTGGCTAGCAAGGCTGGGTAGCAAGCAAGAGAGTTGAAAGAAACAAGCAAACATACAAGTAATAAAGCCAAACATGCAATCTTCCTTGAAGGCACAAAAATATCTTAAATAGATAATACTAAGCTTATGAGCCAACAAGAAAGAAAAATAGATGATACAAAATACCTGTAAGCTTTTTCTCTTTTCCTTTCAAACCTCAAAAAGAAGTGTTGCTACTGACCAGAGCTCGGTTTGCCAAAACCAATTTAGATTTACTTGATGCTCCCAAAGTGATGCCAATACTGATCAACAAGATCCATCATATAATAGAGATTGCAAACTAAAATAAGAAGTGCAAAAAGTAAAAGATGAGACTTATCATTAATATTCCATAAAGGCACTCACACAAAGGGATACATAGATAATCAACTAAGGGAGAGATACTTCCACATGAAAACCAAACTATAAGATAACTTCTCTACCATAGATACAAATCCACTAAAAAGGTAAAAGATAAAAGATGATGATGGTGATACCGCGACACTCCCCCAAGCTTGGAACAAGCCAAGGGGATGCCAAACCTGATGACGAATTACTCCTTTGGTGGTGGTGGTCCCTTGTAATCATGAGACTTCCAAGGTAAAGGTTCCCCATACACAAAGGATGTCTTGGTTTCCACAATCCTGAAACTAGCAGCAGAGCTTATGCAATCAAATCTAGCCTCATACTCACAGTTTTGGTTATGTATGTCGTAGATCTCTGCTTGTAATTGGTTGGTGGTCTGACAGAGCGAGAAGATATCTTCTCGGAGCTCAGCAACCTCCTCCTCGTGCTTGGCGATGAGCTCTGAACTTATCTTGTGAATAACATCCACTTCGCGTTCTGTCATCTTCTTGTACCTGAAAACTTCCCGCTCCAATGCTTCCATCCTATCTTCCAGACTGCCTTCTCCTTTAGGGCCTTGAACTTCTTTCATTTGCACCTTCCCATCTTTGAGAATCATCTCCTTGGGATGAATTCTCAACTCGTACATGTACGGGTTGATGACATCCACGGAGGAATCCTCTATGGGTGATCAAGAGGAAGACATTGTGGCTCCAAATCTGAGAGTTTGCCTGACAGAAACAGATCGAAACAAAAACACGACGAGAACTCGATACAAGAACCTCGGGGGATCCGGGGGGTTATATATTACGAAGTTTCAATGCATAAGGAAAGTGCTGACACGAAAACAAGGCAGAGACGGGGCTTGGGGGGCTCACACCCCCCTCAGGCGCGGCCAGCTGGGGCCCGCGCCTGGGGTGGGTTTGGCCACCCCGGCCTCCGTTTCCTCCTCTGTTCCATCTCGTAACTTTCCTTATGTATTAAAAACATCAAAAATATAAAAAGATTAGGCTTTCACAAACCTTCTGTTTTCACCCTTTTTACCTATTCAAAGACGAACTCTGCAGATTATGGTTTTTGGTTTCTATTAAATTCTTCCGGAATCAATAGTTGAATTGTGTCAACGTCTTTATTATATGAATCTCCCGAAATATAATGCTTTAGTCTTTGACCATTCACCACCTGTGTTGTGTCATCCTTCAAAGAAGAAATTTTGATGGCACCTGAATGATATACTTCTTTGATAACAAACGGTCCTTCCCATTTTGAGAGTAGTTTCCCTGCAAAAAATCTGAGACGAGACCTATACAAAAGGACTTTCTCACCAACATGGAACTCTCTTTTGAGAATTCTCCTATCATGCCATCTTTTTACTTTTTCCTTAAAGAGCCTAGCATTTTCATAAGCTTCACTCCTCCACTCATCTAGATTACTCAAGTCGAGCAATATTTTCTCACCGGCAAGTCTAAAATCTCTATTCAATTATTTCACTGCCCAATAAGCTTTGTGTTCTAATCCTAAATGAAAGTGACAAGCCTTCCCATAGACCATTTTGTAAGGAGACATCCCCATAGGATTTTTCTAAGCAGTTCTATAAGCCCAGAAAGCGTGATTAAACTTTTTAGCCCAATTTTTCCTAGATCTATTAACAATCTTCTTCAAGATAGATTTAATTTCCCTATTGGAAAGTTCTACTTGCCCACTGATTTGGGGGTGATAATCTGAAGCAATTCTATGGTTTACATCATACTTAGCGAGAGTTTTTCTAAAGCCCCCATGAATAAAATGAGAGCCTCCATCAGTCATGAGATATCTAGGCACACCAAACCTAGGAAAAATAACATCCTTGAGCATTTTCAAAGAGGTCTTACCATCAGCGCTATTTGTAGGTATGGCTTCTACCCACTTTGTAACATAGTCAACAACAACAAGAATGTGGGTATACCCTTTTGAAGGAGGAAAAGGACCCATAAAGTTAAATACCCAACAATCAAAAGGTTCAATAACAAGAGAATAATTCATAGGCATTTCTTTCGTCTAGAAATGTTACCTACTCGTTGACATTCATCACATGACAAGACAAACTTCCTTGCATCTTTGAAAAGGGTAGGCCAATAAAATCTAGATTGTAAAACCTTTTGTGCACTCCTATCCCCAACATGATGTCCTCCATAAGCACCGCCATGACATTTTATCAATATCTCTTGTTGTTCAAATTCTAGAACACATCTTCGCATAATACCATCCACTCCTTTGTATAAATTGGTCATCCCAAAAATAATGCCTTAGATCATAAAATAATTTTCTTCTTTGCTAAGCTATAAAGGTTGGAGGCAAATACTTGGAAACAATAAAGTTAGCATAATCAGCATACCAAGGACTTTCATGTGGACTTACCCTTATTGTGGCCAACTGCTCATTTGGAAAACTATCATTAACAGGCAATGGGTCAAAAGAAATGTTTTCCAAATGAGATAAATTGTCAGCAACAGGATTTTCAACACCTTTCCTATCCACAATATACAAATCAAACTCTTGCAAAAGCAACACCCACCTAATAAGCCTAGGCTTAGCGTCCTTCTTTGTCATAAGGTACTTAATAGCAGCATGATCAGTATGAATAGTAACCTTTGAATCAACAATATAAGGTCTAAACTTATCACAGGCAAAGATTACAACTAAGCACTCTTTTTCAGTAGTAGCATAATTATTTTGAGCAACATATAAAGTCTTGCTAGCATAATGAATAACATTCAACTTCTTATCAACACGTTTCCCAAGGACAGCACCCACAGCAAAATCACTAGCATCACACATAATTTCAAAAGGTAAACTCCAATCAGGCGGTTGAACAATAGGAGCAATAGTCAAAGATTTCTTCAAAGTTTCAAAAGCTACCTTACAGTCATCATAAAAAACAAAACGTACATCTTTTCGAAGAAGATTAGTAAGGGGCTTTGAAATTTTGGAGAAATCTTTAATAAACCTCCTATAGAAACTAGCATGACCAAGGATACTACGAATACCTTTAATATCTCTAGGGCAAGGCATCTTCTCAATTGCTTCAATTTTGGCTTTGTCAACTTCAATGTCTCTTTTAGAGATCTTGTGTTTAAGAACAATCCCTTCATTAACCATGAAATGGCATTTCTCCCAATTAAGAACAAGGTTGGTTTCTTCACATCTCTGCAAAAATTTATCAAGGTTGTGCAAACAGTTATCAAAAGAAGTTCCATAGACGGAAAAATCGTCCATGAAAACCTCCACAATTTCTTCACAAAAACTATGAAAGATAGCAGACATACATCTTCGAAAGGTAGCAGGAGAATTACATAAACCAAAAGGCATACGTCTATAAGCATAAGTACCATAAGGACAAGTGAATAGTTTTCTCTTGGTCTTGTGCTTTCACAACAATTTGAGAAACCCAGAATAACCATCAAGAAAACAAAAGTGAGTTTTTTTGGACAACCTCTCAAGCATTTGATCAATAAAGGGCAACATATAATGATCTTTCTTAGTAACTTTATTAATATTTCTAAAATCAATGCACATTCTATACCCAACCACTACTCTTTGGGGTATAAGATCATTATCTTCATTAGGCACAACAGTTATTCCCCCTTTCTTGGGAACACAATGAACATGGCTAACCAATTGACTATCAGCAATAGGGTAAATAATACCTACATCAAGGAGTTTTAATACCTCATTTCTTAACACATCCTTCATCTTAGGATTTAGACGGCACTGGTGCTCAACAACTGGTTTTGCATCAGGCTCTATATTAATTGCATGCTGACATATAGTGGGAGAAATTCCTTTTAAATCATCAAGAGTATATCTCGTAGATCCTCGGTGTTTCTTTAGTATTCCCAATAACCTTTCCTCTTCCTTTCCTGAAAGTTTAGAACTAATAATAATAGGATACACTTTCTTATCATCAAGATAAGCATATTTAAGATCATCAGGTAAAGGTTTTAATTCGAAAACAGGGTCCCCTTTAGGTGGTAGTGTGGTACTCAAATCTTCCATAGGTAGATTATGCTTAAGTTGCTCAGGTTGATGAAGAAAAACCTCGTCAATCTCATTTCTTTTCTTCATGAAGATATTGCTCTCATGATCTTCCATAAACTGCTGCAAGGCATTGTTAGGAGCAAGAGAAATATCAGAAAGTTGTTCAACCCTGAAATCCTCATTAGGCAGTTCATTTTCATAAGGAGTTTTGGCAAATTTGGAAACAATAAACTCATAAGACTCTCCATCAAACTTAGTCAAGACTTTTTCCTTCCTACAATCTATGATAGCCCCACAAGTATTCAAGAAGGGTCTACCAAAGATAATAGGATAAGTTTTACTAGCTTCTTTACCAAGTAATACAAAATTAGCAGGATTTAATCTTACCACAAAGAACCTCCACATCTCTTACGATGCCAATAGGACAGACTGTCTCTCTATTAGCAAGGTGAATAACCACATCAATGTGCTCAAGCTCACAAGGACCAATTTCATGCATAATTTCCCTGTAAAGCTCATAAGGAATAGCACTAGAACTAGCACCAATATCACATAAACCATAGTAGCAATGATTACCAATTCTAACAGAAAGCACATGGACACTAGCTTTTCTAGCTTTTTTAGGATGAGAAACAATATTAGTAGAGTCTTCACAGAAGACAATATGCTCATCCTCTATATTTCTAGTGACAAGATCTTTCACAATAGCCACCACAGGCTCAATATTAATAAGCTCATCGGGCTCCACAGTTTTATTTGCACTTTTTCTAACCACATTAGCTATGATAGAATGTTACTTTACCTTAGTAGGAAAATGGATTTTCTCAGCATAAGGTTCAGGAAAAATAGGATCAATAGTACAAACCTCTATGCTAGCAGGAACATGGGTAACAATGTCTTTATAAGGAGCATGGTACTTGTCCCACTCTTTCTTGGGAATTTCAATATAAGAGGCAAAGACATTAAAACATTTTGCAAGAACTTGAGGATCAAGACCAAACTCATTGCTAATATCACGGAAGTCATCAGTTCCCATAAAAGATTTAATGCTTTCATAATCATAGTTTATACCTAACTTTCTTCCTTTGTCATTCTCCCAAGCTTCAGTGTTCTCTTGAATACGGTCTAGGAGATCCCATTTAGCTTCTTCCTTCATACATGTGAATGATCCAGCATAAGAAGCATCTAGTAAATATTTATCATGAAGAGAAAGCCTAGCATAAAAGTTATTGATAATACTATTGTTAGGGAGTTCATGAATAGGACATTAAGCATTAGTAACTTCAATCTCCCCCAAGCTTGAGCTGTACTCTCTCCATCACGAGGCCAAATGTTATATATCAGATTTCTATCCTTATGAATCTTACTGGGAGGATAAAATTTAGAATAAAAGAGAGATGCCATCTCCTCCCATTCCATGGATTGTCCATTCTTCAGCAGCTTATACCATTCTTCAGCTCTCCCTTTCAAGGATATGGAGAGTAACTTCTTCTTCACCTGTTCAGTTGTGATACCTGCACACTTAAACAACCCGCATAATTCATGGCTAAAAAGAAAATGATCACCGGGATGGACAGTTCCGTCCCCTAAATAATAATTATCCATAACACGATCAACAATACTTGTAGGTATCTTAAAAGGATCTATCTCAACAGGTGGTGGTTCATCTACTACCCTAACAGTGGTAGTAGTTTTCCCAAATAGAAAACCAAGTGGGTTATCCATATTGGAAACAAAGCAAGAAACAAAAACAAAAGCAATACTCACAGTAGAAGTTTCACTTACCAGTTCCACTCTTAAATAGCGCTTCACTCCCCGGCAACCGCGCTAGAAAATAGTCTTGATGACCCACAAGTATAGGGGGTGTATCGCAGTACTTTCGATAAATAGGAGTGTCCATCCCAACGAGGAGCAGAAGGTGTTGACTAGTGGTTTTGAGCAGGAAATCTCTATAAATACTTAGCAAACAGATTTTTAGTGGTTTTCTGATAAAGCAACAAAACAAGGAGCAAGTAATAAAGACAACGAACGAGTGTCCCAATCCTTTCTTAGCAAAGGACAAGCCAGTGGAAATACTTATAAGGACCAAACGTTCTCGAGGACAAATGGGAATTCTGTCAAGTGCTTTCGCTTCAAATAGCTGAGTACTCTTCATTGGTGTTGTAAGTGTTGTGTGGGTGAACCTGTGCTAAGATATCGACCTTACTTGGACTAATACATACTTGTGATTAAACCCGCTGCAAGCATCCGCAACTACATGAAAGTAATTAAGATATAAATCTAACCATGGCCTTAAACTCTGAGATCCTATGCTCCCTTGTTCAAAGGTGTCCTAATGGGGGTGCAGGTTTCTGTCACTCCGGCAACCCCACAATTAGTAGCCAAATACACAATGCATTCCCCTAGGCCCATAAATGGTGAAGTATCATGTAGTCGACATTCACATGACACCACTAGAAGAATAGCACCACAACTTAAATACTAAACCATTGAATAATAACTCAACACAAATCCACTACTAACAACATGACTTCTCCCATGTCCTCAAGAACTAAACAAACTACTCATGAGACATCATATGGATCAAGATCAAAGATGATATGGTAATGGATAACAATCTGAACATAAACAATAATCCAATGGTTCCACTCACAAGCATCAACTACAATAGTAATTTCCACCGGCTTGTCCTTTGCTAAGAAAGGAGTGGGCCAGTTGCTGCAGTTGTTCGTTGTCTTTATTACTTGCACTTTGTTTCTTTGCTTTATCAAAAAACCACTAAAAATCCGTTTGCAAAGTATTTACAGAGATTTCCTGCTCCATACCACTAGTCAACACCTTCTGCTCCTCGTTGGGATCAACACTCCTATTTATTGAAATTACTATGATACACCCCTATACTTGTGGGTTATCAAGGGGTACCTCTCTAGGGCTTACAGTTATACAACAACGTCAGTTAAGGATTGAGAGGAGTTGACCTAATCCGACTAGGCCTATGTACTCTTCTGGGCCTCCAGCTTCCAGTCGCCAGGTCCATTCTTGAGTCGTGATCTAGTCGCTGTCTTGTAGGCCTACTCGCTAGGAGCTTGGTCCAGGAGGAAACGTTCTGCTGGGCATACCCCATTCGACATATCCCTATCAGTAGTCCCCGAGGCCGTCATTGGTTCTGCACAGGTGTTGTTTGGAAGTCGGAGTATGCGGTTCCAATTTGGACACCCAGTAGAATTAGCGATGGACTCCCTTAATGAAGGAAGGAGTCTCCTGTATGCGTCTTCAATCACAGCATCGGCATCCAGTCGAATCGCAACATTTGGCGAATGGGTCGGCGAGTCGAGTGAGCAAAGTTGGACCGTCATCTTAGTCAAACTAGTCGTTGGGTAATCCAACAGTAGTATTGGCATAATTACCGCGGGTAACGGCTCCCCGAGATTGGCGGGAAGAACCCCCTTTGTAAGGAGAGTGACGGGGGAAAGCTGCGAACCTTCCTCGCATTTCTCCGACCCCGCGCATTCTCAGTCTTCCACCTTCTCCCTATCCAGAATTTCCAGAGCGAGCGAGTCTTGATATTATTGATGGCATCTCTGAAGGATCTGTGGGGCAAGTCCAAGTGCACCGCAGCCTCGCTGAAATCCTTTCAGGCCCTGCAAGGGGAAATGGCGGATCCCCGCGGCCGAGGAGACAAAGCCCAAGGCCTGCCCCAGAGACTTCATCTACTTATTGATCCACCTAGAGAGGGGGATCGGCTTCCCCCACGTTAGTCTTCTTCCGGTGATTCTGCCCATACTATGCAATCAAGCCCTCAGATCTGGGGCCATATAGCATCCAGCAGTTAGCCATTTTCGTGGCGTTTTGTGAATGCTACTTGGGGTGTCGCCCCTACTTCCCCTTGTGGCTAGATCTGTTCCATGGTTGTGTCAGCCACGATAGGGCAGGCGGCCCAATCCTGGCGGCGGGCGGTGTTACATTCCAGTTGAAGACTAAGGCCCCCTTCCTAGACCTCATGCTCCCAAAGAAGGCCGCCAGCGAGTGGAAGAAGAGATGGTTTTACATGAGCGAGTCGACACTGGACGGCGTGGTGTCACTCCCAATTTACATTGTCGAGAGGAGCGAGCCGCGCTGGCTGCTGACGACCAAGCTTCCCAACGGCCAGAGGATGGTCATGGACGAAATGCTAACGTAGATCTAGACGCTCAAGAAGGAGGGTCTAGAAACCATCAACCTATACAACTGCTGTCTCAGGCGGCGACTGGTACCGCTGGCCAGCCGATCCCACGGGACATACCAGTACACCAGCAGGGACGACAGAACAAAGGCATGCTCAGTGAACTGTGATGCCGACGACTACGCTGCCGCGTTGAAGGAGATCACGGAGGATTTCCTACTCGAGGCGGAATTTCTCGCGCTCGGCATGCTCCTTTCGAGCCGCCTCTTCCAGTCGCAGGCGGGCTTCCTCGACCTCTGTCGCTGTCACGGTCGGCGGTATCGGCACGGAGAAGGGATCTGGCGGAGCGCTCATGTTGCCTACCATGTAGGTCGCGATGAAGCGACTAGATCTGGCGCGAAGGTCGCCAGAGAGTTCCGACCCGGAGTCGAAGCCGAAGATCTCGAGGATGGATGAATCCTCGAAATCCCTAACATTGGAGACTCGTGTGATGGAGCCTTCAGGCGACGCTGTGGTGATGGAGGGCCGAGTCGACATCGTTATGGAGGGACTCGTCGTCTACAGCCCCGTCGGTTCCGGTCTCATTGCTGGTGGCAGTGTCGTACTCAGAGGCGATGCAGTGGACGGTGTGGATCTGGCCTTCCGAGAGAAGATCGCGCGGTGTCGATCCACCGATGATCGCCATTTCCTCGGAGACAATGGCGTCCGTGAAACCGACGATCTGGTTGATGGTGCCGACCGGCATTATGGCGCTGGTCCAACGAGCGTTCTATAGGCGAGGGTGAGATTCTGCGACATGGAGAGCCCCTCCCCCATCTTATCCTCCCCTTCTTCCTCTCTACTGCCATGCGGATCACTACTCCCTCCAGAACCACCACCCCCAGATCCCTCGTTGCCGCTGTCTGATCTGCCATCGCTGAGCTCAGGCTCCTTGGCCACGACTACCATGAGGAGGCAGGAGCAGGGGGGTATTAGAGAGGCGAGAGAGGAGGGAAGGAGCGCGAGGGCTGCACAGGTAGAGGTGGGAGCACTGGGAGGCGGAGATCTTGGTCGAGGAGATGCGAGAGGCGCGAGCACTGGGGTTGTGGCGAGGGCCATGGTCGTCGAGCTAGGGTTTTGTTGGGGGCCAAACCGTCGCCTTCGCCGTTTGCCTCGGCCATCTATCGAGTCGTCGTCGGGGGCACAATCTAGAGTTAGGGAGGTGGTGTGGATCTCGCTAGAGAAGGAGGGGAGCGGCTAGATCGAGCTGGAAAGAGGCTCTCGAATAGAGTGCGGCAGCGGCGACGCACGGATCTTGCTGGATAAGAAGGGGAGCGGTGTTTGCTCGTTTGTGTGTGGTGGCGCGTCATAGGATTAGGGTTGGGGAATGATGGAATAAGGAGGAAGGAGGGCAGAAGCGTTTGATGGGAGGGTGGGGACATGGCGGTGTTGGCTTGCACGCACGCGTATTGCGTGCGATGGTGAAAATATTTGGTTTCTGCGTGCGATGGGTACCGTGCCACGCCATCTATCCATGTCAAGTTCCCGCAGTTCAACATCCTACCTGTCCATCTTGTCCACATCCAACTGTCCATCTTGCTATCGTCCATATTTAGACCTGCCTAGCTATTATGACAATTTAATTCAAAAAAATTACGACGTTTTTGAGTGAAATCGTCATAGTTTATTAAGGTTTTGGCCCTCCCAAGCAGCTTGAGGACACCTGCTGCGGAATCTTTAGAAATCCAAGATGAGATGGTCACTACCAAAACATCACAAGTTGACACATTACTTGTAGTGATTTATGATATTGGGTTTGATCTTTCTCTTTAGATGGTATATGTAGTCGGCCACATATCATGTGCCTCTGGGACTAAAGAGAGGGTGAAATCCTTCGGACGTGTTTGGGAGTATGTCCAGTGCTATTCATGACTACAACCATTGGCTTATAACCTAGGTGGTCAAAGGAAGAATAAAGAGAGATTCACTAAGATAATTATGATATCCATGGGGAGACCCTTAATTGTGGTGGTCTGTATAAGATGTTTTAGCTTTTATGAAGCGAATGTATCTAAATATCTTTTAGTATGTGGTTCACTCCGAACCTACATACTAAAACATGTCTAGATACATTTTTTTCATAGGAGCTAAAACATCTTACATTTAAATCAGAGGGATTACTCAAATGCATCAACTCCTGCACCCTAGGGCGTGTTTGGTTGGTCGTTTTTCCATTTCTCCCACCGGGACAGAAGAAATAAGCCCATTTGTTTTCCTGGGTCGCACGGTTTCCTTGATCCGCATGATATTTAAAGAAGCCCAAAACTTGGCCTGCTAGGAACGCCCAAATCAAGTGTTTCTGTGGGGACACGCTGCATTGATGCAAAAACGGGGGCAAAAGATGCGACCTATGCGAGCTTGATACGTCGGAAACGTATCTATAATTTTTGATGTTCCATGCTTGTTAGTATCTACTTTGCTTTGCTTTGTATACACTTTGAGGTGCTTTTTACATGTTTTCTGGTACTAACCTATTAACAAGTTGCCACACTGCTAGTTGCCTGTTTTCTATTGTTTTTGGTTTCAGAAAAGCTAGTAAAGAAATATTCTCGGAATTGGGCGGGACGAACGTCAAAGTCAATTACTTTCCGTGGGGAACAAGAAGTCCGGAGGGGAGACGGAGAAGCGTTCCAGGGCGTCCAAACCCCCCTAGGCACGACCAGGGGTGGGCCCATGCCTGGGTAGGGTTTGAACCCCTTGGTCGCCTCCTCGGCCTCCCCCTTCGCCTATAAGAAGCCCCCAATGCAGAAACCCTAAGTACCCGATCAAATATCCACGAAACCGTCTGTAGCCGCCGCCACCATCATCCCTAGATCGGGGGGGGGATCTAAAGTTCTTCCCGGCACCCTACCGGAGGCCTTCTCTCCTGTATGATGCGTGAGTAGTTCCACCTTGGACTATGGGTCCATGTAGTAGCTAGATGGTTGTATCTCCTCCTTGTGCTTTCATTTATAGAACTTGTGAGCTCCGTTCACGATCAAGATCTAATCTATTTGTAATCATGCATGTTGTGTTTATGGGGATCCGATGGATATTTAGATTATTATGTTGGTTTGATAAATGGTTTTGTCTTTATGATTCTATCATGTCTGTGTTGTTTGTGATCTTTCATGCTCTCCGTTGTTAGTAGCTATCTTGGCCAAGTAGTTGCTAGTTACTCCAAGAGGTGGTATTTATGCTCGATAGTGGGGTTCATGCCTCTAGTTTCCAAGGGAAGTGACAATAATCTCTTCGGTTGTAGATGTGCTGTTGCTACTAGGGATAAAACAACGGTCTCTTGTTCATGGAACATGTGGACTGTTTACCTTACACACTTTTCTTAAAGTAGTTGTCTGTTGCTTGCAACTTAATACTGGAGGGGGTTCGGATGATAACCTGAAGGTGGACTTCTAGTCATATATGCAGTTGGATGGCGGTCTATGTATCTTGTTGTATTGCCCAATCGAATCTCATAGGATCTTTCTGACTAGTAATTCCATTGTTATTCCTTGCTTAGTTCCTGTCAATTGCCCTGCTATAATTTGTTTACCCTTCATGCCATGTTGTTTATCTAAGGAGAGCACCTGTAGTGAACTATGGACCCCGGTCCAATCTTTACCATTGATACATCTTCCACTGTTACTTGTTTACTTCCTGCAAACCATTACCTTCCACACCATACGTTTAATCCTTTGTTACAGCAAACCGGTGAGCTTGACAACCTCACTGATTCGTTGGGGCAAAGTCTTGAGTTTCTATTGTGCAGGTCTCCGCGTTGCTTGCAACACCTGTGTGACATTTTCTTCCTCCTTCTGGTTCGATAACCTCGGTCTCTACTGAGGGAAGACTTGCTGCTGTGCTCATCACACCTTGCTCTTGGGGTTTCCAACGAAGTACTCCACACCAGCGCATCAACAAGTTTTCTGGCGCCGTTTCCGGGGAACGAAGAAGAAGAAACTCCCAGTCAACCATGCGTAACCAACACAAGTTTTCTGGCGCCGTTGCCGGGGAGGCTAAGGACGTCTTCACTAGGGGAGTCCTTCATTTCATTTCTCTTTATTTTTTAAGTTTGCTTTGTTTCTTTTTCTTGGTTTTGTTTGCCTCTTTTCAAAAAACCTAAAAAAAATAGTCTAGTTTGGTTTGCTTGCTTTATTCAAAAACACAAAAAAATTAGTTCCTACTCTAGTTGCCACCTTGCTCTAGCTCACCATGTTGTTCCCCAAGTTCGCCCTAAAAGATCTTGCAATAGGTAGTGGCTCCATAATTGGGAGAGATAATATTGAAGAATTTTTTAATCAGGTTAGCAAGCATAAGGACATTGAGGATAAATCTATAGCAGAACTTGCTCCTAATTATGAGATTTCTGCAGCTTCTTTAGTTCATATGTTGGAGGCTAGGTTTGTTAGCCTTAACCCCTTCATACAATTCTTGTTCCTAAAACTAAAAGAAGAAAAGAATGCTGAAAAGAGAGAATTCATCCTTGAAACTTTATCAAAAGAATTTCATGATGTTGCTAGGGAAGACAAAAAGATCTTTGAGCGTTTCAATATGCTAGGCTCAAGTGTAGATGTTGTGGGTATTTCTAATAAAACTAAGCCTAGAGAAGAATTTAAGATACCCATACCCTTTAAGCTTGTTGGAATGCATGAAGCATTTGAAAAGAATTTTGATTGGATTGCTCTTGAAAATATTTTTTATGAAAGTAGTATACCAAAGAGAGATGAGAAAGTATCCTCCAAAACCCATTTGGATGAGATACCTTTCATAGTTGAAGACTTTGCAAGTATTGTTGTTAATGCTTCTTCATTTGAAAATACTTGATTCTTCTTGCTTCTTGTGCCTAACTTAAAGGCGTTAAAGAAAAGTACTTGTTGGGAGATAACCCAAGTGTTTACTTGAGTCTTGGAATTTATTGCTTTAGTAATGACCTCTCCTTATCCTTTTTGTTTGCTTTTTGTGCCAAGAATGACCTCTAATGAGAGGGAAGTAAGATTTGGGGCATTGCTGTCCCGAAATAGATTTTTGTCCTCCACCATAAAAATTAGTGAGGAGTCTCTGTAACTCGGATTGAGCTCATAATTTACTAATAAATCCCCCAGTATGTTATCTAACTTTCGTTAGTTCAACACTTTTTTATTTGAGCAACAGAAGATGTTCGAAAAAATCGGTTTCTACGTGCTGGTCTGTTTTGATAGATTTCTGCCATTGTTTGCATTTGCTTCTTATTGATTCCTTTTTGAGTTCTATTTTGGGGAATTGAGCTTTTTGAAGGAGTTACTATAGTAGCTTGTGTTTTTAGTGAATATCCTTGCTGTTCCAAAGCTTTTCCAGAGGTCTAATATCTTTTGAATAAACTAATGTTGCTAATGAAGATTGTGTGAAGTTTTGTATGAAGGAAAAATTTTAGGTATGGAGAGAGAATGATGCAATAAGATGAAGAATGGAAAAAAGCTTAAGCTTGAGGATGCCACCATGGTGTAACCCCAATAAATATCCAAGAGGTACAAGCGTCAATGCTTGGGGATGTCCAACGCATCCCCTTCTTCATCAATAAAAAGCTTAGGTCTGTCTAGACACTTCGTTTTTATTGTTTCATGCACGGTTGTGTTGTTCTTGGAGCATCTTAGTTTTCGTTTGCTTTGCTTAGGTTGTTTAGTTTGCTTGAATAAAGTAGTTTGTACCCCCGTTCTCGCTGTGTTGTTTTGCAAATAAGTTGCTTGGTGTTGGAAAGGAGTAGTAAGTTCTTGCTTGAAGTGCAAGAGGAGCTTGCATTGACTGTGACTTAGAATTTAGCATGGCATGCTAGGTGTTGTTTTGACCTTATGCTTAGTGATTATTGCTGTAGCATTTCTTGTTCCAAACAATTGGGATTGCTTAGTGTGCCTTGAAGAAATTATGCGTTGTTTTAGCATGCAAAAGCATAGTATTGTGATATTCTCCTTTGAAGCTTTGTTTGGGTTAACTTGGCACATGCTCACACCATGTTATGATTATGAAAAGTCACCACTAGCCTCTATGTTCATTTAGTCCTTGACTTGTACTACCACTCTATGCTTTGATTAGTAATGCTTTGTTGCTCTGCATGATTATGGCCATTATGCTCTCTTAGTTGGTTGCTCCCAGTCTTTTGCTAGCCTCCACTTGTATGAGTAAGCTCTACTCATGCTTCCAACTCCCAAGAAACCAAGTTATTCCAAAGTTTCCACTATAAACTCCTATACATGGTGTGTTACACCATTCCAAGTATATTCTTGTTTTCAGCTATCTTCCAATTAAAAACTATTTTGTTATGTGAAAACTTAGTGATTAAGCCCTCACGAACTTGATGGCACACTTTATATTCCTTGCCCCTAATAAACTTGAACCATTGTGACGTCTATGTTTTATGTGTTTGCACTTATACGTTGGAATTAGCAGAACCGTGCTGTCACGGGGAACGTTTTCAACATTGCACTTGTACTTTGTACTCAGTTGATATCATGCTCTTTTGTCTATGGATGTCACCGGTGTGAAATAAAGAGGAAACTTGTAAGTCCATGGAGTTTGTATTCTGTGTTAGAGAAATGCCTGGGCCGCTAGCCTAAGCCATGCCTAATCATGGTGGAAACTTGCAGCATCACCATATTGAGCTATCTATGAAGCATCCTCAATAAAAAGCTATGCATATAGTAAATAAAAAGATCGCTGAGATGCTCATTGTCTACTTGCCTTGTCATTTTTGTTATGTGATAGCTCCTGTACCATGTGTAAGGGGTACGCCGTTGGCGGTTCTCTATGATATGCAAATACTTACAATGACAAGAACTTACCTGTGACTGAAGTTGAGTAGCATGAGGTGTGGCCCTCGTATTCAAGGAACTTGAGATTTCCAACTTATACTTTGTCCAGCATATACTCCATAGTTAGTTCACTTTAACCTTAATCACTTCAAGAAGCTTATGATAGGGGCAATGAGGGCTAAAAGCTAACAAGTACCATAATTTTTGGAAGCTCTTTTTGAAAATTGAAATCCCTGCTTCCTTTACAAAAAGGCTTTTCTTCCACCACTAGTGAGTCTCCACCTTCTACCTTTAGGCACCATTAAGAGAGCATAGTTGTCATTCTGTGTGAAGTGTCCCAAAGATTATTGATTGATGCATATTGTGATATTACTTGTTCTTGTGCTATTTGTTTCTAGTCACCCTTGTGAACTTTGAAGGTGTCCTATGCATATATATTGCTACTCTATGAGGGACAAGCTGATTGCCACTATGCTATGTTTTCTGTATGTGAAACAAACAAACATTTTTCAATGCATGTTATTCATGATCTTTGTTTGTAGCCTTTCATGTTGCATGCATAGTTACAATGTCCTATTGTTAGAACTCCATCTTTCATGCACATGTTTAGAGTTCTTTGATCCCATATTTCAATGCTTGCAAATGGTTGGATCTTTATTGTGAGGGTGCATGTCACCTAAAAAATTATTCTTTTATCACTTACCTACTCGAGGACGAGCAGGAGTTAAGCTTGGAGATCCTTGATACGTCGAAAACATATCTATAATTTTTGATGTTCCATGCTTGTTAGTATCTACTTTGCTTTGCTTTGTCTACACTTTGAGGTGCTTTTTACATGTTTTATGGTACTAACCTATTAACAAGTTGCCATAGTGCCAGTTGCCTGTTTTCTACTATTTTTGGTTTCAGAAAATCTAGTAAAGAAATATTCTCGGAATTGGACAAGAAGTCCAGAGGGGAGACGGAGAAGCGTGCCAGGGTGGCCAAACCCCCCTTGGCGTGGCCAGGGGTGGGCCCGCGCCTGGGTAGGGTTTGACCCCCTGGTCGCCTCCTCGGCCTCCCCCTTCGCCTATAAGAAGCCCCCGATGCAGAAACCCTAAGTACCCGATCAAATCTCCACGAAACCGTCTGTAGCCGCCGCCACCATCGTCCCTAGATCAGGGGGATATGAAGTTCTTCCCGGCACCCTGCCAGAGAGGCGATCATCCCGGAGGCCTTCTCTCCGGTATGATGTGTGAGTAGTTCCACCTTGGACTATGGGTCCATGTAGTAGCTAGATGGTTGTATATCCTCCTTGTGTTTTCATGTATAGATCTTGTGAGCTCCGTTCATGATCAAGATCTAATCTATTTGTAATCATGCATGTTGTGTTTGCGGGGATCCGATGAATATTGAGATTATTATGTTGGTTTGATTAATGGTTTTGTCTTTATGATTCTATCATGCCTGTGTTGTTTGTGACCTTGCATGCTCTCCGTTGTTAGTAGCTATCTTGGCCAAGTAGTTGCTAGTGACTCCAAGAGGGGGTATTTATGCTCGATAGTGGGTTCATGCCTCTAGTTTCCAAGGGAAGTGACAATAATCTCTTCGGTTGTAGATGTGTTGTTGCTACTAGGGATAAAACAACGGTTTCTTGTTCATGGAACATGTGGAGTTTTTACCTTACACACTTTGCTTAAAGCAGTTGTCTGTTGCTTGCAACTTAATACTGGAGGGGGTTCGGATGATAACCTGAAGGTGTACTTCTATTCATAGATGCAGTTGGATGGCGGTCTATATATCTTGTTGTATTGCCCAATTGAATCTTATAGTATCTTTCTGACTAGTAATTGCATTGTTATGCCTTGCTCAGTTCCTGTCAATTGCCCTGCTGTAATTTGTTTACCCTTCATGCCATGTTGTTTATCTAAGGAGAGCACCTCTAGTGGAGTATGGACCCCGGTCCAATCTTTACCATTGATACATTTTCCACTATTACTTTTTTACTTGGTGCAAACCATTACCTTCCACACCATACGTTTAATCCTTTGTTACATCAAACCGGTGATCTTGACAACCTCACTGATTCGTTGGGGCAAAGTCTTGAGTTTGTGTTGTGCAGGTCTCCGCATTGCTTGCAACACCTGTGTGACGTTTCCTTCCTCCTTCTGGTTCGATAACCTCGGTCTCTACTGAGGGAAGACTTGCTGCTGTGCTCATCACATCTTGCTCTTGGGGTTTCCAACGAAGTGCTCCACACCAGCGCATCAGATCTCGGCGATGGCGCGAGCCGTAGCTTTTCCCCAAAAGATGGCGGGCGAAATTTTGTCACCGCCCGTGGGAGCGTGGTGGTATATATCACCACCCATCTCACCACATAGTGTATCCCCACCATTTACCCCATTTTTTGATCTCTCAAGCTCGCTAAGATCTTCATCAGCCAGCAGGTAAGTGACGGTAGTGGTGGTTGTAGATTGGCTGGTGTAGGCGTTCTTCTCCAAGATCTTCGGCAGGGACATGCTATGCTCCTCCGATGCTAGTGAGTTTCATCAAACCCCAAGTTTAGTAGCTTTGATTTGTTAACACCTCATATATCTAATTGTAGTTTGTGGTAGATCTATGGTAGTATGTCCATGAACTGCTTGGTGAAGTCATAGATCTGTGTTTTTGTGCCCTTATTACATATTTTTGTGCGACCGTGATTCATGTAGGACATGACCCCTAATGATTTCATCCAAGACCTCATGGATTCTCAGGAGAACTTTGTCGCTGAGACCCATCCTAGCTCCCGCCTTTGAGGCTCACCTATCCTCAGCGGTCGGAGATCGTGTCTCCGACTTTGATGACCGGGTACATGGTAGATCAGATTGTAGAGGAAGATTCCAAGAACATGGCCAAGAAAAAGGCCATCAGGGCTGCCAAAGCCCACAAGACAGGCCATGACAATGGGGTGAAGGGAACCATGAAGTGAGAACCGTCCTCTCCATGTTCGTTCTCAACAAGATGTGTGAGATCATTAAGAGCGACATGAGGACGGAGAAGGGGTTCAAGGAGGTGCACCTGAACACTTTTGCCCAGAAGGTGTTTGAATTTTGTGGCATTGAGGTGTCCTCACAACAGGTGTACAACCACCTGCGTAAGTGGAGGACCAGGTGGATCCATGTGTCCAAGCTTAGGGACCGTAGTGGAGCTTGCTGGGATGAAGAGACCAGCACCATCATCTTGGAGGATGCCCACTATAGGGGACAAATCTCGGTACTAACTAATTTAAGTTCATGCACTAACATCCCTAAAATTCTCTTTTGTAACCTCGCTAACTACCAATAACCTCTCTGCAATTCCCTATCTTAGGATCACCCCAAGGATGTCGAGTTTCTGAACAAGCCAATACTCAACTATGTCCAGATGCAGATCATCTTATCCTACGGCCTTGCCACTGGCAGGTTTTCCATTGGGTCAAGTGAGCATATTTTCGAACCAAGCCCTGAATACATGCAGACCCAGGAGTCCGAGACAGTGGTACTTGATGATGACGTTGAGACCGATGCTGCCATAGGTTCTCCTGCTCCAGGCGTTGGTCCTGGCGGCAGCATAAATGCCAACATTATTGGTGGCTTCGATCCTTCCAAGAATAGTAAGAGGTCGTTGTTGGGAGAGGAGGACGTTGTCGCCATCACCTGCATGTCGAGGTCGTGAAAGCGGTGACGGCCGCCATCACCACTGCTTCCCCTCCACATGTGCACCTAGCCCTCTACAACGCCATCATGAGCGCCTCTAGCTTCAGCTCTGAGGCAATGATGGTGGCGCTCAGCCACATCTTCGACAACATGGCCTAGGGTAATGACTTTATTCAGATGGCAGAGGACCACAGGGTGCTCTGGTGAAAAATCACGGATGCCACCTAGAGGGGGTGAATAGGCGGTTAAAAACTTTTACGAGATGGGCTTCACAAAGGCGGAATAAAACTAGCCTTTTCTTTTGTCAAGCACAAAGCCTAAATATACTATGGTTCACCTATGTGCACCAAAAACTTATGCTAAGAAAAAAAGCAACTATGTTATAGAAAGATATATGACTTCAAGCACGAAGGCTATCACAAAGTAAAGTGCATAAGTAAAGAGCTCGGGTATAGAGATAACCGAGGCATGTGTAGACGACGATGTTTTACCGAGTTCTTCCCTATAAAGAAGTATGTCTCGTTGGAGGGGTGTGTGTTACTAAGACCACCAACACCACAAGAGGCCTCACCCTATTCTCCCGAGCACCCGCCGCACGGCAAGCACCCGATACACTATGGGACACTTGATGGCGGTCACCAAACCCGTACAAGATTGCGACAATCTCCACAACTTAATTGAAGGCTCCCAATAATCACCACCAAGGCCACTAACTTGGGGAGAGCTCCACAACTTAATTGGAGGTTCCAAGAACTCACCACAAAGGCCACACAACCGTCTAGGGTTCCAAGAACCCAAGATTAATAAGCTTCTTGATTTTCACCAACCAAATCTTCCAACAAAAACTCAAACCGATGCACCTAATGCAATGGAAAGAACACAAGTACTCAAATACTTCTCTCTCAAATTACAACAAAGCTACAAAAGCTTATGGGGGAATAAGAGAGGAAGAACAAAGAGGAGAAACACCAATTACTCCAAGATCTAGATCCAATGGGTTCCTCTCACTTAGAGGAGAGATGGATTGGTGGAAATGTGGATCTATATCTCCTCTCTATTTTCCCTCAAGAATATGCAAGAATCATGGGAGGATTAGAGAGAAAGGGAAAGCTATTCAAGGTCAACAATAGAGGAGAGAGAATGGGAAGAAGCAACCAGCCCCTTGGGGTAGAAGGGGGCTTTTATAGGTTCCCCACAAAATATAGCCGTTGCTGGGCACTTAAACTGGAGTCTCTGAGGTCCAAACCCTGGAGTCTTCGGACCTAGAACATCCAGGTCGAGCGAAGATAGAGCTGCAAGCTCTTACTGTATGTTCGGAGTTTTTTGGGTCAAAAAACCCGTGACGGAGATTCCGCTCTCCCGAGACCGGAGTCTCTGCCCGCCCTGAAAACTAACACTAATATCAACACCAAAACGACCATAAATTTTTCATTCGGACTCCGAGTTTGACGATATTGGGCTCGTTTCGAAGAGGACAATAAGCTCTACAAGATTATGCAGGGAACCATCATAGTCTATCAAGGTAGGATAGAACCAAATGATGAAAGGTTTAACCTATCTATAAAATACAAACCGGCAACACCTCGAACATCGAAAATGCAATAGAGAATACATATGAAATCCGTTTTTGATGAACTTGAGCTTTTCATGGAGATTAACACAAGATCTAAATCCTCTCATGGATAAGAACCAAATAAGAACCAAGAAAGATGATGCCAAATATGCAAAGGTTTGAGCTTTCTCCAAAAGATATGATCAAGTTACTCACTCGAGAGCCCCTCTTTATAGTACGGTTAGATATCCTATAAACTGGTCTCCCAACCAACAACATGAGACCGACAAAAGGTAAAACATATCAAGATCTTACCTTTGCCTTGATCATTCCACTTGAGCTTCATGTAGATGATCTTGTCCTTCTCGAGATGGAACTTCTTTCTTGATTTCTCTTGCTTGCGCTTGCTTGATGACGACTGGCAAAATTTATTCCCCATACACCATGGGAAAACCACTTCTTTGAACTTATCTTCATCGATCCATGATCACCGAGCATGGAAAGATTCAAGCATGTGATATCCTAGAGATGGAGCATCTTGAGCTTGAACTTCATTTCTTTTAACTCCATTAGTATGATGTCTTGAAGATACACATGAAGAATTATATCTTCTTCTTCGACACACTCTTGATCTCATTTTCTTTATTATTCTCCTTCTACTTTATTCCAATAGGCCCAAAGCCCTTGGACAGTGCTTCTTCTTCTTCACAGTTGAAGCCAACACATGCTCCAAGCGATGACAATGGACAATCCCTACAACTGCAACTAAATGCAAACATTAGTCTATAAAGATTGTCATTAATTACCAAAATCACACATGGGGGCCCACATGCTGTTTCAATCTCCCCCATTTTGGTAATTGATGACAATCCCTTTGAGAGGGTTTATATAATGAATTTTAACGAATAAAATGGTAGCACCAATATCAAATACTACACAAGTATGTGATATTGGTACCACCACCATATATAGAGAAACTCTCCCACAATATATGCATGTGTGATGAACTTGAATTTCATTGCATATATTGCTAATCATTATCATTGGTGGAGTTTCCTCTATATATACCACATGGTAAGCAACAACAAAGATGTAAGAGCATGAAAGGCCCCGATTAAGAACAAACTCAAGACATAAACCAACTTCCTTTAAACCCTCTAAAACTTCTCCCCCATTGGCATCGATTACCAACATGGGTGAAAAGTCCTAGAAGCCCAATATAGTGATAATTTCTCCAAAGGTGTGCATTTGCACATATCCAATGATGAATACTTGGGAGGAAGTATAACTATATTGAGGACCCGAAGATTGCAAAAGAAATAAAATGGAAGAAGCATCAACTAATGACTCAAGCAATCGCAAGATCCAAGAGAACCAATTAAAACAACAAATGATACAAAATGGAAACAACAAGATATTAGGATTCAAGGAAAAGAGTGTTTAAATGAAAATAGCGAAGCTCCCAAAGATTTCTGCACAAATTAGAATAAATACATTTGAATACAAAATGCACAAACATGGAATCTTCACTCCCCCATAAACATTTAAAACACAACAAAAGATAAAGAGGACAAATGAGCATGATTAAATGAATTAGAGAAGTTCCTCAAATATTATGCACCA
The DNA here is from genome assembly GCA_916181665.1 of Avena sativa. Classification (NCBI taxonomy): domain Eukaryota; kingdom Viridiplantae; phylum Streptophyta; class Magnoliopsida; order Poales; family Poaceae; genus Avena; species Avena sativa. The sequence continues at coordinate 265,366,874 of OV702280.1, read as the reverse complement.
ATTATAGTAATTGCATTTGGAAACAAAGTGCACAAGCATGGAATCCTCACTCCTCCAACTCATTTAACAATACAAGGAATGAGAAATCAAATAAATGCTTAAAATAAAATAGAGAAGCTCCCCAAGATTTGTGCACACTTTAGAATAGTTGCTTTTGAATACAACATGCACAAATATGTAATCCTCACTTCCCCATAAACATTTAAGACACAAAAGGTGATCAAGAAGGAAAATAAGCATTCTTAAATGAATTAGAGGAGCTCCCCAAGGATTATGCACCAATTATAATATTGTATTTGGAAACAAGGTGCACAATCATATAATCCTCACTCCTCCAATTCACTTAACAATACAAGGAGTGAGAGATCAAATATGAGTGCTCGAAGATGGCAAATAAATTTGGTAGCCACCAAAGAATCAAAAAGAAATAAAAAGGTGGTCTCTAAAGAAAACAAATAAAGATTTATCTTCTCTTGGGTGTATACGTTTCTAGGTGGAGAATGTTGCAAAGACAAAAGCCCACAAATAAACATGCACACACAAAATAGATTCACAAGAAAGCACATGAAAAAGAAAAATGAAGTCAGAGAATATACCAATAAGATTTTTTTTCTTTGAAAGCATGGCCAAATGCATAATTTAATCTTATTTAACAGTAATGAGATTTAAACATCGATAAACCACATACATTAAAACTATCACAAGGAAAAGGGAGATAGTTGGAATAATTGGAGAACTTGCAAATTCTCACTATTGCATATGAGAGAAATTGAGGAAAAGATAGTCAATGAAATTGCTAGATTGACATATAAGGGATTGGTGAATCATATGTATGATTTTGTATAGCCCCTCTAATATGCACTCATCTCAACTTACTCACATTTGCAATAAAGAGTACACTTTAAAACAATTGCAAGAACCAAAACAATTTCAAATACACCAAGTCATGCCAAGATGCAACTTAGGAAAGGTTGGAAGCAAGATATATATGTATGATAAAGGGATACTTATTACCAAGATATAATTGGTAGGATGTATATGATATGAATTCTTTGATCATCCTAGCTTGTCTCCAATGGACATGTAGACACCACTTATTCCTAACTTAAGAGACAAGGATCCAATATATCTCCAATGTACCTAAAACTAAGTACAAAATGATCCCCAAACATATTGGGTCCAAACTAGTTAGAGAAACTACAATACATAGGAGAGACTACACATAAATATGTGCATGTTGATATGAAATTGAATTTCATGCACAACTAAGCCGATGGGATTTTGTGGAGTTTCCCTTGTATATTGGATCAAAGAAAGAAAGCATGCCATAATATAAAAATGTAGTAAATATGCATGAACAAGGCTTTCAAGAACCAAAAAGGAGATATAGTTTGAACAAAAACACCAAGTAGACCGAGATGGCACACACAAGAGTGTGACACGACAAAAGGTGTCCAAATTGTATCAAAAAACCAATTCAACAGATGAAAGAACACAAGTTCAACAAATGAACTAGACAAAGTCCAAGGAGCAAAAGATAGACATGAATACAAATTCTCAAGGATTTATCTCATTCTAAAAGGTCAAATCAAGAAACAAGGAATGAGATAAAACCAACTCCCAAAAGAGCAAGTTCCAACAAATAAACCAAACTCTCCCCACTTTTCATGATGGCACAAAATACCAAAACGAAAAAATGAACTTCCAAGCACATAAAACACGATATGGATCAAAAAAAGAAGAATAAAAAGGAGTGTCCTAAATAATATAGGAGAGCTCCCCCATGAATAGTTCATTATGTAGGATTTTTCTTTTGAATGCAAAATTCACACAAATGGGATCATCACTACTACCTATATTAAATAAAACACAAGTGAATGCCAGTAAAATCAAGGGATTTCTATTTTCGTGCCCCTGGTGCGTTAGCTGTACTCACTTTTCCCAGCCTCTTAGTTTTTCCTCACTTTTGTCCAGCTCCTATTATGGAACTCTCACATCGGTCTGAAACTCACTCTCCGTCGGGTCCCATTAGTGGACCCTCGCCGTTACATGCTCACAAGTGGGGCCGCATTCAGGTGGGTCTCGTAGTGGACCCTCACTGTTATATGCTGACAAGTAGGACCCACCCCCGTTACGTGATGACAGGTGGGGCCACGTTCAGTCGGGTCCCGTAGTATGACCCCCCATGCACTACTAGGAAAACGGCTATAGGTAATCCACACATCCGTGGCGCACGTGCTAGTGGTGCCCCATGGGTAAAATAGGCGTGGCACACTGCCCACAGGTTCCCTACGGCTAACTACCATAACCGTGGTGCACACGGGGGGTGGTGTGCCACGGATATGTGTGGGCTAGGGCACAGGTGGCCGCAGAACACATACCCATAGCACACTAGGTCAAGGTGCGCTATGGGTGTGAAACTTAGCCGTAGCGCACCTTGACCTAGTGTGCTACGGGTATGTGTGTTGCAGCAGCTGGGTCAACTTAGCCATAGGGCACTCTGCCCTAGTGCCCTACGGCTAAGTGGCATGCACCAACTCCATCCCCCCTTGGATCAGCTTTTTAGCCTTGCAAAAATAAAAGAAAATGAAATGCTTCAAAAAATAAAATCCTTTCATATTTAGGTAGATAATGTGGTCTAGTTTCTAGAAAAATTAACAAACAAGAATTTCGACTTTTTCTGCAAAAAAAGTCATGCCACGGCAAAACGGTCGTAACTTTTGCATATGATGCCGAAAAAACGTTTAATATACCAAAATGACAAGAACGAGATTTCGCATCCGCTCGCAACCACCTTCGGTTGTTTAGCGATTTTTTAGATTTTCAAAATTCGAAAAGAGTAAAAAGTTATAATCAAAAGACCATTTTTTTCTGCAGAAAAAATAGAGGGCAACTTACCTGTAGCGTACCACCACTAGTGCGCCACGACTAAGTTGGGCGGGATTCGAAATTTGAATCACCACCCCTCCAACCTCGCCCTTCTCTCCTTTTACTTTTCCTCCCTTCTCCTTTTCCTTTTTCTCCTTTCTCCTTTTCCTTATCCTTCTCCTCCTCCTCCTGCTTCTCCTCCTTCTCCTTCTCCTTTTCCTCCTCATCCTTCTCCTCGTCCTCCTCCTCCTCCTTTTCCTTTTCCTTCTCCTTCTCCTTCTCCTCCTCCTTCTCCTTATCCTTCTCCTCCTCCTCCTTGCAGTGAAGATGGTGACAGTGGCCAACTCCTTCTCCTCCTCCTACTCCTTGCAGTGATGACGGCAACGGCGGGCTCCTTCTTCTCCTTCTCCTCCTCCGTGTAGTGACGATGGTGACGGTGGGCTCCTTCTCCTCCTCCTCCACCTCCTCCTCCTCCTTCCAGTGACGACGATGAGCTATTCGACGAGGCAATGGCGACGACGGTGACCACTCCGACGAGGCGACGACGGTGACCACTCCGAGGCGACAGCGACGACCCGCACCGATGAGCGACGAAAGAGGGGGCGGCGAGATCCAAATCTCCCGCTTTTTTTGAATTTTGAAATTTGTACCCATGGCGCACAACACCCACTGCGCCACGGCTAAATTTTCATACGCGTGGCGCATAGCACCTAGTGCACCACGGTTAACTTTTCATAAGCATGGCGCACCACCTAGTGCGCCACAGCTAACTTTTAGCTGTAGCGTGCGCCTTGTGGAGCACCCCTAGTGCGCCACGGATGTGCTTTACACGTGTGCCATGAATTAGCTGTTTCCTAGTAGTGATGGTGTGGGGACGGCTTGTTGGGAATGCGTTTTGTGGGATGTGGTGTGGGACCATGTGGGGCGCGTATGGTAGTTACGTGCGTCCTGTCGCCTAAATTGGAAGATTTATTTTTTGTTATTTTTATGATTGGCCTTTTTAAGAGCACCTTTTCCCCTTTATGTCGCTAACAGTTGTTATTTTTGCCCAAAAAGGCAGCGAACCAAAAGCAGCTTCTCTCTTCATTCATGGTTCCTTTTGGCCATCTAATTTTCCCAATCTGGCAGCAAATCTAACCAGTACCATAAATATGTAGATGAACAGAGAAGATGTAGATAAAGTATCTAATAAAGGATTATATAGTACGATACTTACACCAGGTTCGACAATTAGGCTGCTCAGCAGCAGCAGCTTACAAGTTCAACACAGACAACAAAACAAAAGAAGCTACTTTACAGCATCATCAGTAGCATCAACAAAGAATCAATGGCCCCTCATGGCCTCCCCTAGGAGGGCCTCCGCCTCCGCCCTATGGCGCTTCCTCCACTACCTGCTGCCTAGTCCCTTGACCTTGGGTGCCTTGGGCTTGATTGGGGGCATGCGACCCTCCTTGATGGCCACCTTCTGGATGTTGCGGAGGTGAAAACCGAGCGCCTTGTGCTGGTCTCTGAAGGCATTGGCGTTCTTTGATGGGCCGCAGGTATTCATGTCCTCGGCATGCATCACGAGGGAGTTGAAGTCGGTGGCGAGGCTCCTGGTGCAGAAGGGGCACCTGTAGACATCGTCGATGAAGAAGCTGTTGAACTGGCCGGACATCATCTTCCTCAGCACCTGACGAGTCTTGGTGTCCATGGACTCGTCGTCGCTGCTATCCACCTATTAAAAAAACAGTAGCGTGCAATAAGGACATGATTGAGATACCATGATTATCGGGATTTATTAATTGCATAAATTAACCGATTTAGATCCCCTGATTATTCCCCAATCCCCAAATCTCAAACCAAATCGAATACTGATCCCAAGTACAGATCAGTGCTAGTACTGATCCCAACTACAGATTGGTACTAGTATTGATCCCAACTACAGATCGGTGCTAGTACTGATCCCAAATAGGGTCATTCATCAAAATACGAGATCTAACACAAGAGGATTAGCTACTGTAAAAATACCTAGCATCCACCGATTTAAAATACGAACAACCGAGACCTAATAACACAAGATCTAGCATCCAACGATGGGAATGGGGGAAGAAAAAAGGAAGGGGAGAAAACCCTAGTTACCTCCTACCATGGTTCGGCTAAGATGGTGTCGAAGGGGTTCTCCGGCCTGATGTAATCGTTGTCCCCGTAGGTGTCCCAGCCATGCGGGATCTGCAGGAGAACGGCGGGGGTCTATATGGGTGGGGACCTCCTCGACGGCGACTACAGTGAAAGCGGGGACGGGTGTCTGGACGGGGATGGCGCTTGCCTTCAATGCCTCGACAGGGGCCAGTACGGGGACGGAGGCCTCCTCGTCTGCTGCCTTGGAGGCGACAATGGCCACCGCACCATTCTTCTCAATCGCCGGGTTGGTTGGGGTTTTCTTGGGGGTTTGCAGAAGGTGATGGGACAGTGGATATGGTTGCGTGAGTGAGTGAGCGAGTGAGTGATGAGTGAGATTGAGGAGGCCTCTATAAAGGTGAAGGGAGGAGACGTTTTGTTGCACCACCGTGCACCACATAACTGCGTGCACTACTGCACCGTTGTAACATCCCAGCATTAGAGCTTAGAAATAAGTTGAACCCATATGTGTGCATTGCATTCATGCATAGAAAATCTGAATAATTTCCGCGCTTTTAAAACAGAACTTGTCAAATTGGTTAAAGCTTCTCTTAACTTGATGGAATTGAAGTAGATCATCAAGTTAACTGCGATAAGTTTCAATATGATCTTTGCTAAAACCTTATTTGGTTAAAAAATGATTTGGTCTAAGGGTAGACCAGATATAATAAAATGTCACTCATAATACATTGCTTAAATGATTCATATATGATCCTTAAGGTATCATATCATACTATTCATCACATCAACCTATGAATACTAAGTTAAGATTACCACTAGAATTATAAAAATGCAATGATTAATGCTGACTTATCTTATTCTTATCTATTCTTACTATGAGTATCATAGTAATACCTAACCTTAAACTCTCTAATGAGTTGGAGTTGGAAAGAGACTAAGTCAAGATCATTCACTAAATATCTTTCTTTCCATATCAATCCGTATCATCCCTATTGAGTTATATTTCAATATCTATTGTTCATTATTGTTGAGGAATCAACTATTGATTCACCAGATCTCAATCTATCTACTCTTGACCATATCATAGTTTATACTTAAAGTGCCTATATAGAAACAATTAAGAAGAGGTAAATAGTGATGTTAGCTTTAGAAATCATCTATAGGATGGGAAAGATTGAAAAGAACCCAATCAACAGGAGAATTAATGAAGTTAAATTCCTCCTAGATAAATATTAGAACTATTTATATTATCTAATCTTATGGTAGTAAAGAAGATTACAAGGATAAATTCTGAGGATAGTTACCAGTAGTAATTCTATTAGGCCAAGTGGACATAGTCCATGAATAACAACATTAATCCAAAAGATAATATCAATACCATTGAAAGGTGGTATTGATAAAGCCTTGATTAGCCAACTGGAAACCTAAACCATAAAGGATCACAAGATTATAATGATCAAGCCTTATTCACCAAGATTGAGTACTTATGTCATGTATAAGTGGTATTGGTGGATAAAACATGATTGCAACCCTAGTAGAGATAAGTTATCCTAGAGTAGTCATTACAAACCACATAAATATGATTTAGGGTTGGAGTGTGAGTTTGTGGAGTAAAGTGAATCTAAGATGATATTATTCAATTAAAGCTAGTATAGCATAGAGTCATAGAAGTGGTGTTATTCATCTTAGAGGATAGTCAACTTTAGATAAAGGTAGTTGGATGCATACAACTAATAGAGATACATTATTAATGAATGATTAAGGAAGATTATGAGTGGAGTTTGAAGGAACTACTTGTTGGATGGAAGATTATCAACAATAGAGTAGTAGATACCACCAAGCAAGGATATGAGAAAACTATGAAATACCTTAGTATCAAACTCATTGGATTCATCCATGGGTTTAGAAGAATGATATATGAATAAGAAGTATTATATCTAGGAAAGGAATTCCTTAATTAGAAATCCATAATTTTTGAAATATAATTATATGTACTCTTCTATTTATTCTTGGTAAACAATCTATCCTAAATCCCACACCAAGTAGAATATCCATTTCATGTTATTGATCTATCATCTTATGTCCATATCACTTCATAGGAATATTTTCCTATAGCAAATTACATAAGCCCATCTCTATCAACTCCCAACTATCATAACTATATGTGCTTAAGAGTAGAATTACCAATTCCTTTCTATAACATATTTTATATGTAACTTTCTATTTTAAAAAGGTTATGTTAACAAATATCCCAAACATAAAACAATATGCTTGGATCTTAAATCTTTAACCACATCCATATAGGAGTCTAAATTTATTAAAAACCCTAAACCCTAGGGAAAATAATAAAAATCCAAAATCCTAAACTTCCTTGTTTATCATAAGAGAATAGATACAATTGCCATTTTCCCAAATCAATGGAAGTAGTAATGAACATATTCATTTCTTTTATATTTTATGCATCAAATAATGATATAGGATCATTATACATATAAAAATTTCTATTCAAACTATGAGCCAACTAGAGTTAAGTTTATAAACAAATAAAAATATATCATTTAATAAATCCATGATTAAAAGAAGAAAGGAAAATAATAAGAAAAGCTTCTACAAAATATTAAAAAGGGGTTCATATTGAGTAAATAAAATAAATAAAAAAGATTATATAATAAAAGTTCAAAAATGATACTAAATATATTTTAGTGTTATTGCAATTATTTAGAAAATAAATCCTACAAAGAAAAGTTTAAAATATAAATTAAATTCAAGTCTGAAAAGAAAAACAGAAAATAGAAATAGATAAAACAAATAAAAAAACATTACCTGGCCGTGGCCCAACATCTCTATACCTATCTGACGCCCTTGTGCAGCCCATAACAACCCAACAGCCAGCCCAGCTCTTTATCTCCTGTGACTGACAAGTGGGACCAAGGAAGGACTGCGGGTTGAGAAGAAAGAAACGCCACAGGGTTATCCGCAAAACAACATGTCGTCATCATCCTCACGCACACAGGCAGCTCACTAGAGGAGCTCGCTGCTGCCCGATGCCGTCATCGTCACCCTTGCGCCAAGATCAACACCGTAGTCGCCAGGAGGTGGATAAGAAGGCCACCGCGACGCCCTGCCTCAATCCCTATCCCCAATTCCTCCTTATCCTCTCAGATGCGAATGGGACCAAAACCCTAGATCACCGGTGCCACCCCTCGCCGTCGAACCACATCTCCCCAAGCGTCGTCCTCCGTAGATCCTCTGAGAGAAATCCTGCATCAAGGGGAGTACTGGAGTGGACGAATTTCGCCGTTCTTCTTTGCGGCAGTTCGTCGGAAATCTTGTCAGAGAGCTCGCCTCCGATCGCGCCTGTCCTCGCCGACCTCTCTATCATCATCAGGGTGAGTTCCTGAACCTTCCAGTATCCTTAAATCGCCTGATCTTGTTGTAAATCACCGTCTCACCGTGTGCAACCGCCGTCCACCGTCGGAGTTTGTTGGAGGTGAGGCTCCGATGACCATTTCTGAGCGGCGCCGCCACTTTAGGACTCATCACATTGCACTAATTTAAACTAGGTTAGTTTCGTGTGTTGAGGCATCGTGGATCGTCGCCGGCGACCACTCACTGACGGTGGTGGTGGTGCTGACGCCATAGTTACGTCACGCTGACGCCATCTCGGACCCGGTACCTTGTTTGACCAGTCTTTGCCTGCGTGGCTGATTACATGGCCTTGGACCATATGTCATTGACTGGGGGTAAAGACTGGGTCAGTAACAAATGTATTTTCTTTCACCTAAGAGTTGTGGTGGACAATGGCCCACGGGTCAGTGACTCAGGCTAGCTTTAGGTACGGTGTAAAAAGTATTTCCTGTTTAAAGAAATAAATAAAATGTTATAAACTTAAGTATTAATATTTCAGAAATCAAATAAATGATTAAATCTTGTTTAATTAATAACTTTTGTTTTGTAATTCAGAAAAATGTGTATAATTATGAAATTTTTCAAAAAAACAAAATCTATAACTTAAAACTATTATCAAATATTATTATGATGATTATTTAAATAAATATTATTTAATAAAGGTTTTATAAGTAATAAAACTTTGATAATTCATATTTTAAGAATGGTAAATGTTAAACATATAAATAGAATACCAAAAATCTTAGAAAAATAAAAATTATAATTTGAAACCATAATCATGTATTATTATTTCAGCTAAGTAAATATTTATTTTTTATTAAGTAATTATAAAGTAATAAGAATTGTAAAAATCATATCTAGCACACCCACCAAAAATCTTTTCAAAATTCAAAACTTGAGTTCTTGCGGCCATTTCATCAAACACTTGGAGGCAACAAATCAATCTGGCCAAACTTTACTGTTTTGAGCAGTAATTTAGCTAAGAAATGTTCACCATTGATCATCCTTGTCTCCCCCAGTGCCAACCAGTGCTTTGACCACCCCTAGCCCCTACCCTTTGCACCATACCATGCCAACCCGAGCACCCCCTTGCCAGCCGACCATGGCTAGCTAGCCAGAGCAAACACTAAGCCTAAGCACCATGTCCAGGAGGCAACCCACCTTCCACCGCCACCCCCTGTCCAGCGCTCGAACCCTGCCAGCCACTGGACCACACACCTAGGCCATGCCAAGCTTCTCTGAGCGCATGACGAGAGTGCGCCATAGTGCCACCCTCGACACACGCCCACAGACCGCGCGCCGTCCTCACCGCGTGCATACACGATCACCACCGTCCCAGGAGACCGCCAGACATCCCCGTTCGCCGCCCCATGCCTCACAGCCACCGCTCGCCGTCGAAACGCCGCCTCTGTCGCACAGAGCACCTCACGTTCCAGACGGTTTACCACCGCCCCTACACGCGCATTAAAGCCATAGAGCATCGCCAGGAGACCACCGATCGATCGCCACCGTCGGCCATGCCTCTAGCAGCCCGTAGCCATGTCTCCACCATCGCCTGCCCATCCCGTCCGGTCTCGTCGTCGAGACTATAAATAGAGGCCACCCCAGCTCAAACTCTTCACACCATCTCACTACCCTCTTCTCACTGATCGTTCCACCCCGTTCCCAGAGCAAGGCGAGCAGCGCTTCGCAGGAATTTCACTGGAGCCCGCCGCTGTTGGAGAAGAAGGGAGCCATTGATTGGAGCCACCCCAGGAGAAGCTGCCGGTACCAGGAGGTTCGCCGTCGTCGACTTCGCCGTTCGCCCGCATCTCCGACCCTCGCCTAAGCCCCGCTGAGCCTCCCACGACCCCCACTGAGCCGCTAGGGTTCGAGCTCGTCGGTGACTAGTTCATCGTCGATGACAATCCTTAGCCGTTGATCTTACTTCTAATCCAACGCACCACGTTGCCCCGTATCGCTTCGCACCCCTGTCTCACTGACGCGTGGGGAAAGCAACTTAACCAGCCCGCGTAAGCGCTGTGCGTAGCAGGCCGGCCCGTTAACCTTTCCCGCGCATCCCATTCGTTTGAATTTGGATTTTTCCATTTTCATTCAAACACAGTTCTGTACCTAGTTTCAAAAATCAACCCAGCTCGATTCAGTGAACCAAATTGAATGAAACCAATTTTTAGAAAGGTCTTGAAATGCTGAATCCAAGCCCGTTGGATTCAAATCATTTGGATCTGTAGATCACCCTTGGTAAAAATAACAAGGCCGAAGTTTTTCTACATTCAAACATTTTTCAAATTTAAATCATAATAGCTTTTGAGCTGATTCCAACTCTCAAAAATCACATTTGACCATACCTTTCAGAATATATAAAAATATATGGGTTTACTTATAGAAATAATGTTCAAGTAATAAAAGAATGCCACATAGGCATTTCTAGTCACTTTATTTAATTAAAATAAAAGGGTAAAACCTTGTTAAATTGTGACACCACTTTGAATCACATTCCCATGGACTAAAATATGTGGTGATGACATGTGTCAACATGATCCCATGTTTGGTTTGGAGAATATTAAATCTTAAGTAGTTTTTCAATGAGTAGAAATTACTTTTCTAAAACTAAAATCATTAAGACAAATGCTTTAGTCTTGTAATGTTAGTGATGATGCTAGATCATCTATAGAACCCCTTTGTGTGATGATTGCAAGTATTTAAGTATTGTTTGGTGATTGGGTACCTCGTATTTATTCATAGACGCTAGTACCGACCAAGGATACGGGGAGGAAGGAGGATACTACGAGGAAGAAGCCGAGGAGAACTTCAACCACTGCTCTGCACAAGGCAAGCTTATACTGATACTGTGCAAGCCAATACTATCAAGCCTAATACTACTAGTTGAATGTGCAAGCTAACACTTGCAAGATACTCTACTGATGCAAACAAATACTTACTTGTTAGCATGCCAACTATATGCCTTAAGCATATGTGATCATACCCACTTGATACCCAATCCTACTTTTACCTGCAAGCTTTCTATTTTTTTTATTTATCAAAGATTTCTTTTAGAGTTTACTTAAGTGACTGGTAGATTCTAGGAAGTTAACTGAAGGTTGCATAAAGATCATAAAATTTGGCCTAAGCTAGATAATCTTGATGTTATCCTAAGGCATGAGATTGAACTTAGTTAGAACTCCACTAGTTTACCACCCCTCATTAGTACTCACCCCCATTTGTAGATGCTAGTGCTATGCATAAAACTTGATCAACTTTAGATGGGAATACTTGGTGAAAATGGTTATGAAAACCTTAGAATGATGGATCATTCTACTAAGATGTTTTGACATGTGTTTCCGAACACCAGATGATTTGGTGATGAAAGTGTTGAGGCATGAGCCTTAGCCCTTTTTAAAAGTGATGGTTGTCTGGATGCGATACCACTCCAATTTTACCGTACAACCACAATACCCGAAGATTGGGTAGGGCTTGACTGGAAACTTATATACCTTAGTATTGGTTCCCTCACGGCCAAGGTCTAAGCTGAGGCTACCTTGTGAAGATTGTCCACCTGTGCAGTACCCAAGATGATAGTTGGTCATGGTTGGGAGGCCAAACTCACAGGAGAGGTGCCTATACTAGGGCGTGTAATCGAAAGGTTAGGATTGATTATCCGCATACTGAGTATGGTGAATTCAGGATATGTTCCTGACAGATGTATCGAATGTTGTGGTGAAAGTGTACAATCTCTGTAGAGTGTCAAACTATTCGAATAGCCGCGTCCGCGGTTATGGACAGTTGGAGTGGCCATATTGTTCCCCCGTCAGATGTTTTCAAAATGACTTGTGAAAAATGAATTGAGAATTTGACTTGACCACAACGGAGTTGTGGCATGAGATACAAGTTCCCACTTAGGTGTTATAAAATGTGACCAGCTTCTCTTGCTTCTGAACTTAGTAGAGGTAAATCTGGCTTTTTGCAAAACAACCCTAGAGCTTAGTGTCCTATTACAAAAACCCCCTTCACTTGTTAGTATTAGTTTGCGAGTACTTAAAGAGTATTCATGGCTTTGTCCCTGGCTATTCCCGTGGCCAGACTATGAAGAGGAGTACCAGGATGATGGACCCCAGGAAGGTTACGACAACTAGGATCATCTCCCATCGTCAGCATTTCCTATGACCCCGAAGATGGAGCTTCGCCTACGCTACTTTTATTATTACGTATTTCCGCTGCTTGAGTTGTATTACGAACTGGATCATGAGATCCTTATTTGTGTAAGACCTTATGTATGGTTTGTAATGGATGATGTACTGCGGTATCCAATTCTGTTATGTCTCGCAAAAATGGTAATCCTGGGATTGCGATGTATGGCATAACAGGCATCTAGGATTAAAAATCCGGGTGTTGACAAGTTGGTATCAGAGCCATCCTGACCATAGGAGACCCTAGTTATACTGGACGTTTGAATCAAAAACTTAGTTTCAAAACCAAAAGAAACAAATATTTACAAAAAACTTATTCCCATTCTTATCACCTTGATTCTTTCATGAAAATTCATGTTCCTCAAAAACTCTTGCAAAATACATAAAATTTGACACACTTGATCACTCTACTAACTTACTCATCCTATATTCTTCTAGATGGACGTGAAGTACAACAAGTTTTATCAGTTGGGGAATGGAGGAGACCTTATCTTTGAGAGGGATTTGGACCAGCTTTCGGATCGATGGACTTGCCAGGGCCATGCAGGAAGCTCTTTCCCGTCTGTGTGGGCAGAGTATCAACCAGATCAAGGGAACCCGCTTTGAGTTTTGCCCAAGGCGTGATGCAAATGGACAACCACTAGAAGCCCTATACCACCCCGAGCTGAAGACTCAATTGGGCCACCTTATCTTCATGATGTACAATCGTCAGCAGGAATTGGACAATTATCGTGACTACTCCAACCACAAGTCCGCCATCATCAAGACAAAGGATCAGACCATCGCCATGCTAGCAAAGGATCGCAAGTCTTGCCGCCGTCAGCTCGACAAGAAGGAGCGCATCATTGCCCGTCTTCGCCAATGTATCTCTGCTTTGGGAGACCATCCACGAGAGAGACATGCAGTTGGAGGAAAGGGAGAATGTCGGAGAGGATCTTCGTGGAGACCCCTAGTCCTATCTCAGCGATGATGATGATTTTCTGGAGGATCAGGCTATGGACTTCTTCATCGATGAGGATGACTTCGCCTTCATCGATGATCATGATGAGGATGACGACTACACCGACTCCGAGGAGTAGTAGCACATGAGCACTAGCGTAGTGAGTAGTATTCGGTCCCACTGTATCGTAGTTTCCAGAATGGTTCTTAAAACCATCTGTTTTTCTTGTTTTGTGGTGTGTGTTTGTATCGTGTGAATGAATGAATGAATGAATGAATGAAAGTTGCTAGAAAATCTGAGTCAAACTTTAAAAACTTTTCAAAGTCCTAGAACCTTAGAAATTTCAATCTTTTCTCATGATATATCTCAATCTTCAGATGCTACGCGGAGGAAGTGGTTCATCCCCGGACCCGATGTTGCAGATCCTGCAAATCTTAGTTTCTGACCGCGAAGCTGAAAGAGCCAAACGTCAAGCCAACCTAGCCACCCTTCAACAGATAGCCCAGCTGGCCCATAACAACCAAGGCCAAGGAAATCAGGACAACCATGGATCTAAGCTCAAGAATTTCTAGAATACCAACCCACCTGTTTTCACTAAGTTGGAAGAGCCCCTAGATGCCGACGATTGGCTGCAAACCATGGAAAATAACCTAGAAGTCGCCGGAGTGGAAGCCAATGAGAAAGTTCTATTCTCCACCCACTATCTAGCTGGAGATGCAAGAGCATGGTGGAACAGTGTTCGTGCAATGACCGGAGGACATATGATGACCTGGGAGGAATTCAAGGTCAAGTTCAGCAGAACCCATGTGCCACCGGGTTTGATCAAGAGAATGAGAGATGAGTTCAGAGAACTGAAGCAAGGAAGGATGACTGTAGTGGAATACCGTGATAATTTTTTTTCATTAGCTAGGTATGCCCCGGATGAGATCGACACGGAAGCCAAGAAGAAATAGAGATTCTTGAATGGTCTGCATGATGAGATGCAGACTGTGTTAGTCAATATCCCCTTTGCTGATATTGAAGCCCGTGTCGACTCTGCCATACAGATGGAAGGATAGATCAACCAAGCCAATGAGAAGCCCAAGCGTCGCATGATGCATTAGCCAGGAACCCATCAGACCCCAAAGTATCGCCCTAACCCATCCCTAGGAGTTGCCCCAAGAACCAACAGACCCCCGATGAACCGTCCGACCTATCCCAACCGTGGAAACCTAGGCCCGGAGGAAATCACAACAACCCCGGCAACTCTAGCAATTTCAACCGTGCCCCACCCAAGTTCAACAACAATGTTACCGCCAACACCAATCCTGCCCCAAGAACTGGAAGCAATGTTGTGCCTGTTGCAGCAAAGGACAAGTCGCAGGTAACTTGTTATGACTGTGGAAATAAGGGTCACTACTCCAACGAGTGCCCCAACAAGAAGAATGCCGCAGCCCCCAATGAAAATTCCCCAGCTCAGCAGCAGCTTCGTGTTCAGCCCGAAAGAAGATTTGCCCCAGGGAATCGCTCAACCGCAACGGCCTTCTTTTCCTCATGCATGCTGAAGAAGCTCAGGAAGCGCCAGACGTCGTGCTGGGTATGTTTTCTGTTAATTCAGTATTTGCTCGAGTGTTGTTTGATTCTGGTGCATCGAACTCATTTGTCACCGAAGAATTTGCATGCACTAGTAAAATTCAACCAACCAAACTGAAGCATGTTATGATTGTGCAAATCCCCGGTTCAACCACCAAGGCTAGGCAAATTTGCAAAGCCGTCCCTATCCAAATCTATGGCATAGATTTTTATGCTAAGCTGATAGTACTCGGAACTAAAGGTTTGGAAGTAGTACTAGGAATGGATTGGATGTCCAAACATAAAGGATTGATTGACAGTGCCAAGAAATCCATAACCATGACCAGTACAGCCGGAATATCAGTCGAGCATATATCTGAAACCTTACCTCGCCAATTCAAGTGCAACAAGAGTATAGCCCAACCTACCATTGACCAAGTCCGGATAGTCTGTGAATACCCAGATGTGTTTCCAGATGTTTTGCCCGGTATGCCCCCAAATCGAGATATCGAGTTTATCATCGAACTAATCCCCGGAACTGGACCCATAGCCCAGAGACCATATAGTATGAACCCGTCAGAACTAGAAGAACTGAAGAAGAAACTGGATGCCATGTTGGACATTGGATTGATTCAACCAAGTGCGTCACCATGGAGATCACCTGTTTTGTTTGTGGACAAGAAAGATGGAGGTAACCGTTTATGTACGGATTATCGGAAGTTGAATGATGTCACCATCAAGAACAAGTACCCATTGCCCAAGATATAAGATTTGTTTGATCAGTTGACCGGTGCCAAAGTGTTTTGTAAGATTGATCTTAGAACTGGTTATCATCAACTCAAAATTCGTGCAGAGGATATTCCAAAGACTGCCTTTACCACCCGGTATGGATTATACGAGTATACTGTCATGTCTTTTGGATTAACCAATGCCCCCGATTATTTCATAAATCTCATTAATAAGATTTTTATGGACTTCCTGGATAAGTTTATCGTTGTTTTCATTGACGACATTTTTATTTATTCCAAATCGGAAGAAGAACATGAGCTACACCTAAGGACCATTCTTGGAACCCTTAGAGAGCATCAGTTGTATGCCAAGTTTAGCAAATGTGAATTCTGGTTATAGGAAGTAGGATTCCTCGGTCACATTGTATCAGCCGGAGGAATTGCAGTTGACCCTGCAAAGGTGAAAGATGTCGAAGATTGGCAAGCCCCAACCACTCAAACCCAAGTTCGTGCATTCCTCGGATTGGCGGGATACTACCGCAAGTTCGTAGAAGGATTCTCGAGTATCGCCAGACCCATGACCCAATTGCTAAAGAAGGACAAGAAGTTTGAATGGACCGACAAATGTGAAGCGAGTTTTCAAGAACTCAAAAGGAGATTGATTTTAGCCTCAATCTTAATCATGCCGGATATCACGAAGCCCTTCGACGTGTATTGTGATGCATCCAAGATCGGTCTCGGATGTGTGCTAATGCAAGAAGGAAAAGTCATATCGTATCTATCTCGACAACTGAAACAACATGAGCAAAATTACCCAACCCATGACGTCGAACTCACAGCCGTAGTTCTAGCCCTGAAGACATGGAGGCATTACCTCATGCGAAACCGTTGTAAGATTTATTCGGATCACAAGAGCCTGAAGTATATATTCACTCAGAAGGAGCTGAATATGAGGCAGAGAAGATGGATTGAGCTAATCAAGGATTACGACCTGGACATTCACTATCACCCTGGTAAAGCCAATGTGGTAGAAGATGCCCTTAGCAGATTGCCGTGCCGCTTGAACTCCATGATTTTGAAGGAGCAACCAAGTCTGCACAAAGAGATGGAAGATTTTCGAATAGAATTAGTGAGTGAAGGATTTTTGGCTAGCATAGAACTTCAGACCACTTTGATCAGTCAGATCAAAGAGGCATAGAAAGGAAATGCTAGTATCGACGGAATCAAGCGTCGTATCGGTACAGGCAAAGTACCCGGATTCACCGAAGACGAAGAAGGAGTTCTGTGGTACAAAGGACGCCTTTGTGTACCAGCAGATTCTGAGTTGAAAGAAGCTCATGATACTCTTTATTCTATCCACCCCGGAGGAACTAAGATGTATCAAGATTTGAAAGAACAGTTTTGGTGGCATAAGGTGAAGAGAGAAATCGGAAGCTATATCGCCAAGTGTGATATATGTCAGCGAGTCAAGGTAGGACATCAAAGACCCGCTGGATTGTTGCAACCATTGCAGATTCCGGAATGGAAATGGGATTCCGTTGGAATGGACTTTATCACCAGATTGCCTACTTCTAGTAGAGGAAATGACTCTATCTGGGTCATAGTGGACAGATTGTCCAAAGTCGCCCATTTCTTACCCGTCAAGACCACATATCAGAGTTTGAAGCTAGCGGAGTTATACATCGCTAGAATTGTTAGTTTGCATGGAGTCCCCAAGAACATCGTATCGGATCGAGGAAATCGGTTTACCTCAAGATTCTGGAAGAAAGTCCAAGAAGGTTTAGGAACCCGCCTAGATTTCAGCACCGCATATCATCCTCAGACAGATGGACAAACGGAGCAAGTAAATCAAATACTCGAAGATATGCTGAGAGCATGTGTGTTAGAATATGGATGTAAGTGGGAAGACTGTCTACCATTTGCATCAACAGTTATCAAGCTAGTTTGCAAATGGCCCCATTTGATTCATGTACGAAAGGAAGTGTCGCACCCCTTTGAACTGGTCGGAAGTAGGAGAGAGTCAGATTTTTGGACCTGGCATCCTACGA
The DNA here is from genome assembly GCA_916181665.1 of Avena sativa. NCBI lineage: Eukaryota > Viridiplantae > Streptophyta > Magnoliopsida > Poales > Poaceae > Avena > Avena sativa. Next base: position 265,349,023 of record OV702280.1, on the reverse strand, counting down.
GAAGCAGAAGAGAAGGTTCACAAGATTCGTGAGAACCTCAAGACAGCCCAGTCCAGACAAAAGAGTTACACCGACAAGAGACACCGAGACCTCGCCTTCAACATAGGAGATTTTGTATATCTGAAAGTGTCGCCATTAAAAGGAATGCAGTGTTTCCAACTCAAAGGAAAGTTAGCCCCCAGATATATCGGACCCTTCAAGATTCTGAACCGTCGAGGAGAAGTGTCATATCAATTGGAACTGCCTGAAGAGATGTCAGCTGTGCACAAGGTGTTCCATATCTCGTTACTTCACAAGTGCCTTGAAGTTCCAGAGAAGACCGAAGTGTTCAAGAATATCGATCACCGGACTATAGAGATCAACGATGACCTGACCTATCCTGAAGTACCCATCCGTATTTTGGAAGAAGCTTTCAGAACTACTCGAACCCGAAGCATCAAGTTTCTCAAGATTCAGTGGAGAAACCACACGGAAGAGGAAGCTACCTGGGAGCGCGAAGATCACATCAGGACAGAGTTTCCCGATCTCTTCAAATCCTAGGTAATCTTTTTTGTCCTTTTTCAAATCTTGGGACGAGATTTTGTTTAAGGGGGGAAGGTTTGTAACATCCCAAAAATACTAAACTTGGATCATCAAACTCTAATCATCAAAATTTAGGATTAACAAAAACTTTTCTAAATAAAAAATATGAAGGCATGCATGTGTGTATGCATTCCAATTTGGATTTTTTGGAATCCCCTTGCTTGTGTGTTTCTTTTCTTGTAAAAGGATTCGTAGGTGAAATAAACATCATCTAAACAATCCCCACACTTTTCCCGAAGACAAATAAATCAAAACAAACAAAATAAGGGAATGGTCACTTTGGCCAATTTAACTCCCATACCTACTTTGGCTGTCTATAACTTTCAAAACTTAACAGAAACTTGTTTGGATATTTGCACCCCTTGATAGTACTCATAACAGAGTACCAAGGCCCACCTTGTGATCATCTAAAAACATTTGAATGCATAGTATAAATGACAGTTCAAAATTGAATCTATATCATATGGGAAGATCCCACTTCTTCAAAAACCACTCAAATAAGCTCAACTTTCAAAACCCGAGCATCCACAGACTCACCAGCACATGCCTAGCACACCCACCAAAAATCTTTTCAAAATTCAAAACTTGAGTTCTTGCGGCCATTTCATCAAACACTTGGAGGCAACAAATCAATCTGGCCAAACTTCACTGTTTTGAGCAGTAATTTGGCTAAGCAATGTTCACCATTGATCATCCTTGTCTCCCCTAGTGCCAACCAGTGCTTTGACCACCCCTAGCCCCTACCCTTTGCACCATACCATGCCAACCCGAGCAGCCCCTTGCCAGCCGACCATTGCTAGCTAGCCAGAGCAAACACTAATCCTAAGCACCATTCCAGGAGGCAACCCATCGTCCATCGCCACCCCCTGTCCAGCGCTTGAACCCTGCCAGCCACTGGACCACACGTCTAGGCCATGCCAAGCTTCTCTGAGCGCATGTTGAGAGCGCTCCATAGCGCCACCCTCGACACACGCCCACAGACCGCGCGCCGTCCTCGCTGCGTGCATTCACGATCACCACCGTCCCAGGGAACCGCCAGACATCCCCGTTCACCTCCCCATGCCTCACAGCCACCGCTCGCCGTCGAAGACGCCGCCTCTGCCGCGCAGAGCACCGCATGTTCCAGACCATTTACCACCGCCCCTACACGCGCATTAAAGCCAGAGAGCATCGCTAGGAGACCATCGATCGATCGCCACCTTCGGCCATGCCTCTAGCAGCCCGTAGCCATGTCGCCACCGTCACCTGCCCATCCCGTTCGGTCTCATCGTCGAGACTATAAATAGAGGCCAACCCAGGTCAAACTCTTCACACCATCTCTCTCCCCTCTCCTCACTGATCGTTCCACCCTATTCCTGGAGCAAGGCGAGCAGCGCTTCGCCAGAATTTCACCGGAGCCCGCCGCTGCTGGAGAAGAAGGGAGCCAGCGATTGGAGCCACCCCAGGAGAAGATGCCGGTACCAGGAGGTTCGCTGTCGTCGAATTCGTCGTTCGCCCGCCTCGCCGACCCTCGCCTGATCCCCGGTGAGCCTCCCACGACCCTCACTGAGCCGCTAGGGTTCGAGCTCGCCGGTGACTAGTTCATCGTCGATGACGACCCTCAGCCGTTGATCTTACTTCTAGTCCAACGCACCACGTTGCCCCATACCGCTTCGCACCCCCTATCTCACTGACGCATGGGGATAGCAACTTAACCAGTCCGCGTAAGCGCTGTGCATAGCAGGCCGGCCCGTTAACCTTTCCCGCGCAGCCCATTCGTTTGAATTTGGATTTTTCCATTTTCACTCAAACACAGTTCTGTACCTAGTTTCAAAAATCAACCCAGCTCGATTCAGTGAACCAAATTGAATGAAACCAATTTTGTTAGAAAGTTCTTGAAATGCTGAATCCAAGCCCATTGGATTCAAATCATTTGGATCTGTAGATCCCTCTTGGTAAAAATAACAAGGCAGAAGCTTTTCTGCATTCAAACATTTTTCCAATTTAAACCATAATAGCTTTTGAGTTGATTCCAACTCTCAAAAATCACATTTGACCATACCTTTCAGAATATATAAAAATATATGGGTTTACTTACAGAAATAATGTTCAAGTAATAAAAGAATGCCACATAGGCATTTCTAGTCACTTTATTTAATTAAAATAAAAGGGTAAAACCTTATTAAATTGTGACACCACTTTAAATCACATTCCCATGGACTAAAATATGTGGTGATAACATGTGTCAACATGATCCCATGTTTGGTTTGGAGAATATTAAATCTTAAGTAGTTTTTCAATGAGTAGAAATTACTTTTCTAAAACTAAAATCATTAAGACAAATGATTTAGTCTTGTAATGTTAGTGATGATGCTAGATCATCTATAGAACCCCTTTGTGTGATGATTGCAAGTAGTTAAGTATTGTTTGGTGATTGTGTACCTCATATTTATTCATAGACGCTAGTACCGACCAAGGATACGAGGAGGAAGGAGGATACTATGAGGAAGAAGCCGAGGAGAACTTCAACCACTGCTCTGCACAAGGCAAGCTTATACTGATACTGTGCAAGCCAATACTTGCAAGCCTAATACTACTAGTTGAATGTGCAAGCTAACACTTCCAAGATACTCTACTGATGCAAAAAAATACTTACTTGTTAGCATGCCAACTATATGCCTTAAGCATACGTGATCATACCCACTTGATACCCAATCCTAGTTTTACCTGCAAGCTTTCTATTTTTTTCTTTATCAAAGCTTTCTTTTAGAGTTTACTTAAGTGACTGGTAGATTCTAGGAAGTTAACTGAAGGTTGCATAAAGAGCATAAAATTTGGCCTAAGCTAGATAATCTTGATGTCATCCTAAGGCATGAGATTGAACTTAGTTAGAACCCCACTAGTTTACCACCCCTCATTAGTACTCACCCCCATTTGTAGATGCTAGTGCTAAGCATAAAACTATCAACTTTAGATGGGAATACTTGGTGAAAATGGTTATGAAAACCTTAGAATGATGGATCATTCTACTGAGATGTTTTGACACGTGTTTCCGAACACCAGATGATTTGGTGATGAAAATGTTGAGGCATGAGCCTTAGCCCTTTTTAAAACTGATGGTTGTCTGGATGCGATACCATTCCAATTTTACCGTACAACCACAATACCCGAAGATTGGGTAGGGATTGACTGGAAACTTATATACCTTAGTATTGGTTCCCTCACGGCCAAGGTTTGAGCTGAGGCTACCTTGTGAAGATTGTCCACCTGTGCAGTACCCAAGATGACAGTTGGTCATGGTTGGGAGGCCAAACTCACAGGAGAGGTGCCTATACTAGGGCGTGTAATCGAAAGGTTAGGATTGATTATCCGCATACTGAGTATGGTGAATTCAGGATTTGTTCTTGACGGATGTTTCGAATGTTGTGGTGAAAGTGTACAATCTCTGCAGAGTGTCAAACTATTCGAATAGCCGCGTCTGCGGTTATGGACAGTTGGAGTGGCCATACTGTTGCCCCGTCAGATGTTTTCAAAATGACTTGTGAAATGAATTGAGAATTTAACTTGACCACAACGGAGTTGTGGCATGAGATACAAGTTCCCACTTAGGTGTTATAAAATTTGACTAGCTTCTCTTGCTTCTGAACTTAGTAGAGGTAAATCTGGCTTTTTGCAAAACAACCCTAGAGCTTAGTGTCCTATTACAAAAAACCCCTTCACTTGTTAGTATTAGTTTGCGAGTACTTAAAGAGTATTCATGGCTTTGTCCCTGGCTATTCCCGTGGCCAGACTATGAAGAGGAGTACCAGGATGATGGACCCTAGGAAGGTTATGACAACTAGGATCATCTCCCATCGTCAGCATTGCCTATGACCCTGAAGATGGAGCTTCGCCTACGCTACTTTTATTATTACGTATTTCCGCTGCTTGAGTTGTATTAAGAACTGGATCATGAGATCCTTATTTGTGTAAGACCTTATTTATGGTTTGTAATGGATGATGTACTGTGCTATCCAATTCTGTTATGTCCCGCAAAAATGGTAATCCTGGGATTGCGATGTATGGCATAACAGGCATCTGGGATTAAAAATCCGGGTGTTGACATGCACTCTCCATATGGCGGTCTTGTACTCATCAACACTAGTAGTCAAGGCCCCAATCTTGGCCCTAAGAGCCCTCTTCTGTGAGCGAAGCCTCTCGATCACTCCCTGCTGATGCTTGAGCTCGAAGTCCTTGTCCTCTAGCTCTTCCTTCATCTCCCGGATCTTCTTGTTCCTGTCTTGGACTCTTTTCTCCTAGCTTTTGAACTTCTTGTCCTGGCTTTCAAACTTGGCCTCCATTTCCTTGACTATATCGTCTTGCTCTGCGAAGAGCTTGTCCTTCTCTGGGAGATGAACCTGGAGCTCGTCATTGCTAATCATGACGTTGGTCCTATCAGTATCTAGGTGCCTAATAAGACCCTCTAGGTCTAGAAGGTACAGATGAATTGGCTCCATCGTCTCTCTAGCAGCCTCACCCTCCTCGTTGTGTCTCCCGAAGGGGTGAAAGTAAAGACCTCTAAGCTCGGTGGGGTGTCTCCCTACCAGGCTCCCAAGTAACTCCTGCATGACCACATCTAGGCCTTTCTCCTTGTCGTCATGCATCATCTTGAAAGTGATGGTATCCGTGGCTGGCTCTGTCTGGCGTCCCGGCGGAGTGACTCTGAAGCCCCAAAGGTCCTTCCTCTCAAACTTGGTGAGTGGAAGTGTCATGATGCTACGAAGTGGAAGGTTGGGCACACTAGTGAGCTCAATGATACGAGTACCAAAACGAGTTCCCTTGAACTCCTCGGCCGTGCTGATAGTAACATTAGGCATCTATTTTTATAAGATAGAGAGAAGTTAGAATCAACATCAAATAGAGGAAATCACAAGACAAAATATCACAAGTATATCTTTTGCAACAAACACACAAGTCATGGCATACACAAATCCATTACAAGCATCAAAGGTTCAACATAACTTAGACAATTTTTTGGAAATAAAACGATAAGTGTGGTGGTCCAACTAACGAAGTACGTTACAACTCTCACTCACTAGACAAAATAGCTATCAGGGCATCCTTACTAGCCATCTGTCTATCTTGCTCACAAGATTCCCAAATTAAGTCTATGATGTCTCCCCTTAGTTGTTGGTTGGTAGTCTCTAACTCTTGGGTATGCTTATTTTCTTCTCTTAGGTCATTTTGGGTGTTGAGCATTCTGCACTTGAGTCTATCACCAAGCTCCTTGATAGCATTCCAAGCTGCATTTCTTGCAGAGTCAAAGAATGTTGTGTGCATTTCTGAGTTGGTGACCACGCAGAATCCTGACTCCTTGTGGTTGTCTTCCTTGTTTTGGTACAAGTGAAGTTGCACCCACCAGTATTCTTCTCCTTCATCCATCACAGGGAATCCTTTGTACACAGCTGCACCATGTATCCCCATGGTAACCATAAGGTTCTTGAGAGCCTTGGGAAATTCAGTCTCACACTCCAAATTCATGGTCATGAGTGGTACCTTCCTTACGGATTCGTTGATGGAGTTCATCTAGAAATAGAGATGAGAAAGAAGATTAGAAAACTTTACGGGAATAAAAGACAAGTGCGGAATTTTCTAAGTGTTGAAATTTTTTCCTTAGTGGTTTCTAATCCTATCCTAGGGTTATAATCCTATAGGCAACACTGTGCTCTGATACCATCTGTAAGATCCCACCTTTATAAAGGTAAAGATCCCCCTGATTGCAATGCTAGTCCCTGGATCAATTGCTAGCATCCATAGATTAAGATTAAGTACACAGAAACAAAGGTCATTATTACATCGTCATTCCAGAGAAAACATAGTCTTTTACAACTCTATAGCCATAGGCTAGTACAAGAGTTTAACTTAACAATATAAATAAAAGTCTTCATCTTCATGTGCCACAGGGAAGCATGTTGAGTGTAGACTCATAACCCCTAATCATCATCAGAGTAACCTGCAACACCACAAGTTACAACCACAGTGGGTCAATACATTGGAATAGTATTGGCAAGTGATACCTTAGTAGAATAGTAGCATCTAGTTACTACATGAATTTGGCTAAGTGTAGCTTAGGCTTTCTTTGCTCAAAATAGGTTTTACCTATCAGTTGAAAAACACTAAGTTTTGTTTGGTAAAAACTTCCCCAAGGAACCACCAATATAAATTGGTGAACCTTCACCCTTGTTCAACCACATGTTTTAACTTAGAAAATTGGGATGAGGGGATTCTTGATAGCTTCCATGTCTTGATGCTCAAATTGTCCATTACCGGGGACACGACTAAGTACTTAGTTTCTTCCTTCTGCAAAGTTGGTGCACTTTCCCCACAAGACTTGATTTTCACTAAGACAAGACCTTTCATAAGCCTTCCCTTAGACCAAAATGGACGCGCTCCAAACCTATCAATCCCCTACCACCAACTGTCAATTTGGCTAAGTTATTGCAACTTATATGATCCAGGCAGAGCCCATAATGCCATGTGGCTGCACTAGAAGCTTATTAACATTTGGCATCACAAATCCCTTTTTTCCTGGGTGGCAATCCACAAGTGAGATACACAAGGTAAACCATAGAAATGGGCCTTATGTAACCACTCAACCAAAATCCACCAAGCAATTACCAATCCACCCAGGTGTTTCATTCACTTAGTTGTTTTATTAAGCAAAGACATAAGTCAAATACTTAGCAATATTTTTCCATAGCATGTATATATTTCACCCTTGGTTGCTACTAGCTAGGAGCTTTATTAGCTTTGGAAATTATTTCCTTTTATCTTATTATATTCATAAGTTTTTATCTATGGTTCCAAATTAAGTGAAACCAATTTCTATGGTTTTATAATGTTTTTATTTATCATCCTTGATCATTTATAAATGTTTGTTGACCAATTTTTATATGGATCAAATCCATAGTCTTAGAGAGATCTTTGGAAATGATTTCTTCCGTTAGGGTTTTAGAGTTTTGGTTTAACTTTTCCAAGTGTTTAAATTCTTCGATGAATGCATTTCACTTGATTTGAATTTAGTTGAAAACAACGACAAACTTATCTATGAAGTTCATAATAATATTATTCATGAGGTTCATTAAATAAGGCGGGGAATTGGTTAATCCAAAAGACATGACAATATACTCATATAATCCATATCGGGTGGTAAAGGCAGTCTTTGGAATATCCTCTACGTGAATCTTGAGTTGATGATAGCCAGTCCTAAGGTCAATCTTAGAAAACACTTTGGCACAAGTCAACTGGTCAAACAGGTATTCTATCTTGGGCAACGGGTACTTGTTCTTGATGGTGACATCATTCAACTTCCGATAATCCGTACATAAATGGTTACCTCCATCTTTCTTGTCCACAAACAAAACAGGTGATCTCCATGGTGACGCACTTGGTTAGATAAATCCTATTTCTAGCATGGCATCCAGTAGCTTATTCAGTTCTGCTAGTTCAGACGGGTTCATGCTATATGGTATCTAGGCTATGGGTCCGGTTCCAGGGATTAGTTCAATGATAAACTCGATATCCAAATCTGGGGGCATACTGGGCAAAACATCTAGAAATACATCGGGGTATTTACAGACTATCCGGACATGGTCAATGGTTGGCTGGGCTATACTCTTGTTGCACTTGAATTGACGGGGCAAGGTTTCAGATATATGCTTGACTGATATTCCGGCTGTACTGGTCATGGTTATGGCTTTCTTGGCACAGTCGATTAATCCTTTATGTTTGGACATCCAATCCATTCCTAGTACTACTTCCAAACCTTTTGTTCCAAGTACTATTATATTAGCATAAAAGTCTATGCCATGGATTCGGATAGGTACGGCTTTGCAAATTTGTCTAGCTTTGGTGGTTGAACCAGGTATTTGAACTATCATAACATGCTTCAATTTGGTGGGTTGAATCTTACTAGTGCATGCAAATTCTTCAGTAACAAACGAGTGCGATGCTCCAGAATCAAACAACACTCTTGCAAGTACTAAGTTAACAGAAAACATACCCAACACGACATCTGGCGCTTCTTGGGATTCTTCAGCATGCATGAGAAAGAGACGGCCGTTGCGGTTGAGTGAGTTCCCTGTGGCAAACCTTCTTCTAGGGTGAACACGACGTTGTTGCTGAGCTGGTGCATTTGCATTCGAGGCTGCGGCAATATTCTTAGGGCACTCATTGGAATAGTGACCCTTGGTTCCACATTCATAACAAGTCACTTGTGACTTGTCCTTTGCTGCAACAGGCACATCATTGCTTCTATTCCTTGGGCAGTGTTGGTTTTGGTGGCAATATTGTTGTTGTTGAACTTTGGAGGTGCAGGGTTGAAATTGCTGGGGTTGCCAGGGTTGTTGTGGTTTCCTCCGGGCCTTGGGTTTCCGCGGTTGGGATAGGTCGGACGGTTCATCGAGGGTCTGCTGGTTCTTGGGGCAAATCCTAGAGATGGGTTGGGACGATACTTTGGTGTATGGTGTGTTCCTGGTTGATGTATCATGCAACGCTTGCGGTTCTCATTAGCTTGGTTGATCTTTCCTTCCATATGAATTGCAGAGTCAACTAAAGCTTCAATATTAGAAAAGGGGATATTCACTAACACTGTCTGCATTTCATCGTGTAGACCATTCAGGAATCTCTCCTTCTTCTTGGCTTCAGTATCTATTTCATCAGGCGCATACCTAGCCAATGACAAAAAAAATTCATGGTATTCCACTACTATCATCCAGCCTTTCTTTAGTTCCCTGAATTCATCTCTCATCCTCTTAATCAAACAGGGTGGCACATGGGTTCTACTGAACTTGACTTTGAACTCTTCCCAAGTCATCAGCTGACCTCCTATCATTGAGCGAACGCTGTTCCACCATGCTCTTGCATCTCCGGCCATATAGTGGGTGGGAAACAATACTTTCTCGTTGGCTTCCACTCCTGTAACTTCCAGATTGTTCTCCATGGTTTGCAGCCAATCATTTGCATCTAGGGGCTCTTTAGACTTAGTGAAAACGGGTGGATTGGTGTTCTGGAAATTCTTGAGCTTAGATCCATGTTTGTCCTGATTTCCATGGCCTTAATTGTTGTTGGACATCTGAGCTATCTGCTGAAGGGTGGCTAAGTTGGCTTGACATTCGGCTCTTTCGACTTCGCGGTCAGAAACCAACATTTGCAAGATTTGAAACATGTAACATCCCAAAAATCATGATTTCAAAGTTTGCATATCATTCATGCATTCATAATCAATTTAGGATCATTTTCAAACAAGATTTCAAAAATAGAAGAAAAATGTGGTCTATTATTTTATGTAAGCAAGGCAATGACCTTATTGCTACACTCTAATATGAGATTATTTGTTTTAACCAGTAAAGATTTGAACTTAGGGTTGATTGATATTTCCAAAACTTAGTCAAAGTTTTCAAAACAAAAATGAATTCAAAACCATTTATATGCCTATTAAAAATATTTCACTAAGGGCATAGTTTTAAACTTTATTTCAAAACCCAAAATTAATTTGAGTAAGAATAGATGTTTTACACACCCCAGGATACAAGAAACATAATACAAAGATCTGGAGAAAATTTGAATTAAAACAGAATTGAAATGAGCATTTAAATTCAAACCAGAAAATCAAATCAGAAAAATAAAAAGAGAAATAGAGGAAAAAATAAAACCAACTGGCTAACTAACCCAGCCCAGCAAAATAGGCCCAACAAGTCCATTTCCTTCTCCCCGCAGAAAAACGTTTCACACCAAAGCTTTAGCCCGCAAAGTCACTGACCGCTGGACCCCACTCTTTCTCTCTCCCTCACGCTAACGAAGCAGCCCCACCTGTCAGTCATCTCTTTAACCCGCCGCGACTAGTTCCTCCCTACCCTCTCTCCCGTTACTGCTTGATTTCCGCGGCTTAATTCGACTTAAATCCACGAGTAATTCGCTGCTGTAATCACGCACGATAAAACGCCCGTGTCTCCTCTACCTTTCCCCCCATACGCCACACACCCTCTGCAACCAGGCTGCCTTGATTTTGCCTTGAGCACCCTCTGCTCCGGTGAGCTTCGCAAGCAATTCCGGTCAGACACCGTCGCGCCTTGCCCCCTCGACCACTCAATCTCACTCCCTAGACTCTTGTGCACTTCCTAGTACCACCAGCTCACCCGCGCGCGCCCTGAAACTTCGACTATGTCTTTGACCAGAACAGCGTCGCCGTCTGCCTCCTCTCCGACGAACACCTCTGGTTAGTACTGACCTCGCATCCCCCTCTCGTTGACACTCGCGTGACCAGCATCAGCATACGAATCTGACACACTGATTCTTTTGCCCTGGCATGATCTGTACCCTCGCCAACGTCGATGAGCAGCCGTGCCCGACACCTTCGCGAACTCCGGTGAGGAATCCCTGACATTTTCGAGCGCCCCTTCGCCAGCGAGGACCACCTTGAGCACCAGTGTCATCACGCGAACTCGGTGAGCTACCCCACTACCCTTCTCGCTCCCTGTATCACCGTCAACATCACCGCCCGAGCGCACCGCCGCCAGCCACCGTCGCAGCGCCGCTAGTTTTTGGTTCGATTGATTTAGGCCGTTAGATCTAGATGTGATGCGTAGAAATAGATCACTTAAGCGAAGCGGTAAGTGAAGATCTAGTTGTGTGATGCCACTTAAATCCAACGGCCCACGTTGATCGATCCGGCCAAACCGGTACAGGCCAATCAGACACACCCACGTGTCTGGGTTTTAGATTTAAAATCTGAATTTAGATCTATTAGATGTTCAAACTTGCAAAATTCATAACTTTTGATCCACACGTCCAAATTTTGCAAATTTTATATCATTGGAATCAGGAGAAATAATTCTATACAACCATGCACTTTGTTCAATAAATTGCTTCTGTAAAATTGGTTATTTTTGCAGAGACATTTGTAGGCCTATTTTGAGTATAAAAATTATTTGAAAAATGTTTTAAAGATCAAATTAAGTTTGATTAGTGTATAAATGTTTAGTTTAGTGTTCAGTATTGTTTTACTTGTCTTGTTTTAATTGGAAAAATCATCAGATGGCATTTGCATGCATTCATATATTTTTGCTTGTTTATTTTGATATGTGAATTTGGTGCTATCATTTTATGTGTAGATTTTGGTTCTAGTGGTGATTGTGATTGTGAGGATTGTTGCTACTCCCCCAACTACCAAGGCAAGTGGTGCTTCATATTTTTGTCCCAATATTTTGACTATGCATTAGAAATATTTTGTATAGACTTGCATGAATATTTTTGCTAAGTATCTATATGCTATGCTTGGGAAATCCTAGTAGTTGTAGAATTCTTAGAATTTTCTAAGTTAAGATACTTGCTATTGTCATGCTTAGCCTAGCTAGTAGCAACCAAGGGTGGAATATATACATGCTATGGAAAAATATTGCTAAGTCTGTGACTTATGTTTTTGCTTAATAAAAGAACTAAGTGAATGAAAACCTGGGTGGATTGGTAATTGCTTGGTGGTTTTTGGTTGAGTGGTTACCAAGGCCCATTTTCTAATGGTCTACCCTGTGTATCTCACTTGTGGAATGTCACCCAGGAACAAAGGGATTTGAGATGCCAAATGTTAAAAAGCTTCTAGTGCAGCCACATGGCATTATGGGCTCTGCCTGGATCATATAGGTTGCAATAACTTAGCCAAATGGACAGTTGGTGGTAGGGGATTATAGGTTTGGAGCACGTCCATTTTGGTCTAAGGGAAGGCTTCTGAAAGGTCCTGTCTTGGTGAAAATCAAGTCTTGTGGGGAAAGTGAACCACCTCTGCAGAAGGAAGAAACTAAGTACTTAGCCGTGTCCCCGGTAATGGACAAATTGAGCATCAAGACATGGAAGCTATCAAGAATCTCCTCATCCCAATTTTTTTCTAAGTTAAAACTTGTGGTTGAACAAGGGTGAAGGTTCACCAATTTCTATTGGTGGTTCCTTGGGAATTTTTGCCAAACAAAAACTTAGTGTTTTCAACTGATAGGTAAAACCTATTTTGAGCAAAGCAAGCCTAAGCTACACTTAGCCAAACTCATGTAGTAACTAGATGCTAATATTCTACTAAGTTATCACTTGCCAGTACTATTCCAATGTATTGACCCACTGTGGCTGTAACTTGAGATGTTGTAGGTTACTCTGATGATGATTAGGGGTTATGAGTCTACACTCACCATGCTTGCCTGTGGCACATGAACATGAAGACTTTTATTTATATTGCTATGATAAACTCTTGTACTAGCCTATGGCTATGGAGTTGTAAAAGACTATGTTATCTCTGGAATGACGTTGTAATAATGACCTTTGTTTCTGTGTACTTCATCTTAAACTGTGGATGCTAGCAATTGATCCAGGGACTAGCATTGCAATCATAGGGACCTTTACCTTTATAAAGATGGGGTCTTACACAACATCGGGTCCGGGGATGAGTTGCTTCCTCCTCTAGGCATCTGAAGATTGAGATATATTATGAGAAAAGAGGGAAATTTCTAAGGTTCGGGGTTTTGTGTTTGAAAAGTTTTCAAAGTTTGACTCAGATTTTTCTAGCAACTTGCTTTTCATTCATTCATAGCACACGATACAAACACACACCACAACAAAGGAAAAATAGATGGTTTTAAGAACCATTCTGAGAAACTATGATAAAGTGGGACCGAATACAACTCACTAACGTTGAGCACTAGCGTAGGTGTGAGTTTTACTAAAAGTGATCTAGGGTGCAAAATTTTATGTAAGATTTGAAAGAATTTTGGAGTAGCGTGAATTTTCATGAAAGAGTCCAAGAGGTAAGAATGAGAATAAGTTTCAATAAATACTCACTTCCTTGCTTTGGAAACTAAGTTTTTGATTCGAACGTCCATTCTAAATTAGGGTCTCCTATGGTCAGGATGGCTCTGATACCAACTTATCAACACCCGAATTTTCAATCACAGATGCCTATTATGTCATACATCGCAATCCCAGGATTACCATTTTTGCGGGACATAAAAGATTGGATATCATAGTACATCATCCATTACAAACCATACACAAGGTCTTACAACAAATAAGGATCACATGATCCAGTCTTAATACAATCAAGCATCGGAATAACGTAATAATAACGATAGGGTAGGCGAGGCTCCATCTTCATGGTCACAGTCAATGTTGATGATGGGAGATGATCCTAGTTGTCATAACCTTCCTGCTGTCCATCTTCCTGATACTCCTCTTCATAGTCTGGCCACAGGAATATCTAGGGACAAATCCATGAGTACTCCTTAAGTACTCGCAAACTAATACTAACAAGTAAGGTGGTTTTGAGTATGATACTAAGCTCTAGGGTTGTTTGGCAAAAAGCCAGATTTACATCTACTAACTTTAGAAGCAAAGAAATCTAGTTGAGAGTTTTATAACACCTAAGTGGGAACTTGGATTTCATATCACAACCCTGTTGTGGTCAAGTCAAAATCATGAGTCATTTCACAAGTCATTTGGAAAACATTTGACGACGGAATAGTATGGCCACTCCAACTGTCCATAACCGCGGACGCATCTATTCGAATAGTTTGACACTCTGCAGAGGTGGTACACTTTCACCACAACATTCGATACATCCGTCAAGAACAATCCTGAATTCACCATACTCAGTATGCAGATAATCAATCCTAACCTTTCAATTACACGCCCTTGTATAGGCACCCCTCCTATGAGTTTGGCCTATCAACCATGACCAACTATCATCTTGGGTACTGCACAGGTGGACAATCTTCACAAGGTAGCCTCAGCTCAAACCTTGGCCGCAAGGGAACCCATACTAAGGTATATAAACTTCCAGTTAATCCCTACCCAAATTTCGCGTATTGTGGTTGTAAGGTAAAATTGGAATGGTATCGCATCTAGACAACCATCATTTTTTAAAAGGGCTAAGGCTCATGCCTTAACATTTTCATCATCAAAATCATATGGTGTTCAAGAACACATGTCAAAACATTTCAGTAGAATGACTCATCATTCTAAGGTTTTCATAACCATTTTCACCAAGTATTCCCTTCTGAAGTGGTCAAGTTTTATGCTTAGCACTAGCAACTACAAGTGGGGGTAGACACCAATGAGGGGTGTTAAACAAGTGTGACTTATCTAAGTTCAATCTCATGCCTCAGGATGACATCAAGATTTATCTAGCTTAGGTCAAGTTTTATTCTCTTTATGCTACCTTTAAAACATCTTTCTAAGCTCTACAAGTCACTAAGTAAACCAAACTAAGAAGCTTTGATAAAGAAGTAAAATAATTAAGCTTGCAAGTAAAACTGGGATTTGGTGTCATCCAGTAGTGTAATCACATATTCCTAAAACATATAGTTTCCATAGTTGCAAGTGTTAGCTTGCATTATTGCAAGTATAATCGTGTAGTGGGTAACATGTAAGTAGTAGCTTGCCTTGTGTAGAGCAGTGGTTGAAGTTCTCCTCGGCTTCTTCCTCGTAGTATCCTCCTCCCTCCTCGTATCCTTGGTGGGGTAGTATAGTCTATAAATAAATACGAGGTACACAATCACCACACAATTCTTAACTACTCTATTTAGCACACAAAGGTTCACACTAGATGATCTAGCATCATCACAAGCATTACAACCATTAAGACAAATAGTTTTATTTCCTTTATTTTAGAAAAGTAATTTCTACTCATTGAAAAACTACTTAATATTTAATATTCACCAACTAAAACATGGGATCATGTTGACACATGTCATCACCACATATTTCAGTACATGGGAATGTAATTTAAACTGGTGTCACAATTTAATAAAGTTTAACCTTTTTATTTTAATTAATTAAAGTGACTAGAAATGCCTATGGGGCATTCTTTTATTACTTAATCATTATTTCTAAAAGTAAACCTATATATTTTATATATTCTGAAAGGTATAGTTAAATGTGATATTTGAGAGTTGGAATCAACTCAAAAACTGTTGTGGTTGAATTTTGAAAAATTTTGGAATGCAGAAAAGATTCTGCCTTGTTATTTTTACCATGGGTGATCTACTCCAATTCGTTTAAATCCAACGGGCTTGGATTAAGCACTCCAGTACCTTTCTAATAAAATTGGTTTCATGCATTTTGGTTCACTGAATCGAGGTGGGTTGATTTTTGAATCTGGGTATAGAACTGAGTTTGAAACTAAAAGAAAAAACCTAAATTTGAATTATTGGGTCGCGCGGGAGGTTTAACTAGGCTGGCCCACTATGCACAATGCGCGCACGGGCTGAGTAAGTGAACGACCCCACTAGTCAGCGAGACAGTGAGTGGTGAAGCGGTATGGGGCGATTAGGACCGTGCGATCTAACTCTAATCGTACAGCTGAGGTTCATCGTCCACGTCGGGCAACATCGGAGAGATAGAACCCTAGCGCGCCCAGTGGGGGTCGACGGGGGCTCACCGGGGCTCCGGCGATGGTCGGCGATGGACAAAGTCGACGACAGCGATCCTCCTAGTACCGGCAGCTCCTCCTGGGGCAGCTCCAATCAACGGCGCCTCTCCTCCTGGGGCAGCTCCAATCAATGGCGCCTCTCCTCCAATCAATTCCGAAATTCCGGCTACCTGGTGCTCGCCTTGCTCCGGGAGTGAGTGGCTATGATAAGTGAGATGTGGGGAGTGAGATGGTGTGCTCACCTAGAACGGGGATGGCCTCCTTTTATAGTGTGTGAAGGGGACCGATGGGCGCGGGTGGAGCTCGTCGTGGTCGTCGGCACAGTGTGCTAATGGCATGGGCGATGTTAGGAGGCGGTGCGTTGTCTCCTGGTGAAGCTCAATGGCTTGAAGGCGCGGCGTGGGGCGGTGAGGAACGGTCGGAACGTCGCGGCGCTCTGGGCGGGTCCGACGACAATTTTAATGGAGCACATCGTCTACGGTCCGCGCGGCGGCGAACGAGGTTGCCTGATGGGGTGCTGGCGATCACGTATGCAAGCGGTGAGGGCGGCGCGCGGTCTGTGGGCATGTGTCGCGTGCAGCGCTCTGGTGCGCTCTCGGCTCGCACGCAGAGAGACTGGGCGCGTGCTTGGCGGGTGGTCCAGGGGCTGGCAAGGCTCGGGGCTTGGATAGGGGGTGGTGGTGGACGATGGTTAGTGCTCCAAACATGCTTTCTAGGCTTGGTGCTTCTCCTAGATTGTTGTCGACTTGGGGATGGCAAGTTAGGCTCGGCATGCTCACCATTGATGGCCCTTGCATGCTCACAGTGGTGCTAAAGATTTTTAAAGGGGCTAGGTGATCTACTAAGAGCTTGCTGCAAACCAGAGAGGGAACAAGGTTGGCAAAATTCACTGCTACAAATAGTGTTTGATGTTTTGTTGTTTACTGCTGACAAGGTGTTTGATGAAATGGCCAAAAGAAATTCAAATTTTAATTTTGGATTCAAACTTGGTGGGTTTGTTTGTTACATACTAGGGAGTCTTGGGTTAGTTGTATTGGTCAAGGGGCACTGGTTTGGTTGGGTTTTGAAAATGTGTGATCTTCACATATGTTATAGATTCAATTTTCAATTGTCATTTGAATCAAGTTGCCAAATGTTTCTCTAAGTTTGAAAGGTGGGATTTGATTCACTTTTACTTGGTCTTTCAAGGAGTTAAAAGAAATGGAAAAGTTTCTGTTTGAAATCTTGGAATAGAAACATTCAAAGTGACCTACTGAGCAAGATTGTCAAAATTGACCATTTGCTTTATTTGTTTTGTTTTTGATTTTATCTTGATTTGTTTCTGCTTGGAAATGTTTTAGATGATGTTATTTTCATCTTTAAACCATTCCTTGCTATTTAGGTTAATCACACAAGTCCATTCATGCATTCACACAATCATCACATACACCCATGCATTCATTTGGTTTTTATTTAATCAAACATTTTTGTTAACCCTAATTTTAGTGATAAGAATTGATAAGCATGATCACTATTTTTGGGATGTTACAACACCACTCGTGGAAAGCCTGAAGAAGATCTTTCTGTTGAGTAGGAAGCAACCTTTAAGAAAGACGATACCATGTTTATGGAGGCTTTGTTTAGTGTTCTTGGGGACAACATTGTTGACCCGTATATGTCATTTGATAATGGCAAGGACGCGTGGGAAGCGCTCGAGGCCAAGTTTGGGGTCTCGGACGCTGGCACTGAGTTGTATGTCATGGAGCAATTCTATGACTACAAGATGATTGATGAGCGCTCCGTTGTTGAGCAAGGTCATGAGATACAATCACTTGCCAAAGAACTTGAGCAGTTCAAGTATTCCTTACCGGAAAAATTTGTGGCCGGTGGCATTATTGCCAAGCTTCCTCCCTCGTGGAGGAACTTTGCTACTTCTCTAAAACATAAGAGACAAGAGTTTTCCGTTACAGATCTCATTGGGTCTCTTCATGTGGAAGAGAAGGCGAGAGCAAAGGACAAAACTGCTCGAGGGTTTGAAGGAGGTTCTACTGCCAATTTGGTTCAGAGGAAAAACTTCCAATCCCACAAGTTCAAGAATAAGAACAAAACTGAAGGAAAGGGGATTTTTGATGGCAAGAACAAGGCCACACACTCAACCGACTTCAAGAAGAAAAATGATAAGAGGAAAGGCTCTTGCCACGTCTATGGTGATCCTGATCATTGGGCTCCTAGATGCCCTAATCGCTTTGACAAGTGTCAACATGGGAACAACGACAAGACCGCAAATGTTGTTATTAGCGATACTGAGATGAAGGATGCTGGGTACGGTATTTTACATACTATCCTTTTAGTATGTCATTCTCCTGATTGGTGGATAGACACGAGTGCTAATACACATGTATGTTCTGATATTTCCATGTTTTCCTCTTATCAGGTTTCAAGGACTTCTTCCGTGTTGATGGGAAATGGATCACGTGCTTCTGTTCATGGTGTTGGTATGGTAAATCTGAAGTTTACTTTGGGGAAGACCATACAGCTGAAGAATGTGCAGCACGTTCCCTCCATCAATAAGAATCTCGTCAGCGGATCGCTTTTATGTCGAGATGGCTTTAAGTTGGTTTTTGAGTCCAATAAAGTTGTAATTTATAAGCATGTACAATTTGTTGGAAAAGGGTTATGAGTGCGGAGGTCTGTTCCTCTTGTCTTTGTCAGACTCATGTACTAAAGTTATTAATCATGTGTGCAATGATAATGAGTCCAATGTTTGGCATTCACGACTCTGTCATATTAACTTTGGTTTCATGACACGGCTATCCAATATGAGCTTAATTCCGAAATTTACGACTGTCAAAGGTTCTAAGTGCCAAGTTTGTGTGCAAGCAAAGCAACCCCACAAGTCTCATACGGCTGCGGAACCGAGAAACTTAGCACCACTAGAACTTATACATTCAGATCTTTGTGAGATGAATGGTGTGTTGACAGAAGGTGGAAAAAGATACTTTATGATGTTGATTGATGACTCCACTAGATACTGCTATGTTTATCTTCTGAAATCTAAAGATGAAGCTTTGAACTACTTCAAAATCTATAAAGCTGAGGCATAAAACAAACTTGATCTTAAAATCAAGCGGCTAAGGTCGGATCATGGTGGAGAGTACTTTTCAAATGAATTTGATTTATTCTGTGCGGAACATGGTATTATACATGAGAGGACGCCTCCCTACTCACCTCAGTCAAATGGGGTGTCCGAAAGAAAGAACCGAAATCTAACTGATTTGGTTAACGCCATGTTAGATACATCGGGTCTTTCCAAAGAATGGTGGGGGGAGGCTCTAATGAATATTCCAATACCCAAGAAGCGAAAGCTTGGACCAAAAACCGTTGATTGTGTTTTTATGGGATATGCTTTTCATAGCAATGGCTATAGATTTTTGATAGTAAAATTGTTGGGCCACGCAGATATAAAACAAAACATTTTCCTCTAACATGGTGATCCCAAGATCTAGCCGAGGTAGAAGGCCACAAGGTTTAACACTAGACGCTCAGTTGCGGATTACTGATGAAGCGCGTCAGTTCATGCAGTGCAGTCCTTTGCGATCCGATCGTCCTGGTGCTGATCATACATCACCTCTGCTGGTATCCACACATACAAGGAGGAGCACCGGCGGCGAACTGCTAGGTTCGATATGACGGCAGGACTGCTGTGGAGCTAGGGTTTCCAACACATGGAATGACCTAACCGAACATCGATTAACCTTTCTGGGTTACGGTGCTCCACTATATATATGGAGTGAACATGGGCTCTACTCACGCGGCCCATTCACTAAAGCCCATATAATATTAGTCCCTGTGAGTTCAACTCACTGACTCAGTCCAAATCAGGCTCGGGTCCAACCCAACCAGATTTCCAGTTCAGATCCAATCCGAACATGCTCCCGCTCTTAAGTGTGTGACCCCGCAGGCTCATGGCTACTTGGACACGATTAGAGTCCGACTCTTAATCGATCAGTCGGTAGCGGCTCCTAGCAGAACGTGCCGACTCCCAAGTACCAAAGAGTCATGACGACTTGCCTTTCCAATGCGACTTACGTCCGAGTCCCTTTTGCCTCACGATATACCTTGTCAGACTATAGGCGAATATTTGCCATCCCTTAAATAGTCTGACTCTCTTCTCGATCTGAGATAAGTGATTCACCCGACTAACTCTTAGTCGATCGCCTCGGTTAATACTTAACCGAGTCGTGCATGGACATGCTTTCCGAATCATATCATCCGAGAGGGCCCAGAGAATATCTCTCCAAGTGGAGGGGAAAAATCCCATCTTGGTTATTCACATCATGCAGCTTGATTCTCAGTCGACCCAAACTCTGACTTTATAACTGCCCAATTACGGATCAGTGTTTGCTAGAACCTAAGTCGGTGATCCTCAACTCGGACTATGCAATAACCTCAGGTCTAAGGATTACATTGATTGAGATATACAAATGACAACTTGTTCGTTGTACCTCAATATGGGTCAATCCGAATCGCTAAACTCTTTAGCCGAATCTGTGTAAGTTGGAATAGCATCTCCATGTCCATGACAAGTCGAACCGAGTCATCAAGCCAACTTTCACATTGATCTAAGTTGTGTGTCCAGCACAACCTCAATGACCAAGGATATTTAGCAAAAACAACATGAATGTATAGTTCCACAACTGAATCACATATTCAATGATACACATCATATGTTTATACAAGGACAACTTAATATCTTTATGAATACAATGGGAAATACCAACAAAAATCTGAGGTATCCGACATGCATGTTGGTACAATTATGGAGTCGAATGATGCGACTTTCTTTGAGGACATCTTTCCTATGAAAGGTATGTCCAGCTCATCAAATCAGGAGATGACTAGTTCATCTAGTCAGGAATTTTCTATAATTCCTGAACCCACTATGCCGATAGAACACTATGATGATCATGTGGAGGATGACAATGAAGCTCGCAAAAGGATCAAGAGACAAAGGACTACAAAGTCATTTGGTGATGATTTCATTGTGTACCTTTTGGATGATACTCCCAGTTCCATTTCAGAAGCTTATGCATCTCAAGATGCTGACTACTGGAAGGAAACTGTCCGAAGCGTGATGGACTCCATCTTAGCTAATGGTACTTGGGAAGTCACTGATCGTCCTTATGGGTGCAAACCTGTAGGATGTAAGTGGGTGTTCAAGAAAAAGCTTAGACCTGATGGTACTATTGAAAAGTGTAAGGCACGTCTTGTGGCTAAGGGTTATACCCAAAAGGAAGGTGAAGACTTCTTCGATACCTACTCACCTGTATCCATATTGACCACTATTCGAGTACTACTTTCCTTGGCTGCCTCACATGGTCTTCTCGTTCATCAAATGGACGTTAAGAAAACTTTTCTAAATGGAGAGCTAGATTAGGAAATTTATATGGAGAAGCCTGACGGATTTGTAATAGATGGTCAAGAAGGAAAGGTGTGTAAGTTAGTGAAGTCTTTGTATGGTCTTAAGAAAGCTCCTAAGCAGTGGCACGAGAAGTTTGAAAGAACTTTAACCGCTGAAGGCTTTATTGTAAATGAAGTTGACAAATGTGTGTACTATCCCCATGGTGGGGGCGAGGGAGTTATTATGTGTCTCTATGTTGATGACATATTGATATTCGGGACCAACGTCGCTGTTATCGAGGAGGTCAAAGAGTTCCTATCTCGCTACTTTGAGATGAAGGACCTGGGAGTGGCTGATGTAATATTAAATATTAAGCTACTGAAGGATGACAATGGTGGGATTACACTGCTTCAGTCTCACTGTGTGGAAAAGATATTGAGTCGCTTTGGGTATAGCGACTTCAATTCTTCTCCAACGCCTTATGATTCGAGTGTGCTTCTTCGAAAGAATCGAAAGACTGCTAAAAATCAATTGAAATATTCTCAAATTATTGGCTCGCTCATGTATTTAGCATGCGCTACTAGACCTGACATCTCCTTTGCTGTAAGAAAAATGAGTTGATTTGTGTCAAATCCTGGAGATAATCATTGGCAGGCTCTTGAAAGAGTTTTGCACTATTTGAAAGGCACTGCGAGTTATGGTATTCACTATACTGGGTATCCACGGGTACTTGAGGGTTATAGTGATTCAAATTGGATATCTGATGCCCATGAGATTAAGGCCACAAGTGCTTATTTCTTTACACTTGGTGGTGGCGCTGTTTCCTGGAAGTCTTGCAAGCAGACCATCTGAATGAGGTCAACAATGGAAGTAGAACTCACAGCATTAGACACAGCCAATGTTGAAGCAGAGTGGCTTCGTGAGCTCTTGATGGACTTACCTGTGGTTGAAAAACCAATACCCGCCATCCCGATGAACTGTGATAATCAAACTGTTATCGTTAAAGTAAATAGTTCTAAGGATAATATGAAGTCATCAAGGCATGTGAAGAGGAGATTGAAATCTGTCAGGAAACTGAGAAACTCCAGAGTTATTGCGTTGGATTATATCCAAACATCTAAAAATCTGGCAGATCCCTTCACAAAGGGTTTATCACGCAATGTGATAGATAATGCATCGAGGGAGATGGATTTGAGACCCACACTATGAGTTGATCGCAGTGGTAACCCACTCTATGTGATCGGAGATCCCGTGAATTAGAGCTGGGAGACAAGCTGTTGGCCAGCTGAGAGGAGAGTATCCCCATATTATATTTACATATCCATAAAGTGCAATACTCTCTTAATCTGCATGGCAGGTTGATATTTATCTTAATGTGTTCCAGGTGACTTTTTATAAGCGGAGATGTTGTCCTGCAGAACATCTCTTGAGGAACACACCTATATGAGTTTGACTGTTAAACGTCGTAGTCCGTGAGAGTTGGGTGCTCTCTAATAAACTCAAGAAAGGCCCTGGAGTATGATGCATAAGCTCCAAACCGCGGGGAAGTCGACGACAACCCTGTACCGGTCTAGATTTTTTGTGAAACTAGCGCGCAGAAAACTTGTAGTTCAAGGCATAGTCCACTATTCAAGTTGCTAGCTAGTGTAGCATGAAGTTTAACATGGAAGTTCAACTTAACAGTCTCCACTACACATCGGTATATAAAACAGTATTCTGGAATAAAAGTGATGTGATGGGCCAATGAGACTTTGTGGGGGATTGTTGGAATTTGGTGAGTTTTGGGCAGTTGGCCCATTAGACAAATTCTGAAATTCTCTTTGGTCCACTTGTATATGGCAGCATATGGCTGTGCTAGTGGTGCTAAATTTTAGTCCCACATTTCTAGTTGAGGGGGAGTTGGACCACCTTATATAGTAGAGTGTTGCACCACTCACTAAGGTGTGATAAGGAGAGAAGAGAAGCCCTCGCGCACTCCTCCTCCGATGCCACCCGCCTCGCCTTGCCATGCCTCGCCTCGTCACGACGCACGCGCGCTGCGGGTTGCGGGAATCTCGCCAAGCCGAGCTTTATTTTGCTGGTTGGAAAAACTGATTATGAGTCATTAATGGACGTGTTAATTACATATGTTTCCAGTTTTTATGGACGTGGCTGTTACCGACTCGGACATGGGCTGGGCCCCGCGATCTCCCTAACCTGCACTATATAAACATCTGTGCTAAACCTAATTGGTGAATCAATCCACACACGCGCCTACCTCCAGAGCCTTGCGCTGCCGCTTTCGTCTTCCCCATCCCGGCTTGCGGCGTGCACCACAGATCGGGATAGTAGGCCTCTGAAACCCCGCCTCTCGTGAACCTGTACGGGTGAGGGGCGATCAGGTTTTTGGGGAGCGCTCAAGCGCGACTACTAGCAACCACGACGTCGTTCGACGAGGAGTTCTCGAACGACGACTTCTTCCTGGACGTCAACGACCTCTTCGGCAACCTCAACATGGGCGACAGCTCTGCTGCGGCTACTGCCGCAACTGCATCGTATGTGATCTCAATCTCTCTCTTTTGGATTATGCTAGAGTTTCTAGTTCTAGCGTTTGGCGTATATGTGATAGGTTTATCTTGTATAGATGTAATTTGTTCATCTACTTTATTGACTGCATGATTGGTTTTACTACTGTTTGTATGATCATGCTTTATCAGTTTATTATTCGGATTAAATCATATGGATTATTGCTTATATCTCCAACAATATATCCACCCATAGCTTGTATCTAGTAGATAGATCTTGGTGCTTAGTAGTTCCCATCGTAGGAAATTTTTTGTTTTCTATGTTGCGAACCCAACAGTGGTATCAGAGCCTGATCTATGCGTAGATGCTTTGCACGAGTAGTAGACATATGAGTATATGGGAGATGATGATCATGTTATTGATTATTATCTGTATTTTGGATATTGGTGGAGTAGTGGGATGAAGAGGCCCGGACTAACTTTACATGTCGTCGCACATGAGACCAGTTCCACGCTTGACATGTAACTAGTTTTGCATAAGTGGCTAGCGGGTGCATGTCTCTCCTACTATATTAAATATCTGATTTACAACGAGTTTCTAATAACTTAGTTATCTTCCTTGTGGTTCCATGTTTGTAGGTAAGAACGGTTCTATCTTCGAAAGCTCTAAGGCACGTAAAATTTGCAATGGTAAATAAGAAGTGTCTAGGTTAGATTGTTGTTGGGCTAGTGTCATGATATGGTAATGTTGTAAGTTGATGTATAGTTGTACTCTTACAACACACCTAACATGTAATTTCCATAAACCTTGGCCTTACACACAAAGGAATGATAAATATCATACCACGATGCACATGATAGTGATCAAGTGCAAGAACCATATCATTTCACTTTTCACATAGGATGTTTTTGCATCTTATATTGCTTGTTTGGCGTTTTAGTATCATTATAATATGATCCATCATTTAGATATCAAGATAAAAATGTATTCCCACTTAAGTATGCACCGATTATGTTTTGTCTCTTCAAGACATCACGTGATGATCAAGTGTACTTGAATCCACGATCATATTTTGGGTGTAAGAAAGTTTTACACATGCAAGTACTAAGGTTCTTACTTGGAGAGCCTGTATGTACATACATGGCCTCAGAACACAGACCGAAAGGTTAAGAATGAGCCATATATTTGATATGATGCCCATATAGATGCTCGCCTTTGAAACTACACCGACTCATGTGATGATCGGACTTGGTGTAGTGGGTTTGGTTCATGTAATCACCAAAAATACACGAGGGATGTTGTTTTTGAGTGGGAGTTCATTCATAATTTGGATTAATTGAACTAGATCTATCATAAACTTAGTCTAAACTTTACAAATTCTGTTGTAGATGGCACCACCTGCTTTTAATTTCAATGTGTTCATGGAGAAAGAGAAACTTGCGATGAATGGTAGCAACTTTACCGACTCGTCCATGAATTTGAGGATCTCCTCAATGCTGCACAAAAGCAATATGTGCTAGAAGTGCCGCTAGGCCCCCCACCAGCTCCCGATGCCCCTGACGAAGAAAAGAAGGTCTATTTGACTCGTCAGGATGACCACAACTTAGTTCATTGCGGCATACTATATGGTCTAGAGCCAGAACTTCGAAAGCATTTCGAAAATGGCAATGCCTTTGATACAATGTGTGAATTGAAAATGATTTTCTATACCCATGTTGCCATAGAGATTATAATTCTTCTAAAAAGTTATTTAGCTACATGATGGAAGAGAACATCTCCGTTAGTGAGCATGTACTCAAAATGTCTGGGTACGCCGATAAGCTTGTGTCCTTGGGAATAACGATTCCCATTGACTTAGGCATACATCATGTTCTCCAATCTCTTCCACGTAGCTACAAGAGCGTCGTGATGAACTATAGCATGCAGGGCATGAATAAGTCTCTCCACGATCTTCTGTCAATGCTTAAGACTGTAGGGGTGGAGATCAAGAAAGAACATCAAGTGTTGATGATTAATAAGACCACCTGTTGCAAAAAAGACAAGAAGGGTAAACCAAAGGAAAGAAGGGCGGAAAACCTATTTCCGCGCCTAAAAATAAACCCTGAGCTGTCCCTAAGTCTGATACCGAGTGCTATTATTGTAAGTGGACTAGCCATTGGAAGCGCAACTACCCCAAGTATTTGGCAGACAAGAAGGCCGTCAAGGAAAACAAAGCTATATATGATATACATGTTATTGATGTGTACTTGGCTAGTACTCGCAGTAGCACCTGGGTATTTGATACTGGATCGGTTGCTAATATATGTAACTCGAATCAGGGGCTGCAGAACAAGCGACCGCTAGCAAGGGGTGAGGTCATGATGCGTGTCGGCAATGGATTAAGAGTTGATGTGATCTCCGTCGGAATGCTGTCGCTCCACTTACCGTCGAGATTAGTGATAAATCTAAATAATTATTATTTGGTGCCTGTACTGAGCATGAACATTGTATTCGGATCATGTTTGATGCAAAGTGGTTATTCATTTAAATCTGAAAACAATGGTTGTTCGATTTATATGAATGATATATTTTATGGTGATGCACCTGTGATGAATGGTTTATTTCTATTGGATCTCGATAATAGTGTTACACATATTAATAATGTTGATGCTAAAAGGATTAAACTTGATAATGATATATCTACATATATGTGGCACTGACGTCTAGGTCATATTGGCGTTAAACGCATGAAGAAACTCCATTCATATGGACTTTTGGAATCACTTTATTTGGAATCATTTGATACATGTGAGCCATGCCTTATGGGCAAGATGACTAGAACTCCTTTTTTCGGTTCAATGGAACGGGCGACAGATTTATTAAAAACCATACATACTGATGTATGTGGTTCAATGAGTGTGTCGGCGCGAGGTGGATATCGTTATTTTGTTACTTTCATAGATTATTCGAGTAGATACAGATATATCTATTTGATGAAACACAAGTCTAAAACCTTTGAAAAGTTCAAGGAATTTCAGAGTGAAGTGGAAAATCATCATAATAGAAAGATCAAATTTCTGCGGTCCGACCGTGGAGGCGAGTATCTATGTTACAAGTTTAGCGCACATATTGAGAGAGTGTGGAATATTTTTACAACTCACACATGTCGGAACACCACAACGTAATGGTGTGTTGAAACATCGTAATCGAACTTTATTAGATATGGTTCGATCTATGATGTCTCTGATTGACATTCCACTATCATTTTGGGGTTATGCACTAGAAACCGCTACATTCAATTTAAATCGGGCACCATCTAAATCCATTGAAAAGACACCGTATGAATTATGGTTTGGAAACAAACCTAAGCTGTCATTTCTTAAATTTTTGGGATGCGATGTTTATTTGAAGAAACTTCAGCCTAATAAACTCGAACCCAAAGCAGAAAAATGCGTCTTCATAGGATACCCTAAGGAAACAATTGGGTATTCCTTCTATTACAGATCCAAGGGCGAGGTTTTCGTTGCCAAGAATGGATCCTTTCTAGAGAAAGAGTTTCTCGTGAAAGGTTTGTGTAGTCGGAAGGTACAACTCGAAGAGGTTATTGAACCTTCTCTTCATGAAACGGTGAGTGGCGTAGCACCGGAAATTGTTCTGAAGTTGACTTCACCTAATGCAGAGGGAACTAATGATAATGATCATGAAACTCCGAAAGATAATACTACCCAACCTCGCAGGTCAAGCAGGACACGTGCAACTCTTGAACTGTACGGAAATCATGTTATGAATTTCATGGTTGATGAAATAGATGACCCTGCATCGTATGAAGAAGCGATGATGAGCCCGGATTCCATCAAATGGCTAGAAGCCATGAAATCCAAGATGGAATCCATGTACAAAAACCAGGTTTGGACCTTGGTGCACTTACCTCATGACCAAAAGGCTGTTGAGAACAAATGGATTTTCAAAAGAAAAACTGATGCTGATGGTAATGTAACCATCTATAAAGCTTGACTCGTCGCAATGAGGTTTTTAAAAATTCAAGGAGTTGACTAAGATGATACATTCTCTCCCGTAGCATTGCTAAAGTCGGTTAGGATTATGTTAGCAATTGCTGCATATTTTGATTATGAGATATGGCAGATGGATGTCAAAACTACATTCCTCAATGGCAACATTGAAGAAGAGTTGTATATGATACAACCAAAGGGTTTTATCGATACTAAGGATGCTAACAAGGTATGCTAGCTTCAGCGATCCATCTATTGATTGAAGCAAGCAGCCTGGAGTTGGAATCTCCGCTTTGATGAGGTGATCAAAGAGTTTGGATTTGTCTAAACTTATGGAGAGGCTTGTATTTATAAGAAATTGAGTGGGAACAATGTGGCATTTTTTATATTATATGTGGATGACATATTATTGATTGGAAATGATGTATATCTTTTAAACAGTGTTAAGTTATCTAAATAGCAAATTTTTTATGAAGGACCTAGGTGAAGTGTCATACATATTAGGCATAAACATCCATAGACATAGATCAAGATGCCTAATAGGGCTATCACAGAGTACATACCTTGATAATATTTTAAAGAAGTTTAAAATGGACGAAATTAAGGAGTTCTTACCTATGTTGCAAGGCAAGACATTGAGTAAGACTCAAAGTCCGAGTACGACGGAAGAAAGAGAGATAATGGATAAGATACCCTATGATTTAGCCATAGGCTCTATAATGTAAGCCATGCTATGTACAAGACCGGATGTGGCACATGCTATTAGTTTGACTAGTAGGTACCAATCTGATCCAGGTACCGAATAATGGATAGCAGTCAAGAATATTCTTAAGTACTTATGATGAACTAAGGAAATGTTTCTTGTATACGAAGGTGAAGAAGAGCTGGTCGCTAATTGTTATGTTGACGCTAGCTTTGACACCAATCCGAATGACTCTAAGTCTCAACCTGGATACGCATTTCTCATGAACCGAGCAGCAGTTAGTTGGAGGAGCTCCAAACAACATGTGGTGACAAGAGCAACAACGGAGGCAGGATATATTACTGCATCAGAAGAAGCGCAGGAAGCGGTTTGGATGAAGGAGTTCATAACCGAACTAGGTGTGCTTACTAGTGCGTTGCACCCAATGGTGATCTATTGTGACAACAATGGATCCATAGACAATGCCAAGGTACCAAGGTCTCACAAGAATTCCAAGCATATTAAGCGTCGGTTTCACTCCATTCGTGAACATGTCAAGGATGGAGATATAAAGATTTGTAAAGTACACACGGATCTCAATGTAGCAGATCCGTTGACTAAAATTCTCCCTAGGGGAAAAACATGATCAACACCAGAACTCCATGGGTGTTAGATTTATCACTATGTAACTAGATTATTGTCTCTAGTGCAAGTGGAAGACTGAAGGGAATATGCCCTGAGAGGCAATAATAAAGTTGTTATTATATGTATTCCAAGTATATGATAGATGTTTATTTTGCATGCTATAATTGTATTAATATGGAAACATTAATACGTGTGTGTTTAATAAAAAAATAGAAAGTTCCTAGTTATGCCTCTCTTATAAACTAGCTCGTTGATTAACAAGATGATCAAGGTTTCCTGATCATGGAGATTGGATGTTGTTAATAATGAGGTCACAACATTGTTGGAATGATGTGATGAACAGTCATCCGAAGTATAGCATTATGATCAAAGTAATTCTGTTTATATTGGTGATACCTTCGATCCGGATAATTGTTACATCCCAAAAATATAAAACAATGATCATCAAACTCTAATCACTAAAATTAGGGTTAACAAAAACTTTGATTAATTAAAATCATATGAATGCATGTGTGAATGCGATGATTTGATAAATGCATATTGAACTTGTGTGATTAACCTAAATAGAAAGAAATGGTTTAAATAGGAAAATAACATCATATAAAACATTTTCATGCAGAAACAAATCAAGAGAAAATCAAAAACAAATCAAATAAAGCAAATGGTCATTTTTTCCCAATCTTGCTCACTAGGTCACTTTGAGTGTTTCTAGTCCAAGATTTCAAACAGAAACTTTCCCAATTCTTTTCACCCCTTTCTAGAAAAAGTAAACATGAATCAAAGCCCACCTTTCAAACTTACATAAACATTTGGCAACCTCATTCAAATCACAATTCAAAATTGAATCTTTATCATATGTGAAGATCACCCATTTTCAAAACCCAACCAAACCAGTGCCCCTTGACTAATCCAACTAACCATACACTCCCTAGTATGTGCCTAGCAAACCCACCAAGTTTGAATCCAAAATTTAAATTTGAATCTCTTGCGGCCATTTTATCAAATACCTTGCAGATACAAATCAAACAAACATCAAACACTATATTCTGCAGTAATTTTGGCCTAAATTGTTCCCTATCTAGCTCACTCTACACCCTCAATAGATCATCTAACTTGTTTAACCCCTCTAGCTCACTGTAAACCAGACCATGCCATTAATGGCAAGCCTGCCGAGCCTCACCTTACCATCCCATTGTCGACAGAAGCTAGGAGAAGCACCAAGCCTAGCAAACATGTCTAGCAGGCACTCCACCGTCCATCGCCACTCCCTGTCCCAGCCCCGAGCACTGCCAGCCCCTGGACCACACGACAAGACCATGCCAAACCTCTCTGCATGCGAGCCGAGAGCGCGCCAGTGCGCCACCCTCGACCAGCACCCGCAGACCGCGCGCCGCCCTCGCTGCGTGCGTACGTGATCACCACCGCTCCAGCAACCCCGCAGACATGCCTGTTCGCCGTCGCACGGACCATGCACGCTGTGCGCCATTAAAATCACCGTCGGACCCGCCCAGAGCATCAACGCGTTCCGACCGATCAACACTGCCCCCTACCATCGCCCATGCCAGTAGCACTCTGTGCCGTCGACCACGACGAGCTCAGCCCACGCCCGTCGGTCCCCTTCAGCCACTATAAATAGAGGCCTCCACCACTGTTTTCTTCACACCAATTCACTCCCCTCTCCCTCAGAACCACCCCACCTTAATCCCGGAGCAAGGCGAGCAGCGCATCGTCAGAATTTGGCTGGAGCCCGCCGCTGCTGGAGAAGAAGGTAGCCGTCGATTGGAGCCGCCCCAGGATAAGCTGTCGGTACCAGGAGAACCGCCGTCATCAACTTCGTCATTCGCCCCCGTCGCCGACCCTCGCCTGAGCCCCAGTGAGCCTCCCATGACCCCCACCTGCCGTGCTAGGGTTTTGTCTCGCCGGCACTGCCCGACGTGGACGATGAACCAGAGCCGTTCGATTAGAACTAGATCCCACGGTCCACATTGCCCCATACCGCTTCGCCCCTCCCCGTCTCACTGACGCGTGGGGACAACCACTTAACCAGCCCGCAAGTGCGCTGTGCGTAGTGGGCCGACCCAGTAAAACATCCCGCGCGACCCAACAATTCAAATTTAGTTTTATTCATTTAATTTCAAACCCAGTTCTGTAACTAGATTCAAAAATCAACCCGGATCGATTCGCTGAACCAAAATGCATGAAACTAATTTTGTTAGAAAGGTACTGGAAAGATCAATCCAAGCCCGTTGGATTCAAACCATTTAGATTTGTAGATCACCCATGGTAAAAATAACAAGGCAGAAGATTTTCTGCATTCAAATTTTTTTCAAAATTCAACCATAAGAGCTTTTGAGTTAATTCCAACTCTCAAAAATCACATTTGACCATACCTTCGAAAATATCTAAAAATATATAGGATTACTTACAAAAATAATGTTCAAGTAATAAAAGAATGCCCCATAAGCATTTCTAGTCATGTTAATTAATTAAAATAAAAAGGTTAAACCTTATTAAATTGTGACACCACTTTAAATCACATTCCCATGTCCTGAAATATGTGGTGATGACATGTGTCAACATGATCCCATGTTTGAGTTGGATAATATTAATCTTAAGTAGTTTTTCAATGAGTACAAATTACTTTTCTTAAATAAAATAAATAAGACAAATGTTTTAATCCTTGTAATGCTAGAGATGATGATAGATCATTTAGTGTGAACCTTTGTGGGATGATTAGAAATAGTTAAGTATTGTTTGGTGATTGTGTACCTTGTATTTATTTATAGACGCTAGTACCGACCAAGGATACGAGGAGGAAGGAGGATACTACGAGGAAGAAGCCGAGGAGAAATTCAACCACTACTCTGCACAAGTCAAGCTATTAACTAAGCAAGCTAATACTTGCAACTTAGCAAGCTCATACTATTATCCTAGCAAGATAAAGTATGCAAGTTTTACTTGCAAGCTTACACCACTTGATACCCAATCCTAGTTTTACTTGCAAGCTTAATACTTTATTTTCTTTATCAAAGCTTTTTCTTAGAGTTTACTTAAGTGACTTGTAGATTCTAAAAATATAATTGAAGGTAGCATAAACAGCATAAAATTTGGCCTAAGTTAGATAATCTTGATGTCATCCTAAGGCATGAGATTGAACTTAGTAAATCCCCACCTGTTTACCACCCCTCGTTAGTCTTTACCCCCACTTATAGATGCTAGTGCTAAGCATAAAACTTGATCAA
Source organism: Avena sativa (assembly GCA_916181665.1). NCBI lineage: Eukaryota > Viridiplantae > Streptophyta > Magnoliopsida > Poales > Poaceae > Avena > Avena sativa. Next base: position 265,316,577 of record OV702280.1, on the reverse strand, counting down.
CTTTAGATGGGAATACTTGGTGAAAATGGTTATGAAAACCTTAGAATGATGAGTCTTTCTACTGAATTTTTTTGACATGTGTTCTTGAACACCAGATGATTTTGATGATGAAAATGTTGAGGCATGAGCCTTAGCCCTTTATAAAACTGATGGTTGTCTGGATGCGATACCATTCCAATTTTACCGTACAACCACAATACCCGAAAATTGGGTAGGGCTTGACTGGAAATTTATATACCTTAGTATGGGTTCCCTTGCGGCCAAGGTCTGAGCTGAGGCTACCTTGTGAAGATTGTCCACCTGTGCAGTACCCAATATGATAGTTGGTCATTGTTGGGAGGCCAAACTCACAGGACAGGTGCCTATACTAGGGCGTGTAATTGAAAGGTTAGGATTGATTATTCGCATACTCAGTATGGCGAATTCAGGATTTGTTCCTGACGGATGTATCGAATGTTGTGGTGAAAGTGTACAATCTCTGCAGAGTGTCAAACTATTCGAATAGCCGCGTCTCTGGTTATGGACAGTTGGAGTGTCCATACTGTTTTATCGTCATATGTTTTCAAAATGATTTGTGAAATGAATTGTGACTTTGACTGACCACAACATAGTTGTGATATGAATTCAAATTCCCACTTAGGTGTTATAAAACTTTCAACTAGTTTTCTTTGCTTCTGAACTTAGTAGAGGTAAATCTGGCTTTTTTGCAAAACATCCCTAGAGCTTAGTATCCTACTACAAAATAAAACCCTTAACTTGTTAGTATTAGTTTGCGAGTACTTAAAGAGTACTCATGGCTTTATCCCTGGCTATTCCCGTGGCCAGACTATGAAGAGGAGTACCAGGATGATGGACCGCAGGAAGGTTATGACAACTAGGATCATCTCCCATCATCAGCATTGCCTGTGACCCCGAAGGTGGAGCTTTGCCTACGCTATCGCTATCTTTACATTATTCCGCTGCTTGAGTTGTATGAAGAACTGGATCATGAGATCCTTATTTGTGTAAGACCTTATGTATGGCTTGTAATGGATGATGTACTGTGATATTCAAATTTGTTATGTCTCGCAAAAATGGTAATCCTGGGATTGCGATGTATGGCATTACATGCATCTGGGATTAAAAATCCGGGTGTTGACAAGTTGGTATGAGAGCCATCCTGACCATAGGAGACCCTAGTTAGAATGGACGTTTGAATCAAAAACTTAGTTTCAAAACCAAAGGAAGTGAGTATTTACAAAAAACTTATTCCCATTCTTATCACTTGGATTCTTTCATGAAAATTCATGTTCCTCAAAAATTCTTGCAAATACATAAAATTTGACACACTTGATCACTCTTACTCATCATATATTCTTATAGATGGACGTGAAGTACAGCAAGTTTTATCAGTTGGGGAATGGAGGAGACCTCATCTTTGAGCGTGACTTGGACCAGCTGTCGGAGATGCTGGAGCGTCCGCACCCCGAGTTCATCGGAGCTCAGCTCAATGATCAGGAAGGAGAAGATTTGCAGTGGATAATTTTTGCAAGTCTCCGAGGTAAGATTGAACCTCCCACTACAGAGGGAATTCAGTTCATCTTAAGAGAGAACAACTGGCTCGATGGAGTTGCCAGGGCCATGCAGGAAGCTCTTGCCCATTTGTGTGGTCAGAGTATCAATCAGATCAAGGGTACCCATTTTGAGTTCTACCCAAGGCGTGATGTTATGGACATCCACAAGAGGCCCCATACCATCACGAGCTGAAGATTCAGTTGGAACACCTCAGCTTCATGATGTACGACCATCAGAAGAAGTTGGACAATGCCCGTTCCTACGCCAACCACAAGTACGCCATCGCCAAGAAGAAGGATCAGACCATCGCCATGCTAGTGAAGGATCACAAGTCTCGTCGCCGTCAGCTCGACAAGAAGGAGCGCATCATTGCCCGTCTTCGCCACCGGATCACGGATTTGGAGGAGACCATCCACGAGAGAGATATGCAGTTGGAGGAGAGGGAGAATGCAGGGGAAGACCTTCATGGAGACACCTACTCATATCTCAGCGATGATGATGACTTTCTGGAGGATCGGGCCATGGACTTCTTCACTGATGTGGATGACTCCGCCTTCATCGATGATGATGATGATGATGATGAGGATGATGAGGACACCGACTCCAAGGAGTAGTAGCAATGGAGCACTAGCGTTAGTGAGTTGTATTCGGTCCCACTGTATCGTAGTTTCCAGAATGGTTCTTAAAACCATCTGTTTTTCCTTGTTGTGGTGTGTGTTTGTATTGTGTGCTATGAATGAATGAAAAGCAAGTTGCTAGAAAAATCTGAGTCAAACTTCAAAAACTATTCAACAACCCCTAAACCTTAGAAATTTCCCTCTTTTCTCATGATCTATCTCAATCTTCAGATGCCTTGTGGAGGAAGCGGTTCATCCCCGGACCCGTTGTTGCAGATCTTGCAAATGTTGGTTTCTGACCGCGAAGCGGAACAAGCCGAACATCAAGCCAACTTAGCCACCCTTCAACACATCGCCCAGATGGCCAACAACAACCAAGGCCATGGAAATCAGGACAACCATGGATCTAATCTCAAGAATTTCTAGAACACCAATCCACCTGTTTTCACTAAGTCAGAAGAGCCCCTAGATGCAGATGATTGGTTGCAAACCATGGAGAACAATCTGGAGGTCGCAGGAGTGGAAGCTAACGAGAAAGTTCTGTTTGCCACCCACTATCTGGCCGGAGATGCAAGAGCATGGTGGAACAACGTTCGTGCAATGACCGGAGGTCAGATGATGACTTGGGATGAATTCAAGGTCAAGTTCAGCAGAACTCATGTGCCACCAGGTTTGATCAAGAGGATGGGAGACGAATTCAGAGAACTGAAGCAAGGAAGGATGACAGTAGTGAAATACAGTGACAAATTATTGTCATTAGCTAGGTATGCACCGGATGAGATCGACACTGAAGCCAAGAAGAAAGAGAGATTCTTGAATGGTCTGCATGATGAGATGCAGACGGTGTTAGTCAATATCCCCTTTGCTGACATTGAAGCCTTAGTTTACTCTGCCATTCAGATGGAAGGAAAGATCAACCAAGCCAATGAGAACCGCAAGCGCCGCATGATGCATCAACCAGGAACCCACCATACACCAAAGTATCGCCCCAACCCATCTCCAGGATTTGCCCCGAGAACCAACAGAACCCCGATGAACCATCCGACCTATCCCAACCGTGGAAACCCAAGGCCCGGAGGAAACCACAACAACCCCGGCAACTCTAGCAATTTCAACCGTGCACCACCCAAGTTCAACAACAACAATGCCGTCACCAACACCAACACTGCACCAAGGACTGGAAGCAATGTTATGCATGTTGCAGCGAAGGAGAAGTCGCAAGTGACTTGTTATGAATGTGGAACCAAGGGTCACTATTCCAATGAATGCCCCAAGAAGATTGCCGCAGCCCCCAATACAAATGCCCCAGCTCAGCAGCAGCGTCGTGTTCAGCCTGGAAGAAGGTTTTCTCTAGGGAACTCGCTCAACCGCAATGGCCGTCTTTTTCTCATGGATGCTAAAGAAGCCCAAGAAGCGCCAGATGTCGTTCTGGGTATGTTTTCTGTTAACTCGGTACTTACAAGAGTGTTGTTTGATTCTGGAGCATCACACTCGTTTTCACTGAAGAATTTGCATGCACTAGTAAGATTCAACCAACCAAATTGAAGCATGTTATGATTGTTCAAATACCTGGTTCAACCACCAAAGCTAGGAAAATTTGCAAAGCCGTCCCTATCCGAATCCATGGCATAGATTTTTATGCTAATCTAATTGTACTCGGAACTAAAGGTTTGGAAGTAGTACTAGGAATGGATTGGATGTCCAAACACAAAGGATTAATTGACTGCGCCAAGAAAGCCATAACCATGACCAGTACAGCCGGAGTATTAGTCGAGCATATATCTGAAACCTTGCCTCGTCAATTCAAGTGTAACAAGAGTATAGCCCAGCCTACCATTGACCAAGTTCAGATAGTCTGTGAATACACTGACGTATTTCCAGATGTTTTGCCCGTATGCCCCCAGATCGGGATATCGAGTTTATCATTGAACTAATCCCTGGAACCGGACCCATATCCTAGAGACCATATAGTATGAACCCATCCAAACTAGCAGATCTGAATAAGCAACTGGATGCCATGCTAGAAATTGGATTGATTCAACCAAGTGCGTCAGACCACCTGTTTTGTTCGTGGACAAGAAAGATGGAGGCAACCGTTTGTGTACGGATTATCGGAAGTTCAATGATGTCACTATCAAAAACAAGTACCCGTTGCCAAAGATAGAAGACCTGTTTGACCAGTTGACTGGTGCCAAAGTGTTTTCTAAGATTGATCTTAGAGCTAGATATCATCAACTCAAGATTCGCGAAGAGGATATTCCAAAGACTGCCTTTACCACCAGATATGGATTATACGAGTATACTGTCATGTATTTTGGATTAACCAATGCCCCCGCTTATTTCATGAATCTAATGAATAAGATTTTTATGGACTTACTGGATAAGTTTGTCATTGTTTTAATCGATGACATTCTGATTTATTCCAAGTCAGAAGAAGAACATGAGCTACACCTAAGGACCATTCTTGGAACCCTTAGAGAGCATCGGCTATATGCCAAGTTTAGCAAATGTGAATTCTGGTTACAGGAGGTAGGATTCCTTGGACATATCGTATCAGCCAGAGGAATTGCCATTGACCATGCGAAGGTGAAGGATGTCGAAGATTGGCAAGCCCCAACCACTCAAACCCAAGTTCCTGCATTTATCGGATTAGCGGGATACTACCACAAGTTCTTAGAAGGATTCTCGAGTATTTCCAGACCCATGACCCAATTGCTGAAGAAGGACAAGAAGTTTGAATGGACGGACAAATGTGAAGCGAGTTTTCAAGAACTCGAGAGAAGATTGATTTTAGCCCCAATCTTGATCATACCGGATATCACGAAGCCCTTTGATGTGTATTGTGTCGCATCCAAGATCGGTCTCGGATGTGTGCTAATGCAAGAAGGCAAAGTTATATCTTATCTATCCCAACAACTGAAACAGCATGAACAGAATTATCCAACCCATGACCTTGAACTAGCAGCCGTAGTTCTAGCCCTGAAGATATGGAGGCATTACCTGATGGGAAACCATTGTGATATTTATTAGGATCACAAGATCTTGAAGTATATATTCACTCAAAAGGAGCTGAATATGAGACAGAGAAGATGGATTGAGCTAATCAAGGATTATGATCTAGACATTCACTATCACCCCGGTAAAGCCAATGTGGTAGCAGATGCCCTTAGAAAATTGTCGTGCCGCTTGAACTCCATGATTTTGAAGGAGCAACCAAGTCTGCACAAAGAGATGGAAGATTTCCGAATGGAATTAGTGAGTGAAGGATTTTTGGCTAGCATAAAACTTCAACCCACTTTGATCAGCCAGATCAGAGAGGTGCAGAAAGGAAATGCTAGTATCGACGGAATCAAATGGCGCATCGGTACAGGAAAAGTACCCGCATTCACAAAAGACGAATAAGAAGTTCTGCGGTACAAAGGACGCCTTTGTGTACCAGCAGATTCGGAATTGAAAGAATTGATTTTGAAAGAGGCCCATGATACTCTTTATTCTATCCACCACGGAGGAACGAAGATGTATCAGGATTTGAAGGAACAATTTTGATGGCATAAGATGAAGAGAGAAATTGGAAGCTATATCGCCAAGTGTGATATCTATCAGAGAGTCAAGGCGGGACATCAAAGACCCGCAGGACTGTTGCAACTGCTACAGATTCCGGAATGGAAATGGGATTCAGTTGGAATGGACTTTATCACCGGATTGCCAACTTCTAGTAGGGGAAATGACTCTATCTGGGTCACAGTGGACAGATTGTCCAAAGTAGCCCATTTCTTACCTGTCAAGACCACATAATAGAGTTCAAAGCTAGCGGAGTTATACATCGCTAAAATCGTCAGTTTGCACGGAGTTACCAAGAACATTGTATCGGATCGAGGAACCCAGTTTACCTCGAGATTCTGGAAGAAAGTCCAAGAAGGTTTAGGAACCGAATCGATTTCAGCACCGCGTATCACCCTCAGAACGATGGACAAATGGAGCGAGTAAATCAAATACTCGAAGATATGTTGAGAACATGTGTGCTAGAGTATGGATCTAAATGGGAAGATTGCCTACCTTTCGCAGAATTTTCATACAACAACAGTTATCAAACTAGTCTGCAAATGGCCCCATTTGAATTCATGTATTGAAGGAAGTGTCGAACCCCTTTGAATTGGTCGAAAGTAGGAGAGAGTCAGATTTTCGGACCCGACATCCTACAAGAAGCAGAAGAGAAAGTTTACAAGATTTGTGAGCACCTCAAGACCGCCCAGTCAAGACAGAAGAGTTACACCAACAAGAGATGTCGAGACCTCACTTTCAATATCGGAGATTTCGTGTATCTCAAAGTGTCGCCTTTGAAGGGAATGCAGCGTTTCCAGCTCAAAGGAAAGTTAGCTCCCAGATATATCGGACCCTTCAAGATTCTGAATCGTCGAGGAGAAGTATCATATCAATTGGAACTGCCAGAGGAAATGTCCGCAGTGCACAATGTGTTCCATATATCGTTACTTCGCAAATGCCTTGAAGTTCCGGAGAAGACCGAAGTTTTCAAGAACATTGATCACCGCACCATAGAGATCAACGATGACCGGACCTATCCCGAAGTACCCATCCATATTTTGGAAGAAACTTTCAGACCCACCAAGACCCGAAGCATCAAGTTTCTCAAGATTCAGTGGAGCAACCACACTGAAGAAGAAGCTACCTCGGAGCGAGAAGATCACATTAGGACGGAGTTTCCCGATATCTTTAAATCCTAGGTAATCTTTTTTCTTCCTTTTTCAAATCTTGGGACGAGGTTTTTTTTAAGGGAGGAAGGTTTGTAACATCCCAAAAATATAAAACAATGATCATCAAACTCTAATCACTAAAATTAGGGTTGACAAAACTTTGATTAATTAAAATCATATGAATGCATGTGTGAATGAGATGATTTGATAAATGCATGAATGAACTTGTGTGATTAACCTAAATAGCAAGAAATGGTTTAAAGAGGAAAATAACATCATATAAAACATTTCCATGCAGAAACAAATCAAGAGAAAATCAAATAAAGCAAATGGTCATTTTTGCCAATCTTGCTCACTAGGTCACTTTGAGTGTTTCTAGTCCAAGATTTCAAACAAAAACTTTCCCAATTCTTTTCACCCCTTGCTAGAACAAGTAAAAGTGAATCAAAGCCCACATTTCAAACTTACAGAAACATTTGGCAACCTCATTCAAATCACAATTCAAAATTGAATTTTTATCATATATGAAGATCACCCATTTTCAAAACCCAACCAAACCAGTGCCCCTTGACTAATACAACTAACCAGACACTCCCTAGTATGTGCCTAGCAAACCCACCAAGTTTGAATCCAAAATTCAAATTTGAATCTCTTGCGGCCATTTTATCAAACACCTTGCAGATACAAATCAAACAATCATCAAACACTATAGTGTGCAGTAATTTTGGCCTAACTTATTCCCTATCTAGCCCACTCTACACCCTCAGTAGATCATCTAACTTTTTTAACCCCTCTAGCTCACTGTAAACCAGACCATGCCATTAATGGCAAGCATGCCTAGCCTCACCTTGCCACCCCATTATCGACATCAAGCTAGGAGCAACACCAAGCCTAGCAAGCATGTCTAGCAGGAACTCCACCGTCCACCGCCACTCCCTGTCCCAGCCCCGAGCACTGGCAGCCCCTAGACGACACGACAAGACCATGCCAATCCTCGCTGCATGCGAGCCGAGAGCACGCCAGTGCGCCACCCTCGACCAGCACCCACAGACCGCGTGCCGCCCTCGCCACGTGCGTGCGTGATCACCACCGCCCCAGTAACCCCGCAGACATGCCCGTTCGCCGCCGCGCGGACCATGCACGCTGTGCGCCATTAAAATCACCGTCGGACCCGCCCATAGAATCGACGCGTTCCGACCGACGCGTTCCGTCCGATCAGCACCGCCCCATGCCTCGCCACCACGCCGTTGAGCTCCGCCGGGGAGTATAGCACCGCCCCCTACCGTCGCCCATGCTATGTAACATCCCAAAAATATCAAACTTAGATCATCAAAACACTAATCATCAAGATTAGGGTTAACAAAAACTTTTCTAAATAAACTCATGAATGCATGTATATGTGTATGCATGGATTTTGAATTTCTTTAAAAACCACCTTGTTTGTTTGAACCATTGCTTGTCAAATGTTTCTTAGGTGAAAAGAACATCATCTAAAACATTTCCCACACTTTTCCTTAAGACAAGTAAATCAAAACAAATATATTAAGTGAATGGTCATTTTGACCAATTTAACTCCCATGCCTACTTTGGCTGTCTCAAACTTTCACAACCTAACAGAAAATTTTCTGGATCTTTGCACCCCTTGAATGTACTCATAACAGAGTATCAAGGCCCACTTTGTGATCATCCAAAAACTTTCAAATGCATAGTTTAAATGACAATTCAAAATTGAATCTTCTTCATATGGGAAGATCCCACTTTTTCAAAACCCACTCAAACAAGCTCAACTTTCAAAACCCAAGTATCTTCCGACTCACCAGAACCAATCTAGCAAACCCACCAAAATTCATTTCAAAATTCAAAACTTGATTTCATGCGGCCATTTCATCAAACAGGTTGTAGACACAAATCAAACAAAACATCAAACACTATAGTGTGCAGTGTTTTGAGCCTAACTTGTTCCCTAGTTAGCTCACACACAACCCAGTAGATCATCTAGAAAGATTAGCCCAACACTAGCACCCCTGTGAGCTTGCCATTGCCATTAATGGTGAACAGCCGAGCACCCCCATGTCACCCCATTGTGGACAGCAAGCTAGGAGCAGCAGCAAGCCTAGCCAGCATGTCTGGGAGGCAGCCCACCGTCCACCGCCACTGCCTGTCCCAGCCGCGAGCGTTGCCAAGCCCTGGACCACGCGCACGAGACACTCCCAGACCATGCCGAGTGTGCGCCAGAGCGCCACCCTCGACCATCACCCACAGACCGCGCGCCGCCCTCACCGCGTGCATACACGATCACCACCGACCCAGGAGACCGCCAGACACCCCCGTTTGCCGCCCCATGCCTCGCGATCATGTCGTTGAGCATCGCCAGGAGACACAGCACCATCCCCTACCCTTGCCCATGCCTATAGCCGCCTGTAACGTCGCCCCCGACGAGCTCACCGTGCGCCCCGACAGTCCCCTCGTTCGACTATAAATAGAGGCCACCCCCGCACGATTTCTTCACACCATCTCACTCCCCTCTCCCCACTCACCGTGCCACACCATCCTCAGAGCAAGCCAAGCACCACCTCGCCGGAATTTCACTGGAGCCTGCCGCTGCCGGAGAAGAAGGTAGCCAGTGATTGGAGCCGCCCCAGGAGAAGCCACCGGTACCAGGAGGTTCGCCGTCGTCGACTTCGTCGTTCGCCCGCCTCGCCGACCCTCGCCCGTACCCCGGTGAGCCCCCAGCACCACTCACTGTCCGCTCTAAGTTTCGTTCTCGCCGGAGCTGTCTCGCGTCGACGATGACCCTTAGCCGTTGGATTAGAACTAGATCGAACGATCCACGTTGCCCCATACCGCTTCGCCCAGCCCCGTGTCACTGACGAGTGGGGACACCCACTTAAGTAGCCCGCGGGAGCACTGCGCTTAGCAGGCCGGCCCGTTAGAATTTCCCGCGCAGCCCAGCAATTCAAATTAAACCTTTTTCTTTTTAAATTGAAACACACTTCTGTACCCAACTTCAAAAATCAACCCAGATCGATTCAGTACACCAAATTGAATGAAACCAATTTTGTTGGAAAGGTCTGTGAATGATTAATCCAAGCCCGTTGGATTCAAGTCATTTGGATCTGTAGATCACCCATAGTAAAAATAACAAGGCAGAAGCTTTTCTGCATTCAAACATTTTTTCAAATTCAAACCATAAAAGCTTTTGAGTCGATTCCACCTCTCAAAAATCATATTTAACCATACCTTTCAGAATATATAAAAATATATAGGTTTACATGCAGAAATAATGTTCAAGTAATAAAAGAATGCTTCATAAGCATTTCTAGCCACTTTAATTAATTAAAATAAAAGGGTAAAACCTTATTAAATTGTGACACCACTTTAAATCACATTCCCATGGACTACAATATGTGGTGATGACATGTGTCAAAATGATCCCATGTTTAGTTTGGAGAATATTAAATCTTAAGTAGTTTTTCAATGAGTAGAAATTACTTTTCTAAAAATAAGAAGTTTTAAACCAAGATTTAACCATGTAATGTTAGAGATGATGCTAGATCATCTATAGGAACCTTGTGTGTGATGATTGCAAGTAGTTAAGTATTGTTTGGTGATTGTGTACCTCGTATTTATTCATAGACGCTAGTACCGACCAAGGATACTACGAGGAGGAAGGAGGATACTACGAAGAGGAAGCCGAGGAGAACTTCAACCACTGCTCTGCACAAGGCAAGCTTATATTGACATTGATGCAAGCTAACACTTGCAAGATACTATACCTATGCAAGCTAATTACTATGCAAGCCTAATACTACTAGCGAATGTGCAAGCTAACACTTGCAAGATACCTTACTGATGCCACAAACCCATACTTGTGAGATGACTACTTTATGCCTTAAGCATATGTGATCATACCTACTTGCTAAACCAATCCTAGTTTTATGGCAAGCTTCTTACTTTATTTCTTTATCAAAGCTTACTTAGAGTCTACCTAAGAGTTTGGTAGATACTAGACAGTTGTGCTGAAGGTTGCTTAAAGAGCATAAAATTTGGCCTAAGCTAGAAACCTTGATATCAGCCTAAGATATAAGGTTGGACTTAGTGAAACTCCACCAGTTACCACCCCTCATTATTACTACCCCCACCTGTAGATGCTAGTGCTAAGCATAAAACTTGATCAACTTTTAGATGGGAATACTTGGTGGAAAAATGGTTATGAAAACCTTGGAATGATGGATCATTCTATTGAAATGTTTTGGACATGTGTTTCCAAACACTTGATGATTTTGATGAAAATGTTAAGGCATGAGCCTTACCCCTTTATAAAACTGATGGTTGTCTGGATGCGATACCATTCCAATTTTAGCGTACAACCACAATACCCGAATATTGGGTAGGGCTTGATTGGAAACTTATATACCTTAGTATTAGTTCCCTCACGGCCAAGGTTTGAGCTGAGTCTACCTTGTGAAAATTGTCCACCTGTGCAGTACCCAAGATGACAGTGGTCATGGTTGGGAGGCCAAACTCACAGGAGAGGTGCTTATACTAGGGCGTGTAATTGAAAGGTTAGGATTGATTATCCGCATACTGAGTATGGTGAGTTCAGGATTTGTTCCTGACGGATGTATCGAATGTTGTGGTGAAAGAGTACAATCTCTACAGAGTGTCAAACTATTCGAATAGCCGCGTCCGCGGTTATGGACAGTTGGAGTGGCCATACTGTTCCCCCGTTAGACATTTAAAATGACTTGTGAAATGAATTGAGACTTTGACTTGAACACAACAGAGTTGTGACCTGAATTACAAGATCCCACTTTGGAGTTATAAAATTGTGACTAGCTTTGGAACTTAGTAAAGATAAACCTGGCTTTTTGCAAAACAACCCTAGAGCCTAGTGTCCTATTATCCAAAAACCCCTTTACTGTTAGTATTAGTTTGCGAGTACTTAAAGAGTACTCATGGCTTTGTCCCTGGCTATTCCCATGGCCATACTATGAAGAGGAGTACCTGGAGGATGGACCCCAGGAAGGTTACGACAACTAGGATCATCTCCCATCGTCAGCATTGCCTCTGACCCCGAAGATGGAGCTTCGCCTACGCTACCGTTATTATTACGTATTCCGCTGCTTGATGTTGTATTGAGAACTGGATCATGAGATCCCCATTTGTGTAAGAACTTATGTATCGTTTGTAATGGATGAAGTACTATGGTATCCAATTATGTTATGTCTCGCAAAAATGGTAATCCTGGGATTGTGATGTATGGCATAACAGGCATCTAGGATTGAAAAATCCGGGTGTTGACAAGTTGGTATCAGAGCCATCCTGACCATAGGAGACCCTAGTTAGGTTGGACGTTGAACCAAAAACTTAGTTTCAAAACCACAGAACAAAAATATTTACGAAAACTTATTCTCATTCTTACCTCTTTAATTCTTTAATAAAACTTCATGTTCCCCAAAAACTCTTGCAAAATAGATAAAATTTTGACACACTTGATCACTCTGCTAATCTACTCATCCTCTATTTTTATAGATGTACGTGAAGTACAGCAAGTTTTATCAACTCGGAAATGGAGGAGACCTTATCTTTAAGAGGGATCTGGATCAGCTTTCGGAACTTCTAGAGCGTCCGCATCCCGAGTTCTTCGGAGCTCAGCTCAATGATCAAGGAGGAGAAGATCTGCAGTGGCTAATTGTTGCAAGTCTCCGAGGAAAGATTGAACCTCCCACTGAGGAAGGAATTCAGTTTACCTTGAGGGAAAACAACTGGCTTGATGGACTTGCCAGAGCAATGCAGGAAGCTCTTTCCCATCTGTGTGGGCAGAGCATCAATCAGATCAAGGGTACTCGCTTTGAGTTTTGCCAAGGCGTGATGCAAATGGACAACCACTGGAAGCCCCATACCACCCCGAGCTGAAGACTCAATTGGACCACCTTAGCTTCATGATGTATGATCGTCAACAAGAGTTGGACAACTGCCGTGACTATTGCAACCACAAGTCTGCCATCATCAAGACGAAGGATCAGACCATCGCCATGTTAGCAAAGGATCTCAAGTCTCGCAGCCGTTAGCTCGACAAGAAGGAGCGCATTATCGCCCGTCTTCGCCATCGCATCTCATCTCTGGAAGAGACCATCCACGAGAGAGACATGCAGTTAGAGGAAAGGGAGAATGCCGGAGAGGATCTTCGTGGAGACCCTTACTCCTATCTCAGCGATGACGATGATTTTCTGGAGGATCAGGCCATGGACTTCTTCACCGATGAGGATGATTTCGCCTTCATCGATGATGCAGAAGATGATGAAGCCACAAACTCCGAGCAGTAGTAGCACTGAGCACTAGCGTAGTGAGTAGTAGTCGGTCCCACTATATCGTAGATTCCAGAATGGTTCTTAAAACCATCTGTTTTTCTTTGTTGTGGTGTGTGTTGTACTGTGTGCTATGAGTGAATGAATGAAAAAGCAAGTTGCTAGAAAACTTGAGTCAAACTCTAAAAACTTTTCAAAGACCCAAAACCTTAGAAATTTCCCTATTTTCTCATGATTTATATCAATCTTCAGATGCCACGTGGAGGAAGTGGTTCAGCCCTGGACCCGATGTTGCAGATCCTGCAAATGTTGACTTCTGACCGCGAAGCTGAAAGAGCCAAACGTCAAGCCAACCTAGCCACTCTGCAACAGATATCCCAGCTAGCCCACAACAATCAAGGCTATGGAAATCAGGACAACCACGGATCTAAGCTCAAGAATTTCCAGAATACCAACCCACCCGTTTTCACCAAGTCGGAAGAACCCCTAGACGCTGATGATTGGCTGCAAACCATGGAAAATAACTTAGAAGTAGCCAGAGTGGAAGCCAACGAGAAAGTCTTGTTTGCCACCCATTATCTAGCCGGAGATGCCAGGGCATGGTGGAACAGTGTTCGTGCAATGACCGGAGGCCAGATGATGACCTGGGAGGAATTCAAGGTCAAGTTTAGCAGAACCCATGTGCCACCAGGTTTAATCAAGATAATGAGAGACGAGTTCAGAGAGTTGAAGCAAGGAAGGATGACTGTAGTGGAATACTGTGACAAATTTTTGTCATTAGCTAGGTATGCCCCGGACGAAATAGACACCGAAGCCAAGAAGAAAGAAAGATTCCTAAATGGTCTGCATGACGAGATGCAGACGGTGTTAGTCAATATCCCCTTTGTTGATATTGAAGCCCTTGTAGACTCTGCTATCCAGATGGAAGGAAATATCAACCAGGCCAATGAAAACTGCAAGCGTACATGATGCATCAACCAGGAACCCATCAGACCCCAAAGTATCGCCCCAACCCATCTCCAGGATTTTCCCCAAGAACCAACAGACCCCCTATGACCCGTCCGACCTATCCCAACCGTGGAAACCCTAGACCCGGAGGAAATCACAACAACACCGGCAACTCTAGCAATTTCACCCGTGCCCCACCCAAATTCAACACCAACAATACTACCACCAACCCCAACACTGCCCCGAGGACTGGAAGCAATGTTGTGCCTGTCGCAGCCAAGGACAAGTCACAAGTGACCTGTTATGACTGTGGAAATAAAGGCCACTATTCCAATGAGTGCCCCAACAAGAAGAATGCTACAGCCCCCAACGCCAATGTCCCAGCTCAGCAGCAGCTTCGTGTCCAGCCAGGGAGAAGATTTGCCCCAGGGAATTCACTCAACCGCAATGGCCGTTTTTTTTCTCATGCATGCTGAAGAAGCTCAGGAAGCGCCAGACGTCGTGCTGGGTATGTTTTCTGTTAATTCAGTACTTGCAAGAGTGTTGTTTGATTCTGGTGCATCGCATTCATTTGTCACCGAAGAATTGGCCTGCACTAGTAAAATTCAACCAACCAAATTGAAGCATGTGATGATTGTACAAATTCCCGGATCAACCACCAAGGCTAGGCAAATTTGCAAAGCCGTCCCTATCCGAATCCATGGCATAGATTTTTATGCTAATCTAATAGTACTCGAAACTAAAGGTTTGGAAGTAGTACTAGGAATGGATTGGATGTCCAAACATAAAGGATTGATTGACTGTGCCAAGAAAGCCATTACCATGACCAGTACCGCCGGAATATCAGTCGAGCATATATCTGAAACCGTACCTCGCCAATTCAAGTGTAACAAGAGTATAGCCCAAACTACCATTGACCAAGTTCGGATAGTCTGCGAATACCCCGATGTATTTCCAGATGTTTTGCCCGGTATGCCCCCAGATCGGGATATCGAGTTTATCATCGAACTAATCCCCGGAACAGGACCCATAGCCCAGAGACCCTATAGTATGAACCCGTCAGAACTAGAAGAACTGAAGAAGCAACTGGATTCCATGCTAGAAATCGGATTGATTTAACCAAGTGCGTCCCCATGGAGATCACCTGTCTTGTTTGTGGACAAGAAGGATGGAGGTAACCGTTTGTGTACGGATTATCGGAAGTTGAATGATGTCACCATCAAGAACAAGTACCCCTTGCCTAAGATAGAAGATTTGTTTGATCAGTTGACCGGTGCCCAGGTGTTTTCTAAGATTGATCTTAGAACTGGCTATCATCAACTCAAAATTCGTGCAGAGGATATTCCAAAGACTGCCTTTACCACCAGATATGGATTGTATGAGTATACAGTCATGTCTTTTGGATTAACCAACGCCCCCGCTTATTTCATGAACCTCATGAATAAGATTTTTATGGACTTCCTAGATAAGTTTGTCGTTGTTTTCATCGATGACATTCTGATTTATTACAAATCAGAAGAAGAACATGAGCTACACCTAAGGACCATTCTTGGAACCCTTAGAGAGCATCAGTTGTATGCAAAATTTAGCAAATGTGAATTCTGGTTACAGGAAGTAGGATTCCTCGGTCACATTGTATCAGCCGGAGGAATTGCCCTTGACCCTGCCAAAGTGAAACATGTAGAAGATTGGCAAGCCCTAACCACTCAAACCCAAGTTCGTGCTTTTCTCGGATTGGCGGGATATTACCGCAAATTCGTAGAAGGATTCTCGAGTATCGCCCGACCCATGACCCAATTGCTGAAGAAGGACAAGAAGTTTGAATGGACCGACAAATGTGAAGCGAGTTTTCAAGAACTCAAAAGGAGATTGATTTCAGCCCCAATCTTGATCATGCCGGATATCACGAAGCCCTTCGATGTGTATTGTGACGCATCCAAGATTGGTCTCGGATGTGTGCTAATGCAAGAAGGCAAAGTTATATCTTATCTATCGCGACAATTGAAGCAACATGAACAAAATTACCCAACCCATGACCTCGAACTCGCAGCCGTAGTTCTAGCCCTAAAGACATGGAGACATTACCTGATGGGAAACCGTTGTGAGATTTATTCGGATCACAAGAGCCTAAAGTATATATTCACTCAGAAGGAGCTGAATATGAGGCAGAGAAGATGGATTGAGTTAATCAAGGATTACGACCTGGACATTCACTATCATCTTGGAAAAGCCAATGTGGTAGCCGACGCCCTGAGCAGATTGCCATGCCGCTTGAACTCCATGATTTTTAAGGAGCAACCAAGTCTGCACAAAGAGATGGAAGATTTTCGAGTGGAATTAGTAAGTGAAGGATTTTTTGGCTAGCATAGAACTTCAGCCCACTTTGATCAGTCAGATTAAAGAGGCGTAGAAGGGAAATGCCAGTATCGACGGAATCAAGCGTCGTATCGGTACAGGCAAAGTACCCGGATTCACCGAGGACGAAGAAGGAGTTCTGTGGTACAAAGTACGCCTTTGTGTACCAGCAGATTCGGAGTTGAAAGAAGTTATCTTGAAGGAGGCTCATGATACTCTTTATTCTATCCATCCCGGAGGAACTAAGATGTATCAAGATTTGAAAGAGCAATTTTGGTGGCATAAGATGAAGAGAGAAATCGGAAGCTATATCGCCAAGTGTGATATATGTCAGCGAGCCAAGGCAGGACATCAAAGACCCGCTGGATTGTTGCAACCTTTGCAAATTCCGGAATGGAAATGGGATTCTGTAGGAATGGACTTTATCACTGGACTACCTACTTCTAGTAGGGGAAATGACTCTATTTGGGTCATAGTGGACAGATTGTCCAAAGTCGCCCATTTCTTGCCCATCAAAACTACCTATCAGAGTTCGAAGCTAGCGGAGTTGTACATCGCTAGAATCGTTAGTTTGCATGGAGTCCCCAAGAATATAGTATCGGATCGAGGAACTCAGTTTATCTCGAGATTCTGGAAGAAAGTCCAAGAAGGTTTGGGAACCCGCCTAGATTTCAGTACCGCGTATCACCCTCAGACCGATGGACAAACGGAGCGAGTAAACCAAATACTCAAAGATATGCTTAGAGCATGTGTGTTAGAATATGGATCCAAGTGGGAAGACTGTCTGCCGTTTGCAGAATTTTCATACAACAATAGTTACCAAGCCAGTTTGCAAATGGCCCCATTTGAATTTATGTACGGAAGGAAGTGCCGCACCCCTTTGAACTAGTCGGAAGTAGGAGAGAGTCAGATTTTCGGACCCGACATCCTACGAGAAGCAGAAGAGAAGGTTCACCAGATTCGTGAACACCTCAAGACAGCCCAATCCCAACAAAAGAGTTACGCCGACAAGAGACGTCGAGACCTCGCCTTGAACATCGGAGATTTTGTTTATCTGAAAGTGTCGCCATTGAAGGGAATGCAACGTTTCCAACTCAAAATAAAGTTAGCCCCCAGATATATCGGACCTTTCAAAATTCTGAACCGTCGAGGAGAAGTATCGTATCAACTGGAACTACCTGAAGAGATGTCAGCGGTGCACAATGTGTTCCATATCTCGTTACTTCGCAAATGTCTCGAAGTCCCCGAGAAGACCGAAGTGTTCAAGAATATCGATCACCGGACCATAGAGATCAACGATGATCTGACCTATCCCGAAGTACCCATGCGTATATTGGAAGAAGCCTTTCGAACTACCAGAACCCGAAGCATCAAGTTTCTCAAGATTCAGTGGAGCAACCACACAGAAGAGGAGGCTACCTGGGAACGGTAAGATCACATCAGAATGGAGTTTCCAGATCTCTTCAAATCCTAGGTAATCTTTTCGTCCTTTTTCAAATCTCGGGACGAGATTTTGTTTAAGGGGGGAAGGTTTGTAACATCCCAAAAATATCAAACTTAGATCATCAAAACACTAATCATCAAGATTAGGGTTAACAAAAACTTTTCTAAATAAACTCATGAATGCATGTACATGTGTATGCATGGATTTTGAATTTCTTTAAAAACCACCTTGTTTGTGTGAACCATTGCTTGTAAAATGTTTCTTAGGTGAAAAGAACATCATCTAAAACATTTCCCACACTTTTCCTTAAGACAAGTAAATCAAAACAAATATATTAAGTGAATGGTCATTTTGACCAATTTAACTCCCATGCCTACTTTGGCTGTATCAAACTTTCACAACCTAACAGAAACTTTTCTAGATCTTTGCACCCCTCGAATGTACTCATAACAGAGTATCAAGGCCCACTTTGTGATCATCCAGAAACTTCCAAATGCATAGTTTAAATGACAATTCAAAATTGAATCTTCTTCATATGGGAAGATCCCACTTTTTCAAAACCCACTCAAACAAGCTCAACTTTCAAAACCCAAGTATCTGCCGACTCACCAGAACCAATCTAGCAAACCCACCAAAATTCATTTCAAAATTCAAAACTTGATTTCATGCGGCCATTTCATCAAACAGGTTGCAGACACAAATCAAACAAAACATCAAACACTATAGTGTGTAGTGTTTTGAGCCTAACTTGTTCCCTAGTTAGCTCACACACAACCCAGTAGATCATCTAGAAAGATTAGCCCAACACTAGCACCCCTGTGAGCTTGCCATTGCCATTAATGGTGAACAGCCGAGCACCCCCATGTCACCCCATTGTGGACAGCAAGCTAGGAGCAGCAGCAAGCCTAGCCAGCATGTTTGGGAGGCAGCCCACCGTCCACCGCCACTGCCTGTCCCAGCCGCGAGCGTTGCCAAGCCCTGGACCACGCGCACGAGACACGCCCAGACCATGTCGAGCGTGCGCCAGAGCGCCACCCTCGACCATCACCCACAGACCGCGCGCCGCCCTCACCGCGTGCATACACGATCACCAACGATCCAGGAGACCGCCAGACACCCCCGTTTGCCGCCCCATGCCTCGCGATCATGTCGTTGAGCATCGCCAGGAGACACAGCACCGTCCCCTACCCTTGCCCATGCCTATAGCCGCCTGTAACGTCGCCCCCGACGAGCTCACCGTGCGCCCCGACGGTCCCCTCGCTCGACTATAAATAGAGGCCACCCCCGCATGATTTCTTCACACCATCTCACTCCCCTCTCCCCACTGACCGTGCCACACCATCCATAGAGCAAGCCAAGCACCACCTCACCGGAATTTCACTGGAGCCTGCCGCTGCCGGAGGAGAAGGTAGCCAGCGATTGGAGCCGCCCCAGGAGAAGCCACCGGTACTAGGAGGTTCACCGTCGTCGACTTCGTCGTTCGCCCGCCTCACCGACCCTCGCCCGTACCCCAGTGAGCCCCCAGCACCCCTCACTGGCCACGCTAGGTTTCGTTCTCGCCGGAGCTGTCTCGCGTCGAGGATGACCCTCAGCCGTTGGATTAGAACTAGATCGAACGATCCACGTTGCCCCATACCGCTTCGCCCATCCCCGTGTCACTGACGAGTGGGGACACCCACTTAAGCAGCCCGCGGGAGCACTGCGCTTAGCAGGCCGGCCCGTTAGAATTTCCCGCGTAGCCCAGCAATTCAAATTAAACCTTTTTCTTTTTAAATTGAAACACACTTCTGTACCCAACTTCAAAAATCAACCCAGATCGATTCAGTACACCAAATTGAATGAAACCAATTTTGTTGGAAAGGTCTGTGAATGATTAATCCAAGCCCGTTGGATTCAAGTCATTTGGATCTGTAGATCACCCATAGTAAAAATAACAAGGCAGAAGCTTTTCTGCATTCAAACATTTTTTCAAATTCAAACCATAAAAGCTTTTGAGTCGATTCCACCTCTCAAAAATCACATTTAACCATACCTTTCAGAATATATAAAAATATATAGGTTTACGTGCAGAAATAATGTTCAAGTAATAAAAGAATGCTTCATAAGCATTTCTAGCCACTTTAATTAATTAAAATAAAAGGGTAAAACCTTATTAAATTGTGACACCACTTTAAATCACATTCCCATGGACTACAATATGTGGTGATGACATGTGTCAAAATGATCCCATGTTTAGTTTGGAGAATATTAAATCTTAAGTAGTTTTTCAATGAGTAGAAATTACTTTTCTAAAAATAAGAAGTTTTAAACCAAGATTTAACCTTGTAATGTTAGAGATGATGCTAGATCATCTATAGGACCCTTGTGTGTGATGATTGCAAGTAGTTAAGTATTGTTTGGTGATTGTGTACCTCGTATTTATTCATAGACGCTAGTACCGACCAAGGATACTACGAGGAGGAAGGAGGATACTATGAAGAGGAAGCCGAGGAGAACTTCAACCACTGCTCTGCACAAGGCAAACTTATTTTGACATTGATGCAAGCTAACACTTGCAAGATACTATACCTATGCAAGCTAATTACTATGCAAGCCTAATACTACTAGCGAATGTGCAAGCTAACACTTGCAAGATACCTTACTGATGCAACAAACCCATACTTGTGAGATGACTACTTTATGCCTTAAGCATATGTGATCATACCTACTTGCTAAACCAATCCTAGTTTTATGGCAAGCTTCTTACTTTATTTCTTTATCAAAGCTTACTTAGAGTCTACCTAAGAGTTTGGTAGATACTAGACAGTTGTGCTGAAGGTTGCTTAAAGAGCATAAAATTTGGCCTAAGCTAGAAACCTTGATATCAGCCTAAGATATAAGGTTGGACTTAGTGAAACTCCACCAGTTACCACCCCTCATTATTACTACCCCCACCTGTAGATGCTAGTGCTAAGCATAAAACTTGATCAACTTTTAGATGGGAATACTTGGTGGAAAAATGGTTATGAAAACCTTGGAATGATGGATCATTCTATTGAAATGTTTTGGACATGTGTTTCCAAACACTTGATGATTTTGATGAAAATGTTAAGGCATGAGCCTTACCCCTTTATAAAACTGATGGTTGTCTGGATGCGATACCATTGCAATTTTAGCGTACAACCACAATACCCGAATATTGGGTAGGGCTTGACTGGAAACTTATATACCTTAGTATTAGTTCCCTCACGGCCAAGGTCTGAGCTGAGTCTACCTTGTGAAAATTGTCCACCTGTGCAGTACCCAAGATGACAGTGGTCATGGTTGGGAGGCCAAACTCACAGGAGAGGTGCTTATACTAGGGCGTGTAATTGAAAGGTTAGGATTGATTATCCGCATACTGAGTATGGTGAGTTCAGGATTTGTTCCTGACGGATGTATCGAATGTTGTGGTGAAAGAGTACAATCTCTACAGAGTGTCAAACTATTCGAATAGCCGCGTCCGCGGTTATGGACAGTTGGAGTGGCCATACTGTTCCCCCGTTAGACTTTTAAAATGACTTGTGAAATGAATTGAGACTTTGACTTGAACACAACAGAGTTGTGACCTGAATTACAAGATCCCACTTAGGAGTTATAAAATTGTGACTAGCTTTGGATCTTAGTAAAGATAAACCTGGCTTTTTGCAAAACAACCCTAGAGCCTAGTGTCCTATTATCCAAAAACCCCTTTACTGTTAGTATTAGTTTGCGAGTACTTAAAGAGTACTCATGGCTTTGTCCCTGGCTATTCCCATGGCCAGACTATGAAGAGGAGTACCTGGAGGATGGACCCCAGGAAGGTTACGACAACTAGGATCATCTCCCATCGTCAGCATTGCCTGTGACCCCGAAGATGGAGCTTCGCCTACGCTACCGTTATTATTACGTATTCCGCTGCTTGATGTTGTATTGAGAACTGGATCATGAGATCCCCATTTGTGTAAGAACTTATGTGTCGTTTGTAATGGATGAAGTACTATGGTATCCAATTCTGTTATGTCTCGCAAAAATGGTAATCCTGGGATTGCGATGTATGGCATAACAGGCATCTAGGATTAAAAAATCCGGGTGTTGACATGCTAGTAGCACTCTGTGTCGTCGACCACGATGAGCTGAGCCCGCTCCTCTCGGTCACCTTCAGCCACTATAAATAGAGGCCTCCACCGCTTGTTTTCTTCACAACAGTTCAGTCCCCTCTCCCTCAGAACCACCCCACTTCACTCCCGGAGCAAGGCGAGCAGCGCATTGTCGGAATTTGGCCGGAGCCCGCCGCTGCTGGAGAAGAGGGTAGCCGTCAATTGGAGCCGCCCCAGGAGAAGTTGTCAGTACCAGGAGAACAGCCGTCATCGACTTCGTCATTCGCCCTCGTCGCTGACCCTCGCCTGAGCCCCGGTGAGCCTCCCACGACCCCCACCTGCCGCGCTAGGGTTCTGTCTCGCCGGCGCTACCCGACGTGGACGATGAACCAGAGCCGTTCAATTAGAACTAGATCCCACTGTCCACATTGCTCCATACTGCTTCGCCCCTCCCCAACTCACTGATGCGTGGGGACAGCCACGTAACCAGCCCGCGAGTGCGCTGTGCGTAGTGGGTTGGCCCAGCAAAACATCCTACGCGACCCAACAATTCAAATTTAGTTTTATTCATTTAATTTCAAACCCATTTCTGTACCTAGATTCAAAAATCAACACAGCTCGATTCACTGAACCAAAATGCATGAAACCAATTTTTTTAGAAATGTACTGGAAAGTTTAATCCAAGCTCGTTGGATTCAAACCATTTATATTTGTAGATCACCCATGGTAAAAATAACAAGGCAGAAGCTTTTCTAGTCATGTTCAAGTAATAAAAGAATGCCCCATAGGCATTTCTAGTCATGTTAATTAATTAAAATAAAAAGGTTAAACCTTATTAAATTGTGACACCACTTTAAATCACATTCCCATGTGCTGAAATATGTGGTGATAACATGTGTCAACATGATCCCATGTTTGAGTTGGAGAATATTAAATCTTAAGTAGTTTTTCAATGAGTACAAATTACTTTTCTTAAATAAAATAAATAAGACAAATGTTTTAATCCTTGTAATGCTAGAGATGATGATAGATCATCTAGTGTGAACCTTTGTGTGATGATTAGAAATAGTTAAGTATTGTTTGGTGATTGTGTACCTCGTATTTATTTATAGACGCTAGTACCGACCAAGGATACGAGGAGGAAGGAGGATACTACGAGGAAGAAGCCGAGGAGAACATAAACCACTACTCTTAACAAGGCAAGCTATTAACTGAGAAAGCTAACACTTGCAACTTAGCAAGCTCATACTATTATCCTAGCAAGCTAAACTATGCAAGTTTTACTTGCAAGCTTACACCACTTGATACCCAATCCTAGTTTTACTTGCAAGCTTAATACTTTATTTTCTTTATGAAAGATTTTTCTTAGAGTTTACTTAAGTGACTTGTAGATTCTAGAAAGATAATTGAAGGTAGCATAAAGAGCATAAAGTTGGCCTAAGTTAGATAATCTTGATGCCATCCTAAGGCATGAGATTGAACTTAGTAAATCCCCACATGTTTACCACCCCTCATTAGTCTTTGCCCCCACTTATAGATGCTAGTGCTAAGCATAAAACTTGATCAACTTTAGATGGGAATACTTGGTGAAAATGGTTATGAAAACCTTAGAATGATGAGTCATTCTACTGAAATGTTTTGACATGTGTTCTTGAACACCAGATGATTTTGAGGATGAAAATGTCGAGGCATGAGCCTTAGCCCTTTATAAAACTGATGGTTGTCTGGATGCGATACCATTCCAATTTTACCGTACAACCACAATACCCGAAAATTGGGTAGGGCTTGACTGGAAATTTATATAGCTTAGTATGGGTTTCCTTGCGGCCAAGGTCTGAGCTGAGGCTACCTTGTGAAGATTTTCCACCTATGCAGTACCCAAGATGACAGTTGGTCATGGTTGGGAGGCTAAACTCACAGGAGAGGTGCCTATACTAGGGCGTGTAATTGAAAGGTTAGGATTGATAATCTGCATACTGAGTATGGTGAATTCAGGATTTGTTCCTGACAGATGTATCGAATGTTGTGGTGAAAGTGTACAATCTCTGCAGAGTGTTAAACTATTCGAATAGCCGCGTCCGGGGTTATGGGTAGTTGGAGTGGTCGTATTGTTCTATTGTCAAATGTTTTAAAAATGACTTGTGAAATGAATTGTGACTTTGACGTGACCACAACAGAGTTGTGATATGAATTCAAGTTCCCACTTAGGTGTTATAAAACTTTCAACTAGTTTTCTTTGCTTCTAAACTTAGTAGAGATAAATCTGGCTTTTTGCAAAACAACCCTAGAGCTTAGTATCCTACTACAAAAAAACCCTTAACTTGTTAGTATTAGTTTGCGAGTACTTAAAGAGTACTCATGGATTTGCCCCTGGCTATTCCCGTTGCCAGACTATGAAGAGGAGTACCAGGATGATGGACCGCAGGAAGGTTACGACAACTAGGATCATCTCGCATCGTCAGCATTGCCTGTGACCCCGAAGATGGAGCTTTGCCTAAGCTATCGTTATCTTTACGTTATTCCGCTACTTGAGTTGTATTAAGAACTGGATCATGAGATCCTTATTTGTGTAAGACCTTATATATGGTTTGTTATGGATGATGTACTGTGATATCCAAATCTGTTATGTCTCACAAAAATGGTAATCCTGGGATTGCGATGTATGGCATAACAGGCATCTGGGATTAAAAATCCGGGTGTTGACAATTACGGATGTAGTATAGCTCTTTTTCCCTAATAGACCTAGGTTTATCGAATCCTCGGGAAGCAGAAAGAAAAGTGAGATTAATTAAATGGACCTTCGAGGCTTTTAGAATTCCTATTACGTTTTCACCGGACCAAGAGTTTGTGATCTTGTTGTTGACGATGGAGAGAGAGAGGGCCTAGGGTCTTCGGTTTTCACCAGTAGGTATGCAAAAACATCTGATGGGAATAACAGATAATAATAAAGTACTCATGTAATTGTTAGAGCAAGATAATTATATGTGAGCAGTGCATCCATAAATGTTATCACCTCTACAACCGCTTATGGCAATAACCTACACTACAAGGATTCGAGTCTATTGCAACAGCAAGATTCGTGGCAATAAGAGCTGAATTGTGGCAATAGGCATCTATTGCAACAACATGTATTTCGTTGCCAAGCATTGCAACAAGACGCATGGTAATAGGTTATTGCCACGAAAGCCAAATTATGGTAAGAAAGTGCGCTATTGCAACGTCCATGCGACCAGTCGCCACGTTTTATCTCGTAGCAGCACGTGCTTAATGCCACACATTCGTTCGTGGGAATAGCTTAATGCAACGGTGGCCAAAAATGTGGCAATTGGTTGTTTGTGGCAATTGGTTGTTTGTGGCGATAGGCATTTGTGGCAATAGGCTATTCCAACAAGACTTACTTCGTGGCGCAAGCCTTCCGTGGCAATAACCAATTGTTGCGATAGGCATAAACTCTATAGCAACAACTTTTGTTTTTGTGGGAACACCTCTTTCGCCATAAACCCTATATTTGTGGCATTAATGTATGTCAACAACTCTCCAAATCAAGGTAGTAGGAAATTGCAATGTACTCATTTTGGTGGTGATAGATAGTTATCACAACGGACAAAATATTCGTGGCGAGAATCTATTGCGATAATGCAAACGATTCATAGCAAATGGATTTGTTTTAACAAAGATGAAATTAGTGGCGCTAAGTGGTTCTCACAACAACCAAAATGCTTGTCGCGAGAAACTATTGCAACAATGCGATTGTTCATGGTGAAAGGACTATTTCAACAAAACTGAATTTGGTGGCGACAAATGGTTATCACAACAGCCAAAATATTTGTGGCGTGCAGATATCGTGACAATACAAACATTCTGTGGCAGCATCCTAGTGCAACATAGCAGGCCACATCTAACATATGACACAACACTATATTTTTTGTGGTACTAACATGTTGCAACAAAAACTAGGTTATGGTAATAAAATATTGCAATCCAAAAAAAAATTGAATTAATGATTCGAAACACATGTATCTGATGTAGATTCATAAAATATCATATTTTACATAGCGAAAATCCATAAATAATTCATTCAACAAATAATTCAGCAATCATTCAACACATAGAATGTGCTATACTAATTAAGTGCAAAGATTAAACTATCTGTGGTGCACACTGAATGTCTAGTCCAGTCCAGTTAAATATTTGAATCCTCCAATCAAAAAATAAAATATTTTGGCTCTAGTTAATCAGTTTAATATAACATATGCCATAAAATTACATTTGCAAGAATATAGAATGTGAGTTGTTGACATACATTAATACAAATAGATGGAAGAATCCTATGCCAAGTGATTAACGCATTCATAAAATTTTAAAGACTTAGGCTTTGTTTGGTTGCTTGGCTTTTTTCAAACCAAAATATTCTAAAACCACAATATATCAATGCCTAGGCGAGCAATACTACAGTTTTCACAAAACCACACTAGTTATTAAAAAAGAGTTATGGACCTTTTTCTTGAACCATTTTTTCTACCAGAAAACAGTAAGGGAAACTCTTATGGTGTAAATTTTATATTAAAGGGTTTCAAAAAGAGAGTACATAAGAGAAAATATTTACATGTGGAATAAGGAAAAAGAATAAAAATGTAACCAGTCTTTTTTTAGAAAAGGTAAATCCAATTAGCCAGCGGCTTATTGTGAGCTTTGTGCTTTTGGTCGTGCACCAGGTTGACGGTACACCTGATGGTCCATGGGCTTTGTGCTTTTGGTCGTGCTATTCGTGTTTTTATTGTAGGATTCATGTCCCATGTGTTTTATTCTTTGTATCTGTAGTTATTGGCATACCTTTTACAACTGCGGATAGAGTTGCTGAGAGCCGTCGGAGTTGCAGATTTAGTGCTCCAACACCTTGCATTCTTGAGAGTCAGTCCTTTCTGTTGTATGTCACTTGCTGGTTATTTTTAATTCTGTGTAATTTACTCACATTCTGGATGTTGTTGTGTGTCTTGCAGGTCAACCAATTAATTTTCAGTTACCTTTTATCTTTGGAGTTCACCAGCGTCTTCAAATGTAAGTATAGTTTTGTTTTCCCTATGGTTTTGTTGTCATCTAAGTGACCGTGTGGTCTCTTCTTACGCACTACTACGGGCCTACTTCGTTCAACTTTCAAGTTCTAAATGTATGTTTCCATCTATTTTTCAAATTCAGAGGAATAGTAGAACCTCATACTTGGATGAATTCAAGTATGCTCCCCTTTTAGCTATGTGATATCTATCTGCAGCTTTCTAGCACCCAGAGTGACCCCCCGCCAAATCATTGTATGGTTTTTTATTTGCAAATGACCAGATTGTGGTTCTATTGTGCTAATTTGGTTCCCTTCCTT
This sequence comes from Avena sativa, assembly GCA_916181665.1. Lineage (NCBI taxonomy): Eukaryota > Viridiplantae > Streptophyta > Magnoliopsida > Poales > Poaceae > Avena > Avena sativa. Next base: position 265,289,168 of record OV702280.1, on the reverse strand, counting down.
GACAACGGCGGTTATTCTTTGGTTGCTTCGGCATGGCAGGGATTTGAGAAAAGCTCATGTTTTCCCATGCCTCAGAAATCAAAGAACGACCAAGTTTGCTTCAGATCCTCTCTCATATCATGTATGTGAAATGCCGTATCCTTATGAATGAATACATTTTCATCATGTTCACATATTGATTGCTTTCAACATGTATCAGGATTTCCTGGCATGCTTGTTTTCTTATGAATGGATGCATTTTTCACCGTGGTCCTGTTATTACTCAACCTTTCAAACCTACAGACTTTCAAATGATTATTCAGTGTTGTTTTCTAATGTACTTTATTACTTCCAACACATTGATTATGTATGACTATCTATGAAAAATTTGATGCCTGCGATACATCTACAATTTCACGTAATGTTACTGAAATAGTGTGTTCATGTGTATTTCTTTGAAATTACAAATAAGTATGCAAGTATATTTTTCTTTAATCCAATGCTCGCTTTTATTACAAGAAACTAATAGATGACAGAATGCATTGCATATTTTTTACATAGCTAATTATAAATATTGAGTCAGTTGTTCTGATGCCCTTATAGCAGGGCCATGGATTCTATTATTATTGGACCATTTTGATATGAATATTTCAAATTTATGAGTGAGAAGATTCTTTACTATATAGCCCTTACAAATGTGCAGTTTAAATGCTTATGCCGAAATGTTGAAATCTAATTCTATAAAAAAATTCAATCGCAGGGAAGTTGTTCCCAATACACCTTTAATTACCCTTCCCTTCTATTATTTGCTAAAACCATTTTCTCAGGTTTACCAAGAAATATGATTCGGTTCATCTTTTGCAACCTGACAACTCTGCCAGGAGTTCAGAATCTAGGCCTTCCGGTGTAATGGAGATACAACTTATCTTTTATTCTCCAAAAACAAGTTAATGTTATAGGAAATATCTTCATGTTCTTCTCTCTCAAAAAAACTTCTCCCTTATAGACTGTAGTTTTGTAAAATATTATAGACTGTAAGTTTGTAAAATAGTCTATAAAGGTCTAGAATTGTCTTAGTGTGCACAATTTATAGACTGTAAGTTTGTAAAAGATTAGAGGGATAACATTTGGCATAATTTTTACTAAATGGGGTAATTGAAATGAAAAATTGCTAAATAAAGTAATTAGTGTATGGATTCAACTAGAAACACTTGTGTACTTACTGGCAAAATAAAACATGCTTGGTATAATCAAATAAAGTCGACATGAAGAAAAACCAAGGTTGTGACTTACCATTGCTTGAAACTGTCTATTGTTCTTTCTTGTAGCTTATATGAGCGCCTTTTGAGAAATAATAGTTTGCCTTGTACCTACATCCCCAGTAGTACTAGCGGTCTTTAATAGAATATTTTGCTGGTTTGGATTGCTATTTTCTTTGACAGTCGTTTTCTTGGACGTATGCAAATAGAAGTGCGCTTTTAGCAACACAAGCAAACTTAATCTGACAAGTGCGTAAGCATATGATTATAATCACCTGATTAGCTTGCGTCTGTTTGGTTCCCATATGTTGGCTCAAATGTGCAAACTTTGACATCATGTTTCTCTCAAATTCCAGTCTTGATCTTTGCTCCTCTTCCAACAATTTATCCCTTTCAGCATGCTCTTCTTCCAATAATTTTTCCCTTTCAGCATGCTCTTTTTTAAACCTCTCCTCCAGGTTTTCTCTTTCAGCACGCTCCAAGTTAATCCTCTCTTGTGTGCTTTCACGTTCAGCTAGTAACTGATCTTGCAATTTGGTGTCCCGATTGGTGAGAACAGAGTTTACCTTTTGGGTCTCTGCTTAGGCACAAGCTTGATCTTCAAGCTGGCACCTAATCCTTTCAGGACCACTTGGTGGTTTGGCCATGCATCCATACCCACGAGGATGCGACGACTTGCATTTCAGAGTGCCTTTGTATGCAGTCTGGAAAATATTGCTTCTTTGTTCACTTGAAATTGGACCTTGAGTTTCATTTTATTTGTTTTGAAACTCTTCACATGCTTTGTCCTAAATATGACAAGTACAATCCAATCAGATGAAGAAGCATCCACGATGCACAACAGTAGAGAACTAGAGAATAACCAAAATTCATTTTACTCACATAAACATCCTGCGAGTCTTGGTTAGCCCATGTTCCATTCTTCATATGGGCCAGTTCCCAAAGAGCAATACAATCTGGCTCTTCTCTAGTTTCCAAGTTTCTCTGCTAGTATAACATGAGATACTTGGAACATGAAAGCATAGTTAGCGGCGAACCATACATATTTAGTTACGACGTACCTTCTCAAAACTTAGTTGTGAGTACGATTTTGATCCAACTATGTGTTTTTTCTTCAGCTTCTTTTGGCTCAAGTCCTATACATTCATTGAAACAAAATATAACCAGTTAAACAAGCCCTTTCATCTAAGTTCACAGTTCATAAACAATGAGATTAGAGATAACCTTAAATTTTGCATCAGTACCAAAGAACTCAATCAACCATTCCCAGTTTTCTCGTTGTAAATCTTCCGGCATATTAGCCAATCTAGCAGCATCTGTTTTGTATTTCTTGTAAGTGGAGCTTAGAGTTGCTCGCCAGCCTCTATATCGCTCATTCGCAATTTTGAGGATTTTTTCTTCTATTTATGGTGTATCTTCCAATGCCTATCTGTCCTGTAATGCGTACAACAAATGCATAAACTTAAATAGTGCATTATCAATGGTAAAATAAATAACACATGGGAAAAAGGTTGTACATACTATCATATCCTTAACAATTTGTCGATGGATGGTAGGGTGAATGTTCGACCACCTTCTCACTCCAATGAGTGGTAATTTTCTGTTCATTATGACTACCATGTCATCCATGAATGAGCGGTAGTTGATTCCTATTGTACCACCCAAATGTTCAGAGAATGCAATATCAAGCTTTTCTGATCCATTGGCATAACGCTTCTTAGATGCTTTTAAACCCTCGAGAACACCTCGCCCCTTCTTCTGTCCATTAGTTTCTATAACCCAAATCATACAAGAAATATTGCATTACTCAGTATTTGATCGTAAGAAACTATGACACACATATAAACCAAAATTGGTACGATTCTGTAGTTGTTCACGGTTTGCGTCGAGCATGGGATGGCCATTCATCAAGTGCACACATGTCATTAGCAGACACTGGAGTGTCAGATTGTTCTTGAGTTTCTGCATAAGGTTTAAGAGTTGTCAAGATTAAGCAATCCAGGATTTTCTGCATTATAGCAAATGGTAGAGGCAGCTTAAATGTCATAAGTTTTTACCAGATATGCGTTGTCCATGTTTGTTTTTGTATGCTGTTATACTTTCCATCCTTGTTACAAGAGCAGATTCTTTGTTTACTAAACACAAGAAAAATTAGTGGACTTAGCATTATCAACATGCACCATTCAGAATAGTGATTTAGAATTAAGTAAGTTGTGTACCTTGCAGAAAGGAGAAAGGTGAATCATCTTCTTCCTCTAAAGCTTGCACTCGGTGTCGCTGTATTATCGCCGGTCTCCCACCAGCAAGGTGATGTGTTGGATTCATTGATGTGCCCTTATGTAGGTAATGTAAGAATTAAAGTGAATTTCATATCCAATTTGCTAGCAACCCATCAAACAACACCAGATACACACAACTACTATACAGTAGTGTTGCTGCCAGTAGATAGAAAATGACAGCAACTACTATACTAGGATCGGAATTCAGAGTAAAAAATACTGCATTGCTAAACTAAGAGTTTCATTTTATGATCAAATATACAGAGTTCAGATTCAATACTCCCTGGATAGAGACAGTAGAAAGAAAACCGAGAAGCCTCTAATTATCAGCATAGCCTACTTTGGAATATAAGTAGCAAAATTTTCAGGCTTAAAAACTAACGTGAACTAAAGCTAGGAATTAACTTGATGTCTTAACTTAAATGCTCCCTTAAGTCTAGGATAGATCATTATTAGCAAGCCTAGCTTCAGGTCTGATCAGATGGAGAACAGTGTGCTTCCAAACGAAAAGAATTACAACTTAGCACAAAACAACTGTTCATGGACCAATATGCATCAAATATCTCAATCCAAGTCATAGGTCAAGAGTTCGATGCATGAGAACAACCACATCCATGTAAGAATTCAATGCAGTAGCAGCTCAAATAAATGCAAGTGGTAAGCAAAATTCTGCACAAGTAACCATTTCATATAGGCTGCTGCCTCCATATTAATTCAACTTTTAAGATCCATTCAAGAGAATAATTGGGACTTTCCTAAAAAAATTTGGAAGCCTCTTTCTTTTGATACAGTTTCTTGTAAGAAGACAATCATTCATCGTTAATGGTATACATCCCTAGATCCTAATAAGCTTATAAGAAGGTCAGATCAGTGAAAGCTACCATACAGAAGATATCATATAATTTTTTCGAGAATATAAGATATCATAGAGTTTCCAATAAACTTTTCGAACCAACAATACCTACTGAAAAAACAAATTTGCGTAAGATAAATAAGAATCAATCCCTTGTCTTACTTGGAACATTCGCTGAACTTCTCATAGGTGAGAATATACAAGAATAAATCAGATGCATAGTAAGTCGGTGGTCTCAGTATGTTGTACTACTGCAAAGAAGAAACTTCTATAATTTCTTGGCAGAAACAAAACATGCAGGCTGAAAATGTGTTGAAGGAACAATAATATCTCGTGCTCCTGAACGGCCAAGTTTCTAACAGAAGTTACTTTACTAACATATTCTAGGATTTTTGGTCAATGGCAATGGCTGGATGATTACCGTGAGCTTTGATATGACTGGCCCGGAAGGATTTGAGGCAGTCCATGCATGTTGAAGTAGATTGGCCAAATGACAGAACAAACAGTAACACCTGATATTATATGTAGGTAAGCACTACATTGAATGAGTATAGAAAGCTCTTGTCTACAACAGCAAAACTATAGGTACAAGATTCTTCCATCCATTTATATTTCCCTAGCATAGCAGATTCCACCGATTCTCCATGACAGAGCTTACCAAACATTGTGTGGCGATCACTGTACATTTTTATCTGTCGCCTGCCCCATTGTTTTTTTGCTACAGATTTAGAAAATTGCACTGTTACAAATGCATGAGGTTGATAATTCTGTTGATATAAATGTTAACGTGATGCAAAACCTGAAGTTTCTCGAAACATCTATTGCTTGTGAACTAGGAGTAAAACACGCAATATATAGTTCATTTCTGCTGTGTAGGCATGAACATCATTATTTACATAGTACAGTAGTTATTTTTAACCTTCATATATAATTAGGTTTTACGGAAATTTCATTCACATGTTAATCTTGTTCTACAGTTACTTGTCAATTTATTAACCATTTCTGCTATATATACAAAAAAACTCTGTTGGTAGCCTATGTATGCATTCTTTGGCTCTAATTTATTTTGCCTGTTAGCAGCCTAATGTTTTGAGGCACTACCATAAGTTTTTCTGTGCCCACACAGGCAGGTCCATTGAGTTGATTTAATCTCCACTAATATCATGATTACTCCAAGTGTACAGAGATAGTTGAGCTAATATTTTCGCAGCAAGTAAACTTCCAGTATATATGGAGAACATCCAGCGATTTTTTTTTAAATAATACGAATTAATTATTTAATTTGAGTTATATTATACGTTTTTAGGAAATTCCAGATCTAGCACTTTGTCGGCCAGGGGCCAGCCGACTGGGCCAATCGGCCAGCCCTGGCCGACTGCAACCCAATCGTCCAGCAGACAGCCGACAGCAGGTCGGCCAGTGGGGCCGCGGGACCCACAACGGTCGACAGGTCCAGTCGGCCAGGCGCTGGACGACTGCCCAATCGGCCAGGCCCAGGCCGACTGGGGCCAGGATAAGGGGCGAGCGACGCCGCGCCCCGCGCCGCCAGCGCCCTTTCTTCTCCACGCGACCGAGTCGTTTCTTCTCTCTCGTGTTCGTCGTTCTAGCCCAAAAAACCACCTTTTTTTCCCGATTTGGCTAGATTTGACCACAGAAACTTCAATCCAAAGCCAGTAGAGAGATAGTGAAAGCCCGATCTACGGATGGGTTAGCTCATAGCGCGATTTGGTGTTGATTTGTTGGAGGAACGGTGGTGGAGCTGTGGTGGAGCAATTGCAATGGTGGTGGAGACGTGGTGGAGGAGCTGAGGCTGTCTGTGGTGGAGCTGTGGTGGTGGACCGAGCGGCTTCTCTCGCTTCAAGGGTAAACTTTAATCCCTCTATAATCACGGTTATTGTATATGGTTACGTACGTGCGTATGCTTGTCTATTACAATACCTGCCTAGTGGATTAGTAATAATATTTGATCGATGGGTTAGGCACAAATATTTGGCCGGTGGATTAGTAGCAATATTTGACCGGTAGCAATAATATCATATTTTTTAGAATATTTGGTGACTGATGGGTTAGACACAAATATTTGGCCGGTGGATTAGTAGCAATATTTGACCGGTAGCAATAATATCATAATTTTTAGAATATTTGCAAGCATTGCCCAAAGTTATACGCGTTGTCGATAATTAATGGATTAGGTTGTTTATTTTATGTCAGCAGAGATGATCAATTTAGTGAAGTTCGTGTTTTATTACGGTCATGGGAATGTTCGAACAAATGACTTTGGAGCAGATCTGGGAGAGTTTATGTGTACACAGTTAGATTTGACTGCCCCTCAAACCTGGAGTGTTAGTCAGTTGAAGGAATGGTTGACAGAATGTTTAGGCTATAACATCGAGACGTACACCGTCAGCGTGCAAGCATTATGGACAAAGTCAAGAAAAAATATTTTCTGGACTTTAAGGCATGTAGATACAGACAGAGACTGGTTTAAGTGGTTAAAAGGCTGCGAAGATAGGCATGTAAACCCTCGCGCATTAGTGCTTTCTGTCCTGAAGGAGATCGATGGTGGACATGTTTCGCGCCATAGTGTTGATTCAAGTTACGGGATGTACTCTATGTCCAGTGCTGGAGGCGGTGGTTATGAATCGGGGCAGAGCAGTGAGATAGGAGGAGGAGGAGGCGGTGGTTATGAATCGGGGCAGAGCAGTCAGGCCGGAGGTGGAGAAGACTATAGTGGAGAGGCAGATGCGGACGAGGAAGATGGAGGCATGCAGAACATGATGGAAGAGGAGGATTACATGGATGGAGAGAGTGGTGATTCTGATGACCCAGATGATTCTGATGGAGAAGTCAATGGTGGAGAGGACATGCCGATTCCTGCTTCATGGAATCAAAACATGTCAACCGGAATGACCGTTGATGATGGTCATGATTCTGCGTGGGAATATCACAGCAACAGAATTGCCCAGGGTGCCAGATATCAAGACAAGCAACATTTGCAAGATGCAGTCGTTGCTTGGGCAATGTCAACACACAGGGTTTTGAAAACAACCGTGTCCTCTAAGAAATACTTGACAATGGAATGCGTGGATATAAATTGTCCAGGCAGGGTGCATGCCTATGTCCCTACGTATGATACAACTTGGTTGGTGAGCGACTATGTGCAGCACACATGTAAGCTACACAATGTTCCTAAAGATCATCTTAACCTCTCCTCCACACTTCTAGCTCGGCTGCTTTACACGGACTTAGTAGAGTGCAAAGCGATGACAGTACCCAGTATATAGAAGAAAGTAAAGACCCGGTTTAAGTACTCCATTTCATATGGCAAGGCTTGGAGGGCAAAGCAAAGGGCTCTTGAGGAGAGGTTTGGTTCGTTTAGAGACGCGTATGACTCCGTGGTCCGACAACTTCAGACACCGCAGGATAGAAACCCAGGCACCTATGTCGACATACAATATTATGTGATACCCGAGGATCCATCCGTGAAGGTGCTTCATCGAGTGTTCTTCTCTTTTGTTGTATGCATCCAATCTTTCACTTATTGTCGTCCAGTGATATGTGTAGACGGTACTTTTCTAACTGGCAAGTACAAGGGTCAGATCCTTACCGCCATTGGTCAAGACGGCAACAATCAGATTGTCCCACTCGCATTTGCTTTCGTGGAGGGCGAAAACACTGAAAGTTGGACATGGTTCTTCAGGAAGCTAAAAATAGCAGTTGTGAAAGACAAGCCCAATGTGTGCATCATTCATGATAGGCATGCAGGTATACTCAATGTCGTAAAACGGCTGACACAGCCAGGGCCAGAAGAGCAAACACCTTGGCTTGACATGCAAAGCCGATGGTGCATGCACCATTTGGGTGCTAATTTCTTCTCACAGTTTAGAAACAAGAACCTCATGAATCTATTCAAAAAATTGTGCAAGCAGAACCAAGAATGGAAGCACGATTTCATACGCGCAAAGCTCGATGAATTTACTCAGAAACATGTGAGGGCAAGGAAAGCTGCGCAAAACGCAGCCGTAGCTGCACATCAAGCACCAGTAGCTGCACATCAAGCTACTGGAGCTGCGCCTGTGGAGGAAGATCCTGTAGGGCTTTGTGACTTGCCTGGATTTGATCCACCTGGTACAAGGAGAAGGCTCGACAGATCGATCAAGAACTTCCAACAGTGGATAGAGCACGAGCCTTTGGAGAGGTGGTCTTTGCTACACGATACACAAGGAGCTAGGTATGGTGTCATGACTACAAACCTAGCTGAGTCATATAACTTTGTCCTCAGAGGTAACAGGGCACTTCCACTGACAGCCATAGTCGAAGGTATTCTGTATGGCACGATTTCATATTTTAGAACCAGACGGCAGGGTGCTCAGATGCATATCATGAACAATCCGAACACCCGCTTCTGTGAAAAGGTTATGAGGTACATGGATAAGAAGATGGTGAAGGCTATGTCACACACCGTCGTGTGCATAGGTAATGAGGACAGAAGGTTTGAGGTGCGGCTAGCCACCGATAAGTTTGGGTGTGGTAATGAACTGAGAACGCATGAGGTGAAGATCGGTAATGAGCAATGGCCAACCTGCGAGTGCACCTGCAACAAACCAAAGTTGCTTCACCTGCCTTGCTCTCATGTGCTTGCTGCTTGTCGGCAGCTAGGGTTGGACGCCATATCGTTCGTGTCTCCCTACTACCTGAAAGAATCTGTGGTCAATAATTGGACGGGTGAGATGTCAAGATTTCGAGTAATGGGTAATTTCAACACCGTGAACCCTCGTGAAAGGCAGTACATCCCACACCCTGCTCTAATGCGAACAAGTAGAGGCAGACGCCAGTGTAGACGCATCCGGAATGACATGGACGAATCAGAAGCTGGCGGCCCAACTCGGCAGTGTTTTCTATGCAATGAATTTGGTCACAGGGATACTCATTGTACCACTTTCGGTACAGGCGGCACACCTACGCGAGGACGGGGTGCGCGAGGTCGAATAGGTAGAGGACGCGGGTGAAACTATGTTTTAAGTTGTAATATGTGGCGAACTATGTTTTAAGTTGTAATATGTGGCGAACTATGTTTAATGTTGTAATATGTGGCGAACTATGTTTAATGTTGTAATATGTGGCGAACTATGTTTAATGTTGTAATATGTGGCGAACTATGTTTTATTTTGTAATATGTGGCGAACTATGTTTTATGTTGTAATATGCAAATGCTTATGTTAATTTTTAAATTGTTCAGAAATGGCAAGAAGATACAGGTTGCTCGATCCGGACATTGAAAAGAAGCATCGGGCTAGAATTTTGGAGGATGAGCCCAACTCACTTGAGCCTTTGGTCACTCGCACACCGAATGTTAACTGGAGGATACACCCCGCTTGGGTTCCTAGGTACGATTTAATCATGAATTATATGAGTATTTTTGGGTTGCGATACATGATTGATCACGTTTTTGGTCATGCAGGTTGAAGTGGGCTGGGCTTTTACCTTTTGTTCGCTTGGTTGAGGGCACTGCAGACTCTACATGCCTACTATATGACCACTCGTTGCTCACATGCTTGGTCGACCGTTGGAGGCCCGAGACCCACACTTTTCACTTTCGCTGGGGAGAGATGGCTCCTACTCTCCAGGACGTGTCATGCCTGTTGGGACTTCCTTTGGCTGGATAGCCCATTGGACCGCTACAGGCACCGGCGGGTTGGCAACAAGATATGGCACAGCGATTCCAGGGTATTACTAGACCATTGGAGTATGAAGAACACGGGCCCAAGTTCGACTGGTTACTAGGATGTCAGGTGTGTTTGCTAACTTCTTTTTAATCTGTAAGACATTACACATTACTGGCTACTGGTTACTTATCGAACCATATTTCATTAATGCAGATCCAACAGCTAGGCTATCCAGAGACTCAGTTGACAGAGGCACAAATCACTCGGTCCTTGGAGGCATACATACTTTGGCTTCTCGGTAAGGTGATGTTCACCGAGAACCATGTCACCACTATCACCGCTCGCTACATCCCTATCGCATTGGAGATCGCCAATGCAACTAGCGCTGACATGATTATACAGAGGAGTTGGGGTTCTGCGGTCTTAGCGGCCACGTACCGAGGTATGTGCAGCGGTTGCCAACGGAGGGCGCCGAAGTCAGGCCTGCTTGGATGCCCACTACTGTTGCAGCTTTGGTCCTGGGAGCGGTTTCCTATCGGCCGGCCGGACATTATGGTTGAGACGCCTTACCCTACAGCTACTTTGGGCGACTCTCTGACTGGACTGTTGGATCCAGATCCAGACCACATTGACTTGCCTACTTTCGGTTCAGTTTGGACACATCGCCAGGTATGTGCAAAGTTACTTGTTACATTCATTATTTAGTTGACATAAACTATGCATGGAGCTAACAAATTATTATTCGCAGAGACGCTTTTCTCACAGTCAGGTGAGGGGTTGCTACCCCGCACTGTCCGAGCAGTTTGACGTACTGCTAGCGAGTTCGGTGATGTGGGAGCCCTACGGTAATGAAGCTGTCGCTGCTAGATTCCAGAGGGATGGGGACGCCGCACAAATGTCTTTACTATGCGCCAGGGACGAGCCGTATTGTCTCACAAAATCGAAGATCATCTTCGACATGCAGGCAGAGGAGATGAGCCTACATAGAGTAATGAGGCAGTTTGGTCTTCGCCAGTTGGCTGATCCTCGTCCTACGGAGAGCGCCATACCTTCAGTCATACACACGTATGTTTTATTTACACATTACTTCCATATTAACATGATTTATTGACATGACACTAACCATGTTAAATGTTAGGTTGTCGAGGAAGGGAAGTAGCAAGACCGCCACGGGTTGGCTACACAGGGTTGGCGTGTACGTTCAAGAGTGGGACACCGCTGCAGCCCGAGTCTGGGACTCGAACGACGCGTTTGACATGGAAGAGTTCAACAGGTATTTGGATAGCTACATGAGCGCCACACGACTACGCATCACGCAGCAATCTCACCCAGAGGAGATGCCGGGCGCGGCTACTTGGGATAGTTATCCGAGCCAGTCGACTGTGGGCAGAAGACAACACGCGGTATGTTCTTCATCTAATGCACCTATTTATTACATAGTTTTTCATCTATATATGGCAAACCTTGTGGTGTCTCTTGCAGGCACAGCTGTTAGTCGATCTTGAGACGGAGAGTGCTGAGTACAGACGCTCTCTTTCGTCCGGACCCCTACTTATTCACCGGCAGGACCAGGAGACCTGGCTGAGTCGCCTGGAGGAGAAGATACGGCGTATCTACGGGGTTATCACGTGCACCCGCCCTTCGGACATTGCTCACCACCCGGCACCACAGCGTCCTCCGCGGCACTCGACGCACCACCAGCAGCAGCAGCCACCCTCGCCCCTACGACAGGCTCCCCGTCCACGGCTTACACCACAGACGGCTCCGAGACCTCCTCCCCCAGACCAGGCTGGAGGTTCGACGTGGCATCAGCAGTCTTCTTTCGACTGTTGGCAGCAGCAGCCACCTTTGCACGATGGAGGTTCGTCGTGGCAGCACCAGCAGCAGGAGCCACCTTTGCACGATGGAGGTTCGTCGTGGCAGCACCAGCAGCAGGAGCCTTGGGGTCACCCTCCCATGCCAAACTACGGGTTTCGCCCACAGCCACAGCCACAGGGTATGTGTCTTACAAGACTGAGCCAATCGGCTTGCTCCTGGCCGACTGCATGTGTGGGGCAGGGCCGACTGCATGGTGCCACATGCAGTCGGCCAGGGCCTAGCCAATTGGCCCAGTCGTCTTGCCCCTGGCCGACAAAGCGCTAGATCTGGAATTTCGAAAAAACGCATAATAGAACTCAAATTAAATAATTAATTCGTATTATTTAAAAAAAATTCGCGAACATCCACCGAGCAATAGTTGGGATAAATCTCTATCCCCTGGGCCTAGAAATATTGGGCTGAATATACGTCCACTCTAACTTGGCCCATCTTCTCTTCTCCTCTTTCCAGTTCGACCGCGGTACTAAATGAGCGAACATATTCTACACGAGTCTGCCGCCCTCCATGGTGAACCGGTCCAATCGCTAGGGCTGCTCCTCTTCCTCTCGATCCTCCTCCTTGCCCCTGAATCCTCCTCCTTAGCGCTGCGCCGCCTCTATCCCACACCCTGCGCTACTGCTGGTCCGCCCGAACGTGGCGCCTAGCTCCAAACTGCCTACACGCCCAGCCGTGAGCTGCCAGCGCCAAGGTACATATGTGCTTCTGAATTCCCTTTTTTATTGAGAATTGGGATGCAGTGGTAACTTAGGTTATTGGTCCAACGTACATATGCGCTACTGAATTCCAATTTTTTGATTGAGGTTTGGGATGTAGTGGTAACTTAGGTTATTTTCGGTTTAAGAATCCCACTATAAAAATTCAGTAGCAAAACGAGCAACTACATGGAAGTCTTGAATCAAGAATGGCATTGTTGAATTGTGCAGTCAAATCATGTTTTCTCACAACTACGTTCACATCTTGTATCTTGACATGTATCCATGAGCTACAATTTCTATCACATACTAATGCAGCTGCTATGTTATTTTTAACAGGACTGGTTTGACGGAGATAAGGCAAAATGACACGAGATAAGAGTTGGGTGGATAGGGAAAGAGATTCCGTTGACTGGCAAACAGGCATGAAGGATTTCTTGATTTTTGCTTTCGATGGTGCTCATCAAAACTCGACTGTCCCATGCCCCTGTAAGAAATGTCTCAATATTGTTCACAAAACGGAAAAGGATGTTCATAGTGATTTGCTACGCCATGGGATGGATCCGACCTACACTCACTGGATGTACCATGGTGAATAATCCGATGAGGGAATCATGGATGTATATTCTGGTAATGAAGATGCTATAGATGATTGTGTTGCGGTATGCGACATGCTCAATACTCTCATAAGAGGCACATATATGGGGGGGGGGAAGTAATGCAGATAATGGTGAAGGTGCAGGAGACAATGATGTGTGATGGCACCCAATACTATCGTGGGACGCTTCGTTGGAAACCCCAAGAGCAAGGTGTGAAGAGCACAGCAGCAAGTCTTCCCTCAGTAAGAAACCGAGGTTATAAAACCAGTAGGAGGAAGGAAACGTCTCAAAGGTGTTGCAAGCAACATGGGAACCTGCACAACACAAACTCAAGACTTTGCCCCAACGAACAGTGAGGTTGTCAAGCTCACCGGTTTGCTATAACAAAGGATTAACTGTATGGTGTGGAAGGTGATGAATGGTTTGCATCAAGTAAACAGTGGAAGATGTATCAATGGTAAAGATTTGACCGGGGTCCATATTTCACTAGAGGTGCTTTCCTTAGATAAACAACATGGCATGAAGGGTAAACAAATTACAACAAGGCAATTGACAGGAACTGAGCAAGGCATAACAATGCAATACCAGAAAAAAAGATCCTATGAGATTCGATTGGGCAATACAACAATATACATAGACCGCCATCCAACTGCATCTATGACTAGAAGTCCACCTTCAGGTTATCATCCGAACCTCCTCCAGTATTAAGTCGCAAGCAATAGACAACTACTTTAAGTAAAGTGTGTAAGGTAAACAATCCACTTGCTCCATGAACAAGAGACCGTTGTTTTCTCCCTAGTGGCAACAACACATCTACAACCAAAGAGATTTATGTAACTTCCCTTGGAAACTAGAGGCATGAACCCACTATCGAGCATAAATACCCCCTCTTGGAGTCACTAGCAACTACATGGCCAAGATAGCTACTAACAACGGAGAGCATGCAAGATCACAAATAACATAGACATGATAGAATAAAATAGACAAAACCATTAATCAATCTGACATAGTAATCTCAATATCCATCGGATCCCCGCAAACACAACATGCATGATTACAAATAGATTAGATCTTGATCATGAACGGAGCTCACATGATCTATACATGAAAGCACAAAGGAGGAGATACAACCATCTAGCTACTACATGGACCCATAGTCCAAGGTGGAACTACTCACGCTTCATACCGGAGAAGAAGGCCTCCGGGATGATTTACCCTCCGGCAGGGTGCCGGGAAGAACTTTAGATCCCCCCGATCTAGGGATGATGGTGGTGGCGGCTATAGATGGTTTCGTGGAGTTTTGATCGGGTGCGTAGGGTTTCTGCATCGGGGGCTTCTTATAGGCGAAGGGGCGAGCCAGGGGGCCACCAGGGCGGCTGCACCCCCCAGGAGCGGGGTGGGCCCACCTGCGCGGCCAGGGGGTGTGCCCCCTGGTGAGCCTTCTCCGTCTCGTCTTCTGGCTTCGTGTTGCCCAGGGTAAAATATTGACTTTGGCTTTTGTCCCATCCAATTCCGAGAATATTGATTTTCTGCCTTTCTGGAACCAAAAACAGAAGAAAACAAGCAGCTGGCACTGTGGCAACTTGTTAATAGGTTAGTTCCAGAAAACATATAAAAATACCTCAAAGTGTAGACAAAGAAAAGCAAAGTAGATACTAAACAAGCATGGAACTTCAAAAATTATAGATACGTTTCTGACGTATCAAGCATCCCCAAGCTTAACGCCTACTCGTCCTCTAGTAGGTAAGTGATAAAAGAATAATTTTTGAGGTGACATGCACCATCAAAACCAAGATCAAACCATTTGCAAGAATTGAAAGATGGGATCAAAGAACTCTAAACAGGTGCATGAAAGATGGAGTTCTAACAATAAGACAAAGTAACTATGCATGCAACATGAAAGGCTACAAAAAAAGATCATGAATAACATGCATTGAAAACGTTTGTTTGTTTCACATACAGAAAACATGGCATAGTGGCAATCATCTTGTCCCTCATAGAGTAGCAAATAGATGCATAGGACACCTTCAAAGTTCATAGGAGTGACTAGATACAAGTAGCACAAGAAAAATTAATATCACAATATGCATCAATCAATAAGTTTTGGGAGACTGCACATAGAACTAAGAATGGCAACTATGCTCTCTTAATGGTGCCTAAAGGTAGAAGGTGGAGACTCAATATAATAGTGGAAGAAAGGCCCTTCATAAGGGAAGCAAGGATTTCAAGTTTCAAAAAGAGCTTACAAAAATAATGGTACTTGTTAGCTTTCATCCCTCATTGCCCCTATCATAAGCATCTTGAAGTGATTAAGGTTAAAGTGAACAAACTATGGAGTATATGCTTGACAAAGCATAAGTTGGCAATCTCATGTCCCTTGAATACGAGGGCCATACCTCATGCTACTCAACTTTAGTCACCTGTAAGTTCTTGTGATAGCAAGTACATGCGTATCATAGAGAACCTCCAACGGGGTACCCCTTGCACATAGTACATGAGCTATCCCATAACCAAAATTACAAGGCAAGTAGACAATGAGCATCTCAGCGGTCTTTTTATTTACTATGTGCATAGCTTTTTATTGAGGATGCTTCACAAATAGCTCATTATGGTGATGCTGCAAGTTTCCACCATGATTAGGCATGTCACATCCCAAAATTTTCCAAATTTTGAAATGTGAAAAATAAATAAACAAAATAAATAATGGTTGAAATTTAGGGTGAAAAGAAACTTTTTGATTCCAAATGGAAACATCAAAACCCATATTGAACAAACTTTGAATGAAAAGGGAATCTAACAAAATTTCAATCAACTGAAATGCATTCATCAATGAATGTATCTTGATATTTAAACACTTGGAAAAAAATAAACCAAAACCCTAAAACCCTAAGGGAAGAAAATCATTTCAAAGATCTCTCTAAGACTATGGATTTGATCCATATAAAAATCTATCAACAAACATTTATAAATGATCAAAAATGATAAATAAAAGTATTATAAAACCATAGAAATTGGTTTGATTTAGTTTGGAGCCATGGATAAAAACTTAAGAATTTATTAAGATAAAGAAAATAAATTCCAAAGCTAATAAAGCTCCTATTTAAAATCCATACCAAATTATGAGAAAAATAATCCTAAAAGGATTTGAAAAGATAAACAAATATTAAATAAAATTATACAAATTGGAATCACCAAATTTGGATCTATAAATAAAAAGATATGGATTTTATAAGAAAAAGAAAGAAAGAAAATAAATAAGGAATATTTAAAAGCCAATTAAATCTTGGCCAAATACATAAGCAAATGGAATAAATATAATCCAAATCCAAATAAAATAAAGGGATAAAGAATATTCAAATAAAAGGGATTAAAGCATATTCTAAATTATATTTAAATGGAGACAAAATCCCTAATATAAAGGATTAATTAAATCATGGGAAAATATTTGAAATTTCCAAATGGAATAAAAGTTATCTAATTAACTTAAAAAGAATAAAATAATTATTTGAATAAATAATATGGGTTGGAACCATATTTAAATCTTATTTAAAATAAAGACAAATGTCTAAATTAAATAAATAACAAACCATATGAGAATATAAGAAATATTCTAAAATGGAATATTTGATTAATTAAGATTAAACCTACTGAAAAGGTTTGTTATAAATATGAATTAAAAAGTAAGCTTCTGAATCATATTAAATATTATTGAAAATAAATAAAAATGTCTATTTAAATAAATAATAAAGCCCAAGAAAATACAAGGAAATATTCTAGAATTGGACTTTAAAATACTTTGTTAAACAACATTAGAATATACTGAAAGTTTGGAAAAAAATTTGAATAAACAATCTGAACTCAAATGGGTGCTTGAATTTGAAAACAGAAAAACAGAAAAGAAAAATAAAAAGAATAAGGAAAGAAAAAAAATAAGAAAAACCAGCCCAGCCCAACTAACCTGGCTCAGGCCCAACTCGCAGCCCATCCCTCTCTCCCCGAACCGTTTTCTTTCACTCACAAATGCACCTGCGCAGTCACTGATTCACCGACCCCACCGAACCCCTCTCTCACTCGCTGATAGCGTAGCCCCACTGCCCCGTCATCATCATCAACCCCGCGACCATTTCTCCCCTCTTTCCTCCGGCCGTTGCTACCGTTGATTACGAGTTGTAATTGGCATTGAATCCACGATTTAACCATGTCGTTCCTCTGCCTACTTGAGAGCCCTCCTCCCCTCTCTCTTTCCCCTCATATCCCATCCCACCGGAGCCACCAGACTACTATAATTTCTACTCGCAACACCCACTACTCTAGCAAACTCCAACTCCAATCCCGACGAACACAGCCACACCTTTGCCCCCTCGACCACACGAGCTTGATCCCCAACCTCGTGCGCATCTGCCGGTGGTCTCCTCTTGCTCGCGCGTTCCCTAGAGTGTCGGCTCTGTCTTCGTCTGAGCGCCACCATCGTCTGCTGCAACTCCGACAAACTCTCTAGGTAGTTTTTGTCTGTCCCACTCTTTCTCATTGATGCCATCGTACTCGCCATGATATCACGCACCTAACGACGCCTTCGGTTTGTCCTAGCACGCTCTACATCGTCGCCTCCGTCGACGCGCAAACGCTGTTGGAATTATGCCCTAGAGGCAATAATAAAGATGTTATTATTATAATTCTTGTTCATGATAATGTTTATATTCCATGCTAGAATTGTATTAAGCGGAAACTTTAATACTTGTGTGGTTTGTGAACAACACCGTGTCCCTAGTACGCCTCTATGGACTAGCTCATTGATTAATGATGGTTAAGGTTTCCTAACCATGGACATGAGTTGTCAATTAATAATGAGATCATATCATTGGGAGAATGATATGGTGGACAGACCCAAACTAAGCGAAGCAATTAGATCATGTCATCGTGTTCGTCTTTGCGAAGCTTTTCTTATGTCAAATATTGTATTCCTTAGACCATGAGATAATACAACTCCCTAGTATTGGAAGAAAGCTTTGAGGTCATCAAACATCATCCTATGAGAGGGTGATAATAAAGGTGTCTCTCAGGTGATCGGAAAGTATCTGTTGGGTTGTATGTATCGAGATGGGATTTGTCCCTCCCAAGTCGGACAGATATACTTCGGGCCCACTCGGTAATCGATATCAACACCGCTTGCAAGCATGTGGTTAAGGAGTTAATCACAAAGTGATATCGGATTACGGAACGAGTAAAGTACTTGCTGTGAACGAGATTGAACTAGGTATGACGGTACCGACGATCAAATCTCGGGCAAGTAAAATATCGCGAGACGAAGGGAATATATATATGGGATTGATTGAATCCTGGCATCGTGGTTCATCCGATATGATCATCGATGAATGTGTGGGAGTCAATATGGGTTTCCAGACCCCGCTGTTGATTATTGATAGAAGATCATGTCTGCATATTCTCGAACCCGTAGGGTCACACACTTAACGTGTCTCGACGCTAGGATAGATAGGATAATTGGTTTATGAGTTTTTGTTCGGAGTCTCGGATGGGATCCGGGACATCACGAGAGGTTCCGGAGTGGTCCGGAGAATAAGATTCATATAAGGCAGTGCAGTTTTTGGAGTTTGGAATTGTTCCGGGTTAATCGGTATTGTACCGGAAGCTTCTAGAACCTTCCGGAAGGGGACCAACGTGGCCCCACCTTCCGGGAGGGGGCATGGGCCTATGAGGGAGTGCCCTGGCCGCATTGGGCCAGGGGCACAAGGCCCCATAGGGCCCAGCCGGCCAAAGAGGGTTTAAACCCTAGATATAGCTTCTAGAAGGGGGGGGGGGGTTTCCTTGCCCCCCACTCCTCCTCCTTGGCCGCCGGCCTTGGCTTGGGGAGGGGGCTAAGGTTGCCGCCCCACCCCTCTATATAAAGATGGCTGGGGCGCACCACCCCCCACACCTTCCCCTCCAAGAGCTAGTCGTCCTGCTGCCCTCCTCTCTCTCTCCCTCCCGACTGCGTGTAGGCGAAGCCCTGCTGCAGAAACTCTCCACCATATACACCACGCCGTCGTGTTGTAGATCCAATCCGTCTATCAACCATACTTGCTGGTCCGAGGAAGGAGGAGACTTCGAGGTGCTGCACGTGTGCATCTCACGGAGGCACCGCCAGTTGTGGTGCTAGATCGGATCGGATCGCGAGGAGGAGAAGCGAGTACGACTACATCACCCACGTTCCGACGAACGTTCCGCTGTGCGAATCTTCAAGGGTATGAAGATCTAATACAATCTCTCTCGTTGTTTGCATCTCCTAGATTAGATCTTGGCTTTCCCTCTATTTGCATCCGTAGAAAATTTTGATTTACTATGCCGCGAAACCCTTTAGTGGTATCAGAGCTAGATCTATGCGTAGATGTGTTTCACGAGTAGAATGCAACATGGTTGTTGCGGGCGTTGATGTTTTCTGTTGCAAGCCTCTTTTTTGTGTTCTTCTTATGGCGCGGGATAGTGAGATTGAAGCGGTTCAGGCCAACCTTACGCGACGTCGTTCGCGAGACCGGCTCCGCACTTGACGTGTGGCTTGTTCCACACATGCGGCTGGTGGATGTCAGTTTCTCTCACTATAGTTGTCATGGGATTAACACCGGAGTTTGGCAACCATAATATCACCGTTGTGGCTTTCCGTAGGTAAGAATCGTTCTTAGCATCTACTCCCATAAGCCACGTAAAACATGCAACAACAAAGTAGAGGCGTCTAACTTGTTTTTGCAGGGAGTGTTTTCTGTGATATGGTATGGCCCAAGATGTGATGTGTATAATGTATGCGATGATCATGTTTTGTAATGTTTCACGACTTGCATGTCGATGAGTACACAACCGGCAGGAGCCATATGGTTGTCTTTATAATTGTGTATGACCTGTGTGTCAACTTCTTATGCGCCATGTAATAGTTTCACTTTATCGCTAAGTAGTTAGCAATAGTTGTAGTTGCTACTCGTGGTGGAGGCAATCATGGTGGAGTGATGGAGATCATGCCGGCACGCACAAGATGGAGATCATTGCGCGAAGATTGGCTATACCATGTCACATAAAGTTATATGCATGTGATGTTTATCCTTTTATGTATCTTATTATGCTTAGATCGCGACGGTAGCATTATAAGATGATTCCTCACTTAAAGATCAAGATAAAAACTGTGTTCTCCCCAAGTATGCACCGTTGCGAAAGTTCGTCGTGTCCAAGCATCACGTGATGATCGAGTGCTATAGACTCTACGCTCACATACAACGGGTGCAAGCCAGTTTTGCACACACGGAAATACTTGGGGCTAACTTGATGAGCCTAGCATGTACAGACATGGCCTCGGAACACATGAACCGAAAGGTTAAGCATGAGTCATATGAATGATATGATCGACACTTCGTTGTCCACCATTGAAACCACATCTCTTCTCGTGATGATCGGATTAGGTGTGGTGAATTTGGATCGTGTTCACTAAACAACTTGAGGGATGTTGAATTTAGTGGGAGTTCATCTAGTAATTTGATTAAGTTGAACTATTTATCATGAACATAGTCTAAATTGTACTTGCAAATACTGTAGATCACATGGCCAAGTCCAACTTCAACTTCAATGTTTTTGCTGATATAGAAAAGCTTAGAAACAATGGGTCTAACTTCACCAAATGGTTCCGCATTCTGAGAATCATTCTCGCTGGCGGACAAAAGGACTATGTCCTTGAGAAAGCGCTAGGTGACGCCCCTGCTATAGATGCGCCGGCTGATGAAAAAGCTGTTTATCAGTCGCGCAAGGATGATTATGATTTGATTAAGATCGCCATGTTGTTTGCTATGGAATCGAATCTTCAAAATCGTTTTGAGGAGTTCACCGGGCCCTTTGAGATTCTCGAGGAGCTGAAAAACATGTTTCAGACTCAAGCCCGTTCTGAGAGATATGAGATCTCTAAGAAATTCTTTAACTACAAGATGGAGGAAGGGAGTTCCGTTGGTTCCACTAATATGATCACTGAGCTCTTCGCTAAGATGAAAGTAGCGGAGGTGGACATCAAAAATAATAATCATGTGTTGATGGTCAACGAGCCCCCCACCTTCAAGAAAGGTAAGGGTGCAAAGAAGCCCTTCAAGAAAGGCGGCGGCAAGCGCGTTGCCCTGCTGAGAAGAAGCTCAGGTCTGGTCCTAAGCCGGACACTAAGTGCTTCTATTGCAAGGACAAGGGTCACTGGAAGCGCAACTGTCCGAAGTACTTAGCGGACAAGAAGGCTGGCACCATCAAAGGTATATTTGATATACATGTTATTGATGTTTTCCTTACTAGCCCTCGTTATAGTGCCTGGGTATTTGATACCGGTTCAGTTGCTAATATTTGTAACTCGAAACAGGAGCTACGGAATAGACGGCGGCTTGCGAGGGATGAGGTGACGATGCGCGTTGGCAACGGATCAAGAGTTGATGTGATGGACGTCGGCACGCTCTCCTTAGTTTTACCTTTGGGATTAGTTTTAAACCTTAATAAATGTTATTATGTGCCTGCGTTGAGCATGAACATTATTTCTGGATCTTGTTTATTGCAAGACGGTTATTCATTTAAATCGGAGAATAATGGTTGTTCTATTTATATGAGTAACATCTTTTATGGTCATGCACCTATTGTGAATGGTTTATTTCTTCTAAATCTCGAAAGGGAAGAAACACACATCCATAACATTGAGGCTAAGAG
The DNA here is from genome assembly GCA_916181665.1 of Avena sativa. Taxonomy (NCBI): domain Eukaryota; kingdom Viridiplantae; phylum Streptophyta; class Magnoliopsida; order Poales; family Poaceae; genus Avena; species Avena sativa. The sequence goes on along the minus strand of OV702280.1, from coordinate 265,267,257 downwards.
ATGCAAAGTAGATAGTGATAATACTACTTAATTGTGGCACTGTCGTCTAGGTCATATTGGTGTAAAGCGCATGAAGAAACTCCATTCTGATGGACTTTTGGAGTCCCTTGATTTTGAATCATTTGACACATGCGAACCATGCCTCATGGGCAAGATGATCAAAACCCCGTTCTCCGGTATAATGGAGCGAGCAACGGACTTGTTGGAAATCATACATACCGATGTATGCGGACCGATGAGTGTTTCGACGCGCGGTGGATATCGCTATTTTCTCACTTTTACCGATGACTTAAGTAGATATGGGTATATCTATTTAATGAAACATAAATCTGAAACGTTTGAAAAGTTCAAAGAATTTTAGAATGAAGTGGAGAACCATCGTAACAGAAAGATTAAGTTTCTACGATCCGATCGTGGAGGTGAATATTTGAGTTATGATTTTCTCACGCATCTTAAAGCAAGTGGAATCGTTTCACAACTCACGCCACCCGGAACACCACAGCGCAATGGTGTGTCTGAACGCCGGAACCGAACCCTATTAGATATGGTCCGATCGATGATGTCTCTTACTGATTTGCCGTTATCATTTTGGGGTTATGCATTAGAAACCGCTGCATTCACTTTAAATAGGGCACCATCTAAATCCGTTGAGACGACACCGTATGAACTGTGGTTTGGTACTAAACCTAATTTGTCGTTTCTTAAAGTTTGGGGATGCGAAGCTTACATCAAGAAGTTGATGCCGGACAAGCTCGAACCCAAAGCGGAGAAATGCGTCTTCATAGGATACCCTAAGGAAACTATTGGGTATACCTTCTATCACAGAACCGAAGGAAAAGTGTTTGTCGCAAAGAATGGTTCCTTTCTTGAGAAGGAGTTTCTCTCGAAAGAAGTGAGTGGGAGGAAAGTAGAGCTAGACGAGGTTATTGAACCTTCTCTTGAGTTGGAGAGTAGCGCAGCACCTGAAATTGTTCCAGTGCCGCCTGCACCAACGATAGAGGAAGCTAATGACAAGGATCATGAAGCTTCGGACGATGCTGCTACTGAACGTCGCAGGTCGACAAGGTCGCGTGCCCCTCCTGAGTGGTACGGCAACCCTGTATTGACTGTCTTGTTAGTAGAAGACAGTGAACCTACGAACTATGAGGAAGCGATGATGAGCCCAGACTCTGAGAAATGGCTAGAAGCCATGAAATCCGAATTGGGATCCATGATCGAAAACCAAGTTTGGACTTTGGTGGACCCTCCTAGCGACCGAAAGGCCGTTGAGTGCAAATGGATTTTCAAGAAGAAAACGGACGCGGATGGTAATGTTACCGTCTATAAAGCACGGCTTGTCGCGAAAGGTTTTCGACAAGTTCAAGGTGTTGACTACAATGAGACTTTCTCTCCCGTAGCGATGTTTAAGTCCATTCGGATTTTATTAGCAATTGCTGCGTTTCATGATTATGAAATATGGCAGATGGATGTCAAGACTGCGTTCCTCAATGGCAACATTGATGAAGAGTTGTATATGATGCAACCCGAAGGTTTTGTCGATCCTAAGGATGCTGATAAAGTATGCAAACTTCAGCGTTCTATTTATGGACTGAAGCAAGCATCTCGGAGTTGGAACCTTCGTTTTGATCAAGTGATCAAGAGCTTTGGATTTGTTCCAAATTGCTACGAAGCTTGTATCTACTAGAAAGTGAGTGGGAGCTCGGTGACATTTCTGGTACTATATGTGGATGACATATTAATTATCGGAAATGACATTAACATGCTTAACGATCTGAAGAGTTATTTGAACAAGTGTTTTTCAATAAAAGACCTAGGTGAAGCTGCTTATATATTGGGCATCAAAATCTATAGAGATAGACAAAGACGCCTGATAGCTTTAAGCCAGAGTACATACCTAGACAAAGTTCTGAAAAGGTTCAGAATGGATGAGGCAAAGAAAGGTTCGGTGCCCATGTTGTCAGGTAAGATATTGAGCAAGGCTCAGTGTCCAGCTACGGTAAATGATAGGGAAGCTATGAGCAAATTGCCTTATGCCTCGGCCATAGGTTCCATCATGTATGCCATGCTGTGTACTAGACCGGATGTGTCCAATGCTGTTAGTTTGACGAGCAGATATCAAAGTGATCCAAGAGTGGAACACTGGACAGCCGTGAAGAACATCCTAAAGTACCTAAATAGGACTAAAGAAATGTTCTTAGTCTATGGGGGTGATGAACAACTCGTCGTAAAAGGTTACGTCGATGCTAGTTTCGACACTAACAAGGATGATTCTAAATCTCAGACAGGATACGTGTATATTTTGAATGGAGGAGCTATGAGCTGGAGAAGCTGCAAGCAAAGCGTGATCGCGGGATCTACAGTAGAAGCGGAATACATGGCTGCTGCAGAAGCGTCAAGTGAAGGAGTTTGGATCAGGAACTTCATCACTGAGCTTGGCGTGGTTCCAAGTGCACTGGACCCACTGGAGATATTGTGTGACAACACTGGCGCCATAACACTCGCTAAGGAACCAAGATATCATCCAAAGACCAAGCATATCAACCGCAAGTTTCATATAATCCGAGATTATATAGCAGATGGAGATCTGAAGATTAGCAAAGTACATACAGATCTGAATGTCGGAGATCCATTGACTAAACCTCTTCCACGTGTAAAACATGATCAGCACCTCAGTGCCATGGGTGTGAGATTGTTGCCAAATGTAAACTAGATTATTGACTCTAGTGCAAGTGGGAGACTATTGGAATTATGCCCTAGAGGCAATAATAAAGATGTTATTATTATAATTCTTGTTCATGATAATGTTTATATTCCATGCTAGAATTGTATTAAGCGGAAACTTTAATACTTGTGTGGTTTGTGAACAACACCGTGTCCCTAGTACGCCTCTATGGACTATCTCATTGATTAATGATGGTTAAGGTTTCCTAACCATGGACATGAGTTGTCAATTAATAATGAGATCATATCATTGGGAGAATGATATGGTGGACAGACCCAAACTAAGCGAAGCAATTAGATCGTGTCATCGTGTTCGTCTTTGTGAAGCTTTTTATTATGTCAAATATTGTATTCCTTAGACCATGAGATAATACAACTCCCTGGTATCGGAAGAAAGCTTTGAGGTCATCAAACGTCATCCTATGAGAGGGTGATCATAAAGGTGTCTCTCAGGTGATCGGAAAGTATCTGTTGGGTTGTATGTATCGAGATGGGATTTGTCCCTCCCAAGTCGGACAGATATACTTCGGGCCCACTCGGTAATCGATATCAACACCGCTTGCAAGCATGTGGTTAAGGAGTTAATCACAAAGTGATATCGGATTACGGAACGAGTAAAGTACTTGCTGTGAACGAGATTGAACTAGGTATGACGGTACCGACGATCGAATCTCGGGCAAGTAAAATATCGCGAGACGAAGGGAATATATATATGGGATTGATTGAATCCTGGCATCGTGGTTCATCCGATATGATCATCGATGAATGTGTGGGAGTCAATATGGGTTTCCAGACCCCGCTGTTGATTATTGATAGAAGATCATATCTGCATATTCTCGAACCCGCAGGGTCACACACTTAACATGTCTCGACGCTAGGATAGATTGGATAATTGGTTTATGAGTTTTTTCGGAGTCTCGGATGGGATCCGGGACATCACGAGAGGTTCCGGAGTGGTCCGGAGAATAAGATTCATATAAGGCAGTGCAGTTTTTGGAGTTCGGAATTGTTCCGGGTTAATCGGTATTGTACTAGAAGCTTCTAGAACCTTCCGGAAGGGGACCAACGTGGCCCCACCTTCCGGGAGGGGGCATGGGCCTATGAGGGAGTGCCCTGGCCGCATTGGGCCAGGGGCACAAGGCCCCATAGGGCCCAGCCGGCCAAATAGGGTTTAAACCCTAGATAGAGCTTCTAGAAGGGGGGGGGGGTTTCCTTGCCCCCCACTCCTCCTCCTTGGCCGCCGGCCTTGGCTTGGGGAGGGGGCTAGGGTTGCCGCCCCACCCCTCTATATAAAGATGGCTGGGGCGCACCACCCCCCACACCTTCCCCTCCAAGAGCTAGCCGTCCTGCTGCCCTCCTCTCTCTCTCCCTCCCGACTGCATGTAGGCGAAGCCCTGCTGCAGAAACTCTCCACCATATACACCACGCCGTCGTGTTGTAGATCCAATCCGTCTCTCAACCATACTTGCTGGTCCGAGGAAGGAGGAGACGTCGAGGTGGTGCACGTGTGCATCTCACGGAGGCACCGCCACTTGTGGTGCTAGATCGGATCGGATCGCGAGGAGGAGAAGCGAGTACGACTACATCACCCACGTTCCGACGAACGTTCCGCTGTGCGAATCTTCAAGGGTATGAAGATCTAATCCAATCTCTCTCATTGTTTGCATCTCCTAGATTAGATCTTGGCTTTCCACTGTTCGCATCCGTAGAAAATTTTGATTTACTATGCCGTGAAACCCTTCAGACGCACCCGTCGCTAGAAGCTCCTTCGGCGAGCAATCCCCGTCGTCACCGTGCGCTCCTCCGTCGACAGAGACCACCCCGATAATCAGCGCATGACGGCGAGTCTAGTGAGCCACTTCCCTTTCTCTCTCTCGCTTCCTATATCGCCGGCAACATCACCGCCTGAGCGCGCCGCCGCCGTCCACCATCGCAGCGCCGCCCATCTCTGGTCGAGTCGCTGTGAGACGTTAGATTTTGATCCAGCGGGTAGGATAGAATAACTAATCGAAGCGTTAAGTTTGATCCCGTGCCATGCGATGCAACTTAGATCTAACGGCCAGCATCGATCGATCCATGCAAAACGGTATCGTCCAGTTAGAATCAGCCATGTGGCCCTCTCTTTTGATTTAAAAACAAAAACTTGTCTATTAGATGGTTGGATTTGAAAAATTCATAACTTTAGATCCACACGTCCAAATTTTGCAAATTTTATATCATTAGAATCAGGAAAAAGAATACTTTCCAACCATGCCCTTTGTTTAGTGATTTGTTTCTGTAAAATTGGTTGTTTTTGCAGAAACATGTGTAGGCCTATTTTGGTTATAAAATTTATTCTAAAAATGATTTTAGGGTAAAATATTTGTAAATGGTTTGTTTTGAACCTACTGACCATAAAATCATCATTTGGATTTAAAAGTAAATTTTGTGACACTAAGGAATTAATCCTTGAATAAAAGCATTTCTAGTTAAATAAAAATATCGATTATGGTTTAAAAATGCTTTTTGATTAAAACCTTTTGAAAATGGTTTGATTTAAACTCTCTGACCTTAAACACCAAGTTTTAGGATTTAAAAATATATTGGGTGAACCCTAGAAAATTATTACTTTGTTTAAAGGCATTTCCAACAAAATAAAATATTGCTTTGATTTAAAAATGGTTTTTAGGTGAAACCTTTTGCAAATGGTTTAATATTAAACACTTGACCTTAAAGCACTAACATTTGTGTTTAAAAATATATTTGTCAAACATTAGAAATTATTACTTTGATTTAAATCATTTCTAGCAAAACAAAAATGATTTAAATGGCCATTTTCACTAACTTGATTTAAAATGGTTTTGCCACTTTTATAAATGACCAATAGGTGTTTTAAAATGTTTATAACCTATTAGAAACCACCTTTAAAAATAAAACAATCTTTTGCATGCTTGTATGCATTGCTTTGTTTTCTTTATTATATGTAGTGAAATTGTTTGAGTGCTAGTTTGAATATGTGCTTGTTTGATTGAATTATAGTGAACTTTGAAGAGTGTGACATATGCAAGATCAAGGAGTGAACCTATATTTTCTACAAAAAGTCAAGTGGTGCTTCATATTTTTGTCCCATTATTTTCACTATGCATTAGTGATATTTTTAGTAGGACTTGCATGGAATTTTTACTAAGTATGTTATGCCATGGGAAATCCTAGTAGATGATGCCTTAGTAGAATTTTCCTATGTGAAGATCACTACTACTATCATGCTTAGCTTAGCTAGTAGAAAACAAGGGTGGATTATATTCATGCTATGAAATATTTCTAAGTCAATGACTTGTGTTTTGTTTAATAAAACAACTATGTGAATGAATCACCTGGGTGGAATGGGACTTGTATGGATTATATTGAGTGGTTACACAGGGCCCCAAATTTATGGCCTACCCTAGTGTATCTCACTTGAGGAAAGCCCCCCAGGAACAAAGAGATTTGAGATGTCAAATGTTGAGAAGCTTCAAGTGCAGCCACATGGCAATATGGGCTTTGCCTGGATCATATAGGTTGCAATAACTTAGCCAGATGGACAGTTGGTAGTAGGGGGTGATAGGTTTGGGAACGCGTCCATTTTGGTCTAAGGGAAGGCTTCTGAAAGATCTTGTCTCGATGCATGTCGAGTCTTGTGGGGAAAGTTCACCACCTATCGAGAAGGAATAATCTAAGTACTTAGCCGTGTCCTCGGCAATGGACAATTTGAGCATCAAGACATGGAAGCTATCAAGAATCTCCTCATCCTAATTTCTAAGTTAAAAGCTTGTGGTTGAACAAGGGTTAAAGGATCTTCAATCTTTGATTGGTAGATGCTTGGGTGATTTTGATAAACAAAAACTTAGTGTTTTAAAATGATAAGAAAAACCAATTTTGAGCAAAGCAAGCCTAAACTCCACTTAGCCAAGTGCATATAGATGATAGATACCACTATTCTACCATAGTATCACTTGCCAATACAATTCAAATGTATTGACACTTGTGGCTGTAACTTATTATGTTGCAGGTTTTTTGATGTTAGTGAAGTGTGTTGAGTAGGATTACAAGTCTACAACCAACATGATTGCCTGTGGCACTTTGAAGATGAAGTACTCCATGCTATATAGTTATTTCTGCTGAATTGTAATGAGATAGCCAAATGAGCTATGTAAGATGTAATGAACTATTTTATTCCTGGTTCTAAAGTTATATTATATCCTTTGTTTCTTGATATTACATCTTAAACTGTGGATGCTAGCTATTGATCCAGGGACTAGAATTGTAAACACAGGGATTTATACCTTATCAGGTTGGGACCTCTACAAGGCATGGCATAGGCTAGCGGCCCAGGTGTTTCTCTAACACAAAATAAACAACTCCTTGGACTTATAAGCTCCCTATTTATTTCACATCGGTTACATCCATAGACAAAATAGCATGATATCAACTGTGTACAAAGTACAAGTGCAATGTTCAAAATGTTCCCCATGACAGCATGGTTCTGCTAATTCCAACGTATAAGTGCAAGCATATACAGCATAGACAACACAATGGTTCAAGTTTATTAGGGGCAAAGAATATAAAGTATGCCATCAAGTTCGTGAGGGCTTTAATCACTATGTTTTCACATAACAAAATAGTTTTTAATTGGAAGATAGCTGAAAACAAGAATATACTTGGAATGGTGTAACACACCATGCATAGGAATTTATAGTGGACACTTTGGAATAACTTGGTTTCTTGGGAGTTGGAAGCTGAGTAGAGCTTACTCATACAAGTGGAGGCTAGCAAAAGACTGGGAGCAACCAACTAAGAGAGCAATAATGGCCATAATCATGCAGAGCGACAGAACATTACTAATAAAAGCATAGAGTGGTACTATAAGTCAAGGACTAAATGATCATAGAGGCTATGGTGACTTTTCATAGTCAGAACATGGTGTGAGCATGTGCCAAGTTAACCCAAACAAAGCATCAAAGGAGAATAACACAATACTATGCTTTTGTATGCTAAAACAACGCATGATTTCTTCAAGAAACACTAAGCAATCCCAATTGTTTGGAACAATACATGCTACAGCAATAATCACTAAGCATAAGGTCAAAACAACACCTAGCATGTCATGCTAAAGTCTAAGTCAATGCAAGCTCCTCTTGCACTTCCAAGCAAGAACTTTCTACTCCTTTCCAACACCAATCTACTTATTTGAAACAACACAGCAAGAACGGGGGTCCACACTACTTTATTCAAGCAAACTAAACAAACTAAGCAAAGCAAACAAAAACTAAGATGCTCCAAGAACAACACAACTGTGCATGAAACAATAAAAACGAAGTGTCTAGACAGACCTGAGCTTTTTATTGATGAAGAAGGGGATGCCCTTGATGAAGAAGGGAGCTTTGACGCTTGTACCTCTTGGATATTTCTTGGGGTGACACCGGGGTGGCATCCCCAATCTTGAGCTTTTGTCCATTCTTCATCTCATTACATCATTCTCTCTCTACACCTGAAATTTTTCCTTCATACAAAACTTCACACAATCTTCATTAGCAACATTACTGTATTCAAAAGATAATAGACCCTTGGCCTTAGCTTTGGAACAGAAAAAAATTTCACTAAAAATACAAGCTAACTGTAGCAACCCCTTCAAAAAGCTCAATTCCCCAAAAGAGAACTCAAAAAGGAATCAATAACAAGGAAATGCAAATAATGGCAGAAATCTGTCAAAACAGACCAGCAGGTAGAAACCTATTTTTTAGAAAATCTTATGTTGCTCATATCAAAAAGTGTTGAACTAACAAAAGTTATATAACACACTGGGGGATTTATTAGTAAATTTTGAGCTCAATCGAACTTACAGAGACTCCTCATGATGTTTTATGGTGGAGGACAGAAATCTGTTTCGGGACAGCAACTCTCCAAATCTTACTTCCCTCTCATTAGAGGTCATTCTTGGCACAAAAATCAAACAAAGAATGGATCCTTTGGTAAACATGGGGGACAATCAAATAATGTAAGAGGTAAAGAGTTACTCTCATTAGAAGGTAGACATGGGTAGATCCATTCTTCCTCCTCTTGACCATCACTATCCTCCTCTTTTTCATCTAATGAGCTTTAAGTTTCAGCAATTTTTTCTTCCACAGGCTCTTGCAAGGCATTAGTCTCTTCCATTTGTGGAAAGCACCTATTAAAATATTCAAGAATATAGCCATTTTCTTCCTTGTAATTATCAAAGCAAAATTTAAGTATCTCATAAACCTCATATTAATAAGGTGCATCATCAGTATTTTCAAGCAAACTGGCAAGTTCAAATGCACCCTTGAAAGCAATAAATTCTTCAATTTGTTCCACATCATAAAAGTCATAATTTCCTTTAACATAAGAAGATATGGTAACATTATCATTATACTCACATTGAAAAGGCAGGTGTTTATACCTCCTACAGTAACAATATTTATCAAAGCAATAAGTAACATTATAAGTGGAGCACACCTCTCTAGGAATAGTATTCAATTTATCAATTTGTTCCCATAAGTGTTTCCATTTTTGTGACAAACAATGCTCCTTTTAATAATAATTTTCTTCTTCTGTGAACCCACCTTGCCAATAAGAACTAGTTTCAAAGAAACCATCCATTGATAGAAAGCATGACAAAGCAAGGCAACAACAGACCAGCACCTAGAGCAGGAACTAATTTTTTTGTGTTTTTTATAAAAAAGAGGAAAACAAAACCAAGCAAAAGAAACTAAGCAAACTAAAAACAAAGTAAAGAGAAAGGTTGAGGAGGACTCCCCTTGTGAAGACATCCTTAGCCTCCCCGGCAACGGCGGTAGAAAAACTTGATGGCGCCTAGTACTGTCGTGGGACGCTTCGTTGGAAGCCCCAAGAGCAAGGTGTGAAGAGCACAACAGCAAGTCTTCCCTTAGTAAGAAACCGATGTTATCGAACCAGTAGGAGGAAGGAAATGTCTCAAAGGTGTTGCAAGCAACGTGTAAACCTGTACAACACAAACTCAAGACTTTGCCCCAACAAACAGTGAGGTTGTCAAGCTCACCGGTTTGCTGTAACAAAGGATTAACTGTATGGTGTGGAAGGTGATGAATGGTTTGCAGCAAGTAAAAAGTGGAAGATGTATCAATGGTAAAGATTGGACCGGGGTCTATAGTTCACTAGAGGTGCTTGTAACATCACAGGATTAGCACCTAGAAATAGAGAGGACACAGGTTTGTGCATTGCATCCATGCATACCAAAATCCGGGGAATTTTCGCGCAAAACTAAAAAGAGCTACAGAGGGATCGGGATCTCTCTTGTACTGAAGGAAACTTCGGGGCAAGTGCGATAGATTTCGACATGACCTTTGCAGAATTCTTTGTTTGAAGGAAATTTTGTTCAAACATGTATTTGAATTTCAAATATGAAATTCAATAGAATTTATAAAAGTTCACAAATAGGATTTAGAAATATTTAATAACTTGAAATGAAATGATTACAGAAAATGTTATAAAAAGGATTCTATGGATTATATACCTATAGTATTATATTGAATTTTTACAATGAATAAATAAAAGTGAAGTATTAGGAAACAAATAAGTAGAACAAAAGAATTACATTATTTAAATAACTAAAAGAATTCTTATTACAACAAAAAATATATATGACTTTGAATTTACACAAGAATTGTAAAATAAGAAGAAAATAAGTAAACTTTATTGAATAAAATACAATAGTACAATATTCTTACAAATTGTCAAACTGAATATAAATTACAATATATCAACATTACAATCAGAAAAGAAATTACATATATTTATATAAAAGAGAAATCCTAAACTATTGTTCCTAAGCTACTTCTTTATCTTGTATCCTTTAACCCAGATGGTTCTTGCAAAAACAAACAACTAAAAAATAAAACACAGGGGTTAGTTTTGGGATTAGATTACTCTCAGAATTAGCATACTAATGATATGCTTAAGCTCATCATTGAGTGATTTGAAATGGAACAAGTGTAGTATCTGTTCTTGTTCTATCTAATGACCTCAGCAAAACATCATAGGTCAAATAGGGGCAAGTTTCACCTTGATAAAATAATAAAAGAATCAAGCTTCCACTTGGTAGCATCCAAAAATATAGCTCAACTTCAGATAATACCAAATTAGCTGAAAACATTCAGGGCAAAACATCTCCCAGATGAAACCTGGACAAGGAGAAGGTTCCTGGACCATACCAGGCAAACTCGCAGGCAGCACTATCACCACATGCAACTGTGAGCTGTCAACACCACATCTAACCAGTAAACCAGATAACAAAGAAACAACCGTAGCCAATAAGTACCTGCCCACACTCCATAACACATTCATACAACATTACCACCAGAGTGTCAAACCACACCACCATAGCTCTGGTTGCTCCCAGGAGCCATCCTAGAGCTAGGACAAGGGGAAATCAAGGCCAGATGTACCAAGGAAAGATTAATATCCAGCAGAATGGACATGAATCAATCAAGATCCATCACAAGGGTAAGACAACAACAGTAGTAGATCAAGAGCAGCTGCAGCTTATCCACAATCTCACCAAGTCAAGCTAATCTACTCTGCATATCAGGTTACCAACTTATAATAGTAACATCACATGCTCATTTCATCTTTTAGAGAATAAGTGTTAGTGGGAAAAAATGGAGGAATCTTAGACTAGCATAAAAGTGCTATGCTACTCTCATCATTGAGTTAGAAAGGATAAAACTGTAGCATCTATTTCAATCATCATTAGGGCCTCAGCCTTTGCATCATTAGCAGGGGCAAGGGCATCAGGTCATATACACTAGGATCATACCACTGTGCACACTCCCAGGTGAGGCACCACAGTAGTAGGATCACAAATAAAGAAAATATCATTAATCCTTAATCATCCCAAGCCTAGGTCTCAGTCTTTGCATCCTTGACCTAGTCTAAAGCAAGGAGAAGGTATAGCCAAGCAGTAGAACTGTCACACTTACTAGCTGGCTAATACTGGGCACAATCCAAATGTGGGAAGCACCTCAGTAGCAACCTAGCCACAAGTGCCACTAGAGCCTGGGTTTACCAACTTAAGCTACAGTTTAGCATTCACCAACAATATCCAGATTAAGGGTCTCATTCAAATCATTTTCCTAAAAATAAACATTAGGAATCAGATAAATATGTATTCACTTCTCAACATAATGGAATCTAGAAGATTATCAACTTAAGCATATTTTCCACACAGCTAATCACAACAGTGATAACCAGGCACAATTGTACACTTGGTTCAGATCTAGTTAGCAGAGATCATTTAGGGACATTCAGGATCCTCCTCAGCACAAAATCATCTTTTCCTTAACCAACAATTAGTAACCATGTGAACACTGTCTTGCTGACAGTAGGTTAGGAAGTAATTAAAGCAGTCACCAAGCAAATGATTCCAGGGTAGCAACTATACTCAATCATTTATTCCTCCAAAATATTTAGGAATCAATCCATCATATTTCCTTTCTACCATACTAGCAGCATAAACTTAAATTCATACTGAATGAAGAATCTGAGTTAAATCACTTAACAAATATATATTTATTTGAGACTATGGCCAACTCATTTGAATTCATACTATCATATGAATTCTATAAAATGTATGCACTGTTCAAATTCCAACATCACCATGGTATCAAGATTAAAGTAGAGCCAAGGATACCAGGAGAAAATGGACCCTTACTTATCCATATAAAGGAACCCCCACTAGCAAAAGATCAGCAACACACAACCATAGCAATACCAGATTTTGTACATGAACTCTGGAAATTACTACGCCAGGTTAAACAACCTAGAAAAGCATCTCCTATATTTCAAAGCACATTCTCATGTGTACATGCTAAATATCAAGGACAATTCTTTTGAATCAAAACTCTAAATAGAGCTAGCATACCAATTTCACAACACATGAGGACCATAGAAAAATTAGTGATATTGCCAACACTAGCAGTAGATCATCATAGAATAACCAAAGATCAAAGTTATCAGCACAAAGGCTCGTCACAGAGAAGAGAGGGTGGGGGGGTAGAAGGACCACCTACCTAGGGCGAGTCCTAGCTCGCCGAAGAGGAAGCAGAGTCCACGAGTGCAGCAGCACGGCGGCACGGTGGGCACCTAAGCACCTACACCGCGCCAAGCCGTCCCAGCAACATCTGCAGCGCGACAAGTGTCGTAGCCAAACCGCAGCATCCAACACATCACCGGTGAACGGCGGCGCCGCGGGCACCACAAACCCTAGCACTAGAGAGTGCCAGTTATGACCTGCAAGAGGCAAGAATCTCAAATCGAGTTGGAGGGCAAGGTTCATTTGGGGAAGGAGGAGCTCCGGCAGCCAACGGAGGCGGCCGCAGCGGCCTGCCTCGCCGGAATCAAGCTGACGGTGGCAGCGCCCAGGAGCGCGAGGAGAAAGGAGGGTGGAGAAGATAATCTTCGAGGGGATGAGGTGAGTATGGGCTGGGTCGGTTTGACCGATCCAGTACCCCTCACTGCTGGGCTAATTTAGCCCAATGTTGGGTACTAGGCCCATTTCAAAATAAAATAAGAAATGAAATAAAAGAAAAATAAATAAATTACCAAAATAACCTTTAAACATTTTCAACTATAGAAAATTATAGAAAATCATAAAAATATATTTAATATATTAAAATTATCACAAAAATAATATCCACCTAAGAAAAATATAATTTTACTTATTTAAGCTAAAAAATGAAAATAAAGATTAAACACCATTAAATCTTAAGTGAAATTTCATTAAATAAGGATAAATTGTAAAAATAAATAAAAAAATCATTTTTGTGTATAAAATAACTTTACTATTTTATAAAAATACTAACTTAGAGTTTTTACAAATAAAATATAAATCAAATATTTAAAGACACATAATTCTTTGAAGAATTTTATAAAAATAAAGATAAGACATAAAAATAAATAAAATTTATTTTTAAGATCTTTAATAAGTATATTTCACCAGAAAAATACTATGTATATTATTCAAAAACATTTTAAGATAAATAAAATTCATTACTGATTGTACTCAAATAAAATAACCACTTTGTTAAAACTTAAAATTATTTCTTAAGTAAGAAATAATCAATTTTTCTTATAAAACACAAAATCCTTTAAAGTTTAATTACTAAGTCTATATCCATAATTAAAATAAAAATTAAATATAACTATTAGCCTTTAAATATTTTTAAATCTTAAATTCAAATTAAACCCCTTTTAAATAAATATTATATATCACTCATGTATAAGGGGGTAAATAATATCCATCCCTCAACCACTCTTAAAAATGACTCTAAACTCAAATAAATTTGTAGGATCATCTAATATGCTCCCATTAATAAATTGCATATTATTAAATTTACCTTTCACTTAAATTAAAAGGGATCATCCTTAATCACATTTGCCAAAACCCTAAAGCTAGATGCTATTCTAAAACTGATCATATCTTATAATTCACTTCTATTTTTATAGTTAATTTTGGTTTAAACAATAATAAACATCTCATTTGAAGTTTATTCATGTTTTAAAGTTAACTTAGTCACTTGTATCATCAATTAAAATATGATAACTTAACACCATTCCTAACCATCACAAACCATAATGTAAAACCTAATAACACTTAAGGCTAATTAACCTTAACTAATACTAGTTTCTTCAAATGTTATTCTTTTTGCCACTTCACATAAACAAGTCTATAATAGTTCCTTCAGCTCTTAAGAACTCAACTCAAGGACTTTTTATCCCAATCACCAGATAACAATTAATCATAATAACATTATTCTATTAGTATTTGTATATTTTGGTTTGTTAACACTTAAGTTCCTTATCAATGTCATTGCTTATAAAATAAACTTAAAGATAAACCCAATCTTAAAGAAGATACCTAAGAAAAACTTATTAAAAATACTAAGGGTTTCACTTTGGGAATTATAAAATTGCATAGCATTATTTATGCATAATGGCATCTTGCTTCTATAAACATTAGTCCTTACCGGACCAATGATGATGATTTCAGATATTGGATCTTCTATTATCTCGAAGACCATGAGCGCATAATCTTGCAATCACAAAAGGTAAGTTCACACTTGCTCATGTCCTTTGATTATTTTATAAAAAGTATTTTACAAATCCAGTGTTGTCATCACCTGCATTTGAAAAAGGTCAAAAAACACTATTTTCATAATAATATGCTTACAGATTATTTACCATGAGGTAATAATCTACTAAGAAAGTTCCGGTGGTAAAGGAACATATTATCTAGGACTTAACAACCAATGTTGCCAGTGATTCTTGCACCGTATATTACACGTTAACCATGAGATTTGGAATGGGACGGAGAAGTCAGCTGGATCGGCTCCCTTTCGCATGCATTGGACGCTGTTCTGGGCATTTGTAAGTTGTAGATCATGGGTATAGCCGTTTTATATGGGGGAAGTCTAACGTGGATCCGGGCTTACAAAAGACAGATATCTAGTGTTAATGGTTGTTGTTGTGTATCCAACTAAGGTATAGCCGTTTTATACGGGGAAAAGTCTACCTTGAGTTTGGTCATCCAACAGTTGTGGTGTATGCGGGGTCGCGGAGAAGGACAGTGATTGGCTTGGACCTAAGTCTGGGCCTCATACCAAGGAAGTGTGAACGAGCCTATAACTCGGATGTGCAACAAAGCTAAGATCTCTCATGGGTAAGGTAACGCACCTCTGTAGAGTGTAAGAACTGTAACTTGTTACTCCCTGTTCTGGGAAGGAGCTGCGAACGCTGCGGGAAAGGAACTCCATGAAAGTTCTGGTAAACCCATGAAGGCTGATGGACATAGCTTTTCAGAATAAAATCAACCTTTGAAGAAATGTTTACGAAAACTTGCATTGCCTACAACCTATGGTATGTGGCTGTAGATAGTGCATCAAACACTCCTCTTTAGTGAATTTGCTGAGTACGCTCGTACTCAACGTATCTTCTTAACCCTTGCTAGATCTCGGAGAAACCAATGACGTTTCCAGGAAATAAGTCACTTGAAGAGTTGAAGATATCTAAGGGAGATCAACAGAGTCGAAGAGCTTACCGGAATCTATCGAAGACAAGCTGAAGCATATAATAGAAATAAAACTCCTAGAATCTAGAACCTACTTCTGTAGAATAATACTATAGTAGTACTTTCAAGCCTTATACATATATTAATAGTAGTACTTCTAAAGTAACTCCGAGTGGATCTTTCTGGTTCTTTCTGTATAATATTCCTCACTGTCCGAGGAAGCTCTCTGGATTTTTTGTAATATGCTATATGTAATATAAAGTGTTGTCTTGGACCCATGATGTTTCTGTTGTACCACTCTGAGGGATATAATTCGGATGGAACGGTGTTCCATTCGTGTTATATCAACGACTATAGTGTACTACACCATGTAGTGGTATGCTGGGTCACCGCAGTTGGTATGAGAGCATATGCTTTGACCTTAGGTTGGAAACCTAGTAAATGGGTAGAACCTGTAGGTTGGATAGTGACTTTAGGAAGCCATCTTATGTACACTACATTTCCTTATACATGTGATGGATATTCACTTAAGAATAACCTTGTCACACCTTATTAAAGTTCTTAGATTACTTCTTTTATTATTTATGATACTTATCTACTATTTAATTTAGGAAGTACCTATCAAGTATTTCATAAGAAGTCAATATATCTTCTATTAGACTATTCTATACTATAGCTAAACTAGAGTAGTGTATCACCAAGTCAGAGTACCTCATAAGGGAGTAGTTAATCATGGTGTTATCTTACTAAGAGAAGCCATGAAATGAAGTACAACTTTGTTATTATCTTTATACTAATAGTAAATACCAGAGGAGTATGCCCCAAAACCTTAAACAACATGTTATTGTAGGGGGAGTAACTAATGTTTTGTTTAACTAAGAGCTATTATATGAAGAATAGAATCTTATTAAGAGTAATAAATAGGATTATGCTTATCTAACCCCATGTAATATGCCAAATTTATAGTGGCATGAATGAAAAGGCAGTATTCTTGTAGTACAAGTAGATCTATATAGGTGATGAAACTAGTTAAAACTTGAGAATTATTCGTGGTTATAATAAATATGCTTAGAGAAGTTAATATTAGAAACAAAGGGTAGAAATGTGAGGATGATGTTTAGTATGTTACTCCAAGGATAATTAATTTATAACCAATTATAGAGTGATTTAACCAACTATCTCTAGAGTCGGATCAAATATTACCAAAAGTTATTCCTTTGCAAATGGGCAAATGGTGTAGTTTCAGAGGCCAAAAACATTATGAGACATACAAATAGGTATATAACGGTAGAAGTCCATACACTATATGTATCAAAAATTGTAGTGTATAACATCAAAGCCTAAGTACAAGAAATGTTTTACTCGAAGTACTGTTTCTATAGGCTTTTGATGTATGTTTGCTAGAGGTAATATTTGGATTTGTTGGATTTATTGGATTTTATTGTCTGACTAGCTCTGTGCATGAAGTTTGAACTTTATGGGCATATGCATGATGTTTCATGGAGTCCTTGATGTACATGTCTAGAAGGGAAATGGGTTCGCATGAGGGAGAGGCGACTTATCACTTTAATGTTGGAAAGATGAAGGCTCGTGAGATGTTGGTGATACAATAAAAGGAGGCTAACCAGGCAATTCAGGAGGAAGGATTAAATCAAAACCCGTATTTAACCACCAAAGAGGAGGTTCTTCAGTATATGAGGAGTATATAAGAAGGAAGAAAGGTTGAAACAGAGAGGCATAACCAGTCTTATCAGGAGACATTAAAGGTTAGGCAAGAGAAGCAATTCAAGGAATTACATCCAAGGGTTAAACTAGTGGAATTCTTAGAAACCAAACCCTGGAGTTTTTCCATGATTGAAGAACCTATGGAGGCGGAGAATTGGTTAATGGATACATCCTGTAAGCTTAAAAGTGTGGGATGCAAAGATGAAGAAAAGGTGCGCTATGCAACTTATCTATTGACCGGAACCGTAGCCACGTATTGGGAGAAATCCAAGTTTGTGATTCCGGAAGGAGGTGTCAATACCTGGGCTGAGTTCAAAAAGAAGTTTCGAGAAGAATTTGTTCATAAGAACAATGGGAAAAGGAAGGATAATGAAGCCTTAGAGAAAAAGAATCTTCCCGTCCTGAAACATGTACGAGAATTTAACCGTTTATCCAAGTATATTAGTGAGAAAGTAAATAGGGAGGCGAAATGACAAAAGAAGTTCATGAAAGGACTACAAGCTATTATGAAGATGCAGCTCAGGATTGTGATTGCAAAGGAGTTCCAGGAATTGGTGGATAGTGCACATATATCAGGAGATGATGAGATTGATGCACCTGAAGGAAAGAAAAAGAGAATTCAAAAACATACCACAACAGGTCAGGCCCAAGGACATATGACAAAGAATTATTCGGATCCACATATGACATACAAAACAGAGAAGATATGTCATAACTGTGGAATTCGGGGCCACGTTTTGAAGGAGTGACCAAAACCTAAGATAGTATGTTACCAATGTGGAGAACCAGGACACATGAAAAGGAACTGCCTAAAACCGTAGTTAACTCATGGATGGACAGCAGGAGTAATAGAACCAATAATGGGTTATCATCTACTCAAAATATTCCGCCCAACCCAAATGGAGAAAGGGATGTAGGAGCTTTTCAATGGAAATGTAATGAGTGTGGAATCCTAGGACACAAGAAATCATGTTGTCCGGAACATCAGGAGGTCTATGGAACATCAGTGGGAGGAGACACAACATCCACCAAATCACCATCAAAGGAAGGTGTAGGTGAAGAAGATACATCCTCAGGAAAGCGGAAGTATGAAACCATAAATGAATTCAATAACAGCGACAACCACAACAAAGCAAGTGGTAAGTCAAAACAGTATTAATGATATAAGGTACTTTATACATGCATTTAAGGATTTAGAGATTTTGCACCACTATTTCCCAAGTATGTGAGTGTACCATCTGTTCCTCATGAGACCATTAGAAAATCTCAAGGGGGAGAGTGAATAATGAAGCATCAGAAGTTGAGATCTGGAGTAAGGTTTAGGGAAAGCCAAAACATTGTTAAAAAGTAAGCCATAAGGACTAAGTATATCATAAATAGATGAATAATAGAGTCAAGCTATATTTAGCCAAAGCATAAACAAGAGTCTTTCTTTAAGGATACTTTCTAAAAACTTACACTTCTTGAATAGATGTCCTAATCTGAAAACACTCAAGAGGATCTGATCAGGGTAGAAGTGCTAGATTTAAAAGAAGTTTATACATACAATGGGATTATAAGTTGGCTCATTTCAAATCAGAAGAAGATCCAAGGAAAAGCTTAAATGAAGATATAGCAATTATCTTCCTCCCGGATTTAAAAGAGTCACCAGGATCTGAAGAAGTCAATCTTATCTTCCGAAACGTAAGAGGGTGCAAACTTCGAGGATGAAGTTTATTTTAAGGGGGGGAGTCTGTAACATCCCAGGATTAGAACCTACAAATAGAGAGGATACAAGTTTGTGCATTGCATCCATGCATGAGAAAATCCGGGGAATTTTCGCGCAAAACTAAAAAGAGCTACAGAGGGATCGGGATATCTCTTGTACTGAAGGAAACTTCGGGGCAAGTGCAATAGATTTCGACATGACCTTTGCAGAATTCTTTGTTTCAAGGAAATTTAGTTCAAACATGTATTTGAATTTCAAATATGAAATTCAATAGAATTTATAAAAGTTCACAAATAGGATTTAGAAATATTTAATAACTTGAAATGAAATGATTACAGAAAATGATATAAAAAGGATTCTATGGATTATATACCTATAGTATTATATTGAATTTTTACAATGAATAAATAAAAGTGAAGTATTAGGAAACAAATAAGTAGAACAAAAGAATTACATTATTTAAATAACTAAAAGAATTCTTATTACAACAAAAAAAAATATGACTTTGACTTTACAAAAGAATTGTAAAATAAGAAGAAAATAAGTAAACTTTATTGAATAAAATACAATAGTACAATATTCTTACAAAATTTCAAACTGAATATAAATTACAATATATCAACATTATTCAATCAGAAAAGAAATTACATATATTTATATAAAAGAGAAATCCTAAACTATTGTTCCTAAGCTACTTCTTTATCTTGTATCCTTTACCCCAGATGGTTCTTGCAAAAACAAACAACTAAAAAATAAAACACAGGGGTCAGTTTTGGGATTAGATTACTCTCAGAATTAGCATACTAATGATATGCTTAAGCTCATCATTGAGTGATTTGAAATGGAACAAGTGTAGTATCTGTTCTTGTTCTATCTAATGACCTCAGCACAACATCATAGGTCAAAAAGGGGCAAGTTTCACCTTGATAAAATAATAAAAGAATCAAGCTTCCACTTGGTAGCATCCAAAAATATAGCTCAACTTCAGATAATACCAAATTAGATGAACACATTCAGGGCAACACATCTCCCAGATGAAACCTGGACAAGGAGAAGGTTCCTGGACCATACCAGGCAAACTCCCAGGCAGCACTATCACCACATGCAACTGTGAGCTGTCAACACCACAGCTAACCAGGAAACCAGATAACAAAGAAACAACCGTAGCCAATAAGTACCTGCCCACACTCCATAACACATTCATACAACATTACCACCAGAGTGTCAAACCACACCACCATAGCTCTGGTTGCTCCCAGGAGCCATCCTAGAGCTAGGACAAGGGGAAATCAAGGCCAGATGTACCAAGGCAAGATTAATATCCAGCAGAATGGACATGAATCAATCAAGATCCATCACAAGGGCAAGACAACAGCAGCAGTAGATCAAGAGCAGCTGCAGCTTATCCACAATCTCACCAAGTCAAGCTAATCTACTCTGCATATCAGGTTACCAACTTATAATAGTAACAACACATGCTCATTTCATCTTTTAGAGCATAAGTGTTAGTGGGAAAAAATGGAGAACTCTTAGACTAGCATAAAAGTGCTATGCTAGTCTCATCATTGAGTTAGAAAGGATAAAACTGTAGCATCTATTTCAATCATCATTAGGGCCTCAACCTTTGCATCATTGGCAGGGGCAAGGGCATCAGGTCATATACACTAGGATCATACCACTGTGCACACTCCCAGGTGAGGAACCATAGTAGTAGGATCACAAATAAAGAAAATATCATTAATCCTTAATCATCCCAAGCCTAGGTCTCAGTCTTTGCATCCTTGACCTAGTCTAAAGCAAGGACAAGGTATAGCCAAGCAGCAGAACTGTCACAGTTACTAGCTGGCTAATAATGGGCACAATCCAAATGTGGGAAGCACTTCAGTAGCAACCTAGCCACAAGTGCCACTAGAGCCTGGGTTTACCAACTTAAGCTACAGTTTAGCATTCACCAACAATATCCAGATTAAGGGTCTCATTCAAATCATTTTCCTAAAAATAAACATTAGGAATCAGATAAATATGTATTCACTGCTCAATAAAATGGAAGCTTGAAGATTATTAACTTAATCATATTTTCCACACAGCTAATCACAACAGTGATAACCAGGCACAATTGTGCATCCTTGGTTCAGGAGCTAGTTAGAAGAGATCATTTAGGGCCATTCAGGATCCTCCTTAGAACAAAATCATCTTTTACTTAACCAACAATTAGTAACCATGTGAACACTGTCTTCCTAACAGTAGGTTAGGAAGTAATTAAAGCAGTCACCAAGCAAATGATTCCAGGGTAGCAACTATACTCAATCATTTATTCCTCCAAAAGATTTAGGAATCAATCCATCATATTTCCTTTCTACCATACTAGCAGCATAAACTTAAATTCATATTGAATGAAGAATCTGAGTTAAATCACTTAACAAATATATATTTATTTGAGACTATGGCCAACTCATTTGAATTCATACTATCATATGAATTCTATAAAATGTATGCACTGTTCAAATTCCAACATCACCATGGTATCAAGATTACAGTAGAGCCAAGGATACCAGGAGAAAATGGACCCTTACTTATCCATATAAAGGAACCCCCACTAGCAAAAGATCAGCAGCACACAACCATAGCAATACCAGATTTTGTACATGAACTCTGGAAATTACTATGCCAGGTTAAACAACCTAGAAAAGCATCTCCTATATTCCAAAGCACATTCTCATGTGTACATGCTAAATATCAAGGACAATTCTTTTGAATCAAAACTCTAAATAGAGCTAGCATACCAATTTCACAACACATGAGGACCATAGAACAATTAGTGATATTGCCAACACTAGCAGTAGATCATCATAGAATAACCATGGATCAAAGTTATCAGCACAAAGGCTGGTCACAGAGATGAGAGGGGGGGGGGGTAGAAGGAGCACCTACCTAGGGCGAGTCCTAGCTCGCCGAAGAGGAAGCAGAGTCCACGAGTGCAGCAGCACGGAGGCACGGTGGGCACCTAAGCACCTGCACCGTGGCAAGCCGTCCCAGCAACATCTGCAGCGCGACGAGTGTCATAGCCAAACCGCAGCATCCAACACATCACCGGTGAACAGCGGCGCCGCGGGCTCCACAAACCCTAGCACCAAAGAGGGCCACATATGACCTACCGGAGGCAATACTCTCAAATCGAGTTGGAGGGCAAGGTTCGTCTGGGGAAGGCGGAGCTCCGGCAGCCAACGGAGGCGGCCGCAGTGGCCTGCCTCGCCGGAATCAAGCCGGCGGTGGCAGCGCCTAGGAGCGCGAGGAGAAAGGAGGGTGGAGGAGATAAGCTTCGAGGGGATGAGGTGAGTCTGGGCTGGGTCGGTTTGACCGATCCAGTACCCCTCCCTGCTGGGCTAATTTATCCCAATGTTGGGTACTAGGCCCATTTCAAAATAAAATAAGAAATGAAATAAAAGAAAAATAAATAAATTACCAAAATAACCTTTAAACATTTTCAGCTATAGAAAATTATAGAAAAATCATAAAAATATATTTAATATATTAAAATTATCACAAAAATAATATCCACCTAAGAAAAATATAATTTTACTTATTTAAGCTAATAAAATGCAAATAAAGATTAAACACCATTAAATATTAAGTGAAATTTCATTAAATAAGGATAAATCCTAAAAATAAATAAATAAATCATTTTTGTGTATAAAAATAACTTTACTATTTTATAAAAATACTAACTTAGAGTTTTTACAAATAAAATATAAATCAAATATTTAAAGACACATAATTCTTTGAAGAATTTTATAAAAATAAAGATAAGACTTAAAAATAAATAAAATTCATTTTTAAGATCTTTAATAAGTATATTTCACCAGAAAAATACTATGTATATTATTCAAAAACATTTTAAGATAAATAAAATTCATTACTGATTATACTCAAATAAAATAACCACTTTGTTAAAACTTAAAATTATTTCTTAAGTAAGAAATAATCACATTTTCTTATAAAACACCAAATCCTTTAAAGTTTAATTACTAAGTCTAAATCCATAATTAAAATAAAAATTAAATATAACTATTAGCCTTTAAATGTTTTTAAATCTTAAATTCAAATTAAGCTCCTTTTAAATAAATATTATAAATCACTCATGTATAAGGGGTGTAAATAATATCCATCCCTCAACCACTCTTAAAAATGACTCTAAACTCAAATAAATTTGTAGGATCATCTAATTATGCTCCCATTAATAAATTACATATTATTAAATTTATCTTTCACTTAAATTAAAAGGGGTCATCCTTAATCATATTTGCCAAAACCCTAAAGCTAGATGATATTCTAAAACTCATCATATCTTACAATTCACTTCTATTTGTATAGTTAATTTTGGTTTAAACAATCATAAACATCTCATTTGAAGTTTATTCATGTTTTAAAGTTAACTTTAGTCACTTGTATCATCAATTAAAATATGATAACTTAACACCATTCCTAACCATCACAAACCCTAATGTAAAACCTAATAACCCTTAAGGCTAATTAACCTTAACTAATACTAGTTTCTTCAAATGTTATTCTTTTTGCCACTTCACACAAACAAGTCTATATTAGTTCCTTCAGCTCTTAAGAACTCAACTCAAGGACTTTTTATCCCAATCACCAGATAACAATTAACCATAATCACATTATTCTATTAGTATTTATATATTTTGGTTTGTTAACACTTATGTTCCTTATCAATGTCATTGCTTATAAAATAAACTTAAAGATAAACCCAATCTTAAATAAGATACCTAAGCACAACTTATTAAAAATACTAAGGGTTTCACTTTGGGAATTATAAAATTGCATAGCATTATTTATGCATAATGGCATCTTGCTTATTTAAACATTAGTCCTTACCGGACCAATGATGATGATTTCAGATATTGGATCTTCTATTATCTCGAAGACCGTGAGCGCATAATCTTGCAATCACAAAAGGTAAGTTCACACTTGCTCATGTCCTTTGATTATTTTCTAAAAAGTATTTTACAAATCTAGTGTTGTCATCACCTGCATTTGAAAAAGGTCAGAAAACACTATTTTCATAATAATATGCTTACAGATTATTTACCATGAGGTAATAATCTACTAAGAAAGTTCCGGTGGTAAAGGAACATATTATCTAGGACTTAACAACCAATGTCGCCAGTGATTCTTGCGCGTATATTACACGTTAACCATGATATTTGGAATGGGACGGAGAAGTTAGCTGGATCGGCTCCCTTTCGCATGCATTAGACATTGATCTGGGCTTTTGTAAGTTGCAGATCGTGGGTATAGCCGTTTTATATGGGGGAAGTCTACCGTGGATCTGGGCTTACAAAAGACATATATCTAGTGTTAATGGTTGTTGTGTGTATCCAGCTAAGGTATAGCCGTTTTATACGGGGGAAAGTCTACCTTGAGTTTGGTCATCCAACAGTTGTGGTGTATGCGGGGTCGCGGAGAAGGATAGTGATTGGCTTGGATCTTAGTCTGGGCCTCATACCAAGGAAGTGTGAACGAGCCTATAACTCGGATGTGCAACAAAGCTAAGATCTCTCATGGGTAAGGTAACGCACCTCTGCAGAGTGTAAGAACTGTAACTTGTTACTCCCTGTTCCGGGAAGGAGTTGCGAACGCTACGGGAAAGGAACTCCATGAAAGTTCTGGTAAACCCGTGAAGGCTGATGGACATAGCTTTTCAGAATAAAATCAACCTCTGAAGAAATGTTTACAAAAACTTGCATTGCCTACAACCTATGGTCTGTGGCTATAGATAGTGCATCAAACACTCCTCTTTAGTGAATTTGCTGAGTACGCTCGTACTCAACGTATCTTCTTAACCCTTGCTAGATCTCGGAGAAACCAATGACATTTCCAAGAAATAAGTCACTTGAAGAGTTGAAGATATCTAAGGGAGATTAACGGAGTCGAAGACCTTACCGGAATCTATCGAAGACAAGCTGAAGCATAGAATAGAAATAAAACTCCTAGAATCTAGAACCTACTTCTGTAGAATAATACTATAGTAGTACTTTCAAGCCTTATACATATATTAATAGTAGTACTTCTAAAGTAACTCCGAGTGGATCTTTCTGGTTCTTTCTGTATAATATTCCTCACTGTCCGAGGAAGCTCTCTGGATCTTTTGTAATATGCTATCTGTAATATAAAGTGTTGTCTTGGACCCGCGATGTTTTTGTTGTACTACTCTGAGGGATATAATGCGGATGGAACGGTGTTCCATTGGTGTTATATCAACGACTATAGTGTACTACACCATGTAGTGGTATGCGGGGTCACCGCAGTGCTCTCCTTAGATAAACAACATGGCATGAAGGGTAAACAAATTACAACAGGGCAATTGACAGGAACTGAGCAAGGCATAACAATGCAATACCAGACAAAAAGATCCTATGAGATTCGATTGGGCAATATAACAATATACATAGACCGCCATCCAAATCCATCTATTACTAGAAGTCCACCTTCAGGTTATCATCCTTACTCCCTCCAGTATTAAGTTGCAAGCAACAGACAACTGCTTTAAGGAAAGTGTGTAAGGTAAACAATCCACTTGCTCCATGAACAAGAGACCGTTGTTTTCTCCCTAGTGGAAACAACACATCTACAACCGAAGAGATTTCTGTCACTTCCCTTGGAAACTAGAGGCACGAACCCACTATCGAGCATAAATACCCGCTCTTGGAGTCACTAGCAACTACTTGGCCAAGATAGCTAGTAACAACGGAGAGCATGCAAGGTCACAAAAAACACAAACATGATAGAATCAAATAGACAAAACCATTAATCAATCTAACATAGTAATCTCAATATCCATCGGATCCCCACAAACACAACATGCATTATTACAAATAGATTAGATCTTGATCATGAACGGAGCTCACAAGATCTATACATGAAAGCACAAAGGAGGAGATACAACCATCTAGCTACTACATGGACCCGTAGTCCAAGCTAGAACTACTCACGCTTCATACCGGAGAAGAAGGTCTCCGGGATGATTTCCCCTCCGGCAGGGTGCTAGGAAGAACTTCAGATCCCCCCGATTAGGGACGATGGTGGCGGCGGCTACAGACCGTTTCGTGGAGTTTTGATCGGGTGCCTAGGGTTTCTGCATCAGGGGCTTCTTATAGGCGAAGGGGCGAGTCAGGGGGGCCACCAGGGCGGCTGCACCTCCCCCAGGCGCGGGGTGGGCCCACCCGTGCTTCTAGGGGGTGTGGCCCCTTGGTGAGCCTTCTCCGTCTCGTCTTCTGGTTTCGTGTTGCCAACGGTAAAATATTGACTTTGGCTTTTGTCCCGTCCAATTCCGAGAATATTGATTTTCTGCCTTTCTGGAACCAAAAACAGAAGAAAATAGGCAACTGGCACTGTGGAAACTTGTTAATAGGTTAGTTCCAGAAAACATATAAAAACACCTCAAACTGTAGACAAAGCAAAGCAAAGTAGATACTAAACAAGCATGGAACATCAAAAATTATAGATACATTTTTGACGTATCAATGTGGATGATTCCATCGGTGACGTAAGGGACCAGGAGCCAAATGCAACAGCCAAGGTCTTCTTTGAACAATTGAAAGATGCAAAAAAGAGTTGTACCCAGGTTGCGAGGAGGTCACGAAGATATCTTTCATTGTGAAGCTTTACCAAATCAAGTGCGTCACTGGGATGAACAATAGAGCATGTGACTTAATTCTGCAGTTGTTCGTGCATGTGCTGCCAAAGGGTCATTGTATTCCTACTAACCTCGCCAAAGTAAGGAAGGTGATTCGAGATCTAGGGCTGGATTACAAGAAGATACATGCGTGTGTTAATGATTGTGTGCTATTTCGTGATAAATATGCTGATGCCGAAGAATGCCCTGTCTGTCATGAGTCTTGATGGAAATATACTCCTACCAGTGACGAAGACAACGCATCAAACCGTAAATCAAAGAAGCCATTGCCACAAAAAGTTCTATGGTATTTCCCACTCATTCCAAGGCTGCAAAGGCTATACATGACAAAGGCTATGCCATCAAATACGAAATGGCATAAGGAGGGTCGTGTGGATGATGGCATAATGAGGCATCCTGCAGATTCGA
This sequence comes from Avena sativa, assembly GCA_916181665.1. NCBI lineage: Eukaryota > Viridiplantae > Streptophyta > Magnoliopsida > Poales > Poaceae > Avena > Avena sativa. The sequence continues at coordinate 265,239,903 of OV702280.1, read as the reverse complement.
AGGCTTGGAAGCATGTTGATAAGAAATATGCTAAGAAGTTCTCAAAAGATGCTCGCAGTGTTCGGCTTGGCCTTGCTTCGGGTGGATTCAATCCATTTGGGCTCATGAGTATATCACACACTACATGGCATGTCATTCTTATCCCATATAACTTGCAACCGTGGATGTGTATGAAGCAACAAAATTGGATTATGTCAATGATTATTCCAGGGCCAAAGTCAGCAGGAAATAACATAGATGTGTACTTGCAGCCTTTGGTTGATGAACTAAATGTTCTATGGGAGGATGGTGCTTACACGTACGATGCCACAAGTAAACAAAACTTCCAGATGTATGCATGTTTGTTGTGGACCATCAATGACTTTCCAGCTTATGCAATTCTTTCTGGTTGGAGCACAAAAGGAAAGCTAGCATGTCCTTATTGCCACAACAGAACAGATTTTTTATGGCTCAAGTATGGTCGCAAACATTGCTACATGGGACACCGACGTTTTCTTCCGATGAGCCACAGATGGTGTCGAAACAAGGTTTTGTTCAATAACAAAACATAACATAGAGAAGCTCCAGAGCCACTTACAGGTGAACAAGTTGTACAGCAACACAAAAGCATTGAGCATGCACCATTTGGGCAAACAAATAAGAGAAAGCGACCGGAAACTAATAGTTGGCATAACTGGTGGAAGAAAAATGTATTTTTCAACTCCCATATTGGAAGCACTTGCTCGTTAGGCACAATCTAGATGTTACGCACATCGATAAGAACATTTGTGATAGCATTCTATGTACTTTGCTTGAGATTGATGGAAAATCAAAGGATAGTCTAAAGGCTCGTCTTGATCTGCAGGACCTAAAAATTAGGAAGGATCAACATCCAAAGCCCAGTAAACATAAGTATGAAATAAAGAAAGGTTCTTATGCTTTAAAAAAGGAAGAGAAGATAATGCTCCTCAAGTTTCTACGGAGCATTAAGATTCCTGATGGCTATGCTTCACACATTAAGCGATGTGTGGTCCTCGAGCAGTGCAAGATTAGTGGACTGAAAACTCATGACTGCCATGTTATATTTCAGAAACTTCTTCCTATTGCATTGCGCAAGCTTCTGCCAGAGAATGTTGTTAACCCATTTCTTCAGCTGAGTTAATTCTTTTCTTATTTATGCTCCAAGGAGTTAAGCGACGAAGATTTGGTGAAGTTGAGCAACACAATTCCAAAAACTCTATGTTAGCTCGAGTTGATCTTTCCACCATTATTCTTTGATATTATGATGCATATCCCTGTTCATCTTGCCTAAGAGGCCCGGTTGGGAGGGCCTGTCTTGTATAGATGGATGTACCCAATTGAGCGATACTTGCGTACACTGAAAGGATATGTGCACAATAATGCTCACCCAGAAGGTTCTATTGCAGAGGGGTACATCCTTGAAGAGTGCATGACTTTTTGCAGTCGATTCCTTGATGGCATGCCTACAAAGCAAAGTAAGTCTGAACGTCATGAAGATAAAGCTGTAGATCAACCAACAATAGGGATTAGCGTAATGAGTACAGTTGATTACTCCAAGAAAGGTTTTGTTTATTGTAACACCCCTGTTTTTAGTTAATCAATATTTAGGGTTGATTGTGCATTGCAAGAGCATCATGTCTTAAATTGTGCATTAAAGAAAATAAATCAAACCCTAAACCCTAGTTTTCTTCCCTATCTTTGCAACACATTCAAATGGTTTGGAATATTTTTGAAATTACAAAAATAATGGAGCCCAAATGGACTAAGAGGGCCCCAAAATATTTTACTGGTTTTATAAAAGCTTCTAGTATTTTTGAAATACTCAAAACAGATTTGAATCTGAAAATACAAACAGAAAAGTTAAAATAGAAAAAGAAAAGCTTTTGCTAAAACAATTGAGCCAGCAAGCCAGCAGGCCGCAGCCCAGCAACCTCCCTCTCCTCTCTCCCTTTTCCATGGCCCACCTAGGCCCAAGAGAAGCCCGCAGCCAGCCCATACCCCTTCGTTCCTTTCTCTCTTTCTTCTTCATCGCCAAAAGGACGCCGGCGAGGAGAGCAGCTGCGTGTCGATGCTGGCACCGTCCCCACCTCGCCGAGATGCCCGCCGCCCAAAGATGATCGCTACCGACACCTCTGGAGCCTATAAGAACCATCCCCGCCGCTTGGATGAACCCTAACCCCCTACTTTCCCCATTTCTCTTTCCCGGTCGGAACCGAGCTCAGAGGTGCTCAAGGTTGCCGATGCTCGACGCCTCCCCTCGCCTTTCCGAGACCATAGGAGTGAAAGCCTTGCTCGACTCTGTTTATTGACGCCACTCGCGTGCGCAGGAGAATTCCTTGGAGCGCCAATCGACATCTCCCTCCCCGACGCCATCCACCATCGATTCGTCGCCGTGTAGCCTCCTCGTGCCTTGTCAACACCTCTGTTCGATTAGTGGTGAGCATCTAATCAGGCGAGGGGTTCCCAAGCCCCGTGTGGCTGTACGCTCATCTCAGTTCCAAGGCAAGAACTCGGTTCCTAGTGGTGGCGAGCATGGGACTAGAAAAACCACAGCCTAGCATGGCCTCCCATACAAGCCTTAGCATCTTTAATCTCATAGCACATCTGATCTCATCTCATCACGATCTCCTGTCATACTAGATTCTCTGCATCTGATACATCATCTGGATGGACCAGTACTAACAGCTATGCATGGCTAAGCAAACATAGATACAAGCTCTAGCAGTGCACACAAGCCAAACCTAGTTGTGCTATGAGATTAAAGATGCTAAGGCTTGTATGGGAGGCCACGGTGGGATGTGGTTTTTCTAGTCCCATGCTCGCCACCACTTGGAACCGATTTCTTGCCTTTGGAACCGAGATGAGCGTACAGCCACATGGGGCTTGAGAACCCCTCGCCTGATTAACTTGCCTAGTAGATTCCATGAGTCACATAGTTCGGGTGTTCCATTCGACATATGCATAGAAAACCTTTTGAAAGATTTGACGGGTGAAGGTGCATTCATAACAGGTAGGAAAGCGTGGAACGGGTTGCTTGGGGTTGATGGCGCCCCTCGTAAACCAACCTCGCCTCACATATTTAAGTACCGGCTTCGGGATTTGACCCATTACGGCAGAACCATACTTATTGCGTGACTCATGGTCTCGGTGAAAGCAAGGTAAAGGTCGTGTCCAACCACACCCTCTGCCGGCCTTCTGTAACACCCTCAGAATCGGACCTATGCAAGTTTTAGCGAAACTCGCCAAACCCGCATAGAAACGATTCAAAGGTGCCCACCAGGCACTTTCGTGCGGGTGGAAAACGAAGTAATAACATTACACAACAGTCCTCGATGGGACCCACAGAACAGATATATATAACAGCGACTCAAAGAGTCAAGAATACAGATATACGGTACAAAGATCCAAATCACCTCGAAAACGATGGAGCGTCCGGCTACGGACAAGATGCAAATGGGGCTAAGAGCCCTGAAGAATAACCAATGGCATCCATAACCCTGCCCAGGCCAAGCCGGAAGGGTAACCCTGCTAACGGCGTCGATCTCAAAACCTGCTTAAACAAAAGGGGTGCCGACAAAGGGCAAAGGAAAAAGAGGAGCGTCAGTACTGAGGCCAGTACACGGCGAGACTAGAATTCGGCGGTCCTCGCCTACATAGGTATGGTGGACTGTGCGGCAGCGGCAGCATGCACTAAACAACCTATAGAGACTCGATACAACTGGCGGTTATCAGAGAGGGATAAGAATGACCTATCCGGATCCACCCTGAAGCTAACACCAACAAACCCATCCTGATGTTTCCCCCTCGAGACCAAACGAGGAAGTCAACCGAGGAACTCACGCAGTTGGCAGTTTTATTTATTCAGTTATCGTTGCAGCAATTACTAGACAGGTATAGATAATCGTCCTGATAAAATAAACAGTGGGCACTTTTAATTAATCATTCCGTGATAGTTGCGACACTTACTAGTCAGTTACAATTAACATGAGATAACCCAAAACCCAGCAGTTGTTGGTGCTTTTATTTAGCCATTCCGTTGTAGTTGCAATACTTACTAGTCAGGTTCAATGGTCGCAAGCGACACTCCAAACAAGCAATAGTGGGCAGTATTAATTAGCCATTCCATTATAGTGAAGCTGATTACTAGTCATTATAAAGTCAAATTAATAGCAGTAAACTTTAGTTATGCTTGTCTATGATCGAGATACTGTGCTCCAAGTCGTCCATATCCGCGGACATGGCTTTCAGAAAGTTTTACCCGGCCGGGGTGCACCAATAGCAACACACACTCGATCAACCTCGGAAAAACCAAATCAAAACCCAACGAGGCTTTCACGACAAAGCAATCACAGGATTCAGAAATATTTCAGGGGGCCACCCCTTTGAGTAGATCCCGCAACGAAGTAAGCAAGCTTCGAGACGGACTCAAGGTTAGCGCCAATGGCTGTAAGCGACTGGGAACCCGAAAACTCGGGGTGTCGATACCGCGTAATCACTCTGCCTTCCTAAACAGTACAGTGTGCAGTACCTCGCACAATCGTAAATAAAGCAGTAAAGCATGGCATAAGTACAGGATCGTAAATAAAACCTCAAACTAGTTTGTGGCCCCAAGAAATAAGACGGAATCAAGCTCTGGCTAAGGGGGGTCCCATATACCTCCCGGATGTGGATAGCGCGATAAATCAAGGAACAGGTATCAAGTACTCGGGGTCCTACGGGACACAAGTGGGCGTTCGGAAACCAAAAATTGTCTATCACCCACCGATGCCTCTGCTTACTTCAATTTTAGTTGTTAAACAGGAATTAAAGTGAACAATAAGTAAAACTATGCTCATCTCCAACATCAACATGCGGCAATTCATCAACAACTGTGACACTTGACAACATGCAGCAGCACTTAAGCAAGCGACTACGACGCGCAAGTCCAACTATCTACCAAACAACAGGTAATAGGATGTGTCCAAGGTAATATAAGGCTGCAGGGGATATCACAGGTGCGGAAACTAAAGCATCGCAACACAGATAGCAAATAGATCAACAGGAGGGAATAAATACTATAAAAGTAAGATAGGTAGAAAGGGGGAGATGCTCGCCTGAAAACATTGCCGAAGGTTCATCCGAAGATCGGGGCGAAGCTCACATCAACTCAACGGCCTTATCCGCGAAGAAGCAAAACACTAGAATAAACACCGGATGCAAGATTTAATACTACAGCAAAAGATCGGCATGATGCATGCATGATGTATGACATGGCAAAGGTGCGATGCAATTAGGTCATATTAAGCGGAACCGGGGTCCCGACAATTATTTAGATGGTTCTAGTTGTTGATCTACCCCGCAGATTAAATGTTGTCTTAACATGGCAAGTTAAGATACCGGTTCGCTACACAAATTTAAATGAGGCCGATATGAGACTAGATTTGCCCGCATATGGGCCCCATATTTAATTATGAGGTGAATCGGCATAAGGCCCCCAAACCACATGACGATATGCATGCATGAACAATTCAATATGCAACAATTTTATATTATATTATAAAATAGGGTGTCGGGAAGGGGTTCACACATTGGGGTTCGGCAGATCTTGGGGGTCCGGGGGTTCGGGGTCGGTCTCGGGGTTCGACGGATCTGGGTTCGGGGTTCGACGGAAGTGTTCTCGGATAGCGGGGGTAGGTCTTGTTGTCCTGTGTCGGTGACCTCGGCATCCAGGAAGCAGGACTTGGTTCGGTGTCGGGGCGCGTCGGGTGCTTCCGGGTCGGTGTCGTTCTTGTCGTCGTGTCGATCTTGTCGGGTCCCACAGGGTCGATCTTGTCGTTTGAGGTCTTGGTGTTCGACGGGGTTCGGGCGCGCCGGGATCGGTCTTTGGATTCCGAGGAGTAGATCTTATCGGAGGTTCTTCGAGTGTCTCCATCCCGATATGGTCTCCGGGTCTCAAGGATCGGTCCAAGAAGGGGATCTTGTCGAGCTCTTGTCGCATCCATGACGAAGGCCTTGAAATTCCACCTCCAGGGAGGATGGCAGACTTGATTCGAGCACCAACACACTTCGAGTTCTCGGGTTCAGCTGTCGGTCTAGGTCCTTGGACAAGCGTGTTGGAAGGCGTGTGGCTGCACTTGTACTGGCAGACGAAAGAAGGCCGAGCGGGGAGGGCGCGCTGACGCGGTGGGGAGACGTTGGTGGGGCCCTGGACGAGGCGGCGGCGGACGATGGAGGTTGGCGGCGGACGGGACGAGCTCGGCGAGCCGACGCGGAGAGGCGGAGGAGGACCGGTGGCGAGGCGGGGAACCGGAGGCGGCGCGGCGCGGTCTCTGCCTCGGGGCGAGGGCGGCCGGAGCAGGGCCAGGGAAGGGCGGAGCGGATGGAGGCGTGCGGGGTCGGGGGTGCGGCAGGGCGGTGGAGGCGACGCCGGCGACGAGGACGGAGGGGGCGGCGCCTGGCGCGGTGGCGGCGGGAGGCCGGACGGAGGCCAGGCGGAGGAGAGGCGAGGCAGGCCGGCGAGGTTGACGGGGAGGCAGAGGGGAGGTTGGTCCAGGCAACGCGCGGGGACGGCGCACCGGCCGGCGGCGCTGGAGAGGCCGAGGGCGGGGAGACTCGCGGGGTGGCGGGGAGCTTGGTGAAGAGGCGCCGGGGCGAGCGAGGCGGGAGAGAAGGGAGGTAGGCGGCGGCGGTTGGTCAGGCGGCGGGGCCGGGCCGCGGCGGCTGGGGAAGGGGCGGTCCGTCGGGAGGAGAGGAGAGGGTGGGGCACGCGGGTGAGAGGAGGAAGAGAAACAGGGGACGCGCGTGGGGACGCGGGGGTCGGGACAAGGCGGGTCAGGGCATGGGCCAGGGGGTGGTTGAGGCTGGGTGGGTCGGTGCGGTAGGTGGGGCCCAGGAGATGGGGCCCGGGGGTCAGAGGGGGGAGTGGAGAGGGGCTGGGAGGCTGGTCGGTGTGGGGGAAATGGGGCTGCGGCCTGCAGGTGCATGCGTGTGAGTGGGTGTGGGCTGGTTGGTGTGGGGCCAGGGGGAAGAGAGGAGAGAGAGAGAGGGAGAGGGGGCTGTGTGCCAGGTGTCGGTCTAGGAGTGGGTGGAAGGGGAAGAGAGGTGAGATGGCAGATGGTTATTGGGTAGGGTGAGGTGGAGAGGGGATGGGTAGACTAGGTTGGGTGCAAAAGGGATTTAGGGGTGGACCGTTTTAGGTTCTGGGGGTGGTCGTTCGGGTCGGGTCGGCCCGTTCGACTGCCCCCACTAAAAAAATAATTTAACATTTTATTTATTTTAAACGGGCCGTTTGCAAACCGATAGTGGACAACAAAAATATTCCGGCGACCCGGGTTTTGATATTTGAATAAAGATGGGGCGTTTTAGAAAACAAAACGGCTTTGCGAAAATAGTTTTGGCAAACAATGCATGATGATGACGATGCAATGCACAAATTCAACGCGATTTTCTAGTAGTGGTTTTGCGGGATGCCACAATTCGACACCACTAACAATGGATCTCGCCCTCGAGATCCGCCTCATGGTACCGGAAGGAAGGTCGGCGAACTGATCCTTCGCGCTTCGTGTAGATCCTCGCGTCACCACTAACGAAGGTTCCTTCTTCATCTGGAGATCGGCGACACCACCAACAAAGGGTCGTTGTTCCTGATCGTCGAGGGAACACTCCGGGGACCAAAGGTCGAAGGTAGAGGTATCAACAAATAAAGCCACCTCTAGTTTCCGTGGACGGAGTAAAATCGCTGGATCCACTGATTCAATGTACAAGAGCGAATGATAAGAGTAGTCGGATGGTGATCAGTCCATCGCGCACCCAAACCATTACTCTGCACACGAATAGGCGGATTATGCAACCAACTCACGGAATCAGACTGAAGATCTCGACAAGCGAGGTTCGGAAACAAAGGGGTGATGCAGACTCTGCATCGGATCTGGCGTAGATGATGTCGTTGCGTCGGAAAACACCGAAAGGCACAAGAAGGAACAAAGAATGGTACCACAGAAGACGGATTCCTCAGGCAGCATGAACACCGGATGGTAGAACACCGTTATCAAAGGAGGAAGCGAAACCCTAAAGGTACGACGGAAACCCAACCACGAGAATTCCTGGACTCGAAGAAAAAGAAGAGAGCGGATTCGAAACACGTTGAGGTAAGAGGAGAACAGCAGAGGGGTAAGGAGTAAAAGCAGACCTAACCAGATCTACCCAACCGATTTTGCAAAAATAGTTTTTGACACTCTACGACGTCCATTAGCTAGGTTATCCTACAGGCTGGACTTGTGGGGTATCGCAACTGCTGAGCTCTGATACCACTCTGTAACACCCTCAGAATCGGACCTATGCAAGTTTTAGCGAAACTCGCCAAACCCGCATAGAAACGATTCAAAGGTGCCCACCAGGCACTTTCGTGCGGGTGGAAAACGAAGTAATAACATTACACAACAGTCCTCGATGGGACCCACAGAACAGATATATATAACAGCGACTCAAAGAGTCAAGAATACAGATATACGGTACAAAGATCCAAATCACCTCGAAAACGATGGAGCGTCCGGCTACGGACAAGATGCAAATGGGGCTAAGAGCCCTGAAGAATAACCAATGGCGTCCATAACCCTGCCCAGGCCAAGCCGGAAGGGTAACCCTGCTAACGGCGTCGATCTCAAAACCTGCTTAAACAAAAGGGGTGCCGACAAAGGGCAAAGGAAAAAGAGGAGCGTCAGTACTGAGGCCAGTACACGGCGAGACTAGAATTCGGCGGTCCTCGCCTACATAGGTATGGTGGACTGTGCGGCAGCGGCAGCATGCACTAAACAACCTATAGAGACTCGATACAACTGGCGGTTATCAGAGAGGGATAAGAATGACCTATCCGGATCCACCCTGAAGCTAACACCAACAAACCCATCCTGATGTTTCCCCCTCGAGACCAAACGAGGAAGTCAACCGAGGAACTCACGCAGTTGGCAGTTTTATTTATTCAGTTATCGTTGCAGCAATTACTAGACAGGTATAGATAATCGTCCTGATAAAATAAACAGTGGGCACTTTTAATTAATCATTCCGTGATAGTTGCGACACTTACTAGTCAGTTACAATTAACATGAGATAACCCAAAACCCAGCAGTTGTTGGTGCTTTTATTCAGCCATTCCGTTGTAGTTGCAATACTTACTAGTCAGGTTCAATGGTCGCAAGCGACACTCCAAACAAGCAATAGTGGGCAGTATTAATTAGCCATTCCATTATAGTGAAGCTGATTACTAGTCATTATAAAGTCAAATTAATAGCAGTAAACTTTAGTTATGCTTGTCTATGATCGAGATACTGTGCTCCAAGTCGTCCATATCCGCGGACACGGCTTTCAGAAAGTTTTACCCGGCCGGGGTGCACCAATAGCAACACACACTCGATCAACCTCGGAAAAACCAAATCAAAACCCAACGAGGCTTTCACGACAAAGCCATCACAGGATTCAGAAATATTTCAGGGGGCCACCCCTTTGAGTAGATCCCGCAACGAAGTAAGCAAGCTTCGAGACGGACTCAAGGTTAGCGCCAATGGCTGTAAGCGACTGGGAACCCGAAAACTCGGGGTGTCGATACCGCGTAATCACTCCGCCTTCCTAAACAGTACAGTGTGCAGTACCTCGCACAATCGTAAATAAAGCAGTAAAGCATGGCATAAGTACAGGATCGTAAATAAAACCTCAAACTAGTTTGTGGCCCCAAGAAATAAGACGGAATCAAGCTCTGGCTAAGGGGGGTCCCATATACCTCCCGGATGTGGATAGCGCGATAAATCAAGGAACAGGTATCAAGTACTCGGGGTCCTACGGGACACAAGTGGGCGTTCGGAAACCAAAAATTGTCTATCACCCACCGATGCCTCTGCTTACTTCAATTTTAGTTGTTAAACAGGAATTAAAGTGAACAATAAGTAAAACTATGCTCATCTCCAACATCAACATGCGGCAATTCATCAACAACTGTGACACTTGACAACATGCAGCAGCACTTAAGCAAGCGACTACGACGCGCAAGTCCAACTATCTACCAAACAACAGGTAATAGGATGTGTCCAAGGCAATATAAGGCTGCAGGGGATATCACAGGTGCGGAAACTAAAGCATCGCAACACAGATAGCAAATAGATCAACAGGAGGGAATAAATACTATAAAAGTAAGATAGGTAGAAAGGGGGAGATGCTCGCCTGAAAACATTGCCGAAGGTTCATTCGAAGATCGGGGCGAAGCTCACATCAACTCAACGGCCTTATCCGCGAAGAAGCAAAACACTAGAATAAACACCGGATGCAAGATTTAATACTACAGCAAAAGATCGGCATGATGCATGCATGATGTATGACATGGCAAAGGTGCGATGCAATTAGGTCATATTAAGCGGAACCGGGGTCCCGACAATTATTTAGATGGTTCTAGTTGTTGATCTACCCCGCAGATTAAATGTTGTCTTAACATGGCAAGTTAAGATACCGGTTCGCTACACAAATTTAAATGAGGCCGATATGAGACTAGATTTGCCCGCATATGGGCCCCATATTTAATTATGAGGTGAATCGGCATAAGGCCCCCAAACCACATGACGATATGCATGCATGAACAATTCAATATGCAACAATTTTATATTATATTATAAAATAGGGTGTCGGGAAGGGGTTCACACATTGGGGTTCGGCAGATCTTGGGGGTCCGGGGGTTCGGGGTCGGTCTCGGGGTTCGACGGATCTGGGTTCGGGGTTCGACGGAAGCGTTCTCGGATAGCGGGGGTAGGTCTTGTTGTCCTGTGTCGGTGACCTCGGCATCCGGGAAGCAGGACTTGGTTCGGTGTCGGGGCGCGTCGGGTGCTTCCGGGTCGGTGTCGTTCTTGTCGTCGTGTCGATCTTGTCGGGTCCCACAGGGTCGATCTTGTCGTTTGAGGTCTTGGTGTTCGACGGGGTTCGGGCGCGCCGGGATCGGTCTTTGGATTCCGAGGAGTAGATCTTATCGGAGGTTCTTCGAGTGTCTCCATCCCGATATGGTCTCCGGGTCTCAAGGATCGGTCCAAGAAGGGGATCTTGTCGAGCTCTTGTCGCATCCATGACGAAGGCCTTGAAATTCCACCTCCAGGGAGGATGGCAGACTTGATTCGAGCACCAACACACTTCGAGTTCTCGGGTTCAGCTGTCGGTCTAGGTCCTTGGACAAGCGTGTTGGAAGGCGTGTGGCTGCACTTGTACTGGCAGACGAAAGAAGGCCGAGCGGGGAGGGCGCGCTGACGCGGTGGGGAGACGTTGGTGGGGCCCTGGACGAGGCGGCGGCTCGGGCGGACGATGGAGGTTGGCGGCGGCCGGGACGAGCTCGGCGAGCCGACGCGGAGGGGCGGAGGAGGACCGGTGGCGAGGCGGGGAACCGGAGGCGGCGCGGCGCGGTCTCTGCCTCGGGGCGAGGGCGGCCGGAGCAGGGCCAGGGAAGGGCGGAGCGGATGGAGGCGTGCGGGGTCGGGGGTGCGGCAGGGCGGTGGAGGCGACGCCGGCGACGAGGACGGAGGGGGCGGCGCCTGGCGCGGTGGCGGCGGGAGGCCGGACGGAGGCCAGGCGGAGGAGAGGCGAGGCAGGCCGGCGAGGTTGACGGGGAGGCAGAGGGGAGGTTGGTCCAGGCAACGCGCGGGGACGGCGCACCGGCCGGCGGCGCTGGAGAGGCCGAGGGCGGGGAGACTCGCGGGGTGGCGGGGAGCTTGGTGAAGAGGCGCCGGGGCGAGCGAGGCGGGAGAGAAGGGAGGTAGGCGGCGGCGGTTGGTCAGGCGGCGGGGCCGGGCCGCGGCGGCGGGGGAAGGGGCGGTCCGTCGGGAGGAGAGGAGAGGGTGGGGCACGCGGGTGAGAGGAGGAAGAGAAACAGGGGACGCGCGTGGGGACGCGGGGGCGGGGACAAGGCGGGTCAGGGCGTGGGCCAGGGGGTGGTTGAGGCTGGGTGGGTCGGTGCGGTAGGTGGGGCCCAGGAGATGGGGCCCGGGGGTCAGAGGGGGGAGTGGAGAGGGGCTGGGAGGCTGGTCGGTGTGGGGGAAATGGGGCTGCGGCCTGCAGGTGCATGCGTGTGAGTGGGTGTGGGCTGGTTGGTGTGGGGCCAGGGGGAAGAGAGGAGAGAGAGAGAGGGAGAGGGGGCTGTGTGCCAGGTGGCGGTCTAGGAGTGGGTGGAAGGGGAAGAGAGGTGAGATGGCAGATGGTTATTGGGTAGGGTGAGGTGGAGAGGGGATGGGTAGACTAGGTTGGGTGCAAAAGGGATTTAGGGGTGGACCGTTTTAGGTTCTGGGGGTGGTCGTTCGGGTCGGGTCGGCCCGTTCGACTGCCCCCACTAAAAAAATAATTTAACATTTTATTTATTTTAAACGGGCCGTTTGCAAACCGATAGTGGACAACAAAAATATTCCGGCGACCCGGGTTTTGATATTTGAATAAAGATGGGGCGTTTTAGAAAACAAAACGGCTTTGCGAAAATAGTTTTGGCAAACAATGCATGATGATGACGATGCAATGCACAAATTCAACGCGATTTTCTAGTAGTGCTTTTGCGGGATGCCACACCTTCCAAAGAAGAGGGCTAATGATCTGGCATTAAGAGTCGGTTGGTACGTGTGGGTAATGTTGTACAGCCCTATAGGGTTAAATCTTTTCGAAAATCCGTGTTCATGGTTATGAACGCTTGGTGACCAGATTCTAAGATCATAGAGAACTTTAACCTAATCGTAAAACATGGAAGATCAACGTGTGCTTAAGGATGCTTCCTCATGGGTACGAGGGGGTGATCCTAGTTAGGGTTCAGATGATGATGATTTGGTGGATATCAAAAGATGATGATCAATACTTTGGAGATGTCGCTCTCTTTTGTCGCTCTCTTATCCCCTTTTAAAATACTCTGATTAGACGAGATTCTTCTCTCTATGGTTTTATAAACAAAGATGGCTTTATGCAAAACAGCTCCACCAGCCATAAGTCTTGCGGAGTACACCCTGTACTCACCCTTTCTTTGTTGATACTTTTGGCAGAGTAAGTGTTCCCTGAAGATCAGTTTGGTACTACATCGACATCGACGAGTAGCTTGGGGTTCCCGGCCGGCAGCCTGGAATCTATGGGTTGCGATGTCATCGTTATGCTTCAGGCCTCTTAGGCCATTTGTTAAGTTTGCTATACTTAATAGCATAATTTGCCTTCCGTTGTTTGATGTTTGTGGTCAGTGACCTTTGTTTGTAATAATTTGGTTCTCTGCTCAGTTATGAGCTTGCTGTAATAAATTTTGTGTCGTAAGGTCACTGATGTGTTATCGATTCTTCACTGGATATTCTCGAGCTCAAGGTTAAGCTTATGTCAGACGGAGGTCTAGGATTTGTTTAGCCCTGATCCCGGGGGTTTCACATTTATGAACCACTCTCTTTAGCTGAGATTGATCAAATGAGGCATTTCATAATAACAAACTGTGAGGAAACCGCGCCATGGATTGAGTAAGGATGCCTATGTATTTTTTTCACATTGTGATGTGCATTAATTCTTTTCAGTTCACTAACAATCATTTATATCTTTGAAGTGAACATCTAGAGGAGCTCAAAAGGAACAATTGTCAAAATCCTCAGAAGAAACACAAGGAAGAGTTTGTTGGCTGGTTTGAGAGACGTGTAAGTTTTTCACATTTTCACTAATGTTCCTCATAGTATACACAATATTCATACATATTCTGTTTCATGAAGCAGATCATGGAACTATATAATGATGGGAAGGTCAGCAGCCTTATTTATGCACTAGCAAAAGGACCTGATCACTGAGCTCGTGTTTTCAACCGTATAGTTCTGAATAGATATCACTATCGAAATTCCTATATAGAGAAGGACTTGAGTACCCAAAATAGTTGCATCATTGCCAAGGGTGATGACAACACCGACAATATTGATTATTATGGGGTGATCAAGAAAATCATATTTATTGACTATCCTCTTGATAATGAGGTTGTTATATTCCAATGCGACTGGTTTGACATGCCTCCGGCCAATAAAACTCAGAGTAGTGAGTATAAGAAGGACCAATATGGAATTATTGACCTTGACACTACTCTATTCCAATTCATGGGAGATCCTTACATTCTGGGCCTCCAAGATCACAGGTTTTCTATGTGAGAGATGTGAAGAACCATGATTGGGCAACTGTGATTAAAATGAATCCATGCAATTTGTTTGCTCCTTCTGCTATAAATGGTGTAGGACTTGATGAAGCTGCTGAAGCCGACGAAGGTGAGGCAGACGTGTTGGATGTTGTCGACATAGAAATTACCGTGCCAAGAACACCTGAAGAGATCACTAGTTGGTGTAGAAATGATGTGGAAGGATCCAGCGTTGATGTTTCGATCATCGAAAATATAAGACCCATTGACTTTGAAGAAGTTCAAATCGAATATGATGATGATACAGATAATGATGAGGCTTGCGTAAATGATGGCCATGTTGCTCCTTTGGGTCAAGAAGGATTGAATGATGACCAGGGGTTCTTTGTTTAGATTTTGATCTGTTGGTAAGTCACTTATGCTCTCTGCATATGGACACCTGAAACATGTAGTTTCTAGTGTTTTTGTTCTGATTATGCTGTCTACATTTAGTTTAAACTGTAGAAAAGACTCCAGGCCTTGTGTTATGTGCTTCTGCTAGTGTAGTGATATGCAGTTCACTATCAAAAGGACTCCAGGCCTTGTGGTTTAGTAATAAAAAAGTATTATGAATATTGTGTAGTTTACTGAACTTGATGTATTCATCTTCGACGTCTTTTAATTTCTTAAGGCGACATGACACAAGTTAGCCATTGTACATGATACATCACTACTCCTATAGATTACTCACCTATCCTAATTTTGCCATCAGATTAGTATTTTGTTCCATAACTCAAACAGGTAAATATTTATGTTTATATTTAGTAAAGATTCTATGAGAATTTGTAACTTGTTGTAGGCATATTCTAGCAATCAACCGTCATTGTTTAGTCTCCACGAGAACAGTAGCAGATGCTCTTGTTTTTTAACGAGTGATGAAAAGCATGACCCTCTCTTGAAACGAGTAAACACGTACATATCCTGAAAGTTGGAACTGATGTACCAGTGCTGTGTGTGTGGTCATTTTATTCTGTTCTTGCCTAAATAAGGACATGATGGATTCGTTTGGCCATGGAGTAGAGAGTGTAGTGCTGATAATCCAGATTTATTTACACATGCTCAATACTACAACTTTCAGTATGCTCATCAATTTAATCATAACTTTCAGTATGCTTCGAGAGCAACTCAATGTTGTGGACATAATCCAAGCCTGACGCTAGGTCGGTGTTTCTGGTTTATTTACTGAACTATGTTCATCCTTACTTATGAGTAGTTTCTCTCATAAAGTTTAATCTGGTGTGATTACTACACCTACGATCAATAAATCTGGAATAACCATTGGCATTTGCATCCTACTATAATTCAAACAATTTATTTTTCTAGCGATCTGCACTTTATTACACAATTGTATGAGATAAGATAGAAGCATATAGGCAGGTTGCATATATCACTGCTGACCACTCAGCAGTGTTCAGTTCACCACTAGCTATCTGTTTCCTACTAATCCCGCTGTTCTTTTACTCAGATTTGAGCACCCGGGAGGTTTAAGCATCAAGCTACACAATGCCTTTTGGTGTTAGGAGGCTCCTCTATTACCCCCATTAAAATAGTTTTGGTTTTATCAGGATCCTGAACATGTGTGACAGTCATGTATTAGTTACAAGCTCTGCACACCATGATTTCTGTGTCAGATGGTCGCTGGACATGTATGGCTGTTAAACATGTACTAACACCCGCTAGTTTTTTTTTTTTTGCAAAAGAACACCCCTGCTAGTTAAATTGCCTGGTTGCGCTTGCTATTCTAATGTTTAGTAGAATGTATATAATTTTCTATGAGTTCTTTGATAATTCCACATGCAACTGTGTAAATCCTTTCTTCTTTGTTTCTAGCATCTGGCTGGGGAGGCTCTGCTGTGTGTTTGGCTTCTTGTTCACTGTTCTATTCCTGTTGGTCATAGCTTCTGGTGAGGTTTCTCTGGTACTCACCTACATGCATCTTTGCATGGAGGACTAGAAATGGTGGTGTGTATGACCAAGCCACAAGAGCTAGTGACCTGAGAGTGCCCACGCCACCACATAGACTTTGTTTATTTTAACAACATGGTTCATCACGATAAGGAAGCATGCAGTTTTTAACGCTACATCAAATCAGCTCTAGGCAGTAAGTGGGAGCGAGTGATTTAATGTTAACACCACCAAAAGAAGATCGTTTACTAGGCAAACTATATCCAGGATTTATGAAGTCCTTCTTTGCTTCTGGCTCCATTGTTTTATACGTCTTCTATACTCTATCAACTACCTGGTGTTTGACCTCCATTTCTTCTAGCTCCATTGCTATATAAAAAGAGCCTTTAATTTGTTTTTTATACTGTTTAACTTCTCTTAACGAGATTAGGACACTGTTTTGTGCATCGACGCCACACGCATGTCCACCGTAGCATGTGTCCAGCGAAGGCTCCTGTCTCGCATAAATCATCAGTTTCTCCGTCTCCCTTAAATGCACGATCTTAGTTAATCATGAATTCATGATTACCTGGTACAAGGTACCAGTTAGACTAGAGGGTATCAATCACTGAATCATTTTTTGTAATAAGATAACCCCGTTCCTATATAAACTAGTATACCCCAAAGAAAGAAAAATATCATAAACCATAGGCCACTCTAAAGAGTTTTGTTGCAACATCTTTTTCCTTTTCACAGAAGTAGGAGATTGTTGCAATATGTTCTAAATATTTCCATGGATATACAACTTGTTGTAATATGTAATAGCTATTGCAACATAATAAAATTGACGCAAAAAAGAGCTATTACGACCACTACATATTTTGTTGCAATACGAAAACATTTTTGCAACAACATGTGTAACTAGCGCGACGTGAAAAAATTGTGGCAATTGTTGGAATTATGCCCTAGAGGCAATAATAAAGATGTTATTATTATAATTCTTGTTCATGATAATGTTTATATTCCATGCTAGAATTGTATTAAGCGGAAACTTTAATACTTGTGTGGTTTGTGAACAACACCGTGTCCCTAGTACGCCTCTATGGACTAGCTCATTGATTAATGATGGTTAAGGTTTCCTAACCATGGACATGAGTTGTCAATTAATAATGAGATCATATCATTGGGAGAATGATATGGTGGACAGACCCAAACTAAGCGAAGCAATTAGATTGTGTCATCGTGTTCGTCTTTGCGAAGCTTTTCTTATGTCAAATATTGTATTCCTTAGACCATGAGATAATACAACTCCCTAGTATCGGAAGAAAGCTTTGAGGTCATCAAACGTCATCCTATGAGAGGGTGATCATAAAGGTGTCTCTCAGGTGATCGGAAAGTATCTGTTGGGTTGTATGTATCGAGATGGGATTTGTCCCTCCCAAGTCGGACAGATATACTTCGGGCCCACTCGGTAATCGATATCAACACCGCTTGCAAGCATGTGGTTAAGGAGTTAATCACAAAGTGATATCGGATTACGGAACGAGTAAAGTACTTGCTGTGAACGAGATTGAACTAGGTATGACGGTACCGACGATCAAATCTCGGGGAAGTAAAATATCGCGAGACGAAGGGAATATATATATGGGATTGATTGAATCCTGGCATCGTGGTTCATCCGATATGATCATCGATGAATGTGTGGGAGTCAATATGGGTTTCCAGACCCCGCTGTTGATTATTGATAGAAGATCATGTCTGCATATTCTCGAACCCGCAGGGTCACACACTTAACGTGTCTCGACGCTAGGATAGATAGGATAATTGGTTTATGAGTTTTTGTTCTGAGTCTCGGATGGGATCCGGGACATCACGAGAGGTTCCGGAGTGGTCCGGAGAATAAGATTCATATAAGGCAGTGCAGTTTTTGGAGTTCGGAATTGTTCCGGGTTAATCGCTATTGTACCGGAAGCTTCTAGAACCTTCCGGAAGGGGCCAACGTGGCCCCACCTTCCGGGAGGGGGCATGGGCCTATAAGGGAGTGCCCAGGCCGCATTGGGCCAGGGGCACAAGGCCCCATAGGGCCCAGCCGGCCAAAGAGGGTTTAAACCCTAGATAGAGCTTCTAGAAGGGGGGGGGTTTCCTTGCCCCCCACTCCTCCTCCTTGGCCGCCGGCCTTGTCTTGGGGAGGGGGCTAGGGTTGCCGCCCCACCCCTCTATATAAATAGGGCTGGGAGCGCACCACCCCCCACACCTTCCCCTCCAACCCTAGCCGCCCTGCTGCCCTCCTCTCTCCCTTCCGACTGCTTGTAGGTGAAGCCCCGCTGCAGAAATTCTCCACCATATACACCATGCCGTCTTGTTGTAGATCCAATCCGTCTCTCCACCATACTTGCTGGTCCGAGGAAGGAGGAGATGTCGAGGTGCTGCACGTGTGCATCTCACGGAGGCACCGCCACTTGTGGTGCTAGATCGGATCGGATCGCGAGGAGGAGAAGCAAGTACGACTACATCACCCACGTTCCGATGAACGTTCCGCTGTGCGAATCTTCAAGGGTATGAAGATCTAATCCAATCTCTCTCGTTGTTTGCATCTCCTAGATTAGATCTTGGCTTTCCCTCTATTCGCATCCGTAGAAATTTTTGATTTACTATGCCGCGAAACCCTTCAGTGGTATCAGAGCTAGATCTATGCGTAGATGTGTTTCACGAGTAGAACGCAACATGGTTGTTGCGGGCGTTGATGTTTTCTGTTGCAAGCCTCTTGTTTGTGTTCTTCTTATGACGCGGGATAGTGAGATTGAAGCGGTCCAGGCCAACCTTACGCGACGTCGTTCGCGAGACCGGCTCCGCACTTGACATGTGGCTTGTTCCACACATGCGGCTGGTGGATGTCAGTTTCTCTCACTATAGTTGTCATGGGATTAACACCGGAGTTTGGCAACCATAATATCACCGTTGTGGCTTTCTATAGGTAAGAATCATTCTTAGCATCTACTCCCATAAGCCACGTAAAACATGCAACAAAAAAGTAGAGGCGTCTAACTTGTTTTTGCAGGGAGTGTTTTTCTGTGATATGGTATGGCCCAAGATGTGATGTGTATAATGTATGCGATGATCATGTTTTGTAATGTTTCACGACTTTCATGTCGATGAGTACACAACCGGCAGGAGCCATATGGTTGTCTTTATAATTGTGTATGACTTGTGTGTCAACTTCTTATATGCCATGTAATAGTTTCACTTTATCGCTAAGTAGTTAGCAATAGTTGTAGTTGCTATTCGTGGTGGAGGCAATCATGGTGGAGTGATGGAGATCATGCCGGCACGCACAAGATGGAGATCATTGCGCGAATATTGGCTATACCATGTCACATAAAGTTATATGCATGTGATGTTTATCCTTTTATGTATCTTATTATGCTTAGATCGCGACGGTAGCATTATAAGATGATTCCTCACTTAAAGATCAAGATAAAACTGTGTTCTCCCCAAGTATGCACCGTTGCGAAAGTTCGTCGTGTCCAAGCATCACGTGATGATCGGGTGCTATAGATTCTACGCTCACATACAACGGGTGCAAGCCAGTTTTTGCACACGCGGAAATACTTGGGCTTGACTTGACGAGCCTAGCATGTACAGACATGGCCTCAGAACACATGAACCGAAAGGTTAAGCATGAGTCATATGAATGATATGATCGACACTTCGTTGTCCACCATTGAAGCCACATCTCTTCTCGTGATGATCGGATTAGGTGTGGTGAATTTGGATCATGTTCACTAAACAACTTGAGGGATGTTGAATTTAGTGGGAGTTCATCTAGTAATTTGATTAAGTTGAACTATTTATCATGAACATAGTCTAAATTATACTTGCAAATACTGTAGATCACATGGCCAAGTCCAACTTCAACTTCAACGTTTTTGCTGAGATAGAAAAGCTTAGAAACAATGGGTCTAACTTCACCAAATGGTTCCGCATTCCGAGAATCATTCTCGCTGGCGGACAAAAGGACTATCCTTGAGAAAGCGCTAGGTGACGCCCCTGCTGTAGATGCGCCGGCTGATGAGAAAGCTGTTTATCAGTTGCGCAAGGATGATTATGATTTGATTAAGATCGCCATGTTGTATGCTATGGAATCGGATCTTCAAAATCGTTTTGAGGAGTTCGCTGGGCCCTTTGAGATTCTTGAGGAGCTGAAAACTATGTTTCAGACTCAGACCCGTTCTGAGAGATATGAGATCTCTAAGAAATTCTTTAACTACAAGATGGAAGAAGGGAGTTCCGTTAGTGAGCACGCCATTAAGATGTCGGGCTACACTCAACGCCTTGAGCAACTGGACTACAAGATTCCAGAGGATCTCAAGATTGACAGAGTTCTGCAGTCACTCCCTCCTAGCTACAAAAGTTTTGTAGTTGCTCACAATCAGATTGGTTCCACTGATATGATCACTGAGCTCTTCGCTAAGATGAAAGTAGCGGAGGTGGACATCAAAAGGAATAATCATGTGTTGACGATCAACAAGCCCCCCACCTTCAAGAAAGGTAAGGGTGCAAAGAAGCCCTTCAAGAAAGGCGGCGGCAAGCGCGTTGCCCCTGCTGAGAAGAAGCTCAAGTCTGGTCCTAAGCCGGACACTGAGTGCTTCTATTGCAAGGACAAGGGTCACTGGAAGCGCAACTGTCCGAAGTACTTAGCGGACAAGAAGGCTGGCACCATCAAAGGTATATTTGATATACATGTTATTGATGTTTTCCTTACTAGCCATTGTTGTAGTGCCTGGGTATTTGATACTGGTTCAGTTGCTAATATTTGTAACTCGAAACAGGAGCTACGGAATAGACGGCGGCTTGCGAGGGATGAGGTGACGATGCGCGTTGGCAACGGATCAAGAGTTGATGTGATGGCCGTCGACACGCTCTCCTTAGTTTTAGCTTCGGGATTAGTTGTAAACCTTAATAAGTGTTATTATGTGCCTGCGTTGAGCATGAACATTATTTCTGGATCTTGTTTATTGCAAGACGGTTATTCATTTAAATCGGATAATAATGGTTGTTCTATTTATATGAGTAACATCTTTTATGGTCATGCACCTATTGTGAATGGTTTATTTCTTCTAAATCTCGAAAGGGATGAAACACACATCCATAACATTGAGGCTAAGAGATGCAAAGTAGATAATGATAATACTACTTATTTGTGGCACTGTCGTCTAGGTCATATTGGTGTAAAGCGCATGAAGAAACTCCATTCTGATGGACTTTTGCAGTCTCTTGATTTTGAATCATTTGACACATGCGAACCATGCCTTATGGGCAAGATGATCAAAACCCCGTTCTCTGGTATGATGGAGCGAGCAACGGACTTGTTGGAAATCATACATACCGATGTATGCGGACCGATGAGTGTTTCGACGCGCGGTGGATATCGCTATTTTCTCACTTTTACCGATGACTTAAGTAGATATGGGTATATCTATTTAATGAAACATAAATCTGAAACGTTTGAAAAGTTCAAAGATTTTCAGAATGAAGTGGAGAACCATCGTAACAGAAAGATTAAGTTTCTACGATCCGATCGTGGAGGTGAATATTTGAGTTATGATTTTCTCACGCATCTTAAAGCAAGTGGAATCGTTTCACAACTCACGCCACCCGGAACACCACAGCGCAATGGTGTGTCTGAACGCTGGAACCGAACCCTATTAGATATGGTCCGATCGATGATGTCTCTTACTGATTTGCCGTTATCATTTTGGGGTTATGCATTAGAAACCGCTGCATTCACTTTAAATAGGGCTCCATCTAAATCCGTTGAGACGACACCGTATGAACTGTGGTTTGGTGCTAAACCTAAGTTGTCGTTTCTTAAAGTTTTGGGATGCGAAGCTTACGTCAAGAAGTTGATGCCGGACAAGCTCGAACCCAAAGCGGAGAAATGCGTCTTCATAGGATACCCTAAGGAAACTATTGGGTATACCTTCTATCACAGAACCGAAGGCAAAGTGTTTGTCGCAAAGAACGGTTCCTTTCTTGAGAAGGAGTTTCTCTCGAAAGAAGTGAGTGGGAGGAAAGTAGAGCTAGACGAGGTTATTGAACCTTCTCTTGAATTGGAGAGTAGCGCAGCACCTGAAATTGTTCCAGTACCGCCTGCACCAACGATAGAGGAAGCTAATGACAAGGATCATGAAGCTTCGGACGATGCTGCTACTGAACATCGCAGGTCGACAAGGTCGCGTGCCCCTCCTGAGTGGTACGGCAACCCTGTCTTGACTGTCTTGCTAGTAGAAGACAGTGAACCTACGAGCTATGAGGAAGCGATGATGAGCCCAGACTCTGAGAAATGGCTGGAAGACATGAAATCCGAATTGGGATCC
This sequence comes from Avena sativa, assembly GCA_916181665.1. Classification (NCBI taxonomy): domain Eukaryota; kingdom Viridiplantae; phylum Streptophyta; class Magnoliopsida; order Poales; family Poaceae; genus Avena; species Avena sativa. The sequence goes on along the minus strand of OV702280.1, from coordinate 265,217,484 downwards.
ATGAGCGAAAACCAAGTATGGACTTTGGTGGACCCTCCTAGCGACCGAAAGGCCGTTGAGTGCAAATGGATCTTCAAGAAGAAAATGGACGTGGATGGTAATGTTACCGCCTATAAAGCACGGCTTGTCGCGAAAGGTTTTCGACAAGTTCAAGGTGTTGACTACGATGAGACTTTCTCTCCCGTAGCGATGTTTAAGTCCATTCGGATTTTATTAGCAATTGCTGCGTTTCATGATTATGAAATATGGCAGATGGATGTCAAGACTGCGTTCCTCAATGGAAACATTGATGAAGAGTTGTATATGATGCAACCCGAAGGTTTTGTCGATCCTAAGGATGCTGATAAAGTATGCAAACTTCAGCGTTCCATTTATGGACTGAAGCAAGCATCTCGGAGTTGGAACCTTCGTTTTTATCAAGTGATCAAGAGCTTTGGATTTGTTCCAAATTGCTACGAAGCTTGTATCTACAAGAAAGTGAGTGGGAGCTCGGTGACATTTCTGGTACTATATGTGGATGACATATTGATTATTGGAAATGACATCAACATGCTTAATGATGTGAAGAGTTATTTGAACAAGTGTTTTTCAATGAAAGACGTAGGTGAAGCTGCTTATATATTGGGCATCAAGATCTATAGAGATAGACAAAGACGCCTGATAGCTTTAAGCCAGAGTACATACCTAGACAAAGTTCTGAAAAGGTTCAGAATGGATAAGGCAAAGAAAGGTTCAGTGCCCATGTTGTCAGGTAAGATATTGAGCAAGGCTCAGTTTCCAGCTACGGTAAATGATAGGGAAGCTATGAGCAAAGTGCCTTATGCCTCGGCCATAGGTTCTATCATGTATGCCATGCTGTGTACTAGACCGGATGTGTCCAATGCTCTTAGTTTGACGAGCAGGTATCAAAGTGATCCAGGAGTGGAACACTGGACAGCCGTGAAGAACATCCTAAAGTACCTAAATAGGACTAAAGAAATGTTCTTAGTCTATGGGGGTGATGAACAACTCGTCGTAAAAGGTTACGTCGATGCTAGTTTCGACACCGACAAGGATGATTCTAAATCTCAGACAGGATACGTGTATATTTTGAATGGAGGAGCTGTGAGATGGAGAAGCTGCAAGCAAAGCGTGATCGCGGGATCTACAGTAGAAGCGGAATACATGGCGGCTGCAGAAGCGTCAAGTGAAGGAGTTTGGATCAGGAACTTCATCACTGAGCTTGGCGTGGTTCCAAGTGCATTGGACCCACTGGAGATATTGTGTGACAACACTGGCGCCATAGCACTCGCTAAGGAACCAAGACATCAATCAAAGACCAAGAATATCAACCGCAAGTTTCATATAATCCGAGATTATATAGCAGATGGAGATCTGAAGATTAGCAAAGTACATACAGATCTGAATGTCGCAGATCCATTGACTAAACCTCTTCCACGTGAAAAACATGATCAACACCTCAGTGCCATGGGTGTGAGATTGTAGCCAAATGTAAACTAGATTATTGACTCTAGTGCAAGTGGGAGACTATTGGAATTATGCCCTAGAGGCAATAATAAAGATGTTATTATTATAATTCTTGTTCATGATAATGTTTATATTCCATGCTAGAATTGTATTAAGCGGAAACTTTAATACTTGTGTGGTTTGTGAAAAACACCATGTCCCTAGTACGCCTCTATGGACTAGCTCATTGATTAATGATGGTTAAGGTTTCCTAACCATGGACATGAGTTGTCAATTAATAATAAGATCATATCATTGGGAGAATGATATGGTGGACAGACCCAAACTAAGCGAAGCAATTATATCGTGTCATCGTGTTCGTCTTTGCGAAGCTTTTCTTATGTCAAATATTGTATTCCTTAGACCATGAGATAATACAACTCCCTGGTATCGGAAGAAAGCTTTGAGGTCATGAAACATCATCCTATGAGAGGGTGATCATAAAGGTGTCTCTCAGGTGATCGGAAAGTATCTGTTTTGTTGTATGTATCGAGATGGGATTTGTCCCTCCCAAGTCGGAGAGATATACTTCGGGCCCACTCGGTAATCGATATCAACACCGCTTGCAAGCATGTGGTTAAGGAGTTAATCACAAAGTGATATCGGATTACGGAACGAGTAAAGTACTTGCTGTGAACGAGATTGAACTAGGTATGATGGTATAGACGATCAAATCTCGGGCAAGTAAAATATCGCGAGACGAAGGGAATATATATATGGGATTGATTGAATCCTGGCATCGTGGTTCATCCGATATGATCATCGATGAATGTGTGGGAGGCAATATGGGTTTCCAGACCCCGCTGTTGATTATTGATAGAATATCATGTCTGCATATTCTCGAACCCACAGGGTCACACACTTAACGTGTCTCGACGCTAGGATAGATTGGATAATTGGTTTATGAGTTTTTGTTCGGACTCTCGGATGGGATCCGGGACATCACGAGAGGTTCCGGAGTGGTCCGGAGAATAAGATTCATATAAGGCAGTGCAGTTTTTGGAGTTCGGAATTGTTCCGGGTTAATCGGTATTGTACCGGAAGGGGACCAACGTGGCCCCACCTTCCGGGAGGGGGCATGGGCCTATGAGGGAGTGCCCTGGCCGCATTGGGCCAGGGGCACAAGGCCCCATAGGGCCCAGCCGGCCAAAGAGGGTTTAAACCCTAGATAGAGCTTTTAGAAGGGGGGGGGTCCTTGCCCCCCACTCCTCCTCCTTGGCCGCCGGCCTTGTCTTGGGGAGGGGGCTAGGGTTGCCGCCCCACCCCTCTATATAAAGAGGGCTGGGGGCGCACCACCCCCACACCTTCCCCTCCAAACCTAGCCGCCCTGCTGCCCTCCTCTCTCCCTCCCGACTGCTTGTAGGAGAAGCCCTGCTGCAGAAATCCTCCACCATATACACCACGCCGTCGTGTTGTAGATCCAATCCGTCTCTCCACCATACTTGCTGGTCCGAGGAAGGAGGAGACGTCGAGGTGCTGCACGTGTGCATCTCACGGAGGCACCGCCACTTGTGGTGCTAGATCGGATCAGATCGCGAGGAGGAGAAGCGAGTACGACTACATCACCCACGTTCCGACGAACGTTCCGCTGTGCGAATCTTCAAGGGTATGAAGATCTAATCCAATCTCTCTCGTTGTTTGCATCTCCTAGATTAGATCTTGGCTTTCCCTCTGTTCGCATCCGTAGAAATTTTTGATTTACTATGTCGCGAAACCCTTCAGCAATATCTAGCCTAATATTACCACAAAGATCTTTTTTATCGCAACACCTAGTCTTTATTACAACAAAATAGCTAATTCACGCAACAGAACATGATCGTCGCAATATCTCCCCCATATTACAATGACGTCCTAATTTGTTGCAATATGTGACCTCTATCGCAACATAAACAGTGCTTAATGCGACAAAACAAAATTGTGGAATTATGTAGGTCATATTGCCACCAAATGGAATTTTGTGGTAATATTGCATTTTATTGCAACAAAATATAGTTGTAGAAATAAATATTGTTGCAATAGACCGGATTTCTTGTAGTTCTACTAGTCTCATCAATAAAAGAAAGAGAACTAATGATATGCATAGTGATGTCATCGTTAATCCCAAGTAAGTTCCTCACATACAGTCGTACTACCCTTTATGTCACTGTGGTTCCTATCCTGCAGATCAGTCGTTACTCACACTCCCTTTACCTGGATCAATCCTCAGGGTATTGGGTACTTGACAAGTCCTTAGATTGAGGCAAGAGAGGGTACTACAATCATTAATTCATACAAACTAATACATGATCCCATCTATGATAAATAACATGCACAAAAGGTACATGGCTAGGCCGAAGCCCTTAGCCCAAGGAGAATTACTCACACATAGAGATAAAATCGACAAACATAAACATTGTAATAGAGATCATAGAGTTGATAAAAATAGTCTTAAAATGTTGCCAATAGGAGATGAGATCTACTATTACAAGTGGTGTAAGATGGCTATGGTGGTGGAGAAGGGTTTAGAGGTTTAGATCTAGATCTATTCCTCCGGCATGGGAACAGGGATAGTTGAGGATGAAAGAAGCGATGTTGTGGAGTCAGGGATTTGTTTCTCATCACCTGAAGCCTCTTTATATAGGGGTCCCTTCATGAAAGTTGTTCTGTTTGACCTAAGAAGATCGGTGCAAACTATACGGCGGTGGGCCGTATAGTTGGTCATTAAACTTGCAGTTGCCTCCTCACAGCTCCTGGTTTCTTTGGCGTGTTGTAAATCTCATATCTTTGGCATTTATAAGGTGATTCCCATCATAATAGGTCATTATATGCATAGGAAAAAATAGCAAGAAAGGATTGCATACCCCTCTGGTTGTTAGGCATTAGTAGCAGGTTTGAGAGAGATATTTCATCAAATATATGAATAATATCTAGTTTAAATGCAGACATGGATGGCTATATTTCACAGCCATCAAACTCCCCAAGATTAAATGTTATCTTCCTCGAGCAAGAAAACCAAAATCAAAAGGGAACTCAGCATTTAAACTGAAATAAAGAGATGATGATCTTACTGATGATTGGTAGTCTCATATTTCCTCCACTTTATTAATCTGAATAACTTCAGCATAGATAGAGTAATTGCAAGCATATCATATGAGTTTCATGAATCCTTATAGAGCAGAAAAATTATTGTAAGCATGGATGATTCGAAAGAGTAAACTTTATTCTTTGTCCTGTAGTTAACTCGTAGGCTTGCCTTTGAACAATAAAGTGTAATCATGTAGAATTAAGAGTGTGAGAGTTTGTCATGAACAAGGATATATACTAGAGTATCTTAATTCTCCCACATCAATAAATCAAGACTTTTCAAGCACTACTTTTCTATTCATTGTCCTTCAAGAATTCTTAGTTCTTAAGTAATTGAGAGCATGCCAATTTTTTTGTTAGTTTATTGGGCTGAGATGGACACTCATGGCATCACTAAGTTTTTGTTCCTTTTGCATAATGATTACTCATATCAGGCAGAGGAGTTATTCCATCATGTTACAGCTACCCCGGAGTGCCGGAATCTTAGCCATTATAGCATTGCTACTACATATGTTTAATCAACTCATAGCCGGACTCTAGGAGTTTCCTCCATGAAGATCGTTCGTAGGCCAGTGGAGTTGTTGGCATCCCATGAAGTTTGACACGCATAAATCTATATCATTCTTATGATTTACAAGTCAAACTTTGGCATGCTCACAAAAACCGCTAAACATTAAATCAATTGAACAAATATTTTCAAAGAGAGATATCAAGTAAATTATTATTTTTTGTGGTGTTGAGTGTCTCTAGGAATAATCTTTCAAGACTAAACACTACAATACCCAAGTCTTTAATTTTAAGACTTTTTCTTATTTCAATTGTTTAGCAAATTTTTAGGCAAGACTTGGTTAACTACAAGAGCTGGAACAAACATACCCAATTAAATACCCACGCAAACAAAATTTTACTACAATATAGAGACTCACTCCACCGAAATAACATCTCAACATTACTACTACCTAGCATGGGTTTCTCAAACTTCAAAAGTGGGGAGTCATAAGGCATACCTCTCATGTTTGGTTCCACTTTTCTCTTCCCTTTTTATTTGTTTCTTGGAAACTTGAAGTCAATCACTCTACTGCAAATCAACGAGAACTTCTAGGCGGAAAGAAAAAGAGAGAGGGAAAATAAAGATAAATGAAAAAATCTTTTTGTGATTTTTGAGCAGGGGGATTAAAGAATATAAAATTGGCGGCAAAGCTCAGCTTGAAAATCTCAAACAAAATAAAATAACTAAGATAAAGTGTTGGGGAAACCAACACGAGTGCTTATAAACTTAAATAAAAGGACAACCTCAAAAATAAGATAAAGAAAATAAAAACCAAATTATAAAATAGATAGAAAACCTCCCCAAGCTTAGGATTTTGCAAGCCCTTCAAATCACTGTGGTGGGGGATAAAAGTTGTAACTCTAGTCCGCAAATTGATTTGAAAGGTTAGCTGTTGTTTCTCGGAGGTTCAGGGTGAGATTGTGCATTCCCTCCATAGTTCCTCCAAGTTCTTGGAAATGTTGATATGTAGTGAACCGGTTTGGTGGCTGCTGCTCCTGATGAGGGAATTCTTGCTCCTCCTCTTGGTCCTCATCCTCCTCCGGAATCTCCTCCTCGGGTTGGTGTTGCTCAACCTGCAAGTCATAAAGCACACGTCCTTCCTCGATAGAGAAAAGATAATTAGGCAAAGGAGCGGGGTAGAGACGCCTAGCTCCAGTAATATGCAGATAATAAACACCACCTCTCCTAGTGAGCATTCCACAAGCCCTCAAAGTATAGAAACCAACACGTCGCTCATCTATTACCTTTTGTAGCTCACCTAGGTCGATGCCTAGAACATTGGCAAGCACGGTGATGATGTCTCCACAAGTGATTTGTCCTTGACTTTGGTGGGACTGGTACTCCAAGTAGCGCACAAGAATTGTGCCCAAGTGAAGTGATAAGTTGTCATAATTAAAAGCAGCTTTTGTAATGACTAAGATGTCCTCCTCATTAAGTCTTGTAAACTCATTGCGCGCCTACAAGGTGTTAGCAATAACATAGAACAAATAGCGAATAGCAGGATGTTGAATATTCTTACCTCTGCTAACTCTAGAAGTAAACCTCATTCTATTATAACAGAATTCAGGGGAAGGTTCCATGTTGGTAAAAGCTGCGCGCAGAGCATTAGGATCATTTTTGGGTAAATCAAAACAATTGCACCATTCATCAAGTGTTAGAGAATAATTATTGTTCATGAGTCGGAAAGAAATTTTATCCTCCCCATGCCATGCTTTAATGGTGCTTTGCAAAGAGCTAAGAAATTCAATGGTTAATTGGCAATAGGTTGGTGCATCATGTAATACAAAGGTTTAGGCCAACTCTATTGCAAAGTAAATTAAAATCATCAGAAATACCAAGTTGGTTCAAAGTGATGCGGCAATCCCACTTGGTAGCCTTGAATTCTCGGTTTTTGATCTTGTCGAAATGATCACGGTGGGCTTCTTTCTTGAATCGAGTCCCCATGCGTTCCTGAGCTGCAGCCCGATAAGAATTAGCTGCGGCAAAAGCATGTGTCTGACACCTCTTGTTCATCTTCTAAAAATAAGAAAATAGACAAATATAAACCTTTTTGATCCAATAGTAATAGTAATACCATAATCCTCATCATAGAACACTAAAGAATCTCCTCAACATATTAATCTAGGCAAGATAATCATGGCAATTGTTCAAATATAAGTCTCACCTTAGATTGATAATGATAATAGATCGAGATGAATTTGCAAAAAGTAATTGGAGGATCGGAGGATAAACATACCGTAGATCACTTGTGTGTGTGGAATTCGAACGAAATTCATTAGGGGTGAAGATTCCTTGAGGTTTTGAGAGAGTTTGGAGGTAGAAGAGAGAAAAATGATCATTTTTTAATGTTTTGGGTACCTCCCCTAGCGTTTAAGTGGTCGGACACAACTATACGGTGGCAACTATATGGCGGGAACATGGTGTTCCAGCCGTATAGTTGGTATGACATCAAAATTTTAGAGGTTCCTAGGGTTTCTGTCTGGTATGCTGTAACTATACAGTGACAACTATACGGCCGGAACTTTTGTTCCCGATGTATAGTTGGTTGTCAAACCTTATGTACTCTGGGATTAAATTTTTTCGATGGGTAACATAATTATATGGCCGCAACTATATGGAGGGAATTTTTATTCCCGCCGTATAGTTGGTCGTTAACCTTTCTGTACACATCAAAAAAATCTATTTCTTCGTGAATTAATTTTTAGACTGAAACTTAGTGAAACACCTTGTTTTGATAGACTAAAATTTCGACCAACTATGGCATATATAAAACAGGAATTTTTAGTACCACTGAATCTCTTCCTCTCACTAGAGTTTTCTAGCACTCTTTATTTATATAAAATTTATACTAAAGCTTAAAACTTAACTCAAACCTTAATTCCTCATGGGTTATCTGCCATGCAGCGCTCTTTTATGGTCAATAGCTTGACCTTGATATTGCTCACGTAGGCCATATGAGTGGAACATCCACTCCAAAGTAATTGCCCTTCAAACTGATGGCCTCCTTATCATCTTGCTTGGCTTTCTTTTTCCTGGGAAATGAATAACAAAAGGATCCCGCGAAGGTAATTGAAGCTTCACGTTTCCTGCATGCAAATTGATCAAAGCCTTAATAGTTCTTAAGAAAGGACGACCTAATATGATAGGGGCAGTAGCACCTTCAGGCATGTCAACAATAACCAAATCAATAATATCAGGACAGCCTTTAATGTAAACTAAAGTGTTTTCTTTAATGCCTACTTCTTGTTTATAGGTAGAATCTGCTAGATGTAATTTTAGTTTGGTAATTTCAAAAGAGCCAAGATTTAACTTGTTAAAAAGACTCTTTGGAATTGTTGAAACACTTGCACATAGATCACAGAGTGCAGCTATTTCATTAGTCCCAATTTTAATCTTAATAGTGGGCTCAAATATATCATCTTGCTTAATAGGCAATTTTTCAGCAATTTTCTTGTATTCTTCTTCAAGCTCACGTACCTTTATTGCTACTTGATTAACAAAATGTTGATACATGGCTTCTTCATTTCCTTCACTTACCGGAATCTTGACATTGATCCTTTTTACAAGATCTTCAACAGTGTAGTTTGGTGAAGGAGCATTGCTATAATCAAGTTCTTCGGGCTCCTCCCTTTGGATTCTTATCATGTTGAGCTCTTCAATTGGATTGGGCTCAGCTTTACCTGCAAATTTTGCTAGAATGAGAGTTTGACTCTCGGTTATCTTACCTAGCCGTGCCTCAACGGTCCTTGTTCTTTCTTGGAGGGCCTGCAAATCATTTCTCAAACTAACAGCTTGGTTAGATAATTTACCAAGCATAGCATCATGATTCTCCGTAATTTTGACTAGCATATTGTTTTCCTCATTTTGCGAGTCCATAAAATCTTTAAGAGTTTCTTGGAGACTTGTATTACTTGATGGGATATTATTATTAGAGCTACCTGCATGACTAGAATAATGTTTTTGAAAGTTTGGATTGTAATTCTTCTTTCGAGCAGTGTTATAATCATTACGAGCTATGAAGTCTACTTCTTCAATAGTTGGTTTGGGAGTAATTCTTACCGGGGTTTCCTTACCTTTAACGGCTAATATAAGCTCATCCAACTTAGCATTGAGTTCTTCGTTCTCTTGAGGTGTGATGGAGTTCACCTTCTTCGTGTTTGATCTTTCCACATGCCATTGGGCATGGTTGTCTTGCATATTGTCTAGCAGCTGCTTTGCTTCGGTAATTTGCTTACCCATAAATGTTTCTCCAGCTGCAGTATCTAGCATAGACTTAGAAAAAGGGTTAAGAGCATTCTAAAATAAATGGAGAATTAACCAATCTTCCATCCCATGGCTGGGACAGTTTCTCGTGTATTCTTTCATTCTCTCCCATGCAAGCGCTAGTGGCTCACGATCTTCATGTCTAAAACCAGTAATATTAGATTTGAGTTGCATAGTCTTTGCAGGTGGAAAGAATTTAGTCATAAATAAAGAAGTACATTCCACCCATGATGCAATAGTATTTCTATGCAAAGATAGCAACCATTCTTTTGCTTTTCCTCTAAGAGATAAAGGAAATAAGTGCAACTTTACTACATCAGGGTCAACATCTTTAATGCGCATCATATCACATGTTTCAGTGAAAATATTTAAGTGTGTACCTGCATCTTCTACAGCAGAGCCTCCGAATTGATTCTGTTAAACCAAACTTAAATAGTGGGGCTTATTTTCATAATCTTCAGCAGCTGGCTGATTAATAGGAGTACGCAAATAATCATTGTTAGGAGTTGCAAACTCCCCAAGCTTCTTTTCAGCCATACTTCCTATGTTTTTGTATTTTCTTAAACAGGTACTAATGATGATAAGCCAAGAATTAAAAAGACTAACTTTTTTTGGTTTTTAAATAAAAACTGAAAGCAAACTATCAAAATTAAAAACGAGAATTAAAACTAGCAAGGTTCCTACTAACCTCACTAGGGTAGCTATTGCTTCCCCGGCAACAGCGCCAGAAAAAGGGTTGATACCTTCGATCCGGATTACAGATGTAGTATAGCGCCTTTTCCCTATTAGACCTAGGTTTATCGAATCCACGAGAAGCATAAAGCAAAGTGAGATTACTTAAACGAACCTTCGAGAGTTTTATAATTCCTATTGCGTTTTCACCGGACCAAGAGTTTGCGATCTTGTTGTTGTTGACGATGGAGAGAGAGGGCCTAGGGTCTTCGGTTTTCACCAGTAGCTGTTGAAATGTATCGTATGGGCACCTAGAGGGGGGTGAATAGGTGCTACTCAATTTTTAGTTCTTTTTCAATTTTAGGCTTGACATAAAGTAATTTCTCTAGATATGCAACTACGAGAATTTCCCTATATGCAACCCTACCTACTAAGCACGTAAAGAGAGGATCGAGGGAACCGTAGTGGAGCACGCGGAAACACAGAGATTTGTGTTACCGCAGTTCCTTCCTTGTTAAGGTAAGTACATATGTGTTGGAGGGGTGGGCGGTTCTAAGACCACCATGCCACAATAGGCCTCACCCTATTCTCCGATGGATCTCGCCACGAAAGGCCTGATCCACCTTCTCCACTATTGGTACCCTTCGAGGCGGGAACCGATGCGTTTACAACTCTACCGGGGCACACACCCACAACTGAATTGGGGGCTCCCGTAATGACAACAAGATGTCACAAGAACAAGGATTATCAATATAATCAAAAGCACTTGATTTGTAAGAAACACTAGATCGGAGATTCTCCAAATGAATGGAGAGAAGATGAAGCGCTTGATTTCAGTTGTTTAAGATCGAGTCCTCCTCCTTCGATTCCCCAAGGGACGGGGCCTTTGGGTGGATCTAGGTGGAGCTCTCTTGGATGAAGGTTGCAGATCAGATCTTGACTTTTTCGAATGAACCAAGAGATCTGGCAGGAGGGGGAAGGCAGGCTTAAATACCCCCTGCCCAGATCTGGCTGTTGAAGAAGTTTGGGGGTGGATTATCTGCCCTTGGAAAAACTCTGCCCCCAAGACGGAAACTCCGGGGGAAAGTCCGCCCCCCATATAGAGAGTAACGCAGGTCCAGACTTGGAAAAATTCCTCGAGGGGCGAATTATCCGCCACTCAAGGGGCAGACTATCCGGCCTAGGGGAAAACTCCGCCCCCGAGACGGAAAGTCCGAGGGAAAATCCGCCCCCCATATAGAGAGCGACGCAGTTCCAGACTTGGGAAAATCCTCGAGGGGCAGATTATCTCCCCCCAGGGGGCGGACTATCCGCCCTTGCGGAAAATCCGGCTGATTCTCCGCCCCCTCTCTGGGGGTTGCGCCCTTCTGGATATGGGGAGGGGCGGATTATCCGCCCCTGGTAGGGTCAGATTATCCGCCCCCAAAAGAAAATTTCCTTTTCCTTTTTCAATGTTAAGATCTATAGCACTTCAACACACATTAAATAATCCTTGATATTGTTATCTAACACACAAAACACTAGGGATTATGAAATGTTCTTTAAATCTCCCCCTTTTTGGTGTTAGATGACAATACCAGGATTTGCAAAGAAACCCACTAATGACACCTTAAACCAAATGAAAGTGGCTCCCCCTAGATGTGTGCATATTTATAATTTGCATTTGAATACAAATGAACACACTAGAGAGTACACAACTTTCATAGCAAAGACAATTAAAACAAGGTGAGTTAGGAAACAAGGTCATACCACCAGGATGTGAATATAGACAAATAATATAATGAGATTGTTAGGGTCCAAGCAAATAGACTACCAGACTCCATATGCCATCAAATAGACTACCAGACTCCAAGGATAAATCCAGAATTCCATAAGAGTAGATACACAATATAAATCCAGAATTCCAGAGGTCCATACAGAGTAAAGCACGATAGAGTCTTACATAAACCAAGCACAAATAACAAATAAGTTCACGCTAAAAGGGCACAAGCAAGCAAATAAACGACTGAAAAAGAGACAAGTGCTTGCGCCCGACGCATGCAAATCCGCGAGACCTAATAGAACTACTTCTCCCCCTTTGGCATCGAAACGCCAAAAAGGAAGAAGAGCGATGCTAACGCCCCAGAAGATCACGCCTCCTCGTCGTAGTCATCCCCGTCCCCTTCCTCTTCATCATACTCATCATCATCGTCACCAGCTGGAGGAGTAGGTGCCCTCGGAGGTGGAGGAAATAGGCAACTCTCGAGCTCACCATAGTTGATCCCTGAAGTGTTCCACTGAGCATATGGTTCCGGAGCAGTAGGAGGAGGTGGATTGCCAGTGGCACCGGACACGTGATGTAGAATGAGCTGCTGAGTGTGTGCCATCTCATGGCTCCTCCGGTATTCCTCATACTGGACCTTGTGAGTATCTATGCCCATGCAAAGGATGTTCCGCTGGAACCAATTGAGATGCTTAACCTCGCGTGCCATTGGGGACACCGCGGAACGACGACCACTAGCCCTTGCATCACGCATGAAGGACTCATGAGCAAAGGATGGGTGATGGGTCTTCTGAGCCTTGTTGCAGATTTTCTTTGGCCTGTGAACACCATCCAAATCAGTGCCAAAGTCCTCAAGGGGCAACATATGCTTGATGAGCATCATAATGAAAGGGGCATATGGGATTGAGAGCCTGTTGATCATAGCTTCCGTCATCTCATGATATATATAGTCCATGACATCCAATTTGTAACCTGTAGCTGAACCAGAATTGGTGGCACACTCGTGAGCAAATGCAAGGAGAGGTACTAGGTGACCGCGCATCTTGTCATTGTTGCCCCCACTAGGAGATATGCTTTCCCTAAAAAGACCAACAAGGGAGGCATACAAAGGAGAGAGTCCAGCGAAAGTGCCAGCAATACCATCAGATGTCAAACATGGAGCAAGCACATTGTCCTTGGATGGCTTGAGTGGAGAAATGATGCGGTGGCCAGAAGGAGTGTCACGGCCATGGAAAGCATACCCAAGAACCTGCCCAAAAAAGCGGAAGTCCGACTGAATCATTGTTGTCTCGGTCATCCACTTCATGGTACGACGCTCATCACCGCAAATCACAAGTGTCGAGAAAAACTGCCTCACCACGGAGGAATCATAGTTGCATTGGAGAGTCATAAGGTGGTGAAGCCCCATATTATTAGTCACATCCAAAGCTTCAAGGAGTCTTGCCTTGGATTGGGCCTCAGTCATATTGATGGGGTGCAGGGGGCGAAGCTTGAGAGTGGCATACACATCATCATGAATAGCCCGAAAGTGTGCATTCCAAAACATAGAGTCCTCTGGAGGACCATCACTGTCAGCCTCATCATAGTAATCAGTTTGGCGAATGGAGGCATACTGAATACTGTCCATAGCCTTGTAGTTGGGCCGCGACTGTTTGCCCTTGCGAGATGCAGTCTTCTTGGTTTTCTTTGCTGCCTCTGCCATCCGTTCAGCCTCTCTTGCTACTCTGCGAACTTCTGTTTCGTCAATGAACGTGCCTTATGCATTGGGCCTGATATAACGGGCACAGGGATGACGAGTGAAGGTCTTAGTAGCCTTGGAACCACCTATGAAAAGCATGAGAGGGATAGCATGGAGATAAGCACACACAAGTCTAGGAGAAATGTTAGAAATAGTAGAAAAGCAATCCATGAGCCAAGGGTGTGCATTGCGGAAATCAGAACCAAACCAGACCAGGTTTTAATCTCTAGGACGGATTATCCGGCCCTGGCAGGGGCAGATAATCCGCCCCCCGCAGAAAAATTCTGGAATGGCCTAGATTTACCAAGGCAAAACAGATCTGGCACGAGGGTTGCAATACAACTGATTCTAATAAGTAAGGGAAACACATAGTATCTTCTACAACGAGATTTCCAAGAGATGAGAGAGTTACCCTCACTCATTGGAGGAAAATCGCGGAGGAGAAGATACCCGGAGACGAGGGGAAGAAGATCCGGGGAGGGCCCGGAGAATCCGGTGGTAAAATTGACTTCGGGGAGGGGCGGAAGCTCTGGCGGCGGCTGGGGGCAGAGATAGGGTTGGGGGAGGGCTGGTTGCTCTGTTTGAGCCTGGCCTCCCCGACCCAGCCCTTTAGAGGCAGAAAACGCCCGGGGCGAATAATCTGCCCCCTACTTGGGGCGGATAGTCCACCCCCCCCTCTGAATTTTCTGGAAAGACGGATTCAGGCCAGAGCATCCTTGCAAAACCCCTCGATGGTGTATAGAGGACTTGTGTGCAATAATAGATGGTTCAAGGAGGAAAAAGGCTTGGGTTTAGAGCAACAAACTGTGATGGTACTACACACCCAAACTTGCAAGAACAAATCAAATAAAAGGCAGGGTGTGTTTTCCATAAGAACAAAAGATATGCAAGAAAATCCAAAGAGAGCCATTAGAAACCAACTCTTCTCAAGGAAGAGAGCGGTGGCCGAAGCCACCATGTTGGAGCGCATGGCATGACACCGCGAAGATGTATCTTGAGTTCAAAACCAATGCTCATCAATAACCCACATATCACAAAATGATATTAAGGGAAATGATTTTGTCTTGCTTTCAGCATTATGGGGGGAGGGTTAGCCCAATCAATTAGGACCACACTACCCCTATGTCTATGCCCACATGTAAACCAAATACACGAATAAGAGCAAGTGAGTGTGCAAGGGTAGTCAAGCCAAGCTCCTTGAATCTATGATATTTAGCTCATTCCTCAAATAACAAAATCTTGCTTCATCAAGAGGCTTCGTGAAGATATCAGCAAGTTGGTTCTTCGTGCTCACAAAGGATAGTGCAATATCGCCACGAGCAACATGATCCCAAATGAAATGATTGTGAATCTCAATATGTTTTGTTCTTGTATGCTGCACCGGATTGTAAGCAATTTTGATAGCACTTTCATTGTCACATAAAAGAGGCACTTTGTCACAATTGACACCATATTCCTTTAAAGTTTGCCTCATCCATAATAATTGTGTACAATCACTTGCAGCAGCAACATATTTAGCTTCGGCGGTTGAGAGTGATATGCAATTTTGTTTCTTTGAAGACCAACACACTAGAGACCTGCCCAAGAATTGACATGCACCAGAAGTTGATTTTTGATCATCTTTGTCACCAACCCAATCTGAATCAGTGTAACCACATAGAGAGAAACTTGAACCTGTGGGATACCATAAACCAAAATTTGGGGAATTAACCAAATATCTGAAGATTCGTTTAACCACCACTAAGTGGCTTTCTTTAGGAGCGGCTTGGTACCTTGGACACACTCCTACATTTAACACGATATCGGGCCTAGATGCACAAAGGTAAAGGAGAGAGCCGATCATGGATCGGTATACCTTTTGGTCCACGTCTTTACCCTTGGGATTAAGCTCAAGATGACACTTTGTTTGCATTGGAGTAGCAACGCCATTGAGATCCTTCATCTTGAACCTCTTGAGCATGTCTTGGATGTACTTAGCTTGATTAATAAAAGTTCCCTCTCTAAGTTGTTTGATCTCGAAACCAAGAAAGAACCTCAATCCTCCCATCATAGACATCTCAAATCTGTCAGTCATAAGCTTAGAAAATTCATCGTTAAAAGCTTGGTTAGAGGAGCCAAAAATAATATCGTCTACATATAGTTGGCATACAAAAAGCTCCCCATTAACCTTCTTAGTAAAAAGAGTGGGCTCGATTTGCCCAACTTCGAATCCACGGTCGAACAAGAGCTCTTTAAGGTGCTCATACCACGCACGTGGGGCTTGTCTAAGGCCATAGAGCGCCTTATCGAGTTTGTAGACATGGTTCGGGAATTTGGGATCCTCAAAACCCGGGGGTTGCTTGACGTATACCAACTCATGTAGTGGACCATTAAGAAACGCACTCTTAACATCCATTTGATGTAATTTAAAATTATGATGAGCTGCATATGCAAGAAGGATACAGATGGACTCAAGACGTGCTAGAGGAGCATAAGGCTCACCAAAATCAATTCCTTCCACTTGAGAGAATCCTTGAGCCACGAGTCTTGCTTTGTTCCTCACAACAATGCCATTTTCATATTGTTTGTTCTTGAAAATCCACTTGGTGCCGATAACATTGCGGCATTCTTTGGGTTTCTCTACGAGCATCCAAACTTTGTTGCGCTCAAAGTTATTTAATTCGTCATGCATTGCAACTACCCAATCGAGATCTTCAAGAGCATCAAAGACCTTCTTTGGTTCAACCATAGAAATGTGATCTTGATGACCACAGAAGCTTGGAAGTTCTCTTCTAGTAGACACCCTCCTTCGTAGATCACCGACAACCTTGTCAAGAGTGTGACCCCTTAGCTCAAGGTTCCGATCAGCACGAGCCTTGCGACGAGCCTCAATGTCCTTATTGTTTCTAGAAGGAGTTGATTCAACATTTGTATCCTTGTCTTGTACACTATCTTGCCCTTGATCTTGATCTAAGTTGACAACAGGAACTTGTTGCTGAACATTTTCTTCAGGGCCGGATAATCCGCCCTAGGTGGGGCCGGACTATTCGGCCTGGGAGATGTGGCTACAAATTCCTCTTCCTGAGAATGCCTGACAGAGCTGGGAGATCCAGGGCCGGATAATCCACCCTCGGGGGCCGGAGAATCCGGCCTAGAGTCTTCTTGGTCGTTCTCTTCTTCTTCTGATCCCCTGGGACGAGTTGGAGTGCCAGGGGCGGACTCTCCGCCCCTTGGAGGGGGCGGATAGACCGTCCTGGGACTATCATTTTGTCTAGGAGACTGATGAACTTCAGAAGGTTGCGGTGTTGGTGCAGAGTTTTCTCCAGCAGTAGGATCTTGTTGACCTTGTGTAGATGAGGGCTCCACTTGAGTGGAGCAATGTCCTTCCCAATCCGCCACAAGGGGTTCCTCAATGGGGCGAAAAAATCCCACGCCCATTCTTCTTATGGCATCTTGGGGTATTTCAACATCTACATCACAAACATCAACTTGCCCCACATAGGAGCCGTTATTTTCATCGAACTCCACACTACAAGATTCTACAACAGTCCCGGTGAGCTTGTTGTAGACTCTATAAGTGTGGGATTCAGCACCGTAACCAACAAAAATACCTTCTAAAGCCTTGGACTCAAATTTAGACAAGCGGACACCTTTGATAAGAAAGAAACACTTACAACCAAATACCCTGAAGTATGAGATGTTGGTCTTGTTACCGGTAAGTATTTCATACGGAGTCTTGTCCAAAATCTTTTGGAGGTAGAGCCGGTTAGATGAGTGACAAGCGGTGGATATGGCTTCAGCCCAAAATTTGTGAGGAGACTTGAATTCAGCCAACATTGATCTTGCCATATCCATTAAAGTCCGGTTCTTCCTCTCGGCTACACCATTTTGTTGAGGGGTGTACGCAGCGGAATATTGATGTCTTATCCCCTCTTCACTTAGAAACTCATTCAAAGTGTAGTTCTTGAACTCGGAGCCCTTGTCACTTCTTATTGCCAGGATAGGATGTTGTGTTGACGTTGAACTTCATTGGCAAAGTCAATGACAGTTTGTTGAGTCTCACTCTATAGCTTGAAAAAATAGACCCATGTATATCTTGAGTAATCATCGACAATGACCAAGCAATGTTTTTTCCCACCGAGACTGGCATGAGATGGAGGACCAAATAAGTCCACATGAAGTAATTCCAAGATTCTCTTTGAAGACACAATAGTCTTCCTCTTTTGGGGAGAGTCATGCATTTTTCCTTCAACACAAGCCCTACAAACACAATCTTTGGCAAAGGAGACATTGTCTTTTAGTCCAAGGATGTGGCCACCCTTGTGGAGACTTTGCAAAGTTCTCATGTTGACATGGGCTAAACGACGATGCCATAGCCATCCCACGTCGGCCTTTCCGAATAGGTACATCGGACCCGAAGTGATTTTCCCCGAAAAGTCCACCACATACAAGTCATTTTCGACATACCCAACAAAAGCGACCTTTAGAGACTTGCTCCACAAGAGTACCACCAAATCATCATCAATGAAAACAGAAAAACCCATCTTGCCAAGGGCACAAACAGAAAGAAGGTCGTAACCGAGGGTCTCAACAAGCATGACGTCCATGAGAGAGATATCGTGGGCAACCACAACCTTGCCAAGACCCAATACCTGAGATTTAGACTTATCACCATAGGAGACTGTAATATTATCATGATTGGGACGCATCTCCGTGATGATCTCCTTGCTTCCGGTCATATGACTAGTGCATCCACTATCCAGCACCCATTTCGACCCACCGGAAGCATAGCCCTGCAAGAGAATTACTTCTTCGTTTTAGGTACCCATTTTTCAATGGGTCCTTTCATGTTAGTAACAAGGGCCTTTGGGACCCAAATAGACCAAGCAACATATTCATCAAAAGGACCAACACAATAAGCATAAACATCGCCATAATAATCACAAAAGAGTTCATAATTTGGATTGTGAGACCCTGGAAAACCAATATTGTTAGTTTTGTCTTTTGTGACAATCTTCTCAGCGGTGCTTGTATTTGATTGAACATTCTTGGTCTTCTTCTTCTTGTTCTTTTTCTTCTTGTACTTGGTGACATACCCAATGTTGGGCCACATAGAGACAAAATGAAACATTTCCCTCTAACGTGGTGATCCCAAGATCTAGCCGAGGTAGAAGGACACGAGGTTTACCACTAGACGCGCAGTTGCGGATTACTGATGAAGCGCGTCTGTTGATGCAGTGCAGTCCTTTGCGCTCCAATCGTCCTGGTGCTGATCGTACAACACCTCTACTGGTATCCACACATACAAGGAGGAGCACCGGCAGTGAACTGCTAGGTTCGATACGGCGGCAGGACTGCTGTGGAGCTAGGGTTTCCAACACATGGAATGACCTAACCGAAGAACGATTAACCTTTCTGGGTTACGGTGCTCCACTATAAATAGGGAGTGAACGTGGACTCTGCTTGCGCAGCCCATTCACTAAAGCCCATATAATATTAGTCCCTGTGAGTCCGACTCACTAACTCAGTCCAAATCAGGCTCGGGTCCAACCCAACCAGATTTCCAGTTCAGATCCAATCCGAACTTGCTCCCACTCTTAAATGTGTGACCCTGTAGGCTCATGGCTACTTGGACACGATAAGAGTCCGACTCTCAATCGATCAGTCGATAGCGGCTCCTAGCACAATGTGTCGACTCCCAAGTACCAAAGAGTCATGATGACTTGCCTTTCCAATGCGACTTGCGTCCGAGTCCCTTTTGCCTCACGATATACCTTGTCAGACTATAGGCAAATAATTGTCATCCCTTAAATAGTCTGACTCTCTTCTCGATACGAGATAAGTGATTCACCCGACTAACTCTTAGTCGATCGCCTCGGTTAACACTTAACCGAGTCATGCATGGCCATGCTTTTCGAATCATATCATCCGAGAGGGACCAGAGAATATCTCTCCGAGTGTAGGGGAAAATTCCATCTTGGTTATCCACATCACGCAGCTTGATTTTCAGTCGACCCAAACTCTGCCTTTATAACTGCCCAGTTACAGATCAGCGTTTGACAGAACCTAATTCAGTGATCCTCAACTCGTACTATGCAATAACCTCAGGTCAAAGGATTACATTGATTGAGATATACAAATGAGAACTTGTTCGTTGTACCTCAATATGGGTCAATCCAAATCGCTAAACTCTTTACCGAATCTGTGTAAGTTGGAATAGCATCTCCATGCCCATGACAAGTGGAACCAATCCATCAAGCCAACTTTCACATTTGTCTAAGTTGTGTGTCCAGCACAACCTCAATGACCAAGGATATTTAGTACCAAAAACATGTAAGATCCCACCTTTATAAAGGTAAAGATCCCTGTGATTGCAATGCTAGTCCCTGGATCAATTGCTAGCATCCACAGTTTAAGATGAAGTACACAGAAACAAAGGTCATTATTACATCGTCATTCCATAGAAAACATAGTCTTTTACAACTCCATAGCCATAGGCTAGTACAAGAGTTTAACTTAACAATATAAATAAAAGTCTTCATATTCATGTGCCACAGGCAAGCATGTTGAGTGTAGACTCATAACCCCTAATCATCATCAGAGTAACCTACAACATCACAAGTTACAGCCACAGTGGGTCAATACATTGGAATAGTATTGGCAAGTGATACCTTAGTAGAATTTTTAGCATCTAGTTACTACATGAATTTGGCTAAGTGTAGCTTAGGCTTGCATTTCTCAAAATAGGTTTTACCTATCAGTTGAAAAACACTAAGTTTTGTTTGGTAAAAACTTTCCCAAGGAACCACCAATAGAAATTGGTGAACCTTCACCCTTGTTCAACCACATGTTTTAACTTAGAAAATTCGGATGAGGAGATTCTTGATAGCTTCCATGTCTTGATGCTCAAATTGTCCAATACCAGGGACATGGCTAAGTACTTAGTTTCTTCCATCTGCATAGGTTGTGCACTCTCCCCACAAGACTTGATTTTCACCAAGACAGGACCTTTCAGAAGCCTTCCCTTAGACCAAAATGGATGTGCCCCAAACCTATCATTCCCCTACCACCAACTGTCCATTTGGCTAAGTTATTGCAACCTATATGATCCAGGCAGAGCCCATAATGCCATGTGGCTGCACTAGAAGCTTCTTAACATTTGGCATCTCAAATCCCTTTGTTCCTGGGTGGCATTCCACAAGTGAGATACACAAGGTAAACCATAGAAATGGGCCTTGTGTAACCACTCAACACAAACCATTCTTTCCATTCCACCCAGGTGTTTCATTCACTTAGTTGTTTTATTAAGCAAAACATAGTTCAAGGACTTAGAAATATTTCTCATAGCATATATATATAATCCACCCTTGGTTACTACTAGCTAGACTAAGCATGGAAATAGCAAGTATCTTAACCTATAGGAAATTCTAACAATTCTACCACTACTGGGATACAAATACGAAGCACCAATTATTGGGATATATTTCTAATGCATAGTCAAAATATTGGGATACAAATACGAAGCACCACTTGCCTTGGTAGTTGGGGGAGTAGCAACAATCCTCACAATCACAATCACCACTAGTACCAAAATCTACACATAAAATGATAGCACCAAATTCACATATCAAAATATACAAGCAAAAATATATGAATGCATGCAAATGCCATGTGATGATTTTCTAAATAAAACAATACAAGTGAAACAGTACTAAATCATAAACAAAACAATTATACACTAAATAAAATTAATTTGGCCCTTAGAACATTTTCCATACAATTTTTATATGCAAAAAAAGCTTATAAATGTCTCTGTAAAAACAACCCATTTTACAGATGAAATTTATTAAACAAAGTGCATAATTGGATAGAATTATTTCTCCTGATTCCAATGATATAAAATTTGCAAAATTTTAACGTGTGGATCAAAAGTTATGAATTTTGCAAGTTTGAACAACTAATAGATCTATTTCCAGATTTTAAATTTAAACTCTAGCCACGCGGCGCTTTCTGATTCGCTGGTACCGGTTCACACTGGATCATGCTCGCGGCCGTTGGATCTAACTAACTATGCACGGCCCAGATCTGCGCATACCCCTTCGCGGGTTGATCTAATCGCATCCGCTGGATCCAGATCCAGCGGACCACGTTGCTCTGACCAACAACGGGCAGCGCAAATGGCTACCGCGGCGGCTGCGCATCTGTCGGTGATGTTCCGGCGAGACCAGAGGGCCAGGGCGAGGGGTCTGGTGCTTACCGAGGTTGCGGAGACACGGCGAAGCTCAACGTGCAGCTGGACATGGTCGGGGCGCATGGACACGGTGGGGATTCCTCGTCGGAGTGAAGCCTGTCGTCGGGTGCTCTCGGTCGTCGTCGAAGGCGATGCTCTTGTGTGAAATAAAGCAAATGGTGAATGTCAGGAGATGCGCAAGGTGATAGCGGATAAGCTTGTATGAACCAGAGAGCAAGACGCGCACGAGGATTACCACAATCGGTCGCCGGAGTTCGTCGGGACAGCGGCGTTGTGGAGAGGGAATTGAGTGGGAGAAAATGGAGCGGGGACTATGGGGTTTAAGTAGCCGGAGCTGGGCGAGGAGTTACTCGGCGAATCAACGGCAATAGCTCGCGCAATCAACGGTAGTGACGCGGGGGAAATGGCGGTGGCTCGGTCGTGGGCGGGTTTTGGGGACAACGATGATGGGGCAGGTGGGTCCGGGGCATCAGTGAGAGGGGGTGCTCGCGCGGGTGAGAATCAGAGTCAGAGGGAAACCCCGGGTGGGCTGGTTGTTGGGCTGGTTCTGTTACTGGGCCGAAAGGCTGGCGCATGCCCTTTTCCTTTTCTTTATTCCTTTTCTATTTCTAATTTGATTTTGTGAAATCATTTTCAAATGCTTTTCAAATGAGTTTGAATTCAAACTTTCTCTGGATTTTTGTAGAATGATCCAAGCATATATTTGTGTATAAAACATTGCTGTTTGATCACAAACACCTTGGTCCATTAAAAATAGAATTAAAACCATGCCTTAAGTAAATATTTATAATAGGCATACAAATGGTTTTAATTTTTGATTCTTGTTTTGAAATTTTCAACAAGATTTAGAAAATATCAATCAATCTTAGGATCAATACTCTACTGATCAAAACAAGGTCTTCCTTCTTATAAGGTAGCAATAAGGCTAATGCCTTGCTTTGCATAAAATGATAGATCACAAGTTTATGATTTTGAGGAAATGGTCCTAAAGTGAGTATGAATGCATGAATGATGTGTAAACTTTGAAAATATGATTTTAGGGATGTTACAAATCTAACCCCCTTAAGGTGAATCTCGCCCTCGAGATTCGGATTGGCTAGCAAATAGGTGAGGGTGGTCTTTCCGAAGGTCATCCT
The DNA here is from genome assembly GCA_916181665.1 of Avena sativa. NCBI lineage: Eukaryota > Viridiplantae > Streptophyta > Magnoliopsida > Poales > Poaceae > Avena > Avena sativa. The sequence goes on along the minus strand of OV702280.1, from coordinate 265,194,564 downwards.
CTCTTTCCCATGTTGCTTCTTCTTCGGAATGATGGTTCCATTGCACTTTGCAGAATTTGATAGTCTTAGTCCGAGTAAATCTTTCTGCAGTCTCAAGAATCTTGATAGGTTTTTCTTCATAAGTAAGATCACTTTCCAATTGAACCTCCTCCAAAGGTATAGTATCTTTCAAAGAAGTCTCTTACATCTCTGGATGGAATTTCTTTAGCTGACTCACATGAAACACATTGTGAACGGCAGACAATGATTCCGGCAATTCAATCTCATTAGCTACTTCTCCTTTACGACTAAGAATCTTGAATGGTCCAACATATCTTGGGGCCAATTTTCCTTTGACTCCAAATCTCTTCACTCCACGAAGTCGCGATACTCTAAGATACACTCTATCACACACCTCATAGGTGACTTCTCTACGCTTAGGATCTGCGTAGCTCTTCTGTCGGGACTTTGCTCTCTTCAATCTGTCCTTTACTAGCTTGACTTTCTCTTCAGCCTCTTTGATTAGTTCTGGTCCGAACAAATTTCTTTCTCCCACACCATTCCATAGCAATGGGGTAGTACACTTTATCCCATAGAGAAACTCAAACGGTGCCATCTCAATACTGGCTTGATAGCTGTTGTTATAAGAGAATTCTGCGTAAGGAAGACTTTCATCCCAACTAGCTCCATAGTCTAGGGTACATGCCCTCAACATATCCTCTAGAATCTGGTTGGTCCTTTCTGTCTGTCCATCAGTCTGGGGGTGAAAAGAAGTACTAAATTCCAATCTCGTTCCCAATGACTCATGCAGTTGCCTCCAAAAATGAGAGGTGAATTGAGTTCCCCTATCAGACACAATACTCTTGGGTACTCCATGCAGACACACAATCCTATTCATATAGATCTTGGCCAACTTAGCACTTGTGTAGGTTGTCTTCACGGGTATGAAATGAGCCACTTTAGTTAGGCGATCCACTACTACCCAAATAGAATCATATCCAGACCTGGTCCTTGGTAATCCGGTGATGAATTCCATGCCAATCTTGTCCCACTTCCAATCAGGAATAGGTAGTGGTTGTAGAAATCCTGCTGGTTTCTGATGTTATGCTTTCACTCTACTACATACATCACACAAATCAATATGTTCGGCGATGTCCTTCTTGAGATTATTCCACCAAAATTTTTCCTTCATATCCATGTACATTTTGGTGTTACCCGGATGAATGGAATATGGTGAGTTGTGTGCTTCCTGTAGAATCAGTTTCCGAAGCTCCAGATCTTGCGGAACGCAGATACGTTTTCCATACCATAAAGTACCATGTTCGTCTTCATGGAATCCTTTGGCTTTTCCCTTACCAATATTTTCCTTAATCTCTTCAATTTCCTTATCTGTCTTTTGGGCTTCCTTGATTTTGTCCAACAAAGTGGGCTGAACATCCAATGACATGAGATGTCCTTCAGGCACAATCTCTAATCTGAGGTCTCTAAATTGGGCACATAGATCATCTAGCAACTCTCCCTTAGTAAGGCCATTCACAAATACCTTATGGCTTAGTGCATCCGCTACAAAATTTGCTTTACCAGGGTGGTATTGCAAACTCAAGTCATAGTCCTTGATGAGGTCTAGCCATCTCCTTTGTCTCATGTTGATTTCTTTTCTGAGTGAAGATATACTTCAAACTTTTGTGATCTGTGAACACTTCACATCGCTTTCCCAAAAGATAATGTCTCCATGTTTTGAGTGCATGGACAACAGAGGCTAACTCCAAATCATGAGTAGGATAATTCACGTCATGAGTTTTGAGTTGTCTAGAGGCATAATCCACAACTTTCCCTTCTTGCATCAGAACTGCACCTAATCCCTGATGGGATGCATCACAATACACTTGGAAATCCTTCTCCAAATCTGGCAGACATAGAACTGGTGCTGTCACTAGTCTCTTCTTTAATTCTTGGGAACTGAGTTCACATCCTTCAGTCCAAGCAAATTTCTTTTCTTTCTTTAGTAACTCTGTCATTGGCTTAGTTACTTTGGAGAAATTTTCAATGAATCTTCTATAGTATACTGCCAAGCCAAGAAAACTACGAACCTCTTTTACCGAATTAGGAAATTCCCACTCAGTTACAGCTGACACTTTTGCGGGATCAACTGCTACACCATCTCCTGACACAATGTGTCCAAGAAATCCAACTTCATTCAACCAGAATTCACACTTGCTGAATTTGGCATACAACTTATGTTCCCTAAGCTTCTCAAGTATCTAACGCAAATGTCCTTCATGCTCTTCTTTGCTCTTGGAGTAGATCAAAATGTCATCGATGAAAATGACAACAAACTTGTCAAGGAACTCCATGAACACCTTGTTCATCATATTCATGAAGTAAGCTGGTGCATTGGTCAAACCAAATGGCATTATAGTGTACTCATACAATCCATACCTAGTGGTGAAAGCTGTCTTAGGTATGTCTTGTTCCCTTATCTTAAGCTGAAAATAGCTTGACCGGAGATCAATCTTTGAGAACACACAGGCTCCTTCTAACTAATCAAACAAGTCATTGATTCTGGGCAAAGGATATTTGTTCTTGATAGTCACCTCATTGAGTGAATGATAATCGATGCATAACCTTTGACTTCTATCTTTATTTTCCACAAATAAGACTGGTGCTCCCCAAGATGAAGAACTTGGTTGAATAAATCCTTTCTGCAACTATTCTCCAAGTTGTTTCTTGAGCTCTTTCAACTCATCAACTGACATCTTGTAAGGTCTCTTTGCTATTGGTCTGGATCCTGGCAACAAGTCAATCAAAAATTCCACATCTCTATCTGGTGGCATTCCTGGTAATTCCTCCGGAAACACATTCGGATATTCACTCACAATTGGCACACTGTCTATGCTAACCCCCTTAAGAGAATTTATCTTACTCCCTTTTGATTCAAAGTTCGAATTGAATCTTATCTGTTTCTTTTACGGGGTTGTGAGTGCGACAGTACGATTGGCACAATCTAGTACTCCTTCATACTTGGTCATCCAGTCCATTCCCAAAATTACATCCAGTCCTTGGGAATCTAGAATTATCAGACTCACTGGAAACTTATGCTTTCCAAATTCTATCACTAGATCACGACATCCAAGACTTACTAGCATATCTCCACCGGGAGAACTTACTTTTATTGGACACCCAATATTTTCCGTTGGAAACTCATTTCTATCAAAAAATGCTTTTGATATGAATTAATGTGATGCACCAGTATCAAAAAGAACAAGTGCTGGAATAGAATTGAGTTTGAACTTACCAGCCACAGCATCAGGTTCCTCATAAATCTCTTCCACATTTATGTGGTTCACCTGTCCCTTCTGGAAAGGGTTGGGCTTACTCGCACCTTCAACTTTATTTTCTGGACACTCATTAGCATAGTGCCCCATCTTCTTACACTTGAAGCATTCAACCTGACTGAGATCTTTCTTGACAGGTTGACTTCCACTACCATTTCCACTTCCATTGTGGTGGCTCTTGTATCCACTCTTGTGGTTCTTATACTTGTCATTATCATGACTACGGTGATGCTTGTTGTCATGATGGCGGTTGTGGCCGTGGTAGTTGTTGTACTTTCCATGTTTGTGGTATCCAGAACCCCCACTATCATCATGATGGGAATGCTTGTGAGACGATCCCGAGCTGTGCTTGTCAAAGTTGTGCTTCCTCTTTCTGCTTTCAACCTGTTTCATCTTGTTCTCCAAGATGGTAGCCTTGTCACAAAGTGATTGCTAGGTGGGGATATAGGCCACAGATAATTGCAGATTCAGTTCATCGTTCAGTCCTTCGAGGAATTTCTCCTTCCTCTTGGCATCAGTATCAACTTCATCCGGTGCATATCACGCCAGATTGTTGAACTCCTCAATATATTCAGCCACGCTGTGGTGACGCTGTTTCAGGTTATGGAACTCTTTCTTCTTCAAATTCATCACCCCGGATGAGATGTGAGCTATGCGGAAACCATCCTCAAAGATAGCCCAAGTTACATCCTCAATGGGTGTGGTGATCTGGAAGTTATCCCACCAAGTAGCCGCTGGTCCTTCCAACAGATGTGCGGCAAACCTGACCTTCTCCTCATCGGTGCAGCCTACAGTTACCAAATCCTTGTTCACCGAACATAGCCAATCATTGGCCACCATTGGATCAGTGGTTCCTGAGAACTTTGCAGGCCTGAATCTGGTGAGCATGTCAAATCCTGGCAGATTATTCTGGTTGTTGTTGTAGTTGTTGTTGTTATTGTTGTTGTTGTTCTAATTCTGGTTCTGAATAAAGGTGGTCATCATCTGCATCAGTTGAGTTTGTGTATTCATCAACTGCTGCATATCGGAGTGACATTGTTGTTGTTTGGGTTGGGGTTGGCACGTCGAGGAGGCATCTGTAGTTTTTATAAGGATAAGAATGAGATACCCATATATGCTTAACATGCACAATTCATCACATAGTCAACCACAATAATCAAGCATCAAAATTACATAGAGTTTGAACGACAAAAACAACAAGTTTGAAAATCCAAACACACCATAGCAAGCCATCCACATGTTGGATGGTCATTGCGACTCAAATAATCAAAAGCATGGTAGATGAAAGTAAATCGAGTAGTCTACCCTACTCCTCCGCATCAACCTCCTCGTCAAAAAGTGTAAGACCTGCATTCTCCATGGCGGTCTTGTACTCATCAACACTAGTAGTCAAAGCCTCTATCTTAGCCCTATGAGCCCTCTTCTGTGAGCGAAGCCTCTCAATCACTCCTTGTTGATGCTCGATCTCGAAGTCCTTGTCCTCTAGCTCTGCATTCATCTCCCGAATCCTCTTGTTCCTGTTTTGGACTCTTTTCTCTTTGCTCTTGAACTTCCTGTCCTGGTTCTCAAAATTGGCCTCCATTTCCTTGACTAACTCGTCTTGCTCCGCGAAGAGCTTGTCCTTCTCACGAAGCTGAACCTAGAGCTCGTCATTGCTAAGCATGACGTTGGTCCTATCAGTATCTAGGTGCCTAATAAGAACCTCTGGATCCTGAAGGTACAGACGAATCAGCTCCACTGTCTCTCTAGCAGCATCCTCGAACTCAATAGCCTCACCCTCCTCATCGCGTCTCCCGAAGGGGTGAAAGTAAAGACCTCTAAGCTCTCTGGAGTGTCTCCCTACCAGGCGCCCAAGTAACTACTGCATGACTACATCTAGGCCTTTCTCCTTGTCATCATGCATCAGCTTGAAAGTGATGGTCTCCGTGGTTGGCTCCGCATGGCGTCCGGGTTGAGTGACTCTGAAGCCCCAAAGGTCCTTCCTCTCAAACTTGGTGAGGGGAAGCATCATGATGCTAGGAAGTGATAGGTTGAGCACGCTAGTGAGCTCAATGAGACGAGTACCAAAACGAGTTCCCTTGAACTCCTCGGCTGTGTTGATAATAACACTAGGCATCTATTTTATAAGATAGAGAAAAGTTAGAATTCAACATTCATAGAGAAAAATCACAAGACAAAATATCATAAGCATATCTTTTATAGAAAACACACAAGTCATGGCATACACAAATCCATTACAAGCATCAAAGGTTCAACATAACTTAGACAAATTTTTTGGAAATAAAAACGATATGTGTGGTGGTCCAACTAACGAAGTACGTTACAACTCTCACTCACTAGATAAAATAGCTATCAAAGAATCCTTAGTAGCCATATGTCTATCTTGTTCACAAGATTCCCAAATTAAGTCTATGATGTCTCCCCTTAGTTGTTGGTTGGTAGTCTCTAACTCTTGGGTATGCTTATTTTCTTCTCTAAGGTCATTTTGAGTGTTGAGCATTCTGCACTTGAGTCTATCACCAAGTTCCTTGATAGCATTTGTGGCATCCCGCAAAACCACTACTAGAAAATCGCGTTGATTTTGTGCATTGCATCATCATGACCGCATGCTCATGTCATCATGCCACATTGCATTTGAGCATCGTCATCACATTGCATTTGCTTGCATAAAACTAATTGCGGAAAACCTGTTTTTGTTTTCTAAACGGCCCGTCTTTATTCAAACGCAAAACCCGGGGTTCCGGATTATTTTGTTTTGTCTGCTATCTGTTTGCAAAAGCCCGGTTTTAATTAAACAAAATATTTAATTATTTTAGTGGGGGCAGCCAAACCGGGCCGAACCGACCCAGTCGGCCACCCCCAGTTCCAAAACGGTCCAACCTAGAAACCTTTTCTACCCTGTCCTAATCTACCCAGCCCCCCCTCCACCTCACCCCAACCAACCCCCTCTCGACACCTCACCTCCCCTCTTCCCCTATCCTATCCGGTGCTGCCACCTTGGCCTGGCCCCACCCCGGGGTGGACAGGCGCGCCACCCGCGGCACCTGCCCACACCCCCATGCCACCTGGTCGCCCTGCCAACCCCTCCTCTCCCCTGATCTGCCGCCCGACCCCACCACCCCCACGCGCCTGTCTCGCTCTCTCTCTTCCTCCCCACCTCCACCTACCCCTCCTCTGCCTCGCGTCCCACCGCCGCAGACCGCCCCGCTCCGGCCGTGACCCGGATCTCCCCGAGCCCCGCGAGGCCCCTCCTCGCCGACCCCTACTCCCCCCGCCATCCGCCGGCCGCCTCGCCCCTCTCCGGCAGCCGCCTCCGCCCGCCACCCTCCAGCGCCACCCCACGCCGGCTTCCCCTTCTCTCCTCCTGCCTCTCCCCGCTGCGCCCGGCCTCCTCCCTCGCCCAGGGCCCCTCCGTGGAGGTCAAGCCGCGCCGGCCGTCGCCTCCTCTGGCCGCATCCCGAGCCATCGCCGGACCTTCCCCCTCTGCGGCCCCGACGCCGGCTGCGCCTCCTCTGCCCCGGCCTGCCGCGTCGCCGTCGACCTCGTCCAGCCGCCCTCGCCCCCAGGTCGGCCTCCGTGGCCGCTGGCCGCGCGCCATGGCCGCGACCGCGAAGCTCCAGCCCGGGCCAGCGCCGCCGCCCGCGCGTGCTCCTCCGCCTCGCCGTCGCTCGCCGCCCCACCGCGTTCCTCCCCGTCAGCGTCCGCCCGGCGCCGTGCGCCCGTCCGCCGCCCGTCGTCGGCCGCCCTGCCCTCCTGCCCCGCCGCTCGTGCTCGCCCCGTCTCGGCCGCCTCGTCTCGGCTTCCTCTCCGTTTGGCCGTTGTCGCCGCGGTCCAGACCTCGCTCGGCCACCGCGTGTGCAAGGATACCCTGATGTTTGCATGTTAGTCTTGCCGTTGGCCCTGTGTCCCTGCATCATGCGCAACGCTCTGCATGTGTCCGTGCTGTTCTTCCGAGCCTGTTCCGCGACCGATCCCTGTCGACCACGACCAACTTCAACAAGATCTAATTGAAAGCTGTGTGCTCGAGAGGTGATAATATCGGACAAGATCTCCTTCGGAACCGAAGGCTGTGGAACACCGAGTTTCTCCTTCGCCAAGTTGTCGAGACCCGGAAACTATGCAAGATCGACACCGACCCAAACGGCGGCATTTTCCAAGATCTTCGTCATGGACCGGCAAGATCTCCATCGCGGGCTTCAAGTTCCCCCTCGGACACGCCAAGTACTCCCTCGAGGACGCTAAGTACTTCATCCCGAACGCCCTAGCCGTCGACATGGCCCGACCACCGCGGATGCGACAAGATCTACTTCCCCGATCCGAAGACCCTAAATCCCGGAGTCCGAGAACGATCTCGTCGAACCCTGAACCATGAGACCAACACCGAACCCCGGAACCCCAAGATCGCCGAGACCCAATGTGTGAACCTTTTCCCGAGCCCCTATTTTATAAATGCCAAATATAAAACCTGTTGCATAATCATCATTCATCTCGCATGCATATTTGTGTGGTTTGGGGGCCTTATGCCGATTCACTTCATAATTAAATATGGGGCCCATATGCGGGCAAAACTAGTCTTATATTGGCCTCATTTAAATTTGTGTAGCGAACCGGTGCTATCTTTTGTCTTGATAATACAACATTTAAATTGCAGCGTACCTAAATAACTTGAACCGTTTAATTAATTGTCGGGACCCCGGTTCCGCTTAATATGACCTAATTGCATCGCATCGTTGCCATGTCATACATCATACATGCATCATGCCCGATCTTTTGCCGTAGTATTAAATATTGCATCCGGTGTTTATTCTAGTGTTTTGCTTCTTCGCGGATTGGACCGTTGAGTTGATGTGAGATTCGCCCAGATCTTCGGATGAACCGTCGGCAATGTTTTCAGGCGAGCATCTCCCCCTTTCTACCTATCTTACTTTTATAGTATTTATTCCCTCATGTTGATCTATTGCTATCTGTGTTGCGATGCTCTAGTTTCGTACCCGTGATATCCCCTGCAGCCTTATATTGCCTTGGACACCTCCTATTACCTGTTGTTTTGGTAGATAGTTGGACCTGCGCGTCGTAGTCGCTTGCTCAAGTGCTGTGGCGTGTCGTCGAGTACCACAGTTGTTGGAGTATTGCCGCACGTTGAATGTTGGAGATGCTCATGGCTTTATTTATTGTTCACTTTAATTATTGTTTAACAACTAAAATTGAAGTAGGTAAGCAGAGGCACAGGTGGGCAATAGATGTTATTTGGTTGTTAACCGTCCACTTGTGTCCCGTAGGACCCCGAGTGCTTGATACCTGTTCCTTGTTTTATCGCGCTATCCACATCCGGGAGGCTTATGGGACCCCCCTGAGCCAGAGCTTGATTCATTCTTATTTCTTGGGGCCACAAACTAGTTTGGGGTTTTATTACTATCCTGTACTTATGCCATGCTTTACTGCTTTATTTACGATTGTGCGAGGAGCACACTGTACTGTTTAGGATCGTGGCACGATTCCGCGGTGTCGACAAGCCCAGTTTTGGGTTCCTAGTCGTTCACAGCCGTCCCCACAACCTTGAGTCCGTCTCGGAGCCGGCTGGCTTCGTTGCGGGTCTACTTTAAGGGGTGGCCCCCTGAAATATTTCTGAATCCTGTGATTGCTTTGTCGTGAAAGCCTCGTTGGGTTTTGATTTGGTTTTTCCGAGGTTGATCGAGTGTGTGTTGCTATTGGTGCACCCCGGCCGGGTAAAACTTTCTGAAAGCCGTGTCCGCGGTTATGGACGACTTGGAGCACAGTATCTGGATCATAGACAACTATAACTAAAGTAGTGCTATAAATTTGACTTTATAATGACTAGTAATCAGCTTCACTATAATGGAATGGCTAATTAAAACTGCCAACATTTGCTTGCTTGGGTCGTCGCTTGCGACCATTGTAACTGACTAGTAAGTATTGCAACTAAAACGGAATGGCTAAATAAAAGTACCAACAACTGCTGGGTTTTGGGTTATCTCATGTTATTTGTATCTGACTAGTAAGTGTTGCAACTACAACGGAATGGGTAACTAAAATTGCCCACTGCTTATTTTATCAGGACGATTATCTACACCTGACTAGTAATTGCTGCAACGATAACTGAATAATTAAAACTGCCAACGGTGTGAGTTCCTCGGTTGACTTCCTCGTTTGGTCTCGAGGGGGAAACACCAGGATGGGTTTGTTTGATGTTAGAATCAGGTTGGATCCGAATAGGTCTTTCTTACCCCTCTCTTATTGCCGCTAGTTGTATCGAGTCTCTATAGGTTGTTCAGTGCATGCTGCCGCTGCCGCTTCAGTCCACCATACCTATGTAGGCGAGGACCGCTGAATTCTAGTCTCGCCGTGTACTGGCCTCAGTACTGACGCTCGTCTTTTTCCTTTGCCCTTTGTCGGCACCCCTTTTGTTTAAGCAGGATTTGAGGTCGACGTTGTTAGCAGGGTTACCCTTCCGGCTTGGCCTGGGCAGGGTTATGGACGCCATTGGTTATTCTTCAGGGCTCTTAGCCCCATTTGCATCTTGTCCATAGTCGGACGCTCTATCATTTTCAAGGTGATTTGGATCTTTGTATATTACATCTGTATTCTTGACTCATGGAGTCGCTGTTATATATATCTGTTCTGTGGGTCCCATCGAGGACTGTTGTGTAATGTTATTACTTCGTTTTCCACCCGCACGAAAGTGCCTGGTGGGCACCTTTGAATCGTTTCTATGCGGGTTTTGGCGGGAAGCGCTGAAACTTGCATAGGTCCGATTCTGAGGGTGTTACAGAGTGGTATCAGAGCTCAGCAGTTGTGATACCCCACAAGTCCAGCCTGTAGGATAACCTAGCTAACGGCCGAAGTAGAGTGTCAAAACTACTTTTGAAAAATCGGTTGGATAGATCTGGTTAGGTCTGATTTTACTCCTTACCCCTCTGCTATTCTCCTCTTACCTCTGCGTGTTTTAAATCCACTCTCTTACCTCTCTTCAAGTCCAGGATTTCTCGTGGTTGGGTTCCGTCGTACCTTCAGGGTTTCGCTTCCTCCTTTGATAACGGTGTTCTACCATCTGGTCGTCATGCTATCCGAAGAATCCTTCGTCTGGTGGACTTCTCTTTGTTCCTTCTTGTGCCTTCTGGTGTTTCCGACGCGACGACATCATCTACGCCAGATCCGATGCAGAGTCAGCATCACTCCTTTGTTTCCGAACCTCGCTTGTCGAGATCTTCAGTCTGATTCCGAGAGTTGGTTGCATAATCCGCCTATTCGAGTGCAGAGTAATGGTTTGGGTGCGCGATGGACTGATCACCATCCGACTACTCTTAACATTCGCTCTTGTGCATCGAATCAGTGGATCCAGCAGTTTTACTCCGTCCACGGAAGTTAGGGGTGGCTTTATTGTGGATACCTCTACCTTCGACCTTTTGTTCCCGGAGAGTTCTCTCGACGATCACGGACAACGACCTCTTGTTAGTGGTGTCGCGAGGATCTACACGAAGCGAGAAGACGCAGATCGCCGCCCTTCTTCCGGTACCATGAGGCGGATCTCGAGGGCGAGATCCATTGTTAGTGGTGTCGAATTGTGGCATCCCGCAAAACCACTACTAGAAATCGCGTTGATTTTGTGCATTGCATCATCATGACCGCATGCTCATGTCATCATGCCACATTGCATTTGAGCATCGTCATCACATTGCATTTGCTTGCATAAAACTAATTGCGGAAAACCTGTTTTTGTTTTCTAAACGGCCTGTCTTTATTCAAACGCAAAACCCGGGGTTCCGGATTATTTTGTTTTGTCTGCTATCTGTTTGCAAAAGCCCGGTTTTAATTAAACAAAATATTTAATTATTTTAGTGGGGGCAGCCAAACCGGGCCGAACCGACCCAGTCGGCCACCCCCAGTTCCAAAACGGTCCAACCTAGAAACCTTTTCTACCCTGTCCTAATCTACCCAGCCCCCCCTCCACCTCACCCCAACCAACCCCCTCTCGACACCTCACCTCCCCTCTTCCCCTATCCTATCCGGTGCTGCCACCTCGGCCTGGCCCCACCCCCGGGTGGACAGGCGCGCCACCCGCGGCACCTGCCCACACCCCCATGCCACCTGGTCGCCCTGCCAACCCCCTCCTCTCCCCTGATCTGCCGCCCGACCCCACCACCCCCACGCGCCTGTCTCGCTCTCTCTCTTCCTCCCCACCTCCACCTGCCCTCCTCTGCCTCGCGTCCCACCGCCGCAAACCGCCCCGCTCCGGCCGCGACCCGGATCTCCCCGAGCCCCGCGAGGCCCCTCCTCACCGACCCCTCCTCCCCCCGCCATCCGCCGACCGCCTCGCCCCTCTCCGGCAGCCGCCTCCGCCCGCCACCCTCCAGCGCCACCCCACGCCGGCTTCCCCTTCTCTCCTCCTGCCTCTCCCCGCTGCGCCCGGCCTCCGCCCTCGCCCAGGGCCCCTCCGTCGAGGTCGAGCCGCGCCGGCCGTCGCCTCCTCTGGCCGCATCCCGAGCCATCGCCGGACCTTCCCCCTCTGCGGCCCCGACGCCGGCTGTGCCTCCTCTGCCCCGGCCTGCCGCGTCGCCGTCGACCTCGTCCAGCCGCCCTCGCCCCCGGGTCGGCCTCCGTGGCCGCTGGCCGCGCGGCATGGCCGCGACCGCGAAGCTCCAGCCCGGGCCAGCGCCGCCGCCCGCGCGTGCTCCTCCGCCTCGCCGTCGCTCGCCGCCCCACCGCGTTCCTTCCCGCCAGCGTCCGCCCGGCGCCGTGCGCCCGTCCGCCGCCCGTCGTCGGCCGCCCTGCCCTCCTGCCCCGCCGCTCGTGCTCGCCCCGTCTCGGCCGCCTCGTCTCGGCTTCCTCTCTGTTTGGCCGTTGTCGCCGCGGTCTAGACCTCGCTCGGCCACTGCGTGTGCAAGGATACCCTGATGTTTGCATGTTAGTCTTGCCGTCGGCCCTGTGTCCCTGCATCATGCGCAACGCTCTGCATGTGTTCGTGCTGTTCTTCCGAGCCTGTTCCGCGACCGATCCCTGTCGACCACGACCAACTTCAACAAGATCTAATTGAAAGCTGTGTGCTCGAGAGGTGATAATATCGGACAAGATCTCCTTCGGAACCGAAGGCTGTGGAACACCGAGTTTCTCCTTCGCCAAGTTGTCGAGACCCGAAAACTATGCAAGATCGACACCGACCCAAACGGCGGCCTTTTCCAAGATCTTCGTCATGGACCGGCAAGATCTCCATCGCGGGCTTCAAGTTCATCCTCGGACACGCCAAGTACTCCCTCGAGGACGCTAAGTACTTCATCCCAAACGCCCTAGCCGTCGACATGGCCCGACCACCGCGGATGCGACAAGATCTACTTCCCCGATCCGAAGACCCTAAATCCCGGAGTCCGAGAACGATCTCGTCGAACCCTGAACCCTGAGACCAACACCGAACCCCGGAACCCCAAGATCGCCGAGACCCAATGTGTGAACCTTTTCCCGAGCCACTATTTTATAAATGCCAAATATAAAACCTGTTGCATAATCATCATTCATCTCGCATGCATATTTGTGTGGTTTGGGGGCCTTATGCCGATTCACTTCATAATTAAATATGGGGCCCATATGCGGGCAAAACTAGTCTTATATTGGCCTCATTTAAATTTGTGTAGCGAACCAGTGCTATCTTTTGTCTTGATAATACAACATTTAAATTGCAGCGTACCTAAATAACTTGAACCGTTTAATTAATTGTCGGGACCCCGGTTTCTCTTAATATGACCTAATTGCATCGCATCGTTGCCATGTCATACATCATACATGCATCATGCCCGATCTTTTGCCGTAGTATTAAATATTGCATCCGGTGTTTATTCTAGTGTTTTGCTTCTTCGCGGATTGGACCGTTGAGTTGATGTGAGCTTCGCCCTGATCTTCGGATGAACCGTCGGCAATGTTTTCAGGCGAGCATCTCCCCCTTTCTACCTATCTTACTTTTATAGTATTTATTCCCTCCTGTTGATCTATTGCTATCTGTGTTGCGATGCTCTAGTTTCGTACCCGTGATATCCCCTGCAGCCTTATATTGCCTTGGACACCTCCTATTACCTGTTGTTTTGGTAGATAGTTGGACCTGCGCGTCGTCGTCGCTTGCTCAAGTGCTGTGGCGTGTCGTCGAGTACCACAGTTGTTGGAGTATTGCCGCACGTTGAATGTTGGAGATGCTCATGGCTTTATTTATTGTTCACTTTAATTATTGTTTAACAACTAAAATTGAAGTAGGTAAGCAGAGGCACAGGTGGGCAATAGATGTTATTTGGTTGTTAACCGTCCACTTGTGTCCCGTAGGACCCCGAGTGCTTGATACCTGTTCCTTGTTTTATCGCGCTATCCACATCCGGGAGGCTTATGGGACCCCCCTGAGCCAGAGCTTGATTCATTCTTATTTCTTGGGGCCAAAAACTAGTTTGGGGTTTTATTACTATCCTGTACTTATGCCATGCTTTACTGCTTTATTTACGATTGTGCGAGGAGCACACTGTACTGTTTAGGATCGTGGCACGATTCCGCGGTGTCGACAAGCCCAGTTTTGGGTTCCCAGTCGTTCACAGCCGTCCCCACAACCTTGAGTCCGTCTCGGAGCCGGCCGGCTTCGTTGCGGGTCTACTTTAAGGGGTGGCCCCCTGAAATATTTCTGAATCCTATGATTGCTTTGTCGTGAAAGCCTCGTTGGGTTTTGATTTGGTTTTTCCGAGGTTGATCGAGTGTGTGTTGCTATTGGTGCACCCCGGCCGGGTAAAACTTTCTGAAAGCCGTGTCCGCGGTTATGGACGACTTGGAGCACAGTATCTCGATCATAGACAACTATAACTAAAGTAGTGCTATAAATTTGACTTTATAATGACTAGTAATCATCTTCACTATAATGGAATGGCTAATTAAAACTGCCAACAATTGCTTGCTTGGGTCGTCGCTTGCGACCATTGTAACTGACTAGTAAGTATTGCAACTAAAACGGAATGGCTAAATAAAAGTACCAACAACTGATGGGTTTTGGGTTATCTCATGTTATTTGTATCTGACTAGTAAGTGTTGCAACTACAACGGAATGGGTAACTAAAATTGCCCACTGCTTATTTTATCAGGACGATTATCTACACCTGACTAGTAATTGCTGCAATGATAACTGAATAATTAAAACTGCCAACGGTGTGAGTTCCTCGGTTGACTTCCTCGTTTGGTCTCGAGGGGGAAACACTAGGATGGGTTTGTTTGATGTTAGAATCAGGTTGGATCCGAATAGGTCTTTCTTACCCCTCTCTGATTGCCGCTAGTTGTATCGAGTCTCTATAGGTTGTTCAGTGCATGCTGCCGCTGCCGCTTCAGTCCACCATACCTATGTAGGCGAGGACCGCCGAATTCTAGTCTCGCCGTGTACTGGCCTCAGTACTGACGCTCCTCTTTTTCCTTTGCCCTTTGTCGGCACCCCTTTTGTTTAAGCAGGTTTTGAGGTCGACGTCGTTAGCAGGGTTACCCTTCCGGCTTGGCCTGGGCAGGGTTATGGACGCCATTGGTTATTCTTCAGGGCTCTTAGCCCCATTTGCATCTTGTTCATAGTCGGACGCTCTATCATTTTCAAGGTGATTTGGATCTTTGTATATTACATCTGTATTCTTGACTCATGGAGTCGCTGTTATATATATCTGTTCTGTGGGTCCCATCGAGGACTGTTGTGTAATGTTATTACTTCGTTTTCCACCCGCACGAAAGTTCCTGGTGGGCACCTTTGAATCGTTTCTATGCGGGTTTTGGCGGGAAGCGCTGAAACTTGCATAGGTCCGATTCTGAGGGTGTTACAGCATTCCATGCTGCATTTCTTGCAAATCAAAGAATGTGGTGTGCATTTCTGAGTTGGTGACGATGCAGAATCCTGACTCCTTGTGGTTGTCTTCCTTGTTATTGTACAAGTGAAGCTGCACACACCAATACTCCTCTCCTTCATCCATCACAGGGAAACCTTTGTACACAGCTGCACCATGTATCCCCATGGTAACCATAAGATTTTTGAGGGCTTTGGGAAATTCAGTCTCACACTCCAAGGTCATGGTCATGAGTGGTCCCTTCCTTACGGCTTCGTTGATGGAGTTCATCTACAAATAGAGACGTGAAAGAAGATTAGAAAAGTTTATGAGAAGAAAAATACAAGTGTAGAAATTTTTCAAAGTGTTGAAATTTTTCCTTAGTGGTTTCTAATCCAATCCTAGGGTCATAATCCTACAGGCAACACAGTGCTCCGATACCATCTGTAAGATCCCACCTTTATAAAGGTAAAGATCCCTGTGATTGCAATGCTAGTCCCTGGATCAATTGCTAGCATCCACAGTTTAAGATGAAGTACATAGAAACAAAGGTCATTATTACATCGTCATTCTAGATATAACATAGTCTTTTACAACTCCATAGCCATAGGCTAGTACAAGAGTTTAACTTAACAATATAAATAAAAGTCTTCATCTTCATGTGCCACAGGCAAGCATGTTGAGTGTAGACTCATAACCCCTAATCATCATCAGAGTAACCTACAACATCACAAGTTACAGCCACAGTGGGTCAATACATTGGAATAGTATTGGCAAGTGATACCTTAGTAGAATTTTTAGCATCTTGTTACTACATGAATTTGGCTAAGTGTAGCTTAGGCTTGCTTTGCTCAAAATAGGTTTTACCTATCAATTAAAAACACTAAGTTTTGTTTGGTAAAAACTTTCCCAAGGAACCACCAATAGAAATTGGTGAACCTTCACCCTTGTTCAACCACATGTTTTAACTTAGAAAATTGGGATGAGGAGATTCTTGATAGCTTCCATGTCTTGATGCTCAAATTGTCCAATACCAGGGACATGGCTAAGTACTTAGTTTCTTCCATCTGCAAAGGTTGCGCCCTTTCCCCACAAGACTTGATTTCCACCAAGACAGTACCTTTCCGAAGCCTTCCCTTAGACCAAAATGGACGCGCCCCAAACCTATCATTCCCCTACCACCAACTGTCCATTTGGCTAAGTTATTGCAACCTATATGATCCAGGCAGAGCCCATAATGCCACGTGGCTACACTAGAAGCTTCTTAACATTTGGCATCTCAAATCCCTTTGTTCCTGGGTGGCATTCCACAAGTGAGATACACAAGGTAAACCATAGAAATGGGCCTTGTGTAACCACTCAACACAAACCATTCTTTCCATTCAACCCAGGTGTTTCATTCACTTAGTTGTTTTATTAAGCAAAACATATGTCAAGGACTTAGAAATATTTCTCATAGCATATATATATAATCCACCCTTGGTTACTACTAGCTAGGCTAAGCATGGAAATAGAAAGTATCTTAACTTAGAGGAAATTCTAACAATTCTACCACTACTAGGATTTCCCAAGCATGGCATATAGATACTTAGCAAAATTATTCATGCAAGCCCTATGCAAAATATTTCTAATGCATAGTCAAAATATTGGGATACAAATATGAAGCACCACTTTCCTTGGTAGTTGGGGGAGTAGCAACAATCCTCACAATCACAATCACCACTAGCACCAAAATCTACACATAAAATGATAGCACTAAATTCACATATCAAAATATACAAGCAAAAATATATGAATGCATGCAAATGCCATGTGATGATTTTCTAAATCAAACAATACAAGTGAAACAGTACTAAATCATAAACAAAACAATTATACACTAAATAAAATTAATTTGGCCCTTAGAACATTTTCCATACAATTTTTATATACAAAATAAGCTTATAAATGTCTCTACAAAAACAACCCATTTTACAGATGCAATTTATTAAACAAAGTGCATAATTGGATAGAATTCTTTCTCCTGATTCCAATGATATAAAATTTGCAAACTTTTAACGTGTGGATCAAAAGTTATGAATTTTGCAAGTTTGAACAACTAATAGATCTATTTCCAGATTTTAAATTTAAACTCTAGCCACACGGCGCTTTCTGATTCGCTGGTACCGGTTCGCACTGGATTACGCTCGAGGGCCATTGGATCTTACTAACTAAGCACGGCCCAGATCTGCGCATACCCCTTCGCGTGTTGATCTAATCGCATCCGCTGGATCCAGATCCAGCAGACCATGTTGCTCTGACCAACAGCGGGCGGCGCAAATGGCTACCGCGGCGGATGCGCGTCTGCCGGTGATGTTCCGGCGAGACCAGAGGGCCAGGGCAAGGGGGCTGATGCTTACCGAGGTCGCGCAGACACGGCGAAACTCAACGTGCAGCTGGACAAGGTCGGGGCGCACGGACACGGTGGGGATTCCTCGTCGGAGTGAAGCCTGTCATCGGTTGCTCTCGGTCGTCGTCGAAGGAGACGCTCTGGTGCGAAATAAATCAAACGGCGAACGTCAGGAGATGTGCAAGGTGATAGCGGATAAGCTTGCATGAACCAGAGAGCGAGGCGCGCACGAGGCTTACCACAATCGGTCGCCGGAGTTCGTCGGGACAGCGGCGTTGTGGAGAGAAAAGCGAGCAGCCTGGCGGCGTTCAGAGGGAATTGAGTGGGGGAAAATGGAGTGGGGACTGTGGGGTTTAAGTAGCCGGAGCTGGGCGAGGAGTTACTCGGCAAATCAACGGCAATAACTTGCGCAATCAACGGTAGTGACGCGGGGGAGGAAACGGCGGAGGCTCGGTCGTGGGCAGGGTTTGGGGAGGACGATGACGGGGCATGTGGGTCCGGGGCGTCAGTGAGAGGGGGGTTCTCGCGTGGGTGAGAATCAGAGTCAGAGGGAAACCCCGCGTGGGCTGGTTGTTAGGCTGGTTCTGTAACTGGGCCGAAAGGCTGGCGCAGGCCCTTTTCCTTTTCTTTATTACTTTTCTATTTCTGTTTTGATTTCTGAAATCATTTTCAAATGCTTTTCAAATGAGTTTGAATTCAAACTTTCTCTGGGTTTTTGTAGAATGATCCAAGCATATATTTGTGTATAAAACATTGCTGTTTGATCACAAACACCTTGGTCCATTAAAAATAGAATTAAAACCATGCCTTAAGTAAATATTTATAATAGGCATACAAATGGTTTTAATTTTTGATTCTTGTTTTGAAATTTTGAACAAGATTTAGAAAATATCAATCAATCTTAGGATCAATACTCTACTGATCAAAACAAGGTCTTCCTTCTTATAATGTAGCAATAAGGCTAATGCCTTGCTTTGCATAAAATGATAGATCACAAGTTTCTGATTTTGAGGAAATGGTCCTAAAGTGAGTATGAATGCATGAATGATGTGTAAACTTTGAAAATATGATTTTAGGGATGTTACACAACATGAATGTATCGTTCCACAACCGAATCACATATTGAATGATACACATCAGATGTTTATACAAGGACAACTTAATATCTTTATGAATACAATGGGAAATATCATCATACATGATTGCCTCTAGGGCATATTCCCAACACCCAAGTCCCTCTTTACCCAGATTTGATCTTTTCTTGCCAAGCACCTCATCAAGAACTCCCTTGTCTTTGGGAGTAGTGTCATTGACAAGCTCTTCTTCCACACAAGCATTTTCTTTGTGACCATATGTTGATTTAGATGTGCTAGGAACATCATACTTGGTCAATCGATTTTGGAGTAG
This sequence comes from Avena sativa, assembly GCA_916181665.1. Classification (NCBI taxonomy): domain Eukaryota; kingdom Viridiplantae; phylum Streptophyta; class Magnoliopsida; order Poales; family Poaceae; genus Avena; species Avena sativa. The sequence goes on along the minus strand of OV702280.1, from coordinate 265,175,623 downwards.
ATCATGTGACTCATTGAGAGTGGAGAATTCACATTTCAACGCCTTGTGAGCGATGTAAAGTTTCTCCAATTCCTCGGAGAGTCTAGGATGAGTAGCCCCAAAGTCAATCTTTTCATTCTTTAACTTCTTTGCTTTTGCAACTGCATTGTCACGTTCCTTAACAAGCTTTGCCACCATTTCTTCATGTGAATCTTCAATGGACTCAAGCCTCTCTTCAAGATAAGCCCGAGCCTCTTCTTCCTCTTCTAGAGCATTCTTTAAGGATGCAATTTACATTGCATCCTCCCTTTTAATTCTGCCCTTTTCTTCGAGGAGAACTTCATTTTGGGCCAGCTGGTCCATAAGATCCTCAAAACGTATTTTGTGCTCACCTTTCAAGTTAGTGAAGAAATAGTCCAAAGCAATAATCTTTTCTTTAACCTTAAGACTAGTAGGATCATCCATGTCAATCATAACCTTAGGAAAAGAAGAGTTAGAAGTAGTTACCTCGGAACCTCTTGCCATGAGACAAGTAGCATTCTTTTTGATGACGTTTTCGTTCAGGGAGTCGAAGAGTGATGTTGGTGTAGATGTGGTGACTATAGCAGCCACCTCTCGAGAGCTATCATCCTCGTCCTCATCTTCACTTCCCGAAGAATATTCTTCTTGAGCCACTAGAACAATCTTTGGTTGCTTCTTGAAGGGCGCATTCTTCTTTACAAACTGTTTCTTGCGTGGAGCCTTTGACTTTTCCTTGAAAATAATTCTTCCTCCATTATCTTCCCTACTTTGATATGGACACTCAACTACAAAGTGCATCCGGTCTCCACAGTTGAAACATGTTCTCATCTTGGGACCATTTTCCTTTCTTCCATTAGCTCCACTCTTGCGTTCTAGTTCAGCTTTAGCCTTGCCCGGGTCTTTCCAAAAATTTCTAGCATAAAAGGATAGGTATTGTCCATGGACCCTTTTTACGTCCTCGGGACAGTCCATACCTTCTATGTCATCTTCATCATGATCAATCACACTAGTCTTCAAGGCCATGTTGACCCCCTTTTGCATCCCCGTAGCTCGTGCACGAGCATCTTTAGCATTCTTGGCAGCCACTTTGAAAGCGGCCATTTCTTGCATTACCTCATTGGATGTCATAAGGTGGTAGTTATGCCTTCCTTGGAGACTTTTCAAATCTGTGGGCTCCAATGGCATAAGAGCACTGACATACTTGCGGTTGATCCATGCATCATCAACATGAGAGGCACCATGATTCCTGAAAGTGGTGGCTATTGACTTGAGCCTCCTATACATGTCCTCGTGGTTTTCTCCATCCAACATATAAAATCTTTCGGCTTCATTGCTCAAAGCATCATATCTATTTCTTCTCATACTTTCATTTCCGATGAAGAGCTCGGTGAGATCATCCCAAGATTCCTTAGATGTACTAAGATGCTGAATGTGTGGCATGTCTTTGTCACCCACTCCAAGCTGGATCATGTGTAGAGCTGTAGTGTTGAGTTGACTATCAACAACCTCGCTTCTTGTTAGGTTGTTGGGATCTCCAACATGGAGACCATTCTCGATGATTTTCCACAACTCAATGGAGGAACTGCACACATGATACTTCATCAAAAATTGCCATTGAATGAAAGTAGATGCTGAAAGTTTGGGTGGATCACCCCTATTATGTATATGTGGGTGTGGGATAGGTGGATCAGGAGAATATACATGGGAAACCTCATTGTATCCTTCCTTACCACTAAACTTTTTCGAGGAGGAGCCCTTGCTAGTTCCATCACCAACCACTTCGTTATATTTGGAATCGGCTTTACCCGTTTCCTTGGATTGCATAGTGGTAGCCTCAGAGTTAGATGGAGGTGATTCTACGAATGTGGAGAGATGCATTATCAATTGACACATCTCTTCCATCTTAGCCTCCATTGAACTAAGCAAGGTTGTTTCCAACGTCTTAGATCGTTCATGGTGACTACCTATGGAGCATCACTCCCATATCCCTTGGAACCCATACTTAGCCCGAATTAAGAGCCGGGGCTCTAATACCAATTGAAATGGATCGTATGGGCACCTAGAGGGGGTGAATAGGTGCTACTCAATTTTTTGTTCTTTTTCAATTTTAGGCTTGGCATAAAGTAAATTCTCTAGATATGCAACTATGAGAATTTCCCTATATGCAACCCTAGCTACTAAGCACGTAAAGAGAGGATCGAGGGAACCGTAGTGGAGCACGCAGAGACACAGGGATTTGTTTTACTGCAGTTCCTTCCTTGTTAAGGGAAGTACATCTGCGTTGGAGGGGTGGGCGGTTCTAAGACCACCACGCCACAATAGGCCTCACCCTATTCTCCGATGGATCTCGCCATGAAAGGCCTGATCCACCTTCTCCACTATTGGTACCCTTCGAGGCGGGAACCAGTGCCTTTATAACTCTACCGGGGCACACACCCACAACTGAATTGGAGGCTCCCGTAATGACAACAAGCTGTCACAAGAACAAGGATTATCAATATAATCAAAAGCAAGGATCTAGATATTTGTAAGAAATACTAGATCGGAGATTCTCCAAACGAATGGAGAGAATATGAAGTGCTTGATTGAAGTTGTTGAAGATCGAGTCCTCCTCCTTTGATTCCCCAAGGGACGGGGCCTTTGGGTGGATCTAGGTGGAGCTCTCTTGGATGAAGGTTGCAGATCAGATCTTGACTTTTTCGAATGAACCAAGAGATCTGGAAGGAGGGGGAAGGCAATCTTAAATACCCCCTGCACAGATCTGGCCGTTGAAGAAGTTTGGGGCGGATTATCCGCCCTGGGAAAAACTCCGCCCCAAGACAGAAACTCTGGGGTAAAGTCTGGCCCCCATATAGAGAGCGACGCAGGTCCAGACTTGGAGAAATTCCTCGAGGGGCGGATTATCCGCCCCCTCAAGGGGCGGACTATCCGGCCTAGGGGAAAACTCCGCCCCCGAGCCGGAAAGTCCGGGGGAAAATCCGCCCCCATACAAAGAGCAACGCATGTCTAGACTTGGCGAAAATCCTCGAGGGGCGGATTATCCGCCCCCCTAGGGGGCGGACTATTCGCCCTTGCCAGAAAATCCGGCTAATTCTCCGCCCCCTCTCTGGGGGTTGCGCCCTTCTGGGTATGGGGAGGGGCGGATTATCCGCCCCCCCAAAAGCAAATTTCCTTTTCCTTTTTCAATGTGAAGATCTGCAGCACTTCAACACACATTAAATAATCCTTGATATTGTTATCTAACACACAAAACTCTAGGTATTATGAAATGTTCTTTCAGCTGTGCAAAAACATCTGATGGGAATAACTGATAATAATAAAGTACTCATGTAATTGTTAGAGCAAGATAATCATATGTGGACAGTGCATCCATAAATGTTATCACCTCCGCAACCTCTTATGGCAATAACCTACTAGTATCATCCATAGAAGAAAGATAACTAATGATATGCATAGTGATTTCACCTTTAATCCAAAGTAAGTTCCTCACATACATTCGTACTACCCTTTCAGTCACTGGGGTTCCTATCCCACAGATCAGTCGTTACTCACGCTCGCTTTACCTGGATCAATCCTCGGTGTCTTGGGTACCTGAAAAGTCCTTAGATTGAGGCAAGAGAGGGTACTACAATCATCAAGTCATACAAACTAATACATGATCCCATCTATGACAAATAACATGCATAAAAGCTACATGGCTAGGCCAAAGCCATTAGCCCAAGGAGGATTACTCACACATAGAGACGAAATCGACAATCATAAACATTATAATAGAGAACATAGAGTTGATAACAAATAGTCTTGAAATGTCGCCAATTGGAGATGAGATCTACTATTACAAGTGGTGGAAGATGGATATGGTGGTGGAGAAGGGTTTAGAGGTTTAGATCTAGATCTATTCCTCCGGCATGTGATGCGGCTCAGATCACTGTAGAGTTCTGTTGGGATACCCTAAGAGGAAGGTATGATGAGTACAACAGCAAGTTTTTTCCCTCAGTAAGAAACCAAGGTTATCGAACCAGTAGGAGGAAGGAAACGACTCAAAGGTGTTGCTAGCAACTGGAAACCTGCACAACACAAACTCAAGACTTTGCCCCAACGAACAGTGAGGTTGTCAATCTCACCGGTTTCCTAAAAACAAAGGATTAGCTGTATGGTGTGGAAGGTAATGGTGGTTTGCAGAAAGTAAACAGTAAAAGTGGAAGATGTATCAATGGTAAAGATTGGACCGGGGTCCATAGTTCACTAGAGGTGTTCTCCTTAAGATAAACAACATAACATGCTGGGTAAACAAATTATAGCGGGGCAATTGACAGGACAGAGCAAGGCATAACAATGCAATACTAGACATTCATGATCCTATGAGATTTGATTGGGCAATACAATAAGATACATAGACCGCCAACCAACTGCATCTATGACTAGTAATCCACCTTCAGGTTATTATCCGAGCCGAACCCCCTCAAGTATTAAGTTGCAAGCAACGGATAACTGCTTTAAGCAAAGTGTGTAAGGTAAATAATCCACTTGTTCCATGAACAAGAGATCGTTGTTTTCTCCCTAGTAGCAACAGCACATCTACAACCTTAGAGATTTCTGTCACTTCCCCAGATTAAATAGAGGCATCAACCCACTATCGAGCATAAATACTCCCTCTTGGAGTCACTAGCATATACTTGGCCAAGATAGCTACTAGAAACGGAGAGCATGCAAGATCACAAACAACACAGACATGATAGAATCTATAAGATAGAATCATTAACCAATCTGACATAGTAATCTCAATATCCATCGGATCCCCACAAATACAACATGCATGATTACAAATATATGACATTGATCATGAATGGAGCTCACACGATCTAAACATGGTAGCACAAAGGAGGAGAAACAACCATCTAACTACTACATGGACCCGTAGTACAAGGTGGAACTACTCACGCATCATACCAGAGGCTGGCATGGTGATGAAGAAGGCCTCCTGGATGATTTCCCCCCTCCAGTAGGGTGCCAGGAAGAGCTTCAGATCCCCCCGATCAAGGGATGATGGTGGCGGCGGCTACTGACTTTTTTGTGGAAGATTGATCGGGTGCTTAGGGTTTTGGTATTGGGGGATTCTTATAGGCGAAGAGAGAGGCCGACAGGGTGACCGAGGCAGCATCACCCCCCCAGGCGCGGGCCAGGCCTGGCCATGCGGCCAGGGGTGTGGCCCCCTCGAGGCCCTCCTCTCTCTTGTCTTCTGGCTCCGTGTTCCCCACGGTAAAATATTGAATTTGGCTTTTGTCTGGTCCAATTCCGAGAATAATGATTTTTTGCCTTTTTTGGAACCAAAAACAGAAGAAAACATGCAACTGGCACTGTGGCATCTTGTTAATAGGTTAGTCCAAGAAAACATATAAAAATACCTCAAAGTGTAGACAAAGCAAAGCAAAGTGGATACTAAACAAGCATGGAACATCAAAAATTATAGATACGTTTACGACGTATCAAGCATCCCCAAGCTTAACTCCTTCTCATCCTCGAGTAGGTAAGTGATAAAAAGAATAATTTTTGAGGTGACTTGCACCATCAAAATCAAGATCAAACCATTTGCAACCATTGAAAGCTGGGATCAAAGTACTCTAATCATGAGCATGAAAGAAGAAGTTCTAACAATAAGACAAAGTAACTATGCATGCAACATGAAAGGTTACCAACAAAGATCATGAATAACAATGCATTGAAAGACGTTTGTTTGTTTCACATATAGAAAACATAGCATAGTGGCATTCAGCTTGTCCCTCATGGAGTAGCAAATAAATGCATAGGAAACTTTCAAAGTTCATAAGAGTGACTAGATACAAATAGTTCAAGAGCAAGCAATATCAATAATATGAATCAATCAATAAGTTTTGGGACAATGCACATATAACTAAGAATGGCAACTATGCTCTCTTAATTGCTGCCTAAGGATAGAAGGTGGAGACTCAATATAATAGTGGAAGAAAGGCCCTTCATAAAAGGGAAGCAGGGATTTCAAGTCTCATATAGAGCTTCCAAAAATTATGGTACTTGTTAGATTTCAGCTCTCATTGCCCCTATCATAAGCATCTTGAAGTGATTAAGGTTAAAGTGAACAAACTATGGAGTATATGCTTGAAAAAGTATAAGTTGGCAATATCATGTCCCTTGAATACGAGGGTCGCTCCTCATGCTACTAAAGTTTAGTTACCGTTAAGTTCTTGTCGTAGTAAGTACATGTATATCATATGTCACATACCAAATTCTAGATTTGGTTCTGCATATCATTCATATCATTGCATCATGTTCTTCCATGCAAAACATCCGATTGAAATGATCCGGCAAAACGCTATTTTCAAAACCCTATTTTACTTTACTAAAATGCTCCTGCGGGAGGGTATGCTAGGACTTGTGTTTTCCACCCTTATAAACTAGTGGATTCACTCACCACTTGGCCCTACATTGATCCCCTGTATTTTAGAAAAATTTAGGAACAAGTTTCGCCCAATTTGGAGTTCGTATGAAGAAGTTACGGAGGAATTACTAAATAGGAAATTGCAAAAAGAAAAGACCAAAAAAAAAGGGACGCAGCCAGCAGCGCGTGCAACCGCCACCGCCCGCGCGGCGCATAGTAGCCGCCGCCGCCAGCTGCCGCCCGCTGACGAGAGGGGCCCGCCCGTCGGCCGCCTCCAGTCACCTCCACGCGGGGCCCGCCTGTCAGCCGAGTTTGTCCCGAGCTCCAACTACTAGCAGATTTCTCGCGGGATTCCCGTGTCGTTTCCGAACCGATTTCAACGATTTTTCTTGCCTATAACGATCTCCTCGAGCCCCTCTTCCAAACCCCCTACCTAATTGCAACCGAGACGCCCTAAATCTCCGGCGATTTCTCGCCGGAGTTCGAGCCGCCGCCATTAGCTCAGGTGAGCGCCGCCCTCACCTCGACGCGCCGCCGTCGCCTCGCCCACGCGCGCCGCACCCCCGCCTGACCGCCACCTCCCCGCAGGCCGCCGCCCGAGCCGCTGCCCGACGCCGCCCAAGCCGCCGCCCGACGCCCGACGCCGAGCCGCCGCCGCCCGAAGCCGACCCCGCCGCCGGCGACCGAGCGCGCGCCCGCCTCCTCCTCTCCGCGTCGCCGACCCGACGCCCCGCCACCGCCGCCGAAGCCGCTCGCCGCCGCCGCCTGCGGTGAGTCCACCGCCGCCACCCCCCTGGCCGTTGGATCTCCGATCCACGGCTCAGATCGACCGAGACCACGCGGTTGACTGGTCAACAGCCAGTCAACCCGCGCTGAGTCAGCAGGGAATCTTCCCAGAATATTCCCTTTTGATTTAAATCATTTTAGAAATTGCAGAAATTTGTAGAATCTCGTAAATTGCGTAGAAAATAATCTACTGGGTCAAAATTTTCAAATAAAATATGTGTAGATTCAGTGAGTCGTGTAGAATCTTGCTGTACCATTGTTTTACACTTTTGTAGCAAGATTTTTCCCAGATTAATTAAAAGAGTTAATGGCCTTTTTGGAGTAATTAATTCGTAGAAAAAGATCTGTAACTCCAAAAATTGCATATAATATGTCCATGGATTCAGTAAAGCAAGGGGAATCTCAAAGTGAATTAAAAAGATAGGCTTACAGTAAAAACTTTTGTAGAAACTATTTAGTGGCTCTCTGCAGTATTTTAATTACTCAGGGAGTTTTATAATTCCTTTTTGAGTAATTCCAATTGGTACTGTTCCTAAATAGCAATGCCTATACAGTAGAATTTTCCCTGGATTTTACAAAAAGTATACTATCGGTAGTGAATTATTTGGGTTCTAGCTCTAATTTTGAGCATTATATTTTGCATAATAGTTTTCCTTGCGCTAAAACTATTTTCCATGCATGTAATCAGTAGATTTACTGAATAGGATTATGTGGTGCTGCTTTAGCATCAATCCACGTGTCATGCATGCATTCATGCATCATCTTTGTTGCATATTCTTGTGGATTGTTTGTTTATGATTGCAATTGTATCGTGTAGATTGTGACGAGTGCAACGCTTGCTCGTGTGTGGATTGTTCTTCCGACCGCTACAACCAAGGCAAGTAGATGCTACTTTGTTCATGATATTGTCCTACTATTTTCAATGCATTGTCGTGTATTTTGTAGATGCATGTGTAGGATGATACTATCGCTATGCTATGTCCTATTATGTGGTAGGACTTTCCTTGTAGATGAACCACCGTTAGTAGATGTGCTTAGCCATGCTATGATGAACGAGGGCTGGGTTACATAGCTGAGAGTTGTTTCTAAATGTGTTGGTTTGTGAAAACTAAAACAACTTAATCAATGAATCTCCTGGGTGTGATGGGATTGATAATTTTTGGTGGTATCATTGCGGAAAGGCACCCAGGTATCAAGAGAAAATGATTGGCTTCTTTATTCTGTAGCTTACGTGTACAACCATGTGCCAATAATGAAATGGGCGGTTGGTTGGACTTAGTAGGTTGTGGTAACCCGAACCCGCGTATCCAGAGATGTAGAATTTTGGTAGGTTGGACCGGTGCGCGTCGGGATTGGGGAGCTACTTCCCGAACGGTCTCTTCTTGGACTTCTCCCTATCATCACCCAAAATGAGAGTGATGGTACGAGCTGGGCTGGCCAAGTCACATGGGTAAAGTGTACTAACCCCTGCAGGGTGTATAATCTAATCGATTAGCCGTATCCCCGGTTATGGACATCTGAGTTGCTTGATATTGATTCCATGACATGTTTCTCGCTCATTCTAATTTCATAATTGCTTTAATATTGTTGGGTTAACTTAATTGGGATCTTTTCAAAGAAAATCAAAAACTGTTTATGAAAGTAGGACAAAGGTATTTGCAAATGCAAGCCAGACACAGCTCCAATTGCCAAATAAGCATGTAGATGTTAGCACTATTGTCTCCTTTACTAGCTCTACTTGCCATACATTCCATGTATTGACCCTTCGGGGCTGCTACGTTTCATGTTGCAGGATATTCCGATTCTGAGTAATCTATATAGGCCACGGTACTCCACTCGGCACTTGTTCACTTGTGGGCAATTTGAAGAATGGAGGATTTACTTTACTTATGTTGCTACCTGAATAATTTGAGCTAGCCTTGAGATAAGCTTTTATTGTAATAATGGTACTCTGGATCTTTGTTATTTATGTTACACGGATATTTTGCTATGTTATTTATCTTATTCTATTGTGGGCCAAAGAACCTATCTAGGGATTGGCATGTCACATAGAAGCCACAGTCTTTTTAGAACCGTGGTGTTACAAGATGGTATCAGAGCCCGTGTGTCGACTGTAGGATCGTGACCTAGGATTGGATTAGGAAGCCATAGAATTATTAAAGCTTATATTGACTCTGTCTTTCATCTTATGCCTTTCACTCTCGTAAATTCTTACCATATGATATTCTAACACTTTCCTCTTTTAATTGATAGATGGGAGAAGTCAAGACTGAGTATGCAACCATGGAGTCACCAAGGCCCTTTGCAAGACAGTTAGCACAGCTCTCGCAGTCATTGGGATTGCCACTGCCCATGTTTAAGGGAAGAAGGCTGTACACCTATGGATATGGTGAGGATGCATGGGAGATCACCACCTTCATCTTCAGGGATGCCGCCTTGCCAAACCCTGTGCATCTAATCTACACCAATACATATTGCAACTAGGGACTTGGAATCAACTTGGCCATACATGAAGCCCTGTCTCGCCAGTGCCATCATGTCCGACACCTACTGCCAGCAGATTCACCCTACTGTGACTATGGGAGGCGTGATGAAGATGGGCACATTGTGGTTACCCCGGGCGGCAGGAACAACATGCCGCCCCGTCGGAGGCACATAGAGGACATGGAAAGGGAGAATGGAGCTCTAGCTGAGAAAGTGATGATGATAAAGGAGATTGCAGATTTTGCCAGCAATGGTATGGTGGTCCAAGGACAGGAGATTGACACCTTGCATGAAGCTGTGGGAGTTCTGGAGAATGCCCTGATAGGAAGAGATGCAACCATAGCTCATCTTCATGGTACTGTGTAGGAGAACACCCAGAACATACAACAGTTGCAAGGGACCGTTCAGGAAAGGGATCAAACTATTGAAGCTATGGCAGCCCAGATTGCCGCTCTCCAAGCACAGCTGAATCCGTCCTCTGATGATGACAATGGAGATGGTGGCAACAATGGTGATGATGATGACAGTGGGAACGATGATGATGAGGACGAGGATGATGATGATGGAGACGATGATGGTGGAGGAGATGAATCAGTTGCAGTTGCAGCAGAGAGTGAAGAAGAAGAGGAGGATCCAGAAGAGGTGGAGTTTGATATTTCAAGTGATGACTCAGGAGAGGTGTATACTCCGCCGCCATGGTTAAACCGCGGACCGAAGCGCCAACGCATGAGTGCAAGGACCTACCGCAACCTCTTCAAGAAGTAGATAGAAGTCCACCAATTAGTCCTCGTTAGGTAAATTCGTTAGGATTAGTCTCGATCGATGTAAGACTTAATTGCTGTTAGTTTAAGAGTGTTTAGTTGCTTATTTGTGTACTTCAATATCCCAGGAATTATTTGTGCGAATTTTATGAAAGAGTTATGGCAAGTTTGGTTACTATCTGAGTTATTTTTGCTGTAGTTTTCTGCTGATACAGCAGTACTGTACGAATTTTCATATTTTACTGGTATCTGGGAAAAATCTGAAACAAATAGGGCTGGTGCGAAACTCTCTGTACTGTATGTGCAAAAATCAGCATAATTTTCTGACGAGTCTAAGTCAGGTAGAAAAATTCGTGAACGCTGCTGGACTATTCTGGCAGATTGTTGTTTTGTTGCTAGGTTGATCAACTGTTTAGTTAACCATTGCCAACTCATCTAAAACTATTCAGTAGATATATACTGCTAGGATAACCCCTGGGATGTTGCTGGATCACTTGCTTGTTGATGTGTTGCTTGCTTGGGATTGTCTGTTATTGTTTGTTGTTGTTTGATCATAATGCATGGGTAGAATCCTATTATCGTAGTTGATTCTTTCTAAGCTTACCTGTGCTGAACCGCAGATGCCTCCCCGCCATCAACCCACTGAGTTGGAGCAGCTCATGGCAGCTCAGGCATAGCTGACCCAAGTTATGACTCAGTTCATGGAAGCTCAGAACAACAACGACAATGGGAACAACCAGCCTCAGGGAGATGCTCTCACCAGATTTCTGAGGCTAAGGCCAGCTAAGTTCTCTACTGCAACGGAACCAATGGTTGCTCTCGACTGGTTGCATTCAGTCAACAAGGATCTGGTAACTGTTGGATGCACTGATGCTGAGAAGGTGAGGTTTGCCGCTCACCTACTGGAGGGACCAGCCGCTTCTTGGTGGGACACTTTTCAGATCACCCACCCGCTGGACACTGTGACTTGGGCAATGTTTGAGGAAGGTTTCAGGACCAACCACGTGTCTTCAGGAGTTCTGTGCCTGAAGAGGAAGGAGTTCCGCAACTTGCGCCAAACCAATCGCACCATGGCTGAGTACATTGAGGAGTTCAACAACCTGTCCCGTTATGCACCCGAGGATGTTGACACTGATGCTAAAAGGAGGGAGAGATTCCTGGATGGCCTCAGTGATGAGCTTTCAGTGCAGTTACTAGTGGTTTATTGCCCCACTTTCCAGGAGCTTATGGACAAGGCCAGGATCTTGGAAGGGAAGCACAAGCAGGTGGAGAACCGCAAGAGGAAGAGCAACAATCACCACTCTGGTTCACATCACAAGTCTCGCACTTCATATGATGGATACTCCAAGCATGGAGGGAGTGACCATGGGTGCCATGATCGCCATCACCATGGAGACGATGGACATCGCCATGACAACCACAAGAGCAGCCACCACAGCCACAAGGGAGGACACTCTCACCACTCTGGAGGACACGGTGGACATGACCGCAACCGTGATCGCAGCTTTGTGAAGAAGGATCTGAGTGAGGTGACGTGCTTCAAGTGTGGCCAGAAGGGAGATTATGCTAACAACTACCCGGAGAGGAAGGGGCTGAAGCTAACCAACAACCAGAAGGCCACAGTGAACCACATGAATGTGGAGGAGATCCCAGATGAGCCTGATCTTGTGATTGGTAAGTTCCCAATCAACACTCACCCTGCACTTATACTTTTTGATACTGGTGCATTGCATTCATTCATATCAAGGGCATTTGTGGATAAGTATAAGCTACCTACTGAGTCTATGAAAGAGTCTATTAGAGTAATCTCACCTGGAGGAGATATGATAGCTAGCGCGGGATGCCGCGGCTTAACTGTGAGGATTGGAACGCACAACTTCATTGCACATCTGGTAGTGTTGGAATCACAAGGGTTAGATGTTATTCTGGGTATGGATTGGATGTCTATTCATGGGGGACACATAGATTGTGCACAGCGAGCTGTTTCACTCAAAACCCCGGACGGTAAGAGAATTAGGTTCAAGTCGGCAGTGCGACCGGGAAGGTGTAAGATAAATTCTCTTAAGGGGGTTAGCATGGATACTGTGCCTGTGATTAAGGATTACCCCGACGTGTTTCCGGAAGAGCTGCCAGGAATGCCACCTGACAGGGAAGTGGAGTTTCTCATCGACCTGATGCCGGGAACAGGACCTATAGCAAAGAGACCATATAAGATGGATGTGGATGAGCTGAAGGAATTGAAGAAGCAGCTGAAAGAGCAGTTGGAGAAGGGATTCATTCAGCCTAGTTCGTCGTCATGGGGTGCACCTGTTCTGTTTGTGGAGAAGAAAGACAGCAGCAAGAGATTAGTGGTGGATTATCGCTCGCTGAATGAAGTGACCATCAAGAACAAATACCCCCTGCCGAACATAAATGATTTGTTTGATCAACTGGAAGGAGCGAAGGTGTTTAGCAAGATTGATCTGCGATCAGGCTACTTCCAATTGAAGATCCGGGAGGAGGACATACCAAAAACCGCTTTCACTACTAGGTATGGTTTATATGAGTATACAGTTATGTCTTTTGGACTAACGAATGCCCCGGCATATTTCATGACCATGATGAACAAGGTATTTATGGAGTACTTGGACAAGTTCGTGGTGGTGTTTATTGATGACATACTGATATATTCCAAGGATGATGCTGAGCATGAGAAACATCTGCGACTGATTATGGAGAAGCTAAGGGAACACAAGCTGTATGCCAAATTCAGCAAGTGTGAATTCTGGCTTAACACTGTTGGATTTCTTGGACACGTGGTGTCAGGAGAAGGAGTCGCTGTTCATCTAGGCAAAGTGACTGCAGTAACTGAGTGGGAAGCACCCAAGAATGCAGGAGAGATACGAAGCTTTCTGGGACTTGCTGGATATTACATGAGATTCATTGAAAACTTCTCCAAGATTGCAAAGCCGATGACTGAACTTCTGAAGAAGGAGAGGAAGTTTGAATGGACGGATGTGTGTGAAGCCAGCTTTTAGGAACTAAAGCGTTGACTAGTGACCGCGCCTGTTCTGTGTTTACCAGATCTTCAGAAGGATTTCCAAGTGTACTATGATGCTTCTCGACAGGGACTTGGGAGTGTGCTGATGCAAGATGGGAGAGTGGTGTCATATGCCTCACGACAACTTAAACACCATGAGAGGAATTACCCCACACACGACTTGGAGTTAGCGTCAGTGGTTCATGCGCTAAAGGTATGGAGGCATTACTTAATGGGAAAACACTGTGATGTGTACACCGACCACAAGAGCCTGAAGTACATATTTACACAGAAGGATCTGAATATGAGGCAAAGGAGATGGTTGGAACTTATCAAAGACTATGATATGAATCCGCAATACCACCCAGGAAAGGCCAATGTAGTAGCAGATGCTCTGAGCCGGAAGGTTTATGCCAATGGATTGACAATTGGGGAATTGCCTGAGGATTTGTGCAAGCAATTCAAGGACCTTAGACTGGAGGTAGTATCAGAAGGATACTTGGCAACAATGGAAGTCCAACCAACGCTACAGGACAGAATCAGGAAGGCTCAAGTGGGAGACAAGGAGATTGATGAAGTAAAGGAAAAGATGAAGGAGGATCGAGCAAGGGAATTCCGCGAGGATGAGCAAGGAACCTTGTGGTATGGAGATCGTTTGTGCGTCCCCAATGATCCGGAGATAAGGAAGTTGATTCTTCAGGAAGCTCATGACTCGCCGTATTCCATACATCCAGGCAATACGAAGATGTATATGGACCTAAAGGACAGATTCTGGTGGAATAACATGAAGGGAGACATCGCGGAGCATATCGCCCTATGTGATGTATGTAGCCGAGTGAAGGAGGAACACCAGAAGCTAGCAGGACTGCTACAGCCGTTTCCCATGCCAGACTGGAAGTGGGATAGAGTGGGAATGGATTTTATCACAGGATTGCCCAGGACCAGGTCAGGATATGACTCCATTTGGGTAGTGGTCGACCATTTGACCAAGGTAGCCCACTTTATACCGGTGAAGACGACCTATACGAGTGCAAAGTTGGCCAAGATTTATATGGACAGAATTGTGTGCCTACATGGAGTTCCCAAGAGTATTGTATCTGATAGAGGCACCCAATTTACCTCACACTTCTAGCGCTAGCTGCACGAGTCACTTGGTACTAGATTGGAGTTTAGCATAGCGTTTCACCCACAGACTGATGGACAGACCGAGATGGTGAATCAGATTTTGGAAGACATGCTGAGAGCCTGCGCCTTGGCTCATGGTTCTAGTTGGGATGAGAATTTGCCGTATGCTGAGTTTTCCTACAACAACAGCTATCAAACCAGCATCAAGACGTCACCGTTTGATGTACTGTATGGGAAACGGTGTCGGACACCATTGCTATGGGATGGAGTAGGAGAACGTCAGTTGTTTGGACCTGATTTGATCAAGGACGCTGAGGAGAAGGTCGCCTTGATTAGGGACAGGCTGAAGGTAGCACAATCAAGGCAGAAGAGTTACGCTGACGCCGAGCGCAAGGAAGTGGTGTATGAGATAGGTGATAGAGCATACCTCACAGTGTCGCCACTTCGTGGAATCAAGAGATTTGGAATTAAGGATAAGCTGGCACCTCGGTTTATTGGACCATATCGGGTCTTAGCACTCAAAGGAGAAGTTGCTTATCAGTTGGAGTTGCCAGAGGCTCTGTCCGCTGTTCATAACGTGTTCCACGTATCCCAGCTGAAGAAGTGCCATCCGGAGATGGTGGATACACCATTAAGAGACACTGTGCCACTAGAGGAGGTTCAGCTTGAGAATGACTTGACCTATGAGGAGAAGCCGATCAAGATTCTGGAGACAGCGGAGAGGATTACCCATACCACACCGAAGAGGAAGCCACTTGGGAGCGTGAGGATGACATCCGAGAGGACTACCCTACCTATTTGCTAGCCGCGCCGAATCTCGGGGACGAGATTCATCTTAAGGGGGTTAGTCTTGTCACATCACAAATTCTAGATTTGGTTCTGCATATCATTCATATCATTGCATCATGTTCTTCCATGCAAAACATCCGATTGAAATGATCCGGCAAAACGCTATTTTCAAAACCCTATTTTACTTTACTAAAATGCTCCTACGGGAGGGTATGCTAGGACTTGTGTTTTCCACCCTTGTAAACTAGTGGATTCACTCACCACTTGGCCCTAGATTGATCCCCTGTATTTTAGAAAAATTTAGGAACAAGTTTCGCCCAATTTGGAGTTCGTATGAAGAAGTTACGGAGGAATTACTAAATAGGAAATTGGAAAAAGAAAAGACCAAAAAAAAGGGACGCAGCCGCTGGGCCGAGCCGGCCCACGTAGCAGCCAGCAGCGCGCGCAACCGCCGCCGCCGCAGCTGCCGCCCGCTGACGAGCAGGGCCCGCCCGTCGGCCGCCTCCAGTCACCTCCACGCGGAGCCCGCCTGTCAGCCGAGTTCGTCCCGAGCTCCAACTACTAGCAGATTTCTCGCGGGATTCCCGTGTCGTTTTCGAACCGATTTCAACGATTTTTCTTGCCTATAACGATCTCTTCGAGCCCCTCTTCCAAACCCCCTACCTAATTGCAACCGAGACGCCCTAAATCTCCGGCGATTTCTCGCCGGAGTTCGAGCCACCGCCACCATTAGCTCAGGTGAGCGCCGCCCTCACCTCGCCGTGCCGCCGTCGCCTTGCCCGCGTGCGCCGCCACCTCGCTGCACCCCCGCCTGACCGCCACCTCCCCGCAGGCCGCCGCCCGAGCCGTCGCCCGACGCCGCCCAAGCCGCCGCCCGACGCCCGACGCCGAGCCGCCGCCGCCCGACGCCGACCCCGCCGCCGGCGACCGAGCGCGCGCCTGCATCCTCCTCTCCGCGCCGCCGACCCGACGCCCTGCCACCGGCGCCGGAGCCGCTTGCCACCGCCGCCCCGAGCTCGCCGCCGCCGCCTTCGGTGAGTCCACTGCCACCACCCCCCTGGCAGTTGGATCTCCGATCCATGGCTCAGATCGACCGAGACCGCGCGGTTGACTGGTCAACAGCCAGTCAACCCGCGCTGAGTCAGCGCTGAGTCAGCAGGGAATATTCCCAGAATATTCCCTTTTGATTTAAATCGTTTTAGAAATTGCAGAAATTTGTAGAATCTCGTAAATTGCGTATAAAATAATCTATTGGGCCAAAAATTTCAAATAAATATGTGTAGATTCAGTGAGTCGTGTAGAATCTTGCTGTACCATTGTTTTACACTTTTGCAGCAAGATTTTGCCCAGATTAATTAAAAGAGTTAATGGCCTTTTTGGAGTAATTAATACGTAGAAAAAGATCTGTAACTCCAAAAATTGCATATAATATGTCCCTGGATTCAGTAAAGCAAGGGGAATCACAATGTGAATTAAAAAGATAGGCTTACAGTAAAAAATTTTGCAGAAACTATTTAGTGGCTTTCTGCAGTAGGGAGTTTTATAATTCCTTTTTGAGTAATTCCAATTGGTATTGTTCCTAAATATCAATGCCCTATAAAGTAGAATTTTCCTAGGATTTTACAAAAAGTATACTATCAGCAGTGAATTATTTGGGTTCTAGCTCTAATATTGAGCATTATATTTTGCATAATAGTTTTCCTTGCGCTAAAACTATTTTCCATGCATGTAATCAGTAGCTTTACTGAATAGGATTATGTGGTGCTGCTGTAGCATCAATCCACTTGTCATGCATGCATTCATGCATCATCTTTGTTGCATATGCTTGTGGATTGTTTGTTTATGATTGCAATTGTATCGTGTAGATTGTGACGAGTGCAACGCTTGCTCGTGTGTGGATTGTTCTTCCGACCGCTACAACCAAGGCAAGTAGATGCTACTTTGTTCATGATATTGTCCTACTATTTTCAATGCATTGTCGTGTATTTTGTAGATGCATGTGTAGGATGATACTATCGCTATGCTATGTCCTATTATGTGGTAGGACTTTCCTTGTAGATGAACCACTGTTAGTAGATGTGCTTAGCCATGCTATGATGAACGAGGGCTGGGTTACATCACTGAGAGTTGTTTCTAAATGTGTTGGTTTGCGAAAACTAAAACAACTTAATCAATGAATCTCCTGGGTGTGATGGGATTGATAATTTTTGGTGGTATCATTGCGGAAAGGCACCCAAGTATCAAGAGAAAATGATTGGCTTCTTTATTCTGTAGCTTACGTGTACAACCATGTGCCAATAATGAAATGGGCGGTTGGTTGGACTTAGTAGGTTGTGGTAACCCGAACCCGCGTATCCAGAGATGTAGAATTTTGGTAGGTTGGACCGGTGCGCGTCGGGATTGGGGAGCTACTTCCCGAACGGTCTCTTCTTGGACTTCTCCCTATCATCACCCAAAATGAGAGTGATGGTACGAGATGGGCTGGCCAAGTCACATGGGTAAAGTGTACTAACCCCTGCAGGGTGTATAATCTAATCGATTAGCCGTGTCCCCGGTTATGGACATCTGAGTTGCTTGATATTGATTCCATGACATGTTTCTCGCTCATTCTAATTTCATAATTGCTTTAATATTGTTGGGTTAACTTAATTGGATCTTTTCAAAGAAAATCAAAAACTGTTTATGAAAGTAGGACAAAGGTATTTGCAAATGCAAGCCAGACACAGCTCCAATTGCCAAATAAGCATGTAGATGTTAGCACTATTGTCTCCTTTACTAGCTCTACTTGCCATACATTCCATGTATTGACCCTTCGGGGCTGCTACGTTTCATGTTGCAGGATATTCTGATTCTGAGTAATCGATATAGGCCACGGTACTCCACTCGGCACTTGTTCACTTGTGGGCAATTTGAAGAATGGAGGATTTACTTTACTTATGTTGCTACCTGAATAATTTGAGCTAGCCTTGAGCTAAGCTTTTATTGTAATAATGGTACTCCGGATCTTCGTTATTTATATGCACGGATATTTTGCTATGTTTTTTATCTTATTGTATTGTGGGCCAATGAACCGATCCAGGGATTGGCATGTCACATAGAAGCCACGATCTTTTCAGAACCGTGGTGTGACATCATAGAGAACCGCCAACGGGGTACCCCTTGCACATGATACAGGAGCTATCCCATAATCAAAATGACAAGGCAAGCAGAGAATGAGGATCTCAGTGATCTTCTTATTTATCATGGGAAAATGGTGCTTTTTTCTCTCTTTCCACTTTTCTCATTTTTTTTTCTTTTTCTCAATCTCTATCTCTTTTTTATAAGAAGAATGATTCATAGATTGCTAACTATGTTGATGCTGCAAGTTTCCACCATGATTAGGCATGGCTTAGGCTAGCGGCCCAGGCATTTCTCTAACACACATACATAACTCCATGGACTTACAAGCTCTCCTTTCATTTCACATCGACGACATCCTCAAACAAAAGATCATGATATCAACTGGGTATAATGTACAAGTGCAATGTTGGAAGTGTTCCCCATGACAGCATGGTTCTGCTAATTCCAACGTATAAGTGCAAGCATATACAACATAGATGACATAATGGTTCAAGTTTATTAGGGGCAAGAAAAATAAAGTGTGCCATCAAGTTTGTGAGATCTTCAATCACTATGTTTTCACATAACAAAGTAACTTTTTAATTGGAAGGTAAATGAAACAAGAATATACTTGGAATGGTGTAACACACCACGTATAGGAATTTATAGTGGACACTTTGGAATAACTTGGTTTCTTGGGGGTTGGATGCATGAGTAGAGCTTAATCATACAAGTGGAGGCTAGCAAAAGACTGGGAGCGACCAACTAAGAGAGCAACAATGGCCATAATCATGCAGAGCGACAAAACATTACCAATCAAAGCATAAAGTGGTACCACAATTCAAAAACTAAATGATCATAGAGGCTAAGGTGACTTGTTCATAGTCATAGCATGGTGTGAGCATGTGCCAAGTCAACCCAAATAAAGCATCAAAGGAGAAAACCACAATACTATGCTTTTGTATGATAAAACAATGCATGATTATTTCAAGGCACATTAAGTAATCCTAATTGTTAACAAGTCATGCTACATCAAAAATCACTAAGCATAAGGTCAAAACAACATATAGCATGACATGATAAAGTCTAAGTCACAGTCAAAGCAAGATCCTCTTGTACTACCAAAGCAAGAACTTCCTACTCCCTTCCAACACCAATCAACTTATTTGAAACAACACAGCGAGAACGGGGGTCCAAACTACTTTAATCAAGCAAAGTAAGCAAACAGAAAACAAAAACAAAAACTAAGACGCTCCAAGAACAACACAACAGTGCATGAAACAATAAAAATGAAGTGTCTAGAAAGACCTGAGATTTTTATTGATGAAGAAGGGGATGCCTTGGGCATCCCCGAGGTTTGACGCCTATTGATGAGTGCATGAACACTTCGTTGGGAGACCCCAAGAGGAAGGTATGATGAGCACAGCAGCAAGTTTTCCCTCAGTAAGAAACTGAGGTTATCAAACCAGTAGGAGGAAGGAAACGACTGAAAGGTGTTGCTAGCGACTTGGAGACCTGCACAACACAAACTCAAGACTTTTCCCCAACGATCTGTGAGGTTGTCAATCTCACCGGTTTGCTATAACAAAGGATTAACTGTATCGTGTGGAAGGTAATAGTGGTTTGCAACAATTAAACAGTAACAATGGAAGATGTATTAATGGTAAATATTGGACCGGGGTCCATAGTTCACTAGAGGTTTTCTCCTTAGATAAAAAATCATGGCATGATGGGTAAACAAATTACAGCTGGGCAATTGACAGGACTGAGCAAGGCATAAAATGCAATACTAGAAATTCATGATCCTATGAGATTCGATTGGGCAACATAACAAGATACATAGACCGCCATCCAACTGCATCTATGACTAGAAGTCCACCTTTGGGTTATCATCCGAACCCCCTCCAGTATTAAGTTGCAAGCAATAGACAACTGCTTTAAGCAAAGTGTGTAAGGTAAACAATCCACTTGTTCCATGAACAAGAGACCGTTGTTTTCTCCCTAGTGGCAACAACACATCTACAAGCTTTGAGATTTCTGTCACTTCCCTTAGATTAAAAAGAGGCATCAACCCACTATCAAGCATAAATACCCCTCTTGAAGTCACTAGAAACTACTTGGCCAAGATAGCTACTAACAACAGAGAGCATGCAAGATCACAAACAACACATACATGTTAGAATCAATAAGACAAAACCATTAATCAATCTGACATAGTAATCTCAATATCCATCGGATCCCCGCAAACACAACATGCATGATTACAAATAGATGAGATCTTGATCATAAATGGCGCTCACAAGATCTAAACATGAAAGCACAAAGGAGGATATACAACCATCTAGCTACTACATGGACCCGTAGTCCAAGGTGGAACTACTCACGCTTCATACCCGAGGCTATCGTGATGAAGAAGAAGGCCTCCGACATGATCTCCCCTCTGGTAGGGTGTCGGGAAGAGCTTCAGATCCCCTCGATCTAGGGATGATGGTGGCAGCGGCTACAGACGGTTTCGTAGAATATTGATTAGGTACTTAGGGTTTAGGCATCAGGGGTTTCTTATAGGAAAAGAGGCGAGGCAGGGGGGTCGGTAGGGTGGCTGCACCCCCCCCCCAGGAACGGGCCCACCTTGGCCGCGCGGCTAGGGGGTGTGGCCCCCTGGTGGCCCTCCTCCGTCTCATATTCAGGCTTCATGTTCCCCACTGTAAAATATTGACTTTGGCTTTTGTCCTGTCCAATTCTGAGAATATTGATTTTCTTCCTTTATGGAACCAAAAATAGAAGAAAAAAGGCAACTGGCACTGTGGCATCTTGTTAATAGGTTAGTACCAGAAAACATATAAAAACACCTCAAAGTGTAGACAAAGCAAAGTAGATACTAAAAAAGCATGGAACATCTAAAATTATAGATACGTTTCCGACCTATCACTTGTACCTCTTGAATATTTCTTGGGGTGACACGGGGTGGAATCCCCAAGCTTGAGCTTTTTTCCATTCTTCATCTCATTACATCATTCTTCCTCTACACCTGAAAATTTTCCTTCATACAAAACTTCACACAATCTTCAGTAGCAACATTAGTGTATTCAAAATATAATAGACTTTTGGGGTTTAGTGTCAAAACTGCAAAACTTTCACTAAAGACACAAGCTACTGTAGCAATTACCTCAAAAATCTTAATTTCCCAAAAAGAACCCAAAAAGGAATCAATAAGAAGCAAATGCAAATAATGGCAGAAATCTGTCAAAACAGAACAACAGATATAAACCGATTTTTTCGAAGACCTTCTGTTGGTCAAATCAAAAAGTGTTGAGCTAACAAAAGTTATCTAACAACCTGGGGGATTTATTCAGAACATTACAGCTCAATACGACTTACAGAGATTTTACACGAATTTTTACAGTGGAGCACAAAAATCTGTTTCGGGACAACAACTCCCCAAATCTTACTTCCCTCTCAATAGAGGTTATTCTTGGCACAAAAAATCAAACAAAAGGGAAAATGATAGGTTATTACAGAAGTAATAACTTCCAAGATTCAAGAAAATTATTGGGTTATCTCCCAAGAAGTACTTTTCTTTAACGCCTTTAAGTTAGGCATAAGAAGCAAGAATCAAGTATTTTCAAATGCAGAAGCATTAACATCAAACCTTGCTTTCAAAGAAGGAGCAAAAGGCAACTTCTCTCTCCTCATAGGGAAGTGTTCAATACCTTTCTTGAATGTAAATTGATATTTAGTGGTGCCTTCTTTCATATCAATGATGGCACCAAGAGTTCTAAGAAAAGGTCTTCCCAAAGTAATAGGAAAAGAAGCATTTTATTCAACATCCAAAACATAGAAATCAACAGGGACATAGGCATTGTTAACCATAACATGAACATCATTAACACTCCCCATGAGTTTATTTTTAGCATTATCATTAAGTGGGACATCCAAATAGCAATCTTCCAAAGGTGGAAAATCAAGCATTTCATAAATCTTTCTAGGCATAATAGAGACACTAGAACCAAGGTCACATGAAGCTTTGAGATCAAAGTCATTCACTTGCATATTAATGATGGGTTCCCAACTATCTTATACTTTCCTAGGAATAGAGGCTTTGTGTTTCAACTTTTCTTCCTTAATTTTAATGAGAGAATTTGTAATGTGTTTGTTGAAATCCACATTCAGATCACTAGCATCAGGACTTCTAGCAAGCTTTTGTAGGACATAATCAATTTAGAGATATTGCAACCATCAAGATCAAAATCAAACTTAGCATCACTGATAGTAGACTCATTAGGTTTAGGAATTGTGGCAGGAGGAATAGGGCCTTCTTGTGGTTTGATCGCATCCATATTGGTGGTGGTGATAGTGCAAACACTATTGTTTCTAGCAATTTCAGCTTATCTTTCCCACTTAGCATGTAGTTGAGCTAATAGTCTAACATTTTCATCAATAGTAACTTGTATGGCATGACTAGCAGCAAAAGTACTTTCCAAGATTTCAGGTTTAGCAGCCATTTTATTAATCAAAGAGGACTGTGCTTCAGACAGAGAGGAAATATTTTTCTCAACATTCAAAATATTTTTCTCCACAGTCTTGTTGAAAGTGGTTTGTTTACTAATAAAGTCTTTGAGCATGACTTCAAGTTCAGAGGGAGCACTTCTAGTATTATTGTAGGAGTTTCCAAAGGTATTGCCATTATTAGGAGGATAAGGCCTATAATTGTTGTTACTACCAAAAATATTCCTATAGGCATTATTGCTGAAATTGTTGTTTCTAATGAAGTTCACATCAACTTGCTCTTCTTGAGAAACCAAAGAGGCTAAGGGAACATTATTTGGATCTATATGAGATTTTCCATTAACAAGCATAGCCATGATAACATCAATCTTATCACTCAAAGATGAGGTTTCTTCAACAGAATTTACCTTCTTACCATGTGGGGCTCTCTCAGTGTGCCATTCAGAATAGTTGAACATCATATTATCAAGGAGCTTTGTTGCAGCACCCAAATTAATGGTCATAAAGGTACCTCCAGCAGCAGAATCCAACAAGTTTCTTGAGGAGAAGTTTAAACCTGCATAAAAAGTCTGGATAATCATCCAAGCAGTCGGTCCATGATTCGGACAATTCTGACCAAAGATTTAATTCTTTCCCAAGAATGAGCAACATGTTCATTATCAATTTGTTTAAATTTCATTATTTCACTTCTCATAGATATAATCTTAGTAGGAGGATAGTATTTTCCAATAAAAGCAGCTTTGCACTTAATCCAAGAATTAATACAATTTCTAGGCAAGGATAGCAACCATCATTTAGCTTTTCCTCTCAAGGAGAAAGGATAAAACTTGAGCTTAATAATATCTCCATCTACATCCTTATATTTTTGCATCTCACAAAGTTCAACAAAGTTATTGAGGTGGGCAATAGCATCATCAGAACTAGCACCAAAAAATTGCTCTTTCATCAGAAGATTCAACAAAGCAGGCTTAATTTCATAAAAGGTAGCATCGGGAGAAGGTGGAGCAATAGGAGTACTTAGGAAAACATTGTTATTTGTGATAGTGAAGTCATACAACTTGGTGTTCTCAGCAGAGTTCATCTTTGCAAAGGTGGAGCAAACCAATAGCGCAACTAGAGTAGGAACTATATTTTTTTGTTTTTGATAAGAGAAACCAAACCAAACGAAACTTATTTTTTTTGGAGTTTTTGATAAGAGAAAGAAAAACAAACAAGGCAAAAGAAACTAAGCAAAACAAAAACAAAGTAAAGAGGAAGGTTATGAAGGACTCCCCTTGTGAACCGTCCTTAGCCTCCCCGGCAATGGTGCCAGAAAAAGGCTTGATGCGGCTCAGATCACTGTAGAGCTTCGTTGGGAGACCCAAACAGGAAGGTATGGTGAGTACATCAGCAAGTTTTTCCCTCAGTAAGAAACCAAGGTTATCGAACCAGTAGGAGGAAGGAAATGATTCAAAGGAGTTGCTAGCAACTGGAAACCTTCATAACAAAAACTCAAGACTTTTCCCCAACAAATAGTGAGGTTGTCAATCTCACCTGTTTGCTAAAAACAAAGGATTAACTATATGGTGTGGAAGGCAATGGTGGTTTGCGAAAAGTAAACAGTAATAGTGGAAGATGTATCAATGGTAAATATTGGACTGGGGTACATAGTTGACTAGAGGTGTTCTCCTTAAGATAAACAACATAACATCCTGGGTAAACAAATTACAGCGGGGCAATTGACAGGACAGAGCAAGACATAAAAATGCAATACTAGACATTCATGATCCTATGAGATTTGATTGGGCAATACAACAAGATACATAGACCGCCATCCAACTGCATCTATGACTAGTAATCCACCTTCAGGTTATTATCCAAACCCCCTCCAGGATTAAGTTGCAAGCAACGGATAACTTCTTTAAGCAAAGTGTGTAAGGTAAACAATCCACTTGTTCCATGAACAAGAGATCGTTGTTTTCTCCCTAGTAGCAACAACACATCTACAACCTTAGAGATTTCTGTCACTTCCCCAGATTAAATAGAGGCATGAACCCACTATTGAGCGTAAATACTCCCTCTTGGAGTCACTAGCATCTACTTGGCCAAGATAGCTACTAGAAACGGAGAGCCTGCAAGATCAAAATCAACACAGACATGATAGAATCAATAAGATAGAATCATTAACCAATCTGACATAGTAATCTCAATATCCATCGGATCCCCGCAAACACAACATGCATGATTACAAATAGATGATCTTGATCATGAACAGAGCTCACAAGATCTAAACATGGTAGCACAAAGGAGGAGAAACAACCATCTATCTACTGCATGGACCCGTAGTCCAAGGTGGAACTACTCATGCATCATACCGGAGGATGGCATGGTGATGAAGAAGGCCTCCGAGATGATCTCTCCCCTTCGGCAGGGTTCCGAGAAGAGCTTAAGATCCCCCCCCCCCCCCCCCCGGATCTAGGGACGATGGTGGCGGCGGCTACGTACTGTTTCATGGAAGATTGATCGGGTGCTTAGGGTTTTGGTATTGGGGGCTTCTTATAGGCGAAGAGGGAGGCCGAGGGGGTGCCCGAGGCAGCTACAGCCCCCAGGCGTGGGCCAGTCTTGGCCGCGCGGCTAGGTATGTGGCTCCCTCGAGGCCCTCCTCCGTCTCGTCTTATGGCTCTGTGTTCCCCACAGTAAAATATTGACTTTGTCTTTTGTCCCGTCCAATTCTGAGAATATTGATTTTCTACCTTTTTTGGAACCAAAAACAGAAGAAAACAAGCAACTGGCACTGTGGCATCTTGTTAATTGGTTAGTCCCAGAAAACATATAAAAATACCTCAAAGTGTAGAGAAAGCAAAGAAAAGTAGATACTAAACAAGCATGGAACATCAAAAGTTATAAATACGTTTACGACGTATCAGCTGTAGGGTTCGCAGCATAGAAAACAAAAAATTTCCTATGATGTGAACTATGTACCAAGATCTATCTATTAGATACAAACAACGGGCGGATGTATATCCGTAGAGAACATACCCTTGAAGACCGACAAAGCTTAACGAGTTCAACTCGTGGTTGATGTAGACGATCTCTTGCCGATCTCAAGATCGTGAGGAAGTCCTAGCGCCGCAAATCAGCAGCGCATCCGTGCTCGCACACACGTTCGAGGCACTGAGCAACTTCCGCCTCCTCGCTCCAGCGATGCAGCGGAAGCACAACTCTTTCTTGCCAAATAGCCACCGGGAACATGTATCTCGCTAGTCCGAGACCATGGGGGATAAATTCTAGAGGGGGAGAGAGATCCTTCACGAGGAGGTGTGAGTGAGAAGTGAGAGGAGGGGCTCCTTTTATAGGAGGAGGGGGGCACCCAAGGGGGTGGCCTCCGGCCATGGGGGCTGCCCCCTCCCCTCCTTCATTCATGTGGGTGGACACTCCACTCTCAAAAATCCATTCATATGCCTCCACTCAAAATCCCACTCAAACATGCCATTAAATTTCCACCAAATTTAATGCAAACTCTCATTAAATAAAACTCTTTTATTTTATTCAGAATTTTGTCAATTAATTTAATGACAAAAATTCACAAATAACCCCTTGCTAGAATTCTATTTCACATGCATAACCACTTTATGCAATTTCACCTGAAAACCTGTTTCGGTATCTAGTGAAATAAATTCCTGCGCTTGTTCATTCTTTCGGCATGAAACTTTTCCTCCAATTGGATGTCGGTGTCTCTTAAGTGTGTCACCCTATGGTTCGTGAATAATGCGGACATGATCGAGACCCCTCTCGGATCAATAATCAAAAGCGGGATCTGGAGACCCATACTGACTCCCACCCATTCAACGATGACTTTCTTGTGATCATCGGAACCTTTTACGCTAGTATCTTAATCCCTTTGTTTCACGATATATTACATGTCCGAGATTCGATCATCGGTATCTCCATACCTAGTTTGATCTTGTTACTAACATGCACTCTTTTCTCGTTCCCGTGATATAACATTCTAGTGATCAAATCACTTGCTTGCAAGCTAATCAATGTGATATCACCGAGAGGGCCCAAAGTATATCTATCCGTCATCGGGATGAACAAATTCCACTCTCAATCCATGAGCCTCAACATAACACTTTATTAGTTCTGAATCCATCTTTATAATCACCTTGTTATGGTGTGACGTTTGATGTTATCAAGAAACTCTTCCGGTGTTAGTGATTGACATGATCTCATGGTCTAAGGATTAGGATCACTTCGTAAGTTGTTATAGCAATATAAACTCAATGACTTTGATCGTAATGCTATACTTCGGATGAATGTTCATCACACCATTACACTAATGTTGTGATCCCGTTATTAACAACATCCAATGTCCATGATCAGGAAACCTTGATCATCGTGTTAATCAACGAGCTAGTTTATGAGAGAGGCATAACTAGGAAATTTCTGTTTGTTTATTAAACACACATGTATTAATGTTTCCGTATTAATATAATTATAGCATGCTAAATAAAAATCTATCATATACTTGGAATACACATAATAAACACTTTATTATTGCCTCTCAGGGCATATTCCCTTCAGTCTCCCACTTGCACTAGAGACAATAATCTAGTTACATAGTGATAAATCTAACACCCATTGAGTTCTGGTGTTGATCATGTTTTGCTCTAGGGAGAGTTTTAGTCAACGGATCTTCTACATTGAGATCCGTGTGTACTTTACAAATCTTTATATCTCCATCCTTGACATGCTCGCGGATGGAGTGAAACCGGCGCTTAATATGCTTGGAATGCTTGTGAGACCTTGGCTCTTTGGCATTGGCAATGGAACCATTGTTGTCACAATAGATCACCATTGGGTCCAACGCGTTTGCAACCACTCCTAGTTCAGATATGAACTCCTTCATCCAAACTGCTTCCTGAGCCGCTTCTGAAGCAACAACATATTCGGCCTCCGTTGTTGATCCCGCTACCACAGGTTGTTTGGAGCTCTTCCAACTAACCGCTCCGCCATTCATGAGAAATACGTATCCGGATTGAGACTTAGAGTCATCCGGATCGGTGTCAAAGCTAGCATCAACATAACACTTAGCGACGAGCTCTTCTTCACCTCCGTATACAAGAAACATATCCTTAGTTCTTCGTAAGTACTTAAGGATATTCTTGACCGCTATCCAGTGTTCTGAACCTGGATCCGATTGGTACCTACTAGTCAAACTAAAAGCATGTGCCACATCCGGTCTTGTACATAGCATGGCGTACTGACGAGGTTTAATCTCGTCAATGCCCATTGTTATGGACTTGGGTTTTGGAGAAGATGGGGATGCTGGAGATCATGGCACGGTTAACAGACAAGCAACCAGGGGACACGAGATTTACCCAGGTTCAGGCCCCCGGAGGGAAAACCCTACTCCTGCTTGTCTGCTCTTTGATTACGGCGGAACCGAAGGTTACAGGGTGCGCAGATTCGATCTGGCGTGGATGCGTGTGCGAAAGTATGAGTCGAGTTGCCCTAGGACGTGCCCTCCTGGCCTTTATATAGACTTAGGCAGGTCCCGGGCGTAGTCCTAGTCGGTTACAAGTTCTAGGGTTTTACCCCTTTGAATTTCCTATCTCCTCTAGTCTTGCTCTCCAAGGATCCGAAGACGTCATGGGCCTTGGCCACCCGAAAATCTTCATGGGACAGCGTATGTCTGCCGTGGGCCTTCCTTGGGCTGGACTAGGTATGCTGAAGTTACATACCCGTAGGGTATAACCATGTCAGTAGCCCCCGAGTGATCAGTCGAATCGTAGATTCGGCTGAGGACTCTTCCATCCTTCGGGAGCAGCTATATGTTAATAGTATATGAGTGTAGGGATCGTTGATGTGTGTGCCTGACTCACCCGACGGATCAGGGTCAGTTAACTGTCTTAGGACGAAACAACACGATCTTCTTCAGGTTCGGGTCCCTTAACCCGGGCCTGGAACATATGCTGGCGTAATTCAACTCAGGCCGCGGAGGACTTATAGGAGTGGAATTCCAGTGATTTTAATTGGTGTACCCAACGCGTCCGTCGGGATTTTTCATCGTACCTGCTGGTACGGATTCATACTAGCAGAGCGCAGTCAGGTGCGTTTCCAGGCCATCAGATGATATCTGTAGGTCTTATCTTTGCGTCGCAGACGCAGCATCCGAACATTGATCACCTCGGAGGTGCTTCGGGTGGCCAAGGAGATTGTCGCTCACTCAGCGTTTTGTTGGGGCAGAGTTGCCAAAAAGTTTTTGCGTGCTGATCCGAAAGATCGCAGTCGAAGATTTCATAGGGTGCGCGACCAGCGCTCCCTATAGGAGTAGCCCCCAAGTGTCTGTTCGAGTCGTAGACTCGAACGGAGACTTTTAGTTCAAGCATTGTTTCAATCATTAGGTCCACAGGACTCGAAAATTTTCGGATGCTTAAATCCATCCTCCCTATGGGAGTAGCCCCCGAGTCCGTAGTGGAGTCGTAAACTCGACGTAGGACTCAGAGAAATAATTTTGTCCTCATTTGTCTGTCGGGTGCGCGGCCAGCGCTCCTGATAGGAGTAACCCCCAAGTATTTAGTCGAATCGTAGATTCGAGTGAGTACTTTTAGCTGTGGAGCCGAAGTGGTGCTAGTATAGCTTTTGATGATGTCAGTGCTTACGATCGATGACCTCAAGTGTCTGCTACGCCAGAGATGACTTGACTGGACGAAGCGTGGGTCCCACTTGCTGACTTTGAATTGACCGGTCACGCGCGGCGTGGAGATGATTGCGGCGTCTCCTCTATTTCCGCACGTAGTGGACGACGTGGTAACGACGGTTCATTTTGGTGCTGACATGTGTACGGCCAGATCTACCGTTGGCGTTAGGTCTTCTCGATGGACGGCCAGCGTGCATCGTCTTCACTGTTATAATCCCTGGTGAAATCGTGGTTTGTTTTTCACCGCAGCAGTTCATCTATTCACTGCCCCCTTGTTCTTGAGCTATTCTTGCTGCGCGCTGAGAGTTTCCTCCACATTTCCTTTGTCTTTCTTCGTTGGCAACG
The DNA here is from genome assembly GCA_916181665.1 of Avena sativa. Taxonomy (NCBI): domain Eukaryota; kingdom Viridiplantae; phylum Streptophyta; class Magnoliopsida; order Poales; family Poaceae; genus Avena; species Avena sativa. Next base: position 265,145,612 of record OV702280.1, on the reverse strand, counting down.
CCACCACCGCCGTAGCGCCATGGGGAAAACAAAGAAGTCCTCATCTGCAGTTGGGACCAGCGCCGCCGGAGGCAAGAAGGGCACCGCCACTACTCGCGTCACCGACGGTGGCTGGCGGCGATCAGAAACGCGGGAGAGCGATATCCGCAAACTGCGCGAGCGGAGCCTGATCCCGCAAGACACGACGGCCGTGAGACTCCCCGGCAATGAGGTAATCCCCCGTCCCCCATCTGGGTATCGGGTTATGTTTGTTGCCTTCATGATTCGCGGGTTTTCTTTTCCGGTCCATGACTTCCTTCGTGGACTGCTCTTTTTCTATGGGGTTCAACTCCATCATCTGTCTCCCAACTCCCTTCTCCACATTGCGTGTTTTATCACGCTTTGCGAGTGTTGGCTTGGCATTGAGCCGCACTTTGGCCTCTTCCGGAAGCTTTATTCTGTGAAGAGGCAGTCTGGTTCGGATGGTGTGTATCCCATTGGTGGTTTCATCATCTCCCTCAGTCCCAATGTGCAATTCTTTTCCTTTTCCATGTCCGAATCTGTCCAGTACTGGCGGAGGAAATGGTTTTACATCCGTGACTCCGTACTGCCTGGGCAAGATTTTGGTCTCGTTCCTTTTGACCCCTCCCAATTGATTGAGAAGAAAAGATCCTGGAAAAACCAAATCTTAGACGGTGAGGTGGCGGAGATAGAGGCCCTGTACCGTCGGGTGGAGGATCTCCAACTGATTCCTGAGAAGGAGGTGAACGGTGTCGACGTCATCCGGACGTTTCTTGAGCGTCGGGTGCAGCCTCTCCAAGCGAGGGCGCATCCGATGTTTCTTTACTCTGGGCGCCATGATCCGACGAGGGTTTCGAGTGAGAAAATCTCCAAGGTGGAACTTGACAAGGCTCTTCGCGCGCTGTTGAAGTTCAAGGCCGACGAAGAAATCCCGGGGAAGTCGCTGACTCCTCCCTTTTCTTCGACGTTGGTCGTACCGAAGGTGTAGATTTGCGCACGTAGTGCTTCCCTTTTGCTTTTGTCAGCTGTGTACTTTTTCCTTTGTTTGCTAACAAAGTTCCTTTTCCTTTTGCAGAGCTTCAAAGTGCCGGGCATGGCACCACCGTTGCCCGAGAGGTATCCGAATGCCCCGAATAATGAAGTGGTGGATTCCGTGTCAGAGCTACCGTCAGCGCGATCCCCAGGGGAGGATGCCGACGAATCGAGTGAGGACCATTCGCGCAAGCGATCACGGAGCTCTAGCGAATTGTCAGATGCCTCGACTCCTCCGACTCCCAGAAATCCTCTGGGCCTTGAGCGTCATGATGATGTTCATGGGGGTTCTTCCTCTCCCCTTCCTGCCATTCCTGTGCGGGCTGTTGCTCCGCACCCGCCAGCAAAGCGGAAGAAGGAAGAAAAGAAGGAGGAGAAGAAGGAAGAAAAGAAGGAGGAGAAGAGGGCCCGAAGGGCTTCTCCTATCTTCGACCTGAGCGCGTTGGGCTCATAAGTTTTCTTGTTGCCACTGTTGTCCTTTGTTCCCTTGTTATTTTTGCACCTGTGTTGATTGGTTCGTATGCAGGCAATCCTCCGACGGCTCTAGTGATGGTGCGCGCGAGATAATGGGGGAGTCGAACATTGCGTCGCCTCCTCCTCAAACGGTGGCGACTTCAGTGACGCTGCGCCAGTTCCTCCTGTGCAGGAGAGGCTGGTGGTTGCGCCTCAGAATTTCGCAGGCGGGCCTGCGGGTTCGCCTTCGGAGCACGTAAGTTTTTCTGCTTGATGTTACGGGGGGAGCCCCCGAGTGTCTTCGTATGCTGATGTTGTTTATGCTTCTTTGTGTTGGGTGTAGCCCCCAAGTCCTGCTCTTACTACTATTGCCTGTTGCTGCAGCCTTTTGTCCAAGAGGCCAAGCGGCTGGTGGAGGAACGCCTGACGCTGGAGGCGAAACTACGGCAGCTTCAAGGTATTCGTCTGCCTTGTAGTACTTCTCTTTCTTATCCTGGTCCTGTTCTTTGACACTTGCTTGTTGTAAATGCAGAGGAGCATAACGACTCTCTCCGTGAGGTCGATTCTCTGAAGAAGAGCCTTGGCCAATCGGAGCAGAAGGCCGAAGCTGCCGCTGGTGCGAGAGAGCGCCTTGAGCTGGAGCTGGCGAAAGCAGCCGAAGCAAAAGAGCGTCTGCAGCAGGAGGCCGCAGATCGTGAGGAGCAGCTGGCCACCGTTGCGGCTGCTCGTGAAAAAGGGGTGGCGGATAAGCTCATGGCTGCTGCCAAGGCTATTTCGGGTGAGTACAAGCTTTTGGACTTGTTTCTTTTTCTACGGATCTTCTTCTATGCTGACTTTCTTCATATTTTTCTTCGTTGTTGTCTCAGATGCCGCAGGCATCGAGTTCGACCGCGGTGCTCTGGAGCACGGGAGTGCTCTAGATGATGCCACTGTGGCGGTCGAAGACCGCTGCAGCACCGTCGTCAACTCTCTTGCCAAGGCGAAAGAGGTCCTTGGTCGCTTCTACCACGAAATTTTCCCGAAGGGCGCATCCCTTGAAGATGTGGATGCCCTGGCAGAGGCTCTGTCAGCCGAAGCGCCTACAGCGTACAAGCGCAAGCAGAAGGGCATCGGCGCGTCCGTCGGGTTGGCGATGGCCATGGCGGCTGGGGCAGAGCTGGACCTGCCCCAGATTACTTCTCGGATGCCGACGGCTGCAGATGGATCTGAGGTAGCCTTCGCCGCCTACTCCGCTCGCTGCAGACGATATGGGCCCAAGCTCATTGACTTGCTGTCTGAGTATGCATTGCGGCAGCAGGGCGAGGCCAAAGCTAGGCAGTCTGGTTCTGAGGCGACTCAGTGTCCTCCGCCTTAGGCATAGTAGATGTAGGGTAGTTTGTAGTCTACTTTTGTTGTAAATATCTGCTGTAGTACCATCCTTATGCCACGTAGTGGCCTTATATATTTTAATGAATTCCTCCGAGTTGTGCTCTATCCTTGGCTGAATGTCTGTGTGCCTTCTTTTTTCTTCTGCTATAGGTTCCTTCGGGTGCTGACCCAGTTGACACTTCATCCGAAAGGCCCTTGCGAGCATCATTGGATGATTCCTCGCAGCTCGCTTTTCTTCGAGATCGCGTGCGCAGCTTGGAGAGAGATTTGCTTGGGTTACGCGGTCGCGCTAACGTTTGGAAATCCAAAGCAGACCGTGGTGCAGCCAGAGAGGAGTATTTGATGGCGGAGCTGGGTCGGCTGTCCGAGAAGCTGCAATGTAAGTTGATCCTTCTTTCGGGTTGTAGCTCAGTTCTTCGGGTGAGCCTGCTGGCCTTACTCTTGTTTTGTGCGGTTGTCGAAGGTGCCAATCTTGCTCCGAGGGAAGAAAAGGAGCGTATTGTTGTTCGAGTCAATTGCTTGACTCAACAGGACATGGAGGCCGTCGGCTTCTTCTGGATGGATCGTGATCGCGCCATAGTTCTGGCGACGGTGCAGGATCGTGTCTACCAGGTTTCGCGGGTGCTCCGCCAGGTGCAGACATCACTTTCCTCGGTGCTGCACGTCATGTTTCCGTTGGATGCCGTGCAAACGACCCTTGCAGGTCTTCTGACGAAGTTTCGGAGTGCTAGCAATGTCAAGGAGCTGGTGCGGCAGCAGCTCGTCGCAGGGGTGAAGGCTGCCTTGTCTCTTGTGAGGGTGCACCGCCCTGACATAGATTTGGCTGCTGTGGCGACTGGGCCACCTCCTCGACCAGATGGTGGCGAGTGGAATATGCGTCCGCATTACGCGGCTGTAAGGCAGTATGCCGAACAGATTGTAGATTTGTTTGAGCAGCGTGCTCAGGTTATTCTTCAGAATAGGTAGGACCTGAAAATAAACAAATAGATGTAAAATTTGTGTATTGCGGCTGGGCGTGTATGTGCCCTTTGTTGTAAAGGTTTGCTTGTTTGCGAGCACGCAGTGCTTTGATTTAGTACGTGCCCTTTTCGTTTGCCTGACGTGGTCAGCTACTCAGGTGTACACGTTTTGTCCTCAGTCGATGAAATCGTGAGGTGGGGGGAGCCCCCGAGTGCGTATGTAGCATGTAGTAAAGTTGCAAAAAATAGTCAACCGAGGGTTGGGGGCGAGGTACTTAGCTTTATTTATATCGTAATGGAGGAGGTACATGGTTCGGCTGAGTAGCCTTGGCTGAAAGCCTTATTGAAAGTAAAAAGGGGGGTAGGTTGCTACGGGTAGAATCGTCGCAGGTGCGAGACGTTCCACGGGTTGGAGTATGCGACTCCAGACTCCACGTGCTTGAGGCGATAGGCGCCACCTGGGATGACCTCGGTGATGGCGTAGGGTCCTTCCCATGGTGAATCGAGTTTGTTCGGTCGCTTTTGCTTGAGTCGCAAGACGAGGTCTCCTTCGACGAAGGACCTTGGGCGCAGCCGGCGGCTGTGATAGTTGCGGAGACTCTGCTGGTACACCGCTGATCGAGCGGCTGCTATATCCCGCGCTTCATCGAGTGTGTTGACGGCGTCTTCGAGTGCAGCCGTGGATTCGGCTTCGCTGTACGCGACGACTCGTGCAGACTGATGGCGTACTTCGGCTGGTAGCACTGCCTCGGCTCCGTATACCATGAAGAACGGTGTGTAGCCGGTGGAGCTGTTTGGCGTAGTCCGTAAGCTCCACAGGACAGACGGTAGCTCTTTCGTCCAGTTTCCAACTTTGTGCTCGAGTGAGCTCATGAGGCGCTTCTTGATGCCAGCACCGATTAAGCCATTGGCCTTTTCCACTTTCCCTTTTGTTTGCGGGTGTGCCACTGAGGAATACGTGATATTGATCCCGAGGCCTTCGCAGAAGTCCTGGAATTCTTTGGAGATGAAGTTCGATCAGTTGTCGGTGATGATGCTGTGCGGTACGCCAAACCTGTAGACAATGGATTCGAAGAACTTGACGGCGGTTTTGCCCTTCTGGTTGGTGACTGGAATGGCTTCGATCCACTTGGTGAATTTGTCGACTGCAACCAGGAGGAAGACGTGTCCTCCCTTCGAGGATTTTGGCAGTTTGCCGATCATGTCAAGGCCCCATTGAGCAAAAGGCCAGGCTATGGGAATGGGTCGAAGTTCGGACCCAGGTGCGTGCGGTTTGTCGGCGAACCGTTGGCACCCGTTGCATCTTCGGACGATGTCTTTCGCGTCGCTCATGGTCGTTGGCCAGTAGAATCCTGCTCGCAGAGCTTTGGCGACGAGGGAGCGGCTACCTACGTGGTGGCCGCAGATGCCCTCGTGTATATCTTGGAGTATGGCCTTGCCATCGTTGATGGTGACGCACCGTTGTAGTACGCCCGTAATGCTGTGTTTGTACAGCTCGCCGTTGATGATGGTGAAGGCTTTTGACCGACGAGATATGCGTTGGGCATCTGTCAGGCTGTCTGGCAATTCTCCGTTTATCAGGAACTGGAGGTATGGACGTGTCCAAGTTTCTTCGACTGCCATGACCTGCATCAGGTTGACCATGGCAACTTCGGTATCCAACTTTTCGGGTCCTTCATGACCTTCGGGTAGCGTAGCCCCTGAGTGTTCTGCTTCTTCGGGTGATCCTTTGGGGAATTTTCGCTTGATGGATGGCACGTAGATCTGTTCGAGGAACACACCTGGTGGCACCTTTGCACAACTGGAGCCAATGTTGGCGAGTCTATCGGCCTCCTCGTTGCTCTCTCTTCCAACGTGCCGAAGTTCGCAGCCGTCGAATTCTCCTTCGAGTGCGTTGTATAGCGTGCGGTACGCGATCATGTTTTCAGCGTGTGCGTCACACTCATTCATCGTCTGCTGTACGACAAGGTTGGAGTCACCGTAGATGACCAGGCGCGTTGCGCCACATATTTTTGTCATCTTCATGCCATGGATGAGGGCTTCGTATTCGGCCTCATTGTTGGAGGCTCTGAATTTCATCCGAAGGACGTACTTCATCTTGTCACCTTGCGGGGAGGTCAGTATGACTCCTGCCCCTGCTCCGGCTTTGCGTTTGGAGCCGTCAAAATGCATTGTCCAGGACTGCGACATGTCTGGGGTGTCAGGAAGCTGCAGCTCCATCCAGTGCACCAGGAAGTCCGGAAGGACTTGAGATTTGATTGCGTGTCGCTTCTCATAGATGATGTCTAGGGGTGATAGTTCAATGCCCCATAGGGCCACGCGTCCTGTGGCCTCTGGGTTATTCAGGATGCTGTTTAGGGGTGCCTCATTGACGACTATCACCTGATGCTCCTGGAAGTAGTGGCTCAGTCGTCGAGCCGTCATGAACACGCCGTAGGCCAGCTTCTAGTAGTGCGGGTACCGCTGTTTTGTTGGAGTGAGAACCTCGCTGAGGTAGTAAATTGGGCGTTGTACCCCGTGGGTCTTGCCTTCTTCGGGTCGTTCGACTACGAGTACTGTGCTGACCACCTGGTGTGTAGCTGCTATGTACAGCAACAGGGGCTCGCGCTCTTTTGGCGTGACCAAAACGGGCGAGGTGGAGAGGAGCCGCTTGAGGTTTTCGAATGCGTCGTTGGCTTCTGGTGTCCACTCGAACTTGTCTGCCTTGCGCAGCAGCTGGTAAAATGGTAGGGCCTTCTCGCCCATGCGGCTGATGAACCTGCTTAGTGCCGCTACTCGCCCTGCGAGATGCTGAACGCCCTTGAGGTTTTTCGGCTTCTCCATTGTCATGATAGCTTTGATTTTCTTCGGGTTCGTCGATCCCTCGTTGAGAGATGAAGTACCCGAGCAGCTGACCCGAGGGGACGCCGAAGGCGCACTTTTCTGGATTGAGCTTGATCCTGTAGCGATCAAGGTTGTCGAACGTCTCGCGGAGATCGTCGATAAGTGTTCTTGCGTCCTTGGTTTTTATGACTATGTCGTCAACATAGACTTGGACGTTGCAACCGATCTGGTCCTTAAGGCAGGCCCGCATGCATCGCTGGTACGTGGCACCCGCGTTCTTTAGCCCGAAGGGCATTGTGTTGTAGCAGAATACTCCGAACGGTGTGATGAACGTCGTTTTCTCTTGATCTTCGACCTTGAGTCGAATCTGGTTATAGCCTGAGTAGGCGTCGAGGAAGGAGAGCTTCTCACAACCTGCGGTCGAATCGATGATCTGGTCGATCCGAGGTAGAGGGAAGTGGTCCTTTGGGCAGTGTTTATTTAGTGACGTGAAGTCCACGCACATCCGCAGGATGTCCGTGTCCTTCTTCGGGACCATCACCGTATTTGCCAGCCACTCGCTTTCCTTGATTTCCCGGATGAAGTCTGCTGCGAGTAATCTGTTGATCTCCTTGCCGATAGCTTCGGCTCGTGGCTCCGACAGTCTTCGGATAGACTGCTTGACTGGCTTGGTGTCTGGGAAGACATTGAGTGCGTGCTCGGCGAATTCCCTGGGAACTCCTGGCATGTCTGCAGGACACCAGGCGAATATTTCCCAGCGCTCATGGAGGAATTCGACGAGCGCGCCTTACTATGCGGTGCTGAGGTCGTTGGCGATCAGCGCCGTCTTGGAGGCGTCTGTCGAATGAACCTGCACTTTCTTGGTGTTGACGGTGGAGTCGAAGGACATGTCGGGTGCGTTCTGCCTTGTGACTGGGGGTAGCCCATTGTCCGTCACCTCGCGGAGCCTTACGAGCTCGTCTTGCATGCCGAAGGACTGGGAGATTTTGTTGAAATCCCTGTCGCATTGGTCCGATCGGGTGAAGCTCCCGTGGACTGTGATGACGCCCCTTGGTCCTGGCATCTTGAGTAGTAGGTATGCGTAGTGTGGGACGGCCAGGAACCTTGCGAATGCTACACGTCCCAGGATGGCGTGGTATTGCGACGGCCAGTCCACCACTTCGAATTCTAGGCGCTCCTGCCGAAAGTTGTCCGGCTTCCCGAAGATGACGTCGAGCCCTATTTTGCCCAGGGGGAAGATGCCCTTCCCTGGGACAATGCCGTGGAACGTTGTGTCTGATTGTTCCAGGATGCACCGCATAGCTGCTAGAGTGCTTGCGAACATTAGGTTGATGCCGCTGCCGCCGTCCATGAAGACGCAACTCATCTCGAAGCCTCCGATCTGCGCCGCCAGCACCAGGGCAGCATGACCTGGGCGAGGGATCTGGCAGGGGTGATCCGCGCGAGTGAATGTGATGCAGGACTCCGATCCGCTGAGGTACTCAGGGATTGCAGGCGGAGTTGCCACGGCCAAGTTGATTTGTCGGGTGATTTTCTTCTGCACCCTATTTGTGGGACGTCCCTTCTGTATCATATTGAGTGCTCCTTTTGGTGGGGGGTATGCGACCCCGGCGTTGTTTTGCGCTGGTGCGACTGGTTGATTTGGGCCTCCAATAGGCGGTGGTGGAGGAGCTCCGTGTGCTATTTCACCTGGCGCAGGTGTGTTTCCGAACGCAGGGATTGGAGCTTGTTGCCTCATCTGCACCATGCCTTCGCTGAGTTTCTGGAACTCGCGGCAGTCCTTGAGCATGTGGCTAGCTTTCTTTTTGCCATCTTGTTTGTCGATGTAGAAGTGGATGGTGCATGGACCCGAAAGTTTGTCGAATGCTGAGGGTCCGTTCTCGCGGTCGCGGCGTTGCCACGACTGCGTTGGTCGTCCGTTGTCGCGGAAGTTTCCGCTGCGGTATCCTCCGCTGTTGCGGATGTTGTCATTACGGCGGTCGGCATAGCCGGCTGCGACCATGTCGGGTCCGTCGCGGTCCTCGTAGACGCGCGATCTCCTGTTGCTGCGGCGTTCGCGTCTTCGGCCGTAGTCGTCCTCTTCATCTGATTGCGCTCGCTGGATGCAATCTTCGCCTTCTGCCCAACTGTTGGCGATTTCCATGAGCTGGTCGAGTGTCTTGGGCTTTACACGTCCAAGTTTCTCCTTGAAGTCTGGGCGTTTGACGCCGTCCCTGAAGGCGTCGATGGACCGCTCTTCGGAGATGTGTGCTGCGGAGTTCTTGGTTGTAGACCAGCGTAGTATGTACGAGCGAATAGATTCACCCGTTCTCTGAGTGCAGGCTCGCAATTCTTCAATTGAGGCGGGCCTCTTGCTGGTGCCTTTGAAGTTTTGGATGAAGCTGTAAGCGAGCTCCTCCCAGCTTCGGATGGATCCTGATGATAGGCTGCTAAGCCAGACCCGCGCTGCGCCTGTTAGCTGCAGCTGAAGGAATTGCATGGCGGTTTCTTTGTTTCCTCCGTGAAGCTTGACGGATGACAGATGGTCACTGAGCCAGGACTTTGGATCTTGCGTGCCGTTGAACTTTGGAGTATCCGAAGGAAGCTTGAAGTTGCGTGGCATCTGTGTTCGCCGGACGGATCTGCTGAAGCATCGAGCCCCGCAGAGTTCTCCTTTGTTTTCATCCATCTCAGATTCAGACGAGCATGCGCGTTTAGCGCGTGCTTTATCGATCTTGCGCTGTGTAAGCTTGTCTCTGGCGTCGTAGTCGCTTTTATGGCGGTGCCAGATCTTCTTCCTTCGAGGAAGATCGTGCTCCTCTTCCTCTTCGGATGAGGGGGTGGGACTCCGGTCGCGCCTGGCCGGAGCTTTCTTCTTCGGTTCCGCAGGAGCGTCTTCGTGGAGCGCAGCTCCAATTAGTCCTAGTCCGGTGAGTGCGGACCTATGCATGGCCCTTTTCGGGTCCCCCTCCGGAGGTGGGTGAGCCGCGAGATACGCAGTGGCTGCCATGATCGCAGCTTGTGGCGTCTTCGGGATGATGTTGCCGTCAGCGTCCATATCCATGAACGATGTATGGAGAGTTTGGGTCACGTCACGCCGCTCCTTGGGGTCCATGTTTTCCACCCGAGAGCGGTGCTTGTTTCCCTGATTTCTGTTTGTGCTAGAGCCGGGTCCCATGGCGGAGAGCGCAGCTCGTCGCGCACTGGACTCAGAGGCTTCTTGCTTGCGTTTGTCGAGCGTCTCCTGCATCTTGACTTGCTTCTTGTGCTCCTCGATGAGGAGGTAGTGGTATGCCCTCAGCAGATCACGTGGGGAGTCCAGAGGTCGGACTATTTCGCCTGCGACGGCGCGGCGTGCTTCGACCCATCCTTCTTTGCTAAGTTGGATGAGGTGGCCACTATTTTCCCCGTTTTTGCCGTTTCCACCGTTTTCGCCGTTTCTGTCCTGCGGGTTGGGGTTGGGCGGCGGGTTAGGCGTTTCCTCGTCGGTTTGGATGACTGCGGCGCACAGATAGCGCATGCAGATTGGTTGGCTGCTGCCGCAGCTTTTGGATCCGGAACCGTAGGTCCCTTCATCCGAAGGTGGATCGCACAGATCGGAGTTGCAGCAGCAGCTGCTGTAGAACTCATCTGTTGATGGTGACGTGCGTAGCACGGGGTGTGGAGCCCATGAAGCGGGCCTGATTGACGGCACGGGCACCCGCTCAGGGAGGCGGAGGGTGCCAGTTTGTCCCACCTGGAAGCAGAAGCTCCCGAACAAGATTTCGAGTCCGTCGCCTATGGGCTCGAAATCCTTCATGGTATCCGGCGAGTGGGCGGTGAAGTCGAAAGCGCCGAAGAGGAGGTGATTCTCCGTCGCCGCGGAGTTGTAGGTCGATCGGGTCGGAACCTTCACGACCGCACAATCAGCAGCCCCAGTTCCCACAGACGGCGCCAATTGACGAGGTTTAATCTCGTCAATGCCCATTGTTATGGACTTGGGTTTTGGAGAATATGGGGATGCTGGAGATCGTGGCACGGTTAACAGACAAGCAACCAGGGGACACGAGATTTACCCAGGTTCAGGCCCCCGGAGGGAAAACCCTGCTCCTGCTTGTCTGCTCTTTGATTACGGCGGAACCGAAGGTTACAGGGTGCGCAGATTCGATCTGGCGTGGATGCGTGTGCGAAAGTATGAGTCGAGTTGCCCTAGGACGTGCCCTCCTGGCCTTTATATAGACTTAGGCAGGTCCCGGGCGTAGTCCTAGTCGGTTACAAGTTCTAGGGTTTTACCCCTTTGAATTTCCTATCTCCTCTAGTCTTGCTCTCCAAGGATCCGAAGACGTCATGGGCCTTGGCCACCCGAAAATCTTCATGGGCCAGCGTATGTCTGCCATGGGCCTTCCTTGGGCTGGACTAGGTATGCTGAAGTTACGTACCCGTAGGGTATAACCATGTCACGTACATTATAGAGCCTATGGCTGAAGCATAGGGGACTTTGTCCATTATCTCTCTTTCTTCCGCCGAAGCCGGACTTTGAGTCTTACTCAATGTCTTGCCTTGCAACATAGGTAAGAACCCCTTCTTACTTCCGTCCATTTTAAACTTCTTTAAAATCTTATCAAGGTATGTACTTTGCGATAGCCCTATTAGGCGCCTAGATCTATCTCTATAGATCTTTATGCCTAATATGTATGACGCTTCACCTAGGTCCTTCATTGAAAATTTGCTGTTTAGATAACTTTTAACACTGTTTAAAAGATCTATATCATTTCCGATCAATAATATGTCATCCAGATATAATATCAGAAATGCCACATTGCTCCCACTTACTTTCTTGTAAATACAAGCTTCTCCATAAGTTTGGACAAATCCAAACTCTTTGATCACCTCATCCAAGCGGAGATTCCAACTTTGTGATGCTTGCTTCAATCCATAGATGGATCGCTGAAGCTTGCACACCTTGTTAGCATCCTTAGGATCGACAAAACCCTTTGGTTGTATCATATACAACTCTTCTTCAATATTACCATTGAGAAATGCGGTTTTGACATCCATCTGCCATATCTCATAATCGAAATATGCAGCAATTGCTAACATAATCCTAACTGACTTTAGCATCGCTACGAGAGTAATGTCTCATCGTAGTCAACTCCTTGAATTTGTCGAAACCCCTTTGCGACAAGTCGAGCTTTATAGACGGTCACATTACCATCAGCATTAGTTTCCTTTTGAAAATCCATTTGTTCTCCACGGCCTTTCGGTCGTGAGGTAATTCCACCAAGTTCCAAACTTGATTTTCATACATGGATTCCATCTCGGATTTCATGGCTTCTAACCATTTGTTGGAATCCGGGCTCATCATCGCTTCTTCATACGTCGCAGGGTCATCATTTTCATCAACCATGAAATTCATGACAGGACTTCCGTACAGCTCGGGAGCTGCACGCGTCCTGCTTGACCTGCGAGGTTCGGTAGTATTCTCTTTCGGAGTTTCATGATCATTATCATTAGTTCCCTCTTCAACAGGTGGAGCCAACTCCGGAACAACTTCCGGCGCTGCTCTACTCACCATACTTTGAAGAGAAGGTTCAATAACCTCTTCGAGTTCTACCTTCCGACTACTCACACCTTTCGCGAGAAACTCTTTCTCTAGAAAGGATCCATTCTTGGCAACAAAAACCTTGCCCTCGGATCTGTGATGGAAGGAATACCCAATAGTTTCCTTAGGGTATCCTATGAAGACGCATTTTTCCGCTTTGGGTTCGAGTTTATCCGGTTGAAGTTTCTTCACATAAACATCGCATCCCCAAACTTTAAGAAATGATAGCTTAGGTTTGTTTCCAAACCACAATTCATACGGTGTCTTTTCAACGGATTTAGATGGTGCCCGATTTAAAGTGAATGAAGCAGTTTCTAGTGCATAACCCCAAAATGACAACGGCAAGTCCATCAGAGACATCATAGATCGAACCATATCTAATAAAGTACGATTACGACGTTCCGACACACCATTTCGCTGTGGTGTTCCGGCAGCCGTGAGTTGTGAAACAATTCCGCACTCTTTCATGTGAGTGCTAAACTCGTAACTTAGATACTCACCTCCACGGTCGGACCGTAGAAATTTGATCTTTCTATTACGATGATTTTCCACTTCATTCTGAAATTCCTTGAACTTTTCAAAGGTTTCATACTTGTGTTTCATCAAGTAGATATAACCATACCTACTCAAATCATCCGTGAAAGTAACAAAATAACGATATCCACCTCGCGCCGACACACTCATTGGACCACATACATCAGAATGTATGATTTCCAATAAATCTGTCGCCCGTTCCATTGAACCGGAAAACGGCATTCTAGTCATCTTGCCCATAAGGCATGGCTCACATATATCAAATGATTCAAAATCAAGTGATTCCAAAAGTCCATCGGAATGGAGCTTCTTCATGCGTTTAACGCCAATATGACCTAGATGGCAGTGCCACATATATGCGGATATATCATCATTAAGTTTAATCCTTTTAGCATCAACATTATGAATATGTGTAACATTATCATCGAGATCTAATAGAAATAAACCATTCATCATCGGTGCATGACCATAAAAGATTTCATTCATATAAATGGAACAACCATTGTTCTCGGATTTAAATGAATAACCACTTCGCATCAAACACGATCCAGATACAATGTTCATGCTCAGTGCAGGCACTAGATAACAATTATTCAAGTTTATAACTAATCCCGACGGCAAATGGAGAGGCAGCGTTCCGACGGCGATCACATCAACGCTTGATCCATTGCCGACACGCATCTTGACCTCACCCCTTGCTAGCGGTCGCTTGTTCCGCAGCCCCTGATTCGAGTTACAAATATTAGCAACTGAACCGGTATCAAATACCCAGGTGCTACTGCGAGCACTAGTCAAGTACACATCAATAACATGTATATCATATATACCTTTGTTTGCCTTGCCGGCCTTCTTGTCTGCCAAATACTTGGGGCAGTTGCGCTTCTAGTGGCCAGTCCCCTTACAATAGTAGCACTCGGTATCAGACTTAGGTCCAACTCGGGGTTTCTTTTCAGGCATGGCAACATGCTTGCCGCCCTTACTTCCCTTCCGTTTTCCCTTCTTGTCTTTCTTGAAACCAGTGTTCCTATTGATCATCAACACTTGATGTTCCTTTTTGATCTCCACTTCTGCAGTTTTAAGCATTGACAGAAGCTCGGGGAGAGACTTCTTCATGCCTTGCATATTATAGTTCATCACAAAACTCTTATAGCTAGGTGGCAGAGACTGCAGAACACGATGGATGCCTAAGTCAATGGGAATCGTTATTCACAAGGACACAAGCTTATCGGCGTAACCCGACATCTTGAGTACATGCTCACTAACGGAGTTGTGCTCTTCCATCATGCAGCTAAAGAAATTTTCTAAAGCGTTGTAGCTCTCTACAGCAGCATGTGTGTCGAAAATCATTTTCAACTCACCCATTGTATCAAATGCATTGCCGTTTTCGAAACGCTTTCGAAGTTCCGGCTCTAGCCCATACAATATGCCGCAATGAACTAAGTTGTGGTCCTCCTGACGAGTCTGATAGACATTCTTCTCCTCGTCAGGGGCATCCTCAAAAGGTGGGGGGACTAGTGGCGCTTCTAGCACATGTTGCTTTTGTGCAGCAGAGAGGAGAATCCTCAAATTCATGGCCCATTCGGTAAAGTTGCTACCGTTCGTTGCTAGTTTCTCTTTCTCCATGAACACATTGAAATTAAAAGCAGGTGGTGACATCTACAACAGAATTTGTAAAGTTTAGACTAAGTGTATGATAGATTGAGCTCAACTAATCCATATTACGAATAAACTCCCACTCAAAAACGACATCCCTCGTGCCTTTTTGGTGTTTACATGAACCAAATCCACTATACCAAGTCCGATCATCACGTGAGTCGGTATAGCTTCAAAGGCGAGCATCAAATGGGCATCATATCAACTATATGACTCATGCTTAACCTTTCGGTCCGTGTTCTGAGGCCATGTCTGTACATGCTAGGCTCGCCAAGTTAGAACCTTAGTATTCGCATGTGTAACTGTTTTACACCCGAAATATGGTCGTGGATCCAAGAACACCCGATCATCACGTGATGTCTTGGAGCGACGAAACATAATCGGTGCATACTAAAGGAAGAACACATTCTTATCTTGATATTTAAATGAGGGATCATCTTATTATGCTAACAAAGCGCTAAACAAGCAATATAAGATGCTATCAAACATCACATGTTTATTAGTGAAATGATATGGTTCCCGCATATGATCTCTATCATGTGCATCGTGGTATGATCACTATCATACCTATATGTGTAAATCCAAGGTCTATGGAGTTTACACGCTATGTGTGTTGTAAGAGTATCATCTCATACTTTTACTTACAACATCACCATATCATAACACTAGCCCAGCAATAATCTAAACTAGACGCCTCTAATTTATCCATTGCAAGTTTTACGTGGCTTAGGGCTTTCGAGATAGAACCGTTCTTACCTACGAACATGAACCACAACGAGGATAACCAAATTGTTGACAACTCGTTTGCAAAATAGATATTGACTATAGTAGGAGAGACAGACACCCGCTAGCCACTTATCCAAACTAGTTGCATGTCAAGCGTGGAACAGGTCTCATGTGCGAGGACATGCAAAGTTTGTCCGGGCCGCTTCATCCCACTATGCCACCAATATCCGAAATTACAACTAAGGAGCAACAACATGATCATCATCGCCCACATACTCATATGTGTACTACCCGTGTAAAGCATCTACGCATAGATCCGGCTCTGATACCACTGTAGGGTTCGCAGCATAGAAAACAAAAAATTTCCTACGATGTGAACTATGTACCAAGATCTATCTATTAGATACAAACAACGGGTGGATGTATATCCGTAGAGAACATACCCTTGAAGACCGACAAAGCTTAACGAGTTCAACTCGTGGTTGATGTAGACGATCTCTTGCCGATCTCAAGATCGAGAGGAAGTCCTAGCGCCGCAAATCAGCAGCGCATCCGTGCTCGCACACATGTTCGAGGCACCGAGCAACCTCCGCCTCCTCGCTCCAGCGATGCAGCGGAAGCACAACTCTTTCTTGCCGAATAGCCACCGGGAACATGTATCTCGCTAGTCCGAGACCATGGGGGATAAATTCTAGAGGGGGAGAGAGATCCTTCACGAGGAGGTGTGAGTGAGAAGTGAGGAGAGGGGTGCCTTTTATAGGAGGAGGGGGGAACCCCAAGGGGGTGGCCGGCGCATGGGGGCTGCCCCCTTGCCCTCCCCTCTTCATGTGGGTGGACACTCCACTCTCAAAAATCCATTCATATGCCTCCACTCAAAATCCCACTCAAACTTGCCATTAAATTTCCACCAAATTTAATGCAAACTCTCATTAAATAAAACTCTTTTATTTTATTCAGAATTTTGTCAATTACTTTAATGACAAACATTCACAAATAACCCCTTTCTAGAATTCTATTTCACATGCATAACCACTTTATGCAATTTCACCCGAAAACCTGTTTCGGTATCTAGTGAAATAAATTCCTGCGCTTGTTCATTCTTTCGGCATGAAACTTTTGCTCCAATTGGATGTCGGTGTCTCTTAAGTGTGTCACCCTACGGTTCATGAATAATGCGGACATGATCGATACCCCTCTCGGATCAATAATCAGAAGCGGGATCTGGAGACCCATACTGACTCCCACACATTCAACGATGACTTCCTTGTGATCGTCGGAACCTTTTACGCTAGTATCTTAATCCCTTTGTTTCACGATATATTACATGTCCGAGATTCGATCATCGGTATCTCCATACCTAGTTTGATCTCGTTACTGACATGCACTCTTTTCTCGTTCCCGTGATATAACATTATAGTTATCAAATCACTTGCTTGCAAGCTAATCAATGTGATATCACCGAGAGGGCCCAGAGTATATCTATCCGTCATCGGGATGAACAAATTCCACTCTCGATCCATGAGCCTCAACATAACACTTTATTAGTTCTGAATCCATCTTTATAATCACCCTGTTACGGTGTGACGTTTGATGTTATCAAGAAACTCTTCCGGTGTTAGTGATTGACATGATCTCATGGTCTAAGGATTAGGATCACTTCGTAAGTTGTTATAGCAATATAAACTCAATGACTTTGATCGTAATGCTATACTTAGGATGAATGTTCATCACACCATTACACTAATGTTGTGATCCCGTTATTAACAAAATCCAATGTCCATGATCAGGAAACCTTGATCATCTTGTTAATCAACGAGCTAGTTTATGAGAGAGGCATAACTAGGAACTTTCTGTTTGTTTATTAAACACACATGTATTAATGTTTCCGTATTAATACAATTATAGCATGCAAAATAAACATCTATCATATACTTGGAATACACATAATAAACACTTTATTATTGCCTCTCAGGGCATATTCCCTTCAACAAAACCCAAAGGTTTATTATTTTGAATGCACTAATGTTGCTAATGAATATTGTGTGAAGTTTATATGAAGGAAATTTTCAAATGTAGGGGAAGAATAATGTGATGAGATGAGAATGGACAAAAGCTCAAGATTGGGGATGCGACCCCGTGTCAACCCAAGAAATATTCAAGAGGTAGAAGCGTCGAAGCTTGGGGATGCCCAAGGAATCTCCTTCTTCATCAATAAAAATCTCAGGTCTCTTTCTAGACACTTTGTTTTTTTGTTTCATGCATTGTTGTGTTGTTCTTGGAGCGTCCTAGTTTTCATTTTTTGTTTTAGTTTTCTTAGTTTGCTTGAATAAAGTAGTTGGACCCGTGATTTCGTTGTGTTGTTTCAAATAAGTTGATTGGTGTTGGAAAAGAGTAGAAAGCTTCATGCTTATAGTGATACAAAAAGGAGCTTGTTTTGACTGTGGCTTAGACTTTACCATGTCATGCTAGATGTTGTTTTGAACTTATGCTTAGTGATTATTTCTGTAGCATGACTTGTTCCAAACAATTGAAATTTCTTAGTGTGCCTTGAAAGAATCATGCGTTGTTTTAGCATACAAAATCATAATATTGTGGTATTCTCCTTTGATGTTTTGTTTGGGTTAACTTGGAACATGCTCACACCATGTGCTGACTTTGAACTAGTCACCTTAACCTTTATGATCATTTATTTTTTGACTTGTGATACCACTTTATGCTTTGTTTGATAATGTTTTGTCGCTCTGCATGATTATGGCCATTATTGCTCTCTTAGTTGGTCGCTCCCAGTCTTTTGCTAGCCTCCACGTGTATTGAGTAAGCTCTACTCATGCATCCAACTCCTAAGAAACCAAGTTATTCCAAATAATCCACTATAAATTCCTATGCATGGTGTGTTACACCATTCCAAGTATATTCTTGTTTTATCTATCTTCCAAATTAAACTTGATGGCACACTTTATTTTTCTTGCCCCTAATAAACTTGAACCATTGTGTCATTTATGTTGTATATGCTTATACTTATAAGTTGGAAATTAGCAGTACCATGCTGTCATGGGGAACGCTTTCAACACCTATAAATATCTACCCAGGTGATATCATGCTCTTTTGTTTATGGATGTCGGTGGTGTGAAATAAAAGGGGAGTTTGTAAGTCCATGGAGTTATGTATATGTGTTAGAGAAACGCCTGGGCCGCTAGTCTAAGCCATGCCTAATCATGGCGGAAACTTGCAGCATCACTATAGTGAGTGATACGTCAGAAACGTATCTATAATTTTTGATGTTCCATGCTTGTTTAGTATCTACTTTGTTTGCTTTATCTACACTTTGAGGTGTTTTTATATATTTTTTGGAACTAACCTATTAAAAAGTTGCCACAGTGCCAGTTGCCTGTTTTCTTCTGTTTTTGGTTCCAGAAAGGCAGAAAATCAATATTCTCGGAATTGGACAGGACAAAATCCAAAGTCAATATCTTTCTGTGAGGTACACGAATCCAGAAGACGAGACGGAGACGCAAACCAGGGCGGCCAAACCCCCCTAGGCGTGGCTAGGGGTGGGCCCGTTCCAGGGCAGGGTGTAGCCTCCCTGGTCGCCTCCCGGCCTCGCCTCTTCGCCTATAAGAAGCCCCCAATGCAGAAACCCTAGGCACCCGATCAAAACTACACGAAACCGTCTGTAGCCGCCGCCACCATCGTCCCTAGATCAGGAGGCTCTGAGTTCTTCCCGGCACCCTTCCGTAGGGGAGATCATCCTGGAGGCCTTCTTCTCCGGTATGATGCATGAGTAGTTCCACCTTGGACTATCGGTCCATGCAGTACCTAGATGGTTGTATCTCCTCCTTGTGCTTTCATGTATAGATCTTGTGAGCTCCGTTCATGATCAAGATCTAATCTATTTGTAATCATACATGTTGTGTTTGCGGGGATCCGATGGATATTGAGATTATTATGTCAGTTTGGTTAATGGTTTTGTCTTTATGATTCTATCATGTATGTGTTGTTTGTGATCTTGCATGCTCTCCGTTATTAGTAGCTATCTTGGCCAAGTAGTTCCTAGTGACTCCAAGAGGGGGTATTTATGCTCGATAGT
Source organism: Avena sativa (assembly GCA_916181665.1). Classification (NCBI taxonomy): domain Eukaryota; kingdom Viridiplantae; phylum Streptophyta; class Magnoliopsida; order Poales; family Poaceae; genus Avena; species Avena sativa. The sequence continues at coordinate 265,126,417 of OV702280.1, read as the reverse complement.
GGGTTCATGCCTCTAGTTTCCAAGGGAAGTGACAGAAATCTCTTCGATTGTAGATGTGATGTTGCCACTAGGGAGAAAACAACGGTCTCTTGTTCATGGAACAAGTGGATTGTTTACCTTACACACTTTGCTTAAAGCAGTTGTTTGTTGCTTGCAACTTAATACTGGAGGGGGTTCGGATGATAACCTGAAGGTGGACTTCTAGTCATATATGTAGTTGGATGGCATTCTATGTATCTTGTTGTATTGACCAATCGAATATCATAGGATCTTTCTGACTAGTATTATATTGTTATGCCTTGCGCAGTTCCTGTCAATTTCCCTATTGTAATTTGTTTACCCTTCATGTCATGTTGTTTATCTAAGGAGAGCACCTCTAGTGAACTATGGACCCCGGTCCAATCTTTACCATTGATACATCTTCCACCGTTACTGTTTACTTGCTACAAACCACCATTACCTTCCACACCATACAGTTAATCCTTTGTTACAGCAAACCGGTGAGCTTGACAACCTCACTAATTTGTTGGGACAAAGTCTTGAGTTTGTGTTGTGCAGGTCTCCACGTTGTTTGCAACACCTGTGTGACGTTTCCTTCCTCCTTCTGGTTCGATAACCTCAGTCTCTACTGAGGGAAACTTGCTGTTGTGCTCATCACACCTTGCTCTTGGGGTTCCAACGAAGAGTCCCACATTAACACTGGGTGCACGCATCAGTGAGCAATACATGAAGCATCCTCAAAAAAAATATAGAAAAAAGAGAAGACAAAAAGAAAAAATATATGCACCATGCTCATGGTAAATAAAAGGATTGCTGAGATGCTCAATGTCTGTTGCCTTGTCATTTTGATATGGGATATCTCCTGTGTCATGGGCCAAGGGGTACCCTGTTGGCGGTTCTCTATGATACACATATACTTATAATGACAAGAACTTACCGGTTACTAAAGTTGAGTAGCATGAGGAACGACCCTCGTACTCAAGGGACATGAGATTGCCAACTTATGTTTTGTCAAGCATATACTCCATACTTTGTTCATTTTAACCTTAATCACCTCAAGATGCTTATGATAGGGGCAATGAGAGCTGAAACCTAATAAGTACCATAATTTTTGGAAGCTCTTTATGAAACTTGAAATCCCCGCTTCCCTGTGAAGGGCCTTTCTTCCCACTTTTATATTGAGTCTCCACCTTCTATCTTTATGCACCAATTAAGAGAGCATAGTTGTCATTCTTAGTTCTATGTGCATTGTCCCAAAACTTATTGATTGATTCATAATGTTGATATTGCTTTTCCTTGAACTATTTGTATCTAGTAAACCTTATGAGCTTTGAAGGTGTCCTATGCATTTATGTTTTGCTACTCCATGAGGGACAAGCTGAATACCACTATGCTACATTTTCTATATGTAAAACAAACAAACGTCTTTCAATGCATTGTTATTCATGATCTTTGTTTGTATCCTTTCATGTTGCAGCATAGTTCCTATGTCCTAATGTTAGAACTTCATCCTTCATGCTCATGTTTAGAGTACTTTGATCCCAGCTTTCAATGATTTGTAAATGGTTTGATCAAGATTGTGATGGTGCATGTCACCTCAAAAATTATTATTTTTATCACTTACCTACTCGAGGACAAGCAGGAGTTCAGCTTGGGATGCTTGATACGTCGTAAACGTATCTATAATTTTTGATGTTCCATGCTTGTTTAGTATCAACTTTGTTATGCTGTGTCTACACTTTAAGGTATTTTATACATTTTTTAGGACTAATCTATTAACAAGATGCCGCAGTGCTAGTTGACTTTTTTCTGCTGTTTTTGGTTTCGGAAAAGCTAGTAAGGAAATATTCTCGGAATTGCACGAGACAAAAGCCAAAGTCAATATTTTACCGTGGAGAACACAGAGTCCAGAGGAGAGACGGAGGGGCGCCAAAGGGTGGCCGCACCCCCCTAGGCGCGGGCCCACCCTAGGCCGCGCCAGGGAAGGGTGTGGGCCCCCTGGACGCCTCCCTGCCTCGCCTCTTTGCCTATAAAAGCCCCCCGATGCAGAAACCCTAAGTACCTTATAAGATCTACACAAAACAGTTTGTAGCTGCCACCACCATCATCCCTATATCGGGGGGATCTGAAGCTCTTCTCGGCACCCTGCCGAAGGGGAGATATATTCCCGGAGGCCTTCTTCATCACCATGCCAGCCTCCGGTATGATTCTTGAGTAGTTCACCCTTAGACTATGGGTCCATACAGTAGCTAGAGGGTTGTTTCTCCTCCTTTGTGCTATCATGTTTAGATCTTGTGAGCTCCTTTCATGATCAAGATCATCTATTTGTAATCATACATGTTGTGTTTGCGGGGATCCGATGGATATTGAGATACTATATCAGATTGATTATTGATTCTATCATTTATGTGTTGTTTGTGATCTTGCATGCTCTCCGTTGCTAGTAGCTATATTGGCCAAGAAGATGCTAGTGACTCCAAGAGGGAGTATTTATGCTCGATAGTAGGTTCATGCCTCTAGTAATCTGGGGAAGTGACAGGAATCTCTAAGGTTGTAGATGTGTTGTTGCTACTAGGGAGAAAACAACAATCTTTTGTTCATGGAACAATTGTATTGTTTACTTAACACACATTACTTAATGCAGTTATCCGTTGCTTGCAACTTAATACTGGAGGGGGTTCGGATGGTAACCTAAAGGTGGATTATTAGTCATAGATGGTTCATGCCTAAAGGTGGATTATTATGCTCGATAGTAGGTTCATGCCTCTAGTAATCTGGGGAAGTGACAGGAATCTCTAAGGTTGTAGATGTGTTGTTGCTACTAGGGAGAAAACAACAATCTTTTGTTCATGGAACAATTATATTGTTTACTTAACACACATTGCTTAATGTAGTTATTCGTTGCTTGCAACTTAGTACTAGAGGGGGTTCGGATGATAACTTGAAGGTGGATTATTAGTCATAGATGTAGTTGGATGGTGGTCTATGTATATTGTTGTAATTCCCAATCAAATCTCATAGGAATCATGATGTCTACTATTTGCATTGTTATGCCTTGCTCAGTGCTATCGATTGCCCCACTGTAATTTGTTCACCCAGCATGTTATCTTTCTTAAGGAGAATACCTCTAGTAAAATGTGGACCCTGGTCCAACCTTTACCATTGTTACATCATCCACTATTACCGTTTACTTTCTACAAGCAATTACTACTTTCCACACTATACGTTTAATACTTTGCTTTCAGCAAACCAGTGAGATTGACAACCTCACTGTAAGTAGGGGCAAAGTCTTGAGTTTGTGTTGTGCAGGATTCCAAGTTGCGAGAAACACCTTGGAGTTGTTTCCTTGCTCCTACTGGTTCAATGACCTTGGTTTCATAACTGAGGGAAAACTTTCCGCTGTTCTCATCACACCTTCCTCTTGGGGTCTCCCAACGAAGCTCTACAACTGACCCATGTTAGCCGGCCGCAGAGCCCATTGTCCAAATCCAGCTCCATCACCAAGGTTTCCAATGTTGTGGACTACGAGGATGATTCGATCCTCCAACTCATCGAATATGACTTAGGGTCAGAGTCTCCAGAAGAGGCTTACCCCATCGTCCACCATGACATCTACATGGTGAAAGACACTAAACCACCGGTGGATCCTTTCACCACGCCTCTCCCACCAACCACAACGGCCACCAAGATCAAGTAGCATCGTGTGGCCTTGAACGAGGCTAGGGAGAAAGAAAAGTCCGATCGCGAGAAATTTCTCCTCGAATAGGAAACCACACAACAGCTCTCGGTGTATCACCGCAACCGAGTTATGTGGTGAATCAACCTTGCCTTGTAGGGTCGAGTTCTCAATTTCAACGACGAGAACGACCCTGCACAGGCAACCGACCGCGAGGTATGCAACAACACGCCACCAGGAGGCAGTCGCCCGCTGGCCAGATCGACCGCGAATGGAGCTCCGCCACTACCCCATCGTGCGCCTCTTCTAGAGCAACCTTGGGTCATCATTGCACCACAAGAATACAATGCCAACGGCCTCCCCCTTTATTCTACTCGGATGGATAACGTCATCGTGAGTCAGGACGCGGTCGCAAACCTAAACCCCACAGGTGAAGGAGCGATCCAGATCAAGTACACCCAAGCCCTGCTTAACAAAACGGTCGAGCAGCAAAACACGGTCAAAGACTCCCAGGGGCGGTATACTCCCGGTCCACCAACATTAGAGCGGCGTCGTCTGGTCGCCCAGGATAACGTACAATCACCAATGTGGCAAACTGCCTACCCCGAGAGCCACGACAAATAGTGGTCACCAACCCCGCCATCTCCACCCGCAGCCAGAATACAACACAATAGAGGCCAATGGCCAGCCCGTCGATGCACGAGGCCACATCATTAACACATAAGCGTGGCGAGCCCACCAACCATAGGACCTCCGCCACACGCTCTCCAGTCGCGGCGGCCTTAGCCGAGTCAACCAATGGTCCGGGGTCCGAGGTCCAAAAGACATGGGAAAGTATGACCCTACACTCGATCCCAAAGTATGGATCAACACATACCTCATGGAAATGGGGATCGATAGCCATAACGAGCTACTGGCCACTCGCTATATCCCCCTGATGATGGTGGGAGCGACCCGCCAGTGGATCAATACCCTCCCAGAGAATAACATCGACTCCTGGGAAGAGATGTGCGTCACCTTCATCAAGCACTTCGAAGGCTCCTACTCACGCGCCACGACGATAGAAGACCTGGAGCGATACGTCTAGGGACCAAGTGAGTAGACCCTACACTGGGTCCAACGATGGCAATAACTGTGGATAAACGCCGCGGGCATCCACCTGGACACAGCCATCCACTGTTTCAAGAACGCGTGTCGGTACAAACCCTTGGTCACCAAGATCAAGCGAGTCTACCGAACTCTCATCCCTGGCCTCCTCGAGATCATCAAATGCTACTCCGAAGAAAATCCGATCCAAGAGTCCAATAACGAGTCGGGTGCAAGGCCCCGCACAGGCGATCCAACCAACCACCACAACCGCGACCTCCGCTACAGCAATAGTCGCCAGGAGACTAAGCACCACAATGATGGGCGAGCCAACTTCGTCGCCAATGCCAGCTATGGCCCACGAGACCCCAAGAACTACGTCCGCCGAGTGGAATAATCCATGTGGCAATACTACGGCCTGGCCGAGATTCGACCCCGCCGCCATACTAATCCAGCCTTGCATCTACCACAGTAGGGAAGGCAAACCATCCACCCACACCACTACTGAGTGCCACTCTCTCAAGCATATCGAGAAGGTAAGACGTACCAGGGAAGACCCGAACCCCTCTTAGCCATGCGACGATGGCAACAGTGGCGCGTTCGAAAACTCCGTCGACTCCGTGCACACATTCACTGGAGTGGGAATGCGCCGCAAAAATAAGGTCATGGCCCGTGATGTCGCCGTCAATGTGGTGCAACAAGTTGACATCCTGCGCTGGCTAAACTGGTCAGAGCAGAGCATCAGCTGAAGTCGCGAGGACCATGTGCCCAGGATCAAATACCCTGGGCGAGTCGCCCTGGTCGTCAGGGCCAAAGTGGCCGATTACTAGCTGCCCAAAACCCTCATGGATGGGGGCAACTCTATAAAAATCGTCTACCTGGACACATTCAGGCGACTGCAGCTACCGCAGTTCATGGTGGAATCCACCCTCTACACCTTTCATGGCATAGTCCTAGGTCGGAAGGCATACCCCATTGGGAAGATGACGCTGCCAGACACCTTTGAAACACCATCTAACTTCCGCACCGAGCAGATCTTCTTTGAGATGGTCAACTTTAGAAGCCCATACCACTGCATACTTGGTAGGCAGGCGTTCGCCAAGTTTATGGTGACCCCACATTACGCCTACAACATGATGAAGCTCCCGGGACCTCAAGGCATAATCACCATGCGCGGCAACCCAGATATGGCCTTCGAATGCAAGGACAACAGCGCAAAGATGGCTGACGCAGTCATCACCAAAGAGGCGCAACACGCCAATGGACTCGCTAGACTGGCGAGTGGAGCATACCAGGACGACCCAACAGCCCTGAAGAAACAAGCGACCACTCGCTTCTCCCTTGACACCTCTGCTGCCCCAGCACCGAGCACCGTAGAAAACCTCGCCATTGGCGATTTGGAACAACATGCGGCATAATAATCGGACCTCGTCCACACATAGAAAACTCGCTCAGCGAGCCCCGGCGTGAGAACCACGACGCCGCCTGGAACAAATCCGTCAAGATAGGCGTCATGGAGGATCTCGCTGAGCACACACAAACCACCGACCCAACGGGTCGGCATGAAAAGAAACTACTGCTACCACGCAATGCGGAGCGTAGCCAATCATTCGCTAAGAAAATACGGCGATTCTTCGTTACGGGGCTCATACGCCCCAACAACTACTTTGACTGGGTGACGAAACCACTATTGGTGATGAAAAGGAACGGCACTTGGAGAAAATGTGCATCGACTACAATGACCTCCTCTGAGAACGAATCGCCCAAGACCCAAAACTAGGGTCCACTCGCTAGGCAAAAAGCATGAACGGAGGTAGAAATCCCTGGCACGCTCGTGCCCAACCTTGTATCAAAAATTGTGTAACCCTCCCCTCCAATGAATATAGCAACTATTCCGCAAATCGTGCCTACTCTCCTCATCTTGTGCAAATTTCACTCGTACATTGTATGTGCACAATACCAGTCGTCAACTCTTGGAAGCGCAACTTGACAAGACCAAGTATTGCAGTGCAAGGGCATCAGGGAACCTCGAGCCTTGCGGTGTCCATAAAAAACATAGAGAGAGAGCCCCCATCGGAGTCGCCTCGCTCGACTGGCCCACTATGCCAAGACGACTGGTCGTGCTTCTCACAACACCCTGTCTACCCCCCCCCCCCCTCCTCGGATGCAGCGACTCGAATGGTTAAGTAGCATGCTCAGGGACTCGAAATGACACGGACCCGCACGCGCCTTGCGAAAACACCAAGTACAGAGCTCGCCCAAGGGTCGCCTAGCGACTGGCTCCATGAGACAGGAGGGATGACGCGCTACAAACAAATAGCACAACACAGGTCCTTCCTACCTTAGGATCAACACTTAGAAAGGCCAAGTACCACGCTCGAGGACTCGTCAAAAATGGCCCCACTCGCGTCCAAGGAAAAATGCCAAGTACAATGGGTCCTTTGGGGTCGTCAAGTGACCGGTTCCCCGAGCCACGGCAAGTCGACCAAGGGCTACTCAAACATCCCGCACAAACATACAATCGTTAGTCACGCACGTGCAAAAATAATCAAAACATGCTCGGGAACTAGCTACCCCTGACGCACCCAATTCACCAAGTCAAAACTTAAACAAAACAAACAAACACGAAATCGCCATCACACATGTGCACACAAAATGCATTCATACAAAGTCAATAGGTTTTACAAAGCCAGTCGACACTAACCCTATTACATGGTTAGTCCTCCTACTTTGCAGGATGCGAACTAGAACCTTCGTTCGATGACTTGGACACCTTGACAGGCTTCATCGGGTACGTGGACAAAGCCTTCTCGCTTGTCGACCGGAAAGGACGTTATGATGGGAAGTCCTGATCCTCCAGGTCGCCATCGCCTGGCACTACCTGCATCGCTTGATACGAAGACTCCGAGGTGGCATTTAGCACCGCGTTCATGCACTGTTCCACGGTGAAGTTTTTCACATACTCGTCACCCTGATCTAATACATCTGCAAAAAGTCAGGCCACACCAAACACAATCCTGCGGGTGCTTCGACCCGCTCGGGGACTTCCCCATTGCTAAGAAACACAGGAAAAATACTCACCAAGGAGGCGGTGGCAACCCTCCTTAACATGCTTATCCAACTTGGAGAACTTGGCCTACATGTCCGTAATCACAGAATCAGACGTGGGACGATCCGAGTTCGCGGCCGCGACTGCCACCTTCGCCTTTCCCTCTGCCACGACCAACGCCGCCCTCACCGACTCCATCTCTGCGACTGGTACATAGCCCTCGCGAGCCTTCGCCAGTTTGGGGGTCTCGTTCTCTACATGCCAAAGCAGCCATCAGAACCACGAGCACCAGACGCGACTACAAATGACTCCAGTACAAACAGTCACCAACTGAAGCTTTTAGCCGCCATGCTACTTCTTGCGCCGCGGCCAGTTATTTCTCCACCCGCTGCAGCACGGACTATCGGTCAGCCGCCTCGGTCTGGAGAAAAGAAATGCCATTGTTAGTACAAATATTTCTAGACCCGATCCGCCAATTACTTGGCGACTCGACCCTCGGGGATTGGGGAACACAAGTTCTTAGCACCCGATCACCAAAATTGTGCGACCGAGTGCTCGAGGATTGGGATTACCTGGATGGCCACGCCCAGCAGACGATGAAGCTTGGCATATTCCATGGATGATGTTGAAGTCTCCATACCGCTCGGAGGCTACGACGCCGATTCGGTGCGGTCGTTGATAATCTCCAGGACCACCGGCGATTGCACGTTCATGGAATTTTCCACAAACCGCAGGAACAAGGCAGGCTTCCCCGTGGGCGACTTTGATGTCGTCAGCTCGGCCTCGGCAGGAGGGTCCACCATCACGACCTCGATTTCCTCGGTCGCCGACTCTGTCGCGTGGGCTACAGCCACAGTGGCTACGGTCTCGGCCGCCGTGTCAGTCACTGAGTCAGCGGCCTTCTTCTTCATGCCAGCCTCGGGCAGGCCGGTTGCGCAATCCTGCCTCTTCATGGAAGGATCCTCCGCCACCGCGGCATATTCGCCCGTGACCTTTGCTGTGGTACCCCTTTGGATCTTCTTTGGGACGCTTCTGCCAAATACAACCATACTTAGGCAGGCGATCTGAAAGAATACAGGGAATTATTAAAACGACATAGACATTGACACTTACCTGGCGACCATGATCTTCCGCAGACCGGTGGTGATGTGAGCGGGCGTCTCCAGCTCTGGCCCGATGGGCCGCAACAGCCCCATCTCCAACAGGCTCGTCTAGCGTTGCTGCTTTAGCGGAGCCTTCGGCTCGCCTATGGGCTTGGATGGTGTTGGATCCTGCTTGAAGCTCTCTTCTATGGCGACCTCCGTATCATTGTCTCCTTCACCAAGGCTAAGACTAGCCTCGGTCTCATGGCACTTCTGGCTATGCGTTTTACGAGTTGCCGATGGAGGCTTGCTCTCCTCTTTGACGGCTTCTTCTTCTTCCTCCTCCCCGTCGGAGGAGTCTCCTGCCTCCTCCTAGAGAATTTCCTATGGCACCTCTTCATGTAGAGGGGAAGCCAATGTTCCACGATACTAAATGTATGCGGATACTCGCACTCGTTAAAAGGCAACCCGTGAAGCATGAATGAAACAGGTAGGGATCAGAAATCACTTACCGTGGGGGCCGGAACATCATCTGGCATGTACGAGGCAAGTCCGTCGGCCATGCTGGCGTATAGTGCCTCCATGATCTTCTTGAGGACTGCGACGTAGTCCTCTGCCTTCCATTGCGCCGAGATTGTCCTTAACGGGTCGGCACGGCCGATGTATTCGTACATCAGCGTCGGCCGCTTTATCAACGGAACTAGCAGGTGAACGAGCGAGTAGTTGAAGAGGTTGATCGTCTTCAACCCCTCGCCCTCCAGCTCAGTCATGCGGGCAATCATCTCCATGACCACCATTTTCTATGACCGCGGTACCTCTTTCACCGTCAATCGCCGTGGAACGCTCCGTTATGCGGTATACGCCGGAATCACCACCTCCCTAGTGGGAGTCGACTCCTTAACGTAAAACCACGCCTTCTTCTAGTCGTTGGCTGCCTTCTTTGGAAGCATCAATTTAAATAAATTGGCGTCGGTCTTCACCTGAAATGTGATACCGCCAGCCGCCAGCAGGGGCCCTTTATTGCCCTCGCGACTGGCCTGGTCGTGGAACAACTCGAGCCAGAGAGGAAAATAGGGGTCGCACCCCAGATATGATCCATAGAACGTGATAAAGACCACAATCTGCTCGATGTTATGAGGGCCTAAATTGGAGGGTTTGATCCGATAAAAATGGAGGAAGCGCTTGAAGAAAAGGGAGGTAGGGAAGTCTAGGTCGTGTTCTATGTGGCCGACGAACGAGATAAACTCGTCGGGCCGCGGCTTAGGCTCGCTCTCGCCGGCCGGTGGAGCTCGCCAGTTACCCTTAGTAAGGATCTCTGCGTCCTCGAAGGGTTGCAGGGTGGCCTTAGTGCACTTGGATTTGGACCAGGAGAGGGCCATGACGGTGGACTCACTAGGATCTGAGATTCGGATCGAAGGCGAATGCGAATGTAGAAGAAAGAAAGTACGGTAAGGACGTAAGGAAATCTTCATCACCCTTTGTCGGTCGCCATTTACAGCGCTATGTCTTTAGTAATCACCGGTAACTAACGACTGGTTTGACCATGCTGACAGTCCAACTCCGGTCAAATTGACCACTCGCATGTACCATTTGTTCACTCCAATCAGTTAGAGCAAGAAACCTAAGGGAAATGATTCGCCAAAGCTGTGACTGAAGATTAAAGCTTCTCCCTTCATTGGAGGAGTTCGCTGATTAGACTGGCCATCCACCCGGACTCGCCTACTTCGACCGCCAAGTTGAATCCTTTGCCGAACACCTGACGCACTCGGGGACTACTGATGGGGATATGCCAATCGGGGTATCTACGAAGGCAGGAAGCGACTGGCTCATAACAATGTCGACTGGGCCAGCAATAACTGCGACTGGAAAGGTGGCCTCAAAGAAGACCAGCGATTGGACGCAGAGGCCCAAGACCGTAGCTAGGCCCAGCCGGATTAGGTTAAACTCCCGAAACCATTACTGATTCGGTTGAGATCCTGTAAAACCCCAGCGAGACACCCCCTATATAAGCCTCCCTAGGGTTCCCATAGTACTCACGAGCTATTAGCTACCCCATCCAAGCGACTTGCCGCCCATATGGCGAGGTCGCCACCCTTGCAATTCGTCCACCATCAATACAAGCAAGCAGTAAGTAGTTCTTTACCCTACGGGGGGCCGAACCTGGGTAAACCATGTGTCTCGCTTCCAATCTCGATCCTCAGATGGCTACTCTCTCTTGCCCTACTTTGAATCAATCGCTACCCCTGGTAGCGACTGCCGTGGCCATTTCCACGACACATCCAACAAGTGACAGGTTACAAGTACAACCTCCATAAGGGGTTTAAGACTTTAGAGGATACACAATTAGCCTACTCTAAGTTCTTAGCATAGGGTCTACAGGCCATGAACAACAATCTAGCTCCACAGCCACCACCACAGGCCATGGACAACAATGTTCATCTGCAAAATGCAGCTCAACTAGTTCTTCCTGAACAACATTGTTGCAGCTCAACAAGGTGAAAATATGATCAAAACCTTTATCATCATCGGCCTGATCATGTGGATTGTGTACTAGTACTTGTTCTGATGTGTGTGATTGATCATATAAGACCTTGAACCGTTAAACCCTCATGAGTAGTTGTTGGTAAGCTCACCATTTTGGTGTGCAAGATAACCATATCGGGCCTTCTGCGGGATCCCAAACGCGCATCTTTGCATCAGCCTAACTCAATCTAGGAAACCAAACAAAGGGGCCATATGTGCTCCTAGGTCAGAAAAACAAAATACGGGCTACCAAATAAATAGCCAATCCTGCCCGAACCCAATCTCCCCACATGCCCTCGGACCAACTAGCAAAAATAAGAAATTTTGGCACAAGCAACCAAACACGTCCCTAATTGATGGGACTAAGCACTTGCATGTCAAATAGTGTGTCCTCGGCCCGCCAAAGCTCAAAGGGCTTCATAGTTCACACTCAGAAAAAAATCAGACACGCCTATCACTGCACGATGTCCACCAATGAAACGGATCCTCCCTTGAGACAAAGGAAAATATGTAAAATTATTTTATTTGTTGTTCTTACTCCGTTCTAAAAAAAGATGTCATAGAATTGTCTAAACTCAAATATATCTAAACATTACTTAGTGTATAGATATATGTAAATTTAGACAAATCCACGACATATTTTTATATTTTTTATTATAAGGAAGGACATCATTTTCATGCACTCGATCTATACGCTTTCCAGTGGTCAATGTTTCCAAAAGTTGACCGCAGGAATCCTTCTTCTACAGGCCTAGGTACAATTTGACAATTTGAGTAGTGGTAATGGTAATAGAGACTTAAGACGTTTCATAAGCCCTAGGCTGTAGCTCCCGTGTGGCAGCAGGAGATGGAGCGTGGCGATGAAAGCGTGGCAGGCCGATCTTACGGCCTGTGAGCCTGACATCCTCTCTGATCTGACTCCGGTACTCGCCGAAGGTGAAGCTCCTGTACACGCTATCAATCTGGTTTCCCTCCGGCCGTCGGCGCGGGCGGATGACGGTGTCGTAGGACGGGCATAGGAAGAAGGCGACGGAGAAGCGCTCCCGCGCCGCGTGCGCCACCACCCTGTGCTCCACACTCTTGTAAACGTCGTTGCTCCACGCTTGGAGGAGGTCGCCGATGTTGACGACGAGGGCGCCGAGGCTGGGCTTCACGGTAAGCCACCGTGCGGCCTTGAGCAGCTGAAGCCCGCCGACGCCGTCCTGTGGCCGCAGGATCGTCAGGAAGTCGCTGTCCGTGTGCGGGCACAGCCCGAACGGGCCGCCGCCGCGGCACGGCGGGTACCGGTTCAGCCGCAGGAAGCATGTACTCCGCGTGCAACTCATCATGATCTCGTCGTCGTCTCCGTGCAGCCCCCTGATCAGGATCGATGCGAGCTGCTGCGCCAGCTGCGACATCGCCGTGGACACCTCCTCGATCACATACCTGGTGTGGTTATCGTCTTCGTCGACGGTGGGGTCCTGATCGTCGTGCTTAGCTGTGGACGGAGGCGTCATGGGGATGTGGTAGGCCTCTGACCAGGACAGCTGCTCCACGGACGTGGCGTTGGGCGAGCCCCAGCGGTAGCTCTCGGGCGAGAAGTCCAGCAGCGGCTGGCCTACCTTGCGCTGGAAGGGGCGCCGGAACACGCGCACCTGCTCGTCGTGCAGACTGTCAAGCAGCGCCTGCGGCACCCCGTGGTTTATCACCTGGAAGAACCCCCACTCCGACGCCGCGCGCACGATCTCCGCACGGCACAGCTCCGCTGCCGCCCCGTCCACACCTTGCTCCAGCACGGCGAGATCGATCACCGGGAGGTCGCACTCGTCGTCGTCGGCTCTGGCCGCTGCTTCCAGCAGGCTGTGCGGGTTGCTGCCGAAGAGGTGCTTGTACGTGTCCATCAGCGGCGGGTTGGACTCGTCGTCCATGTAGGTAGTATCTACGACAAGTCGCCTACAAGCTTGACACCAAATTTGGCTAATTACATTGCCCGTAACTATAAGTCAGTAAGAAATGGCTGCAGAGCTGATCGATCGAATACGAATATATATATACATGATCGATGCATATTTGACAAGTTATAAATTAAGTAGAAATGAGTCACCGAGCAGATTGATCCTTGGATGATCGTATACAACAATGTATTCGAGTGTGCATGTGTCCAAATGCATGTGCATAGCAAGTGTACAAAACCAAGGACCTACGCTGACTCTATTGTCTTGTACGTTGTGGCCACCGCTTCATAAATTCTAGGGTAGTTCTAATTCTTGGTAGATGAATACGTACGGTTCCAATCATGTGTCACGAAGACGTGTACATAGATCCACAATGTCGCCTCGCCATGTTTCCCGGTAACTCGAGCTTATGATGTAAGGTGTGTTAAAGAACATAAATATATAGCCTAACCCTTTACATTAGTTTGGAATTTTAGTTGAGTTGGCTAATGCATGCAAAATAATATGGTATCAAAACCAAAAGGTCCTAACCGTTAGATGGTAAATATGGCGACGTTGGCATGAGTCCGTTCATCCTTTTTGACGGTGTTAAGCAGAAGAAGGCAACTTAGTGGTAGGTTTATGTTTATTTCTTGCCTGTGGCTCGGTCAATTTTTTTAATTTTGACGCTTGGCATTGTTGTCCCGCATCAACTATAATAAAATAATAGTTGTTGCTCTTGGATGCAAAGGCCTGGGGAAAATATCACAAATTTGTGAGTGAGTCATATTGATGTCTACAAAAAGGGAAACACAATCTCTTGTCTCGAGATGGTGCGTAAAATATCCTACATATACAACAATTGCAGTCTTAGTTTAAAGGGTGTCACATATGTTCAAATTTGCGCTGAAAACAAAAGCCAAGTTTGGCGGTTTTATCGGTTCTCACTTTATCTCAATATATGTGCAAGGATGTTTTTCATTCTTATATGTCTTTGCGTCATTTTGATTTGTTCGGCGAAAGTTGGAACATCATATTAACATGAAAAGGTGTCTGGCAATATATTTATTGTAATATTTTAAATATTTCGTGTATAAAAGATCACATGTAGAAAGTTGCAATATTTTAAGCCTGGTCTCAGTTTTCTGCCTATTTAATCTGTTTGTTTGTATGCTGTTTAGAACGATAGCCTCCTTCGTTTGCTTGCTGTTGTGTTCTTTTGGTAGGGTCGCCCCTTCTCTATTTTTCCTCTTTGGGCAGGGTTGCCCCTTCTGTATTTTTTGCAAGACTTTAGCCATTTTTACAGCTTTCCCTCTTCTAATATAATACTATCTCCGTTCCAAAGTTTAAGGCCTATAGCTTTTTTTTAAAGTCAAACTACCTAAAGTTTTGACCAAGTTTTTAGAGAAAAATATTAATATTTATAATACGTAATCTCTATCCTTTTATACATCATGTAAAACATATGTTCACATGGTATCTATATAATATAATAGTTTTTGATAGTTTTTTCTAAAAATTTGATCAAATTTTATATGGCTTGAGTTTTCAAAAAAGTTATAAGCCTTAAGCCTTGGGATGGAGGGAGCACATGCAAGGCTTTTGTATGGTTAGGAAAAAAATGACCATCCAAACCAGAAAATCTCATCTAGGGGAGCGGAGGGATAGTGAAGAAAGCGATGATGAATCCCATATTTATGCAACTAAATAGTCGGCGATCGAGCAAATAACACCATCACGTGATGAACGTGCATGGGGACATATTATTTGTACGTTGTCACTATGCTAGTTGTCCGTTCTCGATCTGTGGCTAATCTCTCTTACACCTGTCATGCATGATTTCAGTAGTTACACGCGTGCACATGCATGCACCTTATATCATCTTAAATGCATGCCATGAGAGTACAAATGCCACGAGAGTACAAATGCCATGAGGGTATAAGTGCACGTGTGTTTTATACATATGATGACCTATGCTTATCACCAACATACACGCTCACATCCATCTATATATAGATCATAAAAACATGCATGCATATGAGTCACAGAAGAAAAATAGGACTGTAAATTATGCCAGCAGATTTGCATATATAGAGCGAATAGTCCATGGAATACACATATAGTCACATATGATACAAAAACTATGTACTTGGATGAAAACATATGAAAATATGAATTAAACTTGAGAAATTAGCTACTGCCAAACCTGTAATCCTGATAAATGTCTCAGAAGGAACAAGAGTCGGCACCTAGCTGTGTAGAGATATATGCTCTCAGTTTAGCAACTTGCTGTTTTTTTGTTGAAAGTGGACTGGCTTGAGTGTCCCGAGCTCTTGGTTTTTGAATCTGGTAGCTAGCTAGCTAATGCTAAATGGTAGCTAGCTGATATCTAGATCGGGTGGGCAATTATATATGCTGCTCTTGTATTATGACACACATGACTACTAACTGGTATGGAGGGGGAATAGGGTTGGTAGGCTTCAAAAGGAGACGATGACCAAGCCTTCCCTTTTATGAGCGTCGGAGGCTTGTGCTGAAACGTGTGGAGCGTTGGCAGTGAACGTTGAGACCTGCCCCTCCTCTCCCCTCCCCTCTCCCTGGCTTCTTCTCTGCCTCTATTCCTCTCCCTGTCATCTTCTCTACCTTCCATTCCTCTCTCTCATGCATCGATCAAATCTCTCTCTCTCTCTCTCTCTCTCTCTCTCTCTCTCTCTCTCTCTCTCTCTCTCTCTCTCTCTCTCTCTCTCTCACCCCTCTCTCTATCTCTCTCTTGAGTAGTTGGTCACTCTAGAAACCCGGACGTCTCATGCATCACATCCATCCATCGTTACTTGAGGTGTGCAGTTAAGTGTGAATCAATCCAATACCACAGAGATGATCAGGGATAAGTGGCTAGTGTCATGCCGCTTCTTCTGCCGGCCATTGGCCCGGGAGATTTTCTTACACATAATGCCGACCTCTTAATTAGGCATGCACATGGAAATTCATTGATAAAGTTATTTTCTTAAATAGTTAGTAACTCTAAAGCTTCGGAAAGTGTCTTGCTCCCGAGCTCCAGTGCTCCCTTTGTATAAAAGAATTCAACAATCATATTTATTACTTCAAAAAAATCGAAAATAAATTCTGGGCATAGTAAATATTGTATGCAATAAGTATGAAAAATTGCAACCCAAAATTATTTATATTATGGGAAACAGAAAAATTACAAAATCTGATAAAATTTGGAGATGTAAAACTATGCATACTCAGATCCAAACTTTTGCCATTTTTGTGTAGCCCATCGTACAAAGTATTTTTAATTGGTATTTTTCACGTTTGTGGGATAAATCATTAGCTACATCCTAGATTTTTTTCATTTTTTTTTTGAAACTCAAAAATATGATTTTCGTTTTATTAAAAAACCTAGATCACTGGTACTCATGTGCACCAAATCTTCGCTCATAAACCTTCCCTTTGAATCAGAGATTTGTCCTTGTCTAATATTTTGCATCCTTAAAACATAATTACCCATATATTTTGCCACCTACTGATTTTCCTTTTTATCTTTTCAAAAAACAATCTAGTACTCTCTCCAATCCAAAATAAGTGACGTGGATTTAGTACAAAGTAAATCAGCAACACTTATTATGGATCGGAGGTAGTACTAGTTTACATTCTCACCAAGCTGTTGGAAATTGTAGCTTTGTGCCTACCTATGTTCATCGGCCTTATTTGTGGTGTAGCCTATAGTGCATATTCAGACTAGAGGATAGAGGCATACTTATAGATTCCACTTCCCAGTGTTCTAATATTTCATGGCTTTTGGAATAATCTTATGACTCTAGAGTAATGTTACACATGCCAATTTTATAATTCTACAAATATCAGTCCTTAGCACCCATGTGTGATGAGTCATTTGCCAAGATCGGTTTGTACATGATCTAATCATGTGGGTCAGTGGCCTATATATGTTGTAAAAGAAGGGCTATATATGCGAGCCTGCAAAACAAACCTAGCTCTTCCGTCATATGATGTCCCGCAAACAAATGTTACTTACATAACTTGATGCTGGTTATTTTGTGTGGTTCATTAGTACAAAAACACTACATGTTCTAAAGATGCATGTTTAGTGTAAGAAACATGGTTTTGAATGGGTTTTCGTCTATGGGGTTACCCATGACGCACATAAACCAAAATTTCTTTCTGAGATGGTACAAATGTCTGAGTAGGAACACCTACCTATGTTGATAGGTGGGGACTTTAATATCATACATAATAGAGATGAGAAAAACAACAATAATTTTAATGTTCATTGGACTTTTGTCTTTAATGCAATTATTGAGAGTCTAGACCTAAGAGAAATTGTTCTCTCGGGAATAAAGTATACATGGGCTAATTGTAGGGACACACCTAGTTATGAGAAGCTTGATAGAGTCCTTGCAAGTGTTGAGTGCGAACAAAAATTCCCATTAGTACCGGTGCGGGATCTTACCTAATCAGGGTCTGATCACACACCATTATTAATTGACTCGGGTGGCAAGGCTCATTTGGGGAATAAGCCAAGTTTCTCTTTTGAATTTTTTTGGGTCCATCAGGAAGAGTTTTATGACATGGTCACAGCCGAATGGGTTGTAGTCCATTATGCTCGTACACCTATGGAGCATTGGCAAAATATGATTTGCCATTTATGGCGTTTTCCAAAAGGATGGACAAAGAATTAGAGTGGAAAGTATAAAAAGGAAAAGGAGAGGTTGTTAGAAACTGTAGATGAACTTGATTTAAAGGTAGAAATTAATCCTCTAGGTACGGCTGAGCGGGAAGCATTGAGGAGTGCAAATGAACATTTAAACATGGGCTCAACGAGCCAAGGTAAAACATGTGCAATAATAAGGGGAAAATAATACAAAGTATTTCCATCTAATAGTAATGGCAAACACAAGAAAAATAAAAAAGTGCAACTAGAACAAACATAAGGAACCATTGTGGGGCAGAAAATTTAGAGGTCTATATTTCTGAATTCTATAAAAAATTATTCAGGTCACTGGCTCCAATGAGTATTACGCTTATGGAGGGCATGTCACATGATATTCCGTAGCTCTCTACGGAGGAAAATGATATTGTAATAGCACCTATCTCATCGTAGGTGGTGCATGGGAATATCTCTCAGATGGAACATAATAAAGCTCCTAGTCCGGATGGGTTCCCAGCTGGTTTTTATCAAAAAATTAGGTTGTAATTAAGGAAGACTTCGTGGAGTTGTTCGTTCAGTTGCATGCGAGCGAGTTGTCTCTATTAAGTTGAACTTTAGCATAATTACATTACTTTCGAAAAAAGAAGATGTGGTGCATATACAACAATATAGACCGATTTGTCTGTTAAATGTTAGCTTCAAAATCTTTACTAAGGTTGGTACTAATCACATCATAGGGATTGCACCTAAAGTGATCAAACCAAATCAATTTTCCTTGATGCTAGGATTGGATGAATATTGTCAAAGGAGTGGTTGTGTTGCATGAGACTATTCGTAAGCTTCACCGGAAGAAGATAGATGGTGTCCTTTTAAAAATAGACTTCGAGAAGGCCTAGGATAAATTCAATTGTTCATTCCTTCACCAAACATTGTCTCATGAAAGGATTTGCGCCTGAATGATGTAGGTTGATTGAGAAGTTTGTGCAAGGAGGTAGTGCCGAAGTCTCCATTTGGTTGAGGGTGGAGTCTCCGTTCTACAATATGCTGATGTCACCATTTTATTTATGGATCACAACCTTTCAAAAGGCCATAAATATGTAGCTCATCATGTGTATCTTCGAACAACTCTTGGGACTTAAGATCAATTTCTATAAGAGTGAAATCTTCTGTTTAGGTAAGGAGAAATACGAGGAACAATAGTACAAACAAAACTTTGGATGTGAAAATGGTTCCTTGCCTTTTCGATACCTTGGGGTGCCAATCCATTATAGAAAACTTAAAGATTCATATTGGTATCCAGTGGAAACTTGTTTTGAAGGAAAGTCAGGTTGTTGGAAAAGCAAGATATCATTGTATGGTGATCACATAGTCCTCATCAATTATGTCTTGACAAGTTTAGCTATGTTTAGGTTGTATTTCCTCGAAATCCCAAAGGGGTATGGAAAAGACTAAATTTTTATAGGTGACGCATTTTTTTGGAAAAACGATGACAATAATCAAAAAATATAGATTAACAAAATGGAATATAATATGTAAACCCAAAGCTCAAGGAGGTCATGGGATTGAGGTACTTATTCAAGAATAAGTGTTTATTGAGTAAGTGGCTTTATAAACTGCATAACGAGTAGGGGTGTGGCAAGAGCTGCTACACAATAAGTATCTCAATTATAAAACTCTATTTGAAGTCCAGGGAAAACCAACATATTCTCCCATTTGGAAGGGCCTTATGAGGATAAAATAGGAGTTCTTTTCATGAGGCCATTTCATAGTTGGGGATGGATCTACTATCAGGTTTTGGGAACACGTCTGGCTAGGGAGATACTTCACTATCTCAACAATATCCATTATTATATAACATCATGCAACAAAAAAATCCACTGCAGAGGTGCTAGCTCATACACCTCTGAGTATTGGTTATAGAAGGACCCTAACTGGAAATAAGTGGACATCATGGTTACACTTATGCTAAGATTAATGATGGTGCAAATATCTAATGAGTCGGATAAGTTTGAATAGAATTTGACGACCTATGGAATCTTTTCGGCTAAATCGATGTATGAGGAACTTATGAATGATCCCCACGCATTTTTTTGCAACTATCAATGGAAGCTAAAAATCCCACTAAAGATAATTTTTTACGTGGTTCCTAAATACTCCTTCTGTTCCACAATATAAGACTTTTTTAGCAAGTTGTTTTAGTTTACTAAAAAGGATTATATTATGGAACGTAGGTAGTAAAAAAAATTATTAACCAAAGATAACTTAACTAAAAGGAATTGGGTCAAATGTACAGAATGCCGCTTTTGTGGGGCACAAGAGACTATTGAGCATCTTTTTATCCAATGTCCTTTTGCTAGGATTCTTTGGCGTATAGTTAACATTACTTATGACCTATCTACGCCAACTAGTATCACAATATGTTTGGGATAGTGTTAGATGGAGTATACAAATATAGTAATGCTAGAATTTACACTGGTGTTTCAGCCTTATGTTGGTCAATATGGCTATGCATGAATGACATTATTTTTAACAACAAAAGAAATTTCGAATTTTTGCATGTTTTTCATATGGTGGAGCATTGGATTCACCTATGGTGCTTCTACTCTAGCCGAAACTATGGGATTCTATGGCTACTGGATGCAACCGTATGGTGATGGTCACTCAGAATATCTTCAGTCAGGCTGACTGGCCACATATTAGTCGACTACAAGATGCTTAGTTGTTATATGTTTGTTATTTTTCATGGGTTGATTCATGTTTCTACTTTAAGAGATCCATGATTTTGTAATAACTCTGAATGTTGCACTTTTAAAAAAACATAGTGTGCATCTATCGGTGTAGAGGCTTTGGATTTATCCCCTTTTTTCGAAAAAAAAGTATAGAAGTCATGTGGAGTCGGCCTTCATTCATCCCTCTACTATATTCCCGCTTAGTTGTCCTCATCACCTCGAGTATTCCTTTATCGAGTAAATTCCACGGTCATGGATACCTTGAGTATTGCTTCCTCTCCGTCAATTATTCTCCATCATATACATTAATAATGTTAGTAATTCCACGTTGATTTCAATATATATAATAACATACCATGTCGAATAAAAGTTAAAAGCCACATTAATATCCAATACTCACTCCAAATTACCTAATGACCATTGGCTCTAGGAAAAAGTTCTACAACACAAGTACCTATTCAATGCATAAAATAAAATTTGAACCTCAACATATAATTAAGTATTTAATAACATTTGCAAAATATAGGAAAATAATACTACAACAAAACCAAAAAAGCACAAGGAGAATAGAAAAGGAAACATTTTGGATGATCGTCGTCCATGTAGTTACCTATAGAAAAATTGGTAATCATCACATGTCCAACTCTTCGTATTCTAGGCAAGATGAAAAATATTTAATGCATCACAATCCACCATAAAAAAATACTATTGACGACATGTGGCTATTAACATTTTAGGAATGAAGGGAGAAAATATTAATGACATTTGTTAGTATAATATCTACTATTTTTGTTGGGTGGATCTGAATATTTATTTATCGAGGGACCAAGGTTAGAAAGGCGAGTCCCACTGAGGGTTTCTTGGGGATTTATGACACTCAATTTTTTTTCTTTCGAGGTATAGTCATCGCTTACCTCCTTAGGAAGAATGAAGGTTCCCCAAAAGAGAATGTGACTCCATGGCTACATGTTCGGAAGGAACGTGTATCCAAGGAAACATGTATCCATATGAAACATTATTGAAAGGGAATGTGTATATGAAACCAGCTTATTTCAAAAGGGATCCAAAGAAACATGTTCCGAAGGGAGAGTGTATGCAAAGGCAAGGTGTTGCAAAAAAATGTGTACCCAAAAGTAATATGTGTCAAAACATCAATGTTGTGTAGTCCAAGGTGAGCGCCACCCCTTGTATATGCAAGGTGTGATGAAAAGCCTCATAGCTAAAATATAGAATTGTCTATGTTGTTTCGATCTGAAAATCCATCTATCATATTCCTTGAGTGTATTAGAAAACTCAAAGAGTAACAAAGATATTTTACTAATTTTCCCTTGGTAGTTAAACTTTTCTCTCTTCTCATGTGAGAGGGTACATATATATAGGATATATATGTGTGTGTGTGCGTGTTTTGATAGAATTATGGTATACATGAGAGAATTCCATCAGGCAACTGTCTAGAGGTCTCCGTGTCCCTGTGGTAGGCCCGACTTCGATATTCGGTCACATATGCTTGGGGTTTTACTTTTGGTTGACTTCTAAAGGTCTTCTCGGCCTTGGATTCTTGTTTCTTCACTTCTGGGTGGTCTTGTCTTGGGTTGCTCTTTGTGGGGGGACACTGGTGCAGTCTTGACTTTATTGGACAAGTGTGTCATAAGAGGTGTAGTTACTGAAATTTTCATCTTTCTCATGTTGACATGGTTGGCCAATTGGTTTCAAAATACACACGCGAGTACGGAATGGAGGTAAGTCCATAAATCGCGAGAAAATAACTTTTTGTCAATGGCATGTAGGGTGTGAACCCTCTCCCATCACACCCATCAATAAATGGAAAGGTAAATTTGTTATTTATATAAGTTCCTCTACATAATTTTTTCTCTTCTTTGGGTTGTAAACTCTGAAGGGTTTAGAATTTAAGAAATAATGTATTCTAGGCCTCAGAAAAATTGCCAAAAGTTTGGCAATTGCAAAAATTTCAATAACTATCCTGTAACAACTACAAGAAAATTTCACCAAACTATGCTAAATTTAGAGAAAATTACAGAATTAATTAAAATTAAGTTTGAAGTATCAACATTTTTTTGCCAAATATATCAGAAATTTATGCAATATCTTAAACAATCTTACTTCCGTCAGTTTCTTGTTTTTACATAGAAAAGGTTGAACCTTTAAGCCTTCTACGAGCATTTGTCTAAAAATATTTGGATTGGGAACTTTAAAAATGTGTATGGATTTATCTCAAAATATATATTGACACTGAGGTATCATATATAATGTACAATAAAATCAGTGTCCAAAGATTCTATTTGGGGTAGTGTAATTTCCAAGACAACAACTATTCATGAAACTGGAGGAGGAGCTAACAAGTAATTCAACAAATGTATGTATTTTTATTTGAGGAGCTGATTACACTATCAAGTGAATAAAAGAAACCAAACTAAAAGAAGGTAACCATGTATTTTATTATTTTATTTTCTATCCTGGACACAAATAAACTACATACACCTGAAACTATATATTTATATGAACCTAGGTACAAACAAATTTCTTCTTGCATATTATTAATCACCAGCATCATGAGAGAGAGGGAGATGTTATAAGGTGTTGTGTGATGGCAAGACAAAAGCAAGTCATGGGCTAATGGTGCAAACTTAAAGGTGGGGATGGATAAGCTAGGGCTATAAGTTCAAAGCGGCACAAATCACCGCCGGAATGATGAGGATGATGGCTACGTGTGTTATGTTTGATGATGCAAAGATCCCACTCTTAGATTTCTAGAGATTCTGGAATAGACTGTATATGATCATTGCCAAATGTCAAACATTCAACATGATGTCGTGTTGTGCCATTTCTGATTAATTTTTTCGTATTGTAGCATTTTTTATCGGTTAAAAATGCCTTGTGACCTCCAAAGGTGAACATTTTGTAGTGTGTTTTTCCCATGACATCCTAATTTTGAGAAAGCAACCTATACACCCAATTGAACACCTCTCGTTGTGTAAATACTTGAAAAATATTAAAGGTCAAACATATAACACATCCTTTACATATTTTCCCTACAAGTGGACAATTAAATGGTGGAACTTAACTGATATGATGTCACAATGATACCATGTCAAATTTCATTCACTAACTATTTCAAAACACCAATCTGATGAAAAGGGATAGACAATTCACTTATACTCTTCAACATTCCCTCCCCCCATTTGATGGAAAGACAGGTCAATAATTATAAACTCAAGAGGCCAATACATGAACAGAGGGGCACCAACAATTTTTAGGAAAAATTACGCTACATAGGACTCGAACAGGTTCTGTGGAATAGTTAAGCATCATGCACTAATCAACTATTCCACAGAACATGTTTGTTATAAATGGCTAGACAATTCATTTATACACTTTAACAGGCACTACTATTTCTTGTAATTATCCAAAAGAATAATCTCCATTATTATAAATACATCTACATAGTAATATTTTTTTGAAAAAAAATCTACATAGTAATACCAATACGTTGAGAGAAGTAATCTAAAATCAGAAGGCCTATAATGGAAACTAAATACCAGCAAGGTTGCTCAGCCACGCTATGTATCATCCTTGGATACCAAAGTTCCAGCGATGTTTGTTACTGATCATGAATTGGATGTGATTGGATATGCCTGTAAATTGTAATTATTTGTTGATCACATCAAAAGGATAGCCTAACCCTTGTCCGTGTATGCCCATGTGTCTGCGCGTGCGTGCGCGTGTCTGTGCCAACCACTCCTAATTCAGGAGCTTTCAGTTGCCTATTCACTGAAAAGATATCTGGATTCTTATACAGTCCTAGACTTACATCTATCTGTCCCCAGTAGTCGTCATCCAGTCATTGTTTCATTACTAGGCAACAAACCTTGGCTTTAGAGAAGATGCATGAACAACTGCGACTCATAAATAGATTGTGCTAGCTTAAATAGCAATTTCATATATGTCCATATATATGTGGTACCTAGTGGCCTATGACGGGTGTCGGCAAATCACTAACCATGCAGATGAAGGCTATTTTCGATAACCATGATTTTCCGTATGAATAGCATTGTTCCATAAATCTCACACTCACCTCTGCCGTCCCATCATACTTACTTCCTTAGCCTTTTCATTTTTATTGCTTATCCTAATTAATAAGTTGATAGCTCGTGTCTGCAAAAAGTGATAGTGACGACTACCACCAAAAGGGATCAATGAGCTAAGGATCGATGATATTGTTCAGACGATGACATTGATGCATGGCTATATATATACTTCCTAATTTCTATCCAATCATATGATTTCTATTTAACAGGAGTTTATTAATTAGTGGCTATGAATGAAACACATGAAGAGAGCCCCTCACGACGCTTCCCGAAGGCGGCACAAGGGGTCAGGGCCGGTCCTGAGATTTCGGGGCCCGGGGCGAAACTAAAATTTTGGGCCTCTTAGTATAAATTTTTTATGCATATATGAAATAATGAAAAATAAATATTTTAAGTACAGTTCCAACTATAATATTCATATAAAATAATAATGTTTACATGATACCTTAAAATTTCCTCCGTAAATTTCTAAAAGCAAAGTATGTGACGATGGAATCAATATCAATTTCGTCCACTAACTCTTCTCGATGCATAGACTTGCCAAACCATTTAACCTCTCCTGAGAAAATGAAGATCTCAAATAGTTCTTCAATAATTTCAACTCTGAAAAGGTTCTTTTAGCTGATAAACAAGAAAGCAATAACAACAATTAGTCAATTACTAACTAGAATTAAGAAGTAAGAATTAGGGCTGGGTAGGGCCGCGGGGGAAGATCAGCGGGAAGATTTGAAGATCGCCGTTGGCCTTCCTATGTGCGACGTGCCTGGTGTATGATCATAGAGGGCGATCCGGTCCAGGGGAGGCGATCAGGCGATGGGACGACTTGGGAAGCAGGGACGGACGGCCGATACCTGGGAAGCCGAAGCAAATAACCGATGCCTGGCTGGGAGTCATCGAGTCGAGGCTTCGAGCGCAGGGCCTAGTCGTGGTTGAGGCGTCGAGCGATATGCCGATGCCTAGGAGTCGTCGCGTGAGTCGAGGTCGAGCGATCCCTCAATCCCTAGCCTGGGAGTCGTTTGCGTGAGTCGAGGAGTCAATTGTCGAGGCTGGCAGACGCCAGGTGAGCGATCGATGCCTGGGAGAGATCGATGCCTCATGCCTGGGAGCGATGCGCATATCTTCTGTTGGTCACCAGCCCATAAAAAATTCTTTTTTTACAATATATACTAGGCTTATAATTTTTTGGGCCCCTAATTATTTTGGGCCCGGGGCGGCTGCCCCTCTAGTCCCCCCTTAGGACCGGCCCCGCAAGGGGTCCAAACCCTAGCCGCCAAGAGCACACCCTCACGACCCTCCCTGCCGCCCGTGTTGACCATGTTAGGCGACATCCCCGGCTGAAGGTGTCAGGGATAGAAAGATACGGCGAGGACTTTCTTGGGGCTGTTGGGTCAACATAAATGGAGGATCGAGCATGGTGGTTGGGGCGGCACTCCTAGCCAGGCGGCGGCAGCAGATGGCTCCACGTGCACGTGGTCGCCTTCGTTGTAGGGGCTGATCAAGCGGAGGCGAGAGACCGTGGGTCTAGGCTCTCTCGCAGATCCATCGTCGAGAAAGTACGCAGTGGGGAGATTGCAAGGATTCAATGCACGTCTCGGTGGTGCTCAAACCGGATGCTAGTTGGGGTGGTGCGCCTACTGGTGAAAGCTACCTTGTTGAAGGCATCATCGTTGCAGCCATCATCTCCTCGCTTAGGTTACTGAAGGGGAAATTCTAGATCTGAGGCTCATGGATTAGATCGTGTCAGCACGCGACGTTGTTCTCCTTCTTGGGGGCGTTGTTTTTAGAGCAGTTGCTCGTTGGATGGGGTACTGAGATGGAGCGGCGTGTTTTCTTTTGTGTCGAAGATGGCGAGTCTCTATGGCATGGCCGGCGGGGACTCGGCGGACGGTAGCGCTGTCTGGTATTGTGGGGGCGTCAACGGGGACCTGGAAAGGTTAACGCGTTTATCCCTCTCGTAGATGGTTCGGTGGAAGATAGCGGCGACGGACTTCTAGAGCATGCGCATGTGGTGTCCTGAGGGTCCGCTGGGCTGTTTTGTGCTCCCGGCTCGCCATTGGATGCTTTGCTGAGGCCTCTGGATTAGATGGTGTGTGTCAGTGCAAGGTTAGTTCATAGGGCCCGATTATCATTGCCATCATCAAGCTTGTAGGTGCAAGGACAGTGGTCGCTAGGAAGGTTCCTTTGGGTTTGGTGTAGCACGACAGGGCGAGGTCTGTTAGATCTTATGAATTGTTCTTCTAATCATGGATGTCAAGGCCGTCATGGGCTGTATCGTTTGAGATATAGGCCGGGTTCTTTTGGGGTTTCTTCAAGAAGCTGTCCTTCCTATCTTTCTAGGGAAGTTTTTAGTATAAAAAGTTTGTGAGGCTTTCATTCTAGTTAAGGCTTAACTATTCTAGAAGTCTCGCAAAAATTTGTGACCGGCTTCCCCAAAGCTGGGGAAGGACATCTTGGAGAAGCCCTGAAAAGAACTAGGTCATATGAATTGATCCACTTATCTCTGATAGTTACTTGTCGCAAAATTCGGTTACCATTATGTAACCGGATATCCCGAGAACCCACAAGAAAAGGTTTTTTCAGGCAATAAATCCTTAAATTTGTTAAATTTTTTGAATTTTAACAAGAAATGCTTGGTAAATAGTGATATAAATAGTCATATCAAAGAATTTGATTTTAAAATTAGCCAAGTAACTGACCAAGATTTTTTGTTAACCACGGTAATCGAAAATCCCGACCCTCCTTGGAAAAAATTTCAACATGGAACCAAAACCTTGCTTGTCACTTCTTGTTCCGTGTAGGAACCATGAATTGAGACCGGATAAAAATCTGTTAGACTAACATGTCACGATATCGTGACATATCTCATAATCTCCTAAATTGAGGGAGTTATTATTCATGTGATCTCCCATTTATAGTTAGGACTTTAATATTTGTTAATATATTAACATGCAATGGAAAAAGCCCAAGTGTGGCCAATACAACAAATCACTTTCTTGGTACCATATTGTGATGGATCCTAATCAATTCCACACACCCTCCCTACCCTAGCCTCCATCAGCGGCTTTTCTTCCTCCTCCAACCAGTGGCGGCGCCAGGAAATGGCCACAGGGTATTCATTGTTCAAAAAAAAAATCTCAATGCACGATATGAAGTATGAAAACTGATAGCAACAATACCAAGCAATGAAGGACACCAATGATTTGTCATTGAAGTAACAATTTATAAATCATAAGAGATAAGACATTGATTTCAAAATAACCGCCAAGTACAATAACAACATTGAGGCATTAACTCTTGATTGAAGCCTTGATCATATCCTCATATCACAAATTACAATATAACTCCGTGGTCGCCTTGTTGGAAGAGATTATTGTTGCACTGCTAGTAATTGATACAAATATGTGGTACTGCTGATTTATACACTACTATTAATTTATGCACGTCTGCTAGTAATTGATATACACAGAACTGAATTACCGAATCTGCTAGAAGGATGTTGTTGGCTTGTTACAGCTAGTAATTGATAGAAATTACAAAACCATATCTTCTACCCCGTACTAGGAAATCTAGGAAATTAGGAATTGGTACAGAATTTTAGAAACATCTAGCCATCTAGAAAATCTGAAAAACAAGATCAAAGAGGAAAGAAAAGCATGGAAACGTACCTAGCCGTTAATGTTCGCCGCCTGGCTCCGCTTGACCGCTTCGCTTCCAGCTGGCTCGCCGGTTGGCCACTGCTCGTCCGGCCGGGGGCTGCCGGCCCACCCGCTGCCGCCTGGTGGAGCCGTGGAGGTCACCTGGCGGCTGGGCGTGACCGCGTGAGTGGGGATCAACTCTGGCAGTTCTGGTCGTGGTCAGTCGCGTGCGGTGCGTTGCAACTAGAATAATCAATCGGCCTAGTGGACTGCTCGCCTCTATGGGCTATGGGCCGTATAACAAATTGACTATATGTATAAGTTTTTGTTTTCTCAGATTCTTTGGTATTCACGTGAATACAGGGGCATACCCCCAGCGCCGCCCATGCCTCCAACCCTAGCCTACACCGCCCCCCCCCCCCCCCCCTCTACTCTGCCTCCGTGGCTCCCAGGAGCCCGAGGTTCATCCCCAACTCCCATCTATGGGTGCAGGCCACCACCATCTAGAGCATCCTATCTCATGTATCGGTCATTCTCGATTTCACTACCAGCGTCTTCCCTACGTGGGACACCTTCACCATCGCTGTGACCACCTACGCCCTTGAGGGACCTCACCACCGAGCAGCCCCCAACTGATCCCACGTGGATCCGCCTCGATGGCACAGTCCTCCGCTTGCTCTAAGGGTTCATGGTCATGGACATCGTAAACCTTGTCATGCCCATCTCTGCCTCGACCTAGGACACCTACGCCACCACCTTCAAGGTATGAACGACATTTCATGGCAAGAAGACCAGTGAGGTTTACCTTGCAAAGGAGTTTTGTAGTGTCAAACAAGAGGATCGGTTGATATCTGAGTACATCCACCTGCAAAAGCCGGTGGTCGATGCCCTCACCAAGGTCGGTGCTTCGGTCTATGGCCCAGACCTTGTCACCAACGTCATCAAGGGTCTTCACGAGCGCTTCGATAGCGTCTCCGGCATCGCCCCTCTCCTCATGCCTTTCCCCTCCTTCCTCAATTTTTGCAACATGCTGCTTCTCCAAGAGATGAAGACAACATGACTATCCCCCAACACCTCCACCTCGACCTTTTTTGCCAAGGGCCCCACTCCCACTCGTCCTACTTGTCATGGACCGTCTCATGAGGTGGGAGGTGGTCAGCCGTGGCGGCCACCTATGTACCTCCTCGGGTAAAACCATTACCAAAAATTACTCAGTGTTGCGCATCATCATGACGGCATGCTCATGTCATCATGACACATTGCATTTGAGCATCCTCATAACTGCATGCATGTGTTTAACCTAAAACTATTTTCTAAAAAGCCTATATTTATTTTCTAAATAACGCCCTCTTTGTTTTAAATATAAAACCTCGGACTTTCCGGATATGACTCTCTCCCCGACATGACCCCAGCCCCGGCCCCACCTCGTGTCGATGCCCACCAACCCCCGCATCGGCCTCCCTCGGTCCTCCCGCATCCCTGCCGCCAAGCTCCCAACCCCGCGCCGCCGACTCCTCCCTCTGTTCTATCCATGCACTCATCTTGCCCCTCTCCTTCTCCGGCCTTGCTCCGCACACCTTCCCCCTCTGATGACCCTGTCCTAGACCGTCGCGATGTTCGCCGCCTCGAGCTCTCCCCGACGTTGTTGCCTTGCCAGCGACCGGCATTGCCTCTCCGTTTCGGCCATCGACCTCACCTCCTCTGCGTTGTACTGCGGCCACCTCTTTGATGTTCCCCCCGAGCTCGACCATCCCACGCACATCCTTGCCTTCCCTCCGTCGGGCCCGCAAGCTCGCCGCCAAGGCGCCTCTCTGCTGTGCCTATGGCTTGTCTTCCTCTGCCTGGTTCTCCTGCGCCCTTGCACATCACTCCATTTTGGCCGCTATTCTGCGTGTGACCAGGGCCCATCCTATGTCACGCTCTGCTCGTTCACTCGCTGGCAGCTACTGCTCCACCGTCCATGACGCCAAGATACCCGTGGCCGCGCGTCTCAGACCCCTTGTGCTCTAGCACTGGCCTCTCCGTCCAGGACACCCTACGCACAGAAGAGTACCCTTGTCTCCTGTTGGTTGACCTCTTGATGGGCGCCAGCCAAGTCTTGCACGACTATTTGAAACCATGCCAAGATCATCGATCCGCGGCTCGTGTTGGCTCTACAGACTACATGATCGGCCCCATCAAGTACCATTGCCATGAGATCTTTTGTTAGTTGTTGTCCCCCGAAGACCACCGATGCAAGTTCTACTTCATGGACCAAGTTTGATGATGGTGGGCGTGTTGTCAACGCCTCGTTGGGAGACCCCAAGAGGAAGGTATGATGAGCACAGAGGCAAGTTTTTCCTCCGTAAGAAACCGAGGTTATCAAACATGTAGGAGGAAGGAAACAACTCAAAGGTGTTGCTAGAAACTTGGAGACCTGCACAACACAAACTCAAGGCTTTGCCCCAACGAACAGTGAGGTTGTCAATCTCACCGGTTTGCTGTAACAAAGGATTAACTGTATGGTGTGAAAGGAAATGGTGGTTTTCAACAAGTAAACAGTAACAGTGGAAATTGTATCAATGGTAAAGATTCGAGGGTCCATAGTTCACTAGAGGTGTTCTCCTTAGATAAACAAACATGGCATGATGGGTAAACAAATTACAGCAGGGCAATTGACAGGACTGAGCAAGGCATAACAATGTAATACTAGACATCATGATCCTATGAGATTCGATTAGGCAATACAACAAGATACATAGACCGCCATCCAACTGCATCTATGACTAGAATTCCACCTTTGGGTTATCATCTGAACCCCCTCCAGTATTAAGTTTCAAGCAACAGACAACTTCTTTAAGCAAAGTGTGTAAGGTAAACAATCCACTTGTTCCATGAACAAGAGACCGTTGTTTTCTCCCTAGTGGCAACAACACATCTACAACCTTAGATATTTCTATCACTTCCCTTAGATTAAATAGAGGCATGAACCCACTATCTAGCATAAATACCCCCGCTTGGAGTCACTAGCATCTACTTGGCCAAGAAAGCTACTAACAACAGAGAGCATGCAAGATCAGAAACAACACAGACATGATAGAATCAATAAGACAAAACCATTAATTAATCTGACATAGTAATCTCAATATCCATCGGATCCCCGCAAACACAACATGCATGATTAAAAATAGATGAGATCTTGATCATGAACGGAGCTCAGAAGATCTAAACATGATAGCACAAATGAGGAGATACAACCATCTAGCTACTACATGGACCCGTAGTCCAAGGTGGAACTACTCACGCTTCATACCGGAGGCTGGCATGATGAAGAAGAAGGCCTCCGGGATGATCTCCCCTTCGGTAGGGTGCCGGGAAGAGCTTCAGATCTGTAACGCCCCCGAATCGGGTCTATGCAGATCTCAGCATTTCCCGCCAAAATCCGCATAGAAGTGATTCAAAGACGCCCACCAGACACTTTCGTGTGGGTGAGATTTGAATACAAGTAGTTACATCACAGTAGTTTACAACAGAGTCCACAAGGACTATATATATACAACAACGACTCAACGAGTCAAGAATACAAATGATACAAATCATAAAGAAAGCCAAATAGTATCCGAGTACGGACAAGATCCAAATGGAACTAAGAGTCCTGAAGAATAACCAAGCGGTGTCCAACCCTGCCCAGGCCAAGCCGGAAGGGTAACCTTGCTAATGTCGTCAATCACATACCTGACAAACCAAAAGGGTGCCGAAAAAGGGCAAATGAAAGAGAGCGGTCAGTACTGAGGCCAGTACACGGCGATACTAGAATTTGGCGGTCCTCGCCTACATAGGTATGGTGTGCTCAGCGGCAGCAAAGCTTGCACTATCTAACTTATAGAGACACGCTAAAACTTCGGCTATTAGAGCGAGATAAGAGAGCACTACACGATAACTATATATAACACCAAACATAACCCACCCGAAGGTTTCCCCCTCGAAGACCAGTCGAGGAAGTCCCCTTGCGGAACACACACGGTGACAATTTTAGTTAAGTAGGTGTTTAGTTGATAAGGCTAATTACTAATCATATTATTAGAGGCAAAACATTAATGGC
This sequence comes from Avena sativa, assembly GCA_916181665.1. NCBI lineage: Eukaryota > Viridiplantae > Streptophyta > Magnoliopsida > Poales > Poaceae > Avena > Avena sativa. The sequence goes on along the minus strand of OV702280.1, from coordinate 265,093,868 downwards.
GTTGTCTATGATCATGACACTGTACTCCTGAGGCGTCCATAACCGTGGACACACGACTTCTCGAAAAGATTTACCCTGCAGGGGTGCACTACTGTACCCAAACGCATGCTCAACCCATCAGACAACATATCACGCGTTCCTTCCGAATCTCACAACAAGAACTGTCCCATAACTACGCGCATATCCAGAGGCATCACCTACTATGTTTTACCCACACAAGAGATACAGCTGATTCTCCAGGTGGCACAGTGTTTGAGTCTACGGCCGGGCGATGATCGGAAGATAACTTGTAGAGCTCCATCCCACCTCCGGCACGATATCCCGATTTTATGCAATGCAAGCCATGGTAGTCCACCAAAATATCAAGTCCGAAGACATATCAACTCACCCATGTCCGAGGACATATTATGCGTATGCACCAAATGGAAAACCAATTTTGTAACCCTCTGGATACACGAGTAGCGCCGGTAGTTGAGGGGGGATCCCATAGGCCCCCACGTTTGGTTAGCGCGATCAACTCAAAACTGGTATCATAGAACGAACGGGTCCTAGGTCAGCTCAAGCAGTTCCCAAAGGTGGTCCCTGCCGGGGCCTTATCATTAGGTGAAACCATAACCAACAACATTAGATTAATTATCTTATCACAAATAATATCCATGTATCATGTTCCACATGTATGAGAGCGATACTAAGCATGCCTACGACTTGCAAGGACAAAGCTAGCTAATCAAACAAGGCAATAGGATAACCAAGGCAGTATAGTGGAGCAGGTAAATAGAGGAACGGTACTATAGTATCGACAATAAGGATAGCAATAGATCAAAGGAAGGAAGTAAAGACTATAAATGCAAAATAGGTAGAAGGGGGAGAATGCTCGCCTGAGGAACAAAGTCGGCTAGCCAGAGGCTTGTCGTATCTCACACCAACTCATCGTCCTATCCGGTGAAAAAGCAAACACTAAAAAAAGCAACCGGTGCAATATTTAATAATACGGCGGAAGATCCGGCATGATTATATTATGATGCATGGCATGGCAGAGATGCGATGCAATTAGGCCATATTAAATAGAACCGAGGTCCTGACAAATATTTAAGTGGTTCAAGTTATTTAGACACCCCGCAATTTAAATGTTGTCTTAACATGGCAAAATTATGTCATCGGTTCGCTACACAAATTTAATTGGAGCGAATATTTAACTAGGTTCGCCCGCATATGGGCTCTATATTTATTTATGAGGTGAATCGACAAAATAACCCCAAACAAATAAATATGTATACGACCATAAATGATTTAATATACAACAATTTTAATATGACAATTTATAAAATAGGGGCTCGGATAGAGGTCACACGTTGGGGTTCGAAGAACTTGGTTCCGACGAGATAGGTCTTCGGATTGTGAGGTTGGGGTCTTCGTGCCCATGAAGGAGATCTTGGCTTCCGGTGGCAGTAACCACTCCATCTTGGCACAACTACAGGCTTGCACGGTCAGGAGCACAACCAAAAAACATCCGGATATACAACAACACTTCAACTTGAGAGCTTGGTCGGATATACAACAACACTTCAACTTGAGAGCTTGGTCGGATATACAACAACACTTCAACTTGAGAGCTTGGTCTATATCAAGCGACAGTACCACATCTGTACCAAGCCAAAATGAAATGAGCAAGATGGTGGCGAATGCTGGTGCTTGGGTTTGTGGAAACCAGAGCACTCACACGCGACAGGAAGTAGAGGAACCAACGCCACAGCACGTTGGCGCTGCAGGAGGCACACGAGCCAGCACACCACTTGTTGGTAGAAAGAGTGATGTGAGGTGAACCTTGGCAAGACTGAGCTAGTTCAGGCATATGCTCGAACACCTTACAGGTGTGGGTCGTCATAAAGAACAACGTGGGGCTGCTTGGTTGGCAGCTTGCAGCTGCACGCGCACGGAATCAAGGGGAGCAGCTTGGCTAGCGACGCAAGGTAGAACCTGGGTGGAGCTACAACTGTTGTTTCCGGTGGTGCTGGCTCCGCTGCACACAAGGCGAGGGGAGGTGGTCGGGAGCAGCCGACCCCTGCTGCTGTCGAAGAGGCAAGGTGGGCACGGGCAGGGGATGGAGCTGATGTTGCCCGCTGATCGTTGTTGGATTTGGACAGAAGCATATGTCAAAGCGGTATATTCAGCTGGTGTGCACGCATGGGATCAAGGCCCAAGGAGACAAGGATCTGTAGATGTATGCGCATGCTGGAGTGTGGCTTTGGAATTATTTTCTTTGGGCATCGAGTGGAGCCAGCAAGAACTGTTCCAACGCATGGATCAAGGCCAAGGAAAAAGAAGAAGTATCAGAGATGTTCTAGAGAGTGGATTTTGGGGGAGCCACAAGTTAATCGGGACATAACTGTGCGCAGGAAGACACGAAGCTCAGTCTGAGGAAAAGAACAGCACCCGGTGGCGAAGAGATTGATTAGAACATTTTTTGGAGAAAAGGAAGGTGATCTCAGATCTAATCTTGGCTAAGATTTGGGAGCTAGGGTTTGGGGAGGAAAAAGAGAGAAATGGACTATTTATCTAGTCCAAAGTAGACTAGATGTGGCTAGTTTTAGGCCAAAACTTTATACGGGCCTTTAGCCTAATTTTGTTTTTAGTAAAATAAGAAAACCTTTTGAGGTCTTATAACGAACCAAAAATATTGTTGTATTTTAATTTAAAATAAGAGAAGAAATACGGGTTTAATAAAACCACGTGGATATTTTAGAAAAACAAAAATAGTTTTTTAGCAAAATAGTTTGCGGTAAAAAAATGCGAATAAAATATGCATGATGATGTCACGATGATGCACAAAATAAGATAACAATCAATTTCTAATTTTTATTATTTTTCGGGCATTAAAACTCGACACCACTAACAAGGATCGCGTCTCGAGATCCTAGCAAAGACACCGGTGAAGGGGGTTGATGATCGGACATTCTTGAGTAGGGTTGATGGTCGTGACACCTCTAACAAGAATTCTTGTTCCGTCTTGAAATCATCGACACCACCAACAAGGGTTGGTTGCTCATGTTCTTCGGAAGAACACTCCGGAGTGGGAAAAGGAGGAAGTAAAGGTCTCAAAGATAAGGCCACCTTTAACTTTCGAGGAAGGAGTAGAATTGCATGGATCCACCAATCAATGTATAAGAGCGAATGATAAGAGTAGTGGTATGGACATGACTCCATCCCGCACTCAAAGCATTACTCGGTACATGAATAGGAGGATCATGCAACTAAACTCTCGGAATCCAAATGGAAGATCTTGGCAAACAGTATTTGGAAAGCTTCAGAGAAAGATCTAGATAGGGGCAGATCGTTATATTAGAAGACACAACACCGAAAACATATGAAGAAAGCTCAGGTAGAGCGAAAACCAGATGTAGCGCCATCGTTGCAAAAGGAAGGAAGTGGAACCCTAAAGGTACGACAGAAAACCCATCCACGAGAATCCTACACTTGAACAAGGTAAGTGAGAAGATTATAACACGCAAAGGTAAGAAGAGAAAGAAAGGAGGTAAGGAGTAAAATTAGAGCTAATCAGATCTATCCAACACATTTGTAGCAAAATAATTTTGACACTAGACATCGGCCGTTAGCTAGGTTATCCTACAGGCTGGACCAGTGGGGTATCGTAAACCTTTGCTCTGATACCACTTGTAACGCCCCCGAATCGGGTCTATGCAGATCTCAGTATTTCCCGCCAAAATCCGCATAGAAGCGATTCAAAGACGCCCACCAGACACTTTCGCGTGGGTGAGATTTGAATACAAGTAGTTACATCACAGTAGTTTACAACAGAGTCCACAAGGACTATATATATACAACAACGACTCAACGAGTCAAGAATACAAATGATACAAATCATAAAGAAAGCCAAATAGTATCCGAGTACGGACAAGATCCAAATAGAACTAAGAGTCCTGAAGAATAACCAAGCGGTGTCCAACCCTGCCCAGGCCAAGCCGGAAGGGTAACCTTGCTAACGTCGTCAATCACATACCTGTCAAACCAAAAGGGTGCCGACAAAGGGCAAATGAAAGAGAGCGGTCAGTACTGAGGCCAGTACACGGCGAGACTAGAATTCGACGGTCCTCACCTACATAGGTTTGTGGTAAAAAAATGCGAATAAAATATGCATGATGATGTCACGATGATGCACAAAATAAGATAACAATCAATTTCTAATTTTTATTATTTTTCGGGCATTACAAGATCCCCCGATCTAGGGACGATGGTGGCTGTGGCTACAGACGGTTTCGTGGAATATTGATCGGGTACTTAGGGTTTAGGCATCGGGGGGTATTTATAGGCGAAGATGCGAGGCAGGGGGGTCGCCAGGGCGGCTGCACCCCCCAGGCATGGGGTGGGCCCACCCGCGTGGCCAGGGGGTGTGGCCCCCTAGTGACTCTCCTCCGTCTTGTATTCCGTCTTCGTGTTCCCCACGGTAAAATATTGACTTTGGCTTTTGTCCCGTCCAATTCCGAGAATATTGATTTTCTGCCTTTTTAGAATCAAAAACAGAAGAAAATAGACTACTCATACTGTGGCATCTTGTTAATAGGTTAGTACCAGAAATCATATAAAAACACCTCAAAGTGTAGACAAAGCAAATCAAAGTAGATACTAAACAAGCATGGAACATCAAAAATTATAGATACGTTTCTGACGTATCAAGCATCCCCAAGCTTAACTCCTGCTCGTCCTCGAGTAGATAAGTGATAAAAAGAATAATTTTTGAGGTGACATGCACCATCAAAATTAAGATCAAACCATTTGCAAGCATTGAAAGATGGGATCAAAAGAACTGTAAACATGAGCACGAAAGATGGAGTTCTAACAGTAAGGCAAAGTAACTGTGTATGCAACATGAAAGGCTACAAACAAAGATCATAAATAACATACATTGAAAAACGTTTGTTTGTCTCACATACAGAAAACATGGCGTAATGGCATCCAGCTTGTCCATCATGGAGTAGCAAATAGATGCATAGGACACCTTCAAAGTTCATAAGAGTGACTAGATACAAATAGCACAAGAATAAGTAATATCAATAATATGCATCAATCAATAAGTTTTGGGACAATGCACATAGAACGAAGAATGGAAGCTATGCTCTCTTAACTGGTGCCTGGAGGTAGAAAGTGGAGACTCAATATAATGGTGGAAGAAAGGCCCTTCATAAAGGTAAGTAGGGATTTCAAGTCTCAAAAAGATCTTCCAAAAATTATGGTACTTGTTAGCTTTAAGATCTCATTGCCGCTATCATAAGCATCTTGAAGTGATTAAGGTTAAAGTGAACAAACTATGGAGTATATGCTTGACAAAGTATAAGTTGGCAATCTCATGTCCCTTAAATACGAGGGATGCTCCTCATGCTACTCAACTTTAGTCACCTGTAAGTTCTTGTCATAGTAAGTACATGTGTATCATAGAGAACCGCCAACGGGGTACCCCTTGCACATGATACAAGAGCTATCCCATAATCAAAATGACAAGGCAAGTAGACAATGAACATCTCAGCAATCTTCTTATTTACCATGGGAATATGGTGCTTTTTTCTCTCTTTCCTCTTTTCAATATTTCACTTTTTTATAAGAAGAAAGCTTCATAGATGTCATTACAGTGATGCTGCAAGTTTCCACCATGATTATGCATGGCTTAGGCTAGCGGCCCAGGCGTTTCTCTAACACACATACATAACTCCATGAACTTACAAGGTCCCCTTTTATTTCACACCGACGACATCCATAGACAAAAGAGCATCATACCAACTGTGTACAAAGTACGGGTGCAATGTTGAAAGCGTTCCCCGTGACAACACGGTTCTGCTAATTCCAACGTATAAGTGCAAGCATATACAACATAGATGACACAATGGTTCAAGTTTATTAGGGGCAAGAAAAATAAAGTGTGCCATCAAGTTGGTGGGAGCTTTAATCACTAAGTTTTCACATAACAAAACACTTTTTAATTGGAAGGTAGATGAAAACAAGAATATACTTGGAATGGTGTAACACACCATGCATAGGAATTTATAGTGGACACTTTGGAATAACTTGGTTTCTTGGGAGTTGGATGCATGAGTAGAGCTTACTCATACAAGCGGAGGCTAGCAAAAGACTGGGAGCGACCAACTAAGAGAGCAATAATGACCAGAATCATGCAGAGCAACAAAACATTACTAATCAAAGCATAAAGTGGTATTACAAGTCAAGGACTAAATGATCATAGAGGCTATGGTGACTTGTTCATAGTCATAACATGGTGTGACCATGTGCCAAGTCAACCCAAACAAAGCATCAAAGGAGAATACCACAATACTATGCTTTTGTATGCTAAAACAATGCATGATTCTTTCAAGGCACACTAAGCAATCCCAATTTTTTGGAACAAGTCATGCTACATCAATAATCACTAAGCATAAGGTCAAAACAACACCTAGCATGACATGCTAAAGTCTAAGTCATAGTCAAAGCAAGCTCCTCTCGTACTAAATCAAGAACTTTCAACTCCTTTCCAACACCAATCAACTTATTTGAAACAACACAGAGAGAATGGGGCTCCAAACTATTTTATTCAAGAAAACTAAACAAAAACTAAGACGCTCCAAGAACAACAGAACAGTGCATGAAACAATGAAAACGAAGTGTCTAGAAAGACCCGGACTTTTTATTGATGAAAGGCATCCCCAAGCTTTGACGCTTGTACCTCTTTAATATTTCTTGGGGTGACACAGGATGGCATCCCCAAGCTTGAGCTTTTATCCATTCTTCATCTCATTACATCATTCTCTCTCTACACCTGAAATTTTTTCTTCGTACAGAACTTCACACAATCTTCATTAGCAACACTAGTATACTCAAAAGATAATAGACCTTTAGGCTTAGCTTTGGAACAAAAAAACTTTCACTAAAAACACAATATACTGTATAAATTCCCTCAAAAACCTCAATTTACCAAAAAGAACCCAAAAAGGAATCAATAAGAAGCAAATGCAAATAATGGTAGAAATCTGTTAAAACAGACCAGCAGGTAGAAACCGATTTTTTGACGACCTTCTGTTGTTCAAATTAAAAAGTGTTGAACTAACGAAAGTTATCTAACATACTGGGGGATTTATTCGGAAAATATCAGCTCTATCCGACTTACATAGATTCCTCACGAATTTTTACGGTGAAGCACAAAAATCTGTTTCGGGATAGCCACTCCCCAAATCTTACTTCCCTCTCATTAGAGGTCATTCTTAGCACAAAAAGCAAACAAAAAGGATAAGGAGAGCTCATTACTGAAGTAATACTTCCAAGACTCAAGAAAACTTTTGGGTTATCTCCCAATAAGTACTTTTCTTTAACGCCTTTAAGTTAGGCATGATAGTTTGAGAAGATGCTCACATAAGAAATATGAATTGAAGTAAAAGAGAGCATCAAGAAGCAAATTCAAAACACATTTAAGTCTAACCCACTTCCTATACATAGGAATATTGTACACAAATAAATTCACAAACAACAAAGTGACAAGCATAGGAAGATAAAACAAGAGTAATTTTAAAACTTTCAGCACATAGAGAGGTGTTTTAGAAAAATGAAAACTTCTACAACCATAATTTCCTCTCTCATAATAATTTTCAGTAGCCTCATGAATAAACTCAACAATATTACTATCACATAAAACGTGCTTTTCATGATCTACAAACACATAATTTTTATCAAGCTCAAAAATATTGGTATTAAAACCTTCAAACCCACTTTTAACAATTTTATAATAAGGTTACTGATCATTAAATATAGGACCATCATCTAGAGATTTCTCATAACATTTTCTAAGCAAAACCCTTTATTACCATGCATTTCGAAGTCAGGCACAAATAAAGGATTATCATAGATAACTTGAGCATAATTATTATCACAAGTTTTACCCATAGTAGGTATCTCGAAAGAATCCACAGGAACATAACATTCATCCTCCTTTGGTAAGCAAGGGGGACAATCAAATAATGTAAGGGATAAAGAGTTACTCTCATTAGAGGTAGGATTGGGTATCTAATCCATTCTTCCGCCTTTTGTTCATCACTCTCCTCCTCTTTTTCATCTAATGAGCTTCCAGTTTCAACAATTTGTTCTTCCAAAGGCTCCTGCAAGGCATTAGTCTCTTCCATTTTTGGAAAACATCTATTACAATATTCAAGAATATAGCCATTTTCTTCCTTGCAATTATCAAAGCAAAATTTAAGTATCTCATAAACCTCATATTCATAAGGTGCATCATCAGTATTTTCAAGCAAACTGGCAAGTTCAAATGCACCCTTGAAGGCAATAAATTCTTCAATTTGTTCCACATCATAAAAGTCATAATTTCCTTTAACATAAGAAGATATGGTAACATTATCATTATACTCACATTGAAAAGGTAGGTGTTTATACCTCCTACAACAACAAGATTTATCAAAGCAATAAGTAACATTATAAATAGAGCACACCTCTTTAGCAATATTATTCAATTTATCAATTTGTTCCCGTAAGTGTTTCCCTTTTTGTGACAAATAGTGTTCCTTATAATAATACTTTTCTTCTTCTGTGAACCCACCTTGCCAATAAGAACTAGTTTCAAAGAAACCATACATTGATAGAAAGCATGACAAAGCAAGGCAATAACAGACCAGCAACTAGAGTAGGAACTAATTTTTTGTGTTTTTGATAAGAGAAAGCAAATCAAACAAAACTATTTTTTGGAGTTTTTCATAAAAAGAGGCAAACAAAACAAAGCGAAAGAAACTAAGAAAAACAAAAACAAAGTAAAGAGAAAGGTTGAGAAGGACTCCCCTTGTGAAGACATCCTTAGCCTCCCTGACAACGGCACCAGAAAAAGCTTGATGACGGGCGTGTTGTTAACGCCTCGTTGGGAGACCCCATGTCAGGGTCCCAACCTTTAATAAGGTAGAGTCCCCTGTGTTTACAATGCTAGTCACTGGATCAATAGCTAGCATCCACAGTTAAGATGTAATATCAAGAAACAAAGGTCATAATACAACTTTATAACCAGGAATAACATAATTTTATTACATCTTACATAGCTCATTTAGCTATTACATTACATTGCAGCAGAATATCTATAAGCATGGGGTCCTTCATCTTCAAAGTTCCACAGGCAGACATGTTGGTTGTAGACTTGTAATCCTAATCATTAAACTTCACTAATATCAATCAAACCTGCAACATACAAGTTACAGCCACAAGGGTCAATACATTTGAATTGTATTGGAAAGTGATACTATGGTAGTATAGTGGAGTCTATCATCTATATGCATTTGGCTAAGTGGAGATTTAGGCTTGCATTGCTCAAAAATAAATTTTCCTTAACATTTGAAAACTCTAAGTTTTTGCATGACAAAAATCTTTCCCAAGGCATCTCCCAATCAAAGATTGAAGATCCTTTAACCCTTGTTCAACCACAAGTTTTTAACTTAGAAATTTGGATGATGAGATTCTTGATAGTTTCCATGTATTGATGCTCAAATTGTCCTTTACGAGGGACATGGCTAAGTACTTAGATTTTACACTCTGTAGAGGTGGTGCACTTTCCCCACAAGACTTGGTTTCACCAAGACAAGATCTTTCAGAAGCCTTTCCTTAGACCAAATGGATGCGTTCCAACCTATCATCCCACTACCACCAACTGTCCAAATGGCTAAGTTCTAGCAACCTATGTGATCCAGGCAGAGCCCATAATGCCAAGTGGTTGCACTTGAAGCTTCTCAACATTTGACATCTCAAATCTCTTTGTTCCTGGGTGGCAATCCACAAGTGTGATACACAAGGTAAACCATAGCCATGTGCCTTGTGTAACCACTCAACCAAAAACCACGAAGCAATTACCATTCCACCCAGGTGATTCATTAACTTAGTTGTTTTATTAAACAAAAACACAAGTCCTCAGACTTAGAAATTTTTCCATAGTGTGAATGTATATTCCACCCTTGTTTTCTATTAGCTAGGCTAAGCTTGATAGTAGTAGGAATCTTAACTTAGGAAAATTTCTACTAAGGTTTCATCTACTAGGTTTTCCCATAGCATGGTTTATACTAGCAAAAAAATTCCATGCAAGTTTTACTTAGAAAAATCACTAATGCATAGCGAAAGTAATGGGACAAAAGTATGAAGCATCACTTTCCTTTTTGGTAGAGTATAGGTTCACTCCTTGATCTTTTCAATGTTCACACACTTCAAGTCACTACAAATCAATCAAGCAAACAATATTTCAATCTACCATTCAAGCAATTCATCACATGAAATGATAAAGTCAAAGTAATGCATGCAAGCATGCCAAGCTTTGTTTTATTTGAAAAAGTGGTTCATAATGGGTCATAAACATTTTAAAACACCTAATGGTCATTTTAGAAAGTGGCAAAGTCATTTGCAAAAGATTTCACTTCATAAACCATTTTCAAAACAAGGTATCCTTTTATGTGGTGTAAAAATGTTTTCAATAATGCATTAATCTATAGGATTCACAAAATGTGTTTTCAAACCATAAAACTTTGTGTTTAGGGCCATAGAGTTTGATACAAAACATTTCCCAAAGGTTTTCTTCCAAAACCATTTTTAATAAATAAACCATATTTTTATTTGACTAGAATTGGTTTTAAATCAAAGAATCATTCTTTTTCTTCACCAAATACATTTTTGAAACCACAATTTGTTTCCTAAGGTCAGTAGGTTCAAAACAAACTATTTGCCAAAGATTTCAACCTTAAAATCATTTTGGAATAATTTTTATAACCTAAACAAGCATACAAATGTTTCTGCAAAAACAAACATTCTACCAGAAGCTTTTTACTAAACAAATTGCATGGTTGGCTAGGGCTGGTTCCACTGATTCCATTGATATAAAGTTTGTAAATTTTGGACGTGTAGAACTAAAGTTATGGATTTTTCAAATTTGAACTTCTAATAGGAAAGTTTCTGTTTTTAAAACGGGGTCTGAGCCACGTGTCGAGTTCTTACTCGCTGATACCGCTTCGTCTGGATCACGCGCTGTAGGCCGTTGGATCTAACTGATATCGCACGGCGCAGGTTCATCCTTATCCCTTCGCTCTGTTTCTATCCTAGCCGCTGGATCCTAATCGCACGGCACCTAGCACACTTGCCAGAGACGGGTGGCGCTGCGGCGGTGGCTGGCGGCAGAGCGGCCAGATGGTGACAGTGCTGATGAAGCAGGAAGCGAGAGAGGCTGGGGATATGCTCACCGGGTTAGCAGTAGCGTGGGGAAGCTCAAGGAGGTTGTCGTTGCTGAAGGGGCGCACGGAGGTGAGGATAATGGCTCGCCGGAGTTGCGTCTGACGACGGCCACGTTCTGTCGTCGTCGAGGGAGGCGCTACGGGTCACGAGAGAGCAAACAGAGAGCACGGTTAGATGCGCAAGGTCAAGGCGAAGATGCGTGCGTGAAGGAGAAGGAGAGGCGCGGTCGGAAACTACCTGTGGAGCTCGTCGGAGTTGGAGCGGACGGCGGCGTCGTTCAGTCGAAGACGAAGTCGACGCTGCAGAGCATGCGCGAGCGAGGGAAAGGCACTGGCAGGTGTAGGAGATGATGGCGAGCAAGCTAGTGTGCTCTGGAAGCAGTGGGGCTGGCGGTGGTGGCCGGAATTTGTCAGGGAGTTCGTCGGAGACAGGGGCAGTTCGGAGATGATTCCGAGCAGCCTGGTGGCTCTCTGGTGGCGTTGGTTGGGGGAAAAGGAAGAGGGAATCATGGCGATTAAGTAAGGCATAGCTGCAGGGAGAATTATGGGCGCAGTAACACGAACTGACACCGAGAATCCGCGGCAGAAACGGCAGCGAGGTGAGGGGGAGGAACGGGTCCGCGGATTGAAGACGCTGACGGGGCAGGTGGGGTCGTCTGGTAGCGAGAGAGAGGAGGGGTGCGATGGGGTCCATCTATCAGCGGCCTTGTGGGTTCAAATGCGGGTGCGAAACATTTTTCTTCGGGAGAGTGAGAAGCTGGGCTAACTGGGCCAGGTGGGCTTAGCTGGGTTGGGCCGTCCTTGCTCTATTTTTTTCTGTTCTGAATCTTTTTCTTTTTCGAATTCTTATTTCTGTTTTGAAATTCAAATCACAAATCAAACAACCAAATCAAATAAACTTCCACTAAACTTTATATTGAGTTTAGCTCTGTTTATCAACACAAATCAAAGTCCAAAACAAAATAATATTTTTAATCTTTTTAGGATCCATTTATTAATTAAATAAAATGGACCTTAGTAATTAAATCAAATAGGGTTTGTTTTATTTATTTTTAAAACTCTATTTGAAATCCAAAATAGTACCAAAACCATTCAGTAGGTTTTATTTGAAAATAATAAACACTTGGAAAACTTATTTAAAATAATTTAATAAGTTTTGATGTTTTAATTAAAATGGTAAAACCTTTATTTTTAATAAAAATTGGATATTAATAAATCCTCATTATTTTGTTTAAATGAACCTTTACTCTTTTAATCAAAGCAAAACATTTTATTTCAAAAGATTGGCCAAGGTTTAATTTGGCTCTATAAAATAATCCTTATTTATATTTCTACCCTTTCTTTTGAAAACCAAATCTTTTATTAAAAGATCCAAAAATAGTAATTTTAAATATTTTTAAGTTTATTGTTTATTTATCTTTTTAAATCCCTTTAGGATTTTATTTGATCCAAATAGGTTTTGAAAGTTTCCAAATGGATTCAAAAAGTTTCTTCTCACCCTGAAAATCAACAAAGTTTTATTTTATTCATTCATTTTTCACATAACAAGATTTGGAAAATCTTGGGATGTGACACCCCATGAAGAAGGTATGATGAGCACAGCAGCAAATTTTCCCTTAGTTAGAAACTGAGGTTATCGAACTAGTAGGAGGAAGGAAACGACTCAAAGGTGTTGCTAGCAACTTGGAGACCTGCACAACACAAACTCAAGACTGGACCCCAACGAACAGTGAGTTTGTCAATCTCATCGGTTTGCTATAACAAAGGATGAACTGTATGGTGTGGAAGGTAATGGTGGTTTGCAACAAGTAAACAATAACAGTGGAAGATGTATCAATGGTAAAGATTGGACTGGGGTCCATAGTTCACTAGAGGTGTTCTCCTTAGATAAACAAACATGGCATGCTGGGTAAACAAATTACAGCAGAGCAATTGACAGGACTGAGCAAGGCATAACAATGCAATCCTAGACATCATGAACCTATGAGATTCGATTGGGCAATACAACAAGATATATATACCGCCATCCAACTGCATCTATGACTAGAAGTCCACCTTTGGGTTATCATCCGAACCCCCTCTAGTATTAAGTTGCAAGCAACAGACAACTGCTTTAAGCAAAGTGTGTAAGGTAAACAATCCACTTGTTCCATGAACAAGAGACCGTTGTTTTCTCCCTAGTGGTAACAGCACATATACAACCTTTATGTCACTTCCCTTAGATTAAATAGAGGCATGAACCCACTATCTAGCATAAATACCCCCGCTTGGAGTTAGTAGCATCTACTTGGCCAAGATAGATACTAACAACGGAGAGCATGCAAGATCACAAACAACACATACATGCTAGAATCAATAAGGCAAAACCATTAATCAATCTGACATAGTAATCTCAATATACATCGAATCCCCGCAAACACAGCATGCATGATTACAAATAGATGAGATCTTGATCATGAACGAAGCTCACGAGATCTAAACTTGATAGCACAAAGGAGGAGATACAACCATCTATCTACTACATGGACCCGTAGTCCAAGGTGGAACTACTCATGCTTCATACCGGAGGCTGGCATGATGAAGAAGAAGGCCTCCGGGATGATCTCCCCTCAGGTAGGGTGCCGGGAAGAGTTTTAGATCCCCCCGATCTAGGGACGATGGTGGCGGTGTCTATAGTCAGTTTCGTGGAATATTGATCGGGTACTTAGGGTTTAGGCATTGGGGGGTCTTTATAGGCGAAGAGGCAAGGCAGGGGGGTCACCAGGGCGGATGCACCCCCCCCCAAGGCGCGGGGTGGACCCACCCGCACGGCCAGATGGTGTGGCCCCCTAGTGACTCTCCGCCGTGTCGTATTCCGGCTTCGTGTTCCCCACGGTAAAATATTGACATTGGCTTTTGCCTGTCCAATCCCGAGAATATTGATTTTCTGCCTTTCTAGAACCAAAAACAGAAGAAAATAGGCAAATGGTACTATGGCATCTTGTTAATAGGTTAGTACCAGAAAACATATAAAAACACCTTAAAGTGTAGACAAAGCAAAGCAAAGTAGATACTAAACAAGCATGGAACATAAAAAATTGTAGATACGTTTCTGAAGTATCATTTGACACCGACAATGAAGTCGCTACACCCCGAGTTCTTCCTCATGGGCCCAACGGCACGAAGGTCTACCTCACGGGACCCCGAATACAATAATTCCGAAGATCAAGACCGAACCCAAACCCTCCAAGCCCTAAGATCTTCGAACTGAGATGTGTCACCCCTTTTTCGAGACCCCTATTTTTATAATATATGATATTGACATCTTGCATATAATTGTACATGCTTTCACGCATATCATGTTGTTTGGGCGATTTTAGTCGATTCACCTCATAATTAAATATGGAGACCATATGCGGGCTATTCTAGTCTTATATTGGCTCCATTTAAAATTGTGCAGCGAACCGATGCTATATTCTGCCTTGTTAAGACAACATTTAAATTATGGCGTACCTAAACAACATGAACCTATTAATTAATTGTCGGGACCCCGGTTCTGCTTAATATTTCCTATTTTAATCGCATATTTTCTATGTCATGCATCATATATGCATCATGCCCGATCTTCTGCTATAGTATTAAATAGTGCATTCGGTGTTTCTTTTAGTGTTTTGTTTCTTCACAGATTAGGTCGTTGAGTTGATGCGAGCTTCGCCTCGTTCTCTGATGTATATTCGTTAGTGTTTCCCAGGCGAGCATTCTCCCCCTTTCTACCTATTTTGTCTTTATAGTCTTTACTTCCTATTGTTGGTATACTGTTATTTGTGTTGCGATGCTCTAGTTTCCGTACCATTTATACCCCTTGCAGCCTATATTGCATGGACACCTCATATTGCCTATTGTTTGGTATACAGTTGGCCTTGCGTATCCTAGTCGCTTGTTCAGGTGTTGCTTCATGTCGTCAATATTCCATAGTTGTTGGAAGGTTGCCAAATGCTTAATGGTGGAGATGATCATGTCTTTAATTACAACTTAATAATTAAAATGCTGGGAATAGAAATAACTAATCAGAGGCACCGGTGGGCAATAGATGTTATTTGGTTTTTACCGGCTCACTTGTGTCCCCTAGGACCCCAAGTATTTAATACGTGTTCCTTGACTATCGCACTATCTGCATGTGGGAGCCATGAATCCCCTTAGCCTGAGCTTGATTCACATCTTATTTTGGGGGCCATAAACTAGTTTGGGGCTTTATTACTATCATGTACCTATGCCATGCTTTACTGCTTTATTTACTATTGTTGCTCGAGAAGCGCTTACTATTGTACTGTTTAGGATTGTGGAGTGTTTTCACGATATCGACAAGCCAAGTCATACTTTTGGGTTCTCAGTCGTTTACAGCCATTGGCGCAAACCCTGGGTCTGTCTCGGAGCCGGCCAAATTTGTTGTGGGTATCTTAGTGGGGTGACCCCCCGAAATAATTTTTAAACCCTATGAATGCTTTGTCGATAGGCTTCATTGCTTTTTTATTTGGTTCTTCCCGAGGTTGATCGTGCGTGTGTTGCTATTTGTGCACCCGTGTAGGATAAATCTTTTTTGAAAATTCTTGTCCACGGTTATGGACTACTTGGAGCACAGTATCTCAACCCTAGACAACTATAACTAAAGTAGTGCTATAAATTTGACTTTGGCATGACTAGTAATTAGCTTCACTACAATGGAATGAGTAAATAAAAGTGTCAACGACTGATGGAATTGGGATGTCTCATGCTATCTATAGCTTCCTAGTAAGTATTGCAACTACAACGGAATGGATAAATAAAAGTGCCAACAACTGATGACATTGGAATGTCTTATGCTATCTATATCTGACTAGTAATTAGAGCAACCTTAACTGAATGATGAATAAAATTGCCAACTAGGTGAGTTTCCTCAGAAGGACTTCCTCATTGGTCTCGAGGGGGAAATACGAGGGTTGGTATGATTGGTGTTAGTATCAGGTTGGTTCCGGATAGGTCTTTCTTATCCCTCTCTGATAGCTGACAGTTTTATCAAGTCCCTATAGGTTGTTGAGTGCATGCTTCGCCATCGCTTTAGTCCACCATACCTATGTAGGCGAGAGCCACCAAATTCTAAGACTTGCCATGTACTGGCCTTAGTAATGACCTCTCCCTTTTCCCTTTGCCCTTTGTCGGCACCCTTTTTTGCATGACAGGTTTGAGATCAACGTCGTTAGCAGGGTTACCCTTCCGGCTTGGCCTGGGCAGGATAATGGACGCCATTGGTTATTCTTTAGGGATCTTAGCCCTATTTTTATCTTATCCGTACTAGGATGTGTATCATTTTCAAGGTGATTTGGATCTTTGTATGGTACATCTGTATTCTTGGATCATGGAGTCGTTGTTGTATATATATGTTTCTAAGGGTTCCATCGTGAACACTTGTGTAATGATATTACTTCATTTTCCACCCACACACAAGTGCTTGGTGGGCATCTTTGAATCATTTCTATACAGAATTGGAGAGAATCACTAACTCTTGCATATGGGCGATTCGAGGGTGTTACAAAGTGGTATCAGAGCGCATCAGTTACGATACCCCACTGTGTCATCGGATTGTCGAAAAATACGCCATAGGGGGTCCTGAAGGTGTTGAGAAGATGGGGTGTGAGCTGTATGGTGTTCTGGGAGTGGTGAGAACAAGTTTACCCAGGTTCAGATCCGACTGCTGTTATCGGATCCTACTCCTACTAGTAACCCAGTAATATATCGATGAGAGCCGGATGTTACAGTGGATTACAAGAGAGGTTCGCATGTGCGAGTAGGTTACGATTGATCTATGATCTGGTGCCTTAAAGGCTCCCTCAGGTTTGATTTATATAGTCACCGTGACCTAGGGTTATAGGAAAGACTTATCCGGCTACGTTATAGAGTTGGTAACTAAGTACAACTAGGACTACAAGTAATACTACCAGACTAAGTCGGTAACTCTTCTAGGACTTGACGTACCCGGAAGTGATTCATCCTCTTTCTTTAACTAGGCCGCCCATGAAGCAAAGCTCTAAACCGTTGGTGGGCCACCCTGTTCAACGAGTCCTATGGGTATACCCGGAAAGTATATCCCCAACTGTAGCCCCCAGAAGTCTCCAAGATCCAAAATCGGATAAATCGTCTAGCTTGATGGTTTCTTCGTCTTGAGAATCTTGAAGAGTTCCCGGAAACTTCATCCAGTAGTGTAGGATTCCTAGTCTTCTCTGAGTCAGATATGTCTTCTTGACTTCAGTCATTTTCCTTCTCGTTTCAAAACATGAGCCGGATTTAAACATTGCCATGTCGTGTGACAACTTTTTTAGACCAGGTCTTGTCACTGGCAAACATCCTATCAGCACGACCGTTGGTGGGTCCATTCTTTACAGAACAGAACACTGTTTTAATGCCCGCGCGAGAATCGAGGGGGCAGAGACGTCGTGAGGAAGCCTCCTCTCTCTATCCTATATGTGTGGCACAAATCGCGCGGATCAGCGTGAATCTTGGCGGGAAGGTTAATAAAAGTAGAGATTTCTCCTTCTCCCAGATCCATTCATCGTTGTTCTTCATTGCCTCCTCGTAATCCTCGAGCGCTCCGCATCCTCCCTGTCTACACACCCAACAAACCCTTAGCGCTGCCAATTCTTGACCTTCTCCGGCGAGATGGAAACACCATCAAGCTTCGGAACGACAGCGGCAACAGACACGGCAGCGGCGGATGATAGGAAGCAGCAGGGCCTCTTGGTCCCAAGCGCCATGGACGATGCTGAGCTCCAACAAATGGAGGACGAGGGCTACCTCATCGCTGGCGCGTGGAGGAGCGGCCCTAGAGATGTTGTTCCCGCATCGCATGACGGCGAGCGAGTCCTCTTTGGAACGCATATCGACCGTGGCCTCAGCCTCCCACCTTCGGAGTTCTTCACCGAAGTTCTCCATTATTATGGTGGGCAACTTGAAAACCTCCCCCCTAATTCCTTGCTCGAGATTGGCACTCATGCAGCTCTTAGTGAGGAATTTCTTTGCATTAGGCTGAGTCTTACCCTTTTCTGGTACTTTTATGGTACCCAGAAGAACTCCATTAGTGTCGGTGTTCCTTACACCACCGGAACTCTTAGCTTAGTCCTTAGGAGAACCTGGATTTATCCTAGGACTAACACTAGCGAATCAGTAAAAAGATGGGCCGGGACCTTCTTTTATCATAAGGATATTCCAGCTCCAGAAAAGGAGGAAGGTCTTCCGTCCTTCGTTGACGGTGCTGCTCCCCACCAAGAATCATGGGACGCAGACACGCCGGAACTTCCCGAATACTTGATCCTCGCCAAAAGGCGTATTGAGTTTTTGATGTAGAACTAGGGGCTCCACGGATCCGATTTGATCCACTGCTGGCTAGGTCGCTGGATTCAACCATTGCAGCATCACAGAAAGCGCCTGATGCACATGGTCACTAGAGACCGCAAGGATAGCCTGAAGGTCAGTCTGACTCGCATCTCTGCGAAGTACTACAAGCCCCAGATGCAGTTTTTGATCAAGGAGAGGGTGAACAAGAAGATCCCTAAAGTCTCCCTGAAGATGTATACATCTGACTGTCCTCTGAATCCGGTGAGTTTTTCAAATCTGTCTTTATGCATTTTCCTTTTTATCTCGCATCCGTCATTATTTTGCGCTGATGCTTTTTATAACTTATCAGCTCGAGCAACTTTCCGAGTCTGAGATTGCCCCTCTTGATGGCTATACCTCATATGACTCGAAAGCAATGGAGGATGACGAGGTGAAGGAAGTTCCTACCTCTGCTACCAAGAAACGTAAGGCCAAGGAAACTGTTGTTACTGCTGGCGCACAAGTGTTGCCAGTGGTTAAAAGGTAGGCACCTTATAATCTTTTTAGTACTTTGTACATTGTTTCTTTCCGAACCACACCTGACATACATTCTTGTGTTTTTTAGAGCTAAGTCAGTTTTGAAGATTAAGCTTAAGTCGGAAAGCAAGCTAGCCAGAAGCTTGCATTATCTCCAGCAATGCCTCCCCCAACTCCTAGCAGCACTCAAACCTCGGCGCCAAAGGTTTCTATCTCTCCTAGTGTTGGTTTCGTCATCCCTGACGCTACAACGAACTTGCAAGCCCTGGTTACCATTGGTAGTCAGGCAACTGACAAGGGTGAACCCGTCAAGGGTAATGATCCCATGGTAATGTCGCTGGGGAGGATTGACAAAATGGTCGTCTCTGTTGCCTCCAGCCTAAATTGGAAGAAGAAGGAGGAGATTCTCAAGCTGGCACAATCTAGCCTTGATAAGCAAGTCCTTACTCCAGAGGCAGAGAGGCAGGAGATGGAGGACGTCAAGCTGGTGAACCTCTTGGACCAAATTTTGGACCGGGAAAAAAAGATTGAGTCTGGCGAGCTTCTAGCGATGAGCGTTTCT
Source organism: Avena sativa (assembly GCA_916181665.1). NCBI lineage: Eukaryota > Viridiplantae > Streptophyta > Magnoliopsida > Poales > Poaceae > Avena > Avena sativa. Next base: position 265,074,194 of record OV702280.1, on the reverse strand, counting down.
CCCCTCTCCCTTGCTGAGAAAGTGTTCCACAACACAAAACTCGGATTTGAAAAGTTGCACCTAGAGCACATTGTAAGTTTTCTGATTCTTGTTTGCAGTATTTTATTTATCATATCCTCTAGCTCCCAAGCATAAAGTCAGATAAATATCGTATCATAAGATCCGAGTTGATGCTTATAGGATGCAAAAGAACGATATAGTGTCGCCCCCAAGGCTCGTGCTCGATTTTGACTTTGTTAAAGTTGCAGCCCGAGTCTTAGTAGCCGTCTGACGGTATTCCGTCTTTAACTTATAGAAAGTTGCATCTTGCAACCAGGACTTGCTTAAGAACATTTGCAATAAGCACAAAGAAATTAAGGCTTTGCGTCTTGATAATTCCAAGCTACGGGTTGAGAAGGACGAGGTGGAAGGTAATCTTTTTTGACCATTAACCTTAGTGATTGCCATAGTCGAATTGTTTAGCTGACTAATATTTTTTCCTTTGCAGAATTCTTGAGCTAACCCATCAAGATGGTGGAGGAGGCCGGAAACTTCAAGGTCTACCTAATGGAGAATGCTGAACTCTGGGACGAGCTTGAGAAGCTTAAAAGTGAATCGGAGAAATCCATGAACGTCGTCTTGGAGTCAAGCAACATGGCGACCGATAGACTCGAGTATCTATTGGCCCTCCGTGATAAACAACTTGATTATTTGGGGAAGGATTTGATAGCCAGAGGGATCTATCCCAGGCCACAGAAGCATAACTGAAGAGTCTCTGAGAGGAGCAATCTCAGTGGAACCACTATGTGTTAGGTACCATTTCCTACTTTAATTTTCCTTTGATTTCCAACCTTTCTTTTAGCAAGATTTTGATTTTTTTGTTCTTTCCCAGATCCTCTGCATCTCTCTGACTCATCTTCCTCTGAACCTCGTCTCGAGAGCATCAAACTTGTTGGAGATGTTCTTTTCGACTTCCGTCAGACTCTTGAGGAGGCTGGCGAGTTAGTTAGACTTTTCGGCTTAAACAATTTGCCAGTGATCGAGATGAGATACAGAGCAAAGGAGATTCTGAAGCTCATCGAGGATTGGCAGTTTTCCTATGCCCGGACTGCTGCATAGACTGCCGTCACTATGGTGATGAATCACCACAGTGGTATGGAAATCTGGCACGTCACCAAGGGCATCACCGATGAGGACGATGAGGGTAACCCGCAAGACATCAAGGCCATCCAAGAATCTTGCGTGGGTTATGCTTGTCGCGTGACAGAGATGACGAACTATACAACCCCATTCTTCCAATCCGTCATTGTGCCTCCTTCTCCTAGCGAGCCGGAAGATATCCTCGTCGAAGATGAAGAAGCTTCCGAGTCTCCAGAGCAAGGTGGCGACAATGTCGACTCCAGCGCTCCAAGGTCTCCACCACCACCACCTGAATCTGTAGCATAAAACATTTGATACATTATGCTGAACTTTTAGTTGGTCTATAATGATGGGAACAATATTTTGTTTTAAATGTGCTGGTATATAAGAACTGATTCTTTACTACTTAGCACTTGTTGTATATATTTTGATTTGTGTGCTCAAAATTTTCTTAAGCACTGCGCGTTTACAATTTTCGTTTTATCTAGCTCTCTGCCTCGTCCTTTCCATGAGCCAGCCAACCTTTAGCGCGGAAACTCTGCCGAGTCAACGGAGCACAATTGCTGAACCAGTTTAAACTCGAAAATAGAGCTGGCCTCCAATACCAACAATTCATTACTCGAAATATGCCCGCGTGTGAGCAATCCGATAAAAAACCAAAGTATAAACATGAAATTAGATTTACACCCTAAGGCAACATCTTTATAGATATTAAAAAATCATAACCAGAACGAACAGGAGAATAAAGTACTTTCAAGCATCCTGGGATTTTTCAAAACAGCATACTCTTTTGGAAATAAGATGGTAAAAATTTTCTCAAAAATAATATATGAGGAAACCAATACTTTATTTCTCTTTAAACATGTACGTATATGATTACAAGGAAATATAACTAAGAATAGAAGGGACGTAGCTGCACAATGTTCCATGGACGGTCTAATTCATCCGGGTCTATACTACCGCCAGCTCTCATTTTCTTCCGAGTATCAGGTCTTTCCTTAATTGGTCTCATATCACTTAAATAATATGACCCATTATGCAGAACTCGGTTGATCATAAAGGTCCTTCCCAAATTGGAAAAATCTTGTGCTTTCTTTTTTGCACGAGTCGGAGAACCAAATCGCCCTTCCTGAAAGAAAGATTTTGCACTCTTGGACTATGATACTTGTGTAACTTCTCCTGATAGGCTGTAGATCTCTGCTTAGCAACGACGCGAACTTCTTCGACTATGTCGAGATCATCTTTTCGAGACACTTCAGCATCTTCTTCGATATATGCTTTGACTCTAGGATACTGATGGATTAAATCACTCGGAAGAACTGGTTCTGCACCATAGACCAAGAAGAAAAGAGTGTATCCGGTTGATCTATTAGGAGTTGTACGTAAGCTCCATATCACAGACGGTAATTCTTCCGCCCAAGCCCCCGCGGCATGATGAAGTTGCGCTTCGAGACGAGGTTGGAGTCCTTATAAAATGAGACCGTTTGCTCTTTCGACTTGTCCATTAGCTTGTGGATGTGCGACTGATGCAATATCAAGTCAGATTCCTTGTTCTTCGCACAATTCGACTGATACTCCCATGGAGAAGTTGCTCCCGTTGTCAGTAATTATACTATGCGGATATCCAAATCTGATGATTACATCCTCGACGAACATTCTGGTTGTGGTTCCATCGCAATTTGTTACAGGTTTAGCCTCAATCCATTTGGTAAATTTATCCACCATCACTAGTAGGTGAGTAAATCCACACTTTGCCGTTTGAAATAGTCCTACCATATCAAGCCCCCAGACCACAAATGGCCATGTAATAGGGATTGTTCACAGCTGATCAGCTGGAACATGTGCTTGATGGGCGTACTTTTGGCAGCCTCTACATGTTTTGACCAGTTTCTTGGCATCTGCCTTAGCTGTGAGCCAAAAGAATCCGTGTCTAAAAGCTTTTGCCACTAAAGATTTGGCTGCAGCGTGGTGACCACACTCGCCTTCGTGGATCTCTCGTAAGATTTCCACTCCTTCTCTTGGAGAAATACCCTGCTGGAAAACCCTAGAAACACTCCACTTATAGACATCACCATTGATTATCGTATAGGAATTTGCTCGTCGGATGATCTGTTGGCCCAGAACTTCATCTTCGAGTAATTTTCCGTCTATCAGGAAATCTAGATAGAGTTTTTTCTAGATGGGAGTTATAGCCAGAATTGCTACTAAAGGTGAGTCGGATTTCATCGGATAGTCCTCGTCAACTCCTGTGATGGAGGGAACTTTTAGGTGCTCTAGAAAAGCGCCATCCGGGACTTGTTTCCATGCAAAGTCTATTCTTGATAGAGCATCTGCTTCCTAATTTTCTGCTCGAGGGACGTGTTGAACCTCAAAACCCTCAAACGGTTTAGATAATTCATCCACAACAGCTTTGTAAGCTGCCATGTGTTTGTTTGTATTGCAGATATCGGATACTTGCTGAGCAACTAAATCCGAATATCCATAACACATAAGTCTAGTTACACCAATAATTTTTGTCATGCGTATTTCATGTAACATTGCTTCGTAGTCGACAATGTTATTGGTCGCCGTGAAGTGTACTATAACACATAGAACAACTTATCTCCTTGGGGTGACTTGAGCACCACGCCATCCCCCGATCCCCCTCATGCTTTTGACCCGTCAAAATGTAGGGTCCAAAATTCCGAGTCTGGAGGACTTGTATTTTCTGCCGTCTCTGTCCAATCAGCGACGAAATTGGCAAGTATCTAGGATTTGATTGCTGTTCGTATCTTGTACTCGATGTCGAAAGCTGCAAGCTCTATTCCCCATTTTGCGACTCGTCCTGTGGCATCACGGTTGTTGATTATATCTCACAGGGGAGCAGTACTCACCACTATGATCTTATGCTCTTGAAAGTAATATCTTAACTTTCTGGTAGCAAAGAATACTCCATAGGCTAGCTTTTGGTAATGTGGATACCGTTGCTTCGACTTTGTCAAGACCTCACTCAGGTAGTATGTTGGACATTGGACCTTATGCTCATGGCCTTATTCCTCGCGCTCCACTGATGTTACCATACTTACGACCTTGTTAGTCGCTTGGATGTAAAGTAACATAGGCTCTTGTGGCTCTGGTGCTGCGAGAATTGGTGGATTCGAAAGTAGATCTTTCAAACTTTGTAGGGTAGCATCGGCTTCCTTGGTCTAGACAAATTTGTCGGTTTTGTTCAAGAGCTTGTACAAAGGTGCAACTCTTTCACCGAGCCGGATGACGAACCGGCTCACTGCTGCTATGCAACTAGTGAGTCATTGCACGTCCTTCAGGCGAGTCGGCATGGTAATGTTGAGTATATCCTTGATTTTGTCCCGGTTCACCTCTATGACTCTTTTAGACACGATGAAACCTAACAATTTTCCGGCTGGGATTCCAAAGAAACACTTCTTCGGATTTAGCATTATGTTGAATTTTGTTAGGCTAGCAAATGTTTCCTCTAAGTCGGAAATAAGCGTTTCCTTATTTTTGGACATCACTGCTATATCATCTACGTATACATGGACATTGCGTCCGATTTGGTCGTTAAGACAATGCTACATGGTGCGTTGATATGTAGCTCTTGTGTTCTTTAAGCCAAAAGGCATAGTTTTGTAGTAGAATGTTCCGAAAGGTGTGATGAAAGACGTCTTGAGTTGATATGATTCTTTCATTGTTATTTGGTGATATCCGGAATATGTTTCGAGAAAACAGAGTAATTCTGACCCTGCCATGGAGTCAATAACTTGATCGATTCTTGGCAAAGGGAACGGATCTTTAGGGCAAGCCTTGTTCAAGGAGGTTGATGTGGCTCAGATCACTGTAGAGCTTCGTTGGGAAACCCCAAGAGGAAGGTATGATGAGCACAGCAGTAAGTCTTCCCTCAGTATGAAACCAAGGTTATTGAACCAGTAGGAGGAAAGAAACGACTCAAAGGTGTTGCTAGCAACTTAGAATCCTGCACAACAGAAACTCAAGACTTTGGCCCAATGAACAGTGAGGTTGTCAATCTCACCGGTTTGCTGAAAACAAAGGATTAAACGTATGGTGTGGAAGGTAATGATTGCTTGCAGAAAGTAAACAGTAATAGTGGATGAAGTATCAATGATAAATATTGGACCAGGGTCCACAGTTCACTAGAGGTGTTCTCCTTAAGATAAATAACATAACATGCTGGGTAAACAAATTACAGTGGGGCAATTGACAGGAGAAAGCAAGGCATAACAATGCAATAATATACATTCATGATCCTATAAGATTTGATTGGGCATTACAAAAATATACATAGACCGCCATCCAACTGCGTCTATGACTAGTAATCCACCTTCAGGTTATCATCCGAACCTCCTCCAGTATTAATTTTCAAGCAACGGATAACTGCTTTAAGCAATGTGTGTAAAGTAAACAATACAATTGTTCCATGAAAAAAAGATTGTTGTTTTCTCCCTAGTAGCAACAACACATCTACAACCTTATATATTTCTATCACTTTCCCAGATTCAATAGAGGCATAAACCCACTATCGAGCATAAATACTCCCTCTTGGAGTCACTAGCATGTACTTGGCCAAGATAGCTACTAGAAACGGAGAGCATGCAAGATCTCAAACAACACATACATGATAGAATCAATAATCAAGAAGACAAGATAGAATCATTAATCGATCTGACATAGTAAACTCAATATCCATCAGATCCCCGCAAACACAACATGCATTATTACAAATAGATGATCTTGATCATGAGCAGAGCTCACAAGATCTAAACATGGTAGAATAAAGGAGGAGAAACAACCATCTAGCTACTATATGGACCCATAGTCCAAGGTGGAACTACTCACGGCTGGCATGGTGATGAAGAAGACTTCCGGGATGATCTCTCCCCTCCTGCAGGATGCCGGGAAGATCTTCAGATCCCCCAATCTAGGGACGATGGTGGCGGCGGCTACGGACTATTTCGTGGAGATATGATCGGGTACTTACGGTTTTGGAATCGGGGGTTCTTATAGGCGAAGAGGCGAGGCAGGAGGGCGGCTAGGGGGCCCACACCCTACCCAGGAACGACCCAGGGTGGGGCTGTGCATGGGGGAGGGGTGTGGCCACCCTGTGGCTCCCCTCCGATAGCCCTTTGGTCTCTATGTTCGTTTCGGTGAAATATTGACTTTGGCTTTTCTCCCGTCCAATTCCTAGAATATTTATTTACTAACTTTTATAAAACCAAAAATAGCAGAAAATAGGCAACTAGCACTATGGCCTCTTGTTAATAGGTTAGTTCCGGAAAACGTATAAAAATACCTCAAAGTGTAGAAAAAGCAAAGCAAAGTTGATACCAAACAAGCATGGAACATCAAAAAATATAGATATGTTTACGACATATCAAGCATCCCCAAGCTTAACTCCTGCTCGTCCTCGTGTAGGTAAGTGATACGTCCAAAACGTATCTACTTTCTCGAACACTTTGCTATTGTTTTTCCTCTATACTTGTGTGATTTGGATACAACTAACATGGACTAACGCCTTTTTCAATAGAATTACCTTGGTGTCTTGTTTTTGTGCATAAAATGAACTATCAGGAAAAATCCTAGAAAATATGCCAAAAACTATTTCTCACCAGAAGATCCACGGAGCCAGAAGGGGAGACAGAAGGGAGGCCTAGGGGGCCAGACCCACCCCAGGCGCGGGCCCACTGACCCGCGCCTGGGGGAGGTTTGACCACCCCAGGCAGCTCCTCGGCCTCCCTCCGCGCCTATAAGTTGCATTCTGACCTAAAACCAGAGGGGGTTTGATAGTTTTCCAGAAAGAGTTCCGCTCCGCCGCCGCCACCAGAAACCAAGATTTGGATCCAGAAACTCCGTTCTAGCACCCTGCCTGGATGGGGAATTTGGAGAAGATCATCGCCATCGTCATCACCAACGCATCTCCATCAACCACCGATGTTTCCCTCATGCATGAGTGAGTAATCCCCCGCTGTAGGCTTGGGGATGGTATGGATTGGATGAGTTCTCTGATGTAATCGAATAAGATCTGTTAGGGGCATAGTGCCTAGTATCTCTATTAGTGTTATTTGACTTTGTTGCAATTTTTTGTGCTTAATGCTTGTCACTAGGGCCCGAGTGCCATGATCTCAGATGTGAACTTATTATTGAATCATTATGATAGTATTGTTTGTGATCTTATCTGCAAGTTGTGTACACATATCATTGTCCGGATCCAAAGGCCCCAAAGTGACAATAATTGGGACAACCCGAGGGGATGGATGTGGTGTGAGGATCACATGTGTTCACAGAGTGTTAATGCTTTGTTCCGGTGCTCTATTAAAAGGAGCACCTTAATTGCCAGTAGTTCCCTAGAGGCCCCGCTGCCACGGGATGGCAGGACAAAAGATGTTGTGCAAGTTCTCATTGCGAGCACGTATGACTATATTTGGAGCACATGCCTAGGATTGTTTAGTACTTGGATGCTTATTATTATTTATCTGCAATGCCCTAGTTCTTGAAGTTACATCTTTAGACTCGTCCATGCAACGCCCATCCATCCATCCCTATGCCTACCGCACTCGAATCCTATTGTTACCATTACTATTACTATTGCTACTGTTTCACTGTTGCTGTTACTGCTGCTGTTGCTACTACAAACTATTGCTACTGATAAACTTCTATGAGCAAGAACTATTTCCAGGTGCAGCTGAACTGACAACTCAGTTGTTAAGGCTTGCAAGTATTCTTTGGCTCCCCTTGTGTCGAATCAATAAATTGGGTAATACTACCCGCGAAGACTGTTGCGATCCCCTACACTTGTGGGTCATCAAGACTATTTTCTGGCGCCGTTGCCGGGGAGCATAGCTTTATTTGTAAGTTCACTTGGATCTATTATTGTTCACTGCTACTCATTTCATCATGGGGAAGTTTCGTGATGGAAAGTTCCCTATTTTACCATCCACAACAAGAAGAGGTACAGTCCTAAACACCTATGCTGCTCTTGATTCACCGTCTGTTATAAGTAAGCTTGTTACACCACCACCACATACACATGCTACACATACTGCTACTACTGCTGAGTCTGAAACTTCTTTTGATGCTCATGATGTTACTTCTATTGTGCTTGATGCGAGTGGTTCATTAGGTCCTTTTCTAGATGCTACTATGGCTAGTCTAGGAAATACCAAGACTCCTAGTGAATACACTGTTACACATGTTAGCTCACCTGAGGCTAGTGATAGTTATGATATTAATGATGGTTACATTGAGCTCATTGATGAATTTGTTGAAGAGTGCCGAAACACACATGGTACTAGTGCTATGAAGAGTCTCCTTGCTAGACGTACTACTATGCCTAAGTTGTCTATGATCCCAAGTTTTCCACTTCTCCCATAGATATTAAAGATGAAGACTATGATTTCTCTCTTGATTTATCTTATTTAGATATTGTTGAGAAAGAACCTTTTTGTGGGACTGAAAATGAGAGTGCTGTGGCTCATATGAATGAGCTTTCTACTATGATTTCTTTGTTCTCTGATGATTTTAAGATGCACAAGTACTTTGTTGCTAAGATCTTCCATTTTTCACTAAAAAGAGAACCTAGGGCTTGGTTTAATAGATTACCTCCTGGTTCCATTGATAGCCCTGATTGCTTGATTTCTTCTTTCTTCCATAAATATTTTCCTCCCAGTGCTAGACATGCAGCTTTGTAGAGAATTTTTTATTTTAAACAGGGAGAAGAAGAGAAATTGCCCGAGTCATGGAAAAGAATCTGTTCCTTGATTCATGCACATCCTGGATGTCCATTACCTAAAAATGAGCTTCTTGATATTTATTATAATGGACTAACTGATGATTCTAGGACCTACCTAGATAGCTTTGTTGATTGTGTTTTCAGGAAAAGGACTCCTACAGATGCTGAAGAATTAATGACTAAGATAAGCAAGAATTATGATGATTGGACTTCAACTGAGCTGAATGCACCTGAACCTATTACTCCTGAACCAGTTGTTCCTGTACCAGTTCCAACACCAACAACAAAGAAGAGGGGAGTTATTGCATTAAATGATGAAGTGATGAAGGAAGCTAAGAAGTGTCTAAAGGAGAAAGGTATTAGAGCTGAAGATGTGAAGAATTTACCTCCTATAGAAGAATTATGTAAGCCAATTCCCCACTCATCTACTATTGAGGCACACTCTCTCCAATTTAATGAAGGTGATATTCCTTATGGTAAGCCTCCTGATCAATGCTTAGAGGAACTTGACACATTTATTGTTAAACAAGGTAATTTTAATAAACAAGTTCAGAATCATTTATTGGAAAACTCTAGAGCTATCCATGAGTTGAAAGATATTGTGGAAAGAACTTCTAATGGTATTAAAATGCTTTGTAAACACTTTCAAATGGTTCAAACCCAACTTGATCAACTTGCTAAGGTACAAAAGGATATGCTAGTTAATGCTTCAGGTAATAAACATGCTTATGGAATTAGAACTAGGAGTGGTGCAGCTACTCAAGATCCTATATATCCTGAAGGACACCCTAAAAGAATAGAGCAGGATTCCCAACAAGGTGAGTATAGTGGTAGTCCTCGTAAGAGGAAGAAAAACAAACATAAGAAAGTTGAGGAACCACTTGAACCTGCTGTAGATCCTAATGGTATAGTTGTCTCTAATGCTGAAATTGAGAGTGGTAATATTGATGAGTCTCCTGATAAGGAGGAAGGTGAGGAATAACCTGAGAAGCACACTAAGAACACTAGGTACACAAAGGAAGGTTTTATTTCTAATAAACATGGTAAAGAGAGAGAACCTTGGGTGCAGAAACCTATGCCTTATCCAGGTAAGAAACACAAGTCAAAGGAGGAAGAACACTACAACAAGTTTTGTGAGTGGATGAAACCTTTATTCTTGCAAATTCCTTTGACTGATGCTATTAAGTTGCCTCCTTATTCAAAGTATATGAAGGATATTGTCTCTAATAAAAGGAAGATTCCTAATGAGGAGATTTCTACTCTACTTGCTAATTACTCCTTCAATGGTAAGGTTCCAAAGAAACTTGGTGATTCAGGTATACCAACTATTCCTTGCTCCATTAAGAATAATTATGTTAGAACTGCTTTATGTGATTTGGGAGCTGGAGTTAGTGTTATGCCTTTTTCTCTCTACAAGAGACTCCAGCTAGAAAAGTTGATACAACTGATATTTTTTTGCAAATGGCTGATAAGTCAACTACTATTCCTGTTGGTATATGTGAGGATGTTCCTGTTCAAGTTGCTCATAATTGCATGGTTCTAACTGATTTTGTTGTGCTTGAAATGCCTGAAGATGATAATATGTCTATTATTATTGGGAGACCTTTTCTTAATACTGCAGGTGCTGTTATCAATTGCAATCAAGGAAAAGTAACATTCAATATTAATGACAAAGAGCACACTGTCTATTTCCCCAAGAAGGTTGTTAAGAGCTATTTCCTGAATTCTATTGAAAATATTGAGGGCATCAAGGTTGGAGAAATATATTGTGCCATTCCACAAGAAAATTTTGAAACTATTATGATTGGGACCATTGCTATCAAGTATGAGGTAACATAATCACCTTGTGGAATGCAAAGTTTTGTTTCATATAAGATTGTTTTGGTAACAAGACTTGATCAACCTTGTTAACAAAAGGATTTTAATGAACAAAATAATGTTTCCACTATGGTTATACTTGCTTTCTTTTTCCTTTCTCCTTCCTAGACTTTGCTTTAGCTTTAGTTTTGCTAGTAGTTTGTTTGTTTGAGTTTCTTAGATCTCCTATGGTTTGGCTTTTGGTTTGCTTTTGCTTCTTCTGAAAAAAACCTGTTTCTGCGAGAAAATCAATTTTCATACCCTGAAAATTGGCCAAAAATAAAGTTTCCCGAAAAATCCCAGAAAATTCAAAATAATCTTTTCCTCAAAAAAAGGGGAAGAGTGGCACGTGATATGACCCAGGGGGCCACCCTAGGGCCCCACACCCATGGTAGGCGCGACCTACCTAGGTGTGGCACCTAGGGGGGTATGACCCACCTAGGCCCCTCCAGGCTGCCTCCTCAAAGCCACCTTCTTTCTCTCTCCCAAAAAACACCGGAAAACTTGATCAAGCTCGAGTTCTTGATGTTCTTGCTCGCGATTTTCGATCTCCTTGTTCAGCCCATCTCAAGTGCTGATTTTTGGAGGTATTGCTCCTTGGGATGCGCACCCCTCCACCTTTCCTTGTCAAACTTTCTTATGAGCTGCTGGGATTCTTCATGATTTCATGGCTTTGATACATTTCCTTTGATCCACATGATATAGTTTTGGTTCCTCTGAGGCTTGATCTTGCTGCCATGAAGGCGCACCACTTTGTCACCTCTAGCTCTACTCTTGAGAACTTGGTTTATAGAATTTTGTTTACTGATGGGGAAGAGAGAGATCCCTCTACCCCAAACTACTTTGCTCAATATTTCTCAGGGACCTTGGTCTCACACAAAGGCGGAGATGGATGACAAGCTATGCTCTCTCAACTTCCACGAGCACTATCAGGAGGAAGCGCCCGCATATGACCCCGTGTTACATTACACAGGGGAGGCCTCGAGCTCGTACCAGGATGAGGGAACTTCCTCGACATACTATGGAGGTGCATCTACTTGGGCACCATGGGATTGGGCCCCACTTAGGCCAACATCCTAAGCTTGGGGGGAGGTATACCGACATCACACTCATCTATATATCATGTTCGGTCGGTTCTTTGTATATCCATTGTTTCGCTTACTTTTTGATTTTTGTTGCTTCTTTCTAAAAACCCAAAAATACCAAAAATATTTTTGTTGTTTCTCTTGGTTTGTTTCTTTGCTTTGGTTTGCCTTAAAAAAAATCCAAAAAGATTTTTCTTTGTTTGGTTTGCTTTGCTTTTGTTTGGTTTTTCTTTGTTTGCTTGTTTCTGAAAAATCGAAAACACCAAAAATATCTGTTGTAATTCTTTGGTTTTGTGAGTTCTTTCCAGGGTTCGGCCGTTCTCAGTGGATATTGGTTTTCATGTTAATTATTCAAGTCACACAAGTGAAGGGCAATAATGAAGATTAACACAAATTGAGGTGTGGTAAGAGGCTGGTAACAAACTCTATTTGTTTCATTTTTGTACATATAATTATCATTGTGAGCATGCTTAGCCTGTTTGTGTAAGGTGTATGTCATTATGGATGCTTAGTAGTTCTCGTATGTCTTTGATTAGCTCCAGCTTGCTAATAGTTTGTAGCATGTCATATGAATGTTTGCTTGCATTGTTTTATTCATACTTTGGTATGATATTGGGGTATCCTCCTCTGACTGTTCATGTGAATCAACTTGGAACATGCTCACGCATGCATATGACTAATCAATAGTTAGTAAGCCTCGATGATTTATTTTGCCTCAGAGTTCTTGTATCACTTTCATGCCATAGTTAGTCTTGTTTTGTTGCAAGCATGATTATGACAGTTATTGCTCTCTCGTTTGTCGCTCCCTCTTTATTGCTAGCCTTCACTTGCACTGAGTATGTGCTCTACCTGTGCTTCCAACTCCCTAAAACCAATATTGCCAGCTGTGTCCACCATACCTACCTATTAGCATCATTCGCTATTTCAGTGCATATTACATATGCCGTGTTTTCTTCCAAAATAAAATGTTTGTCTGTTTTGAGAAAGTTAGTTAGTAAAGCTCTCATGAAATTGATGGCACACTTTATTCCTTGCGCTTAATAATCCTGAACTATTGTGACTAGTCCATGAAAGTTATATGCTTGCTAATTATATACTGGGAGTCAGCAGAACCGTGCTGTCACGGGGAACGCTTTCAACACTTTTTGGATATCTCATCCAGTTGATTCCTTGCTCTTTTGTTTATGAATGTCGACGATGTGAAATAAAAGGGGAAGCTGTTAGTCCATGGAGTTTATACATTGTGTTAAAGAAACGCCTGGGCCGCTAGCCTAAGTCATGCCTAATCATGGTGGAAACTTGCAGCATCACTGTAATGAGCATCTAGGAAGCATCCTCAATAGAAAGCTATGCATATGGTAAATAAAAAAGATTGCTGAGATACTCATTGTCTGCTTGCCTTGTCATTTTGGTTATGGGAAAGCTCCTGTACCATGTGCAAGGGGTAACCCGTTGGCGGTTCTCGATGATATGCATGTATTTACAATGACAAGAACTTTCAGGTGACCAAACTTGAGTAGCATGCGGAGCGACCCTCGTATTCAAGGGACTTGGGATTTACAGTCTATGGTCTGTCAAGCATATGATTCAGAGTGGACCTCACTTTCACCTTAACCAAATGAAGATTCCTATGATAGGGGAAATGAGAGCTCAAAGCTAACGAGTACCTTCCTTTCAGCATTGGGAAGCCTTTCAAACCTTCACAAAACCGTTTTCACAACTTTGTTGAGTCACCACTTATTCTATGAGCACCTTCTTGAGAGCATAGTTGTCATTTATGTGTTTGTTCCAAAACTTGGTTAATTATGTCATGACTTTGATGCTTGTATCTCTGATATCATTATCTCTAGTCTTCATGTGAACTTCAGAGGTGCCTTGGCACTTATTGTGCTCTTCAAACAAAGGCAAGCGAGATACCACTCTATCATACCTTATTATGAGCATTGCAATGTTGCTTATGTTTATGTTTCATGCTACTTATTATTATTGAGTTGGTTTCTCTTCATAGCTTGCAATGACTATTGAGTAGACTTAGTTGCCTCCTTATTATGAATTGTCTAAGCATCTACTCCTGTGCTAAGAATATTTACATCATATGAAGCAAAGTGTTCGTGAAAGTTTTTTTATCGCACTCAGTTTTCAATTGAATTCTTGAGGACAAGAAATAAGCTAAGCTTGGGGGAGTTGATACGTCCAAAAACTATCTACTTTCTCGAACACTTTGCTATTGTTTTTCCTCTATACTTGTGTGATTTGGATACAACTAACACAGACTAACGCCGTTTTCAGCAGAATTACCTTGGTGTCTTATTTTTGTGCAGAAAATGAACTATCAGGAAAAATCCCGGAAAATATGCCAAAAACTATTTCTCACCAGAAGATCCATGGAGCCAGAAGGGGAGACAGAAGGGAGGCCTAGGGGGCCCAGACCCACCCCAGGCATGGGCGCACTGACCCCGCGCCCGAGGGAGGTTTGGCCACCCCAGGAAGCTCCTCGGCCTCCCTCCATGCCTATAAGCTGCCTTCTGACCTAAAAACAGAGGGGGGTTCGATAGTTTTCCAGAAAGAGTTCCGCTCTGCCACCACCACCAGAAACCAAGATTCGGATCCAGAAACTCCGTTCTAGCACCCTGCCGAGACGGGGAATTTGGAGAGGATCATCGCCATCGTCATCACCAACGCATCTCCATCAACCACCGATGTTTCCCTCATCCATGAGTGAGTAATCCCCCGCTGTAGGCTTGGGGATGGTAGGGATTGGATGAGTTCTATCATGTAATCGAATAAGATCTGTTAGGGGCATAGTGCCTAGTATCTCTATTAGTGCTATTTGACATTGTTGCAACTTGTTGTGCTTAATGCTTGTCACTAGGGCCCGAGTGCCATGATCTCAGATCTGAACTTATTATTGAATCATTATGATAGTATTGTTTGTGATCTTATCTGCAAGTTGTGTACACATATCATTGTCCGGATACAAAGGCCCCGAAGTGACAATAATTGGGACAACCGGAGGGGATGGCTGTGGTGTGAGGATCACATGTGTTTACGGAGTGTTAATGCTTTGTTCCGGTGCTCTATTAAAAGGAGCACCTTAATTGCCAGTAGTTCCCTAGAGGCCCCGCTACCACGGGCTGGCAGGACAAAAGATGTTGTGCAAGTTCTCATTGCGAGCATGTATGACTATATTTGGAGCACATGCCTAGGATTGTTTAGTACTTGGATGCTTGTTATTATTTATCTACAATGCCCTAGTTCTTGAAGTTACATGTTAGGCTCGTCCATGCAACACCCGTCCATCCATCCCTATGCCTACCACACTCGAATCCTACTGTTACCATTACTGTTACTATTGCTACTGTTTCACTGTTGCTATTACTGCTGCTGTTGGTACTACAAACTGTTGCTACTGATAAACTTCTGTGAGCAAGAACTATTTCCAGGTGCAGCTGAACTGACAACTCAGTTGTTAAGGCTTGCAAGTATTCTTTGGCTCCCCTTGTGTCGAATCAATAAATTGGGTAATACTACCCGCGAAGACTGTTGCGGCACCCTACACTTGTGGGTCATCAGTAAGTGATAAAAAGAATAATTTTTGAGGTGACATGTAGCATCACAATCAAGATCAAACCATTTGCAAGCATTGAAAGCTGGGATCAAAGTACTATAACATGAGCATGAAAGATGAGGTTCTAACATAAGACATAGCAACTATGATGCAACATGAAAGGATACACACAAAGATCATGAATAACAATGCATTGAAAGACGTTTGTTTGTTTCACATATAGAAAACATAGCATAGTGGCATTCAGTTTGTCCCTCATGGAGTAGCAAAACATAAATGCATATGACACCTTCAAAGTTCATAAGGGTGACTAGATACAAATAGTTCAAGAACAAGCAATATCAACAATATGAATCAATCAATAAGTTTTGGGACAATGCACACAGAACTAAGAATGACAACTATGCTCTCTTAATTGGTGCCTAAGGATAGAAGGTGGAGACTCAATATTAAAGTGGAAGAAAGGCCCTTCAAAGGGAAGCAGGGATTTCAAGTTTCATAAAGAGCTTCCAAAAATTATGTTACTTGTTAGCTTTCAGCTCTCATTGCCCCTATCATAAGCATCTTGAAGTGATTAAGGTTAAAGTGAACAAAGTATGGAGTATATGCTTGACAAAGTATAAGTTGGCAATCTCATGTCCCTTGAGTTACCGGTAAGTTCTTGTCATATTAAGTACATGTGTATCATAGAGAACCACCAACGGGGTACCCCTTTCCCCATGATACGAGATCTATCCCATATCAGAATAACAAGGCAAGCAGACAATAAGCATCTCATCAATCTTCTTATTTCCATGGTAAAATGGTTCTTTTTTCTCTTCTTTCCTCTTTTCTATGTCACTCTTTTTTATAAGAAGAAAGCTTCATAGATTGGTCACTATGGTGATGCTGCAAGTGTCCACCATGATTACGCATGGCTTAGGATAGCGGCCTAGGCGTTTCTCTAACACATATACATAACTCCATGGACTTACAAGCTACCCTTTTATTTCACACCGACGACATCCATAAAAAAAAGAGCATGATATCAACTGGGTAGATATTTACAGGTGTTGAAAGCGTTCCCCGTGATAGCACGGTTCTACTAATTCCAACTTATAAGTGCAAGCATATACAACATAGATTACACAATGGTTCAAGTTTATTAGGGGCAAGAAAAATAAAGTGTGCCATCAAGTTTGTGAGAGTTTTAATCACTAATTTTCACATAACAAAGTGACTTTTTAATTGGAAGTAGATAAAACAAGAATTTACTTGGAACGGTGTAACACACCATGCATAGGAATTTATAGTGGACACTTTGGAATAACTTGGTTTCTTGGGAGTTGGATGCATGAGTAGAGCTTACTCAATACAAGTGGAGGCTATCAAAAGACTAGGAGCGACCCACTAAGAGAGCAATAATGGTCATAATCATGCTGAGCGACAAAACATTACTAATCAAAGCATAAAGTGGTACCACAAGTCAAAAACTAAATGATCATAGAGGCTAAGGTGACTGGTTCATAGTCATAACATGGTGTGAGCATGTGCCAAGTCAACCCAAACAAAGGATCAAAGGATAATACCACAATACTATGCTTTTGTATGCTAAAACAATGCATGATTCTTTCAAGGCACATTAAGCAATCTCAATTGTTTGGAACAAGTCATGCTACAACAATAATCAATAAGCATAAGGTCAAAACAACATCTATCACGACATGATAAAGTCTATGTCACAGTCAAAGCAAACTCCTTGTACTACTAAAGCAAGAACTTCCTACTCCTTTCCAACACCAATCAACTTATTTGAAAAAACATAGCAAAAGTGGGGGTCCAACTATTTTATTCAAGAAAAATAAGCAAACAAAAGAAAAAACCAAAAACTAAGATGCTCCAAGAACAACACAACTGTGCATTAAAACAATAAAAACGAAGTGTCTAGAAAGACCTGAGATTTTTATTGATGAAGAAGGGGATGCCTTGGGCATCCCCAAGCTTTGATGCTTGTACCTATTGAATATTTATTGGGGTGACACGGGGTGGCATCCCCAAGCTTGAGCTTTTGTCCATTCTTCATCTCATTACATCATTCTTCCCTTACACCTGAAAATTTCCCTTCATACAAAACTTCACACAATCTTCATTAGCAACATTAGTGCATTCAAAAGATAATAGACCTTTGGGTTTAGTTTCAAAACAGCAAAACTTTTATTAAAAACACAAGCTACTGTAGCAATTCACTCAAAAATCTCAATTTCCCAAAGAGAACCCAAAAAGAAATCAATAAAGAGGCAAATGCAAATAATGGCAGAAATCCGTCAAAACAGACCAGCAGGTAGAAACAGATTTTTTCGAAGACCTTCTGTTGCTCAAATCAAAAAGTGTTGAACTAACGAAAGTTATCTAACAACCTGGGGGATTTATTCAGAAAATTACAGCTGAATCCGAATTATAGAGGATTTTCATGAATTTTTACAGTGAATCACAAAAAAACTGTTTCGGGATAGCACTTCCCCAAATCTTACTCATTAGAGGTTATTCTTGGCATAAAAATCAAATAAAAAGGATAAGGAGAGGTTATTATAGAAGTAATAACTTCCAAGACTCAAGAAGACTATCGGGTTATCTCCCAAGAAGTACTTTTCTTTAATGCCTTTAAGTTAGGCACAAGAAGTAAGAATGAAGTATTTTCAAATGAAGAAGCATTAACATAAGATTTCTTGCTCCTACCTTTCTTACCTTTATTCTTATCTTTAGGGAATGTATGATTGCTTATTGGAGAAACAAAATGCATAATTCCTTTTCCCACATCTATTATTGCTCCAAGGTGTTTTAGTAGGGATCTTCCAAGTGTAAGCTGTCCTTTTCCTACACATTCAATAACAAGATAATCAGTAGACACCACTTTCCGTAAAATCTTTGTAAACACTCCTTCATATATTCCAATGGGTAATATAGTTGCATTATTGGTAAGACATATTTCTTATCCTTCTTCAGAAAGTCCCCAAAGATTTAAAGACTCATAGATATCTTTAGGCATAAGAAAAAATTCAGACATGATATCATAGCGAGCATCAAAAGTTCCATTGTTTATAGAAACTTTTATTGTAGGAAACCATTTTGAAGGCTCAAAATTTATTAGAACATAATCATGGTGCTCTCTAAGCATGTTATAGCAATATTTCAAAGAAACTGTACGAGTCTCAAGAGTGTTCAACCTAGCATAGATGTTTATAAAGGAAGAATCAGACTTGCTAGGAAAATTATAAATTGTAATCAAATTCTTTATGACATCCAAAGCTTCATTCTCATTACTAAAAATATCTCTCCCTGCTACAGCATCCAAAGCATATCTATAACAAAGAGCAAGACCATGGTAGAAACTGCTTAATAAATAGGCCTAGACTCATTTTAGGCTCAGTTTTTCCATGTAAATCAGAAATTTTAGACCAAGCTTATTTGAAACTCTCTTCACTCTCTCGAAACAGGCTTTACGCCCCGCTATATTAATATAGCAAACACCCGATACAACATGCCGAACAAAGCTAGGATAGAACAGCACAAGCCAAATCCAAAAGAAAATACAAGAAGAAAGAAAAGAATATAAAGCCGACATCAGCGATGCGACAAGAAAGAAGGTAATTCGCCATAGTTGCGCCCACCGGAGAAGTACCACCACACATTTGGCATTCCAAAGCGTCGCGTACCAAGCAGAACCTTCAAGAAGGGAAATGATGACAATGACACTGCTTCTCGGATATGTCCTAGGGTTTCCCCCGGTACGCCCCTGGAGGTGTGACAGAGATACACCCGACGACCTTCATGAAGGAAGGTGATCCCCGCGGGCGTCACCGCGACGGAGTCAAATAGATAAGGATTTCTCCTGACCTCTCAACAGTCACGCTCTTGGACCCCTTGTCATGCTCCACCAAACTCGCCGCCCACATGCACGTGCCAGCATGGTCTTGAGGTCACCACCGTCGTCACACCGTGATCCATGGGGCGAGGCCAATAAGACCGAGAGACGGGAAACTTCGGCGAGGGTCGGCATGACATCAACATGCGGGAAGGAACTACCTCCACCGCCAGAAGGCGGTAGCCGACCGGATGTAGCAGCAAGACAAACCAGGACCTCTAGGCCCGGCCGAGCTCGAGTAGGCTCGTGAAGTATCGCCGCCGCACTACAGCAAGGGTGCCACCGCACACCAACCCTAGCACCAGGTCCAACTCCATCGTCCACCCGGGGAACCTCCATCTCGGCAAGTCCCAGCCGTCAAGCAACATCTCCATCGCCACCGAGCTCACCCAAGCTTGTCGAACCTCGGCCGGTCTGAGGACCATCAACGCAAGTCGCCTCCTGGAGCCGCCTCTGCCGAAGGGACGTCTTGTAGAACACCTTTCGGGGCCGCTGCCCCGGCGTCCGTGGACACGCATCCACTAGGACAGGTTCATTGTGTGACCTGCAAGGCTGGGATGGGGCTGGTTGGCACAGGATGGTGGCAGCGGCACAACTGCGCAGAGGAGACCGACCTCCACCGCCGATGGCGGTTGCTGACCGGGGTGCGGCAGCAGGAGCACACCAGGTCTCGAGCCCAGCCGAGCCTAAAAAAGGGCCCGTAAAGTTCCCACCGCCACGCTGCTACAGCGCAGCCTCCACCGTCGCCATCCTACACGTCGCACACCGCCGCCCCACCCCCAGAGGGTGTCAGAATGCACAGGGCCCACCTCAGACCCAGATCAGGCCCAAGTGGGCCTAGATCTAAGCCAACCGAAGCTACCCAAGGATACCCGCTGGTCCTCACCCTGCCGTCCGCAACTAGCATCACTATGCCGCCACCATGGTGCTCATGGCGCCGCCCACGACCGCCACCGAATGAGGCAGCCAGCCCCGCCGGCAGCATGACACAACCACGCAGCAGCACAGCCACCTGCCGGAAGAAGCCGGACCTCGCCACCGTGCAGCACCACCACCTCCCGGAGCCACGCCTCCATCGGATCCGCTCTCCCCTACTGCCAAAGGCCTCTCG
This sequence comes from Avena sativa, assembly GCA_916181665.1. Taxonomy (NCBI): domain Eukaryota; kingdom Viridiplantae; phylum Streptophyta; class Magnoliopsida; order Poales; family Poaceae; genus Avena; species Avena sativa. Next base: position 265,053,812 of record OV702280.1, on the reverse strand, counting down.
GAGCCTAGCTCCCTGCCATGGAGGGCCGCCCCGCGCCACCCAAACCTCCATGCAGAGGGGAGGAAGGAGATGCCCCGCCGCCGCCAGCTCTGCATGGGCTTTTCCCGGCCGCTCCCTCCAGCGGCGGCGAGGGGAGGAGGCGGGGAGGTGAGTCCTGGAGGCGGTGGCCAAGGAACCCCCTCCCCCGACGCTCGCGGGGAGCGTCGCGGGAGGAGACAGTGCGTTCGAAACTCTCTTCACTTCCTTTCTTGAAAGTAAAGATACTTTCCATAGGTGACACAGTGATAGGAACAACACCAGACATGGTAGCAACTAAAGTAGGAACTAATTTTTTTGTGTGTTTTTTATAAGAAAAATCAAACCAAACGAAACTATTTTTTTTTGTAATTTTTGATAAAAAGAAGCAAACAAAACAAGTCAAAAGAAACTAAGTAAAACAAAAACAAAGTAAAGAGAAAGGTTGTGAAGGACTCCCCTTGTGAAGTCGTCCTTAACTCCTTGGCAACGGCGCCAGAAAACGTCTTGATGCGGCTTAGATCACTGTAGAGCTTCATTGGGTGTCGTGGTATGGAACACGACAGTGCCATCAGGGATGGCAAAGAAGGGACACACGGATGCATTCGGTGGCTCATGCAATGGGTTGGGCACGGTACACTGCAAACACAGGGACGTACCCAGGTTCGGGGCCCTCTTGGGGAGGTAACACCCCTACTCCTACAAGATGAACTATGTGTGGGAGCTGATGCTCAGTACAGATGCTCCTTGAGCTGTTTCCTTAGCTACTATCGAGGGATAGAGGAAGAGGGGAACTTGATGCTAACAGTTCTATCCTTCTATTGTTGCCTACCTAGAACCCTAGCTCTACCCTCCCTTATATACTGGTCTGGGGGGCAGATTACAGATTGGGTCCTAGGGTTTACTGTTTGGATATGGGTTTATAGGACAGGGTCGGCTGCAGGGCCCAGCCGGTGGGCCAGGACCCAGTCTGCCCTTCTTTTAGCGTCACCCTTCTCTTTAGCGGTCACCCGGGCTTCCTTTGGGGCGTCATCCTTGCTTTAACGGTCACCCAGACTGCTTTTGCCAGTCTAGCCGACCGTCTTGCTTTATCTTTGTCGGGTAGCGCTGGTCATGACGGCATGCCAGCTTGCCTGATGACGAGGGAGAGCCAGAAGCGTATCCCACATGAAGCGTCAGCCCTTCTGTGCTCTCCATCGAATCCGAGGTGAGCCGGGTGGAAACGGCCACCCGACCGGTTCTTCTGGCCACCGGGAAGGTTATAAGCCCAGCTGGGCGTGCTCGCCAGTTGGCTAGAGTTGTCTTTCCTGGAGGCCAGGCGGCCTGCATCTTCTGGAGCCGGCCTACTTGTGCCTGGCTTTCCCCACCCGAGGGTTATCCCCTCGATACTAGTCCCCGAGCACGTATGGGCTTGGCCGGTGGGCAAGATCTTCCGTGCTCCTTCTTGTCCTGAGAGAGTTGTTTTATTTTCTCTGGCTGTGGCTTTTGCTTTTGCTTTCCGGCTGGAATTAACCGGCTGCGGAATCGATGAACGTCCACTGGGTGTAAACAGCGAAGGCAGGTACCGGCTGGCGCAGCTGAAGATGAAACGTTTGGCTGGATGACGTCGTTGATGTCGTCACCCACGACTGTGGCTCTAGCGCATGTCGCGTCAGTTTGACCTCCCGTCGCTGCGTCAGTTTTTGGAAACTGCGCACGCAAACTTGCCGCAGCGGTTTCTTGGGGAAAGTGCGCACACCTCGTCTCCTGCTAACGCCTGGGGATCTTCTGTGACGATTATGACGGCGTAGAGGATCTGGAGCCGAAGCGTCATGTGGCTATGGTTCCACGACGCCACGCGTCGCGCAGAAGCCAAAGGGGCGACGATGCCGCTTGCGGGGATAAATAGAGATCTAAGGGGGATCAGTTCCCACACTTGTCCATCCTCCGGCTCATCTTCCCCTCGTGCCCCAGCGCCCTTTGCTCTTGCACGCCCTCTCCTAGTCGCCGCCGGCCACTTTTTTCCGTCCACCACGGCCTCCTCCTCTTTCGAGATGCTGCCGGAGCAACGCGGCGGCTGGTGCAGGTCCTTTGTGACCGACGAGCTCATTAACAACTACCGACGGGGGAGGTTTCTTCCCTCGTCGATGCTTGTGAAGCACCGGCTCGCGCCGGAGAGGGAGCGGGTGCCGAACCCTCGGTCGGGGAGCGCGTCGTCTTCCTCGCGCATTTTGCCCGCGGCTTCGGCCTTCCCGTCAGCCCTTTCCTCCTCCAGCTCTTTCTCTTCTTCGACCTCCAGCTTCATCACTTGGGCACCAACGCCATGGCATAGCTGTCGCATCATGCGGCCTGATGCGAGTCATATCTTGGGGCGTGGCCTGAGGTGGCGAACTTTCTCAAGTTCTTCCACTTCAAGGCCCAGAACATCACCAAGGGTGGCTCGCTGACGCAGACGGGCTGCAGCGCCGTCTACCTGCAGACCTCCTCGCCGATGCCGCGGTTCAAGATCCCCGACACCGTCAAGTTGTGGCAGCGCTCATATTTCTAGGTGAGCAATGCCACAGAGATTGACTGGATCTGCCTTCCACCCTTCGCCGATGTGCCCTCGACGTAGAAGGGCTGGACGACAAAGGGCATGGGTACGGCAGCGGACCTCGACCGGATGACCACCCGACTGGAGACGATGGTGGAGACGGGGAGGCTCACCTCCCGGCACATCACCTTGTCATGGATGGTGTGTCGTGTGATTCCGCTACAGAAGCGGTCGCACAAAATGTGCCACCTCTCGACCGCCAACGATCTGACGAGGACGTCGCGGAAGGATGTGCCCTACCAGGACCTGCAGAACTCGGTCTCCATGATTTCCAAGTTCCGCATCGAGGCTACCTGGGCGTACTCCTGCCCTCCGTATCATCGGGGCCGCCTGCCGCCTCGGGTATGTTTTTCTCTGGTTATTTTGCATCTCGCCCCTTGTCATGGTTAGCTTTCCTTGGGTTCCTCATGCTCACCTTTTTGATTAGTTGTTCACGGCGCAGCTAGCTGAGGACGGCATGGGTGACTTTCCGCTTCCGTCTTTCTTGGAGGACAGGAAGCCAAAGAAGTACCCCCATACGGAGCCCGAAGGGTTTCCCGTCCGGGCGGATGACGACCCCTCGGATCCTCATGGTAAGTTGCCGACTGTAGATCTTTCCTTCACCTTTGCTCTACAGGTTTTGGTTTTGATCCCCTGCTTGTATCGCAGTCGATGTCACCGATGAGGAGGGTCGCCGAGAGAAACCCGCGGAGAGAGCCCGGGGAAAGAGGGCGGCACCTGTTGCCACTCCCGCTCTAGTTGAAGCGAAAAAGACGCGCCGAGGGCGTGAGGTCGTTGCTCCACCGTCCATCGCTAGGTTAGTATCTCCCTTGCCCTTGCTGGCTGCTCTATGGTGCTGCTGGCTCCTCCTTTGACACTCTACTCTATGCAGCGAGGCCATGCTTCTTGGCGATGGTGGCGCTGCCGTTATTGCTCCTTCCCCTCCTCTGCCGATTGAAGAGGTGGCGAGGTTGCCGACTGCGCCCGCACCGGCTGCGGCTGGCCCGACTGCGATGGGTCCAGCTGCGTCAGTCGTGCCATCTCCGCCCAGGGCCCCTGAGGGCTCCCCGACCACGGGGTTGCTGCACCAGGCGCCCGCGTCTTCGTGGTTGGGGCAGCTGTTTGCGGCTGCGCAGGACCCGGAGACCCCCCTCCTTTGTCCCGGGGCTGGTGTGAACCCGGCCTAGAGTGATGCTCCAAGTAGCTCCGCCTGGCCCGTCATTACGGAGGTAACAGAGGAAGCTGGGGCCGCGCAGGCGGCTGCGGCGGATGGCGGCCAGCCGAATGGTGGTCAGCTGGCTGGGAGGGAGTTGGTGGTGGCTGCGCCTTCTGGTGCGGCTGCCGATGATGACGAGGTTACCCTCACCGGCTCGAGGCCAGCTCCGATTGTGCTGACGCCGGGTGCGATCCTCGCCCAGCTCTCGGGCTCGGCGCCCGTCACACTCAGCCAGGTTTGCCACCTGGTTGAGGGAATGGAAAAGGGCCTTGGCGAGGCCAAAAATTTGTCTGTTTTGATGGAGGTAAGTCGTTGCCCTTCACACGTTTTCCATTCTTCCATCCGGTTTGCTTCTCTGTTGCTCATTTGTTTTCTTGCTGCAGAAAGCGTTTGCGGAATCTGTGAAGAGCACCGGATCTTGGCCGTAAGATTGCTTCTTCAGATCTATCTTGGCGATTAGCTCCCTTTTCCCGTTTTTTGTTGACCATCGGGTATCCTCCTACAGCCATGATCCAGGACAAGGAGAGGGAGGTGGAGCGCCTCAAAGCTGAGGTCGCCCGGCTGGAAGAATCAAACAAGGCGCGACAAGCGCAGTTCGATCAACTTGCTGCGGCCAAGCATCAGCTTGAGGTTAGTGTGGAGCAGGGCAAGAAAACAGCTGACATCCGGGCGGAGGCGCTGAAGAATTTTGAGATGATCTCCACCCAACAGGAGGAGACAATCCAGGTCCTTCGCCGCAGGGAGTGGTAGCTTACTCAGCACCTCCATAACATCTCGGAGATGGTTATCAGTAAGTTCTTCAGCTTCCTTCTTCCGTTGTGTCGTGACTTGCTCGATCTTGTCCGTTTATTCTGCTTTGTGCTTGGTTGCAGCTCATTATCCTGAGGCGACCGAGATGGCCATGGAGAAGCTGCCCGTGGAAGAGGTTGGACGCGACCTGACTGCCCTCGACTTGGTCAAGGTGGTGGCGGAGGAGAGCAATGGCATGCGCGCCATTGGCAACGATATCTTCCACTACATCTGGCCAGACGCGGGCGATGTGCACGACATGGCCAGCCTAGCTGTGGCTCTTTCCAAAGGCATCGATGTGCTGGACGTGCACAAAGAGTGGGCTGCTCGAGGCGGAGTGGAGATGGCGGTTGCTCTCGTGAAGTCGTGGTATCCGGGTGCCGACCTAAGCATGGTCACCCGCGGCTTCTGTCTTGGGACAAGATACGAGGGCCTTCGCACCAGCACTCCTGCGCTCCAGGCCTGTGGGTTGAAGATTGGCACCTACGTGGACTTGGAGCGTGACTTCAGTGCCCCACGGTCGTTCCACTGGGTCCCGGCGCCTTGGAATCCCCTTGACGTCGCCTCCAGCAGCCAGCCTCCTTCCACTGATGCTGGTGCCGCCCCTGCTGATCCAGCTCCTGCTCCTGCTCCTTCTACTTCTTTAGCTCCGGACTCTTGATCCCTGGGATGCCGGGTGTATTTGTGAAAGTTGTTACTTTGCTGTGCTACATTTCGGCTGACTTTTGTCGCTGATTTATGAATCTGCACGGAGCCTTCGTGCTCTGCTATATGGCTTGGTGCCTTTTGCTTATCTTTGTTTATATCTCTGCCATTTGCGGTCTTTTATGCCCGGGTCGGCTGGGATAGCCAGCCGGGTTGGAGCTCTTTTGCCGTCATGACTTGAGTTTGTGAGTGCGCGAGAGCGCGTCCGCTGGGTGTAGTCCCCGAGGTTCGGGCCGGCTGGGGTAGCCAGCCGGGGCGTAACTCTTTTGGCTACCTTGCCTTGAGTTTGTGGGTGCACGAGAGTGCGGCCACTGGGTGTAGTCGCCGAGGTTCGGGCCGGCTGGGGTAGCCAGCCGGGGCGAAGCTCTTTTGGCTACCTTGACTTGAGTTGTGGGTGCGCGGGAGCGCGTCCACTGGGTGTAGTCCCCGAGGTTCGGGCCGGCTGGGGTAGCCAGCCGGGGCGAAGCTCTTTTGGCTACCTTGACTTGAGTTTGTGGGTGCGCGGGAGCGCGTCCACTGGGTGTAAGTCCCCGAGGTTTGGGCCGGCTGAGGTAGCCAGCCAGGGCAAAGCTCTTTTCGCTACCTTGACTTGAGTTTGTGGGTGCGCAGGAGCGTGTCCACTGGGTGTAGTCCCCGAGGTTCGCTCCGGCTGGGGTAGGCAGCCGGGGCAAAGCTCTTTTGTCTACCTTGACTTGAGTTTGTGGGTGCGCGGGAGCGCGTCCACTAGGTGTAGTCCCCGAGGTTCGGGCCGGCTGGGGTAGCCAGCCGGGTCCAAGCTCTTTTGCCACCTTGTTTCCTGCCAATTTATGGCTCGGGTTGTGCGAGAAAAAGCGTTGCTTTAGGTTAGTTTTCTTGTGCATATGCTCATTCGTTAGTTGGTACTTATCGTAGAAGGAAAATATATACCCGCCCCTTCGAGTTAGGCCGTTAGCAACTCCCCTTTTCTCAGCGAGTATTGGCGCTTCGAGCGTTTTTCCTTGCCAGCTGACAGCCGGGTTGCGGTCTGCAGTCGGAACCGAAGGATTGGCTATGTTGGCGTGCCTCGCGATACTTCGGTTCGCTGTCGTTGGCTTAACTCGTGTAGGGCGCGACCGGTTCGCCTGGACGCCCTTGCTTTCTACGTTGGCATCTTATTGCCACGTGCACTTTGAGTTTTTGCCCTTGACGGGTCGACAGCCGACATGTGTACTGTAGCCGGAACCGAAGAGGTTACTCTAAACGCCGCGTGCAATATTATGCCGTCTGTAGAAATCGTGGGGCCTAGGCCAGCCGGTACTAAAATGTAGATGGTGTGCGGAATTGGACAAAGTCCTTGGTGCTGCACCAAGGCTTTCAATCTTGTTCACTTGCTACATAAAAAGGGAAGATACATACACTTTTCTAAGTGTAAAATGGCCGGAGCAGGCTTGCATTCCATGGGCGCTCCGTCTCCTCGTCTGAGCGATCTGCCTTGTTCTTCATCGGCTGCTACGCGTCGATCAGATAGTATGAATTGTTGTGGAGCGCTCGGCTGATGATGAATGCTCCTTCCCATGGCGGGGACAGCTTGTGCATTCCTTTGGTGCTCTGGACCAGGCGCAGCACCAGGTCTCCCTCGCGGAAAGAGGTGGGCCGGATTCGGCTGGCGTGGTTTCGGCACAAGTCTTGCTGGTAGATTGCTGATCTGGATAGAGCCAACTCGCGTGCCTCCTTGATCAAGTCCATGCTGTCCTCCCTTGCGTCCTTGGCTTCCTGCTCCGTGTAGAGCTGCCTGCGGGGTGCGCCGAACTGGATGTCTGTGGGGAGAATGGCTTCTTCCCCATAGACAAGGAAGAATGGCGTGACGCCAGTTGAGCGATTGGGTGTGGTGTGTAGGCTCCAAAGCACTGCTGGCAGATCCTCTATCCAGCATCCGGGTGATCTGATGAGCGGTTCGATAATCCTTGGCTTGATTCCGGCTAGAACCAGACCGTTAGCACGCTCGCACTGTCCGTTGGACTGTGGGTGTGCGACTGATGCCAGATCCAGGTGGATCCCTTTTTTCCCGCAGAAGCGAGCGAAGACTCCTTTCGCGAAGTTGGTTTCGTTGTCAGTAATGATGTTGTGTGGGTATCCAAACCGGATGATGATGTATGTGAAGAACTTGATCACCGTCGCTCCGTCCAGCTTCTTTATTGGCTTCGCCTTGATCCACTTGGTGAACTTATCCACGGCTACGAGCAGGTGTGTCAGACCGGATCGAGCTGTCTTGAATGGCCCAACCATGTCCAGGCCATAGACCGCGAACGGCCAGGTGATTGGTATTGTCTTGAGTGCCGCAGACGGTGTGTGCTTCAGCTGGCTAAATCGCTGACAATCATTGCATGTCTTGAATATTTCTTTAGCGTCCTTCAGCGCCGTCGGCCAGTACAAACCATGCCGAAGGGCCTTGGCTGCTATTTCCCTTGACGATGCGTGGTGGCCACACTGCCCTGGTGTATGTCCGTTAGAAGCTTGGCTCCTTCCTCCTAACTGACACATCGTTGATAGATGCCCCCGACGCTGTTCTTGTATAGCTCATTGTTGATGATGGTGTAGGCGCTTGCCCTTCGTCGCACTTGTCGTGCTGCCACCTCTTATGTCGGCACTTCGCCCTTAGCCAGGAAATCCATGTAGGGCTTTTCCCAATCAGGTGTCTCCCGTATGGTGTGCACCGTCTGCATGATGAGCTTGATCTCCTCGCGGACGGCCGGCTCCAGAACGTCAGGAGGCCTGCCGGGTAGGAACATGCTGATGTCGACCACGGGCCGTGTCGCGGTATCTCCCGGGCACAGCGAAGCAGTCCCCGGGTGGGGTGCAACAGTCCCCGGGTGTGGCGCAACACTCCCCGGGTGCGATGCATCAGTCCCCGGGTGCGATGCAGCAGTCCCCGGGTGCGATGCGATAGTCCCTGGGTGTGCTGTAGAACTGGCTGTTCCTGGGTCGGTGCTCAGCACGATGGAGTTGGACTCTGGTGAGGGAGTGATGGAGGGCTTACGCAGGTGCTCGAGGGAGACCCCAGGTGGTATGGCTTGTCTTGTTGACCCGACTCTGGCCAAGGCGTCAGCAGCTTCATTGTTGGCTCTGGGCACATGGTGAAACTCACATCCTTCAAAGCAGGCACACAGCTGCTAGACGAAGAAGCGGTAAAGGGCCATGTTCGTGTCCCTGGCGTCCCATTTGCCAGATATTTGTTGCACCACCAAGTCCGAATATCCGAAGCATAGCACCCTCTGGATGCCTATCTGCTTGGCCATCTTGAGCCCATGGATGAGTGCTTCGTACTCGGCGACGTTGTTGGAAGCTTTGAAGTGGATCTGGAGAACATACTCCAGCCGGTCGCCTTTAGGAGAGGTTATCACGATTCCGGCTCCAAGTCCTCCCCTCATTTTCGATCCGTCTAAGTGTAGCTTCCAGTAAGTTGAATCCGGCACTGGGGGCATGTATTGTGTCTCCGCCCAATAGATGATGAAATCAGCCAATGCTTGCGACTTGATTGCGGTTCACGGCTCGTACTGGATGTTATGCGCAGCGAGCTCGATGGCCCATTTTGCCACGCGACTAGTGGCATCTTTGTTGCCAATGATTTCCGCGAGTGGGGCCAATGCTACCATCCGGATGTAATGCTCCTGGAATTAGTGCTTGAGCTCCTTAGAGGCCATGTACACGCCGTACACCAGCTTCTGATAGTGGGGGTAGTTATGCTTGGATAGCGAGAGCACCTCACTTAGGTAGTATATGGGGCGCTGGACCATCTGAGCCTTTCCTTCCTCGGGTCGCTCTACGACCAATACCATGCTAACCACTCTGTTTGTGGCAGCGATATACATCAGCATGGGCTCCTTTGCTGCTAGCGCCTCCAGGACGGGTGGCGAGGTGAGCATGTGCTTGAGGTATCGGAAAGCTTCATCCGCCTGAGCTGTCCAGACAAATTTTTCTGTCTTCTTCATCAGCTGGTACAGGGGAAGGGCCTTCTCTCCCAGCCGGCTAACGAACTGGCTGAGGGAAGCGAGGCACCCGGTGAACTTCTACACGTCGCGCAGGTTCTGTGGCAGCTCCATGCGCTCGATGGCTCCGATCTTTTCCGGGTTTGTCTCGATTCCTCGCTCAGAGACGAGAAAGCCTAGGAGCTTGCCGGCTGGAACGCCGAACATGCATTTCTCTGGGTTCAGCTTGATCCGGAAGCGGCGGAGGTTGTCAAATGTTTCCTTCAGATCCTCGAGGAGTGTGTGACGCTCCTTGGTCTTCATGACGACGTAGTTGACGTAGGCGTGTACGATCTTTTCGATCTGCGTCTGCAGGCATTTCTGCATGCAGCGCTGGTAGGTTGTGCCTGCGTTCTTCAACCCAAAGGGCATGGTGGTGTAGCAGTATGCTCCATATGGGGTTATGAATGATGTCTTTATTTGATCGGTTACATTGAGCTTGATCTTATGGTAGCCCGAGTAAGCGTCCAAAAAAGACAACAAATCGCACCCGGTGGTGGAGTCGATGACTTGATCAATCCGTGGCAGGGCGAAAGGATCTTTGGGGCAAGCTTTGTTGAGACAGGTATAGTCAACGCACATGCGCCATGTCTTGTTCTTCTTCAGCACCAGTACCGGGTTGGCGAGCCATTCCGGGTGGAAAACTTCCATGATGAAGCCGGCTGCGAGCAACCATGTGATCTCTTCACCAGTGGTTCTTCTTTTTTCTTTTGCGAAGCGGCGTAAAGATTGTTTGACCGGCATCGTGTCCGGTCGAACATGAAGGGAGTGCTCGGCGAGTTCCCTCGGGACACCTGGCATGTCTTTGGGGCACCATGCAAAAATGTCCCGATTCTCACGGAGGAAATCGACGAGCGCGCTTTCCTATTTGCTGTCCAGGCCATCTCCAACCAGGATGAACTTGCTTGGGTCTTCCTCGTTCAGCAGGATCTTCCTTGTCCCCTGCGAGGGCTTGAACTATGATTCTACAGCCGGTTTGGGATCTCTAGCTGGCATATCCTTCTGCAGAGCCGCCACGTTCTGCATTATGACGCGCTTCTCTTCAGCGATGATCATTGCTTCGGCCAGCTTGGAGCTATCTGAAGCGCATTCGATCGAACGCTTGTAGCATCCATCGACAGTGATCACTCCCTTTGGGCCCGTCAGCTTCATCTTGAGGTGCGCGTAGTGCGGTACTCCCATGAACTTGGTCAGAGATGGGTGCCCTAGTATGGCATGGTAGGCAATGGAGAGATTCACGACCTCGAACCAAATTGGCTCGTGGCGGAAGTTGTTCTCGCTGCCAAAGATGACGTCCAGCCGGATCTTGCCGATTGGGGAGTGCGAAGGCCCTGGTAGTGCTCTGTGGAATGAAGTGCTTGAGGGTTCCAGCTGGGACTTACTGATGCCTAGCCTCTCGAGGCTGATCCGGTAAAGGAGGTTGATGCTGCTTCCTCCATCGATCAGTACCCGAGAGAAGCAGCATGAATGCTTCTTGGAGATGATGATGGGGTCCAAGACCAACACGTAGCTGTCAGGGCTTGGAAATACGGCCGGCTGATCCTCCTTGCTCCAGGTGATCGCCTGGTCGGACCAGTGTAGGTACTGGGGGACGGGTGGGACGATTGCGTTCACCTCCGCCTCGCGTCTCCGCTTGGCGTGCTTCGTTTCTGGCTCCGCCAGGAATATGTGGTAATTACCCACCTGCCGCGGGTAACCATCCTCGTCATCCTCGTGGCGGTTGTGTTGTTCCCTGTTGAAAGGATACGAATGTCGCCTAGAGGGGGGGTGAATAGGCGATTAAAACTTTTCCTAGAGTGGCTCAACAAAGGCGGAATAAAACTAGTGTTTACTTTGTTAAGCACAACCTAGAACAACTAAGTTTCACCTATGTGCACCAACAACTTATGCTAAGCAATACAAGCCACAAAGTGATAGCAAGATATATATTACTTCAAGCACGAAGGCTATCACAATGTAAAGTGCATAAGTAAAGAGCTCGGGTATAGAGAAAACCGAGGCACGCGGGGACACCGATATTTTACCGAGTTACTCCCAACATGGAGTACGTCTCGTTTGGAGAGGGGGTGGTATCAAACCACCAACGCCACAAAAGGCCTCCCTTATTCTCCGGTGAATCTCACCCCAACGGGATCGATCCATGCTTCCACTATCGGTGCACTTGTCGGTGGCAACCGGAACCTCTCACAAGGTTGGGGCACTTCTCCAGAACTTAATTGGAGGCTCCCAACAAATGCCACAAAAGGCCTCAACAAATGCCACCAAGGCCACAAAACCGTCTAGGGTTCCAAGAACCCAAGAGGGACAAGCTCCAATGAGCAACTCAAACCAAATCCTCCGAGGAGAACTCAAACCGATGCACCAAATGCAAATGGCAAGAACACCACAAAGGTGTTCAAATCCTTCTCTCCCAAATTCCACCAAAGCTACAAAAGCTTATGGGGGAATAAGAGAGGAAAAACAATGGAGGAAATCCACAAAATATTCCAAGATCTAGATCCCAATATGTTCCCCTCACTTAGAGGAGAGATTGATTGGTGGGATTGTAGATCTAGATCTCCTCTTTCAAATCCCTCAAGAATATGCAAGAATCATTGGAGGGATTGAGAGAAAGAAAGCTCAAGAAGGTCAACAATGGAGGGGAAAACTTGCAAGAATGGTTGAGGAACCATTGGGGAAGAAGGCCCCTTATATAGGTCCCTCCAAAATCCAACCGTTGCAGCCCAAAAACGCGATTCCCGGTACTACCGGACTTTTTCCCGGTACTACCGGACTTTCCCGGCACTACCGGACATTTCCTGGGGTTCCTAGGACTCCAAACGCATTTTCTCTCTGCGCTCCCCGGTACCACAAAGCGGTACTACCGAACCCCAGTACTACCGGATCCTGGTCCGGTACTACCGGTCATCACAGAACGAAAACAACCATAACTTTTGCATCCGGACTCCGATTTCGATGATCTTGGGCTCGTTTCGAAGAGGACAACAACCTCTATAATATCATGCAAAGAAACATCATAGTCCATCAAGGGAGGATAGATCCAAATGAAGAAGTAAAAAACCTTCTACCGCGCTAGGTACGAAAATGCGGTACTACCGCTTGTTGGTACCTAGCCCGGCAGTGGATTTTGGAAACTTTCCAAAACCTTCTGTCTTGCTAGGTACTAAAATGCGGTACTACCGCATTTTGGTACCTAGGAGGGCAGTGGCATTTGTCAACTTGCCAAAACCTACTGTCGCGCCAGGTACTAAAATGCGGTACTACCGCATTTTGGTACCTAGGAAAATTCAAACCTCTATAACTTTTGATTGGTAACTCCGATTGACTCGATTCCAATTGCGTTGGAAAAAGGACGACATGGGCTACCCTATGAAAGGTGAAAATATTGGTTATCATCAAGTGAGAATGTATCATGTATAATAATGTGAGATACCTCACTTGGTGAGAAACCGAAAAGTTGCCAAGATCAAAATCGCAACAAGATACAAACGGAAGATCCGATTTTGATGAACAAGAGCTTGTTATGGATATTACCACAAGCTCTATATCCTCACATGGATAAGACCAAATAACAACCAAATATGATGATGCAAATATGCAAAGGTTTGAGCTCTCTCCGAACGAGGTGACCGAATTACTCATACGAGAGCCCCTTTTAATAGTACGGTTATGTATCCTAAACCCGGTCTCACACATACAACGTGAGACCGGCAAAAGGGAAAACCTATCAAGATTATACCTTTGCCTTGAGCATTCCACTTGAGCTCGATGTAGAAGATCTTTCCCTTCTCAAGATGGAACGCCTTTCTTGATTCTTCATCATCGATCCATGATCACCGAGGATGGCAAGCCTCAAACATGAGATCTTCTATAGATGGCGCATTTTGATCTTGCACATCACATCTTCTTCTCATTTCATCGACCTTGAAGCCAACACATGCTCCAAGCGATGCTAATGGACAAATCCTACAAGTATAACTTAATACACACATTAGTCGATGAAGATTGTCATTAATTACCAAAACCACAAATGGGGGACCAACATGTTCTTTCACCTGTTATCCAGTGGGCCTCCGGCTGGTGGTGGAGGTGGTGGTGGGAGTCCACCGGCTTTGGCCATTTTCTTTGTCCAGCTGCATTGGCACGTTGTGTGATTCGCGGGCTTGTTGCCGCCACTGTGAAACTTGCATGGTCCGTCGAGCATGGACTCCATGGTGTACTTAGGCCGAGGCGGCCTGTCGTCCGGTCTCTGCCTCCGGCTGCCTCCTGCAGCCAGATCCTCATGCACCACGGATACTTGTTTGGTGCCATACCAGCTATCCGGCTGGTCGTCTTTCCTCTTGTCGTGGCGGTTGTCGTGACCGTGCCGCCTGGGATGATGGTCACCCGGCTGGCGTCGCTCCGCCTTCTCGTCCGTGATGATTTGGCCTTGGTCGTCCACCACGATGGGCTTCTTCATTGTTGCGTCCGCGATGGCATACTTGTCCGCGATGGCCATGACCTGGGCCATGGTTTGCGGGTGTACCCGGCTGAGCTTGTGCTTTAGCATGGTGCCGTCTCGGCAGCCGTTGGTGAAGAAGTCTATCGCTTGGTGCTCGCGCACCCCTTCACACGAATTTCTCATGTTGGTCCACCGGGTGAGGTAGGCGCGATCCGACTCGTCCTTGCCTTGTACACAGAGGGCAAGCTCGCAAGGCCGACCCGGTCGCTTGTATGTTCCGGTGAAGTTGCGGATGAACGCTTCTTCGAAGTCCAGCCATGCGTTGATGCTATTGCCGGGGAGGCTATTGAGACATGTCCTTGCTGATTCGACGAGCATGAAGGGGACGTAGCGGACGGCCAGGCGGAGGTTTCCATTGGCGATTCCCACTGCGGTGGTGTAATCGACCAGCCAATCCTAGGGCTTGACGGTTCCGTTGTACTTTGGTGTGTCCCTTGGGAGCGAAAATCCCTTCGGAAACGGCTCATTCCGGATGCGTGGGCCGAAACACTTTGGGCCAGCCGGACTTTCCTCCTCCAAGGTGCGTGACTGCACCAGGAGGTCGAGGAGCTCCCGTGCGTCAGCCGATTCTCGGGGACCGAGCCGGACCTTCAAGCGTGACGCAGGCAGGTCCTTGTTCGCGTCTGCTTCCTCCTCCGGCGCTCGCGTCTTTTTCCCCTGGGAAGCTACGCCTGCGCGACTTACGCTGGAGGCGGCGGCGTCCTAGTTGTGGCGACCGCGGTTGCCGGATTCGCCATGCAGGCAGCTGTTTTTCCCAACCCCTCCTGGAGAAGAGGCTTGTTGATGCTTGCTTCCTCCGTGCGCCGTCTGGTCTGCGCCTTTGAGGACGACGATGTCGCGGGAGTTGACCACCTGGCTGGGGATGCCCTCGGCTTGCTGCTTGTTCGTAGTGGCCACGAGGAGCTGCACACGCTCCTGCTGGCGACGAAGTTCCTCGCCCTCAAGGTGCTTTAGCTCCGTTGCCACTGCCTCGGCTTCCCTCATGTTCTTGGCGGGAGTGCTGTAGACGGGCCGCACCACACCTGCATGCGATTCGGCGGCACGGTCCTGTTCTGACGCCAGGTCACGCCCTCGGTGCTGGATCTTCCTGGCGAAGCCGTGAGCTGCATTGTACTCGTGCACGGTGGCGTTCAGCCGACGCTGGTTAGCCGCGACCTTGGTGGCTTCCTCCAGGAGCTTTTGGTGCGTAGCTTCGAGTGCTGCCGCTGCAGTCGCTGGATCCGTCTCGATGACGACCGGAGCATGCAGGTGCTGGATGGAGGCGATGAGTGGGTCTTTCTCTTGCTCGAGCACGGAGTTTTCTCCTCCCGCCCAACGTTCTTGAGGCTGCTGATGGTTTTCGCGAGCGTTTACCATCATGACTTCGATGCGACAACTCCCTACGGCCGGGACGCGGGTGAGGGTCACGTCGAGGACGGGGGTGACCACGCTGGGAAAACCCTCAGCGATAGTGGCGACATAGACGCGGACGTCTCCAAAATGCATGATGGAGCCGTCGTCGGGGAAGGTGTTCCCGGCAAAACACGCTGCATTGTCGATGACGCAGTCGAAGGCACCTAGCATGAGAACGAGGCTAGAGGCCACGCGTTCGCCGGCGACGAGCGGAAGTCCCGTGCAGAAGATGATCCCAGCCGAAGCGCTGTGCCCCACGATGGGCGCCAACTGTCATGGTTTGGAACACGGCAGTGCCATCGGGGATGGCAACGAAGGGACACACGGATGCATTCGGTGGATCACGCAACGGGTTGGGCACAGTACTGCAGACACAGGGACGTACCCAGGTTCAGGGCCCTCTTGGGGAGGTAACACCCCTACTCCTGCAAGATGAACTATGTGTGGGAGCTGATGCTCAGTACAGATGCTCCTTGAGCTGTTTCCTTAGATACTATTGAGGGCTAGAGGAAGAGGGGAACTTGATGCTAACACTTCTATCCTTCTATTGTTTCCTACCTAGAACCCTACCTCTGCCCTCCCTTATATACTGGTCTGGGGGGCAGATTACAGATCGGGTCCTATGGTTTACTGTTTGGATATGGGTTTACAGGACAGGGCCGGCTCTAGGGCCTAGCCGGTGGGCCAGGACCCAGTCCGCCCTTCTTTTAGCGTCACCCTTCTCTTTAGCGGTCACCCGGGCTTCCTGTGGGGCGTCATCCTTGCTTTAACGGTCACCCGGACTGCTTTCGCTAGTCCAGCCGAAAGTCTTGCTTTATCTTTGTTGGGTAGCGCTGGTCATGACGGCATGCCACCTTGCCTGATGACGAGGGAGAGCCAGAAGCGTACCCCGCACGAAGCGCCAGCCCTTCCGTGCTCTCCATCGAATCCGAGGTGAGCCGGGTGGAAACGTCCACCCGGACAGTTCTTCTGGCCACCGGCTAGACGGGCCAGCCGAGAAGGCTATAAGCCCAGCCGGGTGTGCTCTCCAGTCGGCTAGAGTTGTCTTTCCTGGAGGCCAGGCGGCCTGCATCTTCTTGATCCGGCCTACTTGTGCCTGGCTTTCCCCACCCGGGGGCTATCCCCCCGACATTGGGAAACCCCAAGAGGAAGGTATGATGAGCACAGCAGTAAGTCTTCCCTCAGTATGAAACCAAGGTTACCAAACCAGTAGGAGGAAGCAAATGACTCAAAGGTGTTGCTAGCAACTTGGAATCCTGCACAACACAAACTCAAGACTTTGCCCCAATGAATAGTGGGGTTTTGAATCTCACCGGTTTGCTGAAAACAAAGGATTAAACATATGGTATGGAAGGTAATGGTTTCTCGTAGAAAGTAAACAGTCATAGTGGATGAAGTATCACTGATAAAGATTGGACCGGGGTCAACAGTTCACTAGACGTGTTCTCCTTAAGATAAATAACATAACATGCTAGGTAAACAAATTACAGCGGGGCAATTGACAGGACAAAGCAAGGCATAACAATGCAATACTATACATTCATGATACTATGAGATTTGATTGGGCATTACAATAATATACATAGACTGCCATCCAACTGCATCTATTAATAGTAATACACCTTCAGGTTATCATTCGAATCCCCTCCAGTATTAAGTTTCGAGCAACAGATAACTGCTTTAAGCAATGTGTGTAAAGTAAACAAAACAATTGTTCCCTGAAAAAGAGATTGTTGTTTTCTCCCTAGTAGCAACATCACATCTACAACCTTAGAGATTTCTGTCACTTCCCCAGATTCAATAGAGGCATGAACCCACTATCGAGCATAAATACTCCCTCTTGGAGTCACTAGCATCTACTTGGCCAAGATTGCTACTAGAAACGGAGAGCATGCAAGATCTCAAACAACACAGACATGATATAATCAATAATCAAGAAGACAGGATAGAATCATTAATCAATATGACATAGTAATGTCAATATCCATCGGATCCCCGCAAACACAACATGCATTATTACAAATAGATGATCTTGATCATGAACGGATCTCACAAGATCTAAAAATGGTAGCACAAAGGAGGAGAAACAACCATCTAGCTACTGTATAGACCCATAGTCCATGGTAGAACTACTCACACATCATACCGGAGGCTGACATGGTGATGAAGAAGGCCTCCAGGATGATCTCTCCCCTCTGGCAGGGTGCCGAGAAGAACTTCAGATCCCCCCAATCTAGGGACGATGGTGGCGGCGGCTATGGACTATTTCTTGGAGATCTGATCAGGTACTTAGGGTTTTGGCATCGGGGGGTTCTTATAGGCGTAGAGGCGAGGCAGGAGGGTGGCCAGGGGGCCCACACCCTGCCCAGGCGCGGCCTAGGGTGGGCCCGTGCATGGGGGGTGTGGCCACCCTGTGTCTCCCCTCCGGTCACCGTTCGGTCTCTGTGTTCGTCTCGGTGAAATATTGACTTTGGCTTTTGTCTCATCCAATTCCGAGAATATTTCTTTACTAACTTTTCTGAAACCAAAAACAGCAGAAAACAGGCAAGTGGCACTGTGGCATCTTGTTAATAAATTAGTTTCAGAAAACGTATAAAAATACCTCAAAGTGTAGACAAATCAAAGCAAAGTTGATACTAAACAAGCATAGAACATCAAAAAATATAGATACGTTTATGACGTATCAGAGGTATAATCAATGCACATCCTTAAATCAATAGTGTCCTTTTTAGGGACGAGTACAGGATTTGTCACCCATTCAGTGTGGATGACCTCTGTGATAAATCCGGCTAATTCTAGTCGGGCTAATTCCTTAGCTATAGCTTTGCGCTTTTCATCATCAAAGCGTCATAGGGACTATTTAATGGTTTTATTGTCAGGGTACACATTAAGAGAGTGCTTGGCAAGTTTCATAGGTACTCCGGTCATGTCAGAAGGCTACAATGCGAAGATATCTCTATTATCTTTGAGGAACTTGACAAGCGCGCTTTCCTATGCACGGTCTAAGCCTACCCCTATGTTCGTCGTCTTGGAGGGATCGTCTTCCTTCAGCGACGTCTTCAACGTCTCTTCCGATGGCCTTGAAATGCAAACTTGGCTTCAGCACCTCGTTCTTCATAGCGGGCATCTCGGACGGGTCGATGGTATTCTTGATCTCCTGGTACTCCTGGGTGTGCATCATAGCTTTAGCAAAGGCGGCAGATCCTTCCTCGTAGTCTCGCGATTTCTTCGTGGTTCCCCGGATGGTGATGACGCCCTTTGTACCCGAAGCTTTATCATGTTGTAGATTTAGCAGGGGTGAGCCATGAACTCCTAGTAAGTCGAACGCCCGAAGATGGTGTGGTAAGAACTTTTGAACAGTACCACCTCGAAGGAGAGTGGCTTGGCCTAGTAATTATCTCGGTTTCCGAATGTCACGTCTAGTGTGATCTCACCCAAAGAATCTGCATGTCACCCTGGTACAATGCCATGAAAATCCATGTTGTTGTGATTTAACTGGCTTTCGTGGATCTTCATGCGGTGAAGCGTCTCAATGTAGAGGATGTTGATGCTGCTACCACCGTCCATGAGAGTTTTAGAGAACTCATAGCCATCAATAAGAGGATTGATGACCAGAGGGTACTTTCTTCGACGATGTGTTTTCCTTGGGTGATCTTTGTGGTCAAAGGTGATAGTTACATCCAACCAATCCAAGAATTGGGGACAGCTGCAATCGTAGCATTAAGCTCATGGAGAACCGCCTTTTTAACCTTAGTCGGCTGAGTCCCAAGTAAGCAGACATATGTGTCTTTCTTTGTGGTATAATCCTTCTTCCCATCCAACTTGGGTTGTGAGGCATCCGTTTCTTCCATGTCGGAATCTTCCTTGTGCTCCTTGCCTTTCTCGGATTTTTCTTTCCTTTTTGTTGCTTAGCTCTGTAGCTAGTGGATTCGTATTTCTTGATGTCATCATTGAAATGACACTCAACATTGGTATGGGTAGAACCTCCATTTGCGTCTAGGTGATGAACACAAGGTTTGTTGGCAATGTTGGCCCATGTATATGATTTTCTGGGCTGTTGATCTCCTCTGCCTTGGACCCGAGAAGTTCTGCAACGTCGTCCCCGGTCGCTTCCGCGCCCTCCTCGTCCTCCGGATCCAAACGTCATGTTGACGTCTACGTTGTCCGGAGCCAATTTATCTTCCAAGGTGTTCTTGTGCTTCTGAGTTTGTTGCTTCTGCTGCTTGGCCACTTTTGGATTGGCCAGAATATTCAGCAGTCCATCTGAATCATCATCGGTGTCAGCATATTTTCTCGCTGTTTCTATCATCTCTCCCAGATCTGTGACATGGTCACGCTTTAGTCTATGACGCAAAAGTCTGACTGGGAGTCCTGCAGTGAAAGCCTCAATCGTAGTTTTCTGATTTACTCCTTTGCAGGAGATCTTCGTGTCGATCCAGCATCCGAGGTAATCTCGGAAGGTTTCTCCGGGTCTTTGAGTGCAACACTGCAAGTCTCTGACTATGTAGGGCCTCCTGTATGTTCCCTCGAAGTTTGAAAAGAATACAGTTTCCATATCATACCAGTTGTGAATCGAGTTCTCTTGTAGTTCATTGAGCCATGATCGAGTCGTATTCCACAACATAAGTGGGAGATATCGGACTGCGACGAAGATATTTCCTCCTTTGGTGATGCAGCAGGCCTAGAAGAATTCCTAAAGCCAAGTATCAGGCTGAGCTGCACCATCATAGGCTTGAATTTGTTTGGCAATGCCGAAGTCAACCGGAAACTTTGTTTGATGGATACGTGGGCCAAAGCATTTGGGTCCCACATACACGTCCCTTCCTCATATCGCGTGCTGCAATGTTGGATTTGATGTGATGGCGAGCGTTGTTTGGAGAGAGAGACCTACGCCTTGGAGACTCGCGGCTTCTACGTGGTGGAGTCAGATTTCTGCTTCTCCTTCCACCGTCGCCGCCTTCGCCCATGCGTCTTCCATGGCTACAATGAGATCCTTCATGGTTGCTTCCGGGCGGTGATGATGGCTCTGGCGGATTATTTCTGGCTGAGATGCGCAGTCCTGGAGACTCATTATGCTGACTCCGATGTTTATTTTGTCGGGCTCCGTCCCTGCTTGATTCAGGATGATACGGGTTGTTTCTTCGTCCAGCGTTGCCAGCCGGATGGCTAGGGGTGTCATCCTTAGTCGATCTTGTTCTAGCTGGTGGCGCACCTCGGGGTCTTCCCTGTGGTGATTATTCTGTCGACGATGGGTCTCGTGAGGTACCAATGCCGTGATGGCATCTTGAGACGCAGCCGGAATTACTCCCGGCCGGTCCCGTGCAGCCCTGCGAGGATGACCGTTCGATCCGGTCCTTGAGTTTTCTTCCTCCTAGGGACGATGACGTTGATCGTATCCCTGTAGGGTCTCTCATCAGCGTTGTGACCTACTTCAGTGTGACAAAATTCTAACCTTGAGGCTAGCTTGGCACTAAATGTGTGGTGACCCAGCATACCACTGCATGTTGTAGTATACTATAGTCGTGGACATAACACTCACGGAGTACCATTCCGCAAATATTACATCCTCAGAGTGGTACAACAGACACAAAGCGGGTCCACAACATACATTATCATTATTACAACCATAAATTACATGACGACTTTGAGATCCTCCTAGGTCCATAGAGGTATCCCGATGACTCAGCGCTAAACTATAATAACTCGGAGAAAAGAATAAAGAAGCAACTAAGGTTTATACGAGATTTAATATAGATAGAGGATAGAGATCTATGCTACTGGACTAGATCACTATATATGCTACATCTACACTTCAGATACGTCGATCTCCATTCCATAGATGTTTTCGTAATTGTTCCCTTCGACGCTTTCAGATACTTCTGGTTCTTCATAGCGGAATTCTTCTTGGTCTTCAATTGGATATAGTATTTCCTTTTCCTGACCGTTAATGTCTTCAGAATCTAGCAAGGGTTAAGAAGATAAATTGAGTACGAGCGTACTCAGCAAGTTCACTAAAAAGGAGTGTTTGATGCACTATATCTACAGCCACAGACCATAGGTCGTAGGCAATAAAGGTTTTCATAAACATTTCTTAAAAGGTTGCTTTTATTCTAAAAATCTATGTCCGTCAGCCTTCATAGGTTTACCAGAACTTTCATGGAGTTCCTTTCCTGCAGCGTTTGCAGCTCCTTCTCGAAACAGGGAGTAACAAGTTACAGTTCTTACACTCTGCAGAGGTGCGTTACTTTACCCATGAGAGATCAAATCCTTGATGCACAACCGGGTGAATCTTTCCCGTCCACACTTCCTGTGGTGTGGGGCCTAGTAGATGATCCAAGCCAATCACTGTCCTTCTCCGCGACCCCGCATACACCGCAATTGTTGTATTCCCAAACTCAAGGTAGACCTTTCCCCGTATAAAACAGCTATACCTTAGTTGGATACATACAACAACCATTAATACTAGAAATTTGTCTTTTGTAAGCCTAGATCCACGGTAGAACTTTCCCCATATAAAACAGCTATACCCACGATATGCAACTTACAAACGCCCAGAACAGTGTCCAATGCATGCGAAAGGGAGCCGATCCAGCTGACTTCCCCAGAGCCATATAGATCTCATGGTTACCGCGTAATATACGGCGCGATAATCACTGGCGACATTGGTTGTTAAGTCCTAGTTGTTATATTCCTGTGTAGTGGTATTCCAACTTCCAGATTTAATAGATTAGCTGAACACCCTGGATCAGTAACCAATAGTTCACTTTAATTATGAAAATAGTGGTTTTGACCTTCTTCAAATGCTGGTGATGACACAACAGTTTGCAAATACTTTACAAAAAATAATCAAAGGACATGAGCAAGTGTGAACTTGCCTTGGTATAGAGAAGTATTGTAGCCGAATATCTCGACTTGACCCTGGACCTTGGTTTCTACAAAAATATCATCATTGCCCGGTAAGGACAATGTTTAAAGAAGCAATATGATGTTATGCATAAGTAATGATATGCATAATGCAAAGTCCCAAGTAATTCCTCAATCATTACAAGTGAGATATATTTAGATGATTTATTTAAGATTTGCTTTATTTTAAGTTTACTTCATAAAAAGGATAAATACATAAAATATTAAGAGTAAAGTACAATCATAATATAATATTTAGGTTCTATGATATTATGTAATTATTATAAAGTTCATGTTTTAAGTGGTTATGGCTTTAAAGAAATGGTATATTGTTTCTTTTGAAGTGACAAAAAGAATAACATTTAAAGAAAATATTATTTATGTTAAGTTATTCAACTCGGAATATTAATAGGGTTGAAGCTATGGTTTTGTAATAAGATTTAAATGATTTTGAGTCATTATATATATAGCTTAGGATAGCTCAGACCAAAGTAAACTATAAACATGTAATTGGTCATGAGATATAACATTTGTAGCATTATCAATTATTAGGGTTTTTCATAAGAATAATTAAAAATGAAATCTTTTAATTATGGGACTTTGTTTTAAAGATGTAGATTTAGCGTGTGTAATATTTATAGATTATACTAAGAGATTTTTATTCATAAAGAAAAAATAGGTGGATTATAATATAATTTATTTAGTGAACTTTAAGTTTGTTAAATATGATTATTTATGAATTGTTAATGATTTGCAAAGAATAACTTTGTAAATCCTTGACTTATAGTTAGTTAAAGATTTTAAAATAATATTATAGAGTTAATTGTTTACACCCAGATTTTATATTAAATTTATATTATGGGTTTAGACTTGTTAAAGGATTGTGTTTTGAATATGATTATTTCTTACTTAGGAAATAATATTAAATAATTAAAAAAACAACTATCTTATTTTAATAATGTAGATAATTGAAGTTATATGGTCTAGGAACTTTAAAATGTACTTTCTTAATAAATGTACTTTCTTAAATTCTTAATAACAAACTTAGTATCTTTCTAATAAATGTACTTTCTTAAATTCTTAAAAATGAATTTTATTTATTATCATTATTTTTTGATGAAATTTTTTAATTATTTAATGTCTTTAAATATTTGTTTTAAATTTCATTAGTAAAATTTTAAGTTATTATTTTTATGAGATAAGAGATTTATTTTTATTAATAAAAGTGATTCTTATTTATTTTTAGGAATTTTCCAAAATTTATTAAATTTCATTTAGATATTTAAGGGTGTTAATATTTATTTGCATTTTATTAAACTTAAATAAATATGATTATATTTTTATTAGGTGGATATTATTACAATAAACATTTGGATATATTATATATATTTTTAGGATTTTTCAAGATTTTTCTAGCGCTTAAAATGTTTAGAGGGTATTTTAATAATTTCCATTTTTGTTTTTATATATATTGGGCCTAGTTCTTGGGCCCATCTAGCCTAATACCCAACCCAGTCCACCTAGTTGGACTAAGCCACAGAACCTGGTTGATCGAGTCAGTCAACCCGACCCATACGCTCTCCTCTCTCTCTTGCCTCGACCCCACTTCCCCGCGATACGGCGGCGCTGCCGCTGTTGCTGCTCGGCTCCGGCGCACTCTAGCCACCCTCGGTCGCCACCGCCGTGCTGGGTGGCTCCGCCACCACCTCCTCTTCTCTATCCCCACCAGCGCCCGCTCTCGCTGTCCCCAAACGTGGCGTCATGGCTAATCCTATCACGGCTCAGCTTGGTCACCGGCGCTGAGGACGGGGTGACCGGGCTTTCCCTTGGTCCTTGCCGCTACCGACGCGCGCCTCCAGATCGAGGCCTGCCTCCTGCTGCTCCCACACGGCGACCTCAACCCTGATGCCGAAAGGATGGTGCTGCAGGCGCAACCCCGGCATCCATTCTTTGCTGCGCCCATCTGTATGGCACGGTGAGTTCTTTCTATGACCGACTTTCAGGCCAATGTTTTGCTATGCTGGTTGCAAGATTATGGTGATCTCTTGGTTATGATGGTGTTCATAAGTGGTAGCAGTGGTGCCGATTTATGTTTGCTGGAATGCTGCTAAGTGTGCTAACTTAATTAGGATGACTTAATCATGCCTAGCATGTGTGACTCTATTGATACTCTAGTCTTGCTGATTTGAATCTAGGCAATACAATAAATCTCAGTGTTGTTTTGAGATGACATGCACTAGTAGGTTAATGGTTACCTAATTATATCCTGATAGTTTGTGGCTATTTTCTGTGGATTATAAGCTGGGTAAAATGATGTTTGAAATGAAATGATTCCTAGATTGGTGACTAGGAAAATGATTTCTGTTCCATTTGGATTTGCTTGCCAAGGTGGTTTGTATACAATATATGGTTAAATCCTAATCCACCTGTCTAAGTGCTGGTGGATTGTAAAATGATGGTTGCAGCCTTGCTGCATATTTGGAATTTGAGAAATATCTTACTTCCTGTCATTATTGACAGTGAAACGATGGTGCAATTGATTCCTAGCTTTCCAAGATATGAAAATGATATATTATATTTAAACAATTTTTACTAAATGGTTAACTAGTTAGTCAATTATCTGGTGGTTGTTACTATGATGTTTGCCACTGTGGTGCTTCCCTTTGGATTAAGCACAGTGGTGACAACATAGTAGCTATACATGACGGTTGATTTCTTTGCAAGGAATCTAGAGTTGACTGGCAATCAAGTAGTATATAAAAAATATGATTCCTAGAATATACTAGGGAAATGATTACACTTTTTCCTAATGGAATTTTCCAGAGTGGCTTCTGCTAATATGGTCCTGCTATTGTGATGCCTCTTTGGAGTGTACACAATAGCCTGATCATATCTAGCTTGATTAGATGAGATTGATTTAGCTAAATGAATGTATTGCAAAATGGATTCCTTACTTATCAGTGGAATCTACTACCTAAGCTACTGCTGTGGTGCCTCCATTCCTGGAGTGTGCACAGTGATGGCCTAGGTAGCATGATCTGCATCTCTAAACTAATGCCTGGACTCTTTTCTGGCTATAACTTGTAGTCCAATTGATGGCTTGTATATAAGTGAGTGACTAATTATTCTGTCAATATGATAGTGAGAATTTAAATGATTTCTAGCTGCTGTAAGCTAGGAAAATGATTATGTGGTGATGATTTATTGTACTGTGTAGATTCAATAGTGGAATGCCACTGTGATTCCTCATTTAGGATGGAACACAGTGATTTTCCACTAATGGATCTGCTAGACTTGCCAAGTAGGTGTGGAAAAATGATATCCTCTAATCTGGATGATCTAGATGTAAAATCTTAATATGTGATCTTGGTCAATGATGTATAAAGCTGAGACTTAGATCTTTGAATGGATGAAATGATTCCTGGTGACCCTCACTTAGGAAAATGATTTAGATTGCTTAAGATTTTATAAAGTTGATGCTTTGATTTATTGGCTATGTCCTATATGCAAGATTTGTAGCCTTTATAGATGATCTAGCTGTTGTGATACCTCTCTGGAGGATGCATAGTTGTCTAGATCAACTATATGATCTACTAAAATATACTTGACTAAGATTTAGTCCAACCTTGCCTATGATGTGGTTCTGAGGCTAGATGTAAAATAAGAAGAAATACTTGTTGGCTTTTAACATCTCTAGGATGAACTTAGTGTAGCACTTCTACACTATACTTAGAGCTTCCTATTACCCAAAATCCATCTTGGGAAAAAAATAGGAGTACAATTGATATTAAATATTTTGGTTGTCTTAGAGATGAATAGCAACCTAATGTTGAGCAGTATATGCTGATGCTGGGTATGTCTTAAATTGATCTTGAGTAGATCTTCCTGATGCTGTGGTTTTGATCTTGTTGACCTTCTCCTCCCTGATCTGCTACTGGCCTCCTTCTTGATCTTCTCCTCCTCCCCCTCCTGATATAGTTTGATCCTGACCTACATCTGGATGGCTTATTGAAGCAACCAGATTTCTAGGAGAATATGATTGAAACTAGGGTGCTAGTGATGTGGTTTGATCTGTGTGTTATTGGGAAAATCTAATAATAACACGTGCTGTTCTTTGTGGTGCTCTAGAGATAGTGGAGGAACTATGGTCTGGTGGTGTGTGTGTAAAGGATAAGCTAGCAGCCCTGGTACGGCTGGTGATGTCTCTCCATTTGCTGCTCTCTTATGGTGTTGACAACACACATAGTTGCATGTGTGTGTGAGCTATGTGGTTTCTTGCTGTGATGTTATGGATCATATCAAGTTAAAACATCTTGATATTTGCTGATGGTTTTACTATTTGACTTTTATCTTTTACTAAATTGGTAAAACTTGCCCCTCTGCCTGTGAGGTTGTACTGAGTCAAATAATATACTGTTAAGATCAGATACTCCTTTGGTGAAAATTGCCCCCATTTTAATATGCTCAATGATGTGACAAGCAATGCATCACATTGCATTACTGAGAGTAATTCTAACCCTCCAAACTCCTTTATACTATATTTTGTTTACTTTATGCTTTTACAGGAACAAGATCAGGAAATGAGAAGATGTGAATATGAAGATTAGTTCTAGGATTTTCCTTTTATCCCATTTTTGTAATCTTCTTTTCTATCTGTAAATAATGCAAAGACATTGTAATACAATAATTTATATTATTATAATTGTATCCATCTCTTATTATTCCTTTATTGTAAAAGGATAATGTAATTTATGTATATATTCTTTTAATAAAGAATTCTTCTGTTTGGTTAATTATTGTAATTCATTTTCCATTTTCTTTATTCTCTTATTTGTTTCATTGCAATATTCCTTTATTCTTTTATTGCAAAAGAACATTGTAATGTTGGATTTTAATAATATTTATACTTTTATTTATAATACTTGTATTTGTATTATTGTGAATAATTATTTATAAATCAAATTTCTCCCCTCATAATTAAATAAAATGATAGAGGTCATGTCAAAATTCATCTCACTCCCCTTTTGATGACACTAAACCTAATTCATCGGAGTGAGAATTCTGATCACTCTAGTCTTTTAATTTGGCAAAAAAAATTACCCAGATTTTCAGATGCATGCATGCAGATGCACAAAATCCTAAATCTACCCTTCATTAGTCCTAAATGCTAGGATGTTACAGACTTCCCCCCTTAAATTAAACTTCGTCCCGAAGTTTGTGGTTTCTTGTTCAAGAAGGTTTCCGATAGTCTCATCCTGAGTTTTCTTCTTTCCTCCTAGTTTCTTGTCTTTCCAAAGTGATGTTTTTAATAAATTCGGCACTCCTTGAGTTTACTCTCAACCTTGATTCGGTTATTGTTAATGCCTAATGCTAATTTATACTTCCTCCTGAAGCTTCATGAGATTACTTTTAACCTTGAACAACTTTATTAACGAAGGACTACTAATACTAAAAATACCTGTCGTAGCCTCATCAATGTGGTTCCATCCAAAGTTTCCACCCCTTGATGGTGGTTTTACTCCTCGAGTAACCATCTTGTTGGGACATTCAGATCTCCTATGTCCTTCCAGATCACACCTATAGCACACCTTTCAGGTCTTCCAACAATCTCTCCTTATATGACCTGATGCTCCACACTTACCGCATATGATTTGTTTCTTTCCTTTTGATGCCCCATACTTTGATGTACCACTTGTGGATATGAATCTAGGTATGAAACTTAAGTTTGATGTTGACTTAGTAAATTGAAACTTCTTCGGTTCCCTTTTAGCTCTCTTCTTGGATAATTTCTTCCTCTCTTCCAATAACATCTTGTAATCATCCTCGAAAGTAATTGCTACATCAACCAGATCTTGGAAACATCGTGTTGCAGCCCCTCGTATTTTCATCTTCATATAAGGGTTTAGTCCTTCCAAGAACCTTTTCTTGCGCTTCTCTTCCGTATTTACCTCATCAACTTCATAACGAGATAATTGACTAAACTTGCTAATATATTTCATCACGGTTTCATCATTTTGCCGTAATTCCATGAATTCTCTCCTTTTAAATTCCATAATACTCTCTGGAACATGATACTCACGAAACTTCTGCTTGAATTATCCCCAGGTGAATATCTCTTCTGGTGTGTGCATAGCTAATTGATTCTCCCACCAATTTGCGGCAGATCCGAATAGAAGAAATGTTGCATATCGTAACTTCTCCTCATCATTGCATCCTACTGTTTTAAGTTTCCTTTCTGTATCCATCAGCCAATCCTCCGCATCCAATAGGTTCTAATGCATATGCAAAGGGAATTGGTTTGGCGTTTTGGAAATCATAAATACTTACTTTGATATCTTCGTTTTCCTCTCCGGGTCCAATTCGTTTGAGTATTTCCTGCATGAACTTATTCTGGTACTCTTGCATCATTTGCATGTATTGCATGAAATTCTCCTCTGTCAACGGACGAGTTGATGGTCCAGTTGCAATTACATCCATATCACTTTCCCTCTGCTTAGCTTCTTGTTCCACACGCTGTCCTTCAAACCCAGCTTCTACTCCCGTATCCATACCCTCTCTAGTCTTGTTACATAAAGCGAATACTCATACTTACATCATGCATATGTTTTCTGAGCTCAACTCTATGCACAGTGCTATTCACACAAGGAAATCAAAAAACAAATCCAAATAACAACCAAACCTATATCATGTATTATACATGGTTATTATAAACTATTACAAACAATCCTCACAACTACAGTTTGACTCTCACCTAATACAGTACTTGTTTGATACAAGGATTTGCTTGATCGTATGAGCATTCTCTTACTTCTTAGTTCATGCCTCTCAAACACTACGATGCACATTACTGGTTATGTACATCATTTAAGCCCTTTACTTCTATGGATTATCTCTTCTTACTTTTCTCCCTCTTTCTAGTGCTTCCTGGAATTCCGTCCATGATGACGTGAAGTCCGACGACTACCTTCTGGAGTATATAAACATCCAGAGGATGCGCACTCTTGATTAGAAGTACTTAGATTGAGGTTATCCATTGAGAAATGACTAGAAAATGCGTGATTTTCCGTGGAATTCTCATGTCCACCCTCAATCGCACTTTCAAAGTAAGATGTATTCTCTGCTTTTTCTTGGTTCAGTCATACCTATAGAGGTAATAACTGTCAGTTCCTTCTTCCAGGTCAATAGGATTGGTACTACCCCCATATGGATCATAGGTTCCATGCTAATCTAACTGGTTTCTACTCCTTTATTAGGATCATAGGGTATAGGATTCTCCCTGGTTCCAGCGTAAGATTCTACTCCCCATCCATCGTAATTCCCAACTGGAATACCTGGATTGGATGTTTCCTAAGTTTCTTGTTTTGTCTCTGATTTGACCCTTTAGGTCAACATGTTTTTGAGGTTCATCCCTATAATAGACACAGGTTTCAAACTATGGTTCCTCAAACTTATTTTCTTTCTACACCTCTCTTGAGAAAACCGTTCTAAGATACCTAGCTCCTCTATCTAATTCCTTTTTGCATTCTATTGCTTTAGTAGGATCAACACAATCCTCAAGGTTGTATCTAACTCCTGGACTAGAACCTAATGTGTGTCATGGTAGGTTTTGAGTAATGTCCTTCTATGACCTATGTATTCGGCAGCTCAAGTAGATTCAGTCTACATAAATGCAGCATGCTCCAACTTAAGTTTCGAATTTATAGAATCTTGAGGTGTAGTAGTAAGAGTACTACCTACCAATTTCCTTGGATTCTTGTTTTCGAACCCTGATTATTGCTTCTAGAACTGCAATTTGATACATCGCCGCCATACATCTCATCTTCCTCGATGACATTACTTCTCTTATCCCCAACTCGTTTGGTAAGATATGCACCATACGGTACTTGACTAACACTTTCCCGTGTTGGAAACTGTAAACCTTGACGAAAAGTCAAGATTTGCAATTCCATATTCCATAAAAGTTGTATCAAAAATTCTGTCTAATCCTCTACATAGTCCTATATATCACTTGAACATCACTTGGACATTCCGGTTTGGTTACCGAGATGTCATTCCTCACTGTAAATAAGATATTATAATTGTCCTACTAGATTATAACTTATTATTATTATCTAAATTGCATCATAATAAAAAATTATCGCACTAGAAACATGACATTGTAATTCTCAAGTGAATACTCATCATATTTCTAGAGGACTCTTTACCGTTGCTAACATACTTCCTACAAGTTCTACCCCATTTAATAGGTTTCCAACCTAAGGTCAACGCTTTTGCTCTGGTACCAGTTGTGGTGGCCCAGCATACCACTGCATGTTGTAGTATATTATAGTCGTGGACATAACACTCACGGAGTACCATTCCGCAAATATTACATCCTCAGAGTGGTACAACAGAAACAAAGCGGGTCCACAACATACATTATCATTATTACAACCAGAAATTACATGACGACTTTGAGATCCTCCTAGGTCCATAGAGGTATCCCGATAACTCAGGTCTAAACTATAATAACTGGAGAACAGAATAAAGAAGCAACTAAGGTTTATACGATATTTAAATTGATAGAGGATAGATATCTATGCTACTGGACTAGATCACTATATATGCTACATCTACACTTCAGATATGTCGGTCTCCATTCCATAGATGTTTTCGTAATTGTTCCGTTCGACGCTTCCGGATACTTCTGGTTCTTCATAGCGGAATTCTTCTTGGTATTCAATTGGATATAGTATTTCCTTTTCCTGAACGTTAATGTATTCAGAATCTAGCAAGGGTTAAGAAGATACGTTGAGTACGAGCGTACTCAACAAGTTCACTAAAAAGGAGTGTTTGATGCACTATATCTACAGCCACAGATCATAGGTCGTAGGCAATGCAGGTTTTCATAAACATTTCTTCAAAGGTTGCTTTTATTATGAAAATCTATGTCCGTCAGCCTTCACAGGTTTACCAGAACTTTCATGGAGTTCCTTTCCTGCAGCGTTCGCAGCTCCTTCCCGGAATAGGGACTAACAAGTTACAGTTCTTACACTCTGCAGAGGTGCGTTACTTTACCCATGAGAGATCAAATCGCTGATGCACAACCAGGCGAATCTTTCCCGTCCACAATTCCTATGGTGTGGGGCCCAGTAGATGATCCAAGACAATCACTGTCCGTCTCCGCGACCCCGCATACACCGCAATTGTTGTATGCCCAAACTCAAGGTAGACCTTTCCCCGTATAAAACGGCTATACCTTAGTTGGATACATACAATAACCATTAATACTAGAAATTTGTATTTCGTAGTCCCAGATCCACGGTAGACCTTTCCCCGTATAAAACAGCTATACCCATGATCTGCAACTTACAAACGCCCAGAACAGTGTCCAATGCATGGGAAGGGGAGCCGATCCAGCTGACTTTCCTAGAGCCATATAGATCTCATGGTTAACGCGTAATATACGGCGCGAGAATCACTAGCGACATTGGTTATTAAGTCCTAGTTGCTATAGTCCTGTGCAGTGGTATTCCAACTACCAGATTTAATAGATTAGCTGATCACCCTGGATCAGTAACCAATAGTTCACTTTAATTATGAAAATAGTGTTTTCAACCTTTTTCAAATGCAGGTGACGACACAACAGTTTGCAAATACTTTACAAAAAATAATAAAAGGACATGAGGGAAGCAAGTGTGAACTTGCCTTGGTATTGCGAAGTATTGTAGCCGAATATCTCGACTTGACCCTGGACCTCGGGTTCTACAAAAATATCATCATTGCCCGGTAAGGACAATGTTTAAAGAAGCAGTATGCTGTTATGCATAAGTAATGAGATGCATAATGCAAGGTCCCAAGTAATTCCTCAATCATTACCAGTGAGATATATTTAGATGATTTATTTAAGTTTTGCTTTATTTTAAATTTACTTCATAAAAAGGATAAATACATAAAATATTAAGTGTAAAGTACAACCATAATATAATTTTTAGGTTCTATGATATTATGTAATTATTATAAAGTTCATGTTTTAAGTGGTTATGGATTTAAAGAAATGGTATATTGTTTCTTTTGAAGTGACAAAAAGAATAACATTTAAAGAAAATATTATTTATGTTAAGTTATTCAACTCTGAAGATTAATAGGTTGAAGCTATGGTTTTTTAATAAGATTTAAATGATTTTGAGTCATTATATATATAGCTTAGGATAGCTCAGACCAAAGTAAACTATAAACATTTAATTGGTCTTAAGATATAACATTTGTAGCATTATCAATTATTAGGGTTTTTCAT
Organism: Avena sativa; assembly: GCA_916181665.1. Classification (NCBI taxonomy): domain Eukaryota; kingdom Viridiplantae; phylum Streptophyta; class Magnoliopsida; order Poales; family Poaceae; genus Avena; species Avena sativa. Next base: position 265,021,481 of record OV702280.1, on the reverse strand, counting down.
AAGAATAATTAAAAATGAAATATTTTATTTATGGGGTTTTGTTTTAAAGATGTATATTTAGCATGTGTAATATTTATAGATTATACTAAGAGATTTTTTTCATAAATAAAAAAAATAGGTGGATTATATTATAATTTATTTAGTGAACTTTAAGTTTGTTAAATATGATTATTTATGAATTGTTAATGATTTGCAAAGAATAACTTTGTAAATCCTTGACTTATAGTTAGTTAAAGATTTTAAAATAATATTATAAAGTTAATTGTTTACACCCAGTTTTTATATTAAATTAATATTATGGGTTTAGACTAGTTAAAGGATTGTATTTTGAATATGATTATTTCTTACTTAGGAAATAATATTAAATATTTAACAAAACAACTATCTTATTTTAATAATGTAGATATTTGAAGTTATATGGTCTAGGAACTTTAAAATGTTTTTATAATAATAAACTTAGTATCTTTCTAATAAATGTACTTGCTTAAATTCTTAAAAATGAATTTTATTTATTATCTTTATTTTTTTATGAAATTTCTTAATTATTTAATGTCTCTAAATATTTGTATTAAATTTTAATAGTAAAATTTTAAGTTAGTATTTTTATGAGATAAGAGATTTATTTTTATTCATAAAAGTGATTTTTATTTATTTTTAGGAATTTTCCTAAATTTATTAAATTTCATTTAGATATTTAAGGGTGTTAATATTTATTTGCATTTTATTAAACTTAAATAAGTATGATTATATTTTTATTAGGTGGATATTATTAAAATAAACATTTGGATATATTATATATATTTAGGATTTTTCAACATTTTTCTAGCTCTTAAAATGTTTAGAGGGTATTTTAATAATTTCCATTTTTGTTTTTATATATATTGGGCCTAGTTCTTGGGCCCATCTAGCCTAATACCCAACCCAGTCCACCTAGTTGGACTAAGCCACAGAACCTGGTTGATCGAGTCGGTCAACCCGACCCATACGCTCTCCTCTCTCTCTTGCCTCGACCCCTCTTCCCCGCGATGCTACGACGCTGCCACGGTCGCTGCTCGGCTCCGGCGCACTCTGGCCACCCTCGGCCGCCACCGCCGAGCTGGGTGGCTCCGCCACCACCTCCTCTGCCCTATCCCCACCAGCGCCCGCTCTCGCTGTCCCCAAACGCGGCGTCATGGCTAATCCTATCACGGTTCACCTTGGTCACCGGCGCTGAGGACGGGGTGACCGGGCTTTCCCTTGGTCCTTGCCTCTACCGACGCGCGCCTCCAGATCGAGGCCTGCCTCCTGATGCTCCCACACGACGACCTCAACCCTGACGCCGGCAGGATGGTGCTGCAGGCGCAACCCCGGCGTCCATTCTTTGCTGCGCCCATCTGTATGGCACGGTGAGTTCTTTCTATGACCGGCTTTCAGGCCGATGTTTTGCTATGCTGGTTGCAAGATTATGGTGATCTCTTGGTTATGATGGTGTACATAAGTGGTAGTAGTGGTGCCGATTTATGTTTGCTGGAATGCTGCTAAGTGTGCTAAATTAATTAGGATGACTTAATCATGCCTAGCATGTGTGACTCTATTGATACTCTAGTCTTGCTGATTTGAATCTAGGAAATACTGTAAATCGCAGTGTTGTTTTGAGATGACATGCACTAGTAGGTTAATGGTTACCTAATTATATCCTTATACTTTGTGGATATTTTTTGTGGATTATAAGCTGGGTAAAATGATGTTTGAAATGAAATGATTCCTAGATTGGTGACTAGGAAAATGATTTCTGTTCCATTTGGATTTGCTTTCCAAGGTGGTTTGTATACAATATATGGTTAAATCCTAATCCACGTGTCTAAGTGCTGGTGGATTGTAAAATGATGGTTGCAGCCTTGCTGCAGATTGGGAATTTGAGAAAGATCTTACTTCCTGTCATTATTGATAGTGAAACGATGGTGCAATTGATTCCTAGCTTTCCAAGATATGAAAATGATATATTATATTTAAACAAATTTTACTAAATGGTTAACTAGTTAGTCAATTATCTGGTGGTTGTTACTATGATGTTTGCCACTGTGGTGCTTCCCTTTGGATTGAGCATAGTGGTGACAACACGGTAGCTATACATGAGGGTTGATTTCTTTGTAAGGAATCTAGTGTTGACTGCCAATCAAGTAGTATATAAAAAATATGATTCCTATAATATACTAGGGAAATGATTACACTTTTTCCTAATGGAATTTTCCAGAGTGGCTTCTGCTAATATGGTCCTGCTATTGTGATGCCTCTTTGGAGTGTACACAATAGCCTGATCATATCTAGCATGATCAGATGAGATTGATTTAGCTAAATGAATGTATTACGAAATGGATTCCTTACTTATCAGTGGCATCTACTATCGGAGCTACTGCTGTGGTGTCTCCATTCCTGGAGTGTGCACAGTGATGGCCTAGGTAGCATGATCTGCAGCTCTAAACTACTACCTGGACTCTTTTCTGGCTATAACTTGTAGTCCAATTGATAGCTTGTATATAAGTGAGTGACTAATTATTCTGTCAATATGACAGTGAGAATTTAAATGATTTCTAGCTGTTGTAAGCTAGGAAAATGATTATGTGGTGATGATTTATTGTACTGTGTAGATTCAATAGTGGAATGCCACTGTGATGCCTCCTTTAGGATGGAACACAGTGATTTTCCACTAATGGATCTGCTAGACTTTCCAAGTAGGTGTGGAAAAATGATATCCTCTAATCTGGATGATCTAGATGTAAAATCTTAATATGTGATCTTGGTCAATGATGTATAAAGCTGAGACTTAGATCTTTGAATGGATGAAATGATTCCTGGTGACCCTCACTTAGGAAAATGATTTAGATTGCTTAAGATTTTATAAAGTTGATGCTTTGATTTATTGGCTATGTCCTATATGCAAGATTTGTAGCCTTTATAGATGATCTAGCTGTTGTGGTACCTCTCTGGAGGATGCACAGTTGTCTAGATCAACTATATGATCTGCTAAAATATACTTGGCTAAGATTTAGTCCAACCCTTGCCTATGATGTGGTTCTGAGGCTAGATGTAAAATAAGAACAAATACTTGTTGGCTTTTAACAGCTCTAGGATGAACTTAGTGTAGCACTTCTACACTATACTAAGATCTTCCTATTACCCAAAATCCATCTTGGGAAAAAATAGGAGAACAATTGATATTAAATATTTTGGCTGTCTTAGAGATGAATAGCAACCTGATGTTGAGCAGTATATGCTGATGCTGGGTATGTCTTAAATTGATAATGAGTAGCTCTTCATGATGCTGTCGTTTTGATCTAGTTGACCTTCTCCTCCCTGATCTGCTACTGGCCTCCTTCTTGATATTCTCCTCCTCCTCCTGATATAGTTTGATCCTGACCTACATCTAGATGGCTTATTGAAGCAACCAGATTGCTCGGAGAACAGGATAGAAACTAGGGTGCTAGTGATGTGGTTTGATCTATGTGTTATTGGGAAAATCTAATAATAACAAGTGATGTTCTTTGTGGTGCTCTAGAGATAGTGGAGGAACTATGGTCTGGTGGTGTGTGTGTGTAAAGGATAAGCTAGCAGCGCTGCTACGCTGGTGTTGTCTCTCCATTTGCTGCTCTCTTATGGTGTTGACAGCACACATAGTTGCATGTGTGTGTGAGCTGTGTGGTTGCTTGCTGTGATGCTATGGATCAGATCAAGTTAAAATATCTTGATATTTGCTAATGGTTTTACTATTTGACTTTTATCTTTTTGCTAAATTGGTGAAACTTGCCCCTCTGCCTGTGAGGTTGTACTGAGGCAAATAATATACTGATAAGATCAGATACTCCTTTGGTGAAAATTGCCCCCATTTTAATATGCTCAATGATGTGACAAGCAATGCATCACATTGCATTACCGAGAGTAATTCTAACCCCCCAAACTCCTTTATACTATTTTTTTTTACTTTATGCTTTTACAGGAACAAGATCAGGAAATGAGAAGATGTGAAGATGAAGATTAGGTCTAGGATTTTCCTTTTATCCCATTTTTGTAATCTTCTTTTCTGTCTGTCAATAATGCAAAGACATTGTAATACAATAATTTATATTATTATAATTGTATCCATCTCTTATTATTCCTTTATTGTAAAAGGATAATGTAATTTATGTATATATTCTTTTAATAAAGAATTCTTTTGTTTGTTTAATTATTGTAATTCATTTTCCATTTTCTTTATTCTATTATTTGTTTCATTGCAATATTCCTTTATTCTTTTATTGTAAAAGAACATTGTAATGTTGGATATTAATAATCCTTATACTTTTATTTATAATACTTGTATTTGTATTATTGTGAATAATTATTTATAAATAAAATTTCTCCCCTCATAATTCAATAAAACGATAGAGGTCATGTCAAAATTCATCTCACTCCCCTTTTGATGACACTAAACCTAATTCATCGGAATGAGAATTCTAATCACTCTAGTCTTTTAATTTGGCGAAAAATTTACCCGGATTTTCAGATGCATGCATGCTTATGCACAAAATCCTAAATCTACCCTTCATTTAGTCCTAAATGCTGGGATGTCATAGAATGACGCGGATGTCTTTTGCTATTTCAATCCTTTGTTGAGGAATTCTACACATTGCGGGACCTGTTCTGGAGACGGATTATTGGCGAGGATAGATCGAGCAGCCGCAACATTTTCCACTGGCATGCTGTAGACTAGGATCTTCTCTCTGGTTTTACCCTAGAATAAATGTCTTTGGACATCCGGGTTCCTATTGGTAAGAACCGGACCTCCCCTTGTCTTGTTTGGTAGCCGCTTGAATTCTGACTAGTACTAGGCAGGGTTGCTATCTATCTGCTGTCTCAGCTCGACGATGCGCGTAGCTTCCTCAAGCAAAAACAAGCGATGCTTTTCTACGTCCTCGACCCTCTCCAGCTCCTCTGGAGTGAGATCCGAAGCAGTTGGGATTGGAATAGTGAGTGCATATCCGTAGATTTCACGTGCACCCATGGTGACAACGTGTCCACCTACAGGAGGATCAATTGGTGTGGGGTTAATCGGATCTCCATCATGATTCTCCATCTCGATATCTTCGTCCACTTCCTCTTTGTTGGCTTCCTATACTGGCTTTGTCGGTGTAGGGTTCTTGTTCTTCTTCTTCTTCTTTGACAGTCTGGAGCCTTAACGTGCATAACAGTGGAAAATACGACTTTTGGTCAGGTACTAGGCGATAAACTTCTGTCAGTACTTTCCGTCATGGTTGGCTTCTAGACCTCGGATGAATCTCTGGTGTCCATGTTATCTTGCATGGTGTAGTCTTCGTCCATGCTATCATATAGACTCGGAGGGTTCTCCGGCTCACCTTGCGCTGGTTTGGAGGCGTATTCTTGTTCGTACGCTTCCATCTCCTTCTCGAAGTCTAGGAGTTCCTGCAACGTCAGTGATTCCTGAGGGGAAGCAGGTGAGTCAGTATTTTCTCTAATAGAATCAAGAAATGAGTCGTTACCGGATCCAGAGCCAGATCCAGAGCCCACGTAGCGTATGAAGCAATGCTTCTTTTTCTTCATGGTTTCGAGGTAGCGGGACAGCTGGGTTTTCGCCTCTGCCATCTCAAAGCTCTTCTTGATCTTGGCGATTGCTTTGTAATCGATGTACGGGCTCTTCATCATTTGCTTTATCCTGTGCCTCAAGAGTGTTTTTCTTCTCAAGCATCGGTAGAACCGGATCCGAAGCGAATATACTCATCATCCGTGTATCCGATCTCAAGGGGAGATCAGATCCGGGTTTTTCATACACCACTTCTTCCACTACAGGAGTGGGCTGGGTGGGTTTAGGTTGTTTCGGGATCTTGAACTCTTCCGCCTCTATGAACAGAGTAGATCTGGACTTTTCTTCCGCCATGGTCATCACCTCAGGGTTGGGGTGGGCGGGATCAGGAAAGCCGAGATAGATGTTGATCTCGCCGATGGACATGATTGTGTAGGTTGTCACGGGCTCCTTAGCCGGAATCCAGGTCTCGTCGAGAAGGATGAGGGGTACATCATGAAGGGAATATGCCCTGAGAGGCAATAATAAAGTGGTTATTATGTATATTCCAAGTATATGATAGATGTTTATTTTTCATGATATAATTGTATTAATATGAAAACGTTAATACATGTGTGTTTAATCGACAAAAAGAAAGTTCCTAGTTATGCCTCTCTCATAAACTAGCTCATTGATTAACAAGATGATCAAGGTTTCCTGATCATGGACATTGGATGTTGTTAATAATGAGGTCACAACATTATTGGAATGGTGTGATGAACATTCATCTGAAGTACAGCATTACGATCAAAGTCATTGAGTTTATATTGTTATAACATCATACAAAGTGATCCTAATCCTTAGACCATGAGATCATGTCAATCACTAACACTAGAAGAGTATCTTGATAACGTCAAACATCACACCATAACAGGGTGATTATAAAGATGGGTTCAGTACTATTAAAGTGTTATGTTTAGGCCCATGGATCGAGAGTGGAATTTGTTCATCCCGATGATGGATAGATATGCTCTGGGACCTCTCGCTGATATCACATTGATTAGCTTGTAAGCAAGTGATTTGATCACTAGAATGTTATCTCACGGGAACGAGAAAAGAGTACATGTCAGTAACGAGATCAAACTAGGTATGGAGATACCGATGATCGAATCTCGGACATGTAATATATTGAGAAACAAAAGGATTATGATACCAGCATAAAAGGTTCTCGCGATCACAAGAAAGTCATCGTTGAATGTGTGGGAGTCAGTATGGATCTCCAGGTCCCGCTTCTGATTATTGATCTGAGAGGGGTCTCGATCATGTCCGCATTATTCGCGTACCATAGGGTGACACACTTAAGAGACACCGACACCATTTGGAGCAAATAGTTTCATGCCGGAAAGAATAACAAGCGCAGGAATTTATTTCACTAGATACCAAAACTAGTTTTTGGGTGAAATTGCAGAAAGTGTTTCTGCATGTGAAATGAAATACTAGGAAGGGGTTATATGTGAATGTTTGTCACTGAAGTAATTGACAAAATTCTGAATAAATATAAGGAGTTTTACTTAATGAGAGTTTGCATTAAATTTGGTGGAAATTTGAGTGGGTTTTTGAGTGGAGAAAATTGAAAGGGCTTTTTGTGAGTGGAGTGTCCACCCACATGAATGAAGGAGGGGAGGGGAAGCCCCCATGGCCGGTGGCCACCCCCTTGGGTGCCCTCCTCCTCCTATAAAAGGATCCCCCTCCCTCTCTCTCACTCACACCTCCTCGTGAAGGATCTCTCTCCCCCTATAGTATTTATCCCCCATGGTCTTGGACTAGCGAGATACATGTTCCCGGTGGATATTTGGCAAGAAAGAGTTGTGCTTCCGCTGCTTGACTGGAGCGAGGAGGCGGAGGTTGCTCGGTGCCTCGGACGTGTGTGCGAGCACGGATGCACCGCTGATTTGTGGCGCTATGACTTCCTCTCGATCTTGAGATCGGCAAGAGATCGTATACATCAACCATGTCGTGGGAATGGTCACGGCAGATACTGCAATCGGCAACGAGTAGTAGAACGAGGGGCAAGGGCGGCCAGCCATCTGCGGTGCGAGATGAGGACAGAGACACAGGGTTTTACCCAGGTTCGGCCCCCGGAGGGTAAAGACCTACTCCTGCTAGATTGTATTATGGAGGTGGTACAATGGGCAAGCTCGGCGGCTAGGCGGCGAGTCGCTTGGGTGTATGAGGGAACGTATCTCTACTCACCCCATAGGGAGGTTTATATAGGATCACCTCCCCTAGGGTTTACATATCTCAACCGATTTAGTTAAAGCTTCGGTACTCGTTTAATCTAGTCCGACTGGGCCTATCTACTCGCCTGGGCCTTCAGCTTCCAGTCGCTCGGTTCCTCGCTGGGCTTCAATCCAGTCGCCGTCCTTCAGGCCCACTCGCCGGTTCTTGGGCCAGTCGGAAACGTCCTGCTGGGTATACCCCGGTAGGCACATCCCCATCAGTAGTCCCCGAGGCCGTCGTCGATTAGGCGTAGGTGGCTGCTGGCAGTCGGAGTTTACGGCTTCAGAGTAGGCATCCAGTCGAATCGTCGGCGGGCTCCTGTATAAAGGAGGAAACCAGTGATCCAGGTCGCAGCTTTGGCGAGTCGAGTCGGCGAAACACTGTCATAGTGATTGGGTCGGCGAGCCGAATGGCCGTAGTTGGACCGTCAAGCGTGGTCAAACTAGCCGTTAGGGTAGTCCAACGGTAACTTTTGGCGTAATCATCGCGCGGTAACGGTTCCCTGATTTGGCGGGTAACATCCACTATATAAGGGGAATGGCAGGCGATCGGAGAGCCACCTTCTCACCATTTCTTCCGACTGCACGCATTTTCGCCTTCCCTCGCATCGCGATCCAGCCGACCCGAAATCCCCCGACCCCCAACAAACCTCTCGGCCATGGCCCTTTCCACTGAACCGTGGGGTAGATCCAAGTGCACGAGGGCGCAACTGGCCTCTTTCGAGGAGGCCGGGATCTTGCGAGCCGGCTGTTGGCATATTCCCGCAGCCGGAGAGACGACCCCGAATCCGCGAGAGAGGGAATTCATCTGTTTCACCAGTCATCTCGAGCGGGGGCTAGGGTTTCCTACGTCCCTGTTCTTCCGGCGCTTCTACGCCTACTACGGGATCCAGCCTTCAGATCTGGGTCCCCACAGCATCGAGCAGCTCGCCATCTTTGTGGCGTTCTGCGAATGCTACTTGGGCTGCCGGCCCTACTTCCCCCTGTGGCAAGATCTGTTCCACGGACGGATCAGCCGCGAGGAAGCAGGCGGCCCAATGCTAGACGCGGGCGGCCTGACGTTCTAGCTAAATTCAAAAGCTTCATTCTTCGATCTGATGCTGCCCGCCAAGGCAGCGAGCGACTGGAAGAAGTCGTGGTTTTACGTGGCCGCGGCGACCCCGGAGGACGAGGCGGCGATCCCGCGGTATTCTGCCAATCGGTCCGAGCCGCGCCATCTCCAAGTCGGCAAGCTCCCCAACGATCAGCGGATGGTCGTCGACGAGATGCTCCAGACCATCCGCGGTCTGAAAAAGAAGGGCCTCCAGAAAATAAACCTGTACAGCTGCAGGCTCGGGCGGCGGCTCGTCCCGCTCGCCCAGCGCGACCACTATATGTACCAGTACACGGCCGGGGAGACTCGACGAAGGCCTGCCTCGACGAGTGGAAGCTGGAGTACTATCTCCCAGCACTGAAGAAAATTACCCAGGCGGTGTACCTGGATGCGCAGGCTGGGGTCGCCCCCTATACCGCAAAGCGCCCAGGTCCAACGGTAATCATTTCACTTCGCTCGCAGTCGCAGTTTATGCAGTCGCGGTAATTCTGATTTCGTTTTGTATTCGTCGCAGCTATTCCAAGTGGTGGAAGGGTGGCTCCCACCTTCGGACGACGAGAACTCGAGCTCGTCCGCCCAGGACGTAGGCGAGTCGCCACCCGCTAAGGGCGATGAGGACGACGATGACGAGTCCGAGGAGGAGGTCGCCCCGCTGGTCCGAAAGACCCGCGGACAACGACAGCGCGAGCTCGAGGCAAGCAGAAGCCTCGAGCGTCACGACGATGACGACGAGCTCCCAGAGACCACCTCGCACCGTCAGGCCACTCCGTCGAAGAAGAAGAAGAAAGAGAAGGAGGCAAGGGCCCCTCCGAAGAAGAAGACAAAGCCATCGAAGCCGGCCTCGCCGCCACACTCGGCGAGCAGCTCTGACGCTCCCAGCCCGGTCAGTGACGATGCGCCACCAGTGACATCCGTGCTGGATGCGGCGACCGTGGAAGTGCCGCTGGCTTCAATACCTCCACCGTTCGCCCCAGACTCTGGGCTGGGGGATGCTCCAGCTGCAGCGGCTTCGCCTCGCAAGGAGGCTCCTGCCGAAGATATCCCAGAGGCTCCAGCTGCGGCCTCAACGACGAAGAAGCCGTCCGTGTCTTGGGCACAGGACGTCCTAGAGATGGGGCTCAGTCGCCGACTGGGCCCTGAACTGGAAAAACCAGCTGGCCTCCATACGGGGATACGCTTTATTCCAGTCGCCAAGTGAGTACACTCACCCTTCTTTGTCTTTCATAATTACTTCAATTATTTTTGCTTATACGATTGATGCACAGGACCGGAGTGAAGAGGATGGGCCATCCGACCGTGGCTAAGGTGCCGCCTGTCATTAGCGAGGAGGATCCTTCCCGCAAGAGGAAGGCGGACGAGGTCGTCGTCTCGGCGGATGGCAGCAAGAAGGCCAAGGGTGACGACACCGTCACTATTTCTGACGACACGGCGGTTGCACCAGCCGGACCCGTGATGGAGGCAGCCGCGTCTACGAAGGAGGGCGCTCCCTTGCCTGGACCGGCGGAGCCGACCTCTTTTGGAGCGGGTGCCTCTATCGCTACCTTCCCACGCTTCGTGACCAAGGCGGCCGCGGCGAGTGGGACTTCGCCCTCAAGCCACGCTCCTGGGACCGCCGATGCTGAAGTCGACCAACGTCGTGGGCATACGCCGGCTCTCCTCATGTCCGTGGACGCGATACAACTCCACGGCATGCTTGGCGCAGCCATCCAGGTACATCCAGTCCCCGAGGATCAGGTCGGTGCTTTGCAGCGGCCTGATTCTTATAATATCTTAACTTTATTTTTCGCATCCAGTCCCCGAGTGCGCTCGTGCTGAATTTCAGCGGGTGGGAACTTAGGAATTTTTTGATTGCCAGCCCCGAGTGCGCACTCGCTGAATTTCAGCGGGTGGGCACTTAGGAATTTTTTGATTGCCAGTTCCCGAGTGCGCACTCGCTGAATTTCAGCGGGTGGGCACTTAGGAATTTTTTGATTGCCAGTCCCCGAGTGCGCACTCGCTGAATTTCAGCGGGTGGGCACTTAGGAATTTTGCTTTGATTAACCTTTTTGGTGATGTGTAGGGTCTGCAGCTTGAGTCGGCTGACCGATAGGCCGCGAAGCAGCGCATGGAGAAGGAGCTGGCCATCGTCCAGGAGGCGAACAAAGGGCTTCAGGCTGTTGCCGCGAAGGCAGAGGAAGCTCGCCAGGGGCTTGTCCCCGCTGGTGAATTGGCGGCGGCGCAATCGGCTTTGAGTGCCACTGAACAGCGGATCGCCAACCTGGAGCGCGAGCTGCAGGAGGCAAAGGAAGAAGTGAGCTCAGCTGACGGGCGAGCCAAGGCCGCCATTGCAGCCGCCGAAGAAGATCGCAAAGTTTCCGATGCCCTTGTTGCTGGGCTTCAAGACGACCATACGTCGCTTCAAAGCTTCATCACGGAACTGGCCCGCCCGTTGATTGGTAAGTGCATCTGCCCCTTCCGGTGGTTGTGTCTTTTGTGGTGTCCGTCGTACTCATTACTGTCTTCTACTCGCAGGTCGCATCATCGATAGCAAGGAAGAGGCGAGCTCGTTCGACGCGAGGCAGTGTGTAAGCATGCTTGTCGACTCGGCAACGTTGTCGGCGACATGCATCCGCGCCTATCTCCAAGAGATATCGCCCACGGAGGTGATTCCCAGCGACCTCGTTGAGGTGTGGAAGTATTTGGAGAAGGCGCCCGCGGTCGTTGAGTTCATGACGCGGTCGGCGTTTCGGCGCGGAGCGTCGACGGCGCTTAGTCTTGGACTAGCCCACTTCCCCGAGGACTTCGACATCGACGATGTGACGAGTGGATATCCATCGTCGACTGGCGCGGTGGAGCTGTCCGAGGTTCTCAAGTTGCAGGATCGCGCCGCCACGTACTCGGAACGTGTCTGGGCAATGGGTGACCTCCTTCCGTACCAGGAGACGGTCGTCGTGCCGAACGACCCCGAGCCGCCGCATCGTGACTTCAAGGTCGAGCAACCTTTTCGCACAGCAATGGCAGGTGAACTGACGACGTATCCGTCGAACCCGTACACGCCGTTCATCCGCAATCGCCGGGATGTTGGCGAGTCGTCATCAAAGCCTGCAGAGTAGGATAGTTTGCCTTGTGGCGTTAGCAGCAGGTCTGCCATGCAGGCATACTTTGTAACATGAAACAATGCAATATGCAATCAAATGAATCATCATGTCTATTTTGGTATTTGTCGTGTGTATGTGATTGATGTTTGAACGAGTCCCCGAGCGCGTCCGCCCTTTTTATGGGGTTTACCTCGTATGCGATTTGTTAGCGTTATGTATCTTATTATTGTGGTCGACTCGCCCGGGCTCGGAGAGCCAGTCGCTGGGCGACTCCCTTGAGTGCTCTGTACTTTACCGTTTTCCCTTGCGCGAGCGAGGTCGGGTGGCCGAGTCCCCGAGCGTGGTACTTGGTTGTTCTAGGCGCGACTCGAGGGTGGTTGAGGACTTAGCGCGTTGGTTTGAGCGCGTCACTCCTGCCTGGCCCGTGGGGTCAATCGCGTGGCGAGTCCTGGGCATGCTCTCCTACTTGGCGTTTTCCCTGACCGCTCGCGATGAACTGGTCTTCAGTCCCCGAGCGTGGTACTTAGCCGTTCGAGTCGCTATGCCGAGGATGCGGAGGACCAAGGTCGCTGTGAGAAGCGAGGGCAGTTGTCTTGGCTCGTAGAACCAGTCGAGCTAGGCGACTCCAATGGGGCTCCGGGTAGGCGTTTTTCATGGACGATGCAAGACCTGAGGTGATTCAGTGCTCTTACACCGCACTACTTAGCCGTGCCGATCGCTGTACCAAAGGTTGACTTCTGCGGTTAGCGTAATGCTGTTATTACGAGTGCGAGTGGCACAAGTCATGGAGAGTAGGCGCGATTTGCGGTAACCGTTTCTTTTTATTTCATAGCGACTGGAGAGTACATGTGTGGGGTTCTAGGAGTAGAACTTCCGTAGGAGGTTTACATTCCATGGTCGCTTGACGTCGAGTTCGCCGTCCCCGCGGACGTCGATGAGGTAGTAGGCATCGTTGCCGAGTACGCGCCCGATGGCGAATGGGCCTTCCCACGGAGGGGAGAGCTTGTGCATGCCCTTCTTGTCCTGGATGAGGCGTAACACCAGGTCGCCTTCTTGGAAGGTGCGAGTTTTCACCCGCCGGCTGTGGTAGCAGCGGAGTCCCTGCTGGTAGATGGCGGTGCATGACCGAGCGAGGTCGCGTGCTTCGTCGAGTTGGTCGATCCCGTCTTGGCGGGCAAGCTCGTTCGTAGCCTCCGCATAGTGGACGACCCGCGGCGAGTCGTGCTCGAGGTCGGTGGGCATGACTGCCTCGGCACCGTAGACCATGAAGAAGGGGTGAACCCTGTCGATCTGTTGACTGAGGTGCGGATCCCCCAGATGACAGAGGGCAACTCCTCGACCCAGCACCCGGCGGTGCGCTCGAGTGGTACTTGGAGTCGCGGTTTCAGGCCGTGGAGGATGCTTTGGTTGGCCTGTTCTGCCTGGCCGTTGGATTCCGGGTGGGCGACTGACGCGAGGTCGAGCCGAGTGTGGTGCTCTTCGCAGAATTCGGCCATGGCTCCCATGGCGAAGTTGGTGCCGTTGTCCGTGATGATGCTGTTTGGGAACCCGTAGCGATATATGAGCTCGCATAGGAATTTAGTGGCGGTCTTCCCGTCGCATTTCCGGACCGGTTTGGCCTCCACCCACTTCGTGAATTTGTCGACGGCGACTAGCAGGTGCGTGTAGCCGGAGGGGGCCTTCTTGAAGGGGCCTACCATATCCATGCCCCACACAGCGAATGGCCAAGTGATGGGGATTGTTTTGAGCGCCGAGCTCGGCACGTGCGTCTGGTTGGCGTACTTCTGGCACCCGGCGCACCGCTGGACGATGTCGACAGCATCGGCGTGTGCGGTGGGCCAGTAGAAGCCATGTCGCATAGCCTTAGCGACCAGGGAGCGAGCAGCGGCGTGGTGGCCGCAGTCACCGGAGTGGATGTTGTGCAGGATCTTGCGTCCTTCGGCTGGTTGGACGCAGCGTTGGAACACGCCGGTGACACTGCGCTTGTGGAGCTCGCCTTCGATGATGGTGTAGGACTTGCATCGACGAGCGATCATCCGGGCGTCCGTCTCGTCTGCCGGCAAGGTGCCGGCTTCCAGGTAGGCGATGTAGGGCTTGGTCCAGTCGTCTGGCTCGTTGACGAGTGCGACCAAGGCTGCCTCTGGTTGGAGTGGGACTCCGATGTCGATCTCCCTCGGGGGAGAGACTGATGGCTTGGTGATCGTGTCGAGGAAAACGCCGGCGGGTGGAGCGAGTCGAGCCGACCCGATGCGAGAGAGTGCGTCGGCCTCCTCGTTTTTCCGTCTATCGATCCATTCGATGGAGTAGCCGGTGAAGTGTCCGCCCAACTTGTCCACTGCTTGGCGGTACGCCGCCATGGTAGGGGAGACGGCGTCGTAGGTGCCGGCGACTTCTCCTGCGACAAGGTCGGAATCTCCGTAGCAGCGGAGGCGATTGACGTTCATCTCCTTGGCAGCTCGCATGCCGTGGAGTAGGGCCTCGTACTCAGCCATGTTGTTGGTACAGGGTGTGAAGTCGAGGCAGAGGATGTAGCGGAGCTTGTCGCCCTTTGGTGAGGTTAGCACTATCCCTGCGCCTGCGCCGTCCGCGTTCTTGGAGCCGTCGAAGTGCAGGCTCCAGTAATGGAGGTACGGCAGCTTCTCTGGCTGCTGGGCTTCTTCCCAGTCGGCGATGAAGTCTGCCAGTGCCTGCGACTTGATCGCTCTTCGTGGCTCGTATTTGATGTTGTGGACGCCGATCTCGACGGCCCACTTGGCGACCCGCCCGATCGCCTCGCGGTTGCGGATGATGTCTTGCAGTGGTGCTGAGGAGACGACCGTGATCGGGTGCTCCTAGAAGTAGTGCGGCAGGCGCCGCTGAGCTCTGAAGACCGCGTATACTAGCTTTTGGTACTGTGGGTACCGCTGGCGCGACTCGGTGAGGACCTCGCTGATGTAGTACACTGGTCGCTGGACTGGGCGCTCCTTTCCTTCCTCTAGTCGCTCGACGACCATCACGGCGCTGACGACGCGCTCGGAAGCCGCGACGTAAACCAGCATGGGTTCCTTGTCGGCGGGGGCAGCGAGTAATGGTGCGGCGAGTAGCACCTTTTTGAGGTCGCGGAGCGCGTCGTCCGCCTCCTTGTCCCACTGGAAGGTGGGGTTCTTGCGCATCAGGCGATATAGGGGCATCGCCTTTTCGCCCAGGCGGGGGATGAAGCGACTGAGAGCCGCTACTCGCCCGGCCAACTTCTGGACGTCGCGCAGGCACTCGGGTTTGCCGAGCCGGGCGATCGTGTCGATCTTCGTGGGGTTCGCCTCGATCCCTCGTTTGGAGACGACGTACCCCAGTAGTTGTCCGGCAGGTACACCGAAGGTGCATTTGCCTGGGTTGAGCTTTATCTTATATCTTCGCAGGTTGGCGAATGTTTCTACCAGGTCGGCGAGTAGATCGCCTTGGCGAGCGGACTTTACGACCACGTCGTCGATGTAGACGTGGATGTTGCGGCCAGTTTGGCTCGCGAGGCATTCTTGCATGCACCGCTGGTAGGTCGCCCCGGCGTTCTTGAGGCCGAAGGTCATGGCGGTGTAGCAGAAGGCTCCGAATGGCGTGATGAACGCCGTCTTCTCCTCGTCTTCAACAACCATTTTGATCTGGTTGTACCCAGAGTATGCGTCGAGGAAACATAGGGACTCCGAGCCTGCGGTTGAATCGATTATTTGGTCGATCCGCGGGAGGATGAACTGCTCCTTTGGGCAGGCGCTGTTCAGGTTTGTGTAGTCGATACACATTCTCTAGGTCCCATTCTTCTTCTCGACCAGGACTGGGTTTGCCAGCCACTTGGAGTACTTGATTGGCCGGATGAAGCCGGCAGCGAGTAGACGCTGCACCTCCTCGGCGATTGCTCGGCGGCGTTCTTCATTGAAGGGCTGCAGCGACTGTTTGACAGGTCGCATTTTGGGGTCGGCGTTTAGCTTGTGCTCAGCGAGCTCCCTAGGGATACCGGGCATGTCAGAGGGTTTCCATGCGAAGATGTCCCTGTTCTCACGGAGGAACTCGATGAGCGCGCCTTCCTATGCTGGGCTCATGCCCGTCCCGATCGTCACCGTCTGGCTGGAGTCGCCTGGGACCAGCTTGACGGTGCGGGTGTGCGTCGTGGCCTCAAAGGTTGAGGTGTTTGCGCCCTCTGAGTTGGGCTTCTTGAGTATGGTGGGGTCGTCGTTGTTGACCCCGCTCGCGTACTTGGCGAGCTCATCGGCGTGGTTGGTCTCCGCCGCGATGACGGCGTCAGCGAGCTCGGCTCCTTTGGCCTCGCACTCGGCGGCCATGTCGGGGTCGCCGTTGATGGTGATGACGCCGCACGGCCCGGGGAGCTTCATCGCGTTGTACTCGTAGTGGGGTGCTTCCATGAATTTAGCGAACGCCTGGCGCCCCAGGACGCAGTGGTAGGGGATGTCAAAGGGCACCAGCTCGAAGACGATCCGCTCGGTGCGGAAGTTTGCGGGTGTGCCGAAGGTGACTGGCAGCGTGACCTTGCCGATCGGGTACGCCTTCCGACCGGGGACGATGACGTGGAATGTGGTGTGGGTCGTCTCGATCATCGACTGCGGGAGCCGCAGCCGCCTGAAGGTGTCGAGGTACAGGATGTTGATGGAGCTGCCGCCGTCCATCAATGTCTTGGGGAGCCAGTAGTCGCCGACCTTGGGCTTGACCACCAGGACGACTCGTCCTGGGTACTCGATGCATGGCGAGTGGTCTTGGCGGCTCCAGGTGATGGGCTGCTCTGACCAGTTTAGGAATTGGGGAACGTCCACTTGGGCCACCGCGTTGACGGCGACAGCGCGGGCGATGACCTTCTTCTCGCGCTTCGTGTTGAAGCCTGTGAAGGTATGGAGCGAGCCGGCCACTTTGCCGAATTTTCCGCCGTTTGGCGGGTCGTTGTCGGGGTCCTCCCGCGCTCGCCGTGCCTTCTCGATTTCCCTGAGGGTGTGGCAGTCGGCGGTGGTGTGCGTTGCGGGCTTCCCTTCCCTGCTATGAAACGCACATGGTTGGTTAAGGAGAGCCGCGGGGTCGAACCTTGGCTTGGCCTTGTAGTTGCCTCCGTCACGGCGTTGTCCTCCGTCGCGGCCGAAGCTCTTGGGCTCGCGTTGCCCGTGCCCGGCGTTGGCGACGAAGTCGACTCGCCCGTCACTGCGGCGCTTGCCGGTGAGGCGAGTGTTGCTGTAGCGTAGGTCGGACCGTCGTCCGCTGTCATTGCCGCTCGTGCGGCGCTGACCTCCTGACTCGTCGTCAGTTTCCTGGTTTGGATCTTCCTCGGCGTACCGTTTGGCGATCTCGAGGAGGTCGGGGATGTTGTCGAGTGTGCGGGAGTGTCGCTTGAGCTTGGCGACCAGGGGCTCGTAGCAGCACGAGGTCTTGAAGCAATGGATCGCGGTGTCCGGGTGGATGCCGACCGCGTTGTACCAAAGTTCTTGCCACCGTTGGACCCAGTTGCGGGTCGACTCGCGGGGTCCCTGGACGCATCGCTCCAGGTCCTCGGTAGTGCTGGCGCGGGTGTAGGAGCACTCGAAGTGCCTGACGAAGGCGTCGCGCATCTCCTCCCAGGAGTCGATACTGTCCTGGGGGAGGGTGTTGATCCACTGCCTGCACGTCCCCTCCATCATCAGGGGGAGGTAACGGGCGGCTAGCAGGTCAGTGTGGCCTGCGATCCCCATCGCCATGAGGTATGTGTCGAGCCAGACGGCGGGGTCGTACGAGGAGTCGTACTTTTCTATCTCTTTTGGCGCCTTGAAGTTTGGAGGGTACTTCTCGCCTCGGATCATTGGTCCAAAGCACTTGGGTCCGAGTCGACTGAGCGACCCCATGGGCTCGCCGTCGCGGCGATTGGTTAGGGTATGTCACAGGTCGTCGGGCTGGCGTGCACGCCAACTTTGGTTGTTGATGATGTGGGTGCGGGCGTCGATGGGTTGCCCGTTGGCGGCGACAAAGTTGGTTGCCAGCCTGGGGTCGTTGGTGGAGAGTGCCGCGTTCGCGGGTGGGTGTTGGAGCTGCAGTGGCTCTGGTGGCGGGCAGTTGAGGGTGTTTGTCGCCGCTGGGCGGCCGCTGGAGGCTGCTCTGCTTCCCGAGGAACGCGAGTATACTCGACCTTGCGAGTCGGCGCCTGCTCTTTGCTTCTCGACGGCCTTCGCGAGCAGGGCCCTGACGTATTGGATCTGTAGGGCGCCGTCGCCAGTGGCCGTGATGCTATCGGCTGCTGCTCGGCCTGCCACGAGGTTGTCCATCGGGGTGGAGAACAGTGGGAGGCCGTTTGCGTCTCGCTCCCGTGAGGAGACTACTATCCGCGGCTGGTCCCTGGGAGGGGTGTGGTTGGGTGGAGGTGGGGCGCCCATTGCCGTTGATCCTGGCGGGGGCCGGGCGCTTCCTCCTGGTGGCGCGTTCTCGCAGATCGCGCGCTCGGCCACGCGGGCCGGGTCGTTTTCGTCGTCGAAGTTCAGGGCACGCCCCTGAACGGTGGGGTTCAGGCGCGACCTGATCCGCTGCTGGTGGTAGCGTGATAGCTCCTGCGCCGTCACCTGCTCGAGGCGAAATTTTTCGCGCTCGGCTTGCTCCTTGCGCACCGCCTCCGCCAGTTTCAGGCGGAGTTCCTCGACCTCCATTGCCGTGGCGTTAGGAGGGATTGGGGTGGAGAATGGATCCTCCGGCGGATCGGTGCCGGTCGCCATGTAGGTCGCGGCGTGGCGACCGGTTTCGTCGCGGAGGTCGGCGGAGTTCTCCGACCCGGAGTCGAATTCGAAGATCCCGAGGATGGAGGGGTCCTCGAAGTCTCCCACGTTGGAGACCTGGGTGATGGAGCCCGCGGATGAAGCCGCGGTGATGGATCCGGCGAGTGACGCCGGGGTCGCCGAGTCGGCGTCGTCGTTGAGGGCCGCGTCCTCTGTGGCCGCTGAGTTTTCGGCCACGTTGCTGTGGGCCGAATTGTACTCGGAGGCGAGGCGATGGATCGTGCGGATCTGGCTCTCGGAGAGCCGATCGCGCGGCGGCGACTCGCAGATGCGAGCCGAATCCTCTGAGGCGATGACGTCGGTGAGACCGACGAAGAGGCTGATCATGCCGATCGGCAGGATCACGCTGTGCGTGACGGGTCGCGCCGCCGGGACGTAGCTGCTCGGCAAGATTTGGAGCATCTCGCCGATCGCTATCATGCGGCCGGTGGAGACCGTCTCGTTGATGGGCAGATTGGATCTCGCCGCAGAACACCGGCCAGACCGGCCAGGCCCCACGGTGGGCGCCACTGTCGTGGGAATGGTCACGGCAGATGCTGCAATCGGCAGCGAGTAGTAGAACGAGGGGCAAGGGTGGCCAGCCATCTGCGGTGCGAGTTGAGGGCAGAGACACAGGGTTTTACCCAGGTTCGGCCCCCCGGAGGGTAAAGACCTACTCCTGCTAGATTGTATTATGGAGGTGGTACAATGGGCGAGCTCGGCGGCTAGGCGGCGAGTCGCTTGGGTGTATGGGAGGTTTATATAGGCTCACCTCCCCTAGGGTTTACATATCTCAACCGATTCAGTTAAAGCTTCGGTACTCGTTTAAACTAGTCCGACTAGGCCTATCTACTCGCCTGGGCCTTCAGCTTCCAGTCGCTCGGTTCCTCGCTGGGATTCAATCCAGTCGCCATCCTTCAGGCCCACTCGCCGGTTCTTGGGCCAGTCGGAAACGTCCTGCTGGGTATACCCCGGTAGGCACATCCCCATCAAACCACATGTTCAACCTCATTAAGCTTTGTCGGTCTTCAAGGGTATGTTCTGTATGGATGTATATCCGCCAGTTGCTTGTATCTAGTAGATAGATCTTGATAGATAGTTGTTCCCATCGTGGTAAAAAAATTGTTTTCTATGCCGCGAACCCTACACATCACTGGCATAAACCACGCGAACCATGGAAATTTTTTCGCCGATTCTTGCACACGCAGATTCTGCCCGGAACGAAGCTTTGAAGGTCATCTGCCCCATGGTGGGCGCCAATTGTCATCGGATTGTCAACATGTACGCCATAGGGGGTCCTGAAGGTGTTGAGAAGATGGGGTGCGAGCCGTACGGTGTTCCGTGAGCGGTGAGCACAAGTTTACCCAAGTTCATATCCGACTGTGGTGATCGTATCCTACTCCTTCTAGCAACCCAGTAATATATCGGCGAGAGTCGAATGTTACAACGGATTACAAGAGAGGTTCGCCTGCGCGAGTAGGTTATGGTTGATCTATGATCTGGTTCCCTAAAGGCTCCCTCATGTCCGGTTTATATAGTCACCGTGACCAAGGATTACAGGAGAGACCTATCTGGATACATTATAGAGTTGGTAACTAAGTACAACTTGGACTACAAGTAATACTACATGCCTAAGTCGGTAACTCTTTTGGGCCTTGTCATAGCCGGAAGTGATTCCTCCTCTTTCTCTGACTGGGACGCCCGTGAAGCAAAGCTCTAACCCGTTGGTGGGCCACCTTGGTCAGTGAGTTCTGTGGGTATACCCGGAAAGTATATCCCCAACACACTGGTCTAGCCTATAGGATAACCTAGGTAACGACCCGATTTAGAGTGTCAAAACTATTTTGCAAAATCAGTTGGACAGATTTGATTAGGTCTGCTTTTACTCCTTACCCCTACGCTATTCTCCTCTTACCTCTATGTTTTTTGAATCTTCTCTCTTATCTTTTCTTCGAGTCCAGAAATTCTCGTGGTTGGTTTTTTTTGTCGAATCTTTAGGGTTTTTCTTCCTTCCTCTTGTAGTGGTGTTGCTACATCCGGTCTTCATGCTATCTGAGGAATTTTCCTCTATGTACCCTTCAGTGGACCAAAAATTCACTAAAACTTTTCTTTGTATTTCCCGGTGGTTTCTAAATAAGCCCCTCTTTATTTCAAATATAAAACACCGGTCTTTCCGAATATTTTAATTGTTTAAAATTATTTGCATAAGTATTATAAAATTAAATTAATAAACATAATATTTTTGGATCGGGGGAGGCAACCCAGCTGTTAGGGTAGGCCGCCTACAACCCCGGCCCAACAAAACCCTAACCCTAGATCCCCTACCCGAGCACCCCACCTAACCACTACCTATTCCCACCTCGCTGCCTGATGACCCACAAGTATAGGGGGTGTATGTAGTACTTTCAATAAATAGGAGTGTCGATCCCAACAAGGAGCAGAAGGTGCTGAACAGTGGTGTGGAGCAGGAAATCCCTATGAATACTTAACAAACGGATTTTTAGTGGTTTTCTGAGAAGGCAACAAAACAAAGTGCAAGTAACAAAGAACAAACGCAGCAAGTGGCCGAATCCTTTCTTAGCAAAGGAGAAGACGGTGGAAATACTTATAAATACCGTTTGGTCCTTATAAGTATTTCCACTGTCTTGTCCTTTGCTAAGAAAGGATTGGGCCACTTGATATGTTTTGTTCGTTACTTCTGTTACTCGCTCTTTCTTTTGTTGCTTTGTCAGAAAACCACTAAAAATCCGTTTGCTAAGTATTCACAGGGATTTCCTGCTGCATACCACTGTTCAGCACCTTCTGCTCCTCGTTGGGATCGACACTCCTATTTATAGAAAGTACTACAATACACCCCCCTATACTTGTGGGTCATCACAACTCCCCCAAGATTAGACCTTCGCTTGTCCCCAAGCGAGAGCTGAGCTCACTAAACATGTCCACAGGTTTATGGAGTGAAGTGTCGATAAATGAATACGAACAAGAAGCATCACACTTACCATTACACAACTCATAGAAGAAAGCAACTCACCATTATATTACTTAGCTTGCAACCAAGTACATCAATTACAATAGAGATGCATAAAGATATATCATAATTGGAATTGGAAAACTTGTTCTTGGTCAGAGAACACCTGGCAAACAGTTTCTCAAAAATCTTTTTGTAGAAGTTTTACAACGGGAGCACTCTTTGCTCAAAAAGGTTTTTCACAAGTGAAGGCTTTCAAAGTAATACTCAATAGATAAGAGTTTTGTGCAAACAAGGAAGATAAAGAACATGATTGAATAAATCACCATATGAATGCTTGAAACACAACAACTCAAATGCTTGCTGGAGATAGAGAGGAAGTAGGTTTACTGAGTCAACTTAGAAAGTAGGAGAAAGGTCCCTTCATAAGGGGTAGCAGGGATTACAAGTCATAAAGAGCTTCCAAAATATTATGGTACTTACTAGCTTTGAGCCCACATTTCCCCTATCATAGGCATCTTGAGATGATTAAGGTTAAAGTGTGCAAAGATGGAGTATATGCTTGATGAAAAATAAGTTGGCAATCTCATGTCCCTTGAATATGAGGGCCACTCCTCATGCTACTCAACTTTGGTCACCTGTAAGTTTTTGTCATTGTAAGTATTTGCGTATCATCGAGAACCGCCAATGGGGTACCCCTTGCGCATGGTACAGGAGCTTTCCCATAACCAAAATAACAAGGCAAGCAGACAATGAGCATCTCAGCAATCTTTTTATTTACTATGTGCATAGCTTTTTATTGAGGATGCTTCATAGATAGCTCACTATGGTGATGCTTCAAGTTTCCACCATGATTAGGCATAGCTTAGGCTAGCGGCCTAGGCGTTTATCTAACACAAAATACAGACTCCATGGACTTACAAGTTCCCTCTTTATTTCACACCGTTGACATCCATAGACAAAAGAGAACGATATCAACTGAGTACAAAGTACATGTGCAATGTTGAAAACATTCACTGTGACAGCACGGTTCTGCTAATTCCAACGTATAGATCCAAGCATATACAACTTCTATGGCACAATGGTTCAAGTCTATTAGGGGCAAGAAAATAAAGTGTGCCATCAAGTTCGTGAGAGCTTTACTAACTAGGTTTCACATAACAAAATACTTTTTAATTCGAAAGATAGATGAAACTTGAGAATTTGCTTGGAATAGCAAAAGTTCTACTTGGTAGATAAGGTGGACACAAATGGCAAAGGTTTTGGTTCAAAGGGATTGGAAACATGAGAAGTATGCCTTCTCAAAACAGGTTTTTGGCTAGCAAGGCTGGGTAGCAAGCAAGAGAGTTGAAAGAAACAAGCAAACATACAAGTAATAAAGCCAAACATGCAATCTTCCTTGAAGACACAAAAGATCTTAAATAAAGAATACTAAGCTTATGAGCCAACAAGAAAGAAAACAAATGATACAAAATACCTGTAAGCTTTTTCTCTTTTTCTCTTTCAAAGTAATGCTACTGACCAGAACTCGGTTTGCCAAAACCAATTTAGATCCACTTGATGATCCCAAAGTGTTGCCAATACTGATCAACAAGATCGATCATATAATAGAGATTGCAAACTAAAAATAAGAAGTGCAAAAATAAAAGATGAAGATTCTCATTAATATTTCAATAAAGGCACTCACACCAAGGGATACATAGATAATCAACTAAAGGAGATATACTTCCACATGCAACCCAAACTATAAGATAACCTCTCTACCAAAGATATGAATCCACTAAAAAGGTAAAATATAAAATATAATGGTGGTGATACCGCGGCGCTCCCCCAAGCTTGGAACAAGCCAAGGGGATGCCAAACCTGATGACGAATTACTCCTTCGGTGGTGGTGGTGTTCTCTTGATAAGATGCTCAATAAGCTTCCTCGGCTCCTCAATCTCAAAGGTTAGAGTACGAATCAACTCCGAGTTTTGCTTAATGCGGTTCATGATCATGTTAGACTGAGAGTTCTAGTCCTTGCTATTCTTTCCCCACTCTTCTTTCTTATTGTGTTCCTCCCCTGCATGGTTAGAACGAGGCATATCCCACATCGAGGGCAAGTTCCCTTTGGGCACATATTGATATTGACGCTCATGTATAAGAGTATGGAAAGGTCTCTTGCTGTGTGGAGGAGATGACTCTGGATTGTAGACAAGACGTGGAGGTTTCCCTCCTATAGACATCTGTGTTGTCCTCTTAATCTTGGTAGGTATTGCCACCAATCAAATTCTTGCGACGGTAGCGTGGGTGTCCGGTTGCTTGTCCTCCTCCATGTCTCCTTCATAACCTACCAAAATCTCCTCCTCCATGGGTTTGTGAGGATCATCTTCGTCAGGCTTCTTGCCTTTGTCGTTGGCGGAGACCATGGTGCTCTAAACTTGAGAAGATTTTCTGACAGAAACATATCAAAATGAAAACACAACGAGAACATGATGCACGAACCTTGGGCGATCCGGGGGGGTTATATATTACGAAGTTTCAATGCATAAGGAAGGTTTTGACACGAAAACGAGGCAGAGACGGAGTTCGAGGGTGGCACACCCCCTCCAGGCGCGGCCAGGCCGGGCCCGCATGTGACACCCCCAGGATCAGGGCTAAACAAATCCCAGACTTCTGTTTGACATAAGCTTAACCTTGAGCTCGAGAATATCCAGTGAAGAATCGGTAACACGGCAGTGACCCTACGACACAAAATTTATTACAGCAACCTCATAACTGAGCAAAGAACCAAATTATTAGAAGCAGAGGTCACTAACCACAAACATCAAGCAACGGAAGGCAAATTATGCTATTAAGTATAGCAAACTTAACAAATGGACTAATAGGCCTGAAGCATAACAATGACGTCCTAGCCCATAGATTCCAGGCTGTCGGCCGGGAACCCCAAGCTACTCGTCGGTGTCGATGTAGTACCAAACTGATCTTCAGGGAACACTTACTCTGCCAAAATTATCAACAAAGAAAGGGTGAGTACAGGGTTCACTCCGCATGACTTATGGCTGGTGGAATTGTTTTGCATAAAGAGATCTTTGTTTGTAAAACAAGAGAGAGAAGAATATCGTCTAGTCAGAGTATTTTAAAAGGGGATAAGAGAGCGACACCTCTGAAATATTGATCATCATCTTTGATATCCACCAAATCATCATCATCACCTACGCTAGGATCACCCCCTCGTACCCATGAGGAAGCATCCTTAAGCACACGTTGATCTGCCAAGTTTTATGTTTAGGTTGTAGTTCTCTATGATCTCACATCCGTTCCCAAGTTATCCATAACCATGGACACGGATCTCCGAAAGATTATTACCCTGCAGGGGTGTACAACTTTACCCACACGTACTAACCTTCTCTTAATGCCACTTAAGATTAGCCCTCTTCCTTAGAAGGCCGACAGAGGGTGGTTAGACATGACCTTTACCTTGATATCACCGAGACCATGAGTCATGCAATAAGTATGGTTCCGTCGTAACGGGTCAAATCCCGAAGCTGGTACTTAAAGATGTGAGGCGAGGTTGGTTTACTAGGGGGCCATCAACCCCAAGCAACCCGGTCCACGCTTCCCTGCCTGCTATAAATGCACCTCCTTCAGCTCCTCTTTCGAAAATGTTTTCAATGCGTATGTCGAATGGAACGCCCGAACTATGTGACTCATGGAATCTACTAGGAAAGTTAGTCAATCAGGGGGTCCCCATAAACCCCATGTGGTTGTACGCTCGTCTTGGTTCAAGAGGCAAGAACTCGGGTCCTAGTGGTGGTGAGCATGGGACTACAAAAACCACATCCCACTGTGGCCTCCCATACAAGCCTTAGCATGTTTAATCTCATATCACTGATCTCATCTCATCGCGTTCTCCTGTCATACTAGATTATCTGCATCTGATACATCATCTGGATGAACCAGCACTAACAGCTATGCATGGCTAAGCAAACACAGATATAAGCTCTAGCAGTACACACAAGACAAACCTAGTTATGCTAGGAATAGTGGATCAGGTAATATAAGATCAAAGGGATTAATGCAATATATAGGTTACTCTATCTATCGATAAAATACCACGGTATAATCGTATGCAACATGGCAAGAATAGAAATACTTTCGAAAACATAGGATTATATCATGGTGGGGCTATGCTTGCCTTTGCTGGTTGATAACCCGTAAGCAGATCTTCGGAAGCCTTGTACTTGACTTGGTTATAGTTGGTCAAGTATTATTGTGTCGATCTTTGAACTTCGACGGTGTTGATCTCGGTCTTCGATCTCGATCTCGATATCGTATTCTACTGGGAAGAACCAAACACCGGAAAGAGAGGGAAGCAATCAACACATGGCATCGATGCAATGCTCAAGAAAGAATGATGATATGACAAGTTGAATTGTATTGAAAAGTAACCCTAGGGCATGCTCGACCATTTAATCGGGGTTCCGAGGGGTGCAAACCCTAACTCGGGGAAACTACGGATGCATATGAGAGGGGTTACTAGGTTTTTCTAATTAAACTTTCTATGAAAGTTGTTGAACAATGCATGACTATGGCTTAGATAGGTAGTTCTCATTTTTCTGAACATTTTGATATATTATTTGTATTTTTCTGACTTATAATTAATTAGTTATTGAATTTACAAGATTATAACAATTTCTAGAAATTAATAAAGCCATTTAAATTGATTTATTCCATCACACTGATGTCATCACAGGGTCAGCGTTATTTTACACCGAGGCAGAGGCTACCCCTAGTCACTGACAATTGGGCCCCATGCCACATCAGCAGCCACACTGGCAGAGGGGAACCCACCCTGGGTTTGACCGGAGCTGGCCCGTGCGTGTGACGTTGAGATGACGTCACCGCGGCGGTGCTCCTCCTAGGTCGACGACGGGATGGCGTAGGAGGGCGAGCGGGGCTAAGGGGACGTGCGGTTTAGCTGCACGCATGCACGAGGAACCAAACTAGGGAGGCGCCGCTAGTTTAGGGTCGCCGGAACAGTAAATGCGGTGGTGCTCGTGGCGGAGGCGACAGAGAGGAAGAGGGAGGGATTGGAGGGCACTGGGGTGCTCAGGGGCTCACCACGAAGCGGGTAGAGAGGTCGGGGAGGTCGGAGGAGCTTGGACGGCGGTGAATCGACGACAATGACGGAGACCGATGGTGAAGTTCAGCTTGGGTGGCTCGATTTCGAGAGCGCGCGGTCGATTCCTTCGGTGGGTAGACGTATTCCAGCATGGTGGTTCACCAGAGCTTCACAGCATGGTACGGTGAGGTGAGGGACAACGAGGCTCTTCGGTGAAAATCGGGCTAGGGTTTCGGGTTTGAAGAACCAAAGATAGGGAGGTCGCTGGGAGGGGAAAAGAAGATGAGATCAAAGCAGGGAACCTCGGCGGCCTTATCTTCAACTCCAGGGGCGAGGATCTTGGCGCGGTGCCGATCGACGGCGGCGGAGCGGGCAACGAGCTGCTTGCCGCTTGCGGGGAAGACGACGAAGGGACCGACAAAGCGGTACAGACCGCGCTGGGCTGCGTCCTGTGAAGCTGCTGCTGCTATTTTTTTTATAGAAAAGCTTTTATATTTCTGTTTTCCAATTCTATTTTGTAATTTCAATTCAAATCCGTTTTAGGGTATTTCAAAATTACCAGAAGGTTTACAAAACATATAAAATACTCAGGGGCCCTTCTAGACAATTTGGGCTCCAAATATTTTGTAGTTTTCAAACTATTCAAAACCATTTGAATGGGTTTCAAAGAGAGGGAAAACTAGGGTTTAGGGTTTTTGTATATTTCTCTTTGCATGCATTTTCATGATATGATACTAATGAATGCGCAAACAACCCTAATTAATATTTATCTAGAACTGGGGTGTTACAGCTCTATCCCCCTTACGAGAATCTCGACCCGAGATTCCTAAGGTAGGAAAAGAGACAGAGAGAGAAATAAACAGGGTCACTCTAAGGATAAGAGGGAAACACGCTAGATAGTACACAGAGTATCGCATGGCCAACTCATGGATGGAGTGTGTCACATCCCAAGATTTTCCAAATCTTGTAATGTGAAAATAAATTAATAAAATAAAACTTTGTTTGAATTTCAGAGCCAGAAGAAACTTTTTGAATTTAAATGGAACCACAAACCCATTTGAATCAAATAAAATCCTAAAAAGGATTTAAAAAGATAAACATTTTAAACAAAGGAAAATAAAATATTTTGGAAATAAGGTTTTGGATCTTTTAAGATAAAAGGTTTGGTAATCAAAAGAAAAGATGGATTATAAATAAAGAATTATTTCATAAAGCCAAATTAATCCTTGACCAAGCTTTGAGAATTAAAAACATTTTTATTCTAAATAAAATTAGCAAAGTTTGGTTTAAAATAAATTAATAAGGAATTGTTATCCAAATTTTATTAATAAAGGTTCTATCATTTATAAACCATCAAAAACTGGTTTGTCTAATTTAATAAAGTTTCCAAGTATTGAATATTTCCAAATAAAACCTATTGATTTGGTTTTGAAGATATTTAGGTTTTAAATAAAGATTTTATTCATAAAAATCAAATTCTATTTCATTAAATAACTAAGGCCCATTTTATTTAATTACTAATGGACCCTAAAATAAGAGATTATTTTTGTTTTAAACAAATTTTCCAAATATTCTTTATTTCCAAATAAACCCACTGATTTAGATTTGAAAGTATTTGGATTTTAAATGAAGATTATATTAATTAAAACAAACCCTATATTACTAAATAACTAAAATATCCATTATTTAAATTAAAGAATGGATTAATAAAGTTATTATTATTTTGGACTTTTGACCATATTACTAAACAGAACCAATTTCATATTTGAAAAGCTTGATGATTGTTTGAATCATTTTGAATGTGTTTGATTGGTTGAAATTCAAAACAGAAATTCAAAATAGAAAAAGAAAAGGCATTCACTATAAAAAAAAAGATAAAACAAAGCAGCCCAGTCGACAGGCCAGCTCCAGCCCATCTAGCCCACCTCCTCTCACGAACCGTTTTCTGCACCGCAATAGAAACCCGCCCTGAGACTGACAGGTGGACCCCTCTCCTCTTCTTTTCTTTCACTGCCAGCAGACCCCACGTAGCCAGCTCCTTCTTCTTCCTCGCGCGAACCACCCCTCTTCCCCCTCGCTGCCGTTGCAGGCCTTGATACAGCGCGTTAATTCGCCTTAAAGCCGCGTTGATTCCTCGTCGTGGCCACGCCCATTTAACCGCCTGCTCCTCCTCCTTCTTTTTCCCCAGACCACTCCTCCTCTCTGCCCCTAGGCTGCCTCCGATTCTCTCTATACCGCCGCCGCTCCGACGAGCTTCCTCTGTCGATTCCGTCCAAGCCACATCTTCCCGAGCCTCCCCGACCAAACTCACAACTTCCCCACTCTCAGGCGCATCTACTAGTGCCCCAAACTCAACCGCGGGTACCCTGTAACCTCGCCCTCGACAACAACCACCGTCGCCACCGTCTGCTTCATCTCTGGCGAAGCCCACAGGTAGTATCTGAACACCCCGCGCCTCCTCGTTCACACTCCCGCACTCGCCACCCCTTTCTGCATTTAACCGCATCATTGCTTTGCTTCGGGATGATCCACAGTGTCGCCCACGACCGCGGACAGAACCACCCGACGCCGACGAAGTCTCCGGCGAGCAATCGCCACCGTTCCCGTGCGCCCCCTGCCTCGTCGACCACACGTTGAGCTTCCCAAACCAACTACGACCTCGGTGAGCCTACTCCCTTCCACTCTCGCCTCCTATTTCACCAGCGCCGCCACTGACCGACCGTCGCCGCCGCGCGCAGCCGACGAGCGCCGCCAGACTTTGGCAAGCGTGTTAGTAACCGTAGGATCTGGATCTGACGGATAGGATAGAACGTTAAACGAAGGGGTAAGTAATGATCCTGTGCCGCACGATCTGACTTGATCCAACGCGCCGCAGCACGCGATCCAGACGAATCGGTATCGACCAATCACGACGCGACGCGTGGCCTGTATTAGATCTAAAACCAGATTTGAAAACAGAATAAATTGCAAACTTCAAACCCTTGTAATTTTCAAACCACACGTCCAAAAATTACAAATTTTATATCAATGAAATCAGGAGAACAAGCTCTAGCCAACCATGGCCTTAGTTTTGAAAATAGTATCTGTTAGCTTGATTGAATTTGCAGAAACATTTGTGTACTTGTTTAGAGTATAAAAATTGTTTAAAATTGAATTTAAGGACAAAACCTTTACAAAATGATTTGTAGTGACCTTACTGACCCTAGGAACCAACCCTTGGTGTTAAAAATAATTTTGGTAAAATATAAGTTGAATTATTTAACTTAGCCATTTTCTAACCAAATAAACCCCTTGATTTTATCATGGAAAAGTTTTTGCAAGGAAAACTTTGGGAAAGTGTTTTGGACCAAAACTTACTGACCCAAAACATCAAACCTTACCAAGGACAACTCACTTAGTGAAAAACCTAAAGTTTTGCTTTGATAAGAATAATTTTCACCACATAAAATGTTGAATGGATTTTAAAATATACTTTGTGCAAAACCCTCTAACTAATGACTTTGCCATTTTGGTAAATGACCAATTTGGACCTTACAAAGTTTATAAACCAAGTAGAGACCAACCTTGCAAGAAGAAACCACCCTTGCATGACTTAGACTCCATTGCTTTGTGTGTGAAATTGTTTGTTTAACCTTGGTTTGGGATGCTAGTTGATTTGGTGTTTTGCTTGATTGATTGTAGTGAAATTAACAAAGTGTGAGACTAGCAAGATCAAGGAGTGAACCCTCATTCCCTACCAAAAGGCAAGTGACACTATCATACAAAAGTCCTACTACTTTCATTATACTTAGTGGATTTTGAAATCATGCATGACAAGATATTTTTATACTTATGCTATGCTAAATCCTAATAGGATTCCCTATACACACCTTAGTGAAAATATTGAAGTTGTACATGCTTAGCCATGCTATGTTTTGAAAAGAGATACATGTTGTGATTTTACAAAGGTTGAGAAAAGGACTTGTGTTTTACATAATAAAACAAGGACTCAATGAACCACCTAGGTGGAGGATACTTTGAATTTTGGAGAAGGTGGCAACAAAAGGGAACCATGTCTATGGCAATCACTTTGTGTTGTGCTCCAAAATAAAACCACCTAGGAAACTTAGAGATCAAACATGTTTCTCCAATTGTGGCTTTCGTGTACAACCACATGCTATTATGGCTCTGGCTTAGTCAATTACATTAGGAAGACCCATGCATTGTCTTTAGTTACTGGACATGGGGATCTGGAATGCTTCATGGGGGCTGAAGACAAAGCTAGCAATGATGTATGGGAGGACCTTATGGAAATACTTCGTCACATTCTCAATCTGCCAGTACTCCATCTTGGTGAGCACTAATCCAGTAGGCCACTGGTGGCAACAAGATGAGATTGTGTCATGTGGGTAAAGTGTACTCCTTCTGCAGAAGTAAATAAAATCTAAGTACTTAGCCGTGTCCCCGGTTATGGACAATACTGAGCAACTAAAGTTTGAACTATGGGAGATCTCGACATTCCAACTTCTAATATAAAAACTTGATGCCCTTGTGTGTCTACCAAGGAATTCAAAGAGATTTTGTAAAGCTTGTTGCACTTGGAGTTACCAAGGTGCTCAAGAGCATGAAGTACTTGGGGCTTTACCAAGGGATTCATGAGTTTTTGATAAAACTTGTTGCACTTGGGGTTACCAAGGTGCTCAAGAGATTTTGACAAGGATTTGAACACTTGAGTTTCTACCAAGGAGTTCAAGGAACTTGGAAAAGAAATTTGACAAAAGACTTTAAAACCCTTTTGAAAAGATAGGATAAAATATTGCTTTATGCAAAGAAGCCTTAAACTCTACTTAGCCAAATATGCATATAATGATAGGATCCACTCTTATAATAACATAGAAGTGAAGCTTGCCAATACAATTCAAAATGTATTGACCCTTGTGGCTGTAACTTGTAATGTTGCAGGTTGATTGTTTTAAAATTGAAGATTGTTTGATTGACTAGGACTACAAAGTCTACAACCAACATCTGCCTGTGGCACATTGAAGATGATGGACCCATACTTATAGTTATTCCGCTACAAATGTAATGTAGTAGCCAAATGAGCTATGTTTGATGTAATGAACTTATGTTATTCCTGGTTATAAATTTATAATATGACCTTTGTATCTTGATATTACATCTTAACTGTGGATGCTAGCTATTGATCCAGGGACTAGCATTGTAAAACACAGGAGGACTCTACCTTATTGGGTTGGGACCTCTACAGATGGTATCAGAGCATTGTGTTGCCTGTAGGATTTGTAAACCCTAGGATTGGACAAAAACCCCTTAGAAAAATAGGAGTTGTATCTTGTTCCAAAACTTATTTACAAAACAAACTTGTATACTCTTTCCTCAACCATTTTGGTTTCAACTCCACATCTCTTCTACTTCAACTTGATGGAAAAACCTACCCATGACCAAAGACTTCATCATATGTAAAGGACTTCTTCAACATCTTCAACTCTAATGACTTCAACATCTTCAGCATATTCATCAAGGACTTCCAACTTGGAAACTACTAAGGACCACAAGTGAAATGAGGAAATCTTGCTTAAGATTTAGAGACTGAGGGAATGCAAAATAAGAAGAAGCCATCAACAACTTTAAAGTATTGTGACCAAGAGTTTTCCTTAAGGAAACCAAGATCTCATACAAGAAGAATCATGAAGGAAGGAAAGATCACAAGTAAACCATATAGATGAACCACCATTTATAGTTAAGTCAAAACCACCAACTTATATGGTGTAACAAAAATATTTTGTTGCCTAAATATGTGCTTGAACCTTGTTTGAGTGAAATGTTTGTTTATGATTGCATGCACATTGTTTGAGTAAATTGTGATGTGTGTGATTAGAAATAATTCTTTAGAAGTATCTTGCTTATTCTAAAACTCCCTTCAAACCCAAACAGATGACTACTCCGAAGGACTCCAAGGTTGATGACACCAACACCAACCAAGCTGATAGCATGAAGGAGCTCATAGCAACCCAACACCAGTTGAATCAACTGACAGCTCAGTTCATAGTCAACAATAGTGATAAAGATCCAGCACTACAAAGGTTTTTGGAGGAACAATCCCAACTGATGCTTAAGGTGACTAATCAAATGATTAGCATGGAAGAAAACTATCCAAAGAGAGTTTATGATAACAAGGATGAAAAGAATATTGTTCTAGATGGAGCCCCAGCTTGCATTATTTGTGGAGACAAGGATCATACTTCCAAGGAGCATGAAGGACAATGCCCCAATTGTGAAGAAGATCATCCTGTTGGACAATGTCCTACCTCTCAAGCTACTTGCTACCTGTGTGAAGGAAGTGATCATACTCCAGGTCTATGTCCCATCTATGCCATGGTGGAACAAAGGCTACAAGAAGGATCCAAGTCTACCAAAGGAAAAGGACCATTCATACCTCCAAACAAGACAACCCAATTCAAAGGATCAAGGAAAATCAAGAAGCCCAAGCAAGACATGAGCCTTGTGCAATGTCGTAAATGTAAAGAAATGGGACACTACTCCAGTGGATGCCCAGAAAACAAGAAGAATAAAGAGATTGACCAAGTGTGGTGCAACAACTGCAAGGAACCAGGCCACTATGTAGCAACTTGCCCACAAGAGCAACGCAAAGAACTCAAGGACATTAATTGTTTCAACTGCAAGAACCCAGGACATTATGCAAGCAACTGTCCAGAAAGGATGAAAAACAAGTTGAACAAGCCTATGGAGAAACTCAACCTTGGCCCATGAGTCAAGTGTAGTAATAAAGCAAAAGTTTGCTTAGAGAAACTTTCCAGGACCCAAGAAGGCCAATATGTAATTTTTGGTTTGAGAATTTTTAAGGGTGGTAGTACCCTAGTTGTTTTGAACTTGCTTGTAACCCAACCTTCCCAAATCTCGGGACGAGATTTATTTTAAGGGTGGTAGCCTGTCACATCCCAAGATTTTCCAAATCTTGTAATGTGAAAATAAATTAATAAAATAAAACTTTGTTTGAATTTCAGAGCCAGAAGAAACTTTTTGAATTTAAATGGAACCACAAACCCATTTGAATCAAATAAAATCCTAAAAAGGATTTAAAAAGATAAACATTTTAAACAAAGGAAAATAAAATATTTTGGAAATAAGGTTTTGGATCTTTTAAGATAAAAGGTTTGGTAATCAAAAGAAAAGATGGATTATAAATAAAGAATTATTTCATAAAGCCAAATTAATCCTTGACCAAGCTTTGAGAATTAAAAACATTTTTATTCTAAATAAAATTAGCAAAGGTTGGTTTAAAATAAATTAATAAGGAATTGTTATCCAAATTTTATTAATAAAGGTTCTATCATTTATAAACCATCAAAAACTGGTTTGTCTAATTTAATAAAGTTTCCAAGTATTGAATATTTCCAAATAAAACCTATTGATTTGGTTTTGAAGATATTTAGGTTTTAAATAAAGATTTTATTCATAAAAATCAAATTCTATTTCATTAAATAACTAAGGCCCATTTTATTTAATTACTAATGGACCCTAAAATAAGAGATTATTTTTGTTTTAAACAAATTTTCCAAATATTCTTTATTTCCAAATAAACCCACTGATTTAGATTTGAAAGTATTTGGATTTTAAATGAAGATTATATTAATTAAAACAAACCCTATATTACTAAATAACTAAAATATCCATTATTTAAATTAAAGAATGGATTAATAAAGTTATTATTATTTTGGACTTTTGACCATATTACTAAACAGAACCAATTTCATATTTGAAAAGCTTGATGATTGTTTGAATCATTTTGAATGTGTTTGATTGGTTGAAATTCAAAACAGAAATTCAAAATAGAAAAAGAAAAGGCATTCAGTATAAAAAAAAAGATAAAACAAAGCAGCCCAGTCGACAGGCCAGCTCCAGCCCATCGAGCCCACCTCCTCTCCCGAACCGTTTTCTGCACCGCAATAGAAACCCGCCCTGAGACTGACAGGTGGACCCCTCTCCTCTTCTTTTCTTTCACTGCCAGCAGACCCCACGTAGCCAGCTCCTTCTTCTTCCTCGCGCGAACCACGCCTCTTCCCCCTCGCTGCCGTTGCAGGCCTTGATACCGCGCGTTAATTCGCCTTAAAGCCGCGTTGATTCCTCGTCGTGGCCACGCCCATTTAACCGCCTGCTCCTCCTCCTTCTTTTTCCCCAGACCACTCCTCCTCTCTGCCCCTAGGCTGCCTCCAATTCTCTCTATACCGCCGCCGCTCCGACGAGCTTCCTCTGTCGATTCCGGCCAAGCCACATCTTCCCGAGCCTCCCCGACCAAACTCACAACTTCCCCACTCTCAGGCGCATCTACTAGTGCCCCAAACTCAACCGCGGGTACCCTGTAACCTCGCCCTCGACAACGACCACCGTCGCCACCGTCTGCTTCATCTCCGGCGAAGCCCACAGGTAGTATCTGAACACCCCGCGCCTCCTCGTTCACACTCCCGCACTCGCCACCCCTTTCTGCATCTAACCGCATCATTGCTTTGCTTCGGGATGATCCACAGTGTCGCCCACGACCGCGGACAGAACCACCCGACGCCGACGAAGTCTCCGGCGAGCAATCGCCACCGTTCCCGTGCGCCCCCTGCCTCGTCGACCACACGTTGAGCTTCCCAAACCAACTACGACCTCGGTGAGCCTACTCCCTTCCACTCTCGCCTCCTATTTCACCAGCACCGCCACTGACCGACCGTCGCCGCCGCGCGCAGCCGACGAGCGCCGCCAGACTTTGGCAAGCGTGTTAGTAACCGTAGGATCTGGATCTGACGGATAGGATAGAACGTTAAACGAAGGGGTAAGTGATGATCCTGTGCCGCACGATCTAACTTGATCCAACGCGCCGCAGCACGCGATCCAGACGAATCGGTATCGACCAATCACGACGCGACGCGTGGCCTGTATTAGATCTAAAACCAGATTTGAAAACAGAATAAATTGCAAACTTCAAACCCTTGTAATTTTCAAACCACACGTCCAAAAATTACAAATTTTATATCAATGAAATCAGGAGAACAAGCTCTAGCCAACCATGGCCTTAGTTTTGAAAATAGTATCTGTTAGCTTGATTGAATTTGCAGAAACATTTGTGTACTTGTTTAGAGTATAAAAATTGTTTAAAATTGAATTTAAGGACAAAACCTTTACAAAATGATTTGTAGTGACCTTACTGACCCTAGGAACCAACCCTTGGTGTTAAAAATAATTTTGGTAAAATATAAGTTGAATTATTTAACTTAGCCATTTTCTAACCAAATAAACCCCTTGATTTTATCATGGAAAAGTTTTTGCAAGGAAAACTTTGGGAAAGTGTTTTGGACCAAAACTTACTGACCCAAAACATCAAACCTTACCAAGGACAACTCACTTAGTGAAAAACCTAAAGTTTTGCTTTGATAAGAATAATTTTCACCACATAAAATGTTGAATGGATTTTAAAATATACTTTGTGCAAAACCCTCTAACTAATGACTTTGCCATTTTGGTAAATGACCAATTTGGACCTTACAAAGTTTATAAACCAAGTAGAGACCAACCTTGCAAGAAGAAACCACCCTTGCATGACTTAGACTCCATTGCTTTGTGTGTGAAATTGTTTGTTTAACCTTGGTTTGGGATGCTAGTTGATTTGGTGTTTTGCTTGACTGACTTGTAGTGAAATTAACAAAGTGTGAGACTAGCAAGATCAAGGAGTGAACCCTCATTCCCTACCAAAAGTCAAGTGACACTATCATACAAAATTCCTACTACTTTCATTATACTTAGTGGATTTTGAAATCATGCATGACAAGATATTTTTATACTTATGCTATGCTAAATCCTAATAGGATTCCCTATACACACCTTAGTGAAAATATTGAAGTTGTACATGCTTAGCCATGCTATGTTTTGAAAAGAGATACATGTTGTGATTTTACAAAGGTTGAGAAAAGGACTTGTGTTTTACATAATAAAACAAGGACTCAATGAACCACCTAGGTGGAGGATACTTTGAATTTTGGAGAAGGTGGCAACAAAAGGGAACCATGTCTATGGCAATCACTTTGTGTTGTGCTCCAAAATAAAACCACCTAGGAAACTTAGAGATCAAACATGTTTCTCCAATTGTGGCTTTCGTGTACAACCACATGCTATTATGGCTCTGGCTTAGTCAATTACATTAGGAAGACCCATGCATTGTCTTTAGTTACTGGACATGGGGATCTGGAATGCTTCATGGGGGCTGAAGCCAAAGCTAGCAATGATGTATGGGAGGACCTTATGGAAAGACTTCGTCACATTCTCAATCTGCCAGTACTCCATCTTGGTGAGCACTAATCCAGTAGGCCACTAGTGGCAACAAGATGAGATTGTGTCATGTGGGTAAAGTGTACTCCTTCTGCAGAAGTAAATAAAATCTAAGTACTTAGCCGTGTCCCCGGTTATGGACAATACTGAGCAACTAAAGTTTGAACTATGGGAGATCTCGACATTCCAACTTCTAATATAAAAACTTGATGCCCTTGTGTGTCTACCAAGGAATTCAAAGAGATTTTGTAAAGCTTGTTTCACTTGGAGTTACCAAGGTGCTCAAGAGCATGAAGTACTTGGGGCTTTACCAAGGGATTCATGAGTTTTTGATAAAACTTGTTGCACTTGGGGTTACCAAGGTGCTCAAGAGATTTTGACAAGGATTTGAACACTTGAGTTTCTACCAAGGAGTTCAAGGAACTTGGAAAAGAAATTTGACAAAAGACTTTAAAACCCTTTTGAAAAGATAGGATAAAATATTGCTTTATGCAAAGAAGCCTTAAACTCTACTTAGCCAAATATGCATATAATGATAGGATCCACTCTTATAATAACATAGAAGTGAAGCTTGCCAATACAATTCAAAATGTATTGACCCTTGTGGCTGTAACTTGTAATGTTGCAGGTTGATTGTTTTAAAATTGAAGATTGTTTGATTGACTAGGACTACAAAGTCTACAACCAACATCTGCCTGTGGCACATTGAAGATGATGGACCCATACTTATAGTTATTCCGCTGCAAATGTAATGTAGTAGCCAAATGAGCTATGTTTGATGTAATGAACTTATGTTATTCCTGGTTATAAATTTATAATATGACCTTTGTATCTTGATATTACATCTTAACTGTGGATGCTAGCTATTGATCCAGGGACTAGCATTGTAAAACACAGGAGGACTCTACCTTATTGGGTTGGGACCTCTACAGAGTGTTTAGAAACAACTCTGAGATGAAGACATGAAACATGTCAAGGTAACATAGGAAACATGAGAAGAAGGTTTCAAGTTGCTAGATAGATTGTCTTCATAAGGATTGAGACCATGGAACTCACAGAAGAGTTTGAAGCTTCTGGAAGGGAAATCTTACAACAGAAAGAACATGACCACAGACTTCAAGGAATGAACCTTTACTAAATAGCATAAGTAGAGATTTCAGTTGCAGAGATATGGATCAACAAAACCATGCTGTTGAACTACTTTTGAAACAGAAGGGTCTCTTCTTTCATTCGACAGAAGGCCAAGACGGAAATGTGTTTTATGGAGAGGACTCATAATAGTCACAAGGAACATGTAACAAGAGAAACTTCTGATTATCAAAATCATAGTCACTCTTAAACATGGTTGAGAAAATGAAGGAAAATCTCTTTGTTCATCCAGGACTATCAAGATCTTTGTCAAAGATCATGATATCACTTTACACCACCAGATAAATAGTAAAGAAGATTCCTGATGACACGAGAAGAAAGAAACTTCATTCTTAGACTTTAATTACTTAGCACAACAAAACGCTTGCCATCATAAAAGGGTCTGGAGTATCGACCGAGAGACATTTAGCAACACTACTTTAAATGTTCTCCTTGATGTTCGAGAAATCAAACATCAAATAAAGGTCGGACTTCGGACACAAAGGAAACCATAAGCACCACTCCTATAATAAATTATAGAAGAAGCCTCATGAAGAGTGGTTGTTATTGCTGAATCAAGAGAATATGACAAGAGGTCTTTCCGGCTAAGTGTGTCAACCATTAAATCAATCTTGCAAAATTTACAAAGAGACCAATATCAAAACCTTGAGGATCCCCAACCATCGTTGTTGCTTGAGATTCAGATTTGGTTAGGTGGGATGATACTTCAGACTCAGCATGTCCGAATAGAAAGTTTGTAACATTTACACAGAGGTAAAGTCACTAGATTCTCAAGATAGGACCTATAGTGTAAAGATCTACAAGATGAGCTAGATCGCTAGACCCATGTACTTAGCAACTTGTCAAGGGACAACTGCGCCTACTTTGGGATACTCGCAATAAATTACACATATATCCTTAAAGGAGAGAAAGATAACTCTACTCAAATCCACGGCGACATCTTTTAGCTATTACACGTGAATCAGAGAAGGTTACTTCTAACATCCAGAACACGTACTTCGAGATAACACGAAGATGGTTCCCAGAAGTTTCCAACATTAATGACAACTATTCCATATGAATCTAATCTAACTTGGAGAAGATAAGGATATCGTCGATGGGCCCAACAAAAAACTTATCAAAACACTCCAAGAAGATGGACTCATATGTTTCTTGAACAAGGCAACAACATTAGTTAGACCAAAGGACATGAAGATGTACTCAAGAACTTGACAACACGGTCATGAGGCAACATGGCGACACTTCTAGTAGACAACTAGAATATCATGAACCACCAATATGTCACTTAGTTCGAGAGGATACTTGCTTGGTAAGGCAAGAGGACATAGTCTTAGAGCTTCGACATGAGCCTAAATCTTTGACGGTAGAGATGTACCAGAATAGCGGACTTGGTAACACAATCATCCTTTGCTTAGTGAAAGGGTTAACCAATCACGTTAAGAATGACTCAAATGTCCTTGGAGTTCAAAACGATAACAATTGCTAAGAATCTCGAATAACCAAATCATTACTCACACACATCATTTACGAGTGCGAAGGATCGAGGAAGGATGGGTAAAAATATGTGTAAGTATCACTTCATTAAGGGGTCATAAAACTCAGCACGATCTCTTAGTATAGAAGAGTGTGATACTTTAAGGTAGATCAGACAGAAGCTAATCAATGCTTCTTAATATGCGGATTACAACACTTTGACCCGGTCCTTGATATGACGAGGTACTGGAGTTTGTTTCTCCTGACATCCCGAAATGGTTGGTCATGACGGACCACAAGAGTATCTTGCATCAGAAGACACCAATGCATATTTACTACTTGGCTACCAACTGGTAGACAAAGGTCGGAGAAGAACAAGGGAAAACGAACATGGTCAGGATGGAATCCCAAGATGTGGATGCATAAGTCAACAATCTTCCGAAAACTAATGCAGAGAAGGGTAAGGTGTGGCAGAGTCACAAGTATAGGTACGAGACTCTCGAGGAGTACTCTTGTCGTGATCTATTTGGTTCCATTAAAGGACTTCTGCCATAGCTAGTGGTAGGGGAAGTCCTTAGTTGTCACAATTCAATTGCGGCAACAACCACAAGCTTGAAGGCTAGAATTGTAGTACCATCCATCCTAAGGTAATGTATGAACATTAACAACATGGATCAAAGGATTGGATCTTGGGTTAAAGGTCAGCTTCCTGTACAAGATTCACAACCCCAGGATCCAACACAATCCGGGATCTTAGATTCAAGTCCAAGGGTTAAAACCCGAGAAAAGAAGTAACTACTACTTGAGTGACATAGCGTACACTGCAATATAGTAACCACAAGGTAGCTTTCAAAAGAAGAAACAACTTCTGAAGTACCCAAACAAACAAAAAGGAGGCACACAAGGTGAAAGGAAACCTCAAAGACGAGAACATAATATTGTGGAACCATCAACATGATGTTGTGGACCATAAGATAGAGAGATCATGATAGAAAGGAATCTCTCATGCGAAAAGGAGTAAGGGGGACAAGGAATTCACCACACACACAACTCTAGAGAACTCAACACTAGGTCAACTGGCTGAGAAATGACATGTCGAGAAGGCACCTAAACTTTTAAAGACTGGAAGAGATGCCAAAACTTTTCAAAGTCAACACAAAATAAGATAACCCAGAGTTAGAGCGAAACTGGATAAGAAGAAAAAGAAGCATTCTAGAGTTTTCGCAAATACTTTTCATCTTTTAAAATAGTTTTCACAAACACTAGACTCAACTTTGACCATTAGCAAGGTTTTCCTACGGTCGGTACTGCTCTGATACCACAACCTATGACACCCCCGGGATCAGGTCTAAACAAATCCCAGACCTTCGTCTGACATAAGCTTAACCTTGAGCTCGAGAATATCTAGTGAAGAATCGGTAACACGGCGGTGACCCTATGACACAAAATTTATTACAGCAAGCTCATAACTGAGCAAAAAACCAAATTATTACAAGCAGAGGTCACTGAACACAAACATCAAGCAATGGAAGGCAAATTATGCTATTAAGTATATAAAACTTAACAAATGTCCTAATAGGCCTCAAGCATAACGATGACGTTCTAACCCATATGGGAACCCCAAGCTACTCGTCGGTGTCGATGTAGTACCAAACTGATCTTCAGGGAACACTTACTCTACCAAAAGTATCAACAAATAAAGGATGGGTACAGGGTGAACTCCGCAAGACTTATGGCTGGTGGATTTGTTTTGCATAAAGCCATCTTTGTTTGTAAAACAAGAGAGAGAAGAATCTCGTCTAGTCAGAGTATTTTAAAAGGGGATAAGAGAGCGACATCTCTGAAATATTGATCATCATCTTTGATATCCACCAAATCATCATCATCACCTACACTAGGATCACCCCTCGTACCCATGAGGAAGCATCCTTAAGCACACGTTGATCTGCCAAGTTTTATGTTTAGGTTGTAGTTCTCTGTGATCTCACATACGTTCCCAAGTCATCCATAACCATGGACACGGCTTTCCAAAAGATTATTACCCTGCAGGGGTGTACAACTTTACCCACACGTACTAACCTTCTCTTAATGCCACTTAAGATTAGCCCTCTTCCTTGGAAGGCCGACAGAGGGTGGTTAGACACGACCTTTACCTTGCTTTCGCCGAGACCATGAGTCACGCAATAAGTATGGTTCCGCCATAACAGGTCAAATCCCGATGCTATTACTTAAAGATGTGAGGCGAGGTTGGTTTACCAGGGGCGCCATCAACCCCAAGCAACCCGGTCCACGCTTCCCTACCTGTTATGAATGCATCTCCTTCACCTCCTCTTTCAAAAACATTTTCAATGCGTATGTCGAATGGAACTCCCAAACTATGTGACTCATGGAATCTACTAGGCAAGTTAGTCAATCAGGGGGTCCCCATAAACCCCGTGTGGTTATACGCTCGTCTTGGTTCAAGAGGCAAGAACTCGGGTCCTAGTGGTGGCGAGCATGGGACTACAAAAACCACATCCCACTGTGGCCTCCCATACAAGCCTTAGCATGTTTAATCTCATATCACCGATCTCATCTCATCGTGTTCTCCTATCATACTAGATTATCTGCATCTGATACATCATCTGGATGAACCTGCACTGATAGCTATGCATGGCTAAACAAACACAGATATATATATAAGGTCTAGCAATGCACAC
Source organism: Avena sativa (assembly GCA_916181665.1). Classification (NCBI taxonomy): domain Eukaryota; kingdom Viridiplantae; phylum Streptophyta; class Magnoliopsida; order Poales; family Poaceae; genus Avena; species Avena sativa. The sequence continues at coordinate 264,979,043 of OV702280.1, read as the reverse complement.
AAGCCAAACCTAGTTATGCTAGGAGCAGTGGATCAGGTAATATAAGCTCAAAGGGAGTAATGCAATAGACAGGTTACTCTATCTATCGATAAAAGACCACGGTAGAATCGTATGCAACATGGCAAGAATAGAAATACTTTCGAAAACATAGGATTATATCATGGTGGGGCTATGCTTGCCTTTGCTGGTTGATAACCCGTAAGCATATCTTCGGAAGCCTTGTACTTGACTTGGTTATAGTTGAAGTATTGTTCATCGATCTTTGAACCTCGACGGTGTTGATCTCGGTCTTTGATCTCGATCTCGATGTCGTATTCTACCGGGAAGAACCAAATACTAGAAAGAGAGGGAAGTAATCAACACATGGCATCGATGCAATGCTCAAGCAAGAATGATGATATAACAAGTTGAATTGTATTGAAAAGTAACCCTAGGGCATGCTCAACCATTTAATCGGGGTTCCGAGGGGTGCAAACCCTAACTCGGGGAATCTCCGGATGCATATGAGAGGGGTTACTAGGTTGTTATAATTAAACTTGCTATGAAAGTTGTTGAACAATGCATGATTATGGCTTAGATAGGTAGTTCTCATTTTTCTGAACATTTTGATATATTATTTGTATTTTTCTGACTTATAATTAATTAGTTATTGAATTTACAAGATTATAACAATTTCTAGAAATTATTAAAGCCATTTAAATTGATTTATTGCATCACACTGATGTCATCACAGGGTCGGGGTTATTTTACACCGAGGCAGAGGCTACCCCTAGTCACTGAAAACTGGGCCCCATGCCACATCAGCAGCCACGCTGGCAGAAGGGAACCACCCTGGGTTTGACCGGAGCTAACCCGTGCGTGTGACGTCGAGATGATGTCACCGCAGCGGTGCTCCTCACAGGTCGAGAACGGGATTGCGTAGGAGGGAGAGCGGGGCTACAGGGACACGCGGTTTAGCTGCGCGCGTGCACGAGGAACCAAACTAGGGTGGCGTCGCTAGTTTAGGGTCGCCAGAACAGTAACTGCAGTGAGGTTCTGCGGCGACGCGCGGTGGTGCTCATGGAGGAGGCGACAGAGAGGAAGAGGGAGGGATTGGAGGGCACTGGGGTGCTCAGGGGCTCACCACAATGCGGGTAGAGAGGTCGGGGAGGCCGGAGGAGCTTGGATGGCGGTGAATCGACGGCGACAATGACGGAGACCGATGGTGAAGTTGAGCTTGGGTGGCTCGCTTCCGAGCACGCACGGCCGATTCCTTCGGTGGGGAGACGTAGTCCAGTACGGCGGTTCTCCAGAGCTTCACAGCATGGTACGGCAGGGTGAGGGCCGGCGAGGCTTGTCGGTGACAATCGGGCTAGGGTTTCGGGTTTGAAGAACCAAAGGCAGGGAGGTTGCTGGGAGGGGGAAAAGAAGATGAGATCAAAGCAGGGAACCTCAGCGGCCTTATCTTCAACTCCTGGGGCGGTGGGGCGAGGATCTTGGTGCGGCGCCGATCGACGGCGGTAGAGCGGGCAGCGAGATGCTTGCCGCTTGCGGGGAAGAAGACGAAGGCACCGACAAAGCGGTACAGGCCGCGTTGGGCTGCGGCCTGTGAAGCTGTTGCTGCTATTTTTTTTATAAAAAAGCTTTTCTATTTCTGTTTTCCAATTCTATTTTGTAATTTCAATTCAAATCTATTTTAGGGTATTTCAAAATTACCAGAAGGTTTACAAAACATATAAAATACTCAGGCGCCCTTCTATACAATTTGGGCTCCAAATATTTTGTATTTTTCAAAATATTCAAAACCAATTGAATGGATTTCAAATAGAGGGAAAAACTAGGTTTTAGGGTTTTTGTATATTTCTCTTTGCATGCATTTTCATGATATGATGCTAATGAATGCGCAAACAACCCTAATTACTATTTAGCTAGAACTGGGGTGTTACACCGCGCCTGGGGTGGGTTTGTCCACCCCGGACTCCGTTTCCTCTTCAGTTCCGTCTCGTAACTTCCCTTATGTATTGAAAACATCAAAAATATAAAAAGATTGTGGTTTCATGAACCTTCAGTTTTCACCACTTTTACCTATTCAAAGACGAACTCTACAGATTCCTTTTCTCCTTCTCCTGAAAAATTTCCTCCATACAAAACCCTTGCACAAACTCAATGACAACATTAGTATAAGAAAAAACAATAAACCTTTGGGTACACACTTCAACTGAAAACCCATCAAAACAAAGGCTCTATAAGAGGCAAATGCAAATGATAGTAGAAATCTGTCAAAACAGACCAGCAGGTAAAGATTGATTTTTTCGAAAACCTTCTGTTGCTCAAATCAAAAAGTGCGGAACTGACGAAAGTTGGGTAACAACTTGGAGAACAAGCTCAGAAAAATTCAGCTCCATCCGAAGAACTGAGCTTCCTCACGAATTTTTACAATGCAACAAAACAATCTGTCCCAGGACAGCCACTTTTCACAACTCCTCTACTTCACAAAAGTAGTTGAACTTGACACAAAAACCAAAACAAAAAGGATAAGAAGCAGTTATTACAGAGGTAATAACTTCCAAGACTCGACAAAACTCTTGGGTTATCTCCCAACAAGTACTTTTATTTAATGCCTTTAAGTTAGGCTTGAAACTTTCATAGATGCTCACTTAGGAGATATATATCTAGAGTGAAAAAGAGAATCAAGAAGCAAATAACCAACACATTTGAGTCTAATCCACTTCCTATGCATGGGGGTATAATTAGAAAACAAATTGTTGAAACAAAAATCCACTAGCATAGGAAGACAAAATAAATGCAACTTCAAAGGTTTCAACATAAAACGGGGGAACTTAACATTATTGAGATGCATAAAACCATGTTTCCCTCTCTCATAATAACTTTCAGTAGCACTTTGAATAAAGTTGACAATATAACTAACACTAGCAACAACTTTATCATCAGAATAAGCATACTTACAGTCACCAAAAAGAGGTCCAAGGTCATAAACCGGATCAATAGAAGAAGGTTGTTCCATCCTGAAATCTTTATTAGGCAAGCTGTTTTCAAAAGGAACTTTAGCAAACTTGGAAAAGTTAAACTCATAATAATCTCCATCAAACTCAGTTAAATTTTTTCCTTCTTACAATCTATAATATCCCCACAAGTGTTCAAGAAAGGTCTACCAAAAATGATAGGACAAGTTTTGCTAGTTGCAGAATTAAGCACTAGAAAATCAGCAGGATACTTAATCTTACCACAAAGAACCTCCACATATCTTACAATGCCAACGGGGCAAACTTGCTCCCTATTGGCAAGGTGAATAACCACATCAATGTCCTCAAGCTCACAAGGACCAATTTCATGCATAATTTCCCTGTAAAGGTCATAAGGAATAGCACTAGAACTACCACCAATATCACATAAACCATAGTAGCAATGATCACCAATTTTAACAGAAAGCACAGGAACACTAGCTTTTCTAGCCTTACTAGGATGAGAGATAATATTAGAAGCTTCTTCACAGAAGACAATGTGCTCATCCTCTATTTTTCTAGCATCAAGATCTTTCACAATAGCTACCATAGGTTCAATATTCAATTGCTCATCAGGCTCCACAATTTTCATTGTACCTTTATTATTTGCACTAATAATCATAGAATACTCCTTCACCTTAGCTGGAAAAGGTATTTTCTCAACATAAGGTTCATGCACAATATGTTTAGTACTACAAACTTAAGTACTTCTAACAGGAACATGACTAACAACATCTTTATAAGGTGCATGGTACTTATTCCACTTCTTTTTGGGAATTTCTATATAAGAGGCAAAGGCCTAAAAACAGTTGGCAATACTTTGGAAATCAAGACCAAACTTATTGCTAATATCACGGAAGTCATCTGCTCCCATAAAAGATTGAATGCATTCATAATCATGTTTTATACCTGACTTTCTTCCTTTGTCATTCTCCCAAGCTTCAGTATTATCTTGAATACGGTCCAGTAGATCCCATTTAGCTTATTCCTTCATACGTGTGAATGATCCAACACAAGAAGCATCTAGTAAACCTTTATGATGAAGAGAAAGCCTAGCATAAAAGTTATTGAGAATAATATTGTTAGGGAGTTCATGAATAGGACATTTAAGCATTAGTAACTTCAATCTCCCCCAAGCTTGAGCTGTACTCTCTCCATCACGAGGCCAAAAGTTATATACCAGGTTTATATCCTTATGAATTTCACTGGGAGGATAAAATTTAGAATAAAAGAGAGATGCCATCTCCTCCCATTCCATGTATCGTCCATTCTTCAGCAGCTTATATCATTCTTCAGTTCTCCCATTCAAGGATATAGAGAGTAACTTCTTCTTCACCTGTTCAGTTGTGATACCTGCACACTTAAACAACCCGCATAATTCATGGATAAAAAGAAAGTGATCACCAGGATGGACAGTTCCATCCCCAAAATAATAATTATCCATAACACGATCAACAATACTTGTAGGTATCTTAAAAGGATCTATCTCAACAGGTGGTGGTTCATCTACTACCCTAGGAGTGGTAGTAGTTATACCAAACATAAAACCAAGTGGGTTATCCATATTGGAAACAAAGTAACAAGAAGTAACAAAAGAAATACTCATAGTAGAAGTTTCCTTTACCAGTTCCACTCTTCAATAGCGCTTCACTCCCCGGCAACGGCGCCAGAAAATAGTCTTGATGACCCACAAGTATAGGGGGTGTATCGTAGTACTTTTGATAAATAGGAGTGTCAATCCCAACAAGGCGCAGAAGGTGCTGAACAGTGGTATGGAGCAGGAAATCCCTGTGAATACTTAACAAACGGATTTTTAGTGGTTTTCTGATAAGGCAACAAAATGAAGTGCAAGTAACAAAGAACAAATGCAGCAAGTGTCCCAATCCTTTCTTATCAAAGGACAAGCCGGTGGAAATACTTATAAAGACCAAACTTTCTCGAGGACACATCGGAATTATGTCAAGTGCTTTCGCTTCATATAGCTGAGTACTCTTCTTTGGTGTTGTAAGTGTTGTGTGGGTGAACCTGTGCTAATGTACCGACCTTACTTGGACTAATACATACTTGTGATTAAACCCCTGCAAACATCCGTAACTACAGGAAAGTAATTAAGATATAAATCTAACAACTGCCTTAAACTCTGAGATCCTACATTCCCTTGTGCAAAGGTGTCCTAACAGGGGTTCAAGTTTATGTCACTCCGGCAACCCCACAATTAGTAGTCACATACACAATGTATTCCCCTAGGCCCATAAATGGTGAAGTATCATATAGTCTACGTTCACATGACACCACTAGAATAATAGCACCACAACTTAAATACTAAACCATTGAATAATAGCTCAACACAAATCCACTAATAACAACATGAATTCTCCCATGTCCTCAAGAACCAAACGAACTACTCACAAGACATCATATGGATCAAGATCAAAGATGATATGATTATGGATAACAATATGAACATAAACAATAATCCAATGGTTCCACTCACAAGCATCAACTACAATAGTAATTAACACCGGGAAAGTTTCCCCTAAGAACTAAAGCAATATCCAACACAATTGTTACAGCAGGACGGAGTGGTGATGATGGTGCTGGTGGAGATGATGGTGTGGATGATGATGATGATCCCGATGAAGCCTAGCTTGACGATGGTGTTGATGGCGACGATCTCCCCTCTCCGGGAAGGAATTCCCCCGGCAGAAATCTGTCTGCTAGAGAGATCTTTCTCTCTTGATGTTTTCTGACCCCAGAGGCGGCGGAAATATATCTGTGGTCGCCCCCCCGAGGCTTAGGGTTCCGTAGGGAAGATATAGGCGAAGGGGCGGAGTCGGAAGCCGGGCAGGTGGGCCACACCTGCCCTAGGCGCGAGGTCAGGTGGGACCGTGCCTAGGGGGTGTGGGCCCCTCTTCGCTCCTCCTTCTGGCTTCCTTCGTCTTCTGGGAAAATAATATGTTTCCATATTTTTCTGGTATTTTTCTGATCTTCATGAAATTGCATCGAAACACCCTCTTTTCCATCAGAATCCAGACTCCGGCAGTCCATCCTCCATGAATCATCCAACATGCATAAACAGTGGAAAAAACATAAGTAATACCTCATAATAAGACAAATATCAATGAATAGAGGTAGATTATGATATAGAATGGCGATGCAAATTGAGCGTATCACCGCCACACTCTTCCAACCTCCCGCACTACACCACCCGCCCGCTCGAGCTTGGCCCCACCCCACCCCTGCCGCTACTCACTCTCCGTGGTACACGCTCGTTAGTGTGACCCACCCGCCACGACACACTTGCTACCTCCTCGCACCAAAACCTCTCTCCCCACGCCCACCCTGTTTCCCTGCACCGTGACACGACTCTCTCCCCGACACGACCCCAGCCCTGGCCCCACCTTGCATCGACTGTCATGGTACTGCCGATGAGTATGCCATGGAGGGGTCCTCACAAAGCACGTTTAGAGAGGTGGGGGAAGGCAGCGAGTTGGCGGGTATAAGGTAACACAGCTTACCTAGGTCCGGATCCCACAACTGTGGTGGAATCCTACTCCTGCTATAAATCACTATAATGGGAATATGCCGAGTTATAGAGATTGGTTTGCTATGCGAGGTGATATGAGTTGTTCCCTAAAGGCCCCAAAGGTCCAGCTTATAAAGGTGCCAAAACCTAGGGTTAGAGGGAAAAGTCCTAGCCGGACAGGTTATAGAGTTCTACACTAATACAAACTAGTCTAGTGTGTATTGCACTCCAAGGCTCCGGGTTGGTCCGTGACTCCACCATATCCTTCCTTTATTCAACATGTGTAGGGGTTCGTAGCATGGAAAACAAAAAAAAATTACCGCATGAACACACACAAGCCAATATCTATCTACTAGATTGTAGCAATGATTCGATAGAGTACTAGCCCTCGAAGATTCCAAAGCGGTTAACAAGATTGGATTCTCGTGGGTGATGTAGTCGTTCACTTGTCGATCTCAAGATCATGTAGACGATCCTTCCGGCCCAACATTACAGCAGCGCTCCCGCAGTCGGTCACACGTTCGGTACTCAATGAAGACCTTCCTCTCCCTTGTTCCAGCAGGCAGTGAAGGTTTGTAACATCCCAAATCATGATTTCAAAGTTTGCATATCATTCCTGCATTCATAATTATTTTAGGATCTTTTTCAAATAAGTTTTTCAAAAACAGAAGCATTTGATAAATGATAAAGGCATTGTTTATTTTAAATTCCAATGGGCCAATATAAACTTGAGTGAACAAAAATGTTTAATACTCAAATAAGTGCATGATTCACCCTATAAAGATTCAGAGAAAATTTGAATTCATGTTCATTTGAAAATCATTTGAAAATGATTCCAGAAAATTAAAACAGAAAAGGAAAAGGATAAAAGAAATGGAAACATGCTGGCGCCAGCAATTGAGCCCAACAGCACAGGCAGCCCATTAGACAGCCCACCCGGGTTTCCCCTCTCTCTCTGTTTCAAAACCCCCTCAACACCCCGGCTGCGCCCCTTCGCTGACCATTGGGACCCATCTGCCCCGTCATCATCGTCCCCAATCACCACGCGTCTGACTCGCTCCGCCGTTACCTCGCCGCGGTGATGCAGCAAATTAACTCGGCTTAATTCCCATTGATCCGCTGTGTGAATGCCGCCCCTACTCCGGCTACAAAACCCCCTCCCCACCCCGCACATTTCCCCTCACTCCACTCGCTCGCTCCGCCACCAGGCTGCCCATATTTCGCAGAACCCCGCCGCACTACGGACGACCTTCGGCGGTGAATTCCGGTGAGCACTCCCCGTCCCTTGACTTCTAACCCTGCCAGTATGGTCACTACAACCTTACGCATCTTCTAACACCTCTGGTGCATGCTAGGATCATCCAGAGCCTCGTCAACGTCGACGACTGCGCGTGTCCGACGAAACCATTAACTCTGGCGATCTCTCCTGGTTAGTTTTGACCGCGCCTTGCCCTCTCGTCGATACTCGCATGACCAACATCACCTTGTGTGTATGACACACATCTTCTTTTGCCCTGGCATGATCTGTACCCTCGCCAACAACGACGAGCAGCCGTGCCTGATGCCTTCGCGAACTCCGACGAGGAATCCCTGACGTTTCCGAGCACCACTCCGCCAACGAGGACCACCTTGAGCATCAGCATCGTCACGAGAACTCGTTGAGCTACCCCACTACCCTTCTCGCTTCCTACATCGCTGGCAGCATCACCGTCTGACCGCGCCGCCGCCAACCACCATCGCAGCGCCGCTGGTTTGTGGTTCGATTAATTTAGGCCGTTAGATCTAGATCTGACGCGTAGGAATAGATCACTTAAGCGAAGCGGTACGCGCAGATCTGGCCATGCGCTGCCACTTAAATCCAATGGCCCACGTTGATCGATCCGGCCGAACCGGTACGGGCCAATCAGACACGCCCATGTGTCTAGGGTTTAGATTTAAATCTGAAATTTGATCTATTAGATGTTCAAACTTGCAAAATTCCTAACTTTGACACACACGTTCAAATTTTGTAAATTTTATATCATTGGAATCAGGAGAAAGAATTCTATCCAACCATGCACTTTGTTTAATAAATTACTTCTATAAAGTTTGTTTTTTTAGAGACATTTATAGGCCTATTTTGAGTATAAAAATTATTTGAAAAAAGTTTTAAGGACCAAATTAAATTTGATTAGTGTATAAATGTTAAGTTTAGTCTTCAATATTGTTTTACTTGTCTTGTTTGAATTATAAAAATCATCACATGGCATTTGCATGCATTCATATATTTTTGCTTGTTTATTTTGATATGTGAATTTGGTGCTATCATTTTATGTGTAGATTTTGGTGCTAGTGGTGATTGTGATTGTGAGGATTGTTGCTACTCCCCCAACTACCAAGGCAAGTGGTGCTTCATATTTTTGTCCCAATATTTTGACTATGCATTAGAAATATTTTGTATAGGGCTTGCATGAATATTTTTGCGAAGTATCTATATGCTATGCTTGGGAAATCCTAGTAGTTGTACAATTGTTAGAATTTTCTCTAAGTTAAGATACTTGCTATTGCCATGCTTAGCCTAGCTAGTAGCAACCAAGGGTGGAATATTTTCATTCTATGGAAAAATATTGCTAAGTCTTTGACTTATGTTTTTGCTTAATAAAACAACTAAGTGAATGAAACACCTGGTTGGAATGGTAATTGCTTGGTGGTTTTTGGTTGAGTGGTTACACAAGGCCCATTTCTATGGTTTACCTTGTGTATCTCACTTGTGGATTGCCACCCAGGAACAAAGGGATTTGAGATGCCAAATGTTAAGAAGCTTCTAGTGCAGCCACATGGCATTATGGGCTCTGCCTGGATCATATAGGTTGCAATAACTTAGCCAAATGGATAGTTGGTGGTAGGGGATTGATAGGTTTGGAGCGCGTCCATTTTGGTCTAAGGGAAGGCTTCTGAAAGGTCCTGTCTTGGTGAAAATCAAGTCTTGTGGGGAAAGTGCACCACCTCTGGAGATGGAAGAAACTAAGTACTTAGCCATGTCCCTGGTATTGGAAAATTTGAGCATCAAGACATGGAAGCTATCAAGAATCTCCTCATCCCAATTTTCTAAGTTAAAACTTGTGGTTGAACAAGGGTGAAGGTTCACCAATTTCTATTGGTGGTTCCTTGGGAGTTTTTGCCAAACAAAAACTTAGTGTTTTCAACTGATAGGTAAAACCTATTTTGAGCAAAGCAAGCCTCAGCTACACTTAGCCAAACTCATGTAGTAACTAGATGTTAATATTCTACTAAGGTATCACTTGCCAATACTATTCCAATGTATTGACCCACTTTGGTTGTAATTTGTGATGTTGCAGGTTACTATGATGATGATTAGGGTTATGAGTCTACACTCAACATGCTTTCCTGTGGCACATGAAGATGTAGACTTTTATTTATATTGTTATGATAAACTCTTGTACTAGCCTATGTCTATGGAGTTGTAAAATACTATGTTTTCTCTGGAATGACGATGTAATAATGACCTTTGTTTCTGTGTACTTCATCTTAAACTGTGGATGCTAGCAATTGATCCAGGGACTAGCATTGCAATCACAGGGATCTTTACCTTTATAAAGGTGGGATCTTATAGATGGTACCAGAGCACTATGTTGCCTGTAGGATTATAACCCTAGGATTGGATTAGAAACCACTAAGGAAAAAATTTCAACACTTAGAAAATTCCACACTTGTCTTTTCTTCTCGTAAACTTTTCTAATCTTCTTTCTCATCTCTATTTGTAGATGAACTCCATCAACGAAGCCGTAAGGAAGGGACCACTCATGACCATGAATTTGGAATGTGAGACTGAATTTCCTAAGGCCCTCAAGAACCTTATGTTTACCATGGGGATACATGGTGCAGCTGTGTACAAAGGATTCCCTATGATGGATGAAGGAGAAGAATACTGGTGGGTGCAACTTCACTTGTACAAAAACAAGGAAGACAACCACAAGGAGTCAGGATTCTGCATGGTCACCAACTCAGAAATGCACACAACATTATTTGACTCTACAAGAAATGCAGCTTGGAATGCTATCAAGGAGCTTGGTGATAGACTCAAGTGCATAATTCTCAACACCCAAAATGACCTTAGAGAAGAATATAAGCATACCCAAGAGTTAGAGACTACCAACCAACAACTCAGGGGAGACATCATAGACTTAATTTGGGAGTCTTATGAGCAAGATAGACAGATGGCTTCTAAGGATGCCCTGATAGCTATTTTGTCTAGTGAGTGAGAGTTGTAACATACTTCGTTAGTTGGACCACCACACTTATCATTTTATTTCCAAAAATTTGTCTAAGTTATGTTGAACCTTTGATGCTTGTAATGGATTTGTGCATGCCATGACTTGTGTGTTTGTTGCAAAAGTATGCTTGTGATATTTTGTCTTGTGATTTTCTCTATTGATGTTGATTCTAACTTTTTCTCTATCTTATAAAAATAGATGCCTAATGTTACTATCAACACGGCCGAGGAATTCAAGGGAACTCATTTTGGTACTCGTCTCATTGAGCTCACTAGTGTGCTCAACCTTCCACTTCCTAGCATCATGACACTTCCACTCACCAAGTTTGAGAGGAAGGACCTTTGGGGCTTCAGAGTCACTCAGCCTGGACGCCAGACAGAGCCAACCACGGAGACAATCACTTTCAAGCTGATGCATGATGACAAGGAGAAAGGCCTAGATGTGGTCATGTAGGAGTTACTTGAGCGCCTGGTAGGGATAAACTCCAATGAGCTTAGAGGTCTATACTTTCACCCCTTCGGGAGACACAACAAGGAGGGTGAGGCCATAGAGTACGAGGATGCTGCTAGAGAGATGATGGAGCCAATTCGTCTGTACCTTCAGGACCTAGAGGGTCTTATTAGGCACCTAGATACTGATAGGACCAACGCCATGCTTAGCAATGACGAGCTCCAGGTTCAGCTTTGTGAGAAGGACAAGCTCTTCGCGGAGAAAGACGAGATAGTCAAGGAAATGGAGGCCAAGTTTGAAAGCCAGGACAAGAAATTCAAGAGCCAGGAGAAGAGAGTCCAAGACAGGAACAAGAAGATCCGGGAGATGAAGGAAGAGTTAGAGGACAAGGACTTCGAGCTCGAGCACCAACAGGGAGTGATCGAGAGGCTTCGCTCACAGAAGAGGGCTCTTAGGGCCAAGATAGAGGCCTTGACTACTACTGTTGATGAGTACAAGACCGCCATGGAGAGTGCAGGTCTTACACTTGTTGACGAGGAGATTGATGCAGAGGAGTAGGGTAGACTACTCGATTTACTTTCATCTACCGTACTTTGTTTATTGAGTCGCAATGACCATCCAACATGTGGGTGGCTTGCTATGGTGTGTTTTGCATTTCCAAACTTGTTGTTATGTCATTCAAACTTTATGTTATTTTGATGCTTGGTTATTGTGTTTAAGTATGTGATGTATTGTGCATGTTAAGCATCTATGGGTATCTCATTCTTATCCTTATGAAAACGACAGATGCCTCCTCGACGTGCCAACCCCAACCCAAACAACAACAATGTCACTCCCGAGATGCAGCAGTTGATGACAGCACATGCACAACTGATGCAGATGATGACCACTTTCATGCAGAATCAGAATAACAACAACAACAATAATAACAACAACAACAACAACAACCCGAACAATCCGCCAGGATTTGACATGCTCACCAGATTCCTAAGACCAAGGCCTGCAAAGTTCTCAGGAACCACTGATCCAATGGTGGCCAATGATTGGCTACGTTCGGTGAACAATGATTTGGTAAGTGTCGGCTGCATCGACGAGGAGAAAGTCAGGTTTGCAGCACATCTGTTGGAAGGACCAGCAGCAACCTGGTGTGATAACTTTCAGATCACCACTCCCATTGAGCATGTGACTTGGGCTATCTTTGAGGATGGATTCCGTACCTCTCACATCTCATCTGGGGTGATGAATTTGAAGAAGAAGGAGTTCCACAATCTGAAGCAGCGTCACCACAGTGTGGCTGAATATATTGAGGAATTCAACAATCTGGCGTGTTATGCACCGAATGAAGTTGATACTGATGCTAAGAGGAAGGAGAAATTCCTCGAAGGACTGAATGATGAACTGAATCTGCAGCTTTCTGTTGCCTATGTCCCAACCTACCAATCACTTTGTGACAAGGCTACCATCTTGGAGAACAAGATGAAACAGGTTGAAAGCAGAAAGAGGAAGCACAGCTTTGACAAGCACAGCTTGGGATCGTCTCACAAGCGTTCCCATCATGATGATAGTGGGAGTTCTGGATCCCACGAACATGGAAAGTACAACAACCACCACATCCACAACCGCCATCATGACAAAAAGCATCACCGTAGTCATGATAATGACAAGTACAAGAACCACAAGAGTGGACACAAGAGTCACCACAGTGGAGGTGGAAGTGGAAGTGGTAGTCAGCCTGCAAAGAGAGATATCAGTCAGGTTGAATGTTTCAAGTGTAAGAAGATGGGGCATTATGCAAATGAGTGCCTAGAAAATAAAGTTGAAGGAACCACCAAGCCCAACCCTTTCTAGAAGGGACAAGTAAACCACATCAATGTGGAAGAGATTTATGAGGAATCTGATGCTGTGGCTGGTAAGTTCAAACTCAATTCTATTCCGGCACTTGTTCTTTTTGATACTGGTGCATCACATTCATTCATATCAAAAGCATTTGTTGATAGAAATGGGTTTCCAACTGAAAATATTGGGTGTCCAATAAAAGTAAGTTCTCCTGGTGGAGATATGATAATAAGTCTCGGATGCCGTGATCTAGTGATAGAATTTGGAAAGCATAAGTTTCCGGTTAGTCTGATAATCTTATATTCCCAAGGACTGGATGTAATTTTGGGAATGGACTGGATGACCAAGTATGAAGGAGTACTAGATTGTGTCGATCGTACTGTCGCACTCACAACCGCGGATAAGAAACGGATTAGATTCAAGTATAACTTTTAATCAAAAGGGAGTAAGATAAATTCCCTTAAGGGGGTTAGCATGGACAGTGTGCCAATTGTAAGAGAATATCCAGATGTGTTTCCGGAAGAATTACCGGGAATGCCACCAGATAGAGATGTGGAGTTTCTGATTGACTTTCTGCCAGGATCAGGAGAAATAGCAAAGATACCTTACAAGATGCCAGTTGATGAGTTGAAAGAACTCAAGGAACAACTTGGAGAACAGTTACAGAAAGGATTTATTCAACCAAGTTCTTCATCTTGGGGAGCACCAGTTTTGTTTGTGGAAAAGAAAGATAGAAGTCAAAGGTTATGCATAGATTATCGTTCACTCAATGAGGTGATTATCAAAAACAAATATCCTTTGCCTAGAATCAATGATTTGTTTGATCAGTTAGAAGGAGCCCGTGTGTTTTCAAAGATTGATCTTCGGTCAGGCTATTTTCAGCTTAAGATAAGGGAACAAGACATACCTAAGACTGCTTTCACCACTGGGTATGGATTGTATGAGTACACTGTGATGCCATTCAGTTTGACCAATGCACCAGCTTACTTCATGAATATGATGAACAAGGTGTTCATGGAGTTTCTTGACAAGTTTGTTGTCGTTTTCATCGATGACATTTTGATATACTCCAAGAGCAAAGAAGATCATGAGGGACATTTGCGTTTGATACTTGAGAAGCTTAGAGAGCATAATCTGTATGCCAAATTCAGCAAGTGTGAATTCTGGTTGAATGAAGTTGGATTTCTTTGAAATATCGTGTCAGGAGATGGTGTAGCAGTTGATCCCGCAAAAGTGTCAGCTGTAACTGAATGGGAATCTCCTAAGTCAGTGGAAGAAGTTTGTAGTTTCCTTGGCTTGGGAGGATACTATAGAAGATTCATTGAGAATTTCTCCAAGGTAGCTAAGCCAATGACGGAGTTACTAAAGAAAGACAAGAAATTTTCTTGGACTGAATGGTGTGAACTCAGTTTTCAAGAATTGAAGAAGAGAATAGTGACATCACCAGTCCTATGTCTGCAAGATTTGGAGAAGGATTTCCAAGTTTATTGGGATGCATCTCATCATGGATTATGTGCAGTTCTGATGCAAGAAGGGAAAGTTGTGGCTTATGCCTCGAGACAACTCAAAACTCATGAGGTGAATTATCCTACTCATGATTTAGAGTTAGCCTCTGTTGTCCATGCACTCAAAACATGGAGACATTATCTTTTGGGAAAGTGATGTGAAGTGTTCACAAATCACAAAAGTTTGAAGTATATCTTTACTCAGAAGGAAATAAACATGAGACAAAGAAGATGGCTAGAACTCATCAAGGACTATGACTTGAGTTTGCAATACCACCCCGGTAAAGCAAATGTTGTAGCAGATGCTCTAAGTCTTAAGGTTTATGTGAATGGCCTTACTAAGGGAGAGTTTCCAGATGATTTGTGTGCCCAATTTAAAGATCTCAGATTGGAGATTTTTCCTGAAGGACATCTCATGTCATTGGATGTTCACCCACCTTGTTGGAAAAAATCAAGGAAGCCAAAAAGACGGACAAGGAAATTGAAGAGATTAAGGAAAAGATTGGCAACGGAAAAGCCAAAGGATTCCATGAAGACGAACAGGGTACTTTATGGTATGGAAAACGTATCTGTGTTCCGCAAGATCCGGAGCTTCGAAAACTGATTTTACAGGAAGCACACAACTCACCGTATTTCATTCATCCGGGTAACACCAAAATGTACATGGATATGAAGGGAAGATTTTGGTGGAATAATCTCAAGAAGGACATCGCCGAACATATTGCTTTTTGTGATGTATGTAGTAGAGTGAAAGCAGAACATCAGAAACCAGCAGGATTGTTACAACCACTACCTATTCCTGATTGGAAGTGGGACAAGATTGGCATGGATTTCATCACCGGATTGCCAAGGACCAGATCAGGATATGATTCTATTTGGGTAGTAGTGGATCGCCTAACTAAAGTGGCTCACTTCATACCCATGAAGACAACCTATACAAGTGCTAAGTTGTCCAAGATCTATATGAATAGGATTGTGTGTCTACATGGAGTATCCAAGAGTATTGTGTCTGATAGGGGAACTCAATCCACTTCCCATTTTTTGAGGCAACTGCATGAGTCATTGGGAATGAGATTGGAATTCAGTACTTCTTTTCATCCCCAGACCGATGGACAGACATAAAGGACCAACCGGATTCTAGAGGATATGTTGAGGGCATGTGCCCTAGACTATGGAGCTAGTTGGGATGAAAGTCTGCCTTACGCAGAATTCTCTTACAACAACAGCTATCAAGCAAGTATTGAGATGGCACCATTTGAGTTTCTCTATGGAAGAAAGTGTACTACACCATTGCTATGGAATGGTGTTGGAGAAAGGAACTTGTTCGGGCCAGAATTAATCAAGGAAGCTGAAGAGAAAGTCAAGTTGGTAAAGGACAGATTGAAGATAGCACAGTCCCGACAGAAGAGCTACGCAGATCCAAAGAGTAGAGAAGTCACCTATGAGGTGGGTGATAGAGCATATCTTAGAGTATCACCACTTCGTGGAGTGAAGAGATTTGGAGTCAAAGGAAAGTTGGCCCCAAGATATGTCGGACCATTCAAGATTTTGAGTCGTAAAGGAGAAGTAGCATATGAGATTGAATTGCCTGAATCATTGTCTGCAGTTCACAATGTGTTTCATGTGAGTCAGCTAAAGAAATGCCATCCAGAGATGGAGGAGACTTCTTTGAAGGATACTATACCTTTGGAGTAGGTCCAATTGGAAAGTGATCTCACTTATGAGGAAAAACCTATCAAGATTCTTGAGACTGCAGAAAGAGTTACTCGGACATAAACTATCAAATTCTGCAAAGTTCAGTGGAACCATCATTCCGAAGAAGAAGCAACATGGGAAAGAGAAAATGACCTTCGGAAAGACCACCCTCACCTATTTGCTAGCCAATCCGAATCTCGAGGCCGAGATTCACCTTAAGGGGGTTAGATTTGTAACATCCCAAAAATCATGATTTCAAAGTTTGCATATCATTCATGCATTCATAATTATTTTAGGATCTTTTTCAAATAAGTTTTCAGAAACAGAAGCATTTGATGTCTATCATTTTATGTAAGCAAGGAATTAGCCTTATTGCTACCTTATAAGAAGAAAATACTTGTTTTGATCAGTAAATAATTGATCCAATGATTGATTGCTATTTTCCAAAGCTTGGACAAGTTTTTCAAAACAAAATATGAATTTAAAACCATTCATATGTCTTTATTAAATAAATGATAAAGGCATTGTTTATTTTAAATTCCAATGGGCCAATATAAATTTGAGTGAACAACAATGTTTAATACTCAAATAAGTGCATGATTCACCCTATAAAGATTCAGAGAAAATTTGAACTCATGTTCATTTGAAAATCATTTGAAAATGATTCCAGAAAATCAAAACAGAAAAGGAAAAGGATAAAAGAAATGGAAACAGGCCGGCGCCAGCAATTGAGCCCAATAGCACAGGCAGCCCATTATCCAACCCACCCGGGTTTCCCCTCTCTCTGTTTCTCACCGCGGCCACGCACACCCCCTCGCTGACCACTGGGACCCATCTGCCCCGTCATCATCGTCCCCAATCACCGCGCGTCTGACTCGCTCCGCCGTTACCTCGCCGCAGTGACGCCGTGAATTAACTCGGCTTAATTCCCATTGATTCGCCACGTGAATGCCGCCACTGCTCCGGCTACAAAACCCCCTCCCCACCCCGCACATTTCCCCTCACTCCACTCGCTCGCTCCGCCACCAGGCTGCCCGTATTTCGTAGAACCCCGCCGCAGTACCGATGACCTCCGGCGGTGAACTCCGGTGAGAACTCCCCGCCCCTTGCCTTCTAACCCTGCCAGTATGGTCACTGCAACCTTACGCATCTTCTAAAACCTCTGGTGCATGCTAGGATCATCCAGAGCCTCGTCAATGTCGGTGACTGCGCGTGTCCGACGAAACCATCAACTCCGGCGAGCTCTCCTAGTTACTTCTGACCGCGCCTTGCCCTCTCGTTGATACTCGCATGACCAGCATCACCTTGCGCGTCTGACGCACATCTTCTTTTGCCCTGGCATGATCTGTACCGTCGCCAACAATGATGAGCAGCCGTGCCCGGCGCCTTCGCGAACTCCGACGAGGAATCCCTGACGTTTCCGAGCGCCCCTCCGCCAACGAGGACCACCTTGAGCATCAGCGTCATCACGCAAACTCGGTGAGCTACCCCACTACCCTTCTCGCTTCCTGCATCGCCGGCAGCATCACTATCTGACCGCGCCGCCGCCAGCCACCGTCGCAGCGCCACTGGTTTGTGGTTCGATTGATTTAGGCCGTTAGATCTAGATCTAACGCGTAGGAATATATTACTTAAGCAAAGCGGTACACGCAGATCTGGCCGTGTGCTGCCACTTAAATCCAACGGCCCATGTTGATCGATCCGGCCGAACCGGTACGGGCCAATCAGACACGCCCATGTGTCTAGGGTTTAGATTTAAATCTGAAATTTGATCTATTAGATGTTCAAACTTGCAAAATTCATAACTTTTGATCCACACGTTCAAGTTTTGTAAATTTTATATCATCGGAATCAGGAGAAAGAATTCTATCCAACCATGCACTTTGTTTAATAAATTGCTTCTGTAATTTTTTTTGCAGAGACATTTATAGGCCTATTTTGAGTATAAAAATTATTTGAAAAATGTTTTAAGGACCAAATTAAGTTTGATTAGTGTATAAATGTTTAGTTTAGTGTTCAGTATTGTTTTACTTGTCTTGTTTGAATTATAAAAATCATCACATGGCGTTTGCATGCATTCATATATTTTTGGTTGTTTATTTTGATATGTGAATTTGGTGCTATCATTTTATGTGTAGATTTTGGTGCTAGTGGTGATTGTGATTGTGAGAATTGTTTCTACTCCCCCAACTACCAAGGCAAGTGGTTCTTCATATTTTTGTCCCAATATTTTGACTATGCATTAGAAATATTTTGTATATGGCTTGCATGAATATTTTTGCTAAGTATCTATATGCTATGCTTGGTAAATCCTAGTAGTTGTAGAATTGTTAGAATTTTCTCTAAGTTAATATACTTGCTATTGCCATGCTTATCCTAGCTAGTAGCAACCAAGGGTGTAATATGTTCATGCTATGGAAAAATATTGCTAAGTCTTTGACTTATGTTTTTGCTTAATAAAACAACTAAGTGAATGAAACACCTGGGTGGAATGGTAATTTCTTGGTTGTTTTTGGTTGAGTGGTTACACAAGGCCCATTTCTATGGTTTACCTTGTGTATCTCACTTTTGGATATCCACCTAGGAACAAAGGGATTTGAGATGCCAAATGTTAAGAAGCTT
Source organism: Avena sativa (assembly GCA_916181665.1). Lineage (NCBI taxonomy): Eukaryota > Viridiplantae > Streptophyta > Magnoliopsida > Poales > Poaceae > Avena > Avena sativa. The sequence goes on along the minus strand of OV702280.1, from coordinate 264,960,133 downwards.
CTAGTGAAGCCACATGGCATTATGGGCTCTGCCTGGATCATATAGGTTGCAATAACTTAGCCAAATGGACAGTTGGTGGTAGGGGATTGATAGGTTTGGAGCGCGTCCATTTTGGTCTAAGGGAAGGCTTCAGAAAGGTCATGTCTTGGTGAAAATCAAGTCTTGTGGGGAAAGTGCACCACCTCTACAGATGGAAGAAACTAAGTACTTAGCCATGTCCCTGGTATTGGACAATTTGAGCATCAAGACATGGAAGCTATCAAGAATCTCCTCATCCCAATTTTCTAAGTTAAAACTTGTGGTTGAACAAGGGTGAAGGTTCACCAATTTCTATTGGTGGTTCCTTGGGAGTTTTTGCCAAACAAAAACTTAGTGTTTTCAACTGATAGGTAAAACCTATTTTGAGCAAAGCAAGCCTAAGCTACACTTAGCCAAACTCATGTAGTAACTAGATGTTAATATTCTACTAAGGTATCACTTGCCAATACTATTCCAATGTATTGACCCACTATGGCTGTAACTTGTGATGTTGCAGGTTACTCTGATGATGATGATTAGGGGTTATGGGTCTACACTCAACATGCTTGCCTGTGGCACATGAAGATGAAAACTTTTATTTATATTGTTATGATAAACTCTTGTACTAGCCTATGGCTATGGAGTTGTAAAAGACTATGTTTTCTCTGGAATGACGATGTAATAATCACCTTTGTTTCAGTGTACTTCATCTTAAACTTTGGATGCTAGCAATTGATCCAGGGACTAGCATTGCAATCATAGGGATCTTTACCTTTATAAAGGTGGGATCTTACAAGGTTGTGAAGGGATACGGGTAGGCTACACTAGCGCAAATCAAAAAAATTCTACCGCGTAAACCAGGATTACTGTTGTCATAGATCACGGGATTACCACTAGACGCACAGTTGCGGAACTTGATGAAGTGCGTCGAGGCAGTGTAGATGTTCTACGTCTCCTCCTCTTCCTCGTCCCACGAGCAGCTGATATGTCGGAAACGTTTCTATAATTTTTGATGCTCCATGCTTGTTTAGTATCTACTTTGCTTTGCTTAGTATACAATTGGAGGTGTTTTAATATCTTTTCTGGAACTAACCTATTAACAAGTTGCCACAGTGCTAGTTGCCTGTTTTCTTCTGTTTTTGGTTCCAGAAAGGCAGAAAATCAATATTCTAGGAATTGGACGGGACAAAAGCCGAAGTCAATATTTTACCATGGGGGACACGAAGCCAGAAGACGAGACGGAGAAGCGAACTAGGGAGGCCGGACTCCCCCCTAGGCTCCTGGGTAGTGTGTGGGCCCCCTAGCCGCCTCCTAGCCTCGCCTCTTCGCCTATAAGAAGCCCCCGATGCAGAAACCCTAGGAACCCGATCAAAACTCCATGAAACCTTTTGTATCCGCCGCCACCATCATCCCTAGATCGAGGATCTGAAGTTCTTCTTGGCACCCTGCCGGAGGGAAAACCATCCCGGAGGCCTTCTCTCTGGTATGAAGCGTGAGTAGTTCCACCTTGGACTATGGGTCCATGTAGTAGCTAGATGGTTATATCTCCTCCTTGTGCTTTCATGTATAGATCTTGTGAGCTCCGTTCATGATCAAGATCCAATCTATTTGTAATCATGCATGTTGTGTTTGCAGGGATCCAATGGATATTGAGATTACTATGTCAGATTGATTAATGGTTTTGTATATTTGATACTATCATGTCTGTGTTGTTTGTGATCTTGCATGATCTCCGTTGTTAGTAGCTATCTTGGCCAAGTAGTTGCTAGTGACTCCAAGAGGGGGTATTTATGCTTGATAGTGGGTTCATGCCTCTAGTTTCCAAGGGAAGTGACATAAATCTCTTCGGTTGTAGATGTGTTGTTGCCACTAGGGAGAAAACAACGGTCTCTTGTTCATGGAACAGATGGATTTTTTACCTTACACACTTTGCTTAAAGAAGTTGTCTGTTGCTTGCAACTTAATACTGGAGGGGGTTCGGATGATAACCTGCAGGTGGACTTCTAGCCATAGATGCAGTTGGATGGTGGTCTATGTATATTGTTGTATTGCCCAATTGAATCTCATAGGATCTTTTTGTTTGGTATTGCATTGTTATGCCTTGCTCAGTTCCTGTCAATTGCCCTGCTGTAATTTTTTTACCCTTCATGCCATGTTGTTTATCTAAGGAGAGCACCTCTAGTGAACTATGGACCCCGGTCCAATCTTTACCATTGATACATCTTCCATTGTTACCTGTCTACTTTCTGCAAACCACGATTACCTTCCACACCATATGTTTAATCCTTTGTTACAGCAACTGGTGAGATTGACAACCTCACTGTTAGTTGGGGCAAAGTCTTAAGTTTGTGTTGTGCAGGTCTCCGTGTTGCTTGCAACACATGTTTGATGTTTCCTTCCTCCTACTAGTTCGATAACCTCGGTTTCTTACTGAGGGAAGACTTGCTGTTGTGCTGCTTCACACCTTGCTCTTGGGGTTCCCAACAGGCTCCACATCAACTGAGCCATCAACAAGTTTTCTGGCGCCGTTGCCGGGGAACTAAAAGGACATCAAACTCCTTCCTCCCCGTCAAGCACCAAGTTTTCTGGCACCATTGCCGGGGAGGCTAAGGACGTCTTCACAAGGGGAGTACTCCACTTCCTTTCTCTTTACTTTATTTTTAGTTTGCTTAGTTTATTTTGCTTGGTTTTGTTATCCTCTTTTCAAAAACTCCAAAAAAATTAGTTTAGTTTGGTTTGCTTTGTTTATTCAAAAACACAAAAAAAATTAGTTCCTGCTCTAGCTGCTGCTGCTGTTTTTGGCTTGCCCACCTTTGCCAAAATGAACTCTGCTGAGAACACCAAGTTGTGTGACTTCACTAGCACAAACAACAATGATTTCCTTAGCACTCCTATTGCTCCACCTTCTCATGATGCTACCTTTTATGAAATTAAGCCTGCTTTGTTGAATCTTGTGATGAGAGAGCAATTTTCTGGTGCTAGTTCTGATGATGTTGCTGCCCATCTCAATAACTTTGTTGAACTTTGTGAGATGCAAAAGTATAAGAATGTAGATGGAGATATTATTAAGCTCAAGCTATTTCCTTTCTCCTTGAGAGGAAAAGCTAAAGAATGGTTGCTATCCTTGCCTAGAAATAGTAATGACTCTTGGACTAAATGCAAAGATGCTTTTATTAGAAAGTACTATCCTCCTGCTAAGATTATATCTATGAGAAGTGATATTATGAAATTTAAACAACTTGATAATGAACATGTTTCTCAAGCTTGGGAAATAATGAAGTATTTGGTTAAGAATTGTCCCACTCATGGACTCACTGCTTGGATGATTATCCAGAATTTTTATGTAGGTTTGAACTTCTCCTCAAGAAACCTGTTGGATTTAGCTCCTGGAGGTACCTTCATGGGCCTCACTTTGGGTGCTGCAAAAAATCTCCTTGACAATATGATGGTTAATTACTCTGAATGGCACACTGAGAGAACTCCACATGGTAAGAAGGTAAATTATGTTGAAGAAACCTCCTCTTTGAGTGATAATATTGTTGTTATTATGGCTATGCTAGTTAAAGGGAAAGCTCCTCTATATCCTAATAGTGTTCCCTTAGCCTCTTTGGTTGCTCAAGAAGAGAAAGTTGATGTGAACTTCGTTAAAAACAACAATTTTGGCAACAATACTTATGGTAATTACAGGCCTTATCCTCCTAGTGGAAGTGTTTATTATGGTAGATCTGGAATGCCTAGTGAAGAAAGGATTCTAGAAGTAGAGAGATCCACCAAGAATTTTATGCAAATGCAATATGAACAAAATAAGATTTTCACTAAAACTATGGAAGAACAATCTATTATCTTGAAAAACTTTTGTCATCAGCTTGAGAATCTGAATAGAGTAATTCCTAGTTTACTGTCAAAAAATTTGAGTGCTGAAAAGAATATTTCCTCTTTGTCTGAAGCACAGTCCTCCTTCATTAATAAAATGGCTGCTAAACCTGAAACTATGGAAAATACCTTTGCTACTGCTCATGCCATAGAAGTTACTATTGATGAAAATGTTAGACTGTTAGCTCGACTTCATGCTAAGTGGGAAAGGGAAGCTAAAATTGATAGAAACAATAGTGTGTGCACCATCACTAGAATGGATACCACTAAACCACAAGAAGTACCTATTCCTCCTACCACAATGCCTAAGCCCAATGAGTCTACTACTAGTGATGCTAAGTTTGATTTTGATCTTGATGGTTGCAATATTTCTGAAATGATTATGTTCCTACAAAAGCTTGTTAGAAGTCCTGATGCTAGTGATATGCATGTAGATTTCACCAAACACATTATAGATGCTCTTATTAAAATTAAGGAAGAGAAGTTGAAACACAAAGCCTCTATTCCTAGGAAAGTAGAAGATAGTTGGGAACCCATTATTAATATGCAAGTGAATGACTTTGATCTCAAAGCTTCATGTGACCTGTGTTCTAGTGTCTCTATTATGCCTAGAAAGATTTATGAAATGCTTGATTTGCCACCTTTGGAAGATTGTTATTTGGATGTCCCAATTAATGATAATGCTAAAAATAAACTCATGGGGAGTATTAATGATGTTCTTATTATGGTTAACAATGCTTATGTCCCTATTGATTTCTATGCTTTGGATGTTAAATACAATGCTTCTTGTCCTATTACTTTGGGAAGACCTTTTCTTAGAACTGTTGGTGCCATCATTGATATGAAAGAAGGCACTATTAAATATCAATCTCCATTCAAGAAAGGTATTGAACACTTCCCTATGAGGAGAGAGAAGTTGTTTTTTCTCCTCCTTTGAAAGCAAGGTTTGATGTTAATGCTTCTTCATTTGAAAACACTTGATTCTTGATTCTTGTGCCTACCTTAAAGGCGTTAAAGAAAAGTACTTGTTGGGAGATAACCAAAGAGTTTTCTTGAGTCTTGGAAGTTATTACTTCAGTAATGACCTCTCCTTATCCTTTTTTTTTCTTTTTGTGCCAAGAATAACCTCTAATGAGAGAGAAGTAAGATTTGGGGAGTTGCTGTCCCGAAACAGATTTTTGTGCTCCACCATAAAAATTCGTGAGGAATCTCTATAAGTTGGATTGATCTGATATTTTATGAATAAATCCCCCAGTATGTTAGCTAAATTTCTTCAGTTCAACACTTTTTGATTTGAGCAACAGAAGGTCTTCTAAAAAATCAATTTCTACCTGCTGGTCTTTTTTTACAGATTTTTGCCATTATTTGCATTTGCTTCTTATTTATTCCTTTTTGGTTTATTTTTGGGAATTGCTACAGTATCATGTGTTTTTAGTTAAATTTTTTATGTTCTAAATCTAAGCCTAAAGGTCTATTATCTTTTGAATACACTAATGTTGCTAATGAAGATTGTGTGAAGTTTTGTATGAAGGAAAATTTTCAGGCGTAAAGAGAGAATGATGTAATGAGATGAAGAATGGACAAAAGATCAAGCTTTGGTATGCCACCCCGTGTCACCCCAAGAAATATTCAAGAGGTACAAGCGTCAATAATTGGGGATTCCCAAGGCATCCCCTTCTTCATCAATATAAAGCTCAGGTCTTTCTAGACACTTCGTTTTTATTGTTTCATGCACTGTTGTGTTGTTCTTAGAGCATCTTAGTTTTCTTTTGGTTTGCTTAGTTTGCTTGAATAAATTAGATTTGACCCCCGTTCTTGCTGTGTTGTTTCAAATAAGTTGATTGGTGTTGGAAAGGAGTACAAAGTTCTTGCTTTAGTAGTACAAGAGGAGCTAGCTTTGACTGCGACTTAGACTTTATCATGTTATGCTAGGTGTTATTTTGACCTTATGCTTAGTGATTATTGCTGTAGCATGACTTGTTCCAAACAATTGGGATTGCTTAGTTTGCCTTGAAGGAATCATGCGTTGTTTTAGCATACAAAAGCATAGTATTGTGGTATTCTCCTTTGATGATTTTTTTGGATTGACTTGGCACATGCTCACACCATGTTATGACTATGAGCAAGTCACCATAGACTCTATGATCATTTAGTCCTTGACTTGTAGTACCACTTTATGCTTTGATTAGTAATGTTTTGTCGCTCTGCATGATTATGGCCATTATTGCTCTCTTAGTTGGTCGCTCCCAGTCTTTTGTTAGCCTCCACTTGTATGAGTAAGCTCTACTCATGCATCCAACTCCCAAGAAACCTAGTTATTCCAAAGTGTCCACTATAAATCCCTATGCATGGTGTGTTACACCATTCCAAGTATATTCTTGTTTTCATCTATCTTCCAATTAAAAAGTATTTTGTTATGTGAAAACTTAGTGATTAAGGCTCTCACAAACTTGATGGCACACTCTATATTTCTTGCCCCTAATAAACTTGAACCATTGTCTCATCTATGTTGTATATGCTTGCACTTATACTTTGGAATTAGAAGAACCGTGCTATCACGGGGAACACTTTCAACATTGCACTTGTACTTTGTACACAGTTGATATCATGCTCTTTTGTCTATGGATGTCGCTGGTGTGAAATAAAAGGGGAGCTTGTAAGTCCATGGAGTTATGTATGTGTGTTAGAGAAACGCATGTGCCGCTAGCCTAAGCCATGCCTAATCATGGTGGAAACTTGCAGCATCACTATAATGACATCTATGAAGCTTTCTTCTTATAAAAAAGGAGACGTATTAAAAAGAGGAAAGAGAGAAAAAAGCACCATATTCCCATGGTAAATAAGAAGATTGTTGAGATGCTCATTCTCTGCTTGCCTTGTTATTTTGATTATGGGATAGCTCCTCTATCATGTGCAAGGGGTAGCCCGTTGGCGGTTCTCATGATACAGATGTACTTACTATGGCAAGAACTTACAGGTGATTAAAGTTGAATAGCATGAGGTGCGGCCCTCGTATTCAAGGGAAATGAGATTGCCAACTTATACTTTGCAAGCATATACTCCATAGTTTGTTCACTTTAACCTTAATTTTACTTCAAGATGCTTATGATAGGGGCAATGAGGGTTGAAAGCTAACAAGTACCATAATTTTTGGAATCTCTTTTTGAAACTTGAAATCCCTGCTTACCTTATGAAGGCCATTTCTTCCACCATTATATTGAGTCTCCACCTTCTATCTTTAGGCACCAATTAAGAGAGCATAGTTACCATTCTTAGTTCTATGTGCATTGTCCCAAAACTTATTGATTGATGCATATTGTTGATATTACTTGTTCTTATGCTATTTGTATCTAGTCACTCTTATGAACTTTGAAGGTGTCCTATGCATATATTTGCTACTCCATGAGGGACAAGCTGAATGCCACTATGCCATGTTTTCTGTATGTGAAACAAACAAATGTTTTTCAATGCATGTTATTCATGATCTTTGTTTGTAGCCTTTCATGTTGCATGCATAGTTACTTTGTTTTACTGTTAGAAATCCGTCTTTCATGCTCATGTTTAGAGTTCTTTGATCCCAGCTTTCAATGCTTGCAAATGGTTTGATCTTGGTTTTTATGGTGCATGTCACCTCAAAAATTATTCTTTTTATCACTTACCTACTCGAGGACGAGCAGCAATTAAGCTTGGGGATGCTTGATACGTCAGGAATGTATCTATAATTTTTGATATTCCATGCTTGTTTAGTATCTACTTTGCTTTGCTTTGTCTACACATTGAGGGGGTTTTATATGTTCTCTGGTACTAACCTATTAAAAATATGCCACAGTGCCAGTTGCCTGTTTTCTTCTGTTTTTGGTTCCAGAAAGGCAGAAAATCAATATTCTCGAAATTGGACGGGGCAAAAGCCAAAGTCAATACTTTACCGTGGGGAACACGAAGCCTGAATACGAGACGAAGGAGGGCCACCAGGAGGCCACACCCCCTGGCCGCGCGGCCAAGGTGGGCCCGTTCCTAGGGGGGTGCGGCCGCCCTGGCGACCCCCCTGCCCTGCCTCTTCGCCTATAAAGACCCCCCGATGTCTAAACCCTAATTACCCGATCAATATTCAATGAAACCGTCTGTAGCCGCCGCCACCATCATCCCTAGATCGGGGGGGGGGTCTGAAGCTCTTCCCGGCACCCTGCCGGAGGGGAGATCATCCCGGAGGCCTTCTTCTTCATCATGCCAGCCTTCGGTATGAAGCATGAGTAGTTCCACCTTGGACTACGGGTCCATGTAGTAGCTAGATGGTTGTATCTCCTCCTTTGTGCTATCATGTTTAGATCTTGTGAGCTCCGTTCATGATCAAGATCTCATCTATTTGTAATCATGCATGTTGTGTCTGTTGGGATCCGATGGATATTGATATTACTATGTAAGATTGATTAATGGTTTTGTCTTATTGATTCTATCATGGCTATGTTGTTTGTGATCTTGCATGCTCTCCGTTTCTAGTAGCTATCTTGGCCAAGTAGATGCTAGTGACTCCAAGAGGGGGTATTTGTGCTTGATAGTGGGTTCATGCCTCTATTTAATCTAAGGAAAGTGACAGAAATCTCTAAGGTTGTAGATGTGCTGTTACCACTAGGGAGAAAACAACGGTCTATTGTTCATGGAACAAGTGAATTGTTTACCTTACACACGTTTCTTAAAGCAGTTATCTATTGCTTGCAACTTAATACTAGAGGGGGTTCGGATGATAACCCAAAGGTGGATTTCTTGTTTTATTGCCCAATCGAATCTCATAGGATCATGAATGTCTAGTATTACATTGTTGTGCCTTGATCAGTCCTATAAATTTCCCTGCTGTAATTTGTTTACCCAGCATGCCATGTTTGTTTATCTAAGGTGAACACCTCTAGTGAACTATGGAACCCGGTCCAATCTTTACCATTGATACATCTTCCACTGTTACTGTTCACTTTTTGCAAACCACTAATACCTTCCACACCATATAGTTAATCCTTTGTTACAGCAAACCGGTGAGATTGACAACCTCACTATTCGTTGGGGCAAAGTCTTGAGTTTGTGTTGTGCAGGTCTCCATATTACTAGCACCACCCTTTGAGTCGTTTCCTTCCTCCTACTGGTTCGATAACCTCGGTTTCTTACTGAGGGAAAACTTGTTGTTGTGCTCATCACACCATGCTCTTGGGGTCTCCCAACAAGGCGTCATCAACACGCCCATCATCAGCAGCTACTTATATGGCCCATATATCCCTCTGGCTAGCTGAGAAGGCTCGTACTCGGACTTCACCGATGGGGCCGCTGCCAAAGCTGCCACGTGGAGGTCCCAAGCCCTCCTGCCCTCCGACGATGAAGCCTCCCGCGCCTTAAGGCGAATAGAGTGGCCCGTTGAAACGGGCTTGACTGGCTTGGACCTAGCCATGTGATGGTTCATAAGGCGGATCCATCCTCTACAGCACCGCGAGAATCTGATGTGTTACTACACCAAGGACAGGAAGGATACCCTCCGGATTTCCGAGGCTAACTTCTCCAGTGACTCCATCAAGCTCCGCCTCAAGGACATCGTCAAGGTGAAGGAACAGAAGTGTGGCTTAACCATCACCTATGACATGTTCAAGGACGACAAGTGCCCAAAGGGTAATTTCTAATTCTTTTATTGTCTGACGTATGCTCTAGTTGTTCCGCCTTTAATGCATATGTCCATCTAACACCATGATCACTTAATAGCCTGGGGACTTGGAGGAGACCTGCATGGCTCCCCAAGTTTATGACCCCAAGATGAAGGATGTCACTGTCGTGTCCGACGACGATGCCCTGGCAACACGGAAGGGGAAGAGCTCCACCTCTGATGTTGTTGCCAGAGGCAAGACGAAGAAGATGGAGAGTGGAATCTCCAAGAAATCCACGGCCTTCCTGGAGGCGGAGAAAATAAAGACGGTTAGCATCCCTTTAACCAACGCTCCAACTGTTGTGTAAGTCTATTTTCCTTCGACCTTGTCATTTACATTGCTTCTTCTTGTACTATACTTGTCATTTTATACGTTTCAGGAAGAAAGACTAATATGAGTTTGGATATTCTAAGAATATCCGTGATATGTGGACCCAAGCTTCTCCCGCTATCGCTCCTCTTACTCTTGCGTCCAACCCTCTACCGCTCCTGCCGTATCTCTGACTATGGCAACATCTGAACCCTTCACCATGGAGGTGGATAACACTCCTTCGCAGGAGGTCCCAGATGTTTTCGAGATGGTCGTCATTCCCGACAGCCAGACGATACAGGAGAGCACCTCCTCCCAAGTGGCTGAAGCTCTGGCTAAGGATGCCATCGAAAGAGGGAAAGAGCTGGTGGTGGGAAGCGGATCTGCGGAGACCACGAGCCAGGCTGAGGCCTCCAAGCCTATAAGCCCGACAATTTTTACAAGGCCATCTGCGTCGGGTCCTGGTGTGACACCAACCTCTCTAATATGTGGTCTTGAGGATCTGCTCAAGCAGGCAGAGATCCTCCGTCTAAACATAGTTTGCTTTAGCAAACTATACTCAGAGGCCACCAATAACCTAAAGATCATTGCTTTCATAAGTCTTTTATACTTTTGCATTTCATGGATAATATCCCACTATAGCCCCCAAGGACTTAGATGGATAACCATAGGTCATTTGGTCTGAGTGCTCTAAGAGTGACTAAGCAAGGAACTTTGTAATGTATCTCCCAACTATTTAGTTTGAATGAATAATTCCGACTAGATACTTTCATAGTAGCATACATAGAGTTTGTAAATTTCGATACTGTAGCCCCCAAGCCTCTAGTGGAAATAGAGAAAGTTCTGAGTAGATGCTTTTAAAAGGACTAGCAAAGCTTTGAGTTAAAAACTTGCACTGTCGCCTCCGAGCCTCTAGGTAGAACTAAATAGTTTCGGCTAGATGCTCCAAGTAGACTAAGTAATTGTATTTCTGCAGAATGAAAATTCCCGGAAGGTCTTCGCCAATGAGAAGTTTACCAAGATCCGCAAGGAGCTGGAAGCTGAAAAGGTTAAAACCTTAGTGCATAATTTTACAAAGAAATTCAAGGGTAAAGTTTATACTAATAACCTATGGCCAGCTTCATACACATGCAGTTTGAGGAAGCATCTGTATCATTTGGAAGTGTTGTATAAACAAAAACATGCGATGAAGGAGTACTTGGATGCAGATCATGGAATGGTGTGATCAAGAAGCCAATTCAATGAAATTTGCAAGGTAGACTATGTAACAAGTAACCTTGCAGAGAGTTTCAATGCAAAGGTCAAATCATTGAAAGTGATTATACTGTGGCAAATATTTGATAAGATTAGGCAGATGATCATGATAAAGATCTAGCGTCAAAGAATTGCATCAACAATATATGTTGGCCATCTCATCCTCCCATCTTTGATTAAGGCTTTTCATGCTACGGAAAAACAATTGAAGATGAAATGCATTAGAAGAGGAATGGAGGCTGATGTAATATACACTGATAGTAAAGATAGTCAATGGAGGTATCTAGTGAGTTTGGTTGATAGGACATGCCATTGCAGGCAATGGCAGCTCCGTGGGAAACTCTACATACATGCATTGTTTTTCATGGGTTTTCTAGGAGGTGAAGAGGGTGAGGTTGATCAGTACGTGTCAGAGTATTTCTCTATTGCCAAATTTAGGGCAGCATATGCTCAGAATGTTCCTGTCTTATTGGGAAAAGACCAATGGATGAAAGTGCATCCAGGCTTCAAGTTATACCCTCTAGTTTTTACTAGACCATAAAGTAGGCCAAGAAGAATAGGATGAGAGATAGTGCAGAGGGTGGTGCACCACCTCGACGATGTAAGTGCAAACGTTGTGGGATCCTAGGGCACATTTCTAGGCTTTGTAAAAATGCATTGGACCCAGCTTATGGAATGGATGATCGGGAGGGAGCAGCAAATGCAGATGAGGATGAAGTATTTGAACGAGAAGAGAATGAAGAAATGGATACATTGCAGATTGAACCAATAGATCGAGAGGAGATTGAATCAAATGCAGAGGAGATTGAACCAAACGCGGGGGAGATTGAAGCAGTTGATTCATGGGATGTAGAGAATAAAGAAATTATACTAAGGATATTGAAGAATTTTGGCCGTTGCAGTTTGAACCAATGGATCGAGACGATATTAAACCAATTGAACAATAGATTGAAGCAATTGATTCATTGGATGCAGAGAAGAAGAATAGAAGAATTACACGAGAGGAGATTGAAGAATTGCGGCCATTGCGGTATGAACTAATGGATCGAGACGTGATTGAACCAATTGTATGCCAGACTGAAGGACTTGATTCATTGGATGTAGATAATAACAAATGGAACAATTGGAAGAAGTTGATAGTGGACTCCGAGAATATTCCAGCTAGGATCACCCAGAGCAAGATGGTGAACCCAGCGAAAAACACTAGGAGCAAGAAAAAATTGAATTTGAATTATTAATTTGAATTTGAACTACTGTGTCAATGTTTGTATTGAATTCGAACTATTGTGACGCTTCCAAGTTTGTATGATGGATAGTGATTTCATCTAAGGATGGCTATATAGTTGAGAGTAACATATAAATGGTACTAGTATTTATTAGGTGATAGCTCATTTTGTCTTGATATGTATGATATTATAGTAACCAAATATGTTACTCCAAAAATTCCAATATGTAGCAAATATCTAGGCCCTAGGATTTCAATTATTAGACCTAATTTGGCTCTTACTAATTATCTAATGGGATTTATAGTTTCATGCCCCTGGTTCGTTAGCTGTACTCAGTTTTCCCCAGCCGCTTAACTTTTTCTCACTTTTTCCCATCTCCTTGCCCGAAACACTCACACCGTCTGAAACTCTCTGTCCGTCAGCCTTGCCAACGTTATGACAAATGGGGCTGCGCTCAGTCGGGTCCCATCACGGACCCTCGCCGTTACGTGCTGACAAGTCGTTGCGTGCTAACAAGTGGGACCATGTGGGGCCGGTTGGTCAGGAACGTGTTATGTTGACATGTGGGGCCATGCCATCTTGGACTGCGTGGGGTTGGCTTGTTGGGAACGCATTTTGGGGGATGTGGTGTGGGACCATGTGGGGCGCGTTTGGTAGTTACGTTCGCTCTGTCGCCTAAATTGGAAGATTTTTTTATTATTTTTATGATTGCCCTTTTTAAGAGCGCCTTTTCCCATTCATGTCGCTAACAGTTGTGTTTTTTGCCCAAAAAGGTTGCAAATCTAGTGCACCTTCTCTCTTCAGTCATGGTTTCTTTCCCTTGTTTTTTCCAATCTGGTAGCAAATCTAGAGCAGTAAATCTAACCAGCACCATAAATACATTCAGTAAACAGAGTAGATGTAGATAAAGCAGCTAATATAGGATATATAAATAGAGCAGATGTAAATAAAGCAGCTAATATAGGATCTATATAGTATGGTACTTAAACAAGGTTCGAAAATTAGGCTGCTCAGCAGCAGCAGTGGACAAGTTCAACACACACAACAATACAAACAAAGCTGCTTTACAGTAGCAGCAGCACAATATCTGTGGCCCCTCATGGCCTCCGCTAGGAGGGCCTCCGCCTCCTCCCTCTGACGCTTCCTCCACTTCTTGTTGTCCAGTCCCTTGACCATGGGCTCGTTGGGATTGATCGGGGGCATACAACCCTCCTCGATGGCCACCTTCTAGAGGTTGCGGTGGTGAAAACCGAGCGCCTGGTGCTTGGCTCTAAAGCCGTGGACGTTCACGGACAGGCCACTGTTCTTCAAATCGTCGGCATGCTTCATGAAAGAGTTGAAGTCAGTGGCAAGGCTCCTAGTGCAGAAGGGGCACCTATAGATGTCGCCGATGAAGAAGATGTCGTATTGGACAGACTTCAGCTTCCTCAGCACCTAACAAGTCTTGGTATCCGTGGACTCATCGTCGCTGCAAACGTCGCAGCTATCCACCTATTGGAAAAAACAGTAAAGTGCAATAATAACATGATTGAGATACCTTGATTATCGGGATTGATTACTTGCATGAATTAACCGATTGAGATCCCCTGATTATTCCTCAATTCCCAAATCTCTAACCAAATCAGATACTAATCCCAACTACAGATCGGTGATAGTACTAACTAGGGAATCCCTTAACTGCAAATCAGAGGAACAATAAAATAGGTTTGTAATACGAACAGGGGAATTCATTGAAATACGAGATATAACACAAGAGGATTAGCTACTGTAAAAATACCTAGCATCCAACGATTGAAAATACGAACAACCAAACCCTAATAACACACGATCTAGCATCCAATGATGAGAATGGGGAAGAACAAAGGAAGGGGAGAAAACCCTAATTACCTCCGACCATGGGTTGGCTATGCTAGTGTCATAGGGGTTCTCCGGCCTGATGTACTCCTCCTCCTTGTAGGGGTCCCAGCCGTGCGGGATCTGCCGGAGACCGGTGGGAGCAGGGAAGGGGGTCTGGACGGGGATGAAGGCTGCCTTCGATTGTAACATCCCAAAAATATTGAACAAGGTTATCAATTTCCAATCACCAAAATTAGGGTTAACAAAAACTTTTGTAAATTAAGATCATATGAATGCATGTGTGTATGTGATGATTTTATGAATGCATGAATGAACTTTTATGATTGATCTAAATATCAACGAATGGTTTAAAGATGAAAACAACATCATCTAAAACATTTCCAAGCAGAAAAAAATCAAGAGAAAATCAAAAACAAAACAAATAAAGCAAATGGTCGTTTTTGCCAATCTTGCTCACTAGGCCACTTTGAGTGTTTCGAGTCCAAGATTTCAAACAGAAACATTTCCATTTATTTTCACCCCTTGCTAGACCAAGTAAAAGTGAATCCAAGCCCACCTTTCAAACTTACAGAAACATTTGGCAACTTGATTCAAATGACAATTCAAAATTGAATCTTTAACATATGTGAAGATCACCAATTCTCAAAAACCAACCAAACCAGTTCACCTTGACCTTTCCAACTAACCAGAGACTCCGTAGTATGTAACTAACACACCCACCAAGTTTGATTCAAAAATTCAAATTTGAATCTCTTTCGGCCATTTCCTCAAACACCTTGTGAAAGAACATGTGGGCCCCCATGTGTGGTTTTGGTAATTAATGACAATCTTTATAAACTAATGTGTGTATTAAGTTGTACTTGTAGGAATTGTCCATTGGCATTGCTTGTATAATCTTCTTTATGTGTGCATATTTCTTTTTTGGCATATTTCTTTGTGATGTTTTCCATTTAGAGACATATACACATATGAGGAGATAATTTTAGTTGATGTTTAATCCTTGGAGACCACCTTTATATTTCTTTTGATTCTTCGGTGGCTTCCAAATTTAATTGCCTACGAGTGCTTGTTCCTCTTGTTTGCATCTTTGGGCACTCATATTTGTTCTCTCATGCCTTGTATTGTTAAATGAACTTGGATGAGTGAGGATTCCATGATTATGCACCTTGTTCCCAAATGTAATTATCATAATTGGTGCATTATCTTTGGGGAGCTCATCTAATTCATTTAATAATGCTCATTTATCTTTTTTCTCATTTATTGCGTCTTAAATGTTTATGGGGAAGTGAGGATTCCATATTTGTGCAATATGTATTCTAATGCATTTATGTTGAATAGTGCACAAATCTTGGGGAGCTTCTCTATTTGTTATATAAAGCACTCTCTTGCTCATATCATAATATCTTGCAGGTTCCATGAACTCATTTGTTGTTTTGAATTGTGTGGGACTTTGTAATTGCTTGCATCATTTGACTTTATTTATTTTGGCAATCTTCGGGTCCTCGATATAGTTCTACTCCCTCCCAAGTATTCATCATTGGATATGTGCGAAGGCACACATTTGGAGGAATTATTATTATATTTGCCTTCTAGAACTTGTAACCCATTTCGGCAATCGATGCCAATGGGGGAGAAGTTTTAGAGGGTTTAAGGGAAGTTGGTTTATTCATTGAGTTTGTTCTTATGCATTTGCCTCTCATGCTCTTGCATCTTTGTCGTTGCTTAGCATGTGGTATATATAGTGGAAACTCCACCAATGATAATGATTGGCAATATATGCAATGAAATTCAAGTTCATCACACATGCATAGATTGTGGGGGAGTTTGCTCTATATATGGTGGTACCAATATCACATACTTATGTAGTATTTGATATTGGTGTTACCAGTTTGTTCATTAAAATTCCTTATATAAACCCTCTTAAAGGGATTGTCATCAATTACCAAAATGGGGGAGATTGAAAGAACATGTGGGCCCCCATGTGTGGCTTTGGTAATTAATGACAATCTTTATGGACTAATGTGTGTATTAAGTTGTACTTGTAGGAATTGTCCATTGGCATTGCTTGGAGCATGTGTTGACTTCAAGATAGATGAAATGAGAAGATGTGTTGTGGAAGCTCAAAATGCGCCATCTATAGAAGATCTCATGTTTGATGCTTGCCATCCTCGGTGATCATGGATCAATGATGAGGAATCAAGAAAGGTGTCCATCTTGAGAAGTACAAGATCGTCTACATCGAGCTCAAATGGATTGCTCAAGGCAAAGGTATAATATTGATAGGTTTTCCCTTTTGCCGGTCTCATGTTTGTTGGGAGACCGGGTTTAGGATAGATAACCGTACTATCAAGAGGGGCTCTCGAATAAGTAACTCGGTCACATCGTTCGGAGAGAGATCAAACCTTTGCATACTTGCATCATCATATTTGGTTGTTATTTCGTCTTATCCATGTGAGGATATAGAGCTTGTGGTAATCTCCATAACAAGCTCTAGTTCATGAAAAACGGATTTCCCTTTTATATCTTATTGCGTTTTGATCTTGGAGGTTTTACCGGTTTGTATTTTAGAGATAGGTAAAACCTTCCATTATTTGGTTCTTACTCATGTGAGGATTTATAGCTTGTGTTAATCTCCATGACAAGCTCTAGTTCATCGAAAACGGATTTCATATGCATTTTCTTTTACGTTTTTGATGTTGGAGGTTTTATCGGTTCGTCTTTTTGATAGAGGTTAAACCTTTCGTCATTTGGATCTATCCTCCCTTTCTGGACTGTAATGTTTCTTTGCATGATCTTTTAGATCTTGTTGTCCTCTTCGAAACGAGCCCAAGATCAACAAAATCGGAGTCCGGATGCAAAAGTTATGGCCGTTTTCGTTCAGGGATGACCGGTAGTACCGGACAGGGGTCCGGTAGTACCGTAGGTCCGGTAGTACCGCCCCTTAGTACCGGTCGGTACAGAATAAGGTGCGTTTGGCGACCTGGGATCCCCATGGAATGTTCGGTAGTACCAGAAATGTCCGGTAGTACCGGGAAAAAGTCCGGTAGTACCGGGATTCACGTTTTTGGGCTTCAACGGTTGGATTTTGGGAGGACCTATTTAAGAGGCCTTCTTCCCAATAGTTCCCTAACCATTCTTGCAAGTTCCCCTCCATTGTTGACCTTCTTGAGCTTTCTTTCTCTCAATCCCTCCGATGATTCTTGCATATTCTTGAGGGATTTGAAAGAGGAGATCTAGATCTACAATCCCACCAATCAATCTCTCCTCTAAGTGAGGGGAACATATTGGGATCTAGATCTTGGAGTCTTTTGTGTATTTCATCCATTGTTCTTCCTCTCTTATTACCCATAAGCTTTTGTAGCTTTGGTGGAATTTGGGAGAGAAGGATTTGAACACCTTTGTGGTGTTCTTGCCATTTGCATTTGGTGCATCGGTTTGTGTTCTCCTCGGAGGATTTGGTTTGAGTGACTCATTGGAGCTTGTCCCTCTTGGGTTCTTGAAACCCTAGACGGTTTTGTGGCCTTGGTGGCATTGTGGACTTTTGTGGCATTTGTTGGGAGCCTCCAATTAAGTTTTGGAGAAGTGCCCCAACCTTGTGAGAGGTTCCGGTTGCCACCGACAAGTGCACCGATAGTGGAAGCGTGGATCGATCCCGTTGGGGTGAGATTCACCGGAGAATAAGGGAGGCCTTTTGTGGCGTTGGTGGTTTGATACCACCCCCTCTCCAAACGAGACGTACTCCATGTTGGGAGGAACTCGGTAAAATATCGGTGTCCCCGCGTGCCTCGGTTATCTCTATACTCGAGCTCTTTACTTATGCACTTTACATTGTGATAGCCTTCGTGCTTGAAGTAATATATATCTTGCTATCACTTTGTTGCTTGTATTGCTTAGCATAAGTTGTTGGTGCACATAGGTGAACCTTAGTTGTTCTAGGTTGTGCTTAACAAAGTAAACACTAGTTTTATTCCGCCTTTGTTGAGCCACTCTAGGAAAAGTTTTAATCGCCTATTCACCCCCCTCTAGGCGACATCCGTATCCTTTCAATTGGTATCAGAGCCCGGTCTCTCATTTTAGGCTTCACCGCCTTGAGAGTAAAGATGTCGTCTAGAGGATTAGTGCACAATGACATGTTCACATTCGATGGCACAAAATATGATATATGGAAAAATCGCATGATCATTCATTTTCGGGACATGGACCCAAATTTGGAGCGTATTGTAGATATAGGTTTTTCTCCACCTATGGATTTCAAAAATATATCTTGTGAGGATGAGAAAAACTTATATCTCGATGCTCAAGCTTCTAATGTGCTTGTTAATGCTTTGAGCTATGTAGTTACCTCTTCAATCATTCCTTTTTGGAGCGCTCATGAGTTATGGACAAAACTTCAAGATAAATATGTTGTGTCCAACATTATTGAGGATGATTGTGTTGCTTACACTTCCGGTCGAGATGAGTTCTCATCCTCTACCACTTCACCAACATGTTACTTTTCACTAGGTAATGATATGGTGAGTGGTGATAGCAATTGCAATTTGGATAGTGTGCTTACTATTTGTAATCCCTCATCTCTATCTAGTTGCAATGATATATCTTTGGACTTTAACACTTCTAGCACTACAAACTTCTTACATGCTTGTGTTAATAGTCCTTGCATATTATGTAGAAATGACTTGGATAAATCTCATGATGATACGCTTGTGTTGTCTTGTTGCCATGATAAAAATGCTTCCAATTCCTCTAGTACTTTTGTTGCTAACCATGTAGAGGAAACCAAAGATTCTATGGGCCAAGACATGGTTTTGAATGAAGCCAAAAATGCAATCTCATCTTCACCTTCTTCTGGTACCCACCTATGCCTTATGGCTAGGGATTCTAAGGTAACCCCTAATTTGGAACCCATTACCTCTTGTGATGAGGAGGATGTGGATAATGTGGAAGAAGAGCTTGATATTGATGATTTATATGAAAAGGGTGAGATTGTTTATCGTGCCCTTGTTAAAAAGGATATTGCTTGCTCTAACTTTGTTAAAGTCTTGGACTTTGCTATTAATAGCAAAGAACATATTGATAAGTTAGAAACACAAATTGAGGTGCATGATAACAACATTGATAAAATGTGTAGTCTTGAGCGTGAGTATGCTAATATAATTGCAAACCTAAATAAATCTCTTGAAGAGGAACAAACCACTAAGGAATCTCTTGAGGAGACCTTTGCTTTAGAGCTATCTAGAGTAAAGGAATCTCATGATAGAGATCTTGAGGTGGCAAGTGATCTCAAAAGTAAAAATTATGAGACTCAAGTTTCTTATGCTAAACTCCTTGAGGATTTTGAGCACCTCAAAAATGGCTCTCGGGTCGTTAAGAGGGAGCTCATCAAACTCACCGAGTCGCATGAGCAACTTAAAGCTTCATATTCAAAAGAGCTTGACAAGTTGCCCTCACCTCTTGCTAATAATAATGATGCTTGTGCTACTAACTCTATTTCTTGTGAAGCATCTATTTTGAAGGAGAATGTTGAGCTAAAGGATCAACTTGCTTTGCTAACTAGAAACTATGGGAAATTAGAAGAAAGTCATACTAAGCTCTCGAGCTCGCATGAGGATCTTCTAGTCTCCCATGGTAGGCTAAAGTTAGCTCATGAGGCCATCGTGTCAAAGGTAACATCTAGTGGGCCTCATGTGGACATTAGCACTATATCTACTCCAAATGTTATATTGCCATATGCTAGTCCTTGTAATTCATCCTATCACAACCATGCTATATCTCGTGATGAATTACATTATGTGCCTTGTTGCTCTAACAATGTAGCATCTACTTCCTCTAGTACTTTTGTTGAAACTAACCATGTAGAGGAAATAAAAGAGATCAAGGCTCAAGTCACTTCTTTGAGAAATGACTTGAAAAAGGGTCATCAAGGGAAGGCCACACTCAACAAAATCTTGAGTGTGCAAAAATCCCCCAATGACAGGAGTGGGCTTGGATTCAACTCTAATGTCAAGAACAAGTCCACTATCAAGTTGAAGCACAAGGACAACAAAAAGAATGACCAAGATCAAGTCAAGAATCCGGCCAACATTGTTTGCTTCAAGTGCAAGGAAGAAGGGAACCATGTTAGATCTTTCCCATTGAAGAAAAAGCCTCTTAGTGTGAAGCATCAAGGGAAGCGGCCTCAAGTTCCACCTCAAGTCATCAATGGGCCTCTTCCTAAGAGCACTACTCGAGCCCTTCCTCGAGGTGTGGCTTCACCTAAAAATAAAGATAGCAAGAGTAGAACTTGCTACATATGTCGTGAGAAGGGGCACATTTCTTCCGCATGCACTATTGGTAACTCCTCATCCCATCCTATCTTGATTGATGATGCTTATTCACTTCGTAAGGATGAGGTTGGCAATGTGTTTGCCAAATTTGTTGGTGCTCAATGTGGTGTCAAGAAAAGAACCATTTGGGTTGCCAAGCCTATTGTGACTAACCTGTTAGGACCCAACTTGGTTGGGGACCAACAAGACAAAACTTGATCAATAGGTGTTTGTTGGAGGGCATTGGAGACTTGGCTACATTATGAAGAATTGAGGGATATTCATCAATTATTATTGTCAAGCCAAGCCATTTGGATTATCATGATTATATTATATTTCCAATGTTCCTCCTTGCGGTAACATATGCTAAACTCTTTACATTGAAAGTTACTCTCCCCCTTGTGCATGCGTTGGTTTTATATCTTCCATGATTTTGTACATGTTGTGCTTTCCACTTAATTATCTTGATGTATCAAACATATTTGTGTATGATTAGGTGGCACACCATGTATGTGTGTTTCTTGTATTGGAGCCTTACATGGTTATATTTGGTATCTTATGTGGCTCTTGTGAGAGATTAATGGACTATCCCATTTTGGCGGAGTGTTATGCTTAGGCATTCCACAAACCTAAAAATGTGTGTACATGAGGAATACCACCTAGTATTTATATTGGAAGATTATATAGTCTCTTTGTGGTATGTTTCTCATGAGAAATTTAATTTATATAATGTCCATTAATTATCTCTATTTGGATCCGTTGCCTCGTGTTGGTTTTATGGTAGTATCACATTATGGGGGAGTCATATGCTTAGTGCATATTACAATCCTAGAAAATTTGAATATTCGAGATTGTGTCACTTAGAATTGATTTTGGTAATTATCTAGCACCTATGTGACACATTTGCTCATACAAGTTCCAATTTGCTTGAATGGTGTTGTTGATCATATTTTGGATCTTGGATATGAGAGTGTTTCTTGGTATATGTTTCCTCATATTTAGATGTCTATATCATCATGGAAACCATTTGCTTCAAGTTACTCTAATCACTAGTGATTGTGTGACTATTGGAAGCTGCCAAGAATCTTGTTCGAAGTATCATGCTTAATTCTTATATTTTGTTATATGCTTCTTGTTGTGACTATGTTCTTGGATATCCATGCAAGCTACCTTGGGAAAATTATTCCCAATATTTCTTGTCCTTGGACAATGAGTACCCAATTTATGGTAGAATTTATTGATCATATTCACTTTGGCCCTTGCTTAATATTGTCCTATCTTTGGCCAAGTAAATGTTTTGTGTGCTCCCATGTATTCCTTGCTACTTTTGGATCTTCTTATTTTATTGGTATCCTCTTGTGTTTTATTTAATGTAGGTAGTAGTGATGATCTCATTTGTATACATTTTGAATTCAAAAGCAAAATTCTATATAATGTACTACTTATGGGTGAGCTCTCCTATATTATTTAGAACACTCGTATTTATGCTTCTTTGTTTGATCCATATCGGGTTTTTTGTGCTTGGAACCTCAATCTTTTTGTTTTGGTACTTTGTGCCATCATGAGAAGTTTGGGGAGTTTGGTTTCTTATTGGAACCTTGCTCTTTTTGGGATTTGGTTTTGTCTCATTCCTTGTTTCATGATTTTACCATTTTAGAATGAGATAAATCCTTGAGCATTTTTATTTCTATCTATCTTTTGCTCTTTTGGTTTTAGCCTAGTTCATTTGTTGAACTTGCGATCTTTCATGTGTTGAATTGGTTCTTTGATACAATTTAGACATCATTTTCCATGTCACACTCTTGTGTGTGCAATATCGATTTACTTGGTGTTTTTGTTCAAATTGTATCTCCTTTTTGGTTATTGAAATATTTATGCATGCATATTTACTATATGTTTATATTATGGCATGCTTGCTTTCTTTAATCCAATATATAGGGGAAACTCCACCAATTACCATCGGCTAAGTTGTGTATGAAATTGAATTTCATATCAATATGCACATAATTATGTGGAGTCTCACCTATGTATTGTAGTTGCACTAACTTCTTTGGATCCAATAAGTTTGGGGACCATTTTTGTACTTAAATATGTTTTAGGTACATTGGAGATATATTGGATGCTTGTCTCTCAATCTTGAAGAAGTGGTGCATTAAGAAAATTGGAGGCAAGCTATAGGATGATCAATGAATTCATATCCTATACATCCTACCAATTATATCTCGGTAACAAGTATCTCTTTCTCATGCTCATATATCTTGATTCCAACCGTTTGTCGGTTGCCTTCTGGCATGAATTCATGTATTTGTAATTGTTGTATCTCTAGCCTTGGTATTAAGAGAACTCTCTATTGTATATGTGTATAAGTTGAGATGAGTATATATAATTGGGACTATACAAAATCATGCATATGATCCTCCAATCCCAAATATGTCAATCTAGCAAATTTATTGCCTGTCTTTTCCTCAACTTCTCTCATGTGCAATAGTGAGATTTTGCTAGTTAAAATTTTCTTGTGATACTTGTTGCCTTTCTACATATATTCCAACTTTCTCCTCTTCCCTTGGTGAAAGTTGTAATATATATAGTGTGTTGGTGTTTGAAGTCCATTAATGTACAATAAGACATATGTGAGCCTTTGGCCATGCTTTGAAGCAAAAAATCTTATTGATATATGTTATGACTTCATTTTTGCCTTTCATGTGCTTTCTTGTATAATCTTCTTTATGTGTGCATATTTATTTTTTGGCATATTTCTTTGTGATGTTTTCCATTTAGAGACATATACACATATGAGGAGATAATTTTAGTTGATGTTTAATCCTTGGAGACCACCTTTCTATTTCTTTTGATTCTTCGGTGGCTTCCAAATTTAATTGCCTATGGGTGCTTGTTCCTCTTGTTTTCATCTTTGGGCACTCATATTTGTTCTCTCATGCCTTGTATTGTTAAATGAACTTGGATGAGTGAGGATTCCATGATTATGCACCTTGTTCCCAAATGCAATTATCATAATTGGTGCATTATCTTTGGGGAGCTCATCTAATTCATTTAATAATGCTCATTTATCTTTTTTCTCATTTATTGCATCTTAAATGTTTATGGGGAAGTGAGGATTCCATATTTGTGCAATATGTATTCTAATGCATTTATGTTGAATAGTGCACAAATCTTGGGGAGCTTCTCTATTTGTTATTTAAAGCACTCTCTTGCTCATATCATAATATCTTGTAGGTTCCATTTGAACTCATTTGTTGTTTTCAATTGGTTTGTGGGACTTTGTACTTGCTTGCATCATTTGACCTTATTTATTTTGGCAATCTTCGGGTCCTCGATATAGTTCTACTCCCTCCCAAGTATTCATCATTGGATATGTGCGAAGGCACACATTTGGAGGAATTATTATTATATTTGCCTTCTAGAACTTGTAACCCATTTCGGCAATCGATGCCAATGGGGGAGAAGTTTTAGAGGGCTTAAGGGAAGTTGGTTTATTCATTGAGTTTGTTCTTGTGCATTTGCCTCTCATGCTCTTGCATCTTTGTCGTTGCTTATCATGTGGTATAAATAGTGGAAACTCCACCAATGATAATGATTGGCAATATATGCAATGAAATTCAAGTTCGTCACACATGCATAGATTGTGGGGGAGTTTGCTCTATATATGGTGGTACCAATATCACATACTTATGTAGTATTTGATATTGGTGTTACCAGTTTGTTCATTAAAATTCCTTATATAAACCCTCTTAAAGGGATTGTCATCAATTACCAAAATGGGGGAGATTGAAAGAACATGTGGGCCCCCATGTGTGGTTTTGGTAATTAATGACAATCTTTATGGACTAATGTGTGTATTAAGTTATACTTGTAGGAATTGTCCATTGGCATTGCTTGGAGCATGTGTTGACTTCAAGATAGATGAAATGAGAAGATGTGTTGTGCAAGCTCAAAATGCGCCATCTATAGAAGATCTCATGTTTGATGCTTGCCATCCTCGGTGATCATGGATCGATGATGAGGAATCAAGAAAGGTGTCCATCTTGATAAGGACAAGATCGTCTACATCGAGCTCAAATGGATTGCTCAAGGCAAAGGTATAATATTGATAGTTTTTCCCTTTTGCCGGTCTCATGTTTGTTGGGAGACCGGGTTTAGGATAGATAACCGTACTATCAAGAGGGGCTCTCGAATGAGTAACTCGGTCACATCATTCGGAGAGAGATCAAACCTTTGCATACTTGCATCATCATATTTGGTTGTTATTTCGTCTTATCCATGTGAGGATATAGAGCTTGTGGTAATCTCCATAACAAGCTCTAGTTCATGAAAAACGGATTTCCCTTTTATATCTTATTGCGTTTTGATCTTGGAGGTTTTACCGGTTTGTATTTTAGAGGTAGGTAAAACCTTCCATTATTTGGTTCTTACTCATGTGAGGATTTATAGATTGTTTTAATCTCCATGACAAGCTCTAGTTCATCGAAAACGGATTTCATATGCATTTTCTTTTATGTTTTTGATGTTGGAGGTTTTATCGGTTCGTCTTTTTGATAGAGGTTAAACCTTTCGTCATTTGGATCTATGCTCCCTTTCTGGACTGTAATGTTTCTTTGCATTATCTTTTAGAGCTTGTTGTCCTCTTCGAAACGAGCCCAAGATCATCAAAATCGCAGTCCGGATGCAAAAGTTACGGCCGTTTTTGTTCAGGGATGACCGGTAGTACCGGACCAGGGTCCGGTAGTACCGCCCCTTAGTACCGGTCGGTACAGAAAAATGTGCGTTTGGCGACCTGGGATCCCCAGGGAATGTCCGGTAGTACCGGGAATGTCCGGTAGTACCGGGAAAAATTCCGGTAGTACCGGGATTCGCGTTTTTGGGCTTCAACGGTTGGATTTTGGGAGGACCTATTTAAGAGGTCTTCTTCCCCAATAGTTCCCTAACCATTCTTGCAAGTTTTCCCCTCCATTGTTGACCTTCTTGAGCTTTCTTTCTCTCAATCCCTCTGATGATTCTTGCATATTCTTGAGGGATTTGAAAGAGGAGATCTAGATCTACAATCCCACCAATCAATCTCTCCTCTAAGTGAGGGGAACATATTGGGATCTAGATCTTGGAGTCTTTTGTGGATTTCATCCATTGTTCTTCCTCTCTTATTACCCATAAGCTTTTGTAGATTTCGTGGAATTTGGGAGAGAAGGATTTGAACACCTTTGTGGTGTTCTTGCCATTTGCATTTGGTGCATCGGTTTGTGTTCTCCTCGGAGGATTTGGTTTGAGTGACTCATTGGAGCTTGTCCCTCTTGGGTTCTTGAAACCCTAGACGGTTTTGTGGCCTTGGTGGCATTGTGGCCTTTTGTGGCATTTGTTGGGAGCCTCCAATTAAGTTTTGGAGAAGTGCCCCAACCTTGTGAGAGGTTCCGGTTGCCACCGACAAGTGCACCGAGAGTGGAAGCATGGATCGATCCTGTTGGGGTGAGATTCACCGGAGAATAAGGGAGGCCTTTTGTGGCGTTGGTGGTTTGATACCACCCCCTCTCCAAACGAGACGTACTCCATGTTGGGAGGAACTCGGTAAAATATCGGTGTCCCCGCGTGCCTCGGTTATCTCTATACCCGAGATCTTTACTTATGCACTTTACATTGTGATAGCCTTCATGCTTGAAGTAATATATATCTTGCTATCACTTTGTTGCTTGTATTGCTTAGCATAAGTTGTTGGTGCATATAGGTGAACCTTAGTTGTTCTAGGTTGTTCTTAACAAAGTAAACACTAGTTTTATTCCTCCTTTGTTGAGCCACTCTAGGAAAAAATTTAATCGCCTATTCACCCCCCTCTAGGCGACATCCGTATCCTTTCACCTTGCAAACACCAAACCAACAAACATCCAACACTATTAGAAGCAGTGATTTTGGCCTAACTTGTTCCCTCTCTGGTTCACAGCAAGCTATTAGTAGATCATCTAGCCCATTTAACAAGCTTTAGCACCACTGTGATCTTACCATAGCCATCAATGGTGACCATGCTGAGCTCACCTTGCCACCCCTCAGTCGACAGCAAGCTAGAAGCTTCTCTAGCCTCGCCAACCTTGTCTAGAAGGCACTCCGCCGTCCACCGCCACCTCCTATCCAAGCATCAAGCGCAGCCAGCCCTTGGACCACCCAGCCCGAGCATGCCCAGCCTCTCTACGCGTGTGCCGAGAGCGCGCCAGTGCGCCACCCGTGACACACGCCCACAGACCACGCGCCGCCCTCACCGCGTGCAAGCAGGATCACCACCACCCCAGGAACACCCCAGACACGCCCGTTCGTCGTCGCGCGACCAGGAGAGCCCGTGCGCCATAAAACCTTCCGTCAGACCTGCCCAGAGCGTCGACGTGTTCCGACCATCTCGCACCACCCCATGCCGCGTGACCATGTCGTTGAGCTTCGCCATGGAACACAGCACCATCCCCTACCTTTGCCCATGCCAGTAGCTTGCTGTGACGACGACAACGATGAGCTCCGTTGGATTCAAGTCACGCTTGGATTCAAGTCAAATGGATTGGTAGATCACCCATAGTAAAAATAACAAGGTAGAAGCTTTTCTGCATTCAATTTTTTTTCAAAATTCAACCACAAAAGCTTTTGAGTTGATTCAAACTCTCAAAAATCACATTTAACAAGACCTTTCTGAATATATAAAAATATCTAGGTTTACTTGTGGAAATAAAGAACATGTAATAAAAGAATGCCTCATAGGCCATTCTAGTCACTTTATTTAATAAAAATAAAAGGGTTAAACCTTATTAAATTGTGACACCACTTTAAACCACCTTCCCATGTACTGAAATATGTGGTGATGACATGTGTCAACATGATCCCATGTTTTAGTTGGAGAATATTAAATCTTAAGTAGTTTTTCAATGAGTAGAAATTACTTTTCTAAAATAAAATAAATAAAACTATTGCCTTAATCTTTGTGATGCTTGAGATGATGCTAAATCATCTAGTGAAAATCTTGGTGTGATAAATAGAACTAGTTAAGTATTGTTTGGTGATTGTGTACCTCGTATTTATTTATAGACGCTAGTAGCAACCAAGGATACGAGGAGGAAGGAGAATACTACGAGGAAGAAGCCGAGGAGAACTTCAACCACTGCTCTACACAAGGCAAGCCTATACTTGCACCTTGCAATCCTCACTATACAAGTTGACTTAGCAAGATAATACTTGCAAGCTTATCCTACTTGAGACCCAATCCTAGTTTTACTTGCAAGCTTAGTTATTTTATTTTCTTTATCAAAGCTTTCTCTTAGAGTTTACTTAGTGATTAGTAGAGTTTAGAATGATATTTCAAGGTAGCATAAAGAGCATAAAACTTGGCCCAAGTTATAAAAATCTTGATGTCATCCTGAGGCATGAGATTGAACTTAGATAAGATACACTTGTTTACCAAACCTCATGAGTGTTCACCCCCACTTGTAGATGCTAGTGCTAAGCATAAAATTTGATCAACTTTAGATGGGACTACTTGGTGAAAATGGTTATGAAAACCTTAGAATGATGAGTCATTCTACTGAAATGTTTTGACATGGGTTCTTGAACACCAGATGATTTGGATGATGAAACTGTTGAGGCATGAGCCTTAGCCCTTTATAAAACTGATGGTTGTCTGGATGCGATACCATTCCAATTTTACCGTATAACCACAATACCCAAAATTTGGGTAGGGCTTGACTAGAAATTTATATACCTTAGTATGGGTTCCCTTGCGGCCAAGGTTTGAGCTGAGGCTACCTTGTGAATATTGTCCACCTACGCAGTTCCCAACATGATAGTTGGTCATGGTTGGGAGGCCAAACTCATAGGAGAGGTGCCTATACTAGGGCGTGTAATTGAAAGGTTAGGATTGATTATCCGCATACTGAGTATGGTGAATTCAGGATTGTTCCTGATGGATGTATTGAATGTTGTGGTGAAAGTGACCACCTCTGCAGAGTGTCAAACTATTCGAATAGCCGCGTCCGGGGTTATGGACAGTTGGAGTGGCCATACTGTTCCATCGTTAGATGGTTTCAAAATGACTTGTGAAATGATTCATGACTTTGACTTGACCACAACAGGGTTGTGATATGAAATTCAACTTCCCACTTAGGTGTTATAAAACTTTCAACTATCTTTCTTTGCTTCTGAACTCAGTAGAGATAAATCTGGCTTTTTGCAAAACAACCTAGAGCCTAGTACTTCCTATTCAAAACCACTTCACTTGTTAGTATTAGTTTGCGAGTACTTAAAGAGTACTCATGGCTTTGTCCCTGACTATTCCCGTGGCCATAATATGAAGAGGACTATCAGGAGGACGGACAGCGGGAAGGTTATGACAACTAGGATCATCTCCCATCGTCAGCATTGCCTTTGATCATGAAGATGGATCCTCGCCTACGCTATCGTTATTATTACGTTATTCCGCTGCTTGATTTGTATTAAGACTGGATCATGTGATCCTTGTTTGTTGTAAGACCTTATGTATGGATGGTAATGGATGATGTACTGTGATATCCAATCTGTTATGTATCGCAAAAATGGTAATCCTGGGATTGCGATGTATGGCATAACAGGCATCTGGGATTAAAAATACGGGTGTTGACAAGTTGGTACCAGAGCCATCCTGACCATAGGAGGCCCTAGTTTAGAATGGACGTTTGAATCAAAAACTTAGTTTCAAAACCAAGGAAGTGAGTATTTATGAAAACTTATTCTCATTCTTACCACTTAGATTCTTTCATGAAAATTCATGTTCCTCAAAAATTCGTGCAAAACTTACTTCAAATTTGACACACTTGATCACTCTACTAACTTACTCATCCTATATTCTTATAGATGGACGTGAAGTATAGCAAGTTCTATCAGTTGGGGAATGGAGGAGACCTCATCTTTGAGCGTGACTTGGACCAGCTTTCGAAAATGCTGGAGCGTCCGCACCCCGAGTTC
Source organism: Avena sativa (assembly GCA_916181665.1). Lineage (NCBI taxonomy): Eukaryota > Viridiplantae > Streptophyta > Magnoliopsida > Poales > Poaceae > Avena > Avena sativa. Next base: position 264,930,643 of record OV702280.1, on the reverse strand, counting down.
TTCGGAGCTCAGCTCAATGATCAGGAAGGAGAGTAATTGCAATGAATGGTTGTTGCAAGTCTCCGAGGAAAGATTGAAGCCCCTACCTCAGAGGGAATCCAGTTCACCTTGAGAGAGGACAACTGGCTCGATGGACTTGCCAGGGCCATGTAGGAAGCTCTTGCCCGTCTGTGTGGGTAGAGTATCAATCATATCAAGGGTACCCGCTTTGAGTTCTATCCAAGGTATGATGTTATGGGACAGCCACTGGAGGAACCATATCACCATCAGCTGAAGACTCAATTGGACCACCTCAGCTTCATGATGTATGACCGTCAGAAGGAGTTGGACAATGACCGCTCCTACGCCAACCACAAGTACGCCATCGCCGCCAAGAAGGATCAAACCATTGCCATGATATTGAAGGATCGCCAGTCTCATCGTCATCAGCTCGACAAGAAGGAGCGCATCATTGCCCGTCTTCTCCACAGGATCACAGAGTTGGAGGAGACTGTCCACGAGAGGGATATGCAGCTGGAGGAAAGGGAGAATGTAGGAGAAGACCTTCGTGGAGACCCCTACTCCTATCTCAGTGACGATGATGACTTTCTGGAGGATCAGGCCATGGACTTCTTCACCGATGAGGATGACTTTGCCTTCATTGATGATGATGATGATGATGAGGATGAGGATTATGAGGACACCGACTCCGAGGAGTAGTAGCACTAGAGCACTAGCGTTAGTGAGTTGTATTCGTTCCCACTGTATCGTAGTTTCACATAATGGTTCTTATAACCATCTGTTTTCCTTTGTTGTGGTGTGTGTTGTATCCTGTGTTATGAATGAATGAAAAGCAAGTTGCTAGAAATCGGAGTCAAACTTTAAAAACTTTTCAAAAACCCTGAACCTTAGAAATTTCCCTATTTTCTCATGATCTATCTCAATCTTCAGATGCCTCGCGGAGGAAGCACTTCATCCCCGGACCCGATGTTGCAAATGTTGGTTTCTGACAGTGAAGCTGAACGAGCCAAACGTCAAGCCAACTAGCCACCCTTCAACAGATAGCTCAGATGGCCAACAACAATCAAGGCCATGGAAATCAGGACAACCATGGATCCAAGCTCAAGAACTTCCAGAACACCAATCCACCCATTTTCACCAAGTCTGAAGAGCCCCTAGATGCAGATGATTGGCTACAAACTATGGAGAACAACCTAGAAGTTGCAGGAGTGGACGCCAACGAGAAAGTTATGTTCGCCACCCACTATCTGGACAGAGATGCAAGAGCATGGTGGAATAGCGTTCGTTCCATGACTAGAGGACAGATGATGACTTGGGAGGAATTCAAAGTCAAGTTCACCAGAACCCATGTGCCACCGAGTTTAATCAAGAGGATGAGAGATGAATTCAGGGAACTGAAGCAAGGCAAGATGACCGTAGTTGAGTACCGTGACAAATTTTTGTCATTGGCTAGGTATGCACCTAAGCCTGGCAATGGTGGTAGAACTAAACCAAACCTAGACCATACCCAATCAGCTTGTGGTCAGAACCATAACTAAACTACACCACGGGGCAGACCCCACAACTAAACCTAAACCAAACTGCACGCTCTGTCCACCCAAACCAAAACCAAACTGCTTACATGTCTATGGGTCTAACCCATTTTGTTGTTTTGGGTAGTAACCATTGGCAGACGTGGGTGAGGCAGCTGAAGAACGCACGTGTAGTAGTAGCTCCGCGAGCAAGCATGCAGCACGGCCAGCCATCGGCCCCTTTCGTGCGCTAAGCTATTAACGGAAACTGCCCAAACCCGTCCGAATAACTGGGTCTTAACCGAAATTTTGAATCAGTTCCACCCGGAACTGTTTGGACCCATAACCAACCGTACCCAACTATTCTTCTCAAAAACCAAAACTGAACTGAACTGCCGACAGAATAGGCCCGTTCCCACCCGAATTAATCAAAACCATGATGAGAAACTGAACCATCTAACCCGGTTAAACTCAAACCATTCTCAGATTTATATGCACCTGATGAGATAGATACTGAAGCCAAGAAGAAGGAGAGATTCCTGATGGTCTGCATGATGAGATGCAGACAGTGTTAGTCAATATCCTGTTTGCTGATATTGAAGCCTTAGTGGACTCTGCCATTCAAATGGAAGGCAAGATCAACCAAGCTAATGAGAACCACAAGCATCGCATGATGCATCAACCAGGAACCCATCATACCCCAAAGTATCGCCCCAACCCATCTCCAGGATTTGCCCCAAGAAACAACAGACCCCCGATGAACCGTACGACCTATCCCAACCGTGGAGGAGGAAACCCAAGGCCCGGAGGAAATCACAACAACAACCCCGACAACCCTAGCAATATCAACCGTGCACCACCCAAGTTCAACAACAACAATGTCGCCACCAACACCAATACTGCCCCAAGGACTGGAAGCAATGTTGTGCCTGTTGCAGCAAAGGACAAGTCCCAAGTGACTTGTTATGAATGTGGAACCAAGGGTCACTATTCCAATGAATGCCCCAAGAAGATTGCCACAACCCCCAATGCAAATGCCCCAGCTCAGCAGCAGCGTCATGTTCAGCCTGGAAGAAGGCTTTCCCCAGGGAATTCGCTCAACCGCAATGGTCATCTCTTTCTCATGCATGCTGAAGAAGCCCAAGAAGCGCCAGATGTCGTGTTGGGTATGTTTTCTGTTAAATCAGTACTTGCAAGAGTGTTGTTTGATTATGGAGCATCGCACTCGTTTGTTACTGAAGAATTTGCATGCACTAGTAAGATTCAACACACCAAATTGAAGCATGTTATGATAGTTCAAATACCTGGTTTGACCACCAAAGCTAGACAGATTTGCAAGGCTGTTCCTATCCGAATCCATGGCATAGATTTTTATGCTAATCTAATAGTACTCGGAACTAAAGGTTTGGAAGTAGTACTAGGAATGGATTGGATGTCCAAACATAAAGGGTTAATCGACTGTGCCAAGAAATCCATAACCATGACCAGTACAGCCGGAATATCAGTCGAGCATGTATCTGAAACCTTGCCCTGTCAATTCAATTGCAACAAGAGTATAGCCCAGCCAACCATTGACCAAGTCAGGATAGCCTGTGAATTCCCCGATGTATTCCCAGATGTTTTGCCCGGTATGCCCCCAGATCGGGATATCGAGTTTATCATTGAACTAATCCCTGGAACCGGACCCATAGCCCAGAGACCATATAGTATGAACCCGTCAGAACTAGTGGAGCTAAAGAAGCAACTGGATGCCTGTCAGGTTCCCAACCTTTAATAAGGTAGAGATCCCTGTGTTTACAATGCTAGTCCCTGGATCAATAGCTAGCATCCACAGTTAAGATGTAATATCAAGATACAAAGGTCATAATACAACTTTATAACCAGGAATAACATAATTTATTACATCTTACATAGCTCATTTGGCTATTACATTACATTGTAGCAGAATATCTCTAAGCATGGGGTCCTTCATCTTCAAAGTGCCACAGGCAGACATGCTGGTTGTAGACTTGTAATCCTAATCATTAAACTTCACTAATATCAAACAAACCTGCAACATAACAAGTTACAGCCACAAGGGTCAATACATTTGAATTGTATTGGCAAGTGATACTATGGTAGTATAGTGGAGTCTATCATCTATATGCATTTGGCTAGGTGGAGCTTAGGCTTGCTTTGCTCAAAATAGTTTTTCCTTATCATTTGAAAACACTAAGTTTTTGTTTGACAAAAATCTTTCCCAAGGCATCCCCCAATAGAAATTGGTGATCCTTTCAATCCCTTGTTCAACCACAAGTTTTTAACTTAGAAATTTGGATGATGAGATTCTTGATAGCTTCCATGTCTTGATGCTCAAATTGTCCTTTGCCAGGGACATGGCTAAGTACTTAGATTTTACACTCTGCAGAGGTGGTGCACTTTCCCCACAAGACTCGGTTTCACCAAGACAAGATCTTTCAGAAGCCTTCCCTTAGACCAAAATGGACGCGTTCCAACCTATCATTACCCTACCACCAACTGTCCATTTGGCTAAGTTATTGCAACCTATATGATCCAGGCAGAGCCCATATTGCCAAGTGGCTGCACTTGAAGCTTCTCAACATTTGACATCTCAATCTCTTTGTTCCTGGGTGGCCTTCCACAAGTGAGACACCAAGTTTTCCCCAGCATGCTGGACTTGGTGATGCCCAAGTTTTCCCCAGCATACTGGACTTGCATGACCACTCAACACAAACCATTCCTTCCATTCCACCCAGGTGATTCATTCACTTAGTTGTTTTATTAAACAAAACACAAGTCCTCAGACTTAGAAATTTTTTCATAGCATGAATATATATATTCCACCCTTGTTTTATACTAGCTAAGCTAAGCATGATAGTAGTAGGAATCTTAACTTAGGAAATTTCTACTAATGTTTCATCTACTAGGATTTCCCATAGCATAGTTTATACTTAGCAAAATTTCCATGCAAGTCCTACTTAGAAATATCACTAATGCATAGTGAAAATAATGGGACAAAAGTATGAAGCATCACTTGCCTTTTTTTTGGTAGAGAGTATAAGTTCACTTCCTTATTCTTTGCAATGTTCACTCACTTCAAATCACTACAATTCAATCAAGCAAACAATATTTCAATCTACCATTCAAGCAATTCATCACATAAAATAATAGTGACAAGACAATGCATGCAAGCATGCTAAAGATTGTTTTATTTGTAAAAGTGGTTTATAATGGTTCATAAACATTTTAAAACACCTAATGGTCATTTTATAAAGTGGCAAAATCATTGTATATAAGATTTTACTTCATAAACCATTTTTAGATCAAGTCATTATTTTATGTGGTGTAGAAATGCTTTTAATAAGGCAAAATTCTATAGGTTTCACAAAATATATTTTCAAACCATATAACCTTATGTTTAGGGTCAGAGAGTTTATTTCCAAAACATTTCTCAAAGGTTTTCTTCCAAAACCATTTTTAATAATTAAACCATATTTTTATTTGACTAGAAATGGTTTAAATCAAAGATTTATTCTTTTGCTTCACCAAATACATTTTTGAAACCACAATTTGTTTCCTATGGTCAATAGGTTCAAAACACACCATTTGCCAAAGATTTTATCCTCAAAATCATTTTGGAATAAATTTTATATCCTAAACATGCATACACAAGTTTCTGTAAAAAAACAATTTAATAGAAGCTTTTTTCTAAACAAAGTGTATGGTTGGCTAGAGCTTGTCTTGATGAATCCATTGATATAAAATTTGCAAAATTTGGACGTGTAGATTAAAAGTTATAGATTTTACAAAATCTTGTATCTAATAGATCCAATATGTTTTAATTCAAACCAGCATAGACATGTGGCTGGTTCTGATTCGCTGATACCGCTTCGCTCGGATCACTCTCTCTGGTGCTTTGGATCAAGTTAGATCGAGCGGCACAGGTGGCTCTATACCGCTTCAGTTAAGTATCTATCGTGGCCATGCGATCAAGATCGGACGGCGCTAAGCACAGTAGCCAGAGATGGGCGGCGCTGGCGGCGGGAGGTGGTGGCAGGGGCTCTGGCGGCGAGGTTTCTTGCGACACAGGGGGCTAGAGGGAGAGGGGGTTAGCTCACCAGGTTCGCTGCGCTTCGCCGATGCTCAACGTGCTCGTGGTTGACGAAGGGGCGCTCGCATGTGCTGGCGATTGCTCGCCGGAGATAGGGGTGGCGCCAGGAGCTTCTGCTTGACGACGGGGACGGATCTGCAGTCCACCAGAGGGCAAGAAAAAGATATGGTTAGATGCAGGAGAGTGCATAGATCATAGGAGCTTCAACGGAAGAGCTCGGGGTGGTCTGTTCTCACCGGGAAAGGTTGACGGAGCGGAGGCAGACGGCGGCGATGTTTAGGCGTGGTTGTTGCCGAGCATAAGGGGCACGCGCGGATGATCTAGAGCTATTGGCAGATGTGCAAGAGAGTGGGGATCATGCTCTTGGGGGTTAGAGGCAGAGGGGAGGTACGGCTTGATCAGAATCGAGGAAGAAAGTTCGTCGTGGCCGCGAGGTTGCAAAGCAAATCTAGGACGGCCTGATGGCTCTGGTCGTGTGATGCTTGAGGGGAATGAAGGAGGGGAGGGAGGCAGTTAAGTGGGAGTAATCGCGGGGAGGAATTACTGGCGCGTTTATGCCAATTCATTCGCAATCAACGCCGGCAGAAACAGTAGAGGGCAAGGTCAGCGGCGGGTGAGAACGAAGGGGCTGGCGGTGGGACCGTTTCGTCAGCGAAGAGAGACAGAGAAGGTGGGGTCCATGCGTCGGCGACCGAGCGGGTGAGTTTGCTAGTTCGAATCGTTTTTCTATGGGGAGGAGAGGAACTGGGCTGGACTGGGCCAGGTGGGCTTAGCTGGGCTAGTTCGACCTTGTTCCCTTTTTTTATACTGCCTTGTTCTTCTTTTTCTATTTCCATTTCTATTTTGATTTTGTTTAATTAATTTAAACACTCATTTGAAATCAAAACTTTGCCAAAATTTGTGTAGCTTCAAATATTGATTAATAAAGCATTCTGAAATCATTTTAGAATAATTTATTTATTCTTTTTAAGGTCTTTTAATTATTCAAAAATAGGCTCTAGTTTTAATTAGATATGATTAATAATATTTTTAAATCTCCATTTAAATTCTTAAACCTTCCAAATCTTTTCAGTAGGTTTTTATTTGTTTGTTTGGGTTCAAATAATTCATCTTGAATTATTTGGAAAATATTTAATTTGATTCATAATTCATTTGAATTGGGTATTTGTTTTAATTCCAATGGAATTTAATACAGTTTTTAATTCCCTAATTTTTATTTGGAAGTTTTCTTTAATCTTAATTAAGTTGATTTAAACAACTTTTATTTCACTTGGGTAAATTCCAAAATACTATTTTCTCAAGAATTATATATTTATTCTTATTAGAGATTTGTCTTTTTTAAAAATAAGGATAGAATGGTTAATGCCATTTCATTTTATTTGGAAATTCTTTATCCTTTTATTGTATTTGATTTGGATTATAATCATTCCATTTGCTTATGGTCTTTGCCAAGATTTAATTTGGTCTTTAAATATTCCTTATTTAATATTTCTTTCTTTATCTTATAAAATCCATATCTTTTTATTTACTGATCCAAACTTAGTGATTCCAATTTGTAAAATCTTATTTAATATTTATTTATCCTTTTTAAATATCTTTAGGATTATTTTCTCACCATTTGGTATGGATTTTAGATAAGTGCTTTATTAGCTTTGGAATTTGCTTTTCCTTATTTTATTTAAATTCATAAGATTTTACTTATGGTTCCAAATTAAGTGAAACCAATTTCTATGGTCTTATAACATTTCTATTTGTCATTCTTTATCATTTGTAAATGTTTGTTGACAAATTTTTATATGGTTCAAATCCATAGGTTTGGAGATAACTTGGAAATGATTTTTATTCCATTAGGGTTTAGGGTTTGGATTTATTTTCCAAGTGTTTTAAATTTCCAGATACATTTATTGAGGAATGCATTTCTCTAGATTTGAATTTTGTTGAATTCAAACTTTAATTAAAGTTTATTCAAGATGGGATTTTAAGTTTCCATTTAGAAACAAAAGTTTCTTTTCACCCTAATTTTCAACAATAATTTTATTTTGTTTATTTATTTTTCACATTACAAGATTTGGAAAATCTAGGGATGTGACAGGCTACCACCCTTAAAATAAATCTCGTCCCGAGATTTGGGGAGGCTAGGGGTTACAAGTTGGCTCAAAAGCATCTAGGGTACTACCACCCTTAAAAAATTTCCAACTAGATTACATCTTGGCTTGCTTGGGATCTTGTTCAAATCTTTCTGGGCAAACATCTGCATAGTGTCCTTTGTTTCCACACTTGAAACATGTGACAAGGCTGAGATCCTTCATAGGCTTGTTTATCTTGTGCTTCATCTTTTCTGGATAGTTGCTTGCATAATGTCCTTGGTTACCACAATTATAACAGGTGATAAGATTGAGTTCATCACGTATCTTCTGTGGGCAAGTTGCTACATAATGGCCTAGCTCTTTGCAGTTGTTTCACCACACTTGGCTAATCTCCTTATACTTCTTCTTCTCTGGACATTCACTGGCATAGTGTCCCATTTCTTTGCAATGACCACATTGCACATGGCTTTTGTCCTTCTTTTTCTTGGGTTTCTCCAAAGCTAGGAGTGCTTCTAGTTCATGTTCTTCATATGTTATCTCAAAAGTATGAACAGTTCCTGGTCTCCTTGACCTTCTATTACTCCTTGTATAATACATGTGTCTCCTCTTTGGTCCTTTAAATTGATTCATGTTGTTGGGAGGTATAAGCTGAGATTTTACTTTGTCTTCATCCTTCTTGGTAGACTTGGCTCTCTCATGGTAATCTGCAATCAGTTGTTGCACTCCACCTTGTTTCCTTTGTTCAACTATGGAATAGATGGGGCATTGAATAGGGACATGATTGTTTCCTTCACATAAGTAACAAGTAGCTTGGGTTGTGGGGCATTGGTCAGCTGGATGTTTCTCTTCACAATTGGGGCATTGATCTTCATGCTCCTTGGAAGTGTGATCCTTGTCTCCACAAATATTGCAATCTTGGGTTCCTTCTAGAATAACATCTTTGTCATCCTTGGTGTCATAAACTCCTTGGGAAGAGTTGTCTCCCATGTTGATCATTTGAGTAGCCATCCCTTGCAACAATTGGGATTGAGTTTCCAAAACTTTTTGCATGGTTGGGTCTAACTCATTGTTGTTGGCTAAGAACTGAGTTGTCACTTGGTTCAACTGGGTTTGTCTTGCAAGCAGTTGGTCTCTCATGTTGACCTCTTAGCTTTTATTGTTGTCACCATCCTTGATGTTGGAGTCTCTTGGAGAAGTCATCTGTTTGGGTTGGTTTGGGGTTAGAATGGGCAAAATATTTCTAAGGGAATAATTCTAATCACACACATCACAATTCACACAAGCAATCACAAACAAGCATTCCACTCAAACAACAAGTTTCAAGCATATTTTTAGGCAACCAAAAATATTTTTGTTACACCACATAAGTTGGTGGGTTTGACTTAAACTAAATATGGTGGTCCATCTATATGGTTCACTTGAAATCTTTCCATCCTTCTTGGTTGATTTTTTTTTGAACAAGATCTTTGCATCCATGGAGAATTTTTTTGTATCTTGGTCTCAAAATTTCAAGGTGATGATGTTTCCTTCTAAGTTGTGTTTCCTTAGTCTTCATTTCTTGTCTCACTTGTAGTCCTTAGTGATATCCAAGGTTTAAGTCCTTATTGTGAATAATGTTGAAATCACTTGAAGATGTGGAAGTCATTAGAGTTGAAGATGTTGAAGTCATTAGAGTTGATGAAGTCCTTTGCACATGGTGAAGTCTTTGGCCATGGGGTAGGCTTTGTCCATCAAGTTTGAAATAGAAGAGATGTAGAATCAAAACCAAAATGGTTGAGGAAAGAGTCTACAAGATTGTTTGTAAATAAGTTTTGGAACAAATACAACTCCTATTTTTTCTAAGGGGTTTTGTCCAATCCTAGGTTTACAAATCTTATAGGCAACACAATGCTCTGATACCATCTGTTAGGTTCCCACCCTTTAATAAGGTAGAGATCCCTGTATTTACAATGCTAGTCCCTGGATCAATAGCTAGCATCCACAGTTAAGATGTAATATCAAGATACAAAGGTCATAATACAACTTTATAACCAGGAATAACATAATTTATTACATCTTACATAGCTCATTTGGCTATTACATTACATTGCAGCAGAATATCTATAAGCATGGGGTCCTTCATCTTCAAAGTTCCACAGGCAGACATGTTGGTTGTAGACTTGTAGTCCTAATCATTAAACTTCACTAATATCAAACAAACCTTCAACATAACAAGTTACAACCACAAGGGTCAATACATTTGAATTGTATTGGCAAGTGATACTATGGTAGTATAGTGGAGTTTATCATCTATATGCATTTGGCTAGGTGGAGCTTAGGCTTGCTTTGCTCAAAATAGTTTTTCCTTATCATTTGAAAACACTAAGTTTTTGTTTGACAAAAATCTTTCCCAAGGCATCCCCCAATAGAAATTGGTGATCCTTTCAATCCCTTGTTCAACCACAAGTTTTTAACTTAGAAATTTGGATGATGAGATTCTTGATAGCTTCCATGTCTTGATGCTCAAATTGTCCTTTGCCAGGGACATGGCTAAGTACTTAGATTTTACACTCTGCAGAGGTGGTGCACTTTCCCCACAAGACTTGGTTTCACCAAGACAAGATCTTTCAGAAGCCTTCCCTTAGACCAAAATGGACGCGTTCCAACCTACCATTCCCCTACCACCAACTGTCCATTTGGCTAAGTTATTGCAACCTATATGATCCAGGCAGAGCCCATATTGCCAAGTGGCTGCACTTGAAGCTTCTCAACATTTGACATCTCAAATCTCTTTGTTCTTGGGTGGCCATCCACAAGTGAGACACCAAGTTTTCCCCAGCATGCTGGACTTGGTGATGCCCAAGTTTTCCCCAGCATACTGGACTTGCATGAACACTCAACACAAACCATTCCTTCCATTCCACCCAGGTGATTCATTCACTTACTTGTTTTATTAAACAAAACACAAGTCCTCAGACTTTGAAATTTTTCCATAGCATGAATATATATATTCCACCCTTGTTTTATACTAGATAAGCTAAGCATGATAGTAGTAGGAATCTTAACTTAGGAAATTTCTACTAAGGTTTCATCTACTAGGATTTCCCATAGCATAGTTTATACTTAGCAAAATTTCCATGCAAGTCCTAGTTAGAAATATCACTAATGCATAGTGAAAATAATGGGACAAAAGTATGAAGCATCACTTGCCTTTTTTTTGGTAGAAAGTATAAGTTCACTTCCTTGTTCTTTGCAATATTCACTCACTTCAAATCACTACAATTCAATCAAGCAAACAATATTTCAATCTACCATTCAAGCAATTCATCACATAAAATAATAGTGACAAGACAATGCATGCAAGCATGCTAAAGATTGTTTTATTTGTAAAAGTGGTTTCTAATGGTTCATAAACATTTGAAAACACCTAATGGTCATTTTATAAAGTGGCAAAATCATTTGTATATAAGATTTTACTTCATAAACCATTTTTAGATCAAGTCATTATTTTATGTGGTGTAGAAATGCTTTTAATAAGGCAAAATTCTATAGGTTTCACAAAATATGTTTTCAAACCATATAACCTTGTGTTTAGGGTCAGAGAGTTTATTTCCAAAACATTTCTCAAAGGTTTTCTTCCAAAACCATTTTTAATAATTAAACCATATTTTTATTTGACTAGAAATGGTTTAAATCAAAGATTTATTCTTTTTCTTCACCAAATACATTTTTGAAACCACAATTTGTTTCCTATGGTCAGTAGGTTCAAAACACACCATTTGCCAAAGATTTTATCCTCAAAATCATTTTGGAATAAATTTTATATCCTAAACATGCATACACAATTTTCTGTAAAAACAAACAATTTAACAGAAGCTTTTTTCTAAACAAAGTGTATGGTTGTCTAGGGCTTGTCTTGCTGAATCCATTGATATAAAATTTGCATAATTTGGACGTGTAGATTAAAAGTTATAGATTTTACAAAATCTTGTATCTAATAGATCCAATCTGTTTTAATTCAAACCAGCAGAGACACGTGGATGGTTCTGATTCGCTGATACCGCTTCCCTCGGAACACGCTCTCTGGTGCGTTGGATCAAGTTAGATCGAGCGGCACAGGTGGCTCTATACCGCTTCAGTTAAGTATCTATCGTGGCCATGCGATCAAGATCGGACGGCGCTAAGCACACTAGCCAGAGTTGGGCGGCGCTGGCGGCGGCAGGTGGTGGCGGGGGCTCTGGCGGCGAGGTTGCTGGCAACACAGGGGGCTATAAGGAGAGAGGGGTATCTCACCAGGTTCGCTGCGCTTCGCCGATGCTCAACATGCTCGTGGTTGACGAAGGGGCGCTCGCATGTGCTGGCGATTGCTCGCCGGAGATAGGGGTGGCGCCAGGAGCTTCTGCTTGACGACGGGGACGGGGCTGCAGTCCACCAGAGGGCAAGAAAAAAGATACGGTTAGATGCGGGAGAGTGCATAGATCATAGGAGCTTCAATGGAAGAGCTCGGGGTGGTCTGTTCTCACCGGGAAAGGTTGACGGAGCGGAGGCAGACGGCGGTGATGTTCAGGCGTGGTTGTTGCCGAGCATAAGGGGCACACCAGGATGATCTAGAGCTATCGGCTGATGCGCAGGAGAGTGGGGATCATGCTCATGGGGGTTAGAGGCAGAGGGGAGGTACGGCTTGGTCGGAATCGAGGAAGAAAGTTCGTCGGGGCAGCGAGGTTGCAAAGCAAATCTGGGACGGCCTGATGGCTCTGGTCGTGTGATGCTTGAGGGGAATGAAGGAGGGGAGGGAGGCAGTTAAGTGGGAGTAATCGCGAGGAGGAATTACTGGCGCGTTTATGCCAATTCATTCGCAATCAACGCCGGCAGAAATAGTAGAGGGCGAGGTCATCGGCGGGTGAGAACGAAGGGGCTGGCGGTGGGACCGTTTCGTCAGCGAAGAGAGACAGAGAAGGTGGGGTCCATGCGTCGGCGACCGAGCGGGTGAGTTTGCTGGTTCGAATCGTTTTTCTATGGGGAGGAGAGGAACTGGGCTGGACTGGGCCAGGTGGGCTTAGCTAGGCTGGTTCGACCTTGTTCCCTTTTTTTATACTGCCTTGTTCTTCTTTTTCTATTTCCTTTTCTATTTTGATTTTGTTTAATTAATTTAAACACTCATTTGAAATCAAAACTTTGCCTAAATTTGTGTAGCTTCAAACATTGATTAATAAAGCATTCTCAAATCATTTTAGAATAATTTATTTATTCTTTTTAAGGTCTTTTAATTATTCAAAAATAGGCTCTAGTTTTAATTAGATATGATTAATAATATTTTTAAATCACCATTTAAATTCTTAAACCTTCCAAATCTTTTCAGTAGGTTTTTATTTGTTTATTTGGGTTCAAATAATTCATCTTGAATTATTTGGAAAATATTTAATTTGATTCATAATTCATTTGAATTGGGTATTTGTTTCAATTCCAATGGAATTTAATACAGTTTTTAATTCCCTAATTTTTATTTGGAAGTTTTCTTTAATCTTAATTAAGTTGATTTAAACAACTTTTATTTCACTTGGGTAAATTCCAAAATACTATTTTCTCAAGAATTATATATTTATTCTTATTAGAGATTTGTCTTTATTAAAAATAAGGATAGAATGGTTAATGCCATTTCATTTTATTTGGAAATTCTTTATCCTTTTATTGTATTTGATTTGGATTATAATCATTCCATTTGCTTATGGTCTTTGCCAAGATTTAATTTGGTCTTTAAATATTCCTTATTTAATATTTCTTTCTTTATCTTATAAAATCCATATCTTTTTATTTAGTGATCCAAACTTGGTGACTCCAATTTGTAAAATCTTATTTAATATTTATTTATCATTTTTAAATATCTTTAGGATTATTTGCTCACCATTTGGTATGGATTTTAGATAAGTGCTTTATTAGCTTTGGAATTTGCTTTTCCTTATTTTATTTAAATTCATAAGAATTTACTTATGGTTCCAAATTAAGTGAAACCAATTTCTATGGTCTTATAACATTTCTATTTGTCATTCTTTATCATTTGTAAATTTTTGTTGACAAATTTTTATATGGTTCAAATCCATAAGTTTGGAGATAACTTGGAAATGATTTTTATTCCATTAGGGTTTAGGGTTTGGATTTATTTTCCAAGTGTTTTAAATTTCCAGATACATTTATTGAGGAATGCATTTCTCTAGATTTGAATTTTGTTGAATTGAAACTTTAATTAAAGTTTGTTCAAGATGGGATTTTAAGTTTCCATTTAGAAACAAAAGTTTCTTTTCACCCTGATTTTCAACAATAATTTTATTTTGTTTATTTATTTTTCACATTACAAGATTTGGAAAATCTAGGGATGTGACAATGCCATGCTGGAGATAGGATTGATCCAACCAAGTGCATCGCCATGGAGATCACCTGTCTTGTTTCTGGATAAGAAAGATGGAGGTAACTGTTTGTGTGTGGATTATTGGAAGTTAAATGATCTCTCCATCAAGAACAAGTACCCATTGCGAAAGATATAAGACCTGTTTGACCAGTGGACTGGTGTACTAAGATTGACCTTAGAACTGGCTATCATCAACTCAAGATTCGCGCAGAGGATATTCCAAAGACTGCCTTTACCACCAGATATGGATTATACGAGTATACTGTCATGTCTTTTGGATTAACCAATGCCCCCGCTTATTTCATGAACCTCATGAATAAGATTTTTATGGACTTCCTGTGGTGACCCAGCATACCACTGCATGTTGTAGTATACTATAGTCGTGGACATAACACTCACGGAGTACCATTCCGCAAATATTACATCCTCAGAGTGGTACAATAGAAACAAAGCGAGTCCACAACATACATTATCATTTTTACAACCACAAATTACATGACGACTTTGAGATCCTCCTAGGTCCATAGAGGTATCCCGATGACTCAGGGCTAAACTATAATAATTCGAAGAACAAAATAAAGAAGCAACTAAGGTTTATACGAGATTTAATATAGATAGAGGATAGAGATCTATGCTACTAGACTAGATCACTATATATGCTACATCTACACTTCAGATACGTCGGTCTCCATTCCATAGATTTTTTCGTAATTGTTCCCTTCGACGCTTCCGGATACTTCTGGTTCTTCATAGCGGAATTCTTCTTGGTATTCAATTGGATATAGTATTTACTTTTCCTGACCGTTAATGTCTTTCAGAATCTAGCAAGGGTTAAGAAGATATGTTGAGTACGAGTGTACTCAGCAAGTTCACTAAAAAGGAATGTTTGATGCACTATATCTATAGCCACAGGCCATAGTTCGTAGGAAATGCAGGTTTTCATAAACATTTCTTCAAAGGTTCATTTTATTCTGAAAATCTATTTTCGTCAGCCTTCATAGGTTTACCAGAACTTTCATGGAGTTCATTCCTGCAGCATTCGCAGCTCCTTCCTGGAACAGCGAGTAACAAGTTACAGTTCTTACATTCTGCAGAGGTGCGTTACTTTACCCATGAGAGATCAAATCCTTGATGCACAACCGGGCGAATCTTTCCCGTCCACACTTCCTATGGTGTGGGGCCTAGTAGATGGTCCAAGACAATGGCTGTTCTTCTCTGCAACCCCGCATACACCGCAATTGTTGTATGCCCAAACTCAAGGTAGACCTTTCCCCGTATAAAACGGCTATACCTTAGTTGGATACATACAACAACCATTAACACTAGAAATCTGTCTTTTGTAATCCCAGATCCATGGTAGACCGTTCCCCGTATAAAACGGCTATACCCATGATCTGCAACTTACAAACGCCTAGAACAGTGTTCAATGCATGTGAAAGGGAGCTGATCCAGCTGACTTCCCCATAGCCATATAGATCTCATGGTTAACGCGTAATATACGGCGCGACAATCACTGGCGACATTGGTTGTTAAGTCCTAGTTGTTATATTCCTGTGCAGTGGTATTCCAACTGCTAGATTTAAAAGATTAGTTGATCACCCTGGATCAGTAACCAATAGTTCACTTTAATTATTAAAATAGTGTTTTCGACCTTTTTGAATTGTAGGTGACGACACAACAGTTTGCAACTACTTTACAGAAAATAATCACAAGACATGATCAAGTATGAACTTGCCTTGGTATAGCGAAGTATTATAGCCGAATATATCGACTTGACCCTGGACCTCGGGTTCTACAAAAATATCATCATTTCCCGATAAGTACAATGTTTAAAGAAGCAATATGCTTTTATGCATAAGTAATGGGATGCATAATGCAAAGTCCCAAGTAATTCCTCAATCTTTACGAGTGAGATATATTTAGATGATTTATTTAAGATTTTCTTTATTTTAAGTTTACTTCATAAAAAGGATAAATACATAAAATATTAAGAGTAAAGTACAATCATAATATAATTTTAAGGTTCTATGATATTATGTAATTATTATAAAGTTCATGTTTTAAGTGGTTATGGCTTTAAATAAATGGTATATTGTTTCTTTTGAAGTGACAAAAAGAATAACATTTAAAGAAAATATTATTTATGTTAAGTTATTCAACTCTAAAGATTAATAGGGTTGAAGCTATGGTTTTGTAATAAGATTTAAATGATTTTGAGTCATTATATATATAGCTTAGGATAGCTCAGACCAAAGTAAACTATAAACATGTAATTGGTCTTGAGATATAACATTTGTAGCATTATCAATTATTAGGGTTTTTCATAAGCATAATTAAAAAAGAAATATTTTAATTATGGAATTTTGTTTTAAATATGTAGATTTAGCATGTGTAATATTTATAGATTATACTAAGAGATTTTTCTTCATAAAGAAAACAATAGGTGGATTATATTATAATTTATTTAGTGAACTTTAAGTTTGTTAAATATGATTATTTATGAATTGTTAATGATTTGCAAAGAATAAATTTGTAAATCCTTGACTTATAGTTAGTTAAATATTTTAAAAGAATATTATAAAGTTAATTGTTTACACCCAGATTTTATATTAAATTAATATTATGGGTTTAGACTAGTTAAAGGATTGTGTTTTGAATATGATTATTTCTTACTTAGAAATAATATTAAATAATTAACAAAACAAATATCTTATTTCAATAATGTAGATAATTGAAGTTATATGGTCTAGGAACTTTAAAATGTTTTTATAATAATAAACTTAGTATCTTTCTAGTAAATATACTTGCTTAAATTCTTAAAAATGAATTTTATTTATTATCTTCATATTTTTATGAAATTTCTTAATTATTTAATGTCTTCAAATATTTGTTTTAAATTTTATTATTAAATTTTAAGTTGGTATTTTTATGAGATAAGAGATTTATTTTTATTCATAAAAGTGATTTTTATTTATTTTTAGGAATTTTCCTAAATTTATTAAATTTCATTTAGATATTTAAGGGTGTTAATATTTATTTGCATTTTATTAAACTTAAATAAATATTATTATATTTTTCTTAGGTGGATATTATTTCAATAAACATTTAGATATATTAAATATATTTTTAGGAGTTTTCAACATTTTCTAGCGCTTAAAATGTTTAGAGGTATTTTAATAATTTCCATTTTTGTTTTTATATATATTGGGCCTAGTTCTTGGGCCCATCTAGCCCAATACCCAACCTAGTCCACCTAGTTGGACTAAGCCACAGAACCTGGTCGACCGAGTCGGTCAACCCTACCCATACGCTCTCCTCTCTCTCTCTCTCTCTCTCTCTCTCTCTCTCTCTCTCTCTCTCTCTCTCTCTCTCTCTCTCTCTCTCCTCTCTCTCTCTCTCTCTCTCTCTCTCTCTCTCTCTCTCTCTCTCTCTCTCTCTCTCTCTCTCTCTCTCTCTCTCTCTCTCTCTCTCTCTCTCTCGCCTCGACCCCTCTTCCCCGTGATGCCGCGGCGTTGCCGCCGTCGCTGCTCGGCTCCGACACGCTCTGGCCCCCCTCGGCCGCCGCCATGCTGGGTGGCTCCACCACCACCTCCTCTGCTCTATCCCCATGATACGTCCAAAACATATCTACTTTCTCGAACACTTTGCTATTCTTTATTCTCTAAACTTGTGTGATTTGGATAGAACTAACACGGATTGACACTTTTTTCTCAGAATTACCTTGGTGTCTTGTTTTTTGCAGAAAATGAACTATCAGTAAAAATCCCGAAAAATATGCCAAAAACTATTTCTCACCAGAAGATCCACGGAGCCAGAAGGGGAGACAGAGGGGAGGCCTGGGGGCCCCAGACCCACCCCAGGCGCGGGCCCACTGACCCCGCGCCTGGGGAAGGTCTGGCCACCCCAGGCAGCTCCTCGGCCTCCCTCCGCGCCTATAAGTTGCCTTGTGACCTAAAAACAGAGGGGGGTTCCATAGTTTTCCAGAAAGAGTTCTGCTCCGCCATTGCCACCAGAAACCAAGATTCAGATCCAGAAACTCTGTTCTGGCACCTTGCCGGGATGGGGAATTTGGAGAGGATCATCACCATCGTCATCACCAATGCATCTCCATCAACCACCGATGTTTCCCTCATCCATGAGTGAGTAATCCCCCGCTGTAGGCTTGGGGATGGTAGGGATTGTATGAGTTCTATCATGTAATCGAATAAGATCTGTTAGGGGCATAGTGCCTAGTATCTCTTTTAGTGCTATTTGACTTTGTTGCAACTTGTTGTGCTTAATGCTTGTCACTAGGGCCCGAGTGCCATGATCTCAGATCTGAACTTATTATTGAATCATTATGATAGTATTGTTTGTGATCTTATCTGCAAGTTGTGTACACATATCATTGTCTGGATTCAAAGGCCCCAAAGTGACAATAGTTGGGACAACCGGAGGGGATGGATGTGGTGTGAGGATCACATGTGTTCACGGAGTGTTAATGCTTTGCTCCGGTGCTCTATTAAAAGGAGCACCTTAATTGCCAGTAGTTCCCTAGAGGCCCCGCTGCCACGAGCTGGCTGGACAGAAGATGTTGTGCAAGTTCTCATTGAGAGCACGTATGACTATATATGTAGCACATGCCTAGGATTGTTTAGTACTTGGATGCTTATTATTATTTATCTGCAATGCCCTAGTTCTTGAAGTTACATGTTTAGACTCGTCCATGCAACGCCCGTCCATCCATCCCTATGCCTACCGCACTCGAATCCTACTGTTACTATTGCTCCTATTTCACTGTTGCTGTTGCTATTGCTGCTGCTGTTGCTTTCTTGTTTCTACTATCAAACTATTGCTACTGATAAAGTTCTGTGAGCAAGAACTATTTCCAGGTGTAGCTGAATTAACAACTTAGTTGTTAAGGATTGCAAGTATTCTTTGGCTCCCCTTGTGTCGAATCAATAAATTGGGTAATACTACCCGCGAAGACTGTTGCGATCCCCTACACTTGTGGGTCATCAAGACTATTTTCTGGCGCTGTTGCTGGGGAGCATAGCTTTATTTGTAAGTTCACTTGGATCTATTATTGTTTACTGCTACTCCTTTCATCATGGAGAAGTCTCTTGATGGAAAGTTCCCTATTTTACCATCCACTACAAGAAGAGGTACAGTCCTAAACACCTCTGCTGCTCTTGATTCACAGTCTGTTATAAGTAAGCTTGTCACACTACCACCACATACACATGCTACACATACTGCTACTACTGCTATGTCTGAAACTGCTTTTGATGCTCATGATGATACTTCTACTGTGCTTGATGCGAGTGGTTCATTAGCTCCTTTTCTAGATGCTACTATGGCTAGTCTAGGAAATACCGAAACTCCTAGTGAATGAACTGTTACACCTAATTTCTCACCTGGGGCTAGTGAGAGTTATGATATTAATGATGGTTACATTGAGTTCACTGATGAATTTGTTGAAGAGTGCCGGAACACACATGGTACTAGTGCTATGAAGAGTCTCCTTACTAGACGTACTATTATTCTTAAGTTGTCCTATGATCCTAAGTTTGCCACTTTTTCCATAGATATTAAAGATGAAGACTATGATTTCTCTCTTGATTTATCTTATTTAGATATTGTTGAGAAAGAACCTTTTTGTGGGACTGAAAATGAGAGTGATGTGGCTCATATGAATGAGATTTCTACTATGAGTGCTTTGTTCTCTGATGATTTTAAATGCGCAAGTATTTTGTTGCTAAGATCTTCCCTTTTTCACTAAAAGGAGAAGCTAGGGCTTGGTTTAATAGATTAACTCTTGGTTCCATTGATAGCCCTGATTCTTGAATGCTTCTTTCTTCCATAAATATTTTCCTCCTAGTGCTAGACATGCTGCTTTGCAGAGACTTTTTGATTTTAAACAGGGAGAAGAAGAGAAATTGCCTGAGTCATGCACAATTTTCTGTGCCTTGATTCATGCACATCCTGGATGTCCATTACCTAAGAATGAGCTTCTTGATAATTATTATAATGGACTAACTGATGATTCTAGGACCTACCTAGACAGATTTGCTGATTGTGTTTTCAGGAAAAGAACTCCTATAGATACTGAAGAATTAATGACTAAGAGAAGCAAGAATTATGATGATTGGACTTCAACTGAGCTAAATACACCTGAGCCTATTACTCCTGAACCAGTTGTTCCTGAACCAATTCCAGAACCAACAACAAAGAAGAGGGGAGTTATTGCATTAAATGATGAAGTGATGAAGGAAGTTAAGAAGTGTCTAAAGGAGAAAGGTATTAGAGCTAAAGATGTAAAGAATCTACCTCCTATAGAATAATTATGTAAGCCAATTCCCCACTCATCTACTTTTGGGGTACACTCTCTCCAACACTTTGATGAAGGTGATATTCCTTATGGTAAGCCTCCTGATCAATGCTTAGAGGAACTTGACATTTTTATTGTTAAACAAGGTCATTTTAATAAACAAGTTCAGGATCATTTATTAGAAAACTCTAGAGTTATTCATGAGTTGAAAGATATTGTAGAAAGAACTTCTAATGATATTAAAATGCTTTGTAAACACTTTCAAATGGTTCAAACCCAACTTGATCAACTGGCTAAGGTACAAAAAGATATGCTAGTTAATGCTTTAGGAGATATATGGAATTAGAACTAGGAGTGGTGCAGCTACTCAAGATCCTTTATATCCTGAAGGACACCCTAAAAGAATAGAGCAGGATTCCCAACAAGGTGAAGATAGTGGTAGTCCTCGTAAGAGAAAGAAAAACAAACATAAGATAGTTGAGGAACCACTTGAACCCGCTGTAGATCCTAATAGTATATCTGTCTCTGATACTGAAACTGAGAGTGTTAATGATAATAATGATGCTCCTGATAAGGAGGAAGTTGAGGAAGAACCTGAGAAACACACTAAGAACACTAGGTACACAAAGGAAGATTTTATTGCTAATAAACATGTTAAAGAGAGAGAACCTTGGGTGCAGAAACCTATGCCTTTTCCAGGTAAGAAGCACAAGTCAAAGGAGGAAGAACACTACAACAAGTTTTTTGAGTGGATGAAACCTTTATTTTTGCAAATTCCTTTGACTGATGCTATTAAATTGCCTCCTTACTCAAAGTATATGAAGGATATTGTCTCTAATAAAAGGAAGATTCCTAATGAGGAGATTTCTACTCTACTTGCTAATTATTCCTTCAATGATAAGGTTCCAAAGAAACTTGGTGATCCAGGTATACCAACTATTCCTTGCTCCATTAAGAATAATTATGTTAGAACTTCTTTGTGTGATTTGGGAGCTGGAGTCAGTGTTATGTCTTTTTCTCTCTATAAGAGACTCCAGCTAGAAAAGTTGATACCAACTGATATTTCTTTGCAAATGGCTGATAAGTCAACTACTATTCCTGTTGGTATATGTGAGGATGTTCTTGTTCAAGTTGCTCATAATTGCATGGTCTTAACTAATTTTTTTGTGCTTGAAATGTCTGAAGATGATAATATGTCTATTATTCTTGGGAGACCTTTTCTTAATACTGCAGTGTAGAGGTCCCAACCTTTAGTAAGGTAGAGATCCCTGTGTTTACAATGCTAGTCCCTGGATCAATAGCTAGCATCCACAGTTAAGATGTAATATCAAGAAACAAAGGTCATATTACAACTTTATAACCAGGAATAAAATAATTCATTACATCTTACATAGCTCATTTGGCTATCTCATTACAATGCAGCAGAATATAACATTAGCATGGGGTCCTTCATCTTCAAAGTGCCACAGGCAATCTTGTTGGTTGTAGACTTGTAATCCTATTCAACACACTTCACTAACATCAAACAAACCTGCAACATAATAAGTTGCAGCCACAAGGGTCAATACATTTGAATTGTATTGGCAAGTTTCACTAGTATGTAGTAATAAGTGGATCCTATCATTACATGCATATTTGGCTAAGTAGGGTTTAGGCCATTTTGCAGAAAGCAATATAGTCTTATCCTATCTTTTCAAAATAGTTTTGATCTTTTGACAAATCTTTCTGAACTCCTTGGAAAACTCCAAGTGCTTCTAATCCCTTGTTGTCACCATCAAGTTTTACTTTGAGAAATTGGGATGTCAAGATCTTCCATAGCTTCAGGCCTTAGTTGCTCAGAATTTTCCGTAATCGGGGACACGACTAAGTACTTAGAATTTTATCTTCTGCAGAAGTTATACATTTTACCCACATGACACAATCTCGTCTTGACGCCACCAGTGGCCGCTGGATAAGTACACACCAAATGGAGTACCGGCAGATCGAGAATGTGACAAAGTCTTTCCATAGAAGTCCTCCCAATACACAATGCTATCTTGTCTACCAGGCACCAATGTAAGGATATATTTCCAATACACAATTCTAGTTAACCTGAAGATGCCAATGCAAGGGTCTTCCACTATGTAGTTGACTAAGCCAGAGCCCATTTAGCATGTGGCTGTACAGGGAAGCCACTGTGTCACATCCCAAAATTTTCCAAATTTTGAAATGTGAAAAAAAAATAAAAAAAAACTTTGTTGAAATTTAGGGTGAGAAGAAACTTTTTGATTCCAATTGGAAATATCCAAACCTATTTTGATCAAATAAAATCCTAAAAGGGATTTCAAAAGATAAACAATTAATAAATAAAGTTAAAATATTTGGAATCACTATTTTTAGAGCTTTTAATAAAAGGATTTGATTTTCAAAAGCAAAGGTAGATTTATAAATAAGGATTATTTTATAGAGCCAAATTAAATCTTGGCCAAGCTTTTGAAATGAAATATTACTATTTAAAAAGAGTAAAGGTTTAATTAAATAAAATAATGAGGATTTATTATTATCCAATTTTATTAAAGTAAAGGTTTTTACATTTTAAATAAACACTAAAACTTGTTATTTTATTTTAAATAAGTTTTCCAAGTGTTTTATATTTTCAAATAAAACCTACTAAAATGGTTTTGATATTATTTAGATTTCAAATAGAGTTTTTAAATAAATTAAATCCTATTTGAATTAAAGACAAAGTTCTATTTTATTTAATTATTAATGGATCCCAAAAAAAGAATAAAAAATTATTTTGTTTTGGACTTTGAATTGTGTGGTTAAACAGAATTAAAATCTACACAAAGTTTGGCAAAGGTTTGAATTCATTTGGGTGTTTGAATTGTTTGAATAAAATCAAAACAGAAATTCAAATAGAAAAAGGAAAAAGCTTCTGTATAAAAAAAGTGAATCAAACCCAGCCCAGCAAACAGGCCCAGCATTGTCACATCCCAAGATTTTCCAAATCTTTTAATGTGAAAAATAAATAAAATAAAATAAAATATTGTTGAAAATCAGGGTGAAAAGAAACTTTTGTTCTTAAAAAGAAACTTAAAATCCCATCTTGGACAAACTTTAATTAAAATTTGAATTCAACAAAATTCAAATCAAGCAAAATGCATTCCTCAATGAATGTATCTGAAAATTTAAACACTTGGAAAATAAATCCAAACCCTAAAACCCTAATAGAATATAAATCATTTCCAAGTTATCTCCAAGCCTATGGATTTGATCCATATAAAAATTTGCCAACAAACATTTACAAATGATCAAGAAAGACAATTAGAAATATTATAAAACCATAGAAATTGGTTTCACTTAATTTGGAGCCATAACTAAAATCTGATGAATATAATAAGATAAGGAATTGATTTCCCAAAGATAATGAAGCACTTATCTAAAATCCATACCAAATGGTGAGCAAATCAACCTAAAAAGATTTAAAAGGATAAACAAATATTAAACAAGATTATATAAATTGGAATCACCAAGTTTGGATCTCTAAACAAAAAGATATGGATTTTATAAGATGAAGAAAGAAATATTAAATAAAGAATATTTAAAGACCAAATTAAATCATGGCCTAATCCATAAGCAAATGGAATGAATATAATCCAAATAAAATAAAAGGATAAATAATTTCCAAAATAAAATAAAATGGCAATAACCATTCTATCCCTATTTTAATAAAGACAGATCTCTAATAAGAATTATTATATAATTCATGAGAAAATAGTATTTTGGAAATGACCCAAGTGAAATAAAAGTTGTTAATTTCAACTTAATTAAGATTAAAGAAATATTCCAAATAAACTTTAGGGAATTAAAACTATATTAAATTCCATTGGAATTAAAACAAAGGCCCAATTCAAATGAATTGAGAATCACATTAAATACTTCCAAATAATTCAAAATGAGTTATTTTGACACCCTATTAAGTAAACAAAACTTACTGAAAGGTTTTGGAAGGATTTTAGAATTGAAATGGAAATTAAAAACTATATTAAATCTCATATCATTAAATACAAGGACCTACTTTAAGTAATTAAAAAGGCACTAAATGAGTAAAAGATTTATTCCAAATTTGACTTCAGACTACAATATTAATCAATATTTAAATCTACACAAAAATTGGTAAAGGTTTGAATTCAAATGAGTGTTTGATTTGCTTATTCAAAATCAAAATAGAAAACTCAAATGAGAAAAAGAAAAAGAAAACAGATCAAAAAAAATGAATCTGGTCGACCCAACCCAGCTAGCCCACTAAAGCCCATATGCAGCCTAGCTCTCCCACACCGAGCGAACCGTTATTCACTCAAACCCGCACCCCTCGACCGCTGACAGAAAGACCCCATCCTCACTCTCTCTCAATCGCAGACAACCGGGTCCCACTCCCTAGCTTTCTTCCTCACCCGCCGCGACTTCTTCTCCCCTTACCTCGCCGGCTGTTTCCGCCATGAATGCGCACTGTCAATTCGCGTTAATGCCTGATTAAATCCTGCGCTGCAACGACGCCTCTTAAACGCCCTGGTCTCCTCTCCCTTCTCCCCCAGACCACACCTCACAGGAGCCACCAGGCTGCGACAATTCTGCCTCGCATTGCCACTGTCTCCGGCGAGCTCCGCAAATGATTCCGGCAGCCCCTCGCCGCCCCTTGCTCCCTCGACTACGCTCACATGTTCCCCACATCCTGGCGAATCTCCCCGTAGCGTTAGCTCGCCCGCGCGTGCTCTGTAGCGTCGACAACAACGACGAACAGTAGCGCCACCGTCTGCTTTCTTCTCCGGCGAATCCTCTGGTAAGAACCTGACCGCCCCTCTCCTTATCCTTCACGCACGCATCATCTCCATGACCTTGCGCATCTAACCGTGCTTTCCGTTTGCTCCCTCGTGACCGTAGCGCCGCCCTCGACGACGACAGAGCATGGCCATCGTGAGACGCAACTCCGACGAGTGATTACCAGCAACCCTGTGCGCCCCTTCGTCAACCGCGAGCAGGTTGAGCATCCCCACGTCACTGCGATCACTGTAAGCCATCTCTTTTCCCTTCTCGCTTAGTGCAACGCCAGCTCCGCCGCTAGCAGAGCGTCGCCGCTGCGCGCTGCCGCTGAGCGCCGCCAGTTAGTGGCAAGTCGTTGATAGCCGTTAGATGCAGATCCAAAGGATAGGATAGAAACTAGACGAAGAGGTAAGTAGCAACCTAGGCCTCACGTTGCTGATCCGGCCGAAGCGGTACCGATGAATAGAAATGCGCCGCGTGTCATAGAGTCCGATTTAAAAACAGGATTTGATCTATTTGTGATTCAATTTTGTAAAATCTATAACTTTAAATCTACACGTCCAAATTTTACAAACTTTATATCAATGGATTCAGCAAGACAAGCCCTAGCCAACCATGCACATTGTTTATAAAATAGCTTCTGTTACATTGTTTGTTTTTACAGAAACTTGTGTGTGCATGTTTAGATTATAAAATTTATTCCAAAATGATTTTGAGGATAAAATCTTTGGCAAATGGTGTGTTTTGAACCTACTGGCCATAGGAAATAAATTGTGGTTTCAAAAATGTATTTGGTGAAGCAAAAGAATAAATCTTTGATTTAGACCATTTCTAGTCAAATAAAAATATGGTTTAATTATTAAAAATCGTTTTGGAAGAAAACCTTTGAGAAATGTTTTGGAAATAAACTCTCTGACCCTAAACACAAGGTTATATGTTTTGAAAACATATTTAGTGAAACCTATAGAATTTTGCCTTATTAAAAGCATTTCTACACCACATAAAATAATGACTTGATCTAAAAATGGTTTATGAAGTAAAATCTTATACAAATGATTTTTCCACTTTACAAAATGACCATTAGGTGTTTTCAAAAGTCTATGACCCATTAGAAAACACTTCTCCAAATAAAACAATCTTTAGCATGCTTGCATGCATTGTTTTGTTATTATTATTTTATGTGTTGAATTGCTTGAATAGTAGTTTGAAATATTGTTTGCTTGATTGAATTGTAGTGACTTGAAGTGTGTGAACATTGCAAAGACCAAGAAGTGAACTTATAATCTCTACCAAAAAGGCAAGTGATGCTACATACTTTGTCCCATTATTTTCACTATGCATTAGTGATATTTCTAAAGTAGGACTTGCATGGAATTTTTGCTAAGTGTAAACTATGCCATGGGAAATCCTAGTAGATGTAACCTTAGTAGAAATTTCCTAAGTTAAGATTCCTACTACTATCATGCTTAGCTTAGCTAGTAGAAAACAAGGGTGGAAATATATATTCATGCTATGGAAAAATTTCTAAGTCTGAGGACTTGTGTTTTGTCTAATAAAACAACTAAGTTAATGAATCACCTGGGTGGAATGGAAGGAATGGTTTGTGTTGAGTGGTTACACAAGGCCAGGGGACTGGTGAACCTTGTGTATCTCACTTGTGGATGGCCACCCAGGAACAAAGAGATTTGAGATGTCAAATGTTGAGAAGCTTCAAGTGCAGCCACTTGGCATTATGGGCTCTACCTGGATCATATAGGTTGCAAGAACTTAGCCAAATGGACAGTTGGTGGTAAGGGTTTGATAGGTTGGAACGCGTCCATTTTGGTCTAAGGGAAGGCTTCTGAAAGATCTTGTCTTGGGAAACCAAGTCTTGTGGGGAAAGTGCACCACCTCTACAGAGTGTAAAATCTAAGTACTTAGCCATGTCCCTGGCAAAGGACAATTTGAGCATCAAGACATGGAAGCAATCAAGAATCTCATCATCCAAATTTCTAAGTTAAAAACTTGTGGTTGAACAAGGGTTTAAGGTTCACCAATTTCTATTGGTGGTTCCTTGGGTGATTTTTGTCAAGCAAAAACTTAGTGTTTTCAAATGATAAGGAATATCTATTTTGAGCAAAGCAAGCCTAAGCTCCACTTAGCCAAATGCATATAGACGATAGACTCCACTATACTACCATAGTATCACTTGCCAATACAATTCAAATGTATTGACCCTTGTGGCTGTAACTTGTTATGTTGCAGGTTTGTTTGATATTAGTGAAGTTTAATGATTAGGATTACAAGTCTACAACCAACATGTCTGCCTGTGGCACTTTGAAGATTGAAGGACCCCATGCTATTGTTATATTCTGCTGCATTGTAATGAGATAGCCAAATGAGCTATGTAAGATGTAATAAATTATTTTATTCTTGGTTATAAAGTTGTATTATGACCTTTGTTTCTTGATATTACATCTTAACTGTGGATGCTAGCTATTGATCCAGGGACTAGCATTGTAAACACAGGGATCTCTACCTTATTAAATGTTGGGAACCTTACAAGCAGCCCAACTCGCAGCCCATCTTTTTCCCCCTCAGCGAAACATTTTCTACGCGCGAACACACCCGCAAAGACGCTGAGCAGTGGACCCATCTCCCTCTCTCTCTCTCCCTCACTGCCAGACGGACCCCACCGCCATCTAGGCATCATCAACCTCGCGACCTCGTCGCCCTGCCGTTGCTGCTGAGTTACTGCCGGCGTCAATACGCGTAATTGGATGAGTAAAACCTCGCTGTAATCACGCACACATAAGCGCCCCTCTCCGCTCTCTCTTTCCCCCCAAACATCGCCTCCCCTCTGCCACTAGGCTGCCGGAATTTTGAGCTCAAGCTTCCCTGTCTCCGACGACTTCCCCGGCCAATTCCGGCGAACCGCAGCCGTGCCTCACCGTTCTTTGCATGCGAGCCTGCTCCCTACCTCCTGCTGCATCTCCCCGTGCCACTCATTCGCCCGCGCTTGCCCCAGAGCGTCGGCAAGGACGACCTTAACTTGCCACCACCATATGTTCCGCCTCCGGCGAACTTCCCAGGTAAACTTCGACCGCCCCGAGCCCTCTCGATGACGCTCACGTGAACCCCACGTTCGCCCGCATCTAACCATGTCTTTGTTTTGCCTTGGGGTGAACTGCAGCGTCGCCCCGTCGTCAAACAGAGCCGCCAGACGCCGTTGCAAACTCCGGCGAGGAATTGCCAGCAGCTCTGAGCGCCCCTCGCCAAGCCAACGCCACCTCGAGCTTCGCCACACCTCTGCGAGCACGGTGAGCACCCCCGTTACCTTCCTTGCTTCCTGTAATCGCCGCGATGCCACCGTCTGACCGCGCGCCACCGCCAGCCGCCGCACAGCGCCGCCACGCAATGGTCAACCATCTGAGAGTCGTTATATCGTTAACCAGTGGCTAGGATTAGATTCAAGCGAAGAGGTATGAGTCCATCTGTGCCGCACGATCTCACTTAAATCCTGCGGTCCAGAGAGCTCGATCCAAACGAAACGGTACCGTCCAATAGGAAACAGCCACGTGGACATGGTTTAGTTTAAAACAGAAATTTGAATCTGATTGATATGCAAACTTGTAAAATTCATAACTTTAGTTCTACACGTCCATATTTTGCAAATTTTATATCAATGGATTCAGCAGAACAAGTACTTTGCAACCATGCACTTTGTTTAATGTTTTACTTCTAGAAAATTGGTTGAATTTGCAGAAACTTGTGTAAGCTTATTATGAATATAAAAATTGTTCTAGATATAATTTTAATGTGAAATCTTTGCAAAATGGTTTGTTGTGAACCTACTGACCTTAGGAACCAAATTATGGATTTAAAAATGTATTTTGTGAAGTTTAGGAATAAATATTAGAATTAGCACATTTCTAGTCAAATAAAAATATTGATTATGATTTAGAAATGATTTTTTGAGTAAAACCTTTGGGAAATGATTTGATTCAAACCTTCTGACCCTAAACACCAAGTTTTGAGAATTAAAATATATTTGGTGAACCCTTTAAATAATATTGCTTTGCTAAAAAGCATTTTCAACCACATAAAATAATGATTTGGTTTAAAAATGGTTTATAGATAAAACCTTTTGCAAATGGTTTTACCACTTTAGTAAATGACCACTTTGAACCTTATAATGTTTAGAGCCTAGTAGAAAACACTTTTGCAAATAAAACTATCTTTTGCATGCTTGCATGCATGACCTTGTTTCTATTATTTTATGTGTGATAAATTGGTTGGAATGCTAGTTGAATTTGTGTTTGCTTGATTGAATTGTAGTGGAATTAGAAGAGTGTGATATTTGCAAGATCAAGAAGTGAATCAACATTCTCTAGTAAAAAGGCAAGTGACACTATCATCCAAGTCCTACTATTTGCATTACACTTAGTGGATTTTTGAAACATGCATGATAAGGACTACTATATTTTTATGCTATGCTAAATCCTAATAGGATACCCTTATATCTCCCTTAGTGGAAACAATGTAGTTGTAGTATGCTTAGCCCTGCTATATATTGGGATGGGATACATGTTATGATTATATGAAGATTTGAAAAGACTTATGTTTTATATAATAAAACAAGTACTCAATGAACCACCTGGGTGGACAAGGATACTCAAGTTTTGGACAAGGTGGCAAAAAAAGGAACCATGTTTATATGGCTATCTCTTTTTGTATGTGCACTATAAGAAAACCACCCAGGGACTTAGAGATTGAACATGTTTCTCGTACAGTGGCTTCCGTGTATAGCCACATGTTAAATGGGCTCTGGCTTAGTCAACTACATAGTGGAAGACCCATGCATTGGCATCTTCAGGTTAACTAGAATTGTGTAAGGGAACTTGAAACCCTACATTGGTGCCTGGTAGACAATCTAGCATTGTGTATTGGGAGGACTTCTATGGAAAGACTTTGTCACATTCTCGATCTGCCGGTACTCCATTTGGTGTGTACTTATCCAGCGGCCACTGGTGGCGTCAAGACGAGATTGTGTCATGTGGGTAAAATGTATAACTTCTGCAGAAGATAAAATTCTAAGTACTTAGTCGTGTCCCCGGTTACGGAAAATTCTGAGCAACTAAGGCCTGAAGCTATGGAAGATCTCGACATTCCAATTTCTCAAAGTAAAACTTGATGGTGGAAACAAGGGATTTAAAGCACTTGGAGTTTTTCCAAGAAGTTCATAAAGATTTGACAAAGATCAAAAACTATTTTGAAAAGATAGGATAAAACTATATTGCTTTTTGCAAATGAGCCTAAACCCCACTTAGCCAAATATGCATGTATTGATAGGCTCCACTTATATTCTACATAGTAGTGAAACTTGCCAATACAATTCAAATGTATTGACCCTTGTGGCTGCAACTTATTATGTTGCAGGTTTGTTTGATGTTAGTGAAGTTTGTTGAATAGGATTACAAGTCTACAATCAACATGTCTGCCTGTGGCACTTTGAAGATGAAGGACCCCATGCTAATGTTATATTCTGCTGCATTGTAATGAGATAGCCAAATGAGCTATGTAAGATGTAATAATTTATTTTATTCCTGGTTATAAAGTTGTATTATGACCTTTGTATCTTGATATTACATCTTAACTGTGGATGCTAGCTATTGATCCAGGGACTAGCATTGTAAAGACAGGGATCTCTACCTTATTAAAGGTTGGGAACCTTACACACTGTACGAGAAACATGATCAATATCTAAGTCCCTAGGTGGTTTTCTTCTAGTGCACATACAAAAAGATAGCCATATAAACATGGTTCCCTTTGTTGCCACCTTGTCCAAAACTTGAGTACCTTTCTCCACCCAGGTGGTTCATTGAGTACTTTTTTTATTATATAAAACATATAATTTTTCCAACACTTCATATAATCATATCAAGTATCACATCCCAAATATATAGCAGGTCTAAGCATACTACAACTACATTGTTTTTCACTAAGGAAGATATAAGGATATCCTAATAGGATATAGCATAGCATAGAAATATAGTAGTCCTATCATGCATACTACAAAAATCCACTAAGTGTAATGAAAATAGTAGGACATGGATGATAGTGTCACTTGCCTTTTTAGTAGAGAATATTGGTTCACTTCTTGATCTTGCAAATATCACACTCTTCTAACTTCACTACAATTCAATCAAGCAAACATATATTCAACTAGTATTCAAACAATTCACCACATAAAATAACAAAAACAAGGGAATGCATGCAAGCATGCAAAAGATGGTTTTATTTGGAAAAGTGGTTTCTATTAGGCTCTAAACATTTTAAAGCTCATATTGGTCATTTACAAAAGTGGAAAAACCATTTCAATTCAAGTTGATGAAAATGGCCATTTAAATCATTTTGTTTTGCTAGGAATGATTTAAATCAAAATGATAATCCCTAGAGTTTGTAAAATATTTTTAAATACAACAAGTGAGTGTTTTAAGGTCAAGTGTTTAATATTAAAACCATTGTAAAATATTTCACCCCATAAACCAACTATATACCAAAGTGATATTTTATGTTGTTGGAAATGCCTTTTAGCAAAGTAATAATTTTATAGGGCTCATTAAATATATTTTTAATATACCAAAACTTGGTGTTTAGGGTTAGAGAGTTTAATTCAAATTATTTTCCAAAGATTTTACTCAAAAAGTATTTTTAACACATAAACAATATTTTTATTTGACTAGAAATGCTCTTATTCAAAGATTTATTCTTTGGCTTCACAAAATACATTTTTAAATCCATAAGTTGGTTTATTTGGTCAGTAGGTTCAAAACAATCCATTTTCCAAAGATTTTACCATAAAAATATTTCTAGAATAATTTTTATATTCAAATTATGCCTACACAAGTTTCTTAAAAAACAACTAAGTTTCCAGAAGCAAATTATTAAATAAAGTGCATGGTTGCAAAGTACTTGTCTTGCTGATTCCAATGATATAAAATTTGCAAAATTTGGACGTGTAGATTAAAAGTTATGAATTTTGCAAGTTTGCATAACTAATAGATCAAATTTTCTGTTTTAAATCAAACACTGTCCACGTGGCTCTATCCTATTGCACGGTACCGTTTCGTTTGGATTGAGCTATACTGGCCGTAGGATCTCACTTAAATCGCACGGCACAGATTGATGCATACCCCTTCGTCTAAATCTAATCCTAGCCAGACGATACGCATCCTACGGACCACAGTATCTCGACCATGGATTAGCAGCGCTAGCGGCGGCTAACGGCGGCGCACGCTTGGATGGAGAGGTTGCCGAGGGACTAGGTCACGCGGGGGAGGGAGAGGATGCTCACCCTGCTCGCGTGGCTGTGGTGAAGCTCAAGGTGGCCTCAGTTCGTCGAGGGGCGCACTGGAGTAGCGACGATTGCTCGTCGGAGCCAGCTGCGACGCCATGTGCTTCTGTTTGTCGATGGGGGCGGAGCTACAGATCACCGGAAGGCAAGAAAACAATTTCTTTAGCTGCACAAGGTCATGGCGAATACACGCGTGTGATCTAGATGGGTTAGGGCGGTCAGATTTTACCAGGGGGCTTCGCCGGAGAAGTGGCAGGCGACGGTGGCGCTCGGGTGATGTCCTTGCCGAAGCTCTGGTGCACGCACTAACAAGCGAGCGGCACTGGGAGATGCAGGGGCGATGGGGAGCAAGTTCGCGTGCACTGGGAGGCGAGGGGTGGTCGGACAACGTCGGCATCGGCCGGAGAGGTACGTCGGAGCAGAGGGCTTGAGCTTGCAATTGGGGCAGCCTGGGGGCAGAGGGGAGGCGATGTCTGGGGGAAACGGAAGAGGGGAGGGAGGCGCTTAAGTGTACGCGGTCGCTGGCGAGAATAATTCAGCCATCAACGCGTATTAACGCGAATTGAATCGCGGCAGAACGACGATGAGCGAGGGGGAAACGGCCTACGCGGGTGGGAGAGAAGGCTGACAGCGTGGGGCCGCGTTGTCTGTGAGAGAGACTGTGCGTGGGGGGGCCAGGCGTCAGCAACGAGGCGGGTTCGTTTTCGGGTAAAGAAAAACGATTTGGATGGGGGTTTAGTTGGGCTGCGCTGCTGGGCCTGGTTCTGGGCTGGGTTTATTTCTTTTTTTATATACAGAATGTTTTTCTTTTCTATTTTGAATTTTTTATTTGATTTCTATTCAAATAATTCAAACTCTATTTAAATTCAAACCTTTTCCAAACTTTGGGTATATTTTAATTCTGTTTATTAACATATTCTAATGTCCAAAATAGAATAATTCTTTTATTCTTTTAGGATCTATTAATAATTAAATAAATAGACATTAGTCTTTATTTCAAATAGGATTAAATATATTTTAAATCTCTATTTGAAATCTAAATATTTACCAAAACCTTTTCAGTAGGTTTTATTAAAAATACAACACTTTGAAATACAATTTAAAATACTTTAATAAGTTTTAATGTTTATTTAAAATGGAAAAAGCCTTTACTTAAATAAAATTGGATATAATAAATCCTCATGATTTTATTTAAATAATCCTTTACTCTTTTTATCAAAATTATTTTATTTCCATTGCTTGGCCAAGATTTAAATTGGCTCTTTAAAATAGTCCTTATTTATTATTTCTATCTTTGCTTTTAAAAACCATATCTTTTTATTTAAAGATCCAAAAATGGTGATTCCAACTTTTATAACTTTATTAATTATTTGTTTATCTTTTTAAATCCCTCTAAGATTCTATTTGATCAAAATAGGTTTTTAATGTTTCCAATTGGAATCAAAAAGTTTCTTTTCACCCTAAATTTCAATAATTATTTATTTTGTTTATTTATTTTTCACATTTCAAAATTTGGAAAATTTTGGGATGTGACATGCAGGTCGTGTCATCAATTGCAATCAAGGAAAAGTAACATTCAATATTAATGACAAAGAGCACACTGTCTATTTCCCCAAGAAGGTTGTTAAAAGCTATTGCCTGAATTCCATTGAAAATATTGAAGGCATCAAGGTTGGAGAAATATATTGTCCCATTTCACAAGAAAATTTTGAAACTATTATGATTGGGACCATTGCTATCAAGTATGAGGTAACATAATCACCTTGTGGAATGCAAAGTTTTGTTTCATATAAGATTGTTTTGGTAACAAGACTTGATCAACCTTGTTAACAAAAGGATTTTAATGAACAAAATAATGTTTCCACTATGGTTATACTTGCTTTCTTTTACTTTTATCCTTCCTACTCTTTGCTTTAGCTTTAGTTTTGTTAGTTGTTTGCTTGTTTGAGTTTCTTAGAGATCATGTAGTTTGGATTTTGGTTTTCTTTTGCTTCTTCTGAAAAAATTGTTTCTGCGAGAAAATCAATTTTCATACACTGAAAATTGGCCAAAAATAAAGTTTCCCAAAAAATCCCAGAAAATTCAAAATAAATTTTTCCGCGAAAAAAGGGGTTGAGTGGCACCTGAGATGACCCAGGGGGACACCCCAGGGCCCCATACCCATGGTAGGCGCGGCCTACCTAGGGGTGGCGCCTAGGGGGGTCTAGCCCACCTAGGCCCCTCTAGGCTGCCTCCTCAAAGCCACCTTCTTTCTCTCTCCCGAAAAACACCGGAAAACTTGCTCAAGCTCGAGTTCTTGCTGTTCTTGCTCGTGATTTTCGATCTCCTTCTTCATACCACCTCAAGTGCTGATTTTTGGAGGGTTTGATCCTTGGTATGTGCCTCCTCCACTTGTCCAATTAGATTTGTGATTGGTAGATTGTATCTTGAGTATTTTCCTGCTATAGGTGACAGTTTGTTTGAGCTTGCATGCTTGTTCTTCGCTTAGAAACTTTGTTTTGATGCATGTGCAGTCCTCAAGCAAGTTCCTATAGTAGTTACTCATCATTTATCAACTTAGAAATCACTTGGTTTGATGGTTGTCTAAAAATTTCAGCAAGCAAGATGAGTTTTTGTCCACTGAATCAATATGACTTGATGGTGCATGAGCCAATGAAGGTTCATCGTGAGGAGGCAGTTTTTCCTTCCATATATCCATGCCATGAATTTATGAGAGCTGCGGGGATCCTCCAAGATTTCCAAACTTTTGTTACAAATGCAGGTTTGGAGCACTTTGTTGAAGGTGAACCAATCCAATATGTTAAGATAACCATGGATTTTGTGCAGGACTTCCGGTTCACTTGGTCTACTTCTAATCCCATGGTCCATTACAAAATATATAATATACCTGTCGACCTGCCTTTTGTTGATTTCTGTGCAGCAATTAGAGTACCTCAGTGGGGATCTTGTGAGAAGATCAAGGAGAGGCCCAAGTCACTTGTTGATTTGTATGCTAAGATTTGCCAAGGTTTTGACTTCTCAAAGGAAAGTGGTAAAATTCGGAACATCCAGCTCCCAGCTATTAGATACTTTGCCTATTTCATTACCAAGTGTGTTCTTGCTAGAAAGACTGCTAGAAAGTTGTCTTCTTTTGATCTAGCTTTTATTGCAGCTGCTCTGAATAGGAATAGTTCTTATAGTTTGGGTGCTTTCATAGCTCACCGTCTCACCACTAACCGTGAGAAGGGTGGAATTTGTGGAGGTCTCATTGCTTCTAGGTTTCTAGCTTTCCATGGTTTAGAGCCTCATTATTCAGATTTTCAGTTTCCCATAGAGAGGCTTGATATTGAATCCATGATTCAGCATGGTTTTGTTTCTTTGGGAGCTAATGTGAGAAGTTTTCCATATGTGCCCAGCAAGGTCGGAGAAAGGGTAGGAATTAGAAAATAGTTTATCTGCCTGCACCTGCTTTGTTTAACTTTGATAACAGGCAAGGATGGTCACTTACGGAGGAGGAGGTTGACACTTATGTGGGGGAACTCTCCCAGCAAGAGGAGAATGTTGAATAGGATGTCGAAGACAATTTGGTTCAGCCCTCCAACTTGGGAGAGTCTTCATACCAGCAGCCCTCATTTGATTGGGGTGCGTCTTCTTCCTCATCACAGGTGCCTGACTATGATCATTCCTATAATGAACCACCAGCATGGGGTTACTATCCGCGTTATTGATCCTCACTTAGGCTAAATCCTAAGCTTGGGGGGAGGTATACCGACATCACACTCATCTATATATCATGTCCGGTTAGTTCTTTGTTTATTCATTTGTTTTTGCTTTCTTTTTGGTTCTTGTTGTTTCTTTCTCAAAAACATAAAAATACCAAAAATATTTTCATTGTTTCTCTAGGTTTGTTACTTTGTTTCTTTTCTTTGGTTTGCTCTAAAAGAAAATTCCAAAAAGATTTTGCTTTGTTTGGTTTGCTTTGTTTTTGTTTGGTTTTTCTTTGTTTGCTTGTTTCTAAAAAAACGAAAACACCAAAAATATTTGTTGTTCTTCTTTGGTTTTGTGAGTTCTTTGCAGGGTTCAGCCGTCCTTAGTGGATTTTGGTTTCATGTTAATTATTCAAGTCACACAAGTGAAGGGAAATAATGAAGATTAAGACAACTCGAGGTGTGGTAAGAGGCTGGTAACGAACTCTATTTGTTTCATTCTTGTACATATACTCTCCCTTATTCAGGGTCTTGCCTCACTCTTTTGAGTTCGTCTCATACATCAAGGGATCGTGTGATCATGCTTAGCCTGTTTGTGTAAGGTGTATGTCATTATGGATGCTTAGTAGTTCTTGATTGTCTATGATTAGCTCTAGCTTGCTAATAGTTTGTAGCATATCATATGAATGTTTGCTTGCATTGTTTTATTCATACTTTGGTATGATATTGTGGTATCCTCCTATGACTCTTCATGTGAATCGACTTGGCACATGCTCACGCATGCATATGACTAATCAATAGTCAGTAAGCCTCGATGATTTATTTTTCCTCAGGGTTCTTGTATCACTTTCATGCCATAGTTAGTCATGTTTTGTTGCAAGCATGATTATGACAGTTATTGCTCTCTCGTTTGTCGCTCCCTCTCTATTGCTATCCTTCACGTGCACTGAGTATGTGCTCTACCTGTGCTTCCAACTCCCCAAAACCAATATTGCCAGCTATGTGCACCATATCTACCTATTAGCATCATTTGCTATTTCAGTGCATATTCCATATGTCGTGTTTTCTTCCAAAATAAAATGTTTGTCTGTTTTGAGAAAGTTAGTTAGTAAATCTCTCACGAACTTAATAATCTTGAACCATTGTTACTAGTCCATGAAAGTTATATGCTTGCTTATTATATACTGGGAGTCAGCAGAACCGTGTTGTCATGGGAACGCTTTCAACACTTATTGGATAACTCATCCAGTTGATTCCTTGCTCTTTTGTTTATGGATGTCGATGATGTGAAATAAAAGGGGAGGTTGCGATTTCATGGAGTCCATACATTGTGTTAGAGAAACGCCTGGGCCGCTAGCCTAAGCCATGCCTAATCATGGTGAAAACTTGCAGCATCATTGTAATGAGCATCTAGGAAGCATCCTCAATAAAAAGCTATGCATATGGTAAATAAAAAAGATTGCTGAGATGCTCATTGTCTACTTGCCTTGTCATTTTGGTTATGGGAAATCTCATGTACCATATGCAAGGGGTACCCCGTTGGTGGTTCTCGATGATATGCATGTATTTACAATGACAAGAACTTTTAGGTGACCAAAGTTGAGTATCATGCAGGGCGACCCTCATACTCAAGGGACTTGGGATTTCCAGTATATGGTCTGTTAAGCATATAATTCAGAGTGTACCTCACTTTCACCTTAACCACATGAAGATCCCTATGATAGGGGCAATGAGAGCTCAAAGCTAATGAGTACCTTCCTTTCAGCATTGGGAAGCCTTTCAAACCTTCACAAAACCGTTTTCACAACCTAGTTGAGTCACCACTTATTCTATGAGAACCTTCTTGAGAGCATAGTAGTCATTTTTGTGTTTGTTCCAAAACTTGGTTAATTATGTCATGACTTTGATGCTTGTATCTCTGATATCTTTATCTCTAGTCTTCATATGAACTTCAGAGGTGCCTTGGCATTTATATTGTGCTCTTAAAACAAAGGGAAGCGAGATACCACTCTATCATACCTTATTATGAGCATTGCAATGTTTCTTATGTTTATGTTTCATGCTACTTATTATTATTGAGTTGGTTTCTGTTCATAGCTTGCAATGACTATTGAGTAGACTTAGTTGCATACTCTTTATTATGAATTGTCTAAGCATTTACTCCTGTGTTGAGAATATATACATCATATGAAGCAAAGTGTTCGTGAAAGTTCTTTTATCGCACTCAATTTTCAACTGAAATGCTTGAGGACAAGCAATAAGCTAAGCTTGGGGGGAGTTGATACGTCCAAAACATATCTACTTTCTCAAACACTTTGTTATTGTTTCTTCTCTAAACTTGTCTGATTTGGATACAACTAACACAGACTGACGCTGTTTTTAGCAGAATTACCTTGGTGTCTTGTTTTTGTGCAGAAAATGAACTATCAGGAAAAATCCCGGAAAATATGCCAAAACTATTTCTCACTAGAAGATCCATGGAGCCAGAAGGGGAGACAGAGTGGAGGCCTGGGGTGCCAGACCCACCCCAGGCGCGGGCCCACTGACCCCGCGCCTGGGGGAGGTTTGGCCACCCCAGTCACCTCCTCAGCCTCCCTCCGCGCCTATAAGTTGCCTCCTGACCTAAAATAGAGGGGGGTTCAATAGTTTTCCAGAAAGAGTTCTGCTCCACTGCTGCCACCAGAAACCAAGATTCGGATCCAGAAACTCCGTTCTGGCACCCTGCCGGGATGGGGAATTTGAAGAGGATCATCACCATCGTCATCACCAACGCATCTCCATCAACCATAGATGTTTCCCTCATCCATGAGTGAGTAATCCCCTACTGTAGGCTTGGGGATGGTAGGGATTGGATGAGTTATATCATGTAATCGAATAAGATCTGTTAGGGGCATAGTGCCTAGTATCTCTATTAGTGCTATTTGACTTTGTTGCAACTTTTTGTGTTTAATGCTTGCCACTAGGGCCCGAGTGCCATGATCTCAGATCTAAACTTATTATTGAATCATTATGATAGTATTGTTTGTGATCTTATCTGCAAGTTGTGTACACATATCATTGTCCGGATCCAAAGGCCCCAAAGTGACAATAATTGGGACAACCAGAGGGGACAGCTGTGGTGTGAGGATCACATGTGTTCATAGAGTGTTAATGCTTTGCTTCGGTGCTCTATTAAAAGGAGCACCTTAATTTCCAGTAGTTCCCTAGAGGCCCAGCTACCACGGCTGGCTGGACAGAAGATGTTGTGCAAGTTCTCATTGCGAGCACGTATGAATATATATGGAGCACATGCCTAGGATTGTTTAGTACTTGGATTCTTATTATTATTTATCTGCAATGCCCTAGTTCTTGAAGTTACATGTTTATACTCGTCCATGCAACGCCCGTCCATCCATCCCATATCTACCGCACTCGAATCCTACTGTTACCATTACTGTTACTATTGCTCCTGTTTCACTGTTGTTGTTGTTGTTGTTCCTTTGATGTTGCTACTATCAAACTGTTGCTACTGATAAACTTCTGTGAGCAAGAACTATTTCCAGGTGCATCTGAATTGACAACTCAGTTGTTAAGGCTTGCAAGTATTCTTTGGCTCCCCTTGTGTCGGATCAATAAATTGGGTAATACTACCCGCGAAGACTGTTGCGATCCCCTACACTTATGGGTCATCACCCCACCAGCGCCCGCTCTAGCTGTCGCCAAACGCGGCATCATGGCTAACCCTAGACCGGCTCATCTTGGTCACCAGCGATGAGGACGGGGTGACCCGGCTTTCCCTTGATCCTTGCCACTACCGACGCGTGCCTGCAGATCGAGTCCTGCCTCCTGCTGCTCCCACACGGCGACCTCAACCCTTACGCCGGCGGGATGGTGCTGCAAGTGCAACCCCGGCGTCCATTCTTTGTTGCGCCCGTTTGTATGGCACGGTGAGTTGTTTCTATGACCGGCTTCCAGGCCGATGTTTTGCTATGCTGGTTGCAAGATTATTGTGATCTCTTAGTTATGATGGTGTACATAAGTGGTAGCAGTGGTGCCGATTT
This sequence comes from Avena sativa, assembly GCA_916181665.1. Classification (NCBI taxonomy): domain Eukaryota; kingdom Viridiplantae; phylum Streptophyta; class Magnoliopsida; order Poales; family Poaceae; genus Avena; species Avena sativa. The sequence goes on along the minus strand of OV702280.1, from coordinate 264,890,377 downwards.
ATGTTTGCTAGAATGCTGCTAAGTGTGCTAACTTAATTAGGATGACTTAATCATGCCTGGCATGTGTGACTCTATTGATACTCTAGTCTTGCGGATTTGAATCTAGGCAATACTGTAAATCTCAGTGTTGTTTTGAGATGACATGCACTAGTAGGTTAATGGTTACCTAATTATATCCTGATACTTTGTGGCTATTTTCTGTGGATTATAAGCTGGGTAAAATGATGTTTGAAATGAAATGATTCCTAGATTGGTGACTAGGAAAATGATTTCTGTTCCATTTGGATTTTCTTGCCAAGGTGGTTTGTATACAATATATGGTTAAATCCTAATCCACCTGTCTAAGTGCTGGTGGATTGTAAAATGATGGTTGCAGCCTTGCTGCAGATTGGGAATTTGAGAAAGATCTTACTTCCTGTCATTATTGTCAGTGAAACGATGGTGCAATTGATTCCTAGCTTTCCAAGATAGGAAAATGATATATTATATTTAAAGAATTTTTACTAAATGGTTAACTATTTAGTCAATTATCTGGTGGTTCTTACTATGAAGTTTGCCACTATGGTGCTTCCCTTTGGATTGAGCACAGTGGTGAAAACACAGTAGCTATACATGAGGGTTGATTTCTTTGCAAGGAATCTAGTGTTGACTGCCAATCAAGTAGTATATAAAAAATATGATTCCTAGAATATACTAGGGAAATGATTACACTTTTTTCTAATGGAATTTTCCAGAGTGGCTTCTGCTAATATGGTCCTGCTATTGTGATGTCTCTTTGGAGTGTACACAATAGCCTGATCATATCTAGCATGATCATATGAGATTGATTTAGCTAAATGAATGTATTGCAAAATGGATTCCTTACTTATCAGTGGCATCTACTATCTGAGCTACTGCTATGGTGCCTCCATTCCTGGAGTGTGCACAGTGATGGCCTAGGTAGCATGATCTGCAGCTATGAACTACTGCATGGACTCTTTTCTGTCTATAACTTGTAGTCCAATTGATAACTTGTATATAAGTAAGTGACTATTTATTCTGTCAATATGATAGTGAGAATTTAAATGATTTCTAGCTGTTGTAAGCTAGGAAAATGATTATGTGGCGATGAATTCTTGTACTGTGTAGATTTAATAGTGGAATGCCACTATGATGCCTCCTTTAGGATGGAACACAATGATTTTCCACTAATGGATCTGCTAGACTTGCCAAGTAGGTGTGGAAAATGATATCCTCTAATCTGGATGATCTAGATGTAAAATCTTAATATGTGAGCTTGGTCAATGATGTATAAAGTTGAGACTTAGATCTTTGAATGGATGAAATGATTCCCGGTGACCCTCACTTAGGAAAATGATTTAGATTGCTTAAGATTTTATAAAGTTGATGCTTTGATTTATTGGCTATGTCCTATATGCAAGATTTGTAGCCTTTATAGATGATCTAGCTGCTGTGGTACCTCTCTAGAGGATGCACAGTTGTCTAGATAAACTATATGATCTGCTAAAATATACTTGAATAAGATTTAGTCCAACCTTTGCCTATGATGTGGTTCTGAGGCTAGATGTAAAATAAGAACAAATACTTGTTGGCTTTTAACAGCTCTAGGATGAACTTAGTGTAGCACTTCTACACTATACTGAGAGCTTCCTATTACCCAAAATCCATCTTGGGAAAAAAATAGGAGAACAATTGATATTAAATATTTTGGTTGTCTTAGAGATGAATAGCAAACTGATGTTGAGAAGTATATGTTGATGCTGGGTATGTCTTAAATTGATCTTGAGTAGCTCTTCTGTGGTTTTGATCTTGTTGACCTTCTCCTCCCTGATCTGCTACTGGCCTCCTTCTTGATATTCTCCTCCTCCTCCTGATATAGTTTGATCCTAACCTACATCTAGATGGCTTATTGAAGCAACCAGATTACTAGGAGAACAGGATTGAAACTAGGGTCCTAGTGATGTGGTTTGATCTGTGTGTTATTGGGAAAATCTAATAAGAACAGGTGATGTTCTTTGTGGTGCTCTAGAGATAGTGGAGGAACTATGGTCTAGTGGTGTGTGTGTAAAGGATAAGCTAGCAGCCCTGCTACGGCTGGCGCTGTCTCTCCATTTGATGCTCTCTTGTGGTGTTGAGAGAACACATAGTTGCATGTGTGTATGAGCTGTGTGGTTGCTTGCTATGATGCTATGGATCAGATCAAGTTAAAATATCTTGATATTTGCTGATGGTTTTACTATTTGACTTTTACCTTTTACTAAATTGGTGAAACTTGCCCCTCTGCCTGTGAGGTTGTACTGAGGCAAATAATATACTGATAAGATCAGATACTCCTTTGGTGAAATAATACTTGTATTTGTATTATTGTGAATAATTATTTATAAATCAAATTTCTCCCCTCATAATTCAATAAAACGATAGAGGTCATGTCAAAATTCATCTCACTCCCCTTTTTATGACACTAAACCTAATTCATTGGAGTGAGAATTCTGATCACTCTAGTCTTTTAATTTGGTGAAAAATTTACCCGGATTTTTAGATCCATGCATGCAGATGCACAAAATCCTAAATCTACCCTTCATTTAGTCCTAAATGCTAGGATGTTACACTTCCTGGATAAGTTTGTCGTTGTTTTCATCGATGACATTCTGATCTATTCCAAATTAGAAGAAGAACATGAGCTACACCTAAGAACCATCCTTGGAACCCTTAGGGAGCATCAGCTATATGCCAAATTTAGCAAATGTGAATTCTGGTTACAGGAGGTAGGATTCCTCAGACATATCGTATCAGCCGGAGGAATTGCCGTTGACCCTGCAAAGGTGAAGGATGTGGAAGATTGGCAAGCCCCAACCACTCAAACCCAAGTTCTTGCATTTCTTCGATTGGCGGGATATTACCACAATTCGTAGAAGGATTCTCAAGTATCGCCAGACCCATGACCCAATTGCTGAAGAACGATAAGAAGTTCGAATGGACGGACAAATGTGAAGCGAGTTTTCAAGAACTCAACAGGAGATTGATTTCAGCCCCAATCTTGATCATGCCGGATATCACGAAGCCCTTTGATGTGTATTGTGACGCATCCAAGATCGGTCCCGGATGTGTGTTAATGCAAGAAGGCAAAGTTATATCTTATCTATCCCGACAACTGAAGCAACATGAGCAGAATTATCCTACCCATGACCTTGAACTAGCAGTCGTAGTTCTAGCCCTGAAAACATGGAGGCATTACCTGATGGGAAACTGTTGTGAGATTTATTCGGATCACAAGAGCCTGAAGTATATATTCACTCAAAAGGAGCTGAATATGAGGCAGATAAGATGGATAGAGCTAATCAAGGGTTATGATCTGGACATTCACTATCACCCCGGTAAAGCCAATGTGGTAGCAGATGCCCTTAGCAGATTGTCGTGCCGCTTGAACTCCATAATTCTGAAAGAGCAACCAATTTTGCACAAGGAGATGGAGGATTTCATAATGGAATTAGTTAGTGAAGGATTTTTGGCTAGCATAGAACTTCAACCCACATTGATCAGTCAGATTAAGGAGGCACAGAAAGTAAATGCTAGTATCGACGGAATCAAAAGTCGTATCGGTACAGGCAAAGTACTTGGATTCACCAAAGATGAAGAAGGAGTGTTGTGGTACAAAGGACGTCTCTGTGTACCAGCAGATTCAGAATTGAAGGAAACTATTTTAAAAGAGGTCCATGATACTCTTTATTCTATCCACCCTGGAGGAACAAAGATGTATCAGGATTTGACGGAATAATTTTGGTGGCATAAGATGAAGAGAGAAATCGGAAGCTATAGCGCCAAGTGTGATATTTGCCAGAGAGTCAAGGCGGGACATCAGAGACCCGCATGACTATTGCAACCACTGCAGATTCCGGAATGGAAATGGGATTCCGTTGGAATGGACTTTATCACCGGATTGCCTACTTCTAGTAGGGGAAATGACTCTATCTAGGTCATAGTTGATAGACTGTCCAAAGTCACCCATTTCTTACCAATCAAGACCACTTACCAGAGTTCAAAGCTAGCGGATCTGTACATCGCTAGAATCGTCAGCTTGCAAGGAGTCCCCAAGAACATCGTGTTAGATCGAGGAACTCAGTTTACCTCGAGATTTTGGAAGAAAGTCCAGGAAGGACTAGGAACTAGACTAGACTTCAGCACAGCGTATCACCCTCAGACAGATGGACAAACGGTGCGAGTAAATCAAATACTCGAAGATATGTTGAGAGCATGTGTGCTAGAGTATGGATCTAAATGGGAAGACTGTCTGCCTTTTGCAGAATTTTTGTACAACAACAGTTATTAAGCTAGTTTGCAAATGACCCCATTTTAATTCATGTATGGAAGGAAGTGTCGTACCCCTTTGAATTGGTCGGAAGTAGGAGAGAGTCAGATTTTTGGACCCGGCATCCTACGAGAAGCAGAAGAGAAAGTTCACAAGATTCGTGAGCACCTCAAGACCGCCCAATCCAGACAGAAGAGTTATGCCGACAAGAAACGTCGAGACCTCGCTTTCAATATCGGAAATTTTGTGTATCTCAAAGTGTCGCCTTTGAAGGGAATGCAGTGTTTCTAGCTCAAACGAAAGTTAGCCCCCAGGTATATCGAACCTTTCAAGATTTTGAATCGTCGAGGAGAAGTATCGTATCAACAGGAACTTCCGAGGAGATGTCAGCAGTGCATAATGTGTTCCATATATTGTTGCTTCGCAAATGCCTTGAAGTCCCGGAGAAGACTGAAGTTTTCAAGAACATTGATCACCGCACCATAGAGATCAACAATGACCTGACATATCCCAAAGTACCCATCCGTATTTTGGAAGAAGCTTTTAGAACCACCAGGACCCGAAGCATCAAGTTTCTCAATATTCAGTGGAGTAACCACACTGAAGAAGAAGCTACCTAGGAGCGAGAAGATCACATCAAGACGGAGTTTCCTGATCTTTTTAAATCCTAGTTTTCTTATTTCTTCTTTCTCTAATCTCGGGACGAGATTTTGTTTAAGGAGGGAAGGTTTGTAACATCCCAAAATTATTGAACAAGGTTATCAATTTCCAATCGCCGAAATTAGGGTTAACAAAAACTTTTGTTAATTAAGATCATATGAATGCATGTGTGTATGTGATGATTGTATCAATGCATGAATGAACTTGTATGATTGATCTAAATTGCAAGTAATGGTTTAAAGATGAAAACAACATCATATAAAACATTTCCAAGCAGAAACAAATCAAGAGAAAATCAAAAACAAAACAAATAAAGCAAATGGTCATTTTTGCCAATCTTGCTCACTAGGCCACTTTGTGTGTTTCTAGTCCAAGATTTAAAAACAGAAACATTTCCATTTAATTTCACCCCTTGCTAGACCAAGTAAAAGTGAATCCAAGCCCACCTTTCAAACTTAAAGAAACATTTGGCAACTTGATTCAAATGACAATTCAAAATTGAATCCTTAACATATGTGAAGATCACCAATTCTCAGAAACCAACCAAACCAATTCACCTTGACCTTTCCAACTAACCAGAGACTCCCTAGTATGTAACTAACACACCCACCAAGTTTGATTCAAAAATTCAAATTTGAATCTCTTTCGGCCATTTCCTCAAACACCAAACCAACAAACATTCAACACTATTAGGAGCAGTGATTTTGGCCTAACTTGTTCCCTCTCTGGTTCACATCAAGCTATTCGTAGATCATCTAGATCATTTAACAAGATTTAGCACCACTGTGAGCTTGCCATAGCCATCAATGGTGACCATGCTGAGATCACCTTGCCACCCCCTTAGTCGATTAGCAAGCTTGAAGCTTCTCTAGCCTCGCAAAACTTGTCTAGCAGGCACTCCACCGTCCACCGCCACCCCCTGTCCAAGCCTCAAGCGCAGCCAGCCCCTAGACCACCCATCCCGAGCGTGCCCAGCCTCTCTGCGTGCGTGCCGACAGCGCGCTACTGCGCCACCCGCGACACACGACCACAGACCGCGTGGCGCCCTTGCTGCGTGCAAGCAGGATCGCCACCACCCCAGGAACACCCCAGACATGCCCATTCGTCGCCGCGCGACCAAGAGAGCACGTGCACCATAAAACCTTCCGTCAGACCCGCCCAGAGCATCGACGTGTTCTGACCATCTCGCACCGCCCCATGCCGCTTGACCATGTCGTTGAGCTTCACCAGGGAACATAGCACCGTCCCCTACCTTTGCCCATGCCAGTAGCTCGCTGTGATGACGAGAACGATGAGCTCCACCCGCGCCAATCGGTCCCCTCGCTGCACTATAAATAGAGGCCACCCCCGCTCGATTTCTTCATACCATCTCACTCCCCTCTCTCTTAGAAGCACCACACCTCACTCCCGGAGCAAGGCGAGAAGCACATCGCCAGAATTTGGCCAGAGTCTGCCGCGGAGGAGGAAGAAGGGAGCCATTGATTAGAGCCGCCCCAGGAGAAGCTGCCGGTACTAGGAGGTTCGCCATCGTCGACTTCTTCGTTCTCCCCCATCGCCAACCCTCGCCTGAGCCCCGGTGATCCCCCGTAGACCCCCACTGGCCGCGCTAGGGTTTATTCTTGTCGGAGTTGCCCGATGGAGACGATAGGTCGTGGCCATTGGATTAGAGCTTGATCGCATGGCCTAGATTGCTCTGTACCGGTTCGCACCCCCTGTCTCACTGACTGGTGGGGACATTCACTTAAACCCAATAGCGCGTGCGCTGTGCGCTGTGGGCCGGCCTAGTTAGCATCCCGCGTGACCCAGTAATTCAAAATTGGATTTATTCTTTTAGTTTCAAACCTAGTTTTGTACCTAGATTCAAAAAGCAACCCAGCTCGATTCACTGAACCAAATTGCATGAAACCAATTTTGTTAGAAAGGTACTGGAATGCTAAATCCAAGCCCATTGGATTCAAGTCAAATGTATTTGTAGATCACCCATAGTAAAAATAACAAGGCAGAAGTTTTTATGTATTCAAACATTTTTCAAAATTCAACCACAAAAGCTTTTGAGTTGATTCCAACTCTCAAAAATCACATTTAACAAGATCTTTCTGAATATATAAAAATATCTAGGTTTAATTGCAGAAATAATGAACAAGTAATAAAAGAATGCCTCATAGGACATTCTAGTCACTTTATTTAATAAAAATAAAAGGGTTAAACCTTATTAAATTGTGACACCACTTTAAATCACATTCCCATGTATTAAAATATGTGGTGATGACATGTGTCAACATTATCCCATGTTTTAGTTGGAGAATATTAAATCTTAAGTAGTTTTTCAATGAGTAGAAATTACTTTTCTAAAATAAAAGAAATAAAACTATTACCTTAATCTTTGTGATGCTTGAGATGATGCTAAATCATCTAGTGAAAATCTTGGTGTGATAAATAGAACTAGTTAAGTATTGTTTGGTGATTGTGTACCTCGTATTTATTTATAGACGCTAGTACCGACCAAGGATACGAGGAGGAAGGAGAATACTACGAGGAAGAAGCCGAGGAGAACTTCAACCACTGCTCTACACAAGGCAAGCCTATACTTGCACCTTGCAAGCCTCACTATACAAGTTGACTTAGCAAGATAATACTTGAAAGCTTATCCTACTTAATACCCAATCCTAGTTTTACTTGCAAGCTTAGTTATTTTATTTTCTTTATCAAAGCTTTCTCTTAGAGTTTACTTACTGATTAGTAGAGTTTAGAAAGATATTTAAAGGTAGCATAAAGAGCATAAAACTTGGCCTAAGTTAGATAAATCTTGATGTCATCCTGAGGCACGAGATTAAACTTAGATAAGATACACTTGTTTACCAACCCTCATTAGTGTTTACCCCCACTTGTAGATGCTAGTGCTAAGCATAAAATTTGATCAACTTTAGATGTGACTACTTGGTGAAAATGGTTATGAAAACCTTAGAACGATGAGTCATTCTACTGAAATGTTTTGACATGGGTTCTTGAACACCAGATGATTTTGATGATGAAACTGTTGAGGCATGATCCTTAGCCCTTTATAAAACTGATGGTTATCTGGATGCGATACCATTCCAATTTTACCGTACAACCATAATACCCAAAATTTGGGTAGGGCTTGACTAGAAAAGTATATACCTTAGTATGGGTTCCCTTGCGGCCAAGGTTTGAGATGAGGCTACCTTGTGAAGATTGTCCACTTGTGCAGTTCCCAAGATGACAGTTGGTCATGGTTGGGAGGCCGAACTCACTGGAGAGGTGCCTATACTAGGGCATGTAATTGAAAGGTTAGGATTGATTATCCGCATACTGAGTATGGTGAATTCAGGATTGTTCCTGACAGATGTATCAAATGTTGTGGTGAAAGTGTACCACCGCTGTAGAGAGTGTCAAACTATTCGAATACCCGCATCCGCGGTTATGGACAGTTGGAGTGGCCATACTGTTCCGTGGTCAGATGTTTTCAAAATGATTTGTGAAATTATTCATGACTTTGACTTCACCACAACAGGGTTGTGATATGAAATTCAACTTCCCACTTAGGTGTTATAAAACTTTCAACTAGCTTTCTTTGCTTCAGAGATAAATTTGGCTTTTTGCAAAACAACCTAGATCCTAGTACTTCCTATTCAAAGCCACTTCACTTGTTAGTATTAGTTTGCGAGTACTTAAAGAGTACTCATGGCTTTGTTCTTGGCTATTACCGTGGCCAGACTATGAAGAGGACTATCAGGAGGACGGGCAGCAGGAAGGTTATGACAAATAGGATCATCTCCCATCATCAGCATTGCCTATGATCATGAAGATGGAGCCTCGCCTATGCTATCGTTATTATTACGTTATTCCGCTGCTTGATTTGTATTAAGACTGGATCATGTGATCCTTATTTGTTGTAAGACCTTATGTATGGTTTGTAATGGATGATGTACTGTGATATCCAATCTGTTATGTCTCGCAAAAATGGTAATCCTGGGATTGCGATGTATGGCATAAAAGGCATCTGGGATTAAAAATCCGAGTGTTGACATTGATGCCTCGACGGCAGCCTATACGGGGATGGGGGCCTCCTCACCGGCGGCCTTAGAGGCGACGATGGCCACCGCGCCGTTCTTCTCCATCGCCGGTGTGGTTGGGGTTTTCTTGGGGGTTTGCAGAAGGTGATGGGACAGTGGATATGGTTGAGTAAGTGAGTGAGCGAGTGATGAGTGATAGTGAGGAGACCTCTATAAAGGTGAAGGGAGGAGATGTTGCATTGCACCACCGTGTACCGCGTAACCGTGAACGTTACTGCACCGTGCACCGCGACACACGTACCGTGCCTCATGTTTTTCTCCTCGTGTCTAACCTTGGCCATTTAGTTGTGCTCAGTTATACCCTCGAGTGTAACACTGGTAGTTTGATAGTACTCAGTTTTGCCCTCCAGTACTAACACTATCTTGTGCAATATACTCACTTTTACCCTCCGGTGGCTGGTCAACAAAGAGTCAACGAATGGGTTTTAGCTAGCTAATTGAGTCATTCTATGCACAACAAATTCAAAAAGATCAAAACAGAGTGGCATCTACCCAGGGAGTCTTATTACGTGACCTTCCACCATAAGAAATGTATAAATAAATTTTTAACCCGAATCACCTACTATCTATGAAGGTTCATGGTTTTGTACTCAAGCCTCTTCCCAAAACATAGTTTGTCTGAATGAGTCAATTTTGTCAAACTGATATATATTTGAATTGCAAATAGTTTGATGTATGTCATTTTATTGTATAAAAGAAACATTTTCCATTTTTTAAATCTCTTTCTGTTTTCTATTTGAATCCCTTTGTCAGTTTTTCCCTTGGTTTTTAAGTTCTACTCAGTTTTTCCCTTGGTTTTTAAGTTCTACTCTGTTTTCCCCTCTCTCTTAGTCACAAACTCTCACACATGTGTGAAGGGAATATGCACTAAGAGGCAATAATAAAGTTGTTATTATGTATATTCCAAGTATATTATAGATGTTTATTTTGCATGCTATAATTGTATTAATACAGAAACGTTAAAACATGTGTGTTTAATAAACAAATAGAAAGTTCCTAGTTGATTAAAAAGATGATCAAGGTTTCCTGATCATGGACATTGGATGTTGTTAATAACGAGGTCACAACATTATTGGAATGATGTGATGAACATTCATACGAAGTATAGAATTACAATCAAAGTCATTGTGTTTATATTGCTATAACATCATACGAAGTAATCCTAGTCCTTAGACCATGAGATCATGTCAATCACTAACACTGGAAAGGTATCTTAATATCAAACGTCACACCGTAACAGGGTGACTATAAAGGTGGGTTCGGTGCTAATAAGGTGTTATGTAGAGGCTCATGGATCAAGAGTGGAATTTGTCCATCCCAATGACGGAGAGATATACTCTGGGCCCTCTCGGTGATATCACATTAGTTAGCTTGCAAGCAAGTGATGAGGTCACTAGAATGTTATATCACGGGAACGAGAAAAGAGTAAATGTCGGTAACGAGATCAAACTAGGTATGGATATACCGATGATCGAATCTCGGACATGTAATATATCGCGAGACAAAGGGATTGAGTTACTAGCGTAAAAGGTTTTCACGATCACAAGAAGTCATCCTTGAATGTGTGGGAGTCAATATGGATCTCCAGGTCCCGCTTCTGATTATTGATCCGAGAGGGGTCTCGATCATGTCCGCATTATTCATGAATCGTACGGTGACACACTTAAGAGACACTGACACCATTTGGAACAAATATGTTCTAGACGAAAGAATTGCAAAGCGCTGGAATTATTTCAATTGACACCGGAATTGTTTCGGGAAAAATTGCAGAAATTGGTTCTACATGTGATATTGAAAAGTAGCAAGGGGTTTTATGTGAATGTTTTTTAATTAATGTAGTTGACAAAATTCTGAATAAATAAATAAAAGGAGTTTTATTTAAAGAGAGATTACATTAAATTTGATGAAAATTTAATGGGAATTTGAGTGGGGTTTTTAGTGGAGAATATGGAGGGACTTTTGGTGAGTGGGAGATCCACTCACATGAATGGAGGAAGGGGTGGGGCAACCACCATGGCCGCCTGTCGTGGTATTGCCGACGAGTACGCCATGGAGGGGTCCTCACAGTGTGTGTTTAGAGACGTGGGGGAAGGCGAACGGTTGACGGGTACGAGGTGACACAGCTTACCCAGTTTCAGATCCCACAATGGTGGCGAAATCCTAATCCTGCTATAAATCACTATAAGGGCAATACGCCGAGTTACAGGGATTTGTTCGCGCTGCGAGGTTGTATGAAAACGATGCCCTAAAGGCTCCCGTAGGCCCGACTTATATAGTCGCCAGGTCCTAGGGTTACAGGGAAAAGTCCTAGCCGGACAGTTACAGAGTCCTACACCGTCTATTACTAGTCTTGTGTATCTTGCACTCCAAGTCTCCGGGTACGCTGGTGACTCCACCGTAGCCTTCCTTTATCCGGCATGGGCCTCCCTTCTGAATCCATCTAAGTAGGCCGCCCAGCAGGACATATGCCATGCTACCAACTGTGGGCCACCCGGGTTATCCGGATAGGTGACATGCTATGAGGATACCCATATAGCATATCCCCAACAGTAGCCCCCGGAGAACTCCGAGATCTTGCACCATCTTGCCTCTTCTCGTGGAATGCTCCGTCTAGATGGATGTCGGCAAATCGTCAAGCAATATCTTGTAGTCCTCCCAAAGAACCCTGCAAAGCTTTCTCCGTCTTCAACTTGTAAGTCGGAGAAATGTTGAATCTTCCATCGTACTCTTCCGTAGCTGGACTGGATCCGTCCATGCCAGAATCTTCGATGTGACGGCTCATCTGCCCATGTCAGCTAGGACGACGTAGGCTTAGGTCAGCGATGCCTCGTAACTCACACATGTAGAGAACGCAATCATGTCCGATTTTCCCGCACGAGCAATACAAACCTTTGGCGGCGACGGTTGGAGACGTGGCAAAATTTCCGCGCACATTCGCGAACACGTCGTCTACGCGGCAACCGTCCGATCAAGCTGCACGAATCTTGACACTTGGAGATGATAAATAGTAACCGTTGTGGAATTTCCACTTTTTACCTCATTCTCCTTGCATCATCTTCTTCCTCCAGTGCACGCCCCTTCGAGCTCTCTGCGCCTAACTCGCGAAAAAACCCTAGCTTCCAATCTGCACCAGTCGCACCCAGCCTCACTCCATGGCCAGCAGCAGCGCTTCTCCTTCCATGGCGGCATCGAACGAAGCCGCGGCGAAGCCGGCGAACTCCATCGTCGTGCCTCTAGAGGGCCTAGTCATCCCCGCATCGATGGTTATCGAGTCCACCGGCGGCGACCTTAATCTGGCGGCGCTGGAGCCGTTGGAGGAGGAACCAGACTTGCACAAGGGTGATTAGCGCGGCTCGGATATCACAGACCGTGATATCCAAGAGATGATCACCAAAGGCTACCTTCCTACGACAGAGGGGCTCTCCTGGCGGGCGGTGCCGGCCAGCGAGGTGACACCTTCTCCCCAAGCCGGAGAAAAGGTGTACCTCAAAGCTCAACTGGTACGCGGCGTCTCCCTGCCTATCTCCAACTTCTTCCTCTCCGTCTTGAATCACTATAGGGTCCAGCCCCAGAACATTCCCCCAATAGTATCTTAGTGCTTAGCAACTACGCGGTGCTCTGCGGGGCATACTTAGGGATAAGGCCTAGGTTAGACCTCTTCGTGTACTTCTTCACTGTCAAACGTGAAGCCGGACATAGCAAGGAAGAGCTTAGGAACTGTGGCACCATAAGCTTCAAGATTAGACCTGGCCGGCGGTTCCCCGACATCGTCGGCCACGAGTCCTGCAAAAATTGGCAGCGGACGTACTTTTACGGCCCAGACATTCCTCTGGCTGGACGATAAGTTACGTACCTGGACTTCGTTGACGGAGCCGCCGCTGAAGCCTCGTCATGGAGATCCCAGGCCTCCCTTCCCTCCGACCTCGACACTTCTCGCGCCATAAGGTGGATCGAATGGTTCGTAGAGACGGGTTTGACCGGCTTGGACCTAGCCATGTGCTAGTTCATCAGGCGAATCCAACCTCTGCAGCACCGTGTGAAGCTCATGCACGAGTATACCAGCGACAGAAGGGATAGTCTCCGCATCTCCATGGACAACTTCTCGAGCGACTCCGTCAAGCTCCGCCTTAAGGACATCGTCAAGGTGAAGGATAAGAAGCATGGCTTCACCATCACCTATGACATGTTCGTAGACGGCAAGTGCCCAAAGTTAGGTATTTATTTTCCGTATATGACATATACTCCAGTTCTTCCGTCTTGCAAATGACATCTTATCTAACACGGTGATTTCTCACTTAACAGCTTAGCAATCTAGAGGAGGGCAACCTGGCTTCCCAAATCTACGATCCAAAGATGAAGGAAGTCACGGTCGTGTCCGACGACGAAGCTCCGTTCGCGCGGAAGCGGAAGAGCTCCACCTCTGACGCTGCCGACGGAGGCAAGAAGAAGAAGACGGAGGGTGGAGCCTCCAAAAAGACTACCGCCGCCCTGGAGGCAGAAAAGAGAAGAGTTATCGGGATCCCCTTTGCCAAAGCACCCCCACTTGTGTAAGCTTCTCATTCACCGACATTGCCTATTTATCTGTCTTGCTCCTGTACTTATGCATTTTGCACGTTTCAAGAAGAAAGCCAAGACTAGCCTCAAGAAGACCTCCAAAACATCGGGGGCTTTTCGAAATATTAAGGCCATGCTGCATCGCGATGCCTCCCCCGCCATCGCCCCTACCACTCCTGCCATCAAGCCCTCGTCTGCCTCGACAAGCTCACAAGCTAAGGAGGCATCAGGCCCTTCCACCATGGAAGTGGATTCTGGCGCCTCTACCGAGCTTGTTGTTGTCGGCGAACAGGCGACGCAGGAGAGTACCGCCCATCAAATGGCTGAAGCTCCGGCTAAGGATGCCATCGGTGGCAGCAAGGCGGTGGTGGAAGCTGGTACTTCTGCCGAAGGTGGCGCCCTTTCTCCCCAGAAACCTTTTGAGTTCCCAAAGATAGACTACCCGGCGCTTACGACGAGTAGCACAACTCTAGTTCCTGGAGCAGCACCGACATCTCCGACGTGCGGTCTTGAGGAGCTCCTCCGACAAGCAGACATCTTGCAGGGAAACAACATCTCTTTTGGCAAGCTGCTGGCCGAGAGTGCTACAAACCTCAAGATCATTGCACTTGTAAGTTTTATTTGCCTTTTGCATTTCATATGAGTATCCCACTGTAGCCCCCGAGGATGTAGACGGAAAACCATAGGATTTTGCGTCTAGATGCTCTAAGAGGGACTAAGCCAGAAAACTTCTCACTGTAGCCCCCAAGCATGTAGATGGAATGAATTATTCTGACTAGATGCTTTTAAGAGTAGCATACGCAGTGTTTATAAATTTCAGCACTGTAGCCCCCAAGCTTCTAGTTGTAACTGAATTAGTTCCGACTAGATGCTTAAAGAAAGCTAAGCACATAGCTGAGTTAAAAACTTTATACTGTAGCCGTCAAGCTTCTAATCGAAAAATTGAATTAGTTACGACTATGTGCTCAAAGAAAAGTTAAGCATGTTGCTAGGTTAAAAACTCTCGCTGTATCCCCAGAGCGTCTAGGTGGAGGATTTCCGGCTAGATGCTCCAAGCAGACTAAGCAACGTTTTAACATTGTCCTTTTTTCCATAGAACGAGAATGCTCGGAGGGGCATGGCCAATGACAAGTACCAGAAGATGCGCGCAGATCTTGAAGCCGAAAAGGGTAAAACTGCCATCTTGAAGGAACAGATCATCAAAAACAAGAGTCTGTTTTATTTTTGCGCATTCCGTCTTGGTTTTGTGCCTACATTCTCCGAGTACTCACTGTGTACTTTGCTTTCTCCGACTTTGCAGAACATGTTGCCAAGGCCAAGGACATTGTCGAGCAGTCCAAGCACATCTAGCAGCTGGACATCGAGAACAAGATCCTTAAGGAGGAGAGGAAAGACATGTTGAAAATGCATGAGGAGTCAATGAAGGCCCTGTAGGACTCCTCCACCGAGGAAATCAATCGCTTGAAGGAGGAGATTGCAATCTTAAAAGATTAGAAGCAAGCTACCGATGAGCAAAATCAACGCCATAGCGAGGCGTATAAGATCCTTCAACAAGAGAAAGAATCCTTGGCGGACATCCTCTGGCAAGCTGAGGCCAGCATCTTCAGTAAGTTTTCTCCGTCTTGGATTTCTGCAGTCTGGATACTTTGAATTGTTGAACTCATGTGCTCCTTGTCGGAATTTGCAGCTCCTATGGGTTTAACCCGATCGCCTCCTCCAGCCAAGGAATGCATGGTTCTTGCCGGCAACTTCATCAACACCGCCATCACGCAAGCCAAGGAGATCGCCAAGCCCCTCCAGATAAACATCAAGGCATCGGACTCTGTGGTGAAGTACTCGGAGATTTTGCACCGAGCCCCCGAGCGTATCACGAGCTGGAAAGTTTCATGTGCACGGGCTGGCGCAAGGATGGGGCTCTCAATGGTGAAAACACACTATGAAGATGCCGACATCGGCATGGTGACCTCTGGCATTCCCAACGTAGACGATGATGGCAAAGAGATTAATCATGAAGCCATCTTGTCATCGCTCACGGGCTATGACACCAGAGTTGCCGAGTTGGTGGATGTCGATGTCTTCGTGCCTATGAACATTATTGACAGCGGCGACCAAGGTTCCTCTGAGTCCCACCATAGAGCCGACTTCGAGGGTGGCTCTCCAGCTGGTGATGATGCTGCCTCCAAGTCACCTACGCCAAAGGAGTGAAGAACAACTTTGTAACATTTGTTTCTCCTTTGGTATGTATGCGGAAGAAAAACTTTGTGAATGTAACTTAAGGCGGAAAACAATGGTTTTTATTTTCTGCTGCTCAAGAACTAGTTTCCAGCATGTATATACTTTTTAAGCAAGTGTTGGCTTATCCATTACCTTGGTTCTTATGCTTGAGTTTTTGTGAGTCGGAAGACTCGTTGTCAGAACCATGTACTTAGGTGATGATGCCCAATGGCACCGTCAATAACCTGAGAACAAAATCGCTGACAATAAGTGCTGAAAGTCACTACTCCAGAATCCACATAAAAACGACAAAGAACGTGTAGACCAGAAAACTTAAGCTAACGCCCTTGAGCGGAATTTTCACAAGTGCAAATGCAATGCTTATGCATAAAGGCTTTACATGATCCAAAAATGAACACTAAAGGAGGTAAAAGACTCAGAAATATGAGTGAACCAGAGAGCTTTATTTCATTGATCATATAAGAGGTACACAATTTAGATAAAAAATGCTAAGTGTAAAAAGGATGTAGCTGTGCTATGTTCCATGGCCGATCAAGCTCCGTGTAGTCATCATCCGGGTCACGTCGCTTACGCTTATGATCCTCGTTGGGTCTATCCTTTAGTTCACGATTGTCAACGAGGTAGTAAGACCCATTGAGTAGCGCCTTGCTTATGATGAACGGTCCTTCCCATGGCGGGCATAGTTTGTGTGACTTCTTCTGCTTAAGTCGGAGCACCAAATCCCCCTCTTTAAACAAGCGATGCCGAACGCGGAGACTATGGTAGCTGCGTAACTTCTGCTGGTAGATGGCGGATCTTTGGCATGCCAAAACATGCTCCTCCTCGAGAAGGTCCACATCTAGGCTCCTAGATTCTTCAGCGTCATCTTCGTCGTAGGCGGCAACTCTTGGTGAATCGTGAAGGATGTCGGAAGGCAGGATGGCTTCTGCTCCATATACCATGAAGTAAGGGGTGTAGCCGGTGGATCTGTTGGGTGTAGTTCGTAAACTCCACAGCACAGATGGAAATTCTTCTGCCCAGGCCCCAGCTGCTCTATGTAGCGGTGCCTCAAGACGTGGCTTGATTCCCTGCAGAATTAATCCATTGGCTAGCTCAACCTGACCGTTGGATTGTGGGTGTGCCACAGATGCAAGATCAAGTCGGATGCCTTTCTCCCAAAAATAAGCCTCCACTTCTCCGAGTGACAAATTGCTGCCGTTGTCAGTGATAATGCTGTGTGGGAGACCAAATCTCACCACTAGATCCCGGACAAACCTAGGGGCAGTTGCCCCATCAAGCTTTCTAATGGGTTTAGCTTCTAACCATTTAGTGAATTTATCAACTGTTATAAGCAGATGCGTAAACCTACAAGGTGCCGTCTGTAACGGTCCCACCATGTATAGCCCCCAGACTGCAAACGGCCAAGTTATTGGTATTGTTCGCAGTTCTTCAGCAGGAACATGTGGTTGTCGGGCATAATACTGGCATCCCACGCATGTTTCAACCAGCTTGTCGGCGTCCGCCTTCGCAGTCAGCCAGTAGAATCCTTGCCGGAAGGCTTTCGCGACCAACGATCGAGGAGCGGTGTGATGCCCGCAATCTCCGAGATGGATTTCGCGTAGGATTTCGATACCGTCTAGCTGAGAAACACACTTTAGGTATACACTAGTAGTGCTCTTTTTGTAGAGTTGTCCATTGATTATGGTATAACCCTTTGCTCGTCGTACTATTTTTCGTCGGGAAAAGTTCCGTGTTCGAGATATTCCATGAACGGTTTTGTCCAAGTTGGAGGGACCTTAGTCACCATGTTGACGAAAGAGTCAGCTCTATCCGGGTTGTCGATGTCGGCCCCCTTCACAAATGGTGTGCGTAGATGCTCTAGGAAAACTCCTGGCGGAATTTTCTTGCGCCCTGATCCAAGTTTAGACAGTAGATCAGCCGCCTCGTTTTTCTCCCTAGGTACATACTTGACTTCGTAGCCCAAGAAGCTCTTAGCTATCTCGTCCACTTCGTCTCGATATGCCGCCATCATAGGGTTCCGCGCATTCCATGTGTCAGCCACCTGCTGGGCAACCAAGTCAGAATCTCCACAACAAACTATGCGCTTGATGCCAATATCCTTGGCTACACGTAGTCCGTGAATGAGTGCATCATACTCCGCCATGTTGTTTGTAGCCTCGAAGTGGATCTGCAAAACGTAGTGTAGCTTGTCTCCTGTTGGTGACTGTAGCAATACACCAGCCCCCGAGCCGTTGAGCAGCTTTGATCTATCAAAGTGCATCACCCAGTACTCTGGTTCCGGCAATGGAGTATCATCTGGCATCTCCGTCCAATCTGCAACAAAATCCGCCAAGGCTTGTGACTTGATAGCGTCGCGTCTCTTGTAGGTGATCTCGAAGGCGGCAAGCTCAATGCCCCACTTCGCGACCCTTCCCGTAGCGTCGTTGTTGTTGATAATGTCGGACAGTGGAGTCTTGCTCACCAATGTGATTGGGTGCTCCTGAAAGTAATGCCTCAGCTTCCGGGCAGCAAGAAATACTCCAAAAGCTATCTTTTGGTAGTGCGGGTAACGCTGCTTGGACTCCGTCAAGACCTCGCTCACATAGTAAACTGGTCATTGAACTTCGTGCTCATAGCCTGGTTCCTTCCGCTCTACCACTATGACGATGCTGATTACCCGGTTGGTTGCCGCCATGTAGATTAACAGGGGATGTCCAGGATTGGGTGCTGCAAGGATGGGCGCTGAGGAAAGAATCTCCTTGAGCTGCTTCAATGTTGCATCTGCTTCGTCTGTCCATGTGAATTTGTCCTCCTTCTTCAGCAGCTTGTACAGCGGCAGAGCCTTCTCTCCAAGTCGGCTGACGAACCGACTAACTGCTGCAACACAACCTGTTAGTCGTTGAATGTCCTTTAGTCATGTCGGACGGTTTATGTTTAAGATGGCCTTGATTTTCTCCGAGTTGACCTCGATTCCGCGTTGGGAAACGATGAAACCCAACAATTTGCCGACTGGAACCCCGAAGACGCACTTCTTAGGGTTAAGCATCATGTTGTATTTCCGGAGATTATCAAAGGTTTCTTTTAAGTCAGAGATTAAGTCGTTTGACTTTTTAGACATCACCACGATATCGTCCACATAGGTGTGAACGTTCTGACCACTTTGATCGTGGAGGCAACGTTGCATTGTCCGCTGGTACATAGCACCCGCGTTTTTCAGCCCAAAGGGCATCGTAACATAGAAAAACATGTCGTACGGGGTAGTGAATGAAGTGGCCAATTGGTCCGACTTCCTCATCTTGATCTGGTGGTATCCTGAGTATGCATCGAGAAAACACAAAAGCTCCGAGCCAGCCGTCGAGTCAATGACTTGGTCAATGCGAGGCAAAGCAAACGGATCTTTGGGACATGCTTTGTTCAAGCCGGTGTAATCAACGCACATTCTTAATTCATTGGTTCCCTTTATGGGGACAAGTATAGGATTGGCCACCCATCGGGTGTGAAGGACTTCTCGGATAAATCTAGCCTTAAGTAACCTAGCTATCTCTTTGCCAATGGCGCGTCTCTTCTCATCTCCAAAGCGTTGTAGAGGTTGTTTCACTGGTTTGCATTTTGGATCAATGTTTAAGCTATGCTCGGCAAGTTCCCTAGGTACACATTTCATGTCGGCAGGTTGCCAGGCAAATATGTCCCTATTCTCACGGAGGAAATTGACGAGCGCGCTTTCCTATTTGGGGTCCAGGTTCGTACCAATGGTTGTGGTCTTGGAGGCATCGCCTACCACAAGTTCCACCGGCTTGGTCTCGATGGCAGCCTTGAACGCAGGAGCGGAGTCGGAGATCTGCTTCTTCGACGCGGGCATCTCTGAGTCATCGACCTTGCTCTGGATCTCTTTGAATTCTTTGCTATAGAGGACAGCTTCTGCAATGGCTGCTTCATTGATCTCGCAGTCCCTTGCCTTGGTAAAGCTTCCGGATACGATGATGACACCGTTTGGTCCGGGTATCTTGAGTTTGTTGTAGACGAAGCATGGCTTGGCCATGAACTTGTGGAATATGTCGCGGCCGAATATGACGTGGTACACGCTCTTGAAGGGGACCACCTCGAAGGTCATGCGCTCTTGGCGGTAATTGTTAACATCGCCAAAGGCAACCTGAAGTGTAATGCACCCAAGGGACCGAGCATCCCGACCAGGAACTACGCCATGGAAGATGGTGTTGGTCCGCCTTAGGTTTGCCTCCGTTAAGTTCATCTTCTGCAGTGTATCCAGGTACATGATGTTGATGCTGCTTCCACTATCCACCATACACTTGGTGAACTCCACGCCATCAATCAAGGGGTTGATGACCATGGCGTACTGGTTCTCCATAGGTATAAGGTCTGGGTGGTCCGTCCTGTCCCAAGTTATTGGAACCTCCGACCAGCGCAGGTACTGGGGAACTAGGGGAGAGTGGCCATCAGGATCCTCAGAGAGGTCTTCTATTGTCGGATGGTGGGGGTGCCAAGGAAAGTGTGGTAGACTGGAGCCTCCTTTGCGAAGGGGTTCTTGCCCTTGTCGTCGCTCTTGGCGGCGTGCTTGGGGTCAATGTCTTCGTCCATATCACTTGAATCTTTGGACTCCTCATCCTTCTTCTTCCCCTTGCCCTTTCCTCGCGGTCTGTTCTTCCGACTTCACTTGTAGCCGGACTCCGGGTCTTCCTTGAGGTCGTTGACGAACTTGCAGTGTCGATTGGTATGGGTGGCTTTACCATTGGCATCGAGGTGTACGAGGCACGGCATATCGCGGTACTCCTCATAGGTTTGGGGAACGCGGAGCGGCGCCGAGGTGGTTTCATTGGCCACGACCGGCTCCCCTTCCTCGGCCACGTTGTCCGCCTTCACCTCGTCCTGCGAAAGTCATAGCGACCATGTCGGTAGATTGCTTTTCTTCTGGAGCAGTTTTCCGCTTTGTACTGCTGTTCCTCTGAGCTTGAGTTGGAACGGCTGTTGCCGGCAAGGAGCCGCGAGCATCATCGTCGGCAGCTGTGAACTCACTAGCTAACTGAATCATCTGGTTCAAGTCAAGCTGGTGATTGTCATGCAAGTGCTTCAGCTTATGCCGGAGCAACGTGCCCCTTTCCAACCCGTCGATGAAGGCGGCCATGGTGGTCTGAGCGTGCACTCCTGCGCAGGAGTTCTTCATGTTCAGACAGCGAGAGAGGTAGGCGCGAGATGTCTCGTCTTTCTCTTGCACGCACCGCTGTAGATCCCCCACAATGCAAGGACGCTTGTATGTACCCTCAAAGTTCTTGGTGAACGCTTCTTGCATGTCCAACCAGTTTTAGATAGATTTCTCCGGCAAGTCGTCGATCCATTGACGGGCCGTGCCTGCCAACATTAATGGGAGGTACTTGACGGCGATGTTGGGGTTGCCTCCAGCAATCTCCACCGCGTTGTCGTAGTCCTGCAACCATGTGGCTGGCTTGGCGGTGCCGTCATAGGGCTTGATGGTCTTGTCAATCTGGAAACCTTTGGGGTAAGTTGCAGACCGTATCGCAGGTACAAAACAACATGGTCCCAGGTATGGTCCTTCCCGGGCCTCGTGGATCTTATCGATCCGTGAGTGCGCATCGTACGGCTCCGGGTTCTTTTTCTTCTTGTCAACAGGGGATGGGCTGCGTGATAGACGCGTGCCTCCTCCGCCATGGTGGCTGCTTGGTTCTGACGGAGGCGGAGGTGGCGGTGGGTTAGCCTTCTTGCTGTTACCCTCCTGCGATGCCTCACACTTGCCACGATTGCTTTTCGGACGTGGAGGGTCGTGGTGTGACCTGCTCCTCTGCCCTTGGTTGCGCTCTTCGTCATGACGGGTCTGCTCCGTGTTGTCGCGGATGACGATGCCGCACTGCTTTGGTGGGGGCATATCCCTATGATGGTGAGCTTTGTAATCTTCACGATGTCGGGGAGATTGGGGCGGTGGCGACGGGCGAGGAGGTCGGGCCTTTTCACTTGTCATAGGGATGGCATCCTTCCTTTTGCACGCGTCCCTCCGCCTTCGTTCTGATGAACCCATCTGGGACCCGACATCAAGAGGAGATTTGTCCCTTGGCGGTTTGTACTGACTAGACCGGCAAAGCGCTGGGTCGGACTCGAGCCTCTAGGAGGTGGCATTTTCCTGCTGCTTCACCGCCTTGGCCACTAGGTCGTAGACTTATTCCACTGCTTCAGGCGATCTATCCTGCTCCAGAATGGTCTTGGCGACAGCGAGGTTAAGGAGTGGGGTGGGCATCACCTGCTTGCCTTCATTGTCAATGTATGGCTTGGCTTGTGCCGTCTTTGAGGGAGCCCGTCCTATGTTGCGTCGTACACCAGGATCATTGATGACGCGAGCCGGAGCTTTCTTAGCCTTCTGCTGCTGCAGTAAAGTCTTGTACACGGCCTCCATTGCTCTAGCTTTCTCTATAGACTTCTGCGCATTGACCCGATCTCGATCTAGCTTGGTGCCTTGTTCCGCGATAGCCTGCGCCTTCCTCCAACAGCTGCTGGCGCTTCTCGTCAAGCTGGGTCACATTCCGGATATGAGCAACGGTCAGTGGCTTGACGAGGAGATTGCCGTACATCACTCTATCAGCTGGAGTAACTTGGGATGCTGTAGACGTGGATGCTGGAGGTGGCAAGTTTGCAGTGTTGTTGTTGCTCGGGCCGGTGCCGAGTTCCTGCGGCTTCTGCACTGGGTTAGGCGGAGGAGGCATGACTTTTGCGCGATCGTTGTCAGCAGCAATAAGTGGCCCCTTCCCCTTTTCCAGCGCTGTAGGCGGAGCTCGTCCGGGTTGATCTTCATCCATCGCCATCCCAATGGTGACGAACACCCCTCGAGATGCGACGGTGTTGTTGGCTTGCTCGTCGCGCGAGTACTCCTCCTTCATCTCCTACATAGCGGAGTCTAGCTCTTTTGGACTGAAATCTATCTCCTCTGAATCTGCACTGGACTCAGCATAAAGCGCGTCAATGATAGAGTCGGAGGGTTCTAGGGCTTCCTCGATGACGGGCGGTGGAGGTGCAATGGCGGTGACGATGACTGGAGGTGGTGGTGCCGCTGCAGCGATGGCGGCCGGAGGCGGTGGTGGCGGTGGCTGAATCGGAGGTTCTCCGTCGATGAGTGCGAGTGCTTTCTAGGCTTTCGCGTCAGCCTCCGCGTAGTTGTTGATGGTGCTCACCATCTGTTCGAGGGTAAGGCGTCCTGTTGCTTGCTGTCGTCTTAAAGAATGTCGAAGAAGCATGCCACGGTCCATTCCTCCCATGAAGTGATACAAAGCGTTATCATCGGGGTAGTGGGCCGGATCGGCTCGTATACGGATCCACCTGGCCAGGTAATCGCGGGGGTTTTCGCCTTCTCTGAACACAGCGTGCCAGATCTAAGATGCTGACCATGCCGACGAACTTGGATCTCTGATTTCCAGACGCACGGGCGAAGCCGGCGGATTTGCAGTGATCTTCCACCTTTATATCCTGCACAGGGGCGGTTTGGGTGGGACTTGAATTTTTCCGATCTTTGCTGGCAAACTCCGAAGAGAGATCCGACTTCGATCCTTCCGTGAACGTATCCTGCCCATAGGCGGTCCGTGCGGGCCTTGGGTTTTTCCGATCTTTGCTGGCAAACTCCGAAGAGAGATCCGACATCGATCCTTTCGCGAACGTGTCCTGCCCGTAGGCGGTCCATGCGGGCCTTGATGCTCCTCCGACTCCTAGGGGACTAGTGCCCGAGTCGGTTTCGCCGATGAAGAGGTGCATGTCTCCGATAGGAACGATCGAACACCGCATAGGGTTTGTCTTCGCCGGGATCCAAAACTCGTCAGGAGGGACGATCGGAATGTTGCCGGAGAAGAGAACACGACTGATGGCTATGGTTTCACCGATTCCCGCGAAGATCTTGGTCCTCGCTCGCTGAAGAGACTGAAGCGCCTCTGGCCCCATGGTGGGCGCCAACTGTCTTGGTATTGCCAACGAGTACGCCATGGAGGGGTCCTCACAGTGCGTGTTTAGAGACATGGGGGAAGGCAGACGGTTGACGGGTACGAGGTAACATAGCTTACCCAGGTTCAAATCCCACGACAGTGGCGGAATCCTACTCCTGCTATAAATCACTATAAGGGCAATACGCCGAGTTACAGGGATTGGTTTGATGTGCGAAGTTGTATGAAAACGATGCCCTAAAGGCTCTCGTAGGCCCGACTTATATAGTCGCCAGGTCCTAGGGTTATAGGGAAAAGTCCTAGCCGGATAGGTTACAGAGTCCTACACCGTCTATTACTAGTCTTGTGTATCTTGCACTCCAAGGCTCCGGGTACGCTGGTGACTCCACCGTAGCCTTCCTTTATCTGGCAGGGGCCTCCCTTCGGAATCCATCTAACTGGGCCGCCCAGCAGGCCATATGCCATGCTACCAACTGTGGGCCGTCCGGGTTATCCAGATAGGTGACATGCTATGAGGATACCCATATAGCATATCCCCAACACCGCCGGCCACACCCCTTGGGGTGCCCCCTCCTCCTATAAAAGCTCCCTACTCCCTCTCTCAAACTCACACCTCCTCGTGAAGGATCTCTCTCCCCCTCTAGTTTATCCCCCATGGTCTCGTACTAGCGAGATAGATGTTCCTGGTGGATTTTTGTTTGCAAAGATTTGTTGCTTCCGCTGCATCGCTGGAGCAAGGAGGCGAAGGTTGTTCGGTGGCATGAACGTGTGTGTGAGCACGGATGCGCTCCTGATTTGCGGCGCTGGACTTCTTCTCGATCTTGAGATCGGCAAGCGTTCGTCTACATCATTCGCGAGTACAACCTCGTTAAACTTTGTCGGTCTACAAGGGTATGTTCTCTATGGATGTATATCCACTCGTTGCTTGTATCTAGTAGATAGATCTTGGTACTTAGTTGTTCCCATTGTAGGAAATTTTTTGTTTTCTATGTTGCGAACCCAACAGTGGTATCAGAGCCTAATCTATGCGTAGATGCTTTGCACGGGTAGTACACATATGAGTATGTGGGTGATGATGACCATGTTATTGCTTCTTGCTTGTACTTTGGATATTGGTGGCATAGTGGGATGAAGCGGCCCGGACAAACATTACATGTCCTTGCACATGAGACCTGTTCCACGCTTGACATGCAACTAGTTTTGCATAAGTGGCTAGCGGGTGTCTGTCTCTCCTACTATAGTTAATATCTGATTTACAACAAGTTTTCTAATAATTTGGTTATCATCGTTGTGGTTCCAAGTTCGTAGGTAAGAACGGTTCTATCTTCGAAAGCCCTAAGCCACGTAAAACTTGCAATGGATAAATTAGAAGCATCTAGTTTAGATTGTTGCTGGGCTAGTGTCATGATATGGTAATGTTGTAAGTAGATGTATACTTGATACTACTACAACACACCTAACGTGTAAGTTCCATAGACCTTGGCCTTACACACAAAGGAATGATAAAGATCATACCATGATGCATATGCTAGTGATCAAGTGCAAGAACCATATCATTTCACTTTTTACATATGATGTCTTTGCATCTTATATTGCTTGTTTGGCATTTTAGTAGCATTATAAGATGATCCCTCATTTATATATCAAGATAAAAATGTGTTCTCTCTTAAGTATGCACAGATTATGTTTCGCCGCTTCAAGACATCACGTGAGGATCGGGTGTACTTGAATCCATGATCATATTTCGTGTGTAAGACAGTTTTACACACGCAAATGCTAAGGTTCTTACTTGGCGAGCCTAGAATGTACATACATGGCCTCAAAACACGGACCAAAAAGTTAAGCATGAGTCATATATTTGATATGATTCCCATATAGATGCTCGCCTTTGAAACTACGCCGACTCACATGATGATCGGACTTGGTGTACTGGATTTGGTTAATGTAATCACCAAAAGGACACGAGGGATGTTGTTTTTGAGTGGGAGTTCATTCATAATTTGGATTAGTTGAACTCGATCTATCATAAACTTAGTCTAAACTTTACAAATTATGTTGTAGATGGCACCACCTGCTTTTAATTTCAATGTGTTCATGGAGAAAGAGAAACTTGTGATGAATGGTAGAAACTTTACCGACTGGGCCATGAATTTGAGGATTCTACTCTCTTCTACACAAAAGAAATATGTGATAGAAGCGCTGCTAGGCCCCCCCACCACTTGATGATGCCCCTGACAAGGAAAAGAATGTCTATTTGACCCATCAAGAGGACCACAACTTAGTTCATTGCGGCATTCAGTATGGGCTAGAGCCAGAACTTCGAAAGCGTTTTGAAAATGGCAATGCCTTTGATACAATGGGTGAATTGAAAATGATTTTCGATACCCATGCTGCTGTAGAGAGTTATAATGCTTCTGAAAAGTTCTTTAGCTGCACGATGGAAGAGGACATCTCCGTTGGTGAGCACATACTCAAAATTTATGGGTACGCCGATAAGCTTGTGTCCTTGGGAATAACTATTCTCATTGACTTAGGCATACATCATGTTCTCCAATCTCTGCCACCTAGGTACAAGAGCTTCTTAATGAACTATAACATGCGGGGCATGAAGAAGTCTCTCCCCGAGCTTCTGTCAATGCTTAAGACTGCAGAGGTGGAGATCAAGAAAGAACATCAAGTGTTGATTATCAATATGACCACCTATTTCAAGAAAGACAAGAAGGGTAAACATAAGGGAAATAAGGGCGGCAAATATGTTTCTGCGCCTAAAAATAAATCTCGAGCTCCCTAAGTTTGATACCGGGTGCTATTATTGTAAGGGGACTGGCCATTGAAAGCGCAACTGTCCCAAGTATTTGGCAGACAAGAAGGACGGCAAGGCAAACAAAGGTATATATGATATACATGTTATTGATGTGTACTTGACTAGTACTCGCAGTAGCACCTGGGTATTTGCACTGGATCAGTTGCTAATATTTGTAACTCGAATCAGGGGCTGCGGAACAAGCGACGGCTAGCAAGGCGTGTCGGCAATGATCAAGTGTTGATGTGATCTCCGTTGGAACGCTGCCTCTCCACTTACCATCGGGATTAGTTATAAACCTAAAAAATTATTATTTGGCGCATGCACTGAGCATGAACATTGTATCCGTATCGTGTTTGATGCGAAGTGGTTATTCATTTAAATATGAAAACAATGGTTGTTCAATTTATATGAATGATGTCTTTTATGGTCATGCACCTGTGATGAATGGTTTATTTCTGTTGGATCTCGATAATAGTGTTACACATATTCATAATGTTGATGCTAAAAGGAGTAAACTTGATGATGATATATCTGCATATATGTGGCACTGCCATCTAGGTCATATTGGAGTTAAACGCATGAAGAAACTCCATTCAGATGGACTTTGGGAATCACTTTATTTTGAATCATTTGATACATGTGAGCCATGCCTTATGGGAAAGATGACTAGAACGCTATTTTTCAGTTCAATGGAACGGGCGACAGATTTATTGGAAATCATACATTCTGATGTATGTGGTCCAATGAGTGTGTCGGTGAGAGGTGGATATCGTTATTTTGTTACTTTCACGGATGATTTGAGTAGATATAGGTATATACTTGATGAAACACAAGTCTGAAATCTTTGAAAAGTTCAAGGAATTTCAGAATGAAGTGGAAAATCATCATAGTAGAAATATCAAATTTCTACAATCTGACCATGGAGGTGAGTAACTAAGTTACGAGTTTAGCACACATATGAAAGAGTGTGAAATAGTTTCACAACTCACACCTGCCGGAACACCACAGCAAAATGGTGTGTTAGAACATTGTAATCGTACTTTATTAGATATGGTTCAATCTATGATGTCTTTGACTGACTAGCCACTATCATTTTGGGGTTATGCACTAGAAACCGCTGCATTCACTTTAAATCGAGCACCATCTAAATCCGTTGAAAATACACCGTATGAATTATGGTTTGGAAACAAACCTAAGCTGTCATTTCTTAAAGTTTGGGGATGCGATGTTTATGTGAAGAAACTTCAGCCTGATAAACTCGAACCCAAAGCGGAAAAATGCGTCTTCGTAGGATACCCTAAGGAAACTATTGTGTATTTCTTCTATCACAGATCCGAGGGCAAGGTTTTCATTTCCAAGAATGGATCCTTTCTACAGAAAGAGTTTCTCGCGAAAGGTATGTGTAGTCGAAAGGTAGAACTCAAAGAGGTTATTGAACCTTCTCTTCATAATATGGCAATTAGCGTAGAGCCAGAATTTGTTCGGGAGTTGACTTAACCGAATGGAGAGGGAACTAATGATAATGATCATGAAACTCCGAAAGAGAATACTATCAAACCTCGCAGGTCAAACAGGACGTGTGCATCTCTTGAACTGTACATAAATCCTATTATGAATTTCATGGTTGATGAAATAGATGACCCTGTGACGTATGACAAAGCTATGATGAGCCTGGATTCCAATAAATGTCTAGCCATGAAATCCGAGATGGAATCCATGTACGAAAACTAGGTTTGGACCTTGGTGGACTTACCTCACGATCGAAAGTCCGTGGAGAACAAATGGATTTTCAAAAGAAAAACTGATGCTGATGGTAACGTAACCGTCTATAAAGCTCGACTTGTCGCAAAGGAGTTTCGAAAAATTCAAGGAGTTGACTATGATGTGACATTCTCTCCCATAGCGATGCTAAAGTCAGTTAGGATTATGTTAGCAATTGCTTCTGTAACATCCCTAAAATCATGATTTCAAACTTTACATATTACTCATGCATGCATATAGATTTTAGAGATCATATTCAAACTCCCTTCAGAAAACAGAAGCTTTTGATGTTATGATTTTATGTGGACAGATTAATCCAAAAGACCAACACCATTTGAAACTTGAATGTTTAGGAACTTGTTTGCTTGCCTCCATTGTTGGAAAGTTAGGTATAAAAGTTTGACCAAAGTTTTCAATTTGGAAATAAATTCAAAACCCTATTTTTAAAACATTTGCAAACCAGAGGCAATGTCTCTGATTGTTTTAAGTCCAAGCTTGACCAAGCCCTTACAGGGTAACCACATGGTTAAATGACTGGTTTTTGAAACCACAGTACCCTGCAAAAATCCCCAGAATTGTTTGAATTCAAAAAGGATTTGAATTCATATCTAAATCTACCCAGAAAATCAAAATAGAAATGGAAAAAGAAATAAACAAAGGAAAAGGGCCACGCGCCAGGTTTTAGGCCCAGCATCGAATCGAGCCCAACAAGCCCACCCGGGAATTTTCTTTTCTTCTCTCACGCGCGAGCGCACGCAGCCTGTCGCTGACAGACGGACCCCACACTCACTTCGCGCACATCACTGACGAGCGGGCCCTACCCACGCTGGCATCGTCTTCCCCAAACTGCGCCCGCGACCACGTCGCAGCTGCAGTCACTGCCGGTAATGGCGCGGCATAAATGGGCGTTAATCCGCGGGCGTTTCCTGTCGAGGCACCGGCTATAAGATCCCCACCTCCCCACGACCATTTTCCCCCAGTCGATTCTACCTTCACGCCACCAGGCTGCCCACGACTCACCCAACACCGCCGTAGACAGAGCTTGCTCCGGCAAACGATTCCGGTGAAACCCGTACGCCCCTTCCTTTCTGATTCATTCGGGCCACTTCGCAATCTCCTTGCGCACATCCTGACCCCACCAGTTCATCCTGTATTGCCCCAGGTCGCCGTTCCCGCTCGACGCCGCAAGCATCCGACGACCACCTCGACTCCGGCGACCAAAATCCGGCGATGCGGAACCTCGGCAACTACTCCGACAACAACCACCTGACGCCGTCCGGAACTCCGACGAGCAATTCTCGCCGTGACAGCACGCCCCTCCGCAAACCAGTACCACGTCGAGCTTCAGCACGCCTTGGCGGATCTGGTAAGCACCTTCCTGCTTCCTGGAGCGATGTAGAACGCCGGCGCCGCCGTAGTCAGACGCGCCGCTGCCAGTTAACGCCGCTAGCGCCGCCAGATTGTGGCTTGATGGTTTGGTCCGTTGGATCTGCATCGTAGGGCTAGGATAGATCTTGATCGAAGAGGTACGCGCGCGTCTGAGCCGCCAGATCTAAGTTAGATCCTACGGCCTGCGACTGCCGATCCGCGCGAAGCGGTACGCGCCAGTGAGGCTGCGACACGTGGCTAGGGTTAATTCAAAAACAGAAATTTGAATCAGATTTAGATCCAAACTTTAAACTGCTATAACTTTTGAATGCCACGTTAGAATTTTGCAAACTTTATACCGTTGGATTCAGTGAAACAAGACCTTTCTGAATATCCA
This sequence comes from Avena sativa, assembly GCA_916181665.1. Taxonomy (NCBI): domain Eukaryota; kingdom Viridiplantae; phylum Streptophyta; class Magnoliopsida; order Poales; family Poaceae; genus Avena; species Avena sativa. The sequence goes on along the minus strand of OV702280.1, from coordinate 264,860,271 downwards.
ATTTGTTTAACAAATAGTAACAGTTAAAATGACTTTATTTGTAGAAACATGTTTAAGACTATTTTAAGTATAGATTTATTTTGGTAAATTGTATTGGTGCCAAATAAGTTTAGTTGGCAAACTTGTGACTTGTTAAGTTTCTGTAAACATGTGCATGTTTAGTAGAATTTTCAAAATCACCACTTGGTAAACTCTTGCATGCATGCATTCATATTATTTTTGATTGAATATAATTGTGTGTAATTGTATGTTATAATTTTTGTGTAGATCTTGCTAGTGATTGTGATTGTGAAGAGTGCTACTCTCCCCACTACCAAGGCAAGTGATATTTTCATGAATATTTCTATCCTATGTTTTGTACTAGCATTAGATATTTTGCTAAGTCTTGCATGCTATCTTTGCCTAATGCTAAGTTGGGAAATCCTAAGTAGTGTAGAATTGTAGAATTGCTAGGCAATTTACCTAAGTTAGGTTATCTTACCATGCTTAGCCTAGCTATTTTAGCAAACAAGGGTTGGTGAAAAATCTATACTTACTATGATGAAAATATTTCTAAGTCATGAGACTTATGCTTTCCTAATAAAAACAACTAAGTCAAATGAACCTCCTGGGTGGAATGGAAGGATTGGGTTATGTTGAGTGGTTACACAAGGCCATGGACTTGGGTTGTGTATCTCACAAGTGGTATGCCACCCAGGCACAAAGGGATTTGGAGGCCAAGTGTTGAGAAAGCTTACAGTGCAACCACTTGGCAATATGGGCTCTGCCTTGATCATATAGGTTGCTAGAACTTAGTCATTTGGATAGTTGGTGGTTGTTGGGATGATAGGTTGGAACGCGTCCATTTGACTAAGGAAAGGCTTCTGAAAGGTCCTGTCTTGGGAAACCAAGTCTGGTGGGGAAAGTGCAAACCTCTGCAGATGGAAAAACCTAAGTACTTAGCCTAGTCCAAGGCAATGGACAACTTGAGCATCAAGACATGGAAGCTACAAGAATCTCATCACTCCAACTTCTAAGTAAAATTTGTGGGAGAACCAGGGTGAAGGACCCCAATGTCTATTGGTGGTTTTCTTGGGAAGTTTTTGATAAATAAAAACTTAGTGATTTCAACTAATAGGTAAAACTTATTTTCAAGCAAAGCAAGCCAAGCTACACTTAGCCAAAATGCATATAGTAATATAGTCCACTTAAAATATACTAAGGTATCACTTGCCAATACTATTCCAAAGTATTGACCCTCTGTGGCTGTAACTTGTGATGTTGCAGGTTACTCCGATGATGAGTAGGAGTCATGAGTCTACACTCAACATGCTTGCCTGTGGCACATGAATATGAAGACTTATGTTTATTTACTTATTCCTTAAACTCTTGCCTTAGGCCAATGGCCCTGAGTTGTAAAAGACTATGTTTTATCTCTGGAATGAATGTAATAAATGACCTTTGTATCTGTGTACTTCATCTTAAACTGTGGATGCTAGCATTGATCCAGGGACTAGCATTGCAATCACAGGGATCCTTTCTTTTATAAAGGAGGGGTCTAACAGCTGCATATTTCGACTATGAGATATGGCAGATGGATGTCAAAATTGTGTTCCTCAATGCCAACATTGAAGAAGAGTTGTATATGATACAACCAAAGAGTATTGTCGATCCTAAGGATGCTGCCAAGGTATGCAAGCTTCAGCGATCCATCTATGGACTAAAGTAGGCATCTTGGAGTTGGAATCTCCGCTTTGATGAGGTGATCAAAGAGTTTGAATTTGTCCAAACTTATGGAGAGGCTTGTATTTACAAGAAATTGAGTGGGAGCAATGTGGCATTTCTGATATTATATGTGGATGACATATTACTGATCAGAAATTATTTTGATCTTTTAAACAGTGTTAAAAGTTATCTAAACAGCAAATTTTCAATGAAGGACCTAGGTGAAGCATCATACCTATTAGGCATAAAGATCTATAGAGATAGATCAAGACGCCTAATAGGGCTATCATAGAGTACATATCTTCATAAGATTTTAAAGAAGTTTAAAATGGAAAAAAGTAAGAAGGGGTTCTTACCTATGTTGCAAGGCAAGACATTGAATAAGACTCAAAGTCTAGCTACGGCGGAAGAAAGAGAGATAATGGACAAGATCCCCTATGCTTCAACCATAGGCTCTATAATGTACACCATGCTATGTATAGGACCGGACGTGGCACATGCTATTAGTTTGACTAGTAGATACCAATCTAATCCAGGTTCGAAACACTGGATAGCGGTCAAGAATATCCTTAAGTACTTAAGAAGAACTAAGGAAATTTTTCTCATGTACGGAGGTGAAGAAGACCTCGTCGCTAAATGTTATGTCGACGCTAGCTTCGACACTGATCCGGATGACTCTAAATAGCAGATCCGTTGACTAAAACTCTCCCTAGGGTAAAACATGATCAACACCAGAACTCCATGGGTGTTAGATTTATCACTATGTAACTAGATTATTGTCTCTAGTGCAAGTGGGAGACTGAAGGGAATATGCCCTGAGAGGCAATAATAAAGTTGTTATTATGTATATTCCAAGTATAAGCTAGATGTTTATTTTGCATGCTATAATTGTATTAATACGGAAACATTAATAAATGTGTGTTTAATAAAAAATAAAAAGTTCCTAGTTATGCCTCTCTTATAAACTAGTTCATTGATTAACAAGATGATCAAGGTTTCCTGATCATGGATATTGGATGATGTTAATAATGAGGTCATAACATTATTGGAATGATGTGATGAACATTCATCCAAAGTATAGAATTACAATCAAAGTCATTGTGTTTATATTGCTATAACATCATACGAAGTAATCCTAGTCCTTAGACCATGAGATCATGTCAATCACTAACACTGGAAAGGTATCTTAATATCAAACGTCACGCCGTAACAGGGTGACTATAAAGGTGGGTTCGGTGCTAATAAGGTGTTATGTAGAGGCTCATGGATCAAGAGTGGAATTTGTCCATCCCAATGACGGAGATATATACTCTGGGCCCTCTCGGTGATATCACATTAGTTAGATTGCAAGCAAGTGATGATATCACTAGAATGTTATATCACGTGAACGAGAAAAGAGTACATGTTAGTAATGAGATCAAACTAGGTATGGATATACCGATGATCGAATCTCGGACATGTAATATATCGCGAGATAAACGGATTAAGTTACTAGCGTAAAAGGTTCTCACGATCACAAGAAGTCATTGTTGAATGTGTGGGAGTCGGTATGGATCTCTAGGTCCCTCTTCTAATTATTGATCTGAGAGGGGTGTCCGGATTATTCGCAAACCGTAGGGTGACACACTTAAGAGACACCGACACCATTTGGAACAAATATGTTCTAGACGAAAGAATTGTAAAGCGCTGGAATTATTTCAATTAACACCGGAATTGTTACAGGCGAAATTGCAGAAACTGGTTCTGCATGTGATATTGAAAAGTAGCAAGGAGCTTTATGTGAATGTTTGTTAATATATGTAATTGACAAAATTCTGAATAAATAAATAAAAAGAGTTTTATTTAAAGAGAGATTACATTAAATTTGGTGGAAATTTAATGGGAATTTGAGTGGGTTTTTAAGTGGAGAATATGGAGGGACTTTTGGTGAGTGGGAGCTCCACTCACATGAATAAAGGAAGGGGTGGGGGCAGCCACCATGGCCGCCGGCCACACCCCTTTGGGTGCCCCATCCTCCTATAAGAGCCCCCCTACTCCCTCTCTTACACTCACACCTCCTCGTGAAGGATCTCTCTCCCCCTCTAGTTTATCCCCCATGGTATCGGACTAGCGAGATACATGTTTGTAAGGTTCCCAACCTTTAATAAGGTAGAGATCCCTGTGTTTGCAATGCTAGTCCCTGGATCAATAGCTAGCATCCACAGTTAAGATGTAATACCAAGAAATAAAGGTCATAATACAACTTTATAACCAGGTATAAAATAATTTATTACATCTTACATAGCTCATTTGGCTATCTCATTACAATGCAGCAGAATATAACAATAGCATGGGGTCCTTCATCTTCAAAGTGCCACAGGCAGACATGTTGGTTGTAGACTTGTAATCCTAATCATTAAACTTCACTAATATCAAACAAACCTGCAACATAACAAGTTACAGCCACAAGGGTCAATACATTTGAATTGTATTGGCAAGTGATACTATGGTAGTATAGTGGAGTCTACCATCTATATGCATTTGGCTAAGTGGAGCTTTAGGCTTGCATTGCTCAAAATAGATTTTCCTTCACATTTGAAAACACTAAGTTTTTGCTTGACAAAATCACCCAAGGCATCTCCCAATAGAAATTGGTGATCCTTCAACCCTTGTTCAACCACAAGATTTTAACTTAGAAATTGGGATGAGGAGATTCTTGATAGCTTCCATGTCTTGATGCTCAAATTGTCCTTTTCCAGGGACATGGCTAAGACTGTGTTTGGTTGAGATTCCACAACCAGATACACTACCCGAAAGCTAAAATCTGAACCAAAGGGATACCCAACCCGCATAGATTCCGGAAACGCACCTGATTCTCCTAGTACAAACTGAAAGCTGCTTTGACCCCAGATTTCACTGCGTTACGTCCAACGAAAAAACTTAAAAATTACCCACCATGCCATTGTTAAGTGGAAAATGACCGGTTGGGTTTGTGTTTTCTCCTCCAACTCTAGTCCATCCTCCCGTTCCTCCCCCTTTCCCTCTGACTCATGCCAGGCAGAGGCGAGGAGAGCAAGGGATCCACCTCGCCGCCCTTTTCAGTCGGCATCCGACGGCTTGTCGGACGGATATGGAGGCCCCCTAGCCCGCCGCCCATTTTCCCTCCTTCACCGAGACGCCGCGCCCCTCCATCGATCGAGATCTTGCGCCGCCGCTGCCTCCAACACTTGGGCCCTCAGGCAACTGCCTCCAAGAACGCCACCCACTATCGGAGATCCACTTGCGTCGCCTGCAGGTATGGTTCACATCTCCTCTCTCTTCTCCCTCCTTGCCATCTCTATCTCCTCCCTCCCACCCATGCCCCGTACAGATTTCTTTATTTTTTATGGTTTAGCCTATCCACAATTTCTTGCAATTTGTCTATGATATATACTACCAACGTCCGTTCAAAAGATATAGCAAGGTTATTGTCTATGATAGAAATAATTACGGTGCCAAGTCTGTGATATACAGCCCCCTTCAGAACATTGTTTGGAGTTGCTTCTAATGTGTTTGTGAAAATGCTTGTAGGAGATAAATGCTTGGTATGTGATATATAGCCACTGGACAAGTAACGACATATCCAAAGGAGTTGATGATCCGGAGGTGGAGACCGGGTCTTCCACGAATAGGCAAGTGGATGGAGAAACATGTACTCCCTCCGATCAAAATTAATTGACTAAAATATGTCTAGATGCATTCGAATTTTGACAAATCTGAGCCAATTAATTTGGATCGGAGGTAGTATAGTTAAGTGGTTGGAGAAGTGACCATATGTCTTTTTGTGTAATATGTATGCCTTTGAAATAATCTGATGGCACCGCTTTCTAAGTTGTATATATAATGTAAAGAATTGAAAAGTTCCATTCCCAAATGGTCGTCATTGTCGTGCGACCAATGAGCATATAAATAATTGCATGGTATTACATACAATTCTTATCGAATCTAGACAGCTGACAGCTGTCACAACCAAACAACTTTCAACTTTTTTACAGTTGTTAGCTCACAGCAGCTTTTCCACAGCAGATTCCTCACAGCTGATTTTCAAGAATCTACAGTTCAACCAAACACACCCTAAGTACTTAGATTTTTTACTCTACAGAGGTTGTGCACTTTCCCCACAAGACTTGGTTTCACCAAGAAAAGAGCTTTCAGAAGCCTTCCCTTAGACCAGAATGGACGCGTTCCAACCTATCATTCCCCTACCACCAACTGTCCATTTGGCTAAGTTATTGCAACCTATATGATCCAGGCAGAGCCCATAATGCCAAGTGGCTGCACTTGAAGCTTCTCAACATTTGACATCTCAAATCTCTTTGTTCCTGGGTGGCCATCCACAAGTGAGATACACTAGGGTAGTCCATAGATATGGGCCCTGTGTAACCACTCAACATAAGCCATTCACAACCATTCCACCCAGGTGATTCATTCACATAGTTGTTTTATTAAATAAAACACAAGTCATAGACTTAGAAATATTTCATAGCATGAATATAATCCACCCTTGTTTTCTACTAGCTAAGCTAAGCATGATGGTAGTAGGAATCTTAACTTAGGAAATTTCTACTAAGGTTTCATCTACTAGGATTTCCCATGGCATAGTATATACTTAGCAAAATTCCATGCAAGTCCTACTTAGGAATATCACTAATGCATAGTGAAAATAATGGGACAAAAGTATGAAGCATCACTTGCCTTTTTGGTAGAGAATATAAGTTCACTCCTTGATCTTGCAATATTCACACTCTTCAAATCACTACAATTCAATCAAGCAAGCAATATTTCAATCTACCATTCAAGCAACATCACATAAAATAATAGAAACAAAACAATGCATGCAAGCATGCCAAACTTTGTTTTATTTACAAAAGTAGTTTATAATAGGTTATAAACATTCTAAAACACTTTATTGGTCATTTTATAAAGTGGCAAAACTATTTGCAAAAGATTTTATTCATAAACCATTTTCAAACCAAATCATTATTTTATGTGGTTTAAAATGTCTTTATCAAAGTAGCAATCTTTATAAGGTTTACCAAATACATTTTTAAATCCTAAAACTTGGTGCTTGGGGTCAAAGAGTTTAAATCAAAACATTTCTCAAAGGTTTTCCTCCAAAATCCATTTTAAACCATAATCAACATTTTTATTTGACTAGAAATGGTTTAAATCAAAGAATTATTACTTTGCTTCACCAAATACATTTTTGAAACCACCAATTGATTTATATGGTTAGTAGGTTCAAAAAAAACCATTTTCCAAAGATTTTATCTCAAAAATCATTTTAGAACAATTTTTATATTCTAAACATGCATATACAAGTTTCTACAAAAACAATCCATTTTAACAGAAGCATTTTACTAAACAAAGTGCATGGTCAGAAAGTACTTGTCTTGCTGATTCCATTGATATAAAATTTGCAAAGTTTGGACGTGTGGTTTGAAAGTTATGAATTTTTCAAATTGGAAGATATAATAGACATTTCTGTTTTTATTTCAAACGGACAGGGCCAAGTGGCGTGCTACTACTCGTCGGTACCGCTTCAGTTGGATCGACAGACAACAGCTGTTGGATCTAAGTAACATCGCACGGCTCAGAGGCACTACTTACCCCTTCGGGTTAGTTCTTTCCTAGCCACTAGATCGCAATCGGACGGCGTTCAGCATGCTTGCCAGAGATGGGCGGCGGCGTGTGGCGGCGCGCGGTCAGACGGCGATGTTGCTGGCGATGCAGGAAGCGAGAGAGGGTGGGGAGATGCTCACCGAGTTCGCCGTGGCATGGGGAAGCTCAAGGTGTTGTTTGTAGACGAAGGGGCGCTCGCATGTGCTAGCAATTGCTCGCGGGAGTTCGCGAAGGCGTCGGGTGCTCTTTGTTGAAGACGGTGGCGAGGCTACGGTGCACACCAGAGAAAAATAAAGGTGTTGTTAGATGCGTAGGGTCGTGGCGAGTATGCGCGTGTGAAGGATAGGGGTTAGGGCGGTCAGATTCTTATCAGAGGCTTCGCCGGAGAGGAAACAGACAGTGGCGGTGACGGTCTTGGTCGTTGTCGAGGCTGTGGGTCAAGCGTGAGCACGATAAGGCCACTGGGAGGTGCGGTGGTTGATGGGGAACAAGTCAGCGTGGTCGAGGAGGCAAGGGGAGGCGAGAGGTGGCCTGAATCGTCGTCGGAGCTCGCCGGAGACAGCGACAATGTAAAGTAAATTAGGGGCAGCCTGGTGGCTCACTGGTAGCGGGTTTGAGGGGAAAGGTAGAGGAGAGGGAGGGGATTTATCAGGCGTGATTGCGAGGATTAAACGTCGAGCCATTGCAGCGAATTTACTCCGAGAAGTTAACGGCAGGAAACGGCCGGGAAGAGGGCGTGGTCTACGCGCGGGTGGAGACGATGGTGAGGTGGCTGTGGGGCCTGGCGTCAACGAGAGAGGAAGAGGGGGAATGGGGTCCAGTAGTCAGCGACCTTGCGAGTTTATCTGTGGGTGCGAATCATTTTTCTGCGGGAGAGAAGGAGAGGTGGGCTGCTGGGCCTTAGTGGGCTAGATGGGCTGGGCTGGGTTTGTTTCCATTTTTTTTTTGTACTGCTTCTTTTCCTTTTTCCATTTATTTTATTCTGATTTGATTTTGTTTAGTTATTTCAAACCTCAATTTGATTTCAAACCTCAACCAAATTTTTTGTAGATTCATATGCTGATTAATAGCACATTACAAAATCAAATTCAGAATAATATATTTATCCTCCTTAGGGTCTTTTAATTATTTAAAATAGGCTCTAGTTTTAATTAAATAAGACTTAATAATATTTTTCAATCTCCATTTGAATTCAAATCACCACCAAACTTTTGGTGAATTTTAATTCTGTTTATCAACATATTTCAAAGTCCAAAATAAAATAATTATTTTATTCTTTTAAGATCTATTATTAATTAAATAAATAGACCATAGTCACTATTTCAAATAGGTTTTCATTTATTTAAAAAAAAACTCTATTTGAAATCTAAATAATATCAAAATCATTTAAGTAGGTTTTATTTGAAAATATAAAACACTTGGAAATCACTTATTTAAAATACTTTAATAAGTTTTTGTGTTTATTTAAAATGGAAAAGCCTTTACTTTAATAAAATTGGATATCAATAAATCCTCATTATTTTATTTAAATAAACCTTTACTATTTTTATCAAATAAAAACATTTTATTTCAAAAGCTTGGCCAAGATTTAATTTGGCTCTATAAAATAATCCTTATTTATATTTCTACCTTTGCTTTTGAAAACCATATCTTTTTATTAAAAGATCCAAAAATAGTGATTCCAACTATTATAATTTTTATTTATTAATTGTTTATCTTTTTAAATCCCTTTAGGATTTTATTTTTCCAAAATAGGTTTTAATGTTTCAATTGGAATCAAAAGTTTCTTCTCACCCTAAAAATCAATAATTGTTTATTTTGTTTATTTATTTTTCACATTACAAGATTTGGAAAATCTTGGGATGTGACAATGTTCCAGGTGGCTTTTCGTTTGGAAAGAGTTGTTGCTTCTGTTGTATCGTTGGAGCGAGGAGGCGGAGGTTGTTCGGTGGCTTGAATGTGTGTGCGAGCATGAATGCGCTGTTGATTTGCGGCGCTGGACTTCTTCTTCATCTTGAGATCGGCAAGTGTTCGTCTACATCATCCACGAGTAAAACCTCGTTAAACTTTGTCGGTCTACAAGGGTATGTTCTCTATGGATGTATATCCACCCGTTGCTTGTATCTAGTAGATAGATCTTCGTACTTAGTTGTTCCCATCGTAGGATTTTTTTTTCTATGCTGCGAACCCAACACTGTGCTCATCTTGGCTGCTACGCTCTGATTGGTCTAGTTGTCACGCGGATTGTACACACCAACCGTTGATCCTCTAATTGATCCTCTGTGATCTAGCAGACAGGATAACCCATGTATCTATCAGGGCACCCTCTATCCATGCAAAATAACGAGTTTGCCATTGGTACTTTAACTCCATAAACAAATGATTTTGAATATAATTTGAAGGGAAAGTGTTCAAAGGTGTATAATTTTCGTATATGCAAGTTTATGTATTATATTTCACTCCATGGAAATGATAAATGATCAGGATTTTATTAGCACAACATTATCATGTCCAAAGTGCGATTTCAAAGAGTTCAAAGGTGTATAATTTTCATATATGCACGAGGCATAAAGATTTTAGTTTAGGGATCACTTTTCACGCTCTAAAAATGGTAAACTCTCAAGATTTTCTTAGGATAGCATTATCATGTACAAATTATAATTTGAAAGTGTTCAAGAGTTGTGTTAATTATAAACACTCTTTTACATTAAGAGTTATATAATTTTTTCAATTTGAAAGTGTTCAAGAGTTGTGTTAATTATAAACACTCTTTTACATTAAGAGTTGTATAATTTTTTTAATTTGAAAGTGTTCAAGAGTTGTGTCAATTATAAACACTCGGTTACATTAAGAGTTGTATAGTTTTTTTAATTTAAAAGTGTTCAAGAGTTGTGTCAATTATAAACACTCTTTTACATTAAGAGTTGTATAATTTTTTAATTTGAAAGTGTTCAAGAGTTGTGTCAATTATAAACACTATTTTACATTAAGAGTTGTATAATTTTTTTAATTTGAAAGTGTTCAAGAGTTGTGTCAATTATAAACACTCTTATATATAAGAGTTGTATAATTTTTTTAATTTGAAAGCGTTGAAGAGTTGTGTCAATTATAAACACTCTTTTACATTAAGAGTTGTATATTTTTTTAATTTGAAAGTGTTCAAGAGTTGTGTCAATTATAAACACTCTTATATATTAAGAGTTGTATAATCCTTTTAATTTGAAAGTGTTCAAGAGTTGTGTCAATTATAAACACTCTTTTACATTAAGAGTTGTATAATTTTTTTAATTTGAAAGTGTTCAAGAGTTATGTTAATTATAAACACTCTTTTACATTAAGAGTTGTATAATTTTTTAATTTGAAAGTGTTTAAGAGTTTTGTCATTTATAAACATTCTTTTACATTAAGAGTTGTATAATTTTTTTAATTTGAAAATGTTCAAGAGTTGTGTCAATTATAAACACTCTTTTACATTAAGAGTTGTATATATTTTTTAATTTGAAATTTTTCAAGAGTTGTGTCATTTTCTTATTTCTTATACATCCATCTCCCTATTTTTTAATTATAAATACTCTTTCACTTGATTGCAGCCGATACATTAACTCGATAAACCAATTAAATCATTGAAATGGCTCACCGGCCGCATCCTCCGCAACAAGCGCTCCCGTCTAATCGGAATATTTTGGTGCGAGATCTAACCTTCTCTGTGCACGGTTGCCATTGTAATCCTTCATACAGGTCAACGGGACGGCACCATACTATGGCCAGGACGAACGGGAGGCCAAAGCGTAGGTCGACAAAGGGTCGCCGTCGTTGGAGAAGAGGGGAGGCAACAACATGGGCACGAGGCTGGCTCACATGGATAAGCTATGGGTCCGACGCTTACGTGGATAAGCTGTAGGTCCCATACTGATATGGATAAGTGGAGAGAGGTGTCCACTACGGGAACCAACTTAACACGGCCCCACTTGTCAGCATGTAAAGGCAAGGATCCACTATGGGACCAGACTGAATGCGCCCCACTTGTCAGCATGTAACGACAAGGCTAACGGACAGCGAGTTTCAGGCCGTGCGAGAGTTTCATAGTAGGAGAAAGACAAAAGTGAGAAAAAGTTAAGCGGTTGAGAAAACTGAGTATAAATAACGAAGCAAGGGCACAAAAATAGAAATCCCTTATCTAATTGGCTCTTCCTTAAAAATTAAATGCTTATATATCTAGAAGACGAGGAGTTTTAGGATTACATGATTTTTAATATGTGCCCTTTAAACTGAGCCGGAGGAAGTACTTGGTTAGATGAATCTGTACCTAATAATAAAAAGGAAATATTTTTCTCCATTTCTACACTTTCCTAATTCAGATATACTATCCTTTGCCACCGTGGAGTTAAGTAGTACTCGATCTTATGGAAAAAATCACCGTCCAGCCATGGACTAATTCTCCCTGCCTTGACAGATTTGTGTTGGAGAGAGTACCGTAACATAAGATCATTTTGTATGTTTGAGAAAAAGATAAAACTTAAAGGGGTGTCCTATGCGTCCTCTAGGGGATCGGATAACTCCCGCCGATCCCAGGTCCCAAGACTGTCACGTGTTCCTTAAAATAGCTTTAATCCTATTTTTTCCTACTTCCTTCAGTTCATATTACTTATTATTAAAATAGATGTATCTAGCACTAAAACATGTCTAAATATATATATTTTAGTGATAAGTAATATGGATCGAAGGAAGTATTGTTGAAATAATTAGCAGTTTTCGTATTAATTTAATCCAAGTATAAATCATGACAGAGCAATTTCCAAGACTAACTAGCATACGCATAGTAGACATGCACCATACAGGCAAGTGAAAACCTAGCACATCTACGCATACTGCAATACTAGTAATCATCATAGAAATAACAGAAGGGCAAAGAACACGTACGAGTTCGTCGATGGTATAATCAACGGTGCAACAGAAATGGATCCGCCACCGGCGACAGCAGCAGCAGCCTTCTCGGAAGCGTCGTCAGACATGGTGATAGAGTCGAGGAAGCCGGACGTAGAGGACGAAGAAGAGATTAAGAAGTCGCGCCTAGACGCTTCCTAAAAACCTTATCGCCTCTCTCCCGGTGCAGGATCAGAGAGACGGGATTCCGGAGGCCTGCTCTCTTGGACGGCCATGCACGCAGCCGGCGGGATGGAGTAGCAGAGGGCAGCATAGAGAGATGGAAAGGCAGATCCAATCTAATTGCTAGTGACGGCTATGGTTCGCGTCTGCCTGCTTATATAGTGTGGGTCGGGTAGGACGTGGGCAACAGCCCACGACTGAGTCGGTACCAGCCCACGATGTGGAAACGGCCGGTTGATTAACACGTCTGTTAATGATGCATTAATGACTCATAATTAATACACAATTAATTTTCCCAAAAAGCAAAGTAAAGCTCGGCTCGGCAAGATTTCCGCAACCCGCGGTGCGCGCGCGTCGTGATGAGGCGAGGCGAGGCGGGCGGCTTCAGAGGAGGAGTGCGCGAGGGCTTC